>BSBM01000478.1:8550000-9814514 GCA_027924585.1 Larix kaempferi
GTTGTATTGAAGCATTGGCTAAGATATTTGCATGACTGTATGACATATTTCTTTATGTGTAAGAGTTTGTTCTGAAAACTATAAGATGTTTTCTAATCATGCAATTTAAGTTGTTGTGTAGGAAAGACCATATACCATCACCTACAAAAGGACTACAACATTTGTTCAGCGACAAAGTTATCTATTAAAAATATTGAAGATATTGAAGTTCCTAGGATCTGGGAAGAATGCCATGATCGAGGAGTACCAGTCGATCATGAAGATGTTTGGGATACAGTCCCAAGACCTGAAGTGGAGTCTGCAGTGACTTCCAAGAGAATCTACAAGATCAAGCATGCTGCAGGTGGTAGCATAGAGACTTTTGCTGCTGTAGCCAGATACACTTCCATTAGATTAGTACTTGCTCTGGCTACAGTGATGAAGTGGAAGATACACCAGATGGATTTCAAGACAACCTTCTTGAATGGTGTAGTTGAAGAAGAAGTGTGTGTGGAGCAGCCACTTGGTTCCGAGACACATGACAGGGAGTCATATATGTGCAGAACTTGGTATGGTAGGATAGACAACTTTCTATCCAGTTTGGGATTTACCAAGAGTAAAGCGGATTCCAACCTTTACTACAAGGTTGAGGAAGGCAATCCAATGATACTACTTTTGTATATGGATGACCTATTTATTACAGGAGAAGATAGATTGATTTTCGACACGCAGCGGAAGCTTGTTGCCGAGTTCGAGATGAAGAACTTGGGTATGATGCACTACTTTCTTGGTATGGAGGTGTGGCAGAGTGCAGTTGGAATCTTCCCTGGACAAGGGAAGTATGCAGTAGAGATCCTGAAGAGGTTCGGGATAATGGACTACAAGGCCATGGCCACACCTATGGTATCAAACCTGAAGCTTCTGTGTAATGCTTCATCTGAGCCGGTTGATATCACTATGTATTGTCAGATGATTGGGTCCTTGATGCACCTAACGAACACGAGACGATATATTTGATTTGGGGTGAACACATTGAGCCAGTTCCTGACAGATATGAGGGGTGTTCACCTGGTTGCTGTAAAGCATATTCTGAGGTACCTGAAGGGTACAGTTGATTATGGGCTCAAGTATGATGCGAATCAAAAGTTTAACCTACAGGGTTATGTTGATTCAGATTGGGCAGGCAGTGCTGCAGATAGGAAGAGCACTTATGGGTGCTACTTCGGTATGGGATTAGGTGTGATATCTTGGTTTAGCAGGAAGCAGTCCTGCGTATGTCACATACCCCAATTTTGTAAAAATAATGTAATTATTTTATTATATTCCTGAGACATTATGTTAAATCTAATGCTAAGTAGGAATTGATGACTCAGCAGAGTCACTAGAAATGGAATGTAAATCAGAATATTTTATTATTTATTAAATAAATTATGGAGACAACAGCATGGGAGAGCTGTTAAAAGAGGTTACTGGTCAAACTGGTGGATAGAACTAGGTGGACAGGCAAAAAGAGAAGTGGCAGCATCCTCAAACACTTCCAAAGTTGCAGGTGGAAAATTCCCTATATTTGGGGTCATGATTCCCCAAGAAAGTGGAATCTGAGCAGGTGGCTCATTAATGACAGTTAACCCAACAAAGACCTAGGCAATCTTTTAAATAGTACTCAATGAACTGAGTTGGGGGTTGAATAGTTTTGGAGGGAGAATACATTCAGGTGAATGCTATTCAGGAGTCCCATTGAGGAAGAGGGAAATACAGTAAGGGAGTTGTTTGAGAGGTATGCTGCAGTAACTTGGTTCCAGTATAGCTGTTTGGGCTAAGTGAATTATTCTGCTGCACCAAGTTCCAGCCAGGGAGACCAGAGCAAGCTCGGGGGTCCTGAGAAGTGTTGTCTGGGCATTCTCCAGGAGTTGGTAGGGAGGAACAGCCTCCCATTGCTGTTGTTGTCCACAGTTCAACAGGTTCTGTCATTTATATTTTTATGTTTATTAAGTATAAATGAATGTGTGTTATGTTTATTTTCCTTATGTCTGAATAGTAATTAGTTTAGTAAAAAAAAATAGTATCCATGAATATCAGCAGTAGAATCATTGAGAGTTACTGTGATTTTTGTATCGTTAATATGATGTATTAGCTTAGTGATAATACTATTAATGTATTTATAATTTATGCAGTTAAATGTATTTATAATTTATGCAGTAAACTATTAATACTTTATATAATAATTTGTAGTTATAATTATAACCTAGTCTGATTATGTTGTTGAACAGATAAGCCGGGTTTTCATATAAATAATTTGTACTCTGTATATTATAAACTTAAATAACAATAACAGGAACATTAGTAAACTTTAAACAATTACAGTATTTACACTCTAAAGACTAATTCAACTGAAGAACGCTAGCCACGGTCGTGTTATGTTTTACAGTATACAAACCCTAGTAGGTTTTAACAAGTCTTTACACGACAATCAATTTTATTAATACACAAACCTTAATAACAAGTTAACTAGTTTTTATTTATCAAAACACAAACATTGTGTAGAAAACCTAACAGAGAATCATCACAAGATTTTTTTATTTAAAGTTAGAAACAAACTAGTTTTAATATTAAACAAAAGAGTAAGAGAACATTATCCAGCTCGATATCAAGCTTTAACAACACAGTAGTACCGTTCATTGACTCTCAGTTGCCACAGAATCTTAATCGAAACAATAGAACAGTATAATTATAGAGCCCAAAAACTTTTAGCTATATCCTGCACTCGACTCACATTGTCGACAGAGTCATAAATTTTCTTAATGACCTTTAAATCACTTAAACAATTTGTAACTTTAAATTTTGAACAGGTGAAACCCTATCTTTCCAGTTTCCATTTTTTTTATTTTTAGTCACTAAAGATTTAAGACCATGTTTTCATTTTCGGCCGCAGCCCAATTTCATAAAATAAGCATTTTTAAAACAAAGACATTGCAACCATACGCGTTAAACACCAGTTCACTTATACAGGAGAAACCTTTAAAAGGTTCGTTTATCAAAACCTGGAGTGGAAACCCTGATTTAATGTAAGGGTTTAACAACAAAATACATTTCAACAAAACCCGTATACACAGAAAATTCTTATATCAAAAACGTATTATCAAACCCTGAGTGAAATTGTTAGAACCCTGGTTTAAAAACTACAAGGCCATAATGTCATCTACAGGCCGGCTCCAAAGTCTTCCTATCTAACTATATGTTTTACACAGTATTACATCTACAGGAGTTTTTCAACACGAAAACAAAACTAGAAATACAAATTGAACCATGGCCGTAACATTTCTTTACAACACGGGATTAAGCCCATAACCTTTCATTTAAACACATAGTTAAAGGATTAACAAAGATGCCGTAATCCCTACATCACTTCATGCAAGACAAACCCTAAGCTCTACAACCAGCAAGGAGGAATGCCATGGCTAACGACCAGGCTTACCCGGAGAAGCCAACTGATGAGGTGAGCGCCCTGTACACCTTCGTGAGCAGCCATGTCCTGCATTTACATTTTTTGGTATTAGTTATAAACGCAAATATATAAAATACAAATCTTTAACTATAATGACAATGGTGAAGTTCTGTAACTTACCACGTTCGGGAAGCAGTTTTAACACTGTTTTTAGCATGTTAACCGCAAGCAAGGTGAGTGTAAGAACCCCATCCTCGTCAACAAATGCCACGAGCTGGCAGAAATAAGAGTAGCTACAACAATGGAAGCTTCATCAGGACCAAGCCGAGACTTATGGTAACGCAGAAACAAGGTTAAATTTTGACAATAAGAGGATAAAACCTAGGATATTAACCAATTACAGTCGCCATAAACACAACATAATAACTCCCTTGCATTGTACCTAACAAGCCTGAAGGTTTAACATTGCAGAGAAGCTGTGTTCCATAACGTAATAGTATGGTTCAGACAGGAGGGTTTCACAAAGTGACCGAGCCCGAAGGCGAGGGAAAAGTGCCCAGCTAAGGTTGAGTCAACACTTAAATATCCTCAACACTTGGCGTAGAAACAACCATGTAGCCTTTTAATCTTTGCATGCTGTGGGTCGAAGTTCCATAGTCCATGATGAGATTTCAATCATTTATACGTTCAATTAAAATCGCAGTGGGATAAACTACAATCATAGCATAGGTATCCTTTTTAAGGTCGTGATACCATACTTAGACTTGCCATTATTTACATAATGAAAACCATGCTATCGAACTCGCATGGTGCACAAAAATACCTGCCATACAAACATTAGAATCTTGCGTATGTCAATAGTGTCCAAGACTCCGTTGGATTATCCAACATTTTGCCAATAAAATATTATAGCATGAGTAATAGAAATATTTGCATGGGTGTCCTTAAAAATTGAAATTGCATCGTTCCTATGTCATCCTTTAAACAATCAAACATTTGGATAATATCTTTAAATCCCTCATTTTGTAGATTAAACCTTGACTCAGTAATTCATGCAATATGAACATTGTTCGAAACTCAGTCATGTATTATTCTAGACATAGAGGGAGTAATTGGCATTATAAAGGTTATATTGGTAAGGATGTAATGTAAGTTATGAATTATATCTTTTAACATTTATAGGAATAGGAGTAGCGGTGCAATCGAATCAAACCCTTAAGGTTATCATGAGAAGACATGTAACTGACAAAATATCCCACCATGTTAGAAATAAGCAATTTATACAATGAAAATTTCCAGATCCTTTATCAGGGTAACAGTAAAATGATATAGTAACAATAGATGAGTAATAATTGTTATGTGGTATAGGGCAACCAGTTGTAATCTACAGTACTAGCTATGAAATATATACTTGCATTTCAGTAATATCATTAGAGCGCATTTTTCTTCATAGAGATATTTAATTCTTTAGTTCACAAGAAACATAACTGTCATAATCTCTAAGTAATTTCTAATTCAATAATAGTAAGATCTCGAAGAAATCATAGAATAAATGCTACCTTTAAACACTTGATGACCTGTTTAGCATGCTTAGACTATTACTGAAGGATTTGGTACAGCTAATTGACTTTTAATACTTTAAAGATTTAAATGTAGCAACCCGCACAGTACCTGTATGTCTGCAAGAGAAAGATATTTTGATGCATTAGCTCGGAAGCTAAGTAAGCCCAGTCTACTATGGCAACTCCCCCTTGTGGTAGAAAACAGAAAACAATCAGCATTGTAAATAAAATTCACATTAAAAATTTAAGTACAATAACAGATCATCCAGACATATTTATGATCACTTAACTAAAACAAACAGATCAAGGAATTCATTTAATAACATTAATTGTTATAATTAAAATTTTTTAATTTTTTCAAAATTTTTGGGTTTTGACATGTGGTATCAGAGCATGGTTCAAATACTAGGCCTTGATGTGACTCAACTAGTTTCCGCAAAACAGTGACCATGAAAAGAAAAATTTATATATATATATAATGTACTAACTTGTATTTTTGTTTCATAAAAACAGAGCAGAAAATTTCCTTTTTCTGAATCTAACAGGCAGGTATGGAAAAGCTAGGAGAATATGCTGAGGAAGGATCTCCAAACACTGAGACAAGACAGATGTCTAGAGAACCTGTGATGGAGGAGGTAGTGGCTCACTCCTCAGAACTGATGCAGACCATAAAAAGTCTAAAGATTGAGATAGAAACAGTCAAGAAGGATAATGAAAGGATTCTAAAAACTCAAGAGAAGTTAAATCAATTATTGATAGAAATATTTCAGACAGAAGGAAGAAGCAAAAGAGCTGAATCTGAAGGAGCTAGTCATCAAAAGGGGTCTAAAAGGGTGAAACTAGTTAAATCAGACAGCAGTTCATCATCTGAAGGAAGAAGGTAACAACACAGCTATCACACTACCAGTGACAACAGTGAGGCTGAGTTGTATAACAGAAAGAAGAAATTCAGGCCTTACGAAGAGATTTCCGGGGAGTTTAAGAAAATAAAACCCCCAACTTTTAATGGAGAATCTGAAACAGGAGAAGAGGCAGAATCCTGGTTATCCGGGATGAGAAAATATTTCTAGATTTACAACTATTCAAATCAGCTGAAGGCACGAATGGCCATCTACAACCTTTCTGGAAAGGTGGATATATGGTGGCAGGACTTGAAAAGGGTCAAGGGGATCAAGGAAAAAGAGGTAAATTGGAGTACCTTTAAAAGATACTTCAAAAAGAAATTTATGTCTGAACAATACTATGAAGAAAGGGCCAAGGAATTTTATGAACTGAAGCTAGGATCTATGACTATGAAGGACTTAAACAGTAAGTTCTTAAGTCTGTTAAGATATGTGCCGTATTTTGTTGAAGAGAAACCTAAAATACAGCGGTTTCTTAGCTGCCTGCCATATCATATAAAGGACATAATCGAATATGATAACCCCAAAACTTTGGAAGAAGCTATGCGAAAGGCTAATTTCTGTTTTGAACATAATAAAAAGAAAGAAGGAATAGCCAATTGGAAGGCTAAAAATAACAGTAATCAGCTGGAATACAGGAAAAAGGAGTTTGTACCCCCAGAAAAATTTCAAGAATAACAAGAACGGAAACCATTTTAATGGTAAAAGTTTCCAGGGAAACAAAAATGGAGCTGCTAATCATTCCAACAATTTCAAGGGCAGCAAGGAGGCTTCTAACAATCATGGAAACTACACTAAGAATTTTGAATGAAAAGAACCTGTTAAGTGTTGGGAGTGCAATGGCCCACACTATGCTTCAGTTTGCCCAAATCGGAAGAAACCAAACAACAATATTCATACTATACAAGATGAAATGATTGTTGGAGACTTTGCAGGAACTATGCCCCGAATCAATGCAGCATTGGAGAACCGCCAAGCTAACTATCAAACTTCCATGGTGGAAGTAGGAGGTATGATTAACAAAATCCCTGTAACTATTTTAATAGATCCAGGTGCTAGTCTTAGTTATATTTCACCCCAGCTAGTAGAAAAAGGTAATCTGATGGTTGAAAGGTTTGATAACTCTTGGTCAGTACAACTAGCCACTGGGGCAAGAAGGAAGGTGAACTGTTATGTTAAGGAATGTTCCCTAGACATGAATGATTTCAAAACTACTGTTAAGTTAAATATTATACCACTTGGTTCGTTTGACATACTTATTGGTATGGACTGGTTAGAACAGCATAAAGTAGTTTTAAACTGTTTTGATAAAACTTTTATGTGTGTAAACAATAACGAACAACCTGTAACGGTTAAGGGTATCCCTAGGAAAACTGTAATCAGGCAGATTTCTGCTTTACAACTTAAAAGGGCAGTCAGAAAAGGGTGCAAATCCTATGCTGTAACTATCACAGATGAGGCAGATAAGTCTGAAATCAGCAAGATAACAGTAGAGGATATCCCTGTAGTAAACGAATTTATTGATGTTTTTCCGGAGGAAATCCCAGGATTACCTCCCAAGAGAGAACTGGATTTTACAATTGAGCTGGTACCAGGTGCTGTACCCAGTTCAAAGGCTCCGTATCGTATGAATATTTTGGAGCTTAACGAATTAAAAACTCAGTTAAAGGAGTTAATAGATAAGAATTACATTCGACCCAGTGTGTCCCCTTGGGGAGCACCAGTAATTTTTGTTAAAAAGAAGGATGGAACTATGCGACTTTGCATAGATTACCGTCAACTGAACAAGATGACAATTAAAAAAAGATATCCGTTGCCTCGCATAGATGATCTGTTTGATCAGCTACGTGGAGCTACAGTGTTCTCTAAGATAGAACTGAGATCGGGTTATCATCAGGTGAGGATTAAGGAGGAGGAAATATTTAAGACAACTTTCAAAACGAGGTATGGACATTACGAATTTGTCGTAATGCCATTTGGGCTTACTAATGCCCCAGCCGTCTTTATGTGCCTAATGAATAACATAATGCATAAATACTTAGATAAATTTGTTGTCGTGTTCATCGATGATATTTTAATTTATTCTAAGAATGAAGAGGAGCATAAAGAACACTTACGGATAGTCTTACAAGAACTACGAGAGCAGCAGCTCTTTGCAAAGTTCAGTAAGTGTGATTTCTTCAAAGATGAAATCCAGTATTTAGGACATGTAGTCACCAAGGAAGGGATTTCAGTTGATCCTGAAAAGATCTGGGCAATCGAGGAGTGGCCAGTACCAAAAGACGTAACATATGTTAGGTCCTTCATGGGAATTACCGGTTACTATCGGAGGTTCATAGAAGGCTTTTCAAAAATAGCCAACCCAATCACTTCCTTGCAAAAGAAAGGCAAGAAGTTTGATTGGAACTTGAAGTGTGAAGAAAGCTTTAAGAAATTAAAGACTTTATTAACAACTGCGCCTATTCTAAGAATAACAGATCCTAATAAGGATTTCGTGTTTTGCACCGATGCTTGTAATGACGGCCTAGGCGGAGTGTTGACTCAGGATGGACATGTCATTGCCTATGAGTCTAGGAAGCTGAAAATTCATGAAAATAATTATGCCACTTATGACTTAGAATTAGCTGCTGTTATTCATGCCTTAAAGATGTGGCGACACCACTTAATAGGCAGAAAGTTTACCTTAATGACTAATAATAAGGGTCTAAAATACCTTTTAGACCAGCCTAACTTAAACGCAAGGCAAGCCAGATGGTTGGCCTTCTTAAGTGAATACGATTTCGAAATTCAGCACATAAAAGGAAAGGAAAATAAGGTGGCTGATGCTTTGAGCAGAAACACAAGGCTGAATTTTATATCAGCTATCAGCACTTATACCTCTGATTTAAATGAACAGCTGGCTGAAGGGACAAAATTAGATGAAGTTTATCAAAAATTACAAGCTACAGCTAAAGAAAAACCTACAGAAAGTTTGATAAAGGGTTATAGTTTAAATAAAGATGGATTTTTATTGTTTAAAGACAAGCTGTATGTTCCAAATGTACCTAAAGTTAAACTGTTAATTCTGGACGAAGTTCATAAAACCCCTTACTCAGGGCATCCAGGCTACCAGAAAACTGTCACCATGTTGAGAAAAGATTATTTTTGGCCTAATATGAAATCTGAAATAGCTGAGTATATAGCTAGATGTTTGGACTATCAACAAGTAAAAACAGAACATCAACATCCAGCGGGGTTATTACAACCTTTGCCTATTCCTAGTTGGAAATGGGAAATAATCAGTTTAGATTTCATTACCGGTTTACCCAGAAATCAAAATCAGAATGATTCAATTATGGTGGTAGTAGATAAGTTAAGTAAATCAGTACACTTTATTCCTGTTAAAACCACTTACAGGGCTGCAAACATAGCTGATATATTTATAAAACAGATTTTTAGGTTACACGGGGTCCCAAAAGTTATTATTTCAGACAGGGATCCTAAATTCACAAGAAATTTCTGGAAATCCTTGTTTAAAGGATTAAACACAACATTGAACTTCAGTACTTCTTTCCATCCTCAGACGGACGGACAAACAGAAAGAGTTAATCAGGTATTAGAAGATCTGCTAAGGATGTATGTTAAGGACCAACCAGGTAAGTGGGAGGATTACTTATATTTAGCAGAATTTGCATACAATAACAGTTATCAATCATCAGCTAAGTTCAGTCCTTTTGAAATTCTGTATGGGCGTAAATGTGACACTCCTATCTCTTGGAACAATCCAGTAGACAGATTAGTGTTAGGTCCTGAATTATTAAAAGAAATGGAACAGATTGTGAAACAAGTGTAGGTAAATTTGAAGATTGCCCAGGATCGGCAAAAGAGTCAAGCAGATTTGAAAAGAACTCCTAAAGAGTTCCAGGTAGGTGAACATGTGTTCATCAAGGTAAGACCAAAGAAGAGCTCCCTAAGACTGGGGATTTGTGCAAAATTAGCGTCACGTTACTATGGTCCGTTTGAAATTTTATCTAGAATTGGTTAAGTTGCCTATCAGCTAGCATTACCACCTAATTTAAAAGTACACAATGTTTTTCATATTTCTGTTCTGAAAAAGTATGTTCATGATGCTACTCATGTTATTGATTGGAACATTGTACAGGTAGAACCAGAAGGGGAAGTTCTGGTGGAACCGGATTGTATCCTCGGGAGGAGGGAAATTACTCTGCGGAACCACACAATTGGACAGCTGAAGGTGCAATGGAAGCACCTTAGTCCTGAAGAAGCTACCTGGGAATTGGAAAGTAAGATGCGGGAAGCATACCCAAATCTATTCCAGCAGGTGGCTGAGGATGAGGAATAAGTAACATTGAGGACGATGTTACATTTTAAGGGGGTGTGTATGTCACTTACCCCAATTTTGTAAAAATAATGTAATTATTTTATTATATTCCTGAGACATTATGTTAAATCTAATGCTAAGTAGGAATTGATGACTCAGCAGAGTCACTAGAAATGGAATGTAAATCAGAATATTTTATTATTTATTAAATAAATTATGGAGACAATAGCATGGGAGAGCTGTTAAAAGAGGTTACTGGTCAAACTGGTGGATGGAACTAGGTGGACAGGCAAAAAGAAAAAGTGGCAGCATCCTCAAACACTTCCTAAGTTGCAGGTGGCAACTTCCCTATATTTGGGGTCATGATTCCCCAAGAAAGTGGAATCTGAGCAGGTGGCTCATTAATGATAGTTAACCCAACAAAGACCTAGGCAATCTTTTAAATAGTACTCAATGAACTGAGCTGGGGGTTGAATAGTTCTGGAGGGAGAATACATTCAGGTGAATGCTATTCAAGAGTCCCATTGAGGAAGAGGGAAATACAGTAAGGGAGTTGTTTGAGAGGTATGCTGCAGTAACTTGGTTCCAGTATAGCTGTTTGGGCTAAGTGAATTATTCTGCTGCACCTAGTTCCAACCAGGGAGACCAGAGCAAGCTCGGGGGTCCTGAGAAGTGCTGTCTGGGCACTCTCTAGGAGTTGGTAGGGAGGAACAGCCTCCCATTGCTGTTGTTGTCCACAGTTCAACAGGTTCTGTCATTTATATTTTTATGTTTATTAAGTATAAATGAATGTGTGTTATGTTTATTTTACTTATGTCTGAATAGTAATTAGTTTAGTAAAAAAAAAATAGTATCCCTGAATATCAGCAGTAGAATCATTGAGAGTTACTGTGATTTTTGTATCGTTAATATGATGTATTAGCTTAGTTATAATACTATTAATGTATTTATAATTTATGCAGTTAAATGTATTTATAATTTATGCAGTAAACTATTAATACTTTATATAATAATTTGTAGTTATAATTATAACCTAGTCTGATTATGTTGTTGAACAGATAAGCCGGGTTTTCATATAAGGAATTTGTACTCTGTATATTATAAACTTAAATAACAATAACAGGAACATTAGTAACCTTTAAACAATTACAGTATTTACACTCTAAACACTAATTCAACAGAAGAACGATAGCCACGGTCGTGTTATGTTTTACAGTGTACAAACCCTAGTAGGTTTTAACAAGTCTTTACACGACAATCAATTTTATTAATACACAAACCTTAATAACAAGTTAACTAGTTTTTATTTATCAAAACACAAACATTGTGTAGAAAACCTAACAGAGAATCATCACAAGATTTTTTATTTGAAGTTAGAAACAAACTAGTTTTTATATTAAACAGAAGAGTAAGAGGACATTATCCAGCTCGATATCGAGCTTTAACAACACAGTAGTACCGTTCATTTGACTCTCAGTTGCCACAGAATCTTAATCGAAACAATAGAACAGTATAATTATAGAGCCCAAAAACTTTTAGCTATATCCTGCACTCGACTCACATTGTTGACAGAGTCATAAATTTTCTTAATGACCTTTAAATCACTTAAACAATTTGTAACTATAAATTTTGAACAGGTGAAACCCTATCTTTCCAGTTTCCATTTTTTTTATTTTTAGTCACTAAAGATTTAAGACCAGGTTTCCATTTTCGGCCGCAGCCCAATTTCATAAAATAAGCATTTTTAAAACAAAGACATTGCAACCATACGCGTTAAACACCAGTTCACTTATACAGGAGAAACCTTTAAAAGGTTCGTTTATCAAAACCTGGAGTGGAAACCCTGATTTAATGTAAGGGTTTAACAACAAAATACATTTCAACAAAACCCGTATACACAGAAAATTCTTATATCAAAAACGTATTATCAAACCCTGAGTGAAATTGTTAGAACCCTGGTTTAAAAACTACAAGGTCATAATGTCATCTACAGGCTGGCTCCAGAGTCTTCCTATCTAACTATATGTTTTACACAGTATTACATCTACATGATTTTTTCAACACGAAAACAAAACTAGAAATACAAATTGAACCATGGCCGTAACATTTCTTTACAACACGGGATTAAGCCCATAACCTTTCATTTAAACACATAGTTAAAGGATTAACAAAGCTGCCGTAATCCCTACATCACTTCATGCAAGACAAACCCTAAGCTATACAACCAGCAAGGAGGAATGCCATGGCTAACGACCAGGCTTACCCGGAGAAGCCAACTGACGAGGTGAGCGCCCTGTACACCTTCGTGAGCAGCCAGGTCCTGCATTTACATTTTTTGGTATTAGTTATAAACGCAAATATATAAAATCCAAATCTTTAACTATAATGACAATGGTGAAGTTCTGTAACTTACCGCGTTCGGGAAGTAGTTTTAACACTGTTTTTAGCATGTTAACCGCAACAAGGTGAGTGTAAGAACCCCATCCTCGTCAACAAATGCCACGAGCTGGCAAAAATAAGAGTAGCTACCACAATGGAAGCTTCATCAGGACCAAGCCGAGACTTATGGTAACGCAGAAACAAGGTTAAATTTTGACAATAAGAGGATAAAACCTAGGATATTAACCAATTACAGTCGCCATAAACACAACATAATAACTCCCTTGCATTGTACCTAACAAGCCTGAAGGTTTAACATTGCAGAGAAGCTGTGTTCCATAACGTAATAGTATGGTTCAGACAGGAGGGTTTCACAAAGTGACCGAGCCCGAAGGCGAGGGAAAAGTGCCCAGCTAGGGTTGAGTCAACACTTAAATATCCTCAACACTTGGCGTAGAAACAACCACGTAGCCTTTTAATCTTTGCATGCTGTGGGTCGAAGTTCCATAGTCCATGATGAGATTTCAATCATTTATACGTTCAATTAAAATCGCAGTGGGATAAACTACAATCATAGCATAGGTATCCTTTTTAAGGTCGTGATACCATACTTAAGACTTGCCATTATTTACATAATGAAAACCATGCTATCGAACTCGCATGGTGCACAAAAATACTTGCCATACAAACATTAGAATCTTGCGTATGTCAATAGTGTCTAAGACTCTGTTGGATTATCCAACATTTTGCCAATAAAATATTATAGCATGAGTAATAGAAATATTTGCATGGGTGTCCTTAAAAATTGAAATTACATAGTTCCTATGTCATCCTTTAAATAATCAAACATTTGGATAATATCTTTAAATCCCTCATTTTGTAGATTAAACCTTGACTCAGTAATTCATGCAATATGAACATTGTTCGAAACTCAGTCATGTATTATTCTAGACATAGAGGGAGTAATTGGCATTATAAAGGTTATATTGGTAAGGATGTAATGTAAGTTATGAATTATATCTTTTAACATTTATAGGAATAGGAGTAGCGGTGCAATCGAATCAAACCCTTAAGGTTATCATGAGAAGACATGTAACTGACAAAATATCCCACCATGTTAGAAATAAGCAATTTATACAATGAAAATTTCCAGATCCTTTATCAGGGTAACAGTAAAATGATACAGTAACAATAGATGAGTAATAATTGTCATGTGGTATAGGGCAACCAGTTGTAATCTACAGTACTAGCTATGAAATATATACTTGCATTTCAGTAATATCATTAGAGCGCATTTTTCTTCATAGAGATATTTAATTCTTTAGTTCACAAGAAACATAGCTGTCATAATCTCTAAGTAATTTCTAATTCAATAATAGTAAGATCTCGAAGAAATCATAGAATAAATGCTACCTTTAAACACTTGATGACCTGTTTAGCATGCTTAGACTATTACTGAAGGATTTGGTACAGCTAATTGACTTTTAATACTTTAAAGATTTAAATGTAGCAACCCGCACAGTACCTATATGTCTGTAAGAGAAAGATATTTTGATGCATTAGCTCGGAAGCTAAGTAAGCCCAGTCTACTATGGCAACTCCCCCTTGTGGTAGAAAACAGAAAACAATCAGCACTGTAAATAAAATTCACATTTAAAATTTAAGTACAATAATAGATCATCCAGACATATTTATGATCACTTAACTAAAACAAACAGATCAAGGAATGCATTTAATAACATTAATTGTTATAATTAAAATTTTTTAAATTTTTTGGAATTTTTGGGTTTTGACAGCCTAGCATTGAGTACAGCCGAAGCAGAGTATGTTGCGATGGATGAGCAGGTTGCAGATGTATTGACCAAGCCATTGGCCAGAGTGCAGTTTGAGTACTTCAGAGAGAGGCTTGGTGCACTTCAGATCGAGGTTCCTTCCAAAGGGAAGTGATGAGTCCGGAAGATGCAGATGCACATGAGATTTTTTGACATGGTTGATGTGTTCTCCCATGGTTGTGATGTAATTGCCAAGCCATTCTCACATGGTGGTAGATGTGTTCTCCCATGGTGTAGATGTAAGGGATGAAGCCATTTTTCACATGGTGGTAGATGTGTTCTCCCATGGTGAAAAAGTAAGGGCTGGAGCCTTCCCCGAATGGTGGTAGATGTGTTCTCCCATGTCGGTGGTGTAAGTGCTGGATGATGTGCATCTGGGCTGTGCTTCGTGGACGATGAGATGATCTGAAGAAGAAGATGCTATGATGATCAGGAGGATCATGGATGATGAGCATCAGGATGATGCTCCAGTTACTGCTATATATATATGTACGCATCATGTTTATGATGAGTTGGATCATTTGTATGTATTTTTTATATGCATCATGTTGGACGCTTAGACCATGTATCTGTATATGTATCAGGTGGATACATTGTATGATCAGGTAGATCATGTATGTTGATATGTATCAGGTATGATCAGGTGGATCATGTATTTGTATTTGTATCGGGTGGATACATTGTATGATTAGGTGGATCATGTATGATGATATGTATCAGGTCGATACTTGGTATGCATCAGGTAGATGCAGTGTATGATCAGGATTATCATAGATGACGAGCTTCAGGAAGTTGGTCCAGATGACATGCAGCAGGATGTTGCAGTGATGATGATCAGGATGATCATGTGTACATCAGGATGATGTATGGTGAGTATCAGGTTGATAGTCTGTGGCCGTGGACAGGTTGTGCAAAGGAAATCCTAGATTTGTTCTAGGTCACATCCAGTATGAAAAAGGATTGGCACTGTGTATCACATGTAAGACCTGGGAGATCCGATAGGTTGGGTTGTGTGCCTGTAATAAGTCTTGGGATGCTCTTTCGAGGGTTTGTGGTGGGATGCTACATGTAAGACCTGGGAGATCCGATAGGTTGGGCTGTGTGCCCGTAATAAGTCCTGGGATGCTCTTTCAAGGGTTTGTAGCAGAGGTCACATGTAATCAGTCCTGGAGATCTTGCCAGTCGTGCTTAGGCATAGAAATGTTCCTGGGATGCTCTTTAGAGTTCTTGCCGGTCGTGCTATGCACATAAAAGTTCCTGGGACACTCTTTTAAGGTTTTGTGACAGTCACATGTAATAAGTCTTGGAGATCTGGACAGGATGAAAAAGGCCTCAGATGCTCTTTAGGGTTCTTTCTAGTCAAGAGACTCTTTTAAGGTTTTGTGATGCACGTAATAAGTCCTGAGGATTCCATAGTATTGCCAGTGATGATGAAGACCTACAGGTGGTGGGCCTACATCCAGTATGAAAAAGGACTGGCTCTGTAGAACTTCCTATGACGAGTAGATTTAGAGATTGATTGAGATAGCAGCAGCAGTGACGATGATGATGATTTGAGGATGATGATTTGCTGATGATGATCCAGAGAAGAAGACTTGTGCTAGCAGACCTGTGTCGAGAAATACCTTGCTAGTTAAGAGGGAGTGTTAATGTATATGTAACTTCGGAATGTATTTCATATATGTATTTTGTACTCCTATAGAGATGGTATTATTCCTATATACGGAAGTGATTGTATTCCTATAGAGATGTTATTATTCCTCTATACAGAAGTGTTGTCATGTATATTGTAAGTGTCGTAACTTATACTTGATGGGTTATTAGAACACCTTGATGGGGTCGGCCCTGTATGAGTCATGTGGGTAAATGGGTTATTAGACCACCAAGTGTGGGGTCGGCTCGGCTTAAGTTAACCATGGGTTAAGCTAGACATGTAGGCCCCATTAGTTTATTGGGCAGGACAGGACAAGTATAAATAGATATTGGGAGATCTCTATTTGATCATTCATTCACACACTTCTCTCATTTGGAAAGTGGCGCACTTGTGAGGAGGAGGCTCTACTACTAGGAGAAGACTATCTCTTGTATTCTGGTTGTATCATTGCTCTATCTATCTCTGAGGAAGTTTTTGGGGTTTTTCACCTTTATGGTTTTCCCCAAGTAAACTCTGTGTTTCTTGTGTGCTTGCATTATTGTGTCCATGATTGATATGCTGTACATGTTGTTCTCTTAGTTAAGATCCTAGATCAGATTGAAGTAAATTCTGAAAATTTAACAGATGATGATGAAGATGATGATGATGATGATGATGATGATGAAGATGATGATGATGATGAAGATGATGATGATGGTAGTGGTGGTGATGACGACGACAACGATGATGATGATGATGATGATGATGATGATGATGAGGAAAAGGGTGATGAGATGACGATGACGACGACGATGATGATGATGATGAAGATGTTGATGAGGAAGAGGGTGATGACGACGACGATGACGATGATGGTGATGATGATGATGATGATGGTGATGATGATGAAGAGGAAGATGATGATGGTGATGATGATGAAGATGGTGATGATGAAGATGATGGTGGTGATGACAACAACAACGATGGTGATGATGATGATGATGATAATGGTGGTGGTGGAGGTGATGACGACGACAATGATGATGATGATGATGAAGAAGATGGTAATGATGATGATGATGATGAAGATGGTGATGGTGATGATGATGATGATGATGATGATGATGATGAAGATGATGAAGAGGAAGATGATGATGATGATGGTGATGACGATGAAAACGATGATGATGATGATGATGATGGTGATGGTGATGGTGATGGTGATGGTGATGGTGATGGTGATGGTGATGGTGATGATGAAGATGGTGATGATGAAGATGATGATGATGAAGATGCAGATGATGATGATGATGATGAATATGCCGGTGATGAAGATGATGATGATGATGAAGATCACGATGAAGATGGTGACGACGACGACGACGATGATGATGATGAAGATCATGATGAAGATGACAATGATGATGATGATGAAGATGACAATGATGATGATGAATATGAAGATGATGGTGATGAAGATTATGAGGATGATGATGATGACGATGACGACGACATCGACGACGATGATGATGATGATTATGATGATGATTATGACGATGATGATGATGATGATGATGAAGATGATGATGATGATGATGAAGATGATGATGAAGATGTTGATGAGGAAGAGGGTGATGACGATGATGATGACGATGACGATGATGATGACGATGACGATGATGATGATGATGATGATGATGATGTAGATGTAGATGATGATGATGATGGTGGTGGTGGTGGTGATGACGATGATAATGATGATGATGAAGAAGATGATGATGATGAAGGTGGTGGTGATGAAGATGGTTATGATGATGATGATGATGATGATGATTATGAATATGATGATGATGATGATGATGAATATGATGAAGATGATGATGATAATGATGATGAAGACGACGACGATGAATATATTGATGAGGAATAGCTGGGTGATGATGATGATGATGATGATGATGTTGATGTTGATTATGTTTGAGTCTGGAAGCCCTCCCACACTGTCAATGCATGTCTCTAGTCTAATCATCCCAAATTTCAGTCCAAGCCAGCACAAATTTAAAAAATTTCAACGTTGGCATCGTGTAGCATATTAATTAATCTATAGGTATGGTTTTTGATGCTCGAATTGTTAGTGTCAGTCACATTTGAGTATGGAAACCCTCCCACACTGTCAATGCATGCGTCTAGTCTAACCATGCCAAATTTCAGTCCAAGCAAGCACATGTTTAAAAAATTTCAATGTTGGCCTCGTGTAGCACATTAATTAATATATAGGTATCTTTTTTTATGCTTGAATTGTTAGTGTCAGTCATGTTTGAGTCTGGAAACCCTCCCACACTATCAATGCATGCGTCTAGTCTAACCATGCCAAATTTCAGTCCAAGCAAGAACAGATTGAAAAAATTTCAACGTTGGCCCTGTGTGGCACATTAATTAATCTATAGGTATGGTTTTTTATGCTCGAATTGTTAGTGTCAGTCATGTTTGATTCTGGAAATCCTCCCACGCTTTCAATGCATGCGTCTAGTCTAACCGTACCAAATTTCAATTCAAGCCAACACAAATTTAAAAAATTTCAACGTTGGACTTGTGCAGCACATGATCAAGCACACCATTTGGGTAATTAGCATGATAATTGTGCATTTCCTTACTGAGCTTCTCTTTGTTTCGAGAAAATTTAATATTCTCTACTAAACAGGGCCAACCACGTGAAGGTGGAAGCTCTTATGGCCCCTCCCCCCCTCACATCACTCTCAATTCCCCATATCCCGACAAAATTTATGTAAAAAAAAAATTAAATGTGTTTTTGGTCATACCTTATAAGAAGAAATGTTTCTAATTATAACATATTCCAACATATAGGAAAATGGCAAAAACACTAAGAAACAGTTAATTTATACGTACCAATAAAATTCAATATTTCTATCGCAATATTAAATCAAAATATACAGAGTAGATATATTAAGGAATACCTCATACACTTCAATGGACTTCATGATCTTCTTCATCCAAGTCATCATCTGTATCATCCGATCCAGATTCAACATTGTAAGGATTGGCCATATCATCATCGTCATCGATGTCAGTTACGATCATCATGTCATCATTGATATCATCTTCATGGACATTGTCTGCTACATCATCTGATTCAACTATTCTTCGACATCTTCTTCTGGAACATGATCATCTAAATAATTTTGATCATCTTCAACATTGTCTTCTTCTTCGAGACCCTCTTCATTACCTTCCTCTACGTTATACTTTATCGGCCTTCCCCTTGGATCATGTCTCACAACAAATGACCAACCACCTCTACCTGGAACCTCAGAGTAAAATACATGTTCACATTGGCTTGGAAGAACATAGGGATCCATTCCTGGATCAAACAACCTTGTATTAACCATGGTAAATCCATTATCATGCTCAATAATAGTTTTATCGGGATCGCATTGATTCAATCGTAACCTGTACCATTTGACAACAAACAGAACTACCTTCAAGGAGTTAAAGTCACACTGAAGAATATCTTCCAAATACCCATAGTATCAATTTTCTGAGAGTTTTGGATGTCTGTCACTTTTAGAGGAAACATTAGTTACCTCAGAGACTGCAGATATCCCACAATCTGATGTTTTATTCGTTTCATCCAACTTTTTGATGCGATATCTACAACCATTACACCACCTAGCATTATGGTGTTTTACCTACAACAATCCATACATGAAAATACTACATAATGATCCAATATTTATGATTAAGTGCATCTTTATGCCTTATAGGGAAAAAAATCAACATGTACATCAATATGTTTGCAACAAAAAAATAGTGTGGTTGATTAATATGCTTAAACCATATGCTAAATCGATTTCAATTTGTGTAAGATTGGTATCTCCATTGCGATGTGTTGCTTTCACCAATGAAGCCACACCTTCCCATGATAGTCCATGACCTGATTGTTCACATCGTTCAATCCATACCTTCATCCAGTCAATATTGTTTGCGATGTATAAAAGAAGTGAATCCCACTCTCAACCAACTGTTTGGTGACAATAAAATATTTACAATTCAATACAAATGTATATTCACTTAACAAAGTATACACTCTTATTTGATGCATATTGAATATAAAAACAGAATATGTATGATATATACATAAAAATCAGCATTCAAATGTATTATATTAATTAATCTCCACTGGCTAATAATTAACTTTCACCTTCCTCGATCTACCTTTCCCCTTCAGGTACTCCCCTTCAAAATTGCTTTTGGAGTCTGGATCACAAATGCGACGTAAATTGAGCTTTGATGCTAATTTAGGAAGATATTCACTAATATACAACATGTTTTGGTATACCATATATCCCTCCATCATAGAACCTTGAGCAGCTTCTTGGTGTCTAACCAAACCCTTCATAAATTTCAAGTGCCTCTCAACCATCCACATGGACCTTAGGTGCACAGGTCCACACAATTCAATCTCCTCAACTTGGTGTATGAGGTAGTGTTCCTTTGCATTGAAAATTGCCGAAGGTAGATGCTTCTTCATTTCACACATGACACAAGGAATTTATCTCCTCCAATACTTTATATCTTCTTTATGGATTTCTGTATATGACAACCATCTACAAGTCACGCAAACCAATCACGAGATTTAACAAAAAAAAATTATATTACATAACATGAATTAGTGCACAAAAATCAAATATAAGTTCTACGATGAATTAAACAAACACTAAGCGCATGCAAAAAATCCCTACTTACCTCCTGTATTTCCCAAGATTATATATAACTTGTTTGACATTGTTGTTGAAGTTGTCTGGGAGAGAGAGAGGTAGAACATACTGTAACAATATACAAATCGTTTCATTTTTTAAACAAACAGTAGACAAACAAAATACCAACAATATGCACTGGAATAAAAAAAAATCAATAATTATATGCATACCATACTAATTACCTTCATGAATACAAGCCAATCATGCGTTTTCACCCCCACAAAATCACCTTTGTTTGCTATTATATTCTTCATGTTCGCACAAAACCCGGTGAGAAATTTAATTTTTCGCATGACTTCTTTTACAACATTACTTTGTTGCTCCATTAACATCCATGGAAGTGAGTTTATATTAATTTGGTCTTCGTTTCTATGAAATTGAATGATGTCTTTCATTGCATGGTTGCCTTCTTGAATGTCTTTGCAAATTTTGACAATTTTTTCTTTCTCACTCCTTCCATCCAATATTTTCCATAATGTTTCAGTCACATTCTTTTCGATATGCATTGTATCAAACAGATGAGAAATTTGTACGTGCTCATAGTAGGGAAACCTACTGAATTGTCTAGGATAGCTTTTCATTCCTCGTGGAAGCCCATTAATGCCTTCATGATCACGACGACCATCATGAATCGTAGTTTATAAAGAAATTAAAGAAATCAATGTAAATTAAAGTAATCAAAACACAATAAAAAAAATACATAGCATTTCATATATGATGATTCATACGTACCTTGACGATTTATATTCTATTGCAACTTCCATAGGTGAGGTGTCATTATCTGTAGTTTTAATGCAGTCTCTTGCTTCCCATTGAACATATGTTTTTCGGTAGTTCGATACCTGTGATTCTTAGAGAGGAAGTGCCTATACTCATCAAACACCTCCTTTCCTAATATTTTTGAACGACAATATTTGACCTTAGGACCACAAACTGGACATGCAAATTTTCTCTTTGTCTGAAGACCTACATAAAGAGATGGATTATCTATGTCAATTATAATTATATACAAAATGAATGGATTATTTTAAAAAACATGCGTGCATAGTATATTAACTAATTCATAAAATTAAATGCAATTAAGGTGGAACTTATAATTACAAATCGCAAAAATGGGTTTACCCTGGGGCATCATGTATTGTCCATACAAGCATTTCATGGAATTTAAATTTCCTTTGTCGTATTGGTCTAGATACATCATACATAGTGATGCCATTCCATAACTTTAGTAGCTCGTCAATAAGAGGTTGGATATATACATTCATATATTTAACTTGGTATTTACCTGATTGATTTGAACATATAAAATATATAATTATGTGTACCATTTAGATATATAAACCATGCACAAGCGAAAAATAAAATATATATATATGACATTATGCAACAAAATACGACAAATGAGATGCCACTACATTAAAAAAAAAGTTGTAGACACAATATACCTGGAACAATCATCGACAACATTATGTGATCCCTCTTTATTGACAACCATGGAGGAATGTTATTGTTGATAACAAAAATAGGCCACACCGAGTAAACGGATCTCATCTCTGCAAATGAATTGACACCATCTGCTGCCAAAGAAATCCCAATATTACGAGGTTCTTCCTTAAAGTGAGGCCATTTTTCCTCCATATCTCTAAATGTAGACCCATCTGCTCGAATTGTTAGTGTCAGTCACATTTGAGTATGGAAATCCTCCCACACCATCAATGCATGCGTCTAGTCTAACCATGCCAAATTTCAGTCCAAGCAAGAACATATTGAAAAAATTTCAACGTTGTCCCTGTGTGGCACATTAATTAATCTATAGGTATGGTTTTTGATGCTCGAATTGTTAGTGTCAGTCATGTTTGAGTTTGGAAACCCTCCCATGCTTTCAATGCATGCGTCTAGTCTAACCATACCAAATTTCAATCCAAGCCAGCACAAATCTTAAAAATTTCAACGTTGGACCCGTGCAACACATGATCAAGCACGCCATTTGGGTAATTAGCATGATAATTGTGCATTGCCTTACTGAGATTCTCTTTGTTTCGAGAATAATTTAATATTCTCTACTAAATAGGGTCAACCATGTGAAGGTGGAAGCTCTTATGGCCCCTCCCGCCCTCACATCACTCTCAATTCCCCATAACCCGACAAAATCTATGTAAAAAAAAAAAAAATGTGTTTTTTGTCATACCTTATAAGAAGAAATGTTTCCAATTATAACATATTCCAACATATAGGAAAATGGAAAAAACACTGAGAAACAGTTAATTTATATGTACCAATAAAATTCAATATTTCTATCCCAATATTAAATCAAAATATATAGAGTAGATATATTAAGGCATACCTCATACATTTAAATGGACTTCATCATCTTCTTCATCCAAGTCATCATCTGTATCATCCGATCCAGATTCAACATTGTAAGGATCGGCCATATCATCATCGTCATCGATTTCAGTTACGATCATCATGCCATCGTCGATATCATCTTCATGGACATTGTCTGCTACATCATCTGATTCAACTGATTCTTCGACATCTTCTTCTAGAACACGATCATCTAAATCATGTTGATAATATTCAACATTGTCTTCTTCTTCGAGACCCTCTTCATTACCTTCCTCTACGTTATACTTTATCGGCCTTCCCCTTGGATCGTGTCTCACAACAAATGACCAACCACCTCTACCTAGAACCTCAGAGTAAAATACATGTTCACATTGGCTTGGAAGAACATAGGGCTCCATTCATGGATCAAACAACCTTGTATTAACCATGGTAAATCCATTATCATGCTCAATAATAGTTTCGGGATCGCGTTGATTCAATCGTAACCTATACCATTTGACAACGAACATAACTACCTTGCAGGAGTTAAAGTCACACTAAAGAATATCTTCCGAATACCCATAGCCTTGATTTTCTGAGAGTTCTGGATGTCTGTCACTTTTAGAGGAAACATTAGTCACCTCAAAGACTGCAGATATCCCACAATCTGATGTTTTATTCGTTTCATCCAACTTTTTGATGCGATATCTACAACCATTACACCACCTAGCCTTATTGTGTTTTACCTGTGACAAGACATACACGAAAATTGTAATGTCCCCATTCAAATAAGTGCATAGTAAGACAATCCTATCAATCCTACTAGTTTCCTAGGTTGGATGGGCACATGTGGGATGGTAATAAGGAAACTAATAAATGATATTTAGACATTAGAAGGGTTCAAGCATTTAATAAATATGATGAATAAATAAATTCAAGAGAAATTCTAGGTGGCAAGTGGTTTTGGAGACATATGGAGGTGGTGGGACCCACACTAGCTTGATTTTTCAATGACACATGGCAGCTCTCTCTTGCCAATTCGAATTCATGGGAAGGTGAACACTCTTGGGTGAGTTTGTAAGTCATAACACATGGCATTGAGCATATTAGGTCGAAATGGGAAGGAATAGTAACCTCCATGGGAGAGGAAGAGTCAAATTGGAAACTAGTGGACACATGGGCTAGATTCCCTAGTTTTATGACAACAATAATGAAGCATCTATGACATTTTATGACAAAATTCAGACCTGAATTCTTACACCTGACCATTATGACATGTCAGCCCCAAAAATAGGCTCAAGAAGGCGCTCATGGAGTTGGAGGAATCTAAAGAGACTCAAATTCGAATTTGGGAGAAGATGGAAGGTTGGAACTAGGAGACAAGTGGCAAATGAGGAATATTTTCTAAATGGAAAATTATTGAATCTATTGAGAGGATTTCGACCCCTTGAAGGCTAATGTTGGTTATAAAATGTAGAAATCAAGTATGAGAATGGTTTTTTGATGATTTGAGAAAAATTGCATTTGTGAAGAGAGAGCTAGTGGATGACTAGTTTCTTGCCTTAGCCAATTTCGAGGGTGAAAGATTCCCATCCAAGTTGGTGTTTGGAGAGGCCACTCAGGTCTTTCATGGTGCTTTAATGGAGTTTGTATTTGCAGGTAGCATCTACAGGAAGTTTCATGGTTTGGTTTAGTGCAGCACTTTCTCTCCACCGTTTCCAGTTTTGAAGGCATATTCGTGCTCCTTGAGGGAGGGCGTTTTTGGTGAGCACTGTGCTTCTTGAGAGAGCTTCTCATTATATATTTATGATTGTAATAGATTTATATCCTCTTTTACTCATATTCAGAAAGTATCAGGTCGAAATACCCACTGGTTGTATGCAAAACTATTGATTAATGAGCAAACAATGTCCATTTCCCCAATGCATTGATGTATGACACTTTAATGTTGATTATTTCGAATGGATGGATGATTCTATGATATATTTGTGATAAATATACTGCCATGGATGTCTTCTACAAGTTTCATGTACTGTACTTGAGCATTTGAAGCATTTTTACTCAGTTTAGTTGTATTGGGAGGTGAAATAGTGCCATTTCCCCAAGGGTCGAATTGGGGGTTTTTGCTGTTGAATGTGAGAGAGTTAGAACAGTATTAAAAATCAATTAATGGTGCATATGAGACCTTAATAACATACTTAACACATTATATACCTCTGTTCATAAATTTGTGGGAGTTTGGAGGCATTTGGAAGGCCATTTGCAGTGTTACCCGAGGGGGATTTGATGCACAAATTACTAGTCAAAATTACATATATTGATCAGAATACAAATCAAGTTTGCAGCAGTATTTGGAGGGCCATAAAACATCCATGAACCTTATATTCAAGTCTAAATACCATTCATACACTCCTACAGAAGATTTGGGATCATTTGGGTTGATTTGGAGGTCAAAACAGTAAAACTAGTCAAAGGTCGAAATTGGGAAAAAAGTGGAAAATTGGGCATTTTAATAAAATTTGAAAAAGGGATATTACAAAAATATTATGTAATGATCCAATATTTATGATTAAGTGCATCTTTATGCCTTACAGGGAAAAAAATCAATGTGTACATCAATATGTTTGCAACAAAAAAAATAGTGTGGTTGATTAATATGCTTAAACCATATGCTAAATCGATTTCCATTTGTGTAAGATTGGTATCTCCATTGCGATGCGTTGCTTTAACCAATGAAGCCACACCTTCCCATGATAGTCCATGACCAGATTGTTCACATCGTTCAATCCATACCTTCATCTAGTCAAGATTGTTTGCGATGTATAAATGAAGTGCATCCCACTCTCGACCAACTGTTTGATGAAAACAAAATATTTAAAATTCAATACAAATGTATATTCACTTAAAAAAGTATACACTCTTATTTGATGCATATTGAATATAAAAACAGAATATGTATGATATATAGATAAGAATCAACATTCAAATGTATTATATTAATTAATCTCCACTAGCTAATAATTACCTTTCACCTTCGAGTACTCCCCTTCAAAATTGTTATTGGAGTCTAGATCACAAATGCAACGTAAATTGAGCTTTGACGCTAATTTAGGAAGATATTCACTAATATACAACATGTTTTGGTATACCATATATCCCTCCATCATAGAACCCTTAGCACCTTCTCGGTGTCTAACCAAACCCTTCATAAATTTCAAGTGCCTCTCAACCATCCACATGGACCTTGAGTGCACAAGTCCACACAATTCAATCTCCTCAACTTGGTGTATGAGGTAGTGTTCCTTTGCATTGAAAATTGCCGAAGGTAGATGCTTCTTCATTTCACACATGACACAAGGAATTTATCTCCTCCAATACTTTATATCTTCTTTATGGATTTCTGTATATGACAACCATCTACAAGTCACGCAAACCAATCACGAGATTTAACAAAAAAAAATTATATTACATAACATGAATTAGTGCACAAAAATCAAATATAAGTTCTACGATGAATTAAACAAACACTAAGCGCATGCAAAAAATCGTTAATTACCTCCTGTATTTCCCAAGATTATATATAACTTGTTTGACATTGTTGTCGAAGTTGTCTGGGAGAGAGAGAGGTAGAACATACTGTAACAATATACAAATCGTTTCATTTTTTAAACAAAGAGTAGACAAAAAAAATACCAACAATATGCACTGGAATAAAAAAAATGAATAATTATATGCATACCATACTAATTACCTTCATGAAGACATCGCAATCATGTGTTTTCACCCCCACAAAATCACCTTTCTCTGTTATGATATTCTTCATGTTCGCACAAAATCCGGTGAGAAATTTAATTTTTCGCATGACTTCTTTTACAACATTACTTTGCTGCTCTGTTAACATCCATGGAAGTGAGTTTATATTAATTTGGTCTTCATTGCTATGAAATTGAATGATGTTTTTCATTGCATGGTTGCCTTCTTGAATGTCTTTGCAAATTTTGACAATTTTTTCTTTCTCACTCCTTCCATCCAATATTTTCCATAATGTTTCAGTCACATTCTTTCCGATATGCATTGGATCAAATAGATGAGCAATGTGTAAGTGCTCATAGTAGGGAAACCTATTGAATTGTCTAGGATAGCTTTTCATTCCTCGTGGAAGCCCATTAATGCCTTCATGATCATGATGACCATCATGAATCGTAGTTTATAAAGAAATTAAAGAAATCAATGTAAATTAAAGTAAACAAAACACAATAAAAAAAATTACATAGCATTTCATATACGATGATTCATACGTACCTTGATGATTTATATTATATTGCAACTTCCATAGGTGAGGTGTCATTATCTACGGTTTTAATGTAATCTCTTGCTTCCCATTGAACATATGTTTTTCGGTAGTTCGATACCTGTGATTCTTAGAGAGGAAGTGCCTATACTCATCAAACACCTCCTTTCCTAATCTTTTTGAACGACGAGATTTGATCTAGGACCACAAACTGGACATGCAAAATTTCCCTTTGTTTGAAGACCTACATAAAGAGATGGATTATATATGTCAATTATAATTATATACAAAATGAATGGATTATTTTAAAAAACATCCGTGCATAGTATATTAACTAATTCATAAAATTAAATGCAATTAAGGTGGAACTTATAATTACAAACCGCAAAAATTTGTTTACCCTGGAGCATCATGTATTGTCCATACAAGCATTGCATGGAATTTAAATTTCCTTTGTCGTCTTGGTCTAGATACATCATACATAGTGATTCCATTCCATAACTTTAGTAGCTCGTCAATAAGAGGTTGGATATATACATTCATATCTTTAACTTGGTACTTACCTGATTGATTTGAACATATAAAATATATAATTATGAGTACCATTTAGATATATAAACCATGCACAAGTGAAAAATAAAAAATATGTATATGACATTATGCAACAAAATACGACAAATGAGATGCCACTACATTTAAAAAAAAGTTGTAGACACAATATACATGGAACAATCATCGACAACATTATGTGCTCCCTCTTTATTGACAACCATGGAGGAATGTTATTGTTGATAACAAAAATAGGCCACACTGAGTAAATGGATCTCATCTCTGCAAATGGATTGACACCATCTGCTGCCAAAGAAATCCTAATATTACGATGTTCTTCTTTAAAGTGAGGCCATTTTTCCTCCATATCTCTAAATGCAGACACATCTACAGGAATTCTAATAATATCATCTTGACTTATGTTTCGTGCATGGTAATCCATACATTGCGCTATGTTTTTGCACCTGAACAGTCGCTGCAAACGTGGAATAATGGGGATACAACAAAGAACCTTGCGAGGCACCTTTTTTGTTACTTGATCTGCTTGATATCTATTGATATGACGTTCCGTACATTCTATTGCAAATTCATGTTGATTATAATATATAACATGGTCATTGGGGCATGCATGAATTGCTTCATACTGCATTCCAATTTCTTTCATGATGGTAGATAAATATCGATATGTGCGAGGTAAAATATTTGACGGTGGTAACAAAAATTCAGCTATCAAGCTACAAAAAATAAAAATAAAAATCTAGTTAATATAATATATAAATAATATTAATGAAACACATTTCATCCGTATTAATTTGACTTATGAATTAACAATAAAATTATTAGACGAACGGTGATAACCTTTAGTGCGATCATATATATTATGTGATGGAATATATTACATACCTTAACATCTGTGACTGATATGTTTGAAAGACCATTCATAACCTTCAAGTTCATTATCAACAATATAGCAGAGAGAAGATTTGTGTAGGAGCCCTCATAAAGGGGTTCATATGCCTTCTTAAGAAGAGGTAAATCATGAATATCATTTTCATGATCATCATCATTATCATCCATTCTAACATTAAATGAATCATGGATCAAAGTATTTGTACCATCATATTCAACTATGTTATCAGTATGATCATCTTCTTCAATATGATCATTAACTTGTTCTCCATTATTCATAGCTCCATGTTCCTCTGGTACTTGTTCTGAAAGCACTTCCTCCGAACAATATGCCATAGGATGTATTTCCTTTATAATTACATGAAACCATCAATAGATAAAAGTTAATATAAGAAATATTAAAATAATACTTACATTTACAAAAGCAATCAATATGAAAACATATAGAATTCAAAACTTACAAATGAACGATATTCATTTCCCCCCTCAGCGTGTCCATGTTCCTTACAATGTTTTCTGTCTTTTGTGATCTTTATTCTTCTCCTCTTAAAGCCCCTGCATTGACTACATGGAAAATAACATTTCCCATCACCCTTTCTTTTCAGTCCATCCCACAATCTAGCAAGAAATTGTCGATTTTGTTCGTCTGGATCATGAATATTGCTATTTGACATTTTATCATAAAGAGCTTGCATGAAGATTATCGATATTAGAAAATCAAGCTCCACACTTCGTTATTTTTAATCACAAAAACAATAGAAATAATTATGTAATTCTTTTACAGAAAACAGTCCGTCGAAGAATAATATAATTTTCGCAAACCGTCGCTTGTATAGCAAACATGTCGGAATGTTTCAAAATTTATAGATTTTAAAATATAAATTTTCATCGGATATCCGATGACCTCCGCATAGTTACTGTTATGAAATACATGTCGGATATCCGAACACTTGAGCATAGTTACCGTTATAAAATACATGTCGGATATCCGACAACTTGAGCATCGTCAAAGTTGTTGGATATCCGATGACTGTTGTCGAATATCTGACAACATTTGTCGAATATCCAATCGACCCTTCTATCAATTCAAAAAAAAATCAAATTTCATAATTTTTCAGGTGAAATCCGAGGGCACAATCCTTTTCGTCGAATGTCGTTGGATTTTCTCATTGGATTTTGGGTTCAAATTTTGTAGTGTGTAATGGTTTGACCATAAAATTTCCCTCGTCCGAGATCTACAATTCCTTCCAATGAAGTTTGTAAGTCTCATCAACACATCATGCCGCAACATAGATACATAAAATACATTATGAGTTTTATGTAAGTGGGGTGTAAGTGCAAGACAACATGTGACTGGTCTAATTCTCTCTTCAATATTAAATGGCCCTATAAATCTCGATGACAATTTTGTCCCCTTTCCAAATCAAATGGTACTTTTATTTGGTCAGATGCGAATGAACACTCAATTCCCAACCTTGTAACTTATATTTGTTCTATACGCATTAGAATAATTCTTTTGTCTACCATGAGCTTCTTTTAACCACTGCATGATCTGAATAACTTGCTTTTCCATCTCTTGAATCAACTGAGGCCCAATTATAACTCAATCTTCTAACTTGTCCCAACTTAATGTCGTTTTGCATGGCCTTCCACACAAAGCTTGATATGGAGGCATAATACATCCTAATTGGCTATGAGATAGTTGAATTCTTGTAGATTCAATGTATCCTATATTGTCCGAGACATCAAAAGGATAATGATGTGATACCGGTTTTCTTATGATTTGATTATGTATTTCAATATTTCTATGACTTGTGGGTGAATGTGATTTTTGACAGGAACCGCAAATTTCCTAAAGTGGTTGTTTGATGACGTGACTCTTAGAACAATGATGGAACAGTATGGTTAATGTAGGGTGTTGACCCAAATACTATCAGGGGGTGGAGGAATTTCCCATCGTTTATCCTCCAAAACATGGATTAATGAGAGAACTATTTTGTACACACTCCTCCAGATGTGGGATGACGACTAGCATTTGCATGTTGGGGATGCTTGGTCGACGCAGATGATGTAGCTGACACTTCATATTACAGGTTCTAATATCTATGGTTGGGTTCATATAGTCGACACCACAACATATTGCAACAGAGGACGGGATGGAGATGTCGGGTGATGGAAGTAGTGGTGACTAGGTGTTTGAAGTACTCATGGAGATAGATGGGACCAACGATGGGTTTGTGTGGTTTCATCCATTGTTATAAAACTTCATGGTTATATGCTTGGATTGATAAATATGTTTATACAATTAATTTATAATGATTTTGTATGAAAATTATGAGTAATGAATGGTGATAAATCATAAATTAGTAAGGAATGGTGAATGATGTATTATTTGATTGTTACTCCGCATATTGATTTACAGTATATAAGAACCATGCATTAAGGGCATTGAATGTTTACTATTAGTGCCCATGTGAGGAGTGTGTGTGTGTCGGCCACATATACACGTCTTATGTGAGTACGTTAGTATGTGTGGTTAATAGAATATACATTATTAATTTGGTTGGTATTAAATGAATTATTAACACACACACACACACACACACACACAAGAAATATCTTCATTAACTTCTATGTGGGAGAAAAATATAAATAAATGGGTGGATAAGGTTGCATAATGGATAGGACTGTCATTTTTTTTAATGATATCACATGAAATGAGATACTTTGTAGCTATGATATTATAATTTAACTTAAATTGAATTTAATGGATAGGATTGCCATAATTGCTTTTAAAGATATCACGTGAAATGAGATTTTGTAGCTAGGATATTAATATTCAACTTAAATAAAATTTGATATTTTTGGAGAAAGTTAATCTATTGATTATTTAATATTATTTTATTGGAATGAGGCAATGGAGATGTTTTTGGTCATAAATATTGAAGTGGAGCTAGGAGAAGGCAGTTAGTTTTTTTTGGAGAAGTGTTGGAAGGGTTGGAAGAACCCTTGGAAGAGATTTTGGATGTTTTGGGTTTCCTTCACGCTAGTGCATCATTTTTCTCATAGGCACAGGCATAGAGGGCCAAGAAACCAAAGGGTTTCTTGGAGATAGAGTATCAACAAGGATCCTAGGTGGCAGGGTGGTGTAATGCCGCTTTGGGCATGGATAAGGGACAAGAATTAGGGTGGATTGTTGTTTGGATTCTTCACCATCCTTAAAAGAGGTTGAAATGCATTTTCCTTATGAATTTATAGCTACTTATAATGTTGTACCATGCATTCTGAATTTTGTTTAATGCAAATGAATTTTATGGAAAAATGATTTTTTATGATGTTTAATGTTATGTTAACATAATAGGATTTATTGTGTCACTGTTTGGGAAAATGAAAAGAAGAAAAATAATAAGAAATTAAATATTAATATATAATACCCACTCAACTTAATGAACCTTTATGGGCATTATACTCTTTCTCTACTCAATGGTCCCTCAGAGTATCCAACACTTATAATGCTCTTCGGTGTGTATAGAAAGAGTCCAACATGTTGTATGATTTCAGAGAACCTTCGGAAAATAAATTCATGGCTTCTCAAGCATCTTGGAACAACAAATAAACAATGGGTAAAGGTTTCTATCTTGCCTAGAGCATCTATGCTCAGGCTACAATCACCCTCTTTCCTCTATTGTCTGCAATTTCCTCTTCACAATTCCAATTTATGGTTATTTTATAAATATATTAATTGGTAAGGAGAATACAACATGAAGGCTATGTAGTGTATGAATTCTGCATGAAAAATGAGTATAGGATCCAGTGGATATGAAAGGATTGGTGAAAAGACAATTGAAAACTGACATTACTTATGACCTTAAAAGGAAGGAATCTTATGTTAGTAATAACCCTAATCTAATTCCTAAACCCACCTTAACACACATATAGTTATGATGCAGTTGTGATATGGTTACCAAATGCAGTGTCTCTTTTTAATAAATTTGGATAAATTGGAAAAATGGTAATTTTTGGCCAATTCGACCCTTAGACTAGTTATGACTCCAATGCTTCGAAATGGCTCCAAATGATTCCAAATTGGGTATGAAGTTATTTGAAAGGTATTAAGACATAAAAATTAGGATTTTGGATGCTTTGAAACTCTCAAAATACTTCTGCAACATTCAATTATAATCAGGGAAAGATAGGGCAATTTACTAGTCAAATCGAGGTTCAAATCCCCCAAGGGTAGTGGCCAAAGATGGATATCCAAATGCTGTACGAACCTCCAAAATTTCAGAAAAGAGACATTTTAATGTTAAATTACTTCAATGGGCTCCCAAATACATCATCAATAAGTTACTAAAGGCTTCTTCAACTCCCATAAATCATAGGTTTGTGGAAATGTCTTCACATAGGGGGAAATGCTAGTAAACTTTACCACTTGCTATGAAATTCGAGATTTATGTTCCAAGGGATTATGAAATGTATATGAAACTTATTCAATACATTAATGACTCTCCATACATCATAAAAATCACATATATGAACTTATACAAGTCGAAATAAAGCAACTTCAATCTCTCACAACAAGATGTGGGGAAAATGGAACTATTTATGCATTATTTGGTATTTTTACATAGTTCCACTTGGTATTTAGACCTGAGACTATTCTGATAATTAAATAAAGAGTATATATATCAGAATACAAATAAATGGGTCAAACATATCTCCCCCAAAGAGAACATAATCTCGCCAAGTGCGCCCTTCTGCCAAGAGTAAGAATATAGAGAGAAAAGTGAGAAAGGTGTGGAAACAAGTTGAAGAAGAGAATGCCACGAGCTTCCCTGTAGATTCAACATGAAACAAATGAATCCATTGTATATCCAAATGAAAGATCTGAATGGCCACTCCAATTTCCAATTAGGATGGGAATCTTTCACCCTCGAAATTGGTACTAAGGCAAGTAGAGTAAACCCTCCACAAGCATGGACAAGCTATGCTCTCCAATATGCAAAATAAGAAATGATCAAAAGATACTCTCCTTATTTTTTATTGACTTTTATAAACTTCCAAATACCTCCTTAGCTCTAATTTCATCCATTATATTCATTCCAACTCAAATTAGGAAGAGATTCCAATGTATGCCACCTGTCTCTCCATTCCTAGCCTCCTCCTTCACTCAATTCGAATGGGTGACCCTTTGGATATGCTAACTCCCTTGTGCGGCCTATTGGAGGATATTTTTATCCCTGACATGTCATATATGTCAAATGTCACCAATCAGGTCTGATTTTTGTCATAGGTGTCATAGCATCTTCATCATTGTTGTCATAGAAGCTAGGGAGTCTAGCCCAAGTGTCTCAATATCTCTCAAATGCCTCTTCCTCTTCTATGGGAGTTACTCTTCCAATAAAATTTGACCTTCATTGATTCATGCAAATTATATTGACCTCCAAACTCCCCAATAACATTATATTCCACCTTGGATTCAAATGGGTGAGAATAGGATTCCATGTGGCACGAGGAATCTAGCTTTGTGTGGGTCCCACACCACCAATGTGTCTCCATGACCAAGTGCCACATTATTTTCCTATCATAAATATTTATTTAACCCATTTTAATATATTTATGGCAATATAATGTCCATTTGGGGTTTATTATCTCCCTTATTCAAAATCCAAATGTTTCCACCCCAACCTAGGAAACTAGTAGATTGGTGGAATTTTATCTTTTGAGATTTATTTGAATGGGGACATTACAATCCTCCCCACCCAAGATTGCTTGTCCTAAAGAAATTTTGAGCATGGATTTTGAAGAACTTGCTTCCTTTCAAAAAATTTGCTTCCAAAACTTTATTTCCCAAAAATTTTGAAACCAGTGAGACTAAAAATTATTCCAGGGTCCCATTGCTTGTATTGCACTCCAACAATTAGGAGTGCTCTCCAACCCATACCATCAAGAAAGAGAATTATCGGATCCCATTTCCTTGTATGCATTCTTCCAATCATCATAAGTAAAAAATATAGATCATCAAAGTAGATAGCAACATAATAAAAATGTACATCAAGGAGGTTCCTCATCAAAGAATCATGAAGGTGCTTATACCTCCAAGCAAGTAGACCACCATTTGCCAAGTGCATACAAGCATCAAGTGACCAATCAAATCTACTGCAATGACATAGGTGAGGATCCCATGTCCTATAATGCTGCTCCAAAAGGATGTAATATGCATCAAAATAATTAGCCATGTTTCCTTTCATCCGAGAAGTGAATGAAGAACCTCCACTAAAATCTGAACCAAGTGGGGAGCAAAGAAAACAATGAGCCTTCAAGGGGATCACATAAGTACCATTTATGCATCCATGGATATGTGTATAATCAATAAATAACAAAGTATGTTGCTTCCAATGTAAATAATAAGGTTCTATATTAATTTAATCATCAAAACGAGAGATAGGAGTTTCATGCTCCTCATGTGGCACCATTAGAAAAAAAACCTTTCACCCAATTTTCATCGCCAATTGATGTGGTTGAAAAAGAAGTAGGGGGTGAGGAATTATGAACCAAACTTAACTCTTTGAAACTATTACCCATCGAAATATTTAATTCATATTCTCCATAATTGGCTGGTCCAACTATTGTGATATCATGTGCCTCCTCCAAAGCTTTGCAACTCTCTCCATGAGGCAACTCATAATACCTCTGAACAGATACAAGTGCTTGTCTTTCTTCTTGTTTGAGTGTAGAATCTTCAAGCACATGCATATCAACATGTACCTCATGTTCCACCATTACATTAGGTTCCTCCTTTGTGACATAAATTCTTTCATCCATTGCCTTCTTTTCCTTGAAAGGAGAACCACTGCTCCCTCCTATTGCCAATTTGCTTCCAAATTGACTAGCCAACAATTCAAACCCTTGCATTAGCTGTTTTTTCATGTCTTAAAAGAATGGTTTCAGGAATTTTCTAAACTCCTCATTCTCCTCTAAGGTTCCTTTCTCATCCTTACTCATGGTTACCAAAGAATGCACTTCTTCTCCTACTTCTTCCCTTTCACCAAAAGTAAATTCAGTTTGAGTTTCTAAGGGTGAGGGATGATTTATTTGACTTCTTTTCCTCATGAATGGTCATCCACATAAGGTGAAAGGACCATGCTCTAATACCACTTGTAGTGTCCCTTTTTAATAAATTTGGATAAATTGGAAAAATGGCAATTTTTGGCCAATTCGACCCTTAGACTAGTTATGACTCCAATGCTTCGAAATGGCTCCAAATGATTCCAAATTGGGTCTGAAGGTATTTGAAAGTTATTAATACATAAAAATGAGTCTTTTGGATGCTTTGAAACTCTCAAAATAATTCTGCAACATTCAATTATAATCAGGGAAAGATAAGGCAATTTACTAGTCAAATCGAGGTTCAAATCTCCTAAGGGTAGTGGTCAAAGATGGATCTCCAAATGTTGTACGACCCTCCCAAATTTAAGAAAATAGACATTTTAATGTTAAATTACTTCAATGGGATCCAAAATACATCATCAATAAGTTCCTAAAGGCTTCTTCAACTCCCATAAATCAGAGGTTTGTGGACATGTCTTCACATAGGGGGAAATGCTAGTAAACTTCACCACTTGCTATGAAATTCGAGATTTATGTTCCAAGGGATTATGAAATGTATATGAAACTTATTCAAGACATTAATGAATCTCCATAAATCATAAAAATCACATATATGAACTGATACAAGTTTAAATAAAGCAACTTCAAGCTCTCACAACAAGATGTAGGGAAAATGGCACCATTTATGCATTGTTTGGTATTTTTACATAGTTCAACTTGGTATTTCGACATGATATTATTCTGAGAATTAAATACAGAGTATATATATCATACTAAAAATAAATGGGGCCACAAGATCTCCCCCAAAGATAACAACATCTCACCAAGTGCGCCCTTCCTCCAAGAGCAAGAATATAGAGAGAAAAGTGAGAAAGGTGAGGAAACAAGTTGAAGAAGAGAATGTCACGAGCTTCCCTATAGCTCCAAATTGAAACAAATGAATCCATTGTATATCCAAATGAAATATATGAATGGACTCTCCAATTTCCAATTAGGATGGGAATCTTTCACCCTCGAAATTGGTACCAAGGCAAGTAGAGTAAACACTCCACAAACATGGACAAGCTATGCTCTCCAATATGCAAAATGAGAAATGATCAAAAGATACTCTCCTTCTTTGTTCTTGACTTTTATAAAATTCCAAATACCTCCTTATCTTGAATTCCATCCATGAGATTCATGCCAACTCAAATTAGGAAGAGATTCCAATGTATGCCACTTGTCCCTCCATTCCTAGTCTCCTCCTTCACTCAATTCAAATGGGTGACTCTTTGGCTTCCCTAACTCCCTTGTGCGCCCTCTTGGAGGATATTTTTAGCCCTGAAATTTAATATATGTCATATGTAATAAATCAAGTCTTATTTGTGTCATAGGTGTCATAGCATCGTCATCATTGTTGTCATAGAAGCTAGGGAATCTAGCCCAAGTGTCTCAATATCTCTCAAATGCCTCTTCCTCTTCCACTCCAATTCGACCTTCATTGAGCCATGCCAAGTATATTTACCTCCCATATCCCCAATAAAATTAGACTCCACCTTGGATTCGAATGGGTGAGAATAGGATTCCATGTGGCATGAGGAATCTAGCTTTGTGTGGGTCCCACACCACCAATGTGTCTCCATGACCAAGTACCACCTTATTTTCCTATCATAAATATTTATTTAAACCATTTTAATATATTTATGTCAATCTAATTTCCATTTGGGGTTTATTAGCTCCCTTATTCAAAATCCCAATGTTTCCACCCCAACCTAGTAAACTAGTAGATTGGTGGAATTTTCTCTTTTGAGATTTATTTGAATGGGGACATTACACCAAATGTGTACTATATGTGTAAAGTGGGAAGAGAGAAAGAGAAGAATAAAGCTTAAAGATATGCAATAAATCACTAGGAATCTCAAAATATATCTATGGGAAAGGGTTCAAAGGGTGCCAAGGAAGAGTCCCAAAAAATTAATGACTACATTGAGACTGTGAAAATCAAATCCTAGAGAAAGGGGAAGAGATAAAGAGAAGAAAGTAAATCCTTAAAGTGATACAATCAACTAGGAAGCTTGAATGAACAAAATAGGAAAGGATTGAAAGGGTTCCAAGGAAGAGGACCTAAACCAAAATACTTGTCACTCTAAAACTCTCTTGACATATAACATTGACAAGACATTTAGGATGAGATTCTTGTCAACCATTAGGTCACTGCTACAGATTTTGCATTTCTTGATTGACCTTGTAATGGGTATTTGATTATTAGGTTTGTTTTGTTTGTAGTAATATAGAATTTGGAGCTATCCATATGATTTTGAGAGTATTTTTTTTAGCTAAGTATGTCACCAAAAATAGGATGATACAACTTGGCCTTTGAATTATGCAAAATCGCTCAAGGAATCATGACACCCTTTAAACAAACATTGATAACAATCATTTATATCATATTAATATAGAAAAGGCATTTTAAAATGAAATGGTATTTTGACTTAAGGTCCCACATACATTGTTTACAGGTACTATGCTCCTAGTGAAGATGATTTTTCTCCATGCATACATAGTTTATAGTTTTCGTGATGACCAAAGTGAAAAAGAGAATGTGATTGTTATGAGATTGTGTACTTGATAATCATTGATGGAGTGTCACATGAGGATATAGATGTGATTGTTGAGAGAGGATTTTTTTACCCCGAGGAGTTATTCATTATACTTTCCTAATCATTACACTATGATATTAAGAATTTATCAACATATCCAAATTTTCATGACTTGCATTTTGTTAGATTCAATGGGATGACATTTTGAACATGTGCCACTACTACAAAAATGGCTCTATGTTGTCCTTGCAAAATTTATTTTAACAAGGGTCATCCCACATGAGAAACACTCTACTCCAATGTCCCCAACCATTCACCTCTTCATAGAATAATGGATTCCCGCATTTCAACATCTTGAATACAGAAGGTAAGGTACACAAACACTTCTTGTTGAATATTGTAACTTCTAAGAATATTATATTTGTACTTTATTATTCCGGAGATGTTTCATCCCTCCGAGGTAACCCTATTATGTATTCAGAGATGTTTATTCCTCCGATGAAGTATGGTAACCAGGGTTATTAGATCCACCATGTGGGGGTCAGCCCTGAGTTAATAAATTAGGGGTTATTAGACTTCATTGGAAGAGGTCGGCCCCATAAGGGAAATAGTCAGTTGGGAAACTAGTATAAGTAGAGGAGAATGCTCCTCACTTATCTCACACTTGCTCAGCTCAGAAAGTAGCGCACCTATGTCTGAGAGGTCTGCATAGGAGGTAGAGAAGGAGGTCAAGTCTTGGAGCACATCTTGTATTTTGGTTGATCATCTTATTGAGGAAAGCTTTGCTGGGTTTTCTACCCCATGAGGGTTTCCCAGGGTAAAATATCTGTCTATCTTGTGATTATGTTTCTTTAAGTGATCTTTCTAGTCAAATTAGTTTAAACTTAACATGGTATCAGAGCTAGCCTGAATAGAACATCTTTCACAAGGCAAAATTATCTTTCTCTCTCTCTCTCTCCCAAAATTAGGGTTTCTGCAAAAGTTAGTATTTTTGGATTTTGGTTGCATGGCTGAATAGCCCTTCTCAAAATCAAAGTTTTGAGACCTAGATCGAGATTTTTGGTTGGGTAAAACTTCAGGGAAGTCAAACCCTAGTTTGACCAAAAGTGTGACAAGCAAGAAATTCTATTGCAGATCCGAAAAGCAAAAGGAAGCACATCTCCGGGTAAGTGTTACTCTATCTTTTGAAACTCCAATCTCTTGGACTCCCTCAAGAGAAGATGGCTCCAAGCACTAAGCTTGAAGACAAACTATAAGGTATAGAAAATTTCCGGGCATGGAAATACAGAATTGGTCTCATTCTTGAAGAGAATGATCTTGCTCAATATATCAAGGATGAAGTTACAAAACCCGCTGAAGATGAATCCAAAGAAAAGCATAGGAAGGATCTAATTAGGGCAAAGAGAATCATTGCTGATTCTATCAAGGACCACTTGATTCCCCAAGTGGCATCCAAGAAGACCCCAAAGGAAATGTATGATGCCCCAGGAAGAATGTATGAAGGGAGGAACATCAATAGGAAGATGAACCTAAGAAATCAGTTAAAGAGTACCAAGATGCACAAAGGAGAATCCATTCAAGACTATTTCGCAAGGGTTTCCCAAATCAAGGAACAACTAGATGCCATTGGAGATACCCTTGATAAAGATGAACTTGTAATGACTGCTCTAAATGGTCTCACTAGCCCTTGGGAGTCATTCATACAAACTCTGTGTGCCAGAAAATAAAGTATGAAGTTTGATACAGTATGGGAGGATTGTGTTCAAGAAGAATCTAGGGTATCCAATAGGGAAGCCCTTCTCAAGGAGGATGACCAAGCCTTGGCTACTCACACCAAAGGAAGAAGAAAGGGTCACTTCAAGAAAGTTGACCACAAAGGGTCTCAACCCCTCCATAGATTTAAAAGGGGAGGAGGACCAAAACCAGGAGGAGATCTCTTCTCAGTCCAATGTTATAATTTTCTTAAACTAGGACACATTGCCAGATTTTGTACTTCACAAAGAGCAAGTTTGTTCACAAAAGACATCATGCACATATGGCAAAAGATGATATGGAGAAGAAGAAGAAGAATAAGAAAGGCCTCGAAAGAAAATATCTAAAGTAAAGAAAGTAGATGCGGAAGAATATGTTATATTTTCCGCACTATCCGGATCTGTGTCACCTAGAGAAAATACATGGCTCATTGATAGTGGTGCTTCAAAGCACATGACAGGTCAAAAGAAAACTCTCTCAAGACTTGAAGAAAAGACTTCCCCACAAAAGGTATCTCTAGGAGATGATTATAAATATCCCATCAAGGGAATTGGTGAAGCAAGCTACAAGCTTGATTCTGGAACACCTTTAAAGATGAAAGAAATTTTATATGTACCAGGTTTAAAGAAGAACTTACTTTCCATCTCAGCTCTAGATAAGAAAGGATTTATAATTGCATTTATTGATGGACAAGTACTTATGTGGCCCAAAGGAAAATCAATTGAGCATGCAATTGTTATTGGTGAAGAAGAAGGTGGTCTTTACAAAATCAAGGGTCACCCAGAAGCTGCCCTTGTCCATGAAACCACTAGCCCCAGTGAGCTATGGCATAGAAGGCTTGCTCACATTAACTACAAATCCCTACCCTATGTGAGCAAGGTGGTCATAGGATTACCAGAATTGAAGGTTGATCATAATGGCACATGCAAAGGATGTGAAGAGGGGAAGAATGTCAAGAACCCTTTTCCAAAGAGTGAAACAAAGACTAAGAACATTCTGGAGCTAATACATTCAGATGTATGTGGACCAATGCCCGTCACTTCCCTAAGTGGGTTTGAACACTATCTCACATTCATTGATGACTATTCAAGGAAGACTTGGATATAATTTCTAAAAGGAAAGAATGAAGTCTTTGGAAAATTCAAAGAGTTCAAGGCCCTAATAGAAAATCACTCAGAAAAGAAAATCAAGATTCTTAGAACAGATAATGGCGGAGAATATACTTCAAAGGACTTTGAAGACTTTTGTAAGGAAGCTGGAATCAAGAGGGAACTAACCACTCCCTACGATCCCCAACAAAATGGGGTTGCTGAAAGAAAGAATAGAACTATCATGGAAGCTATAAAGACTATGATACATGACCAAGATCTACCCATGTATCTGTGGGCTGAAGCAGCCAGGACAATAGTCTATGTATAAAATAGACTATCCCATAGTGCCTCGAATTCAAGACTCTAGAAGAAGTGTTCACTGGAAAGAAGCCTGAGGTACGTCATCTCAAAATATTTGGATGTCCAGTGAACATTCACATTCCAAAAGAAAAGAGAACCAAGTTGGATCCTTTTGGTAAGAAGGGAATATTTGTTGGATATTGTGAATCATCCAAAGCTTTCAGAATTTACATACCGGGTTTTCATCATATGGAAATAAGTAGAGATGTGACATTTGATGAAGAAGTAGCTCTCAAGAAATCTAGGAAGTGCCACCTTGAAGAAGTCTATGAAGAAGATACACCTTCTAGAGTTACAGAGGTTGTGCCCATCCCTTAAGATGATACACCTAAAGATCATGACATGTTGGAACCACAAGAACCCCCCATTACAAGCTTATCTAAGAAAAGAAGGTCCGCATGGGCTAGAGACATTATTCAAGGAGCTGAAAAATATGGAGCTCCTGAAGGCTCCACTAGAGAAAGAAAGAAACCAAAGATAGTATCCAACTATGTGGCTTTGATGTGTGACCTTATGGATCAACAACCTACTAGCTATGAAGAGGCAGTTCAGAAGAAAGAGTGAGTAGAAGCAATGACAGAAGAATACCAATCAATAATGAAAAATGATGTTTGGGATATAGTCCCCAAACCAAAAGATAAAAGTGTGGTATCTTCCAAATGGATATTCAAGATAAAACATGCTGCAGATGGTAGCATTGAAAAATATAAGGCAAGATTTGTAGCCAGAGGATTCTCTCAGAAAGAGGGAATTGATTATGAAGAAACATTTGCACCAGTTGCTAGGTACACTTCTATTAGAACTATTATGGCACTTGCATCTATGATGAAATGGAAATTACACCAAATGGATGTTAAGAGAGCCTTCCTGAATGGTGTGATTGAAGAAGAAGTGTGCATAGAACAACCACAAGGATTTGAGGTTAAAGATGGAAGAACACATGTATGCAAGCTGAAAAAGGCTTTGTATGGATTAAAGCAAGCTCCCAGAGCTTGGTACGGAAGGATTGACAGTTTTCTAACAAGCATGGGCTTTACCAAGAGTAAAGCTAATCCTAATCTTTATCTCAAGGTTATGGATGATGAACCTGTTATATTACTGTTGTATGCGGATGATCTTTTTCTAACTAGAAATGAGAAACAAATTATAGAGTGCAAGAAGAAGCTCTCTTCAGAATTTGAGATGAAAGATCTCGGATTAATGCACTACTTCTTAGGTCTAGAAGTATGGCAAGAACCAAAAGGAATCTTTCTAAATCAAGGTAAGTATGCTGTGGGAATTTTGAAAAGATTTGATATGTTGGAGTGTAAAGCTATGGTCACTCCCATGGACTCTAACTTAAAGTTACTAGTTGATGACTCATCAGAATTAGTAGATGTGACTCTATACAGGTAGATTATTGGGTCATTAATGTATTTGACAAATACCAAACCAGACATATGCTTTGCTGTAAATACCTTGAGTCAGTATCTAGTGGAACCTAGAAAAGTTCACTTAATAGCTATAAAGCATGTAATGAGGTATCTAAAGGGTACATTAGATTTTGGTCTATACTATCTTGGAAATCATGAACTCAGATTAAATGGTTACTCAGATTCTGATTGGGCAGGAAGTGTGTCAGACAGGAAAATTACATCAGGTGGATGTTATGGTCTTGGATCTGCCATGATCTCATGGTTCAGCAAGAAACAATCTAGTGTGGCTCTCAGTACCGTCGAAGCAGAATACATAGCTGCTTGCTCTACTAGTTGTGAAGCAGTATGGCTTCAGAAATTATTATCAGGGTTATTTGACTTAGAGATGGATCCCATAGTGATCATGTGTGACAACCAAAGATGTATTAAGATGATAGAAAATCCAGTGTTCCCTGACAAATCAAAACACATAGAGATCCGATATTTCTATATACGAGATATGGTGCAGAAAGGAGTTATTAAGCTCGAGTATGTGAGTACTGATGAACAAATTGCTGATATACTGACCAAACCTCTGTCTCGAGTAAAATTTGAGTATTTTCGAGACAAGCTTGGTGTGTTCCAAAAGGACCCTCCTCGAAAGGGGGAGTAATATGGACATTGATGATGAGTTTGCCTGCATCGACAGTAAGGTCGATGATGAGGATACCTGCTTTATTATACTTAGGATACTTATATTACTTATATATACTTAGGATACTTACATTACTTATATTTCTGATTTATGCACTTGTATTACTTATATATATACATGTAGTGATGTATTGATGAGAATACTTGTATTGTTACATGTATTGATGTATTGATGAGAATACTTGTATTGTTACATGTATTGATGAGAACACTTGTATTGTTACATGTATTGATGAGAATACTTGTATTATACATGTAGTGATGTATTGATGAGGATACTTGTATTGATGATATGTGTACATGTATTGATTGATGTACTTGTATGGATAAGGATACTTGTACTTATATTGATGAGGATACATGGGGATTGGATCATCCCTGGACTTCAGTCCTAAAGTGAGCCATAGACACTTGTCTTCGAAAATGAAGTCCTTAGTGGACAAGTGGGGATTGGATCATCCCTGGAATTCAGTCCTAAAGTGAGCCGTAGACACATGTCTTCGAAAATGAAGTACTTAGTGGACAAGTGGGGATTGGATCATCCCTGGACTTCAGTCCTAAAGTGAGCCGTAGACACATGTCTTCGAAAATGAAGTCCTTAGTGGACAAGTGGGGATTGGATCATCCCTGGACTTCAGTCCTAAAGTGAGCCGTAGACACATGTCTTCGAAAATGAAGTCCTTAGTGGACAAGTGGGGATTGGATCATCCCTAGACTTCTATCCTAAAGTGAGCCGTAGACATGACGTCTCTGAGAATGAAGTCCCTAGTGGACAGGATGGGATTGGATCGTCCCTGGATTTATGGTCCCTTGAATTGAGCCATAGACATGATGTCTCTGAGAATGAAGTCCCTAGTGGACATGATGGGATTGGATCATCCCTGGATTTATGGTCCCTTGAATTGAGCCATAAACATGATGTCTCCGAGAATGAAGTCCCTAGTGGACAAGATGGGATTGGATCGTCCCTGGATTTATGGTCCCTTGAATTGAGCCATAGACAGAGGTCTCCAAGAATAGATTGATGGGATTGGATCGTCCCTGGATTTATGGTCCCTTGAATTGAGCCTTAGACAGAGGTCTCCGAGAATTGATTGATAGGACTGGATCGTCCTTGGACCTCGGTTCAAAAGGTACATGATAGGAATGGATCGTCCCTGGACCTCGGTCCAAAAGGTACATGATTAGGATTGCTCATCCTGGAACTCGATCTGGATTGTATCATCCATGGACCTATGTCCTAAAGAGAGCAGGATTGATCATCCTATAATATGATTGTGTGATGACGATGCTGATGATCATGTGATGACGATGCTGATGATCGTGTGATGACGATGCTGATGATCGTGTGATAACGATGTTGATGATCGTGTGATGACAATGCTGATGATCATGTGATGACGATGATGATGACGATGCTGATGATCGTGTGATGACGATGCTGATGATCGTGTGATGACGATGATGATCCAGATGCTGTAGATCGAGATGATGATCCAGATGCTGCAGAAGATGTAGACTCAATACTGATGATGCTGATGTTCCAGTAACTGCTTAGGTTACTGATGATGATGTATTGAAGAAAGCTTCCGATGATTTATAGATGTATCATGTATGATGTAGTTGATGACTCCTTGCTCCTGCAGATGTTGTTATAATATCCTTCTCATTAAGGGGGAGTGTTGAATATTGTAACTTCTAAGAATATTATGTTTGTACTTTATTATTCCGGAGATGTTTCATCCCTCCGAGGTAACCCTATTATGTATCTGGAGACGTTTATTCCTCCGATGAAGTATGGTAACTAGGGTTATTAGATCCACCATGTGGGGGTCAGCCCTGAGTTAATAAATTAGGCTTATTAGACTTCATTGGGAGAGGTCGGCCCCATAAGGGAAATAGTCAGTCGGGAAACTAGTATAAGTAGAGGAGAATGCTCCTCACTTATCTCACACTTGCTCAGCTCAGAAAGTAGCACACTTGTGTCTGAGAGGTCTGCATAGGAGGTAGAGAAGGAGGTCAATTCTTGGAGCACATCTTGTATTTTGGTTGATCATCTTATTGAGGAAAGCTTTGCTGGGTTTTCTACCCCATGAGGGTTTCCCAGGGTAAAATATCTGTCTATCTTGTGATTATGTTTCTTTCAGTGATCTTGCTAGTCAAATTAGTTTAAACTTAACACTTCTTAGGTATAGAAATATTATAGCTAGAGGACAAGAAAATAATTATTTTTTTAACCATGAAAAGGACATTGTTAGACTTTTGACAATAGTTGCAACACTCGGTTTGTCGCCACTACAAAATTTTCATCGAAATTTCAAATCTTCATCGATATTGCGATGATAGGTCCAACACTCAATTTGTTTCCACTACAATCATTTGTTGAAGTTTCGACATGCATTCTGACACTAGATTCATAATTTCCACAACATGTTCATTGGATTGATTTTACTTTTCTTCGGACGTGTGATGACTATTAGTGCACCCTTTGTTGGAATTGAGACATGGTTTTCAATGGTAGTGTTGGACTAGGCCTAGAATTTCAAATTTACTCTGCCTGTCAAACTGAAATTTAATGACGGTTTTGTATTTTTTATGCCTTTCACTTTATGTTTTATACAAATTCATGTGTCAAATTCCTTTATATTTTAATATAAAATTTCATCTTGACAATTTTTATGCAAATTCATGAATGTGAAATTCTTCCTTTACATTTTTATGAGATATAAGCTCAATAATTTTTAATATTTAGTAATTTTTTATCATATATTTTTCAATTTTTTGCTAGTAAAATTAATGAGCTCATAAAAGTTGCAATAGTCATCGACATTGAGCTTTTTCGGAAAGCAGAGCTCATAAAAGTTGCAGTAGTGATGGACATTGAGATTTTTTGGAAAGCAGAATGGTTTGGTGGTATTGGTTTACCCTTTTTTATCTCTAGTAAATCTAAATTTGTTTTGTCTAAAGAAAAATCACTATATATATCTTCACGTATTCTAATAAAACACCTAAGCTAGAGTTCACCAATCTTATCAATGCCCTTAATTGCTTAAAGGAAGAATTAATAAATATACATTACCCTGCTTTACTCCTATATGAAATATTACGACGGTTAAATATACATTACCTTGCTTGTTACTACTCCTATATAAAATATTATGACGGTTTACCTGAACCATTGAACGTCAATTAGACGGTTTAATAGTTTTTATACCTATCACATGTGACGTTCCAAATTTATAAGCAAGTGTCAAATACGTCTTTAAAGGGAAAAAACGTTCTGTAGAATGTGAATTTCCAGGCCTATGTTGGACTTACAATTTTGGTGGACATTCAAAAAAATGAAAATTGTCAATATTTCATCGCTTGTGGAGTCCCTATTACGATGAATGTTCATTCGTCATGCGACGATAGTTCAACGAAGTGATATACTACACCTATTTATGTTGTTGGAAATGTGGAAACCTTTTTCTATCGAACTTATGATGGAAAAATAGTTGTGTGGGGGCATATTATGCCATTTCTCTTAAGAACAATTCTTTTGGTGTCTGTTAGAAGTGCAATTTGATTTCAATGAAACATCGCCAGTGTTGGGATGGGCCCAAGTGGGTTCGAAAAATATACAAGTATGGAAAAGCGCGCGTAGCGTGCTGCAGCAGTAAGAAAAGGTAATTTTGATAATTGCGCATTGCATGCTACGGTAGGAAGAGAAAGCAGTTTTGGTGAAAGCTCATTACGCGTGGTGGCAGGCGACGAACAATTTTGAGGTTTTGCGTGTGTTGCGTGATGGCAATGACTAAGGCACGGTCGCGTAGTAGGACGATGCACATGGTAGCACATAAGCTATTTTTGGGCAGAACATGGGTAAAGGTCAGACAAGGATATCACCTAGTTTGGGTAAGGAACATGTGGATGACATATGAAAGCGACATGTTGGAACGTGTGGCGGCAAGTAGTTGAGAAGCTAGGCCACTACGTCGATGACGACAGGCAGGCGAAGGAGTGGAAAGGGACAGGCCATGATGTAGTTGTAACCGTTTGGAGGACTGTGGCTATCAAAAGAGCGTGTGAGCCAGAAGTGGCCCAGTTGGAGCAGGCGGAGCAGGATGTCGATGACAACAGCTAGGGTGGCAGTTAACCACGCCGGTTTTGGAAACCTTAGGGTTTTAGCCTAATGATTGTAAAGACATGACCTACAGGCATGATCTATAAATAAGGCACAATATTGTAAGGGAAGGGTTAGACTCTTCATTTTGTTAAGTATTGATTATTTTAGAATCTTAAGCTTAGAAAAGCCATTGTAAAGGCTCTACAACTGAGTGCACAGAGACCTATCTGAGAGAGAGAAGAGAGTCTACAGCTGAGTGCACAAACTAAGAACGGTTGTACCGGCTCTGCAGCTGAGTGCGCAGAGACCTATTTAAGAGAGAGAAGAGAGTCTGCAGTTGAGTGCCCAGACTAAGAACGGTTGTACCCTTCCCATTAAGAGCAATATTAACAACCATTCTTGTGGACGTAGCCTCCATCCGGGGGGTGAACCACGTTAAATTATGTGTTGTGTGACCAATGCATGTTTATGATTGTTTAATTACTTGGTATGAATGTTTAATGTTGGAAAATTCTGTTATGTGATTGCTTTTATATGTATTCGCCGTAGAGAATGGGAATAATATGTTAAGTAATGCATGCGCAGAGGAATGTTAAGTATTCAACATCTATGAATCTGTCGATTGGAATGTATGAATCTATCTATTGGTCAAGTAGTGAACACTGAGTTTAAGAATCTATCTATTGGTCAAGTAGTGAACACTGAGTTTAAGCGCAATGTTGGAGCGTGCAGTAATGTATGTTATTAAACCATCCACAATTTACTAATAAGAACTTGAACGAAATAAAGGGATAAAGAATGCTAAGTAGAGTGGTTAGAATTGGACACCGTGGGAAGGACGCGCAGTCTCATTGATGCGCCAATTCATTGAAGGTTGCTGCGAGGTAAGCTCTTGATAGCTTACTGTTGTAATGCAAAGGTATCCTGTATTGCACAGTCATTAGAGGTGCGAGCGCAGTTGTGCGCTGAAGTATTCGACGCGGAATAGAAGGTTCACGCAGTTATCTATCCGCACAACCCGCAAGGCTTTGCGATGCTTATTAGATTTCCCCCCATCGCATCACCCGGTTGTGGAAACTTAATTCCGCAACCACCCCCTCAGTTTCTCCTAGGGTGAGGCCTCAGGCTGCGTGCAGCCAGTTGCCGAAAGGGCCGGTGAATTGGGGTTTTGTTGGTTCCTTGAACCGCGAAGTACCTGGGTCTACACTGGAAACCTCAAGAAGGTGATCTACAGCAAACAAATGGTTCCATTGCTCAGCTAAGACCAGTGATGCGATAAAGTGTTGGAAAGTAATGTGTGAAGAAGAATACTAGTTCTTGGAAGGATCAGACAATTGACATCCTGAAAAGAAAGAGATCTGAGATTGGTGTGATAATATTGAAAGAGATTTTGCTAAGAAAGAGAACAGACATCTGCGTCTCACCGACGTACAGTGGTTGAACATATATTTGTGGAGAGAGATTCACGAGATTTTCTGGGCTTCATTTGGAAACGAGTTGCACGAGTGGATCTCGTGAATCGCAGAAAAGAAAAACTGTTTTCAAGGAGGAGTACCTACCGAGTGGACTCCAGAGCTCACAACGCAGCTCAAAGCAATAGACATCCCAATATCACGAGCAGTTGACTTTTGGGTCGATAGCATACTTGAAGGATTTGTCATGGAATTTGCTGTAAACACACTGAAGTCCTACAGTCAAGCTGAAGCATACTTCTTCGAAGGATTCAGAGGTAGGGTCTTAAACAATCTCAGTTTATACATTAAAATGATTTTAGCTGAGAAAGGAATTTTAAGGATGCAGTAATATTTTTACATCTGTCATGGCCAATATAATTTATAGTGATTCTGATGAAGAGACACATAATCTAAGAAGTGGAAAGAGATATAAGTTTAATAAAGAAAAGAATCCTGGAGGACCTGGACTTCGCGTAGATACCGAACTCCCATGTGATCTTAACAATCAGACCGCGCCGCTATCAGCCACTATTCATCCTATCACACCTTAGAATCCGTTGGTTTCAGAAACTGCGCCACCCTTAGACCAGAACCCACCTGCTGCGAGTGTCGCGTAGCCCAGTCCACAAAATCCTAGTATTCTAAATATTCCCTTTGTTTTCTCCACGTAGATAGTCAGCACTACTCAAAGCAATGCACAACCAGGAAGGAGAATGATAGATAACGATATAAAACTACCGATATTCACAGGAACGGGTCTAGAAGACCCTGAGTAGCACTGGTTTCTATGTGAAGCCGTATGGAGTTTAAAGCAAATCTAGGATGATGCTGTGAAGAGAGCGCAGCTCATCACTACTTTCAGAGACTGTGCGTTGCATTGGTTTATGAAATATTCTCAGGCACAACTGAGAACCCTAATAGAAATTCAGGCTGCATTGGTCGCAGAGTTTAAGAAGCCAAAGTCATAATCGCAGTGCATAACGGAATTAAAGGAAATCAAACAGAATCCTACCGAATCGGTCTGGGAATTTGACCAAAAATTTAAAACATTGTTAGACCAAGTTAGTTTCGTGATAGCTCCACAAAAACACAAGGAATGGTTCATCGCTGCGCTGTTGCCTCACATCAGAAAACCATTGATGTAGCAGAAGATTGCGTCGCAGGCAGAGGCCTTAGAGATCGCAATGCAGTTAGAGGATTCACCAATTGGTGAGAGTAGCGCTGGTATGTCATAGATTCAGAACCAGCTGACTACGCTGACGTTAGAATTAGAAGGTATAAAAAATGGGAAAGAGAAAAGATATGAACACAGACGTGAAGTTTGGTGCACCAGATGCAAAGGAGAAGGCCATACCAGATAACATTGCCCTCTATTTCAGGATTATCTTGACAGTGGCGCACCAAACCCAATCAATATGAACCACAATCAGGCGCCGTGGTGTGAAATATGCAGAACTAGAGGACACTGGACGGAAGACAGTTACCTAATACAGAAATATGTCAGAACACCAAAGAGCTTGTATTGTAATTTCTGTAAATCAGTGGGACATGACGAATCCAACTGTCGCGCATATGAGCTCATGAATGAAAGAAAGCGTGACATAGAAGCAATGCGAGGTGCTGGGATGTATCGTGTTCAAGAGGAAACTTAGCCAAAACAAGAAAACACCCAATATGATCGAGGGGGATATAGAGACCGTGGTGGTGGATACCGCGGGAGAGGAAGAAATGCCGGCCCGGTGCAAGGAAGAGGCCACGACCAGGTAATCTGTTACAATTGTGGCCAGCCAGGTCACATTTCTAGAGATTGTACCAACCCATGCACTACGTGCAATTACTGTAAATCATTTGAGCATGTTATTTAAGAATACCGTGTGCTTGAGGTAGAAATGCAGAAGAGAAGAAGGACAGAACCACCAAATCCCAATATTCAGTTGATTGCAGCAGAGAGAAGAACTGCGGATCCAAGTGTAAACATGGTAACGCGCAGTGGCGCTGATATAGGAAGGGAAGGAGGTGCAGAAGCTTCGACCTCCGGAATGTGCGACCCTAGATAGAATCCTGGAGAGCCGGTATGGATTAGGAAAGCTCCTGGGAAAGCACCGGGTCTAGATTTACAGAAAAATAAGGGAGCATTTGAGGAAGCACGAGACATGTTCAGGGAAGTGCCACCTGGCTCCCCCAGAACACAGTTGCGTAGTGAAGTACCACAAAGAGAGAATATGCCAATGGCACAAGATCAGACAAATGCCACAACAGACGCAGGGACCTCTGTTGCGCAGTTCTTACGCAACTGCATGAAATTACTAAAGAGCGTAGATGCTTTTACGGAATTTGAAAAGCTACTAAGGCAGTATGAGCCAAAAAGTTACAAGGGGGCTGCCAATGGAGCAGTCCACAATATTAGGAGTCCTAAAAGAACAGGAAGGGAAATGAGACTCACTGCACATATTGGGGACTATGAGATGGATGAGATCATTCTCGATCTTGGATCCGAAGTAAATATCTTCACCAAGCAGACATGGCATCAGATGGGTAAATCCAAGTTACAGTGGTCACCTATACAGTTGAGGATGGCTAACCAAGGGATAGTTATACCTTTGGGAAGATTACCCAACACCATAGTTGACATTGATGGAGTGCACAGCTATGCCGATTTTGAGGTAATTGAAATCGTGGATGACAACCATCCTTATCCCGCACTGTTGGGTATCGATTGGGCAATGACAAACTCTGCCATTATTGATTTAAAAACTATGAAAATGATATTTGAAGGCAATGATATCAGGGTCATCGCGCCATTAGAACCTTCGTAGGGCGAGTGGTATGTTGAACCGATTCAAGAGGAATCTAGGGCTCAAGACTTGGACCGTATCTACAAGATGACAACCAATACCGCTGACTATATTAATCCAAATGCAGATGGCACACTCAGTTGGCGCTGTGATAGCTCTTGCATTTCAGATTCCGATGCAGGACTAGAAAACTGGCGAAGCAGGTTACATGAAGTATCTACTAGGAAATGCGCACAGATCACAAAGTCACTCCACTGGATTGGGAAAGAGGTAACTCCAATCCCTACCTTTGATGGTTTATCTAATGTGTATTGTTTTATCAAAGAATATACTGCAGCAATTCCGGATGAACACTGTGTCTCAGCTCTAGACATGGCATTGCGCAGAATATCTGCCAGAGGGTGGGCTGCGCATAAGAAGATACTGACAACATGGGATCAGTGTAGAATTAAGATGCAAATCAGGTTTGCTGGTAAGGTTACCCTATCCTTTGAAAAATATAATGGATAGACAGATCCACAAGAGCATATTCGAATCTGTTCCAAAGCATGGACAGAAAGACCACAGAAAGAATGGGTACATCTCTTTGTGCACACGTTAGAAGAACCGATTCTGAAGAAATGGTACCTAGACCCGGAGTTGTGCAGAGGCACAGTGGACTGGCCAGGCCTCACTGCGACCTTCCAGTAGGATTTCAGCTTCGAAGATGAGCATCCAAGTATCAATGACGCGCTGCAGGTCATTTAGAAAAAAATATTAAGTCCAGATTGTACACAAGGAAACATGACACTAGAAGAATTCTTTGGCACAGACTGCATACCTGAGCGCCTACAACCTGAATGGGAAGAGCGGCTAGAACATGCTCTTGATTTTTATCACATTTATGGAGAAACCAAGGATACAACAAATAGTAATGAGGAGGACCCACACAACATACGGATACCTGAGTCAGAGGGATCGCGCGAGGTAGAAGGACCTCCACTGGAAATTCCAGACATGAGTGGACCCATGAAAACAAGGAAAGTGAACATTGGCACCAGCGAAGCGCCAAGGTTCACAGCTATTGGAGATTATTGGTACAAAGATACAGTTGAAGAGGTCGTGGGTATATTACAGGAATATCAAGAACTATTCCCAACCAAGTTCACAGAGATGAAAGGTATCTTGGGAGACTTAGGAGTGATGAAAGTTCCTCTTAAGCCTGGCGCAAAACCTGTGAAACAAAGACCATACAGACTGAAGTTGCGCTGTAAAGAACGAGTTAGGGCAGAACTCGATAAGATGCTCGATGCAGGGATCATTGAGCCAGTTGAAGAATCTGAATGGATAAGCCCGATGGTTGTCCAGGACAAGAAAACAAAGGGCGAGATCAGAATTTGTGTGGATCTCAGAAAACTCAATGATTCTTCAATACATGACCCATTCCCTACACCTTTTACAGATAAAGTGCTAGATAATGTTGGAGGGAATGAGGCCTTTTCTTTTACTGATGGATTATCTGGTTACCATTAGATTAGGATTGATTGCGCTGATAGGCACAAGACGACTTTTGCTACAGAATGGGGGTCATTCCAATACACAGTAATGCCCTTTGGTCTGAAGAATGCACCCACCATATTCTCTAGAGTGGTCGTCACAGTATTTAAGGATTTTATACATAAGTTTCTAGAGGTTTACTTTGATGATTGGACCATTTTCGGGCTATTGAAGAACCATGCTGCGAACCTCAAGATGATGCTGAAAAAATGCAGACAACACCAAATTTCATTAAACTTGAAGAAATGTGTCTTCTGTGTACCCTATGGAGTCTTGTTGGGACACATTGTATGCAAACAGGGCTTGATGGTAGACCCTGCTAAGATCGCAGTCATTGTAAACTTTCCTACACCCAATTCAGTTAAACAATTGTGCACTACACTGGGGCATACTGGTTACTACAGGAATTTCATAAGAGGGTATGCGCAAATAACCGCAGCTATGGAAAAACTGCTGAATAAAGATGTACCATTCATTTGGAATGAGGATTGTGAGAAAGGCTTCGACACATTGAAGGAGAAAATGGTCACTGCGCCGATCCTAGTTTTCCCAGACTGGGAGAAGCCTTTTCATGTCCATGTGGACGCATCATGCATAGCATTGGGTATTGTTATTACGCAACCATGAGAGGGAGGCATTGATCATCCCATTTCCTTTTCCAGTAGAAAGTTATCATCCGCTGAGAAGAACTATACTATTACTGAAAGAGAAGGACTCGCAATGGTATATGTGCAGCAGAAGTTTAGGCACTACTTTCTTGGTGTGCACTTCTCCATGTTCACTGACCATTATGCCTTGAAATACCTGGTTAATAAGCCAGTGTTAGGGGGGCGCATATGCAAATGGTTACTACTCTTTCAGGAGTACGATTTTGAGATTGTTGTTAAGCCAGGCAGATTGAATTTTGGACTTGATCATCTGTCAAGAATCGAGTCAGGAGAAGAGCCTACGAATTTGGAGGACAATTTTCCTGATGCGCAGTTGTTCACCATACAAGTTGCAGATGAGTACTACCAGGACATCATTGATTTTTTGACCACTGGATTCACACCCGCAGAGTTCACTACGCAGTAGAAGAAACAACTGGTAGTGCGCGCAACATAATTCACTATAATTGCAGGTCATCTATACAAACTGGGACCGGATGAAGTATTGCGCAGATGTGTGCTAGAGTGTGAGAAATCGTTTATACTAGTTGATGCGCACTTAGGAGTCGCAGGAGGCCATTATGCAGGAAGAGCTACTGCGCAGAAGATATTGCGCGCAGGGCTATGGTGGCCTACAATTCATAAATATTCGAAGGAACACTGCCAGAATTGCGATGTCTGTCAGAGGACAGGGAAGCCGTCATGCAGAGATGAAATTCCATTAAATCCACAGCTGACATTGCATGCCTTTGAGAAGTGGGCCATTGATTTTGTGGGTCCTATTAACCGACCGGGCAAAAGAACTGGTGCGAGGTATATCATTATTGCTACTAATTACCTCACCAGATGGGAAGAATCAAATCTAGTCAAAGACTGTAGCGCAGCTACAGTCGCAGGGTTTATATATGAGAATATTCTTACAAGGTTCGGATGCCCGAAGATATTGATGAGTGATTAAGGCACTCATTTTCTGAATAAGACCATTGAGGCTTTAACCGAAGAGTTCCACGTTCATCATCAGCACAACACACCTTATCATCCACAGGCAAATGGAACTGTTGAAGCATTTAACAAAGTGTTGGAGAATGCGCTAACAAAGATATGTAATGTCAATCGGGACGATTGGGACCTGTGCATCCCATCTGTACTATGGGCATACAGAACTACCTGCAAGAAACTAACTGGCCATACACCTTTCAGGTTGGCCTATGGACAAGAAGCAATAATGATGATGGAGTACATTGTTCCCAGCTTGAGAATAGCAACGTTTAAAGCCATGGCTGATTGCGCAGCACTTGAAGAACGACTCCTACACTTGGTTGGGCTAGAGGAAGATCGCTTCGTCGTAGGATTCCACCAACAAGTCCAGAAAGAGTTCGAAAAATCTTGGCATGATCACAACATCAAGAATAAGAACTTTTAGGTAGGTGATCTAGTCCTCTTGTATGATAGCAAATTCATGAAATTTCTTGGAAAATTTAAGATGCATTGGTTTGGCCCATATACTGTAATGCATGTTACTAACGGTGGCGCAGTCCAGTTAGCTACATTAGCCGGAGATACTTTACCAAGTTTGATAAATGGTAGCAGACTAAAGCTTTACCGAGATAGTCCAGCTGCGCAGAATCCTATATGATCAGGGGAAGTGTACCGCGCAACACTGCTGAAGTTTCGCGCAAAAAAAAAAAGAGAAGAAGAAGAAGAAAAGAGACAAGAGAAGAGTGGATGCACATAGCAAGTCCAGAAGCTCATCGCACAGAAAAGGTGGACCGACAATCGCGCAGAAGGTAACACCTAGTGCACGTCCTGTACCGAACATCCTATTAGACCGCCAGTGCATTATAATGGAAACTGTCACCAGGACATCTGTCGGCCGGTTAGTGGGCCATTAACCAAATTGGCGGCAATAGGGAAACTCACAATTTAAAGGTGGATGGGACATTTTGGAACCCATTAAAGACCGAAGTGACCAGTTCATACCTAAATCCAGATGGAAGGCTAATCCATTAACGCGGATTCAACGGATTTGACAAGTTGGCTTGACAGGCAACCGTTTGACATTTAAGGAAACAACATTCGCGTCACGAGAAGGATCGGCTGACAGGCCCAAGATATACGCACGAATTGGAAATCAAGATGGCTTTAAGGGCCTTGGGCACTATGGAATGCCACGTAGCATCCCAACAGCGGATATAAATAGACCTCGCTCAGCCACTTAACCAATTTTACGAAGTGTTTAAACTAGTCGAGAGCTGAGCGACTAGAGCATTGTATGAGCGACTCAGTTGAGTTAGCAGATCTTTCTTGGTTATTTGAGCAAGCAGGGATTCCAGCAGCAATGATGGTGACGAAACCAGGTCCATCCAGAAGTTCAGCATGACAGGCTACAGGGAGCAGCAAGGGCAAAGAGACAGCAGCTCCAGAGAAGGGGGGCTCCGAAGTGCCATTACAACATACAACTTCGGCTCAAGTTCTGCCATTTTATCTAGGGCCGCAACTACATACCGATGATTATGAGACCATTGCAACCAAAGTGTAGGAAGCATGGGAAGAGACTCGCGCTGAGAAAGAAGCCAAGCAAGAACAAATGAAGTTGACCATAATCCAAGCTGTGGAGGAGATCAAGACATTGGTAGCCCATATGGGATTGGGGCAATCAGGTTCAGGTATTAACGAGAAATCAATAGAGCTAAGCGCGCAAAGAAGACCACCTGTTACTGGAAGTAAGTATCCGCGCGTCTTGAACCTTGAACCTAGCTACCTGATTTACCTAAATGAAATGGTTAAGGAGGCACTAAAGACTGGGTGCCTCGACCTTAACATTGGGGCCTTGCCCCTGGAGGACCTGAACGAGTTGCACATCAGAGTTGCAGAAGAAATTCACAAGAGAGGCCTCGCCTCATATGATAAGTGCGCATAACTAATTGAAGACATCAATCAGTTAAGGCAGAAATCAAATAACACCAAGCAAGAATTGAGCGCAGCCAAGGAAAAGGGCCAGAAGCTGAAGGAAGCCATTTCAGCTATGTGCGCACACATAGAAGAATGAGAAGAAGAAGATGACATGGAGGACACAATAAAGAAAATTGGGGCCAAGGTAGAGTCCCTTACTGCTGAGAAAATGGAAATGGAAACTGTGTATAAAGGAAAAATCGCAGAGCTGGAGGCTCGACACCTTGTCATTCTGTCAGATCAGTGCCCATCTCCAGCTGAGGACGTCAAAGTAAACATGGATGGCATTTCGTTGGAAGTGATGAAATGCCAAGACTTACTTGAGCGCATAAATACAGCAGTAACCGGGTTGAATGAGGATCCTACGTTACAGTAGGTAAGGGCAGAAGTAGAACAGAAGCAACAACAGGTAGATGTTGCAAGTATATAGATGAGGAATGCGTCGACGAGAGAGAAAGTGCAGAGATTTAATGAGGTCAAGGACCTGCAGAAAGAGCTGGAAACACTAAGGGAGAAAGAGGCTGCCACATCGGACATGCTACAGCCTATTGAGCAAGTGTTAGGAACCCATGTCAACCCTTATATTGACTTTGTTAGTATATTGTTGTTGGACGCATATGCTTTGTAAGTCGTCCCATAGTATTTGTTGATCCATAGTTTGTATTATTGTTGTTGGATGCATATGCTTTGTAAGTCATCCCGTAGTAACTGTTGATCCATATTTTGTATTAGCCCATGGTTTGTATTGACACATGGTATTGACCCATGGTATTGGCACCTAGACTTAGTATATAAGTTTGTGTTGAGACCAATGAAGGTACCGTGAAGTTATTTGTATTGAGCTTGCTCAAAGGAGGTTTCCCCCTCGAAGTGGCTTGCGATCAATATAAATGTGATTATGAGTTCTGTTATTTCTGTTGTTTCGTGTGTTTTCATTAATTAATTATTGTAGGTTCTTCGCATCTCGTATCAGAGCACTTTCTTGGGTTCACTGGGTGAAATTTCAACCATTTTTTTTTTCTTCTCATCTGTTGTAGCTTCGGATTTGGGAATAATCCCTATTCGCTTAACTGTGGGAAGTACTTGGGCATAAGCCCTAAAACTCATTGTGAGGAGTACCATAGGAACCCCAAAGTAGCTGGCCCATTGAGAGGACCTATCAGCGAAATGGGCAATGATCCCTACCTGATTGACTAGTTCCCACCCGTGAGGTAAACCAAGTGCTGTCGTTTGTGGCAAAGCGGTTATCAGTTTTACCTGAGCCATGGAGTGAGGGGTACTACCCCAATACGCAAGCCGTTAGACAACATTGGTGGCCGAGTGAAAACCCTGAACTATTAGGAAGCCGAACATACCTGGGGTCCATATCTATTTTCAACTGATCTATTTTCGATCACTTCTGCGCCGTTTCGGATCCAGCCATTTCAGATCCATTTGGTGTCATTTCAGATCCATCTGTTTCCGATCACTACCGCGTCGTTGCAGAACCTTCTGTTTCCGATCCCTTCTGTGCCGTAGCAGATCCATTCTGGAAAAAAAAAATGTTTTTTTGCCATATCTCCCTTGTTTTCACTCTATTTCCCTTGAAACTTCCCTGAAACCCCTGTAATCCCATTCTGCATCTTTCATTCCTGAGGACCCTATCCCAAATTCTACTTCCCAAAGCCAAAAATCTCACATTTGTCTATTTTTAGGGTTTGCCATAACTTCTTCAATTTTCACCCACTCGCCTCCAAATTTTTCCACCGTGTTCATTCCCTATTTCTGCTTCTTTGTCCCTCTTTGAAATTTTTTCTCATTCTTTCACCCCGCTTCTGAAATCCTCATTTTTTGCTTCCTTGTCCATCAGAAAGTGTCCAAAACCTATTCAAACCCCAATTACCCATCTGAGTTTTTCCCAAATCCAAATTTCCCTTTACTAAATAAGCTTTTGTTTGTGTTTTTCTATCCATTCCCCCCCCCCCCAAAAAAAAAAAAAAATCTTGGTTATGGTTGTCACCCGCACATGAGAAAAAACCATGGAGGAAGCACTTGTAGCCATCCAAACCAAACTCCAAGATCTAGATGAAAAATTTCTCAGCCTCCATCTTCAACATTTAGCCATGAATAATAAACGACAACAAGAATCTTCTACAGCTAAGGGGTTCTCTTCTTCCAGTTCTTTCCATGGCCCAAAGCTTGAATTTCCTTGCTTCAATGGTACTGATCCGACTTGATGGATCTATCGTGCCGAACAGTATTTCAGTTTGCATAATACTTTTGACGTCTAAAAAGTTTCACTTGCATCCTTTCATTTGGAACAGGAAGCCCTTCAATGGTACCGTTGGTACATCAAGGCTCATGACGAGCCAAAATGGATAGATTTTTGCCAGCTCCTTTTGCAACGATTTGGTCCTAGTACTTTTGATGACTTCACCGGAGCACTCACTAAAATCTGTCAAAGTGGAACTGTGAGAGAGTATCAGACATAATTTGAAAAACTAGCCAATCACACAGAAGGCTTGTCTGATGAATTCTACAGGAGTTGTTTTATCAGTGGTCTTAAGGATGAAATCCAGTTAGAGGTTAAAATGTTCTGTCCCAACACAATGATGGAATTCCTAGGGTTAGCTAAGTTGGCAGAAGACAAGATTGCAGCCCAACAACGCTCCAAACCCACTTTTTTCCCCTTCCGAAATATGGGTTCTCAACGACCTCCCATTCCTCTAGCTCCTCGACCAACTCCTATCAAGCATTTTTCTGAAACAGAGATGTAGGCACGCAGAGAAAAAGGGATTTGTTATAATTGTGATGAGAAATTCACTCAGGGACATAGATGTGTTCAATAAAAGATCTATCTCTTGGATATGGATTCTCCGCCTGCCTCTAAAATTGGTGAAGAATCTCCAGATACAATGGATGATCAGGTCGACATTCAAAAGCCGCCTATTGAACCCCCATCTCAGGATGAAAAACCAAAGATATCTCTGCATGCTTTATCCAACGTCACCACCCCCCAAACAATGCAGGTCAGGGGTTACTTCAAGAAGCTTCCTCTTACAATACTCATTGATTATGGTAGCACTCATAACTTCATTGACCCCCGGATCGCCAAACAGGCTGATTGTTTTGTCCATCCTTGCTCCAACTTTGAAGTCATGGTTTCCAATGGAGGCACCTTACCTTGCAAGGGAAAGTGTCACAATGTGCGTATCTCTATGGAAGATTATAACCTACGCTCTGACATGTTTACCTTGTCCTTAGGTGGATGTGATGTGGTTTTGGGCGTTCAATGGTTACGCACACTTGGCCCCATCTTATGGGATTTTGCTGAACTTTGGATGCAGTTTTCAGTCAATGGGACATAACACAAATTTAGAGGATTACAACCAGGGTCTCTCCGCATCATCAGTTCACATCGCCTAGAAAAGATCCTTAAGAAGAATTCACATGGTGTCATCGTTCAGATCCATTCCATTCAGATGCACCCATCAACGGTCTCCACTACTTCCTTGGATAGATATGCAGGTGTCTTTGCTGCACCAGTGGGCTTGCTGCCTTCAAGAGACCTTTCCGGTAAGCATTTAGCCGCATCTACATCTCAGCAGGAAATGATGGCTATTTTGTAGGTAGTACCGAAATGGTAGTCATCCCTATTAGGGAATTATTTCTGCATCAAGACTGATCTCCAGAGTCTAGAATTTTTTTTGGAACAACAGGTCTCCTCCCCAACACATCTGAAATGGGTTATCCACCTCATGGGTTATGACTATGCTATCACTTATAAGAAGGGTAAGGACAATATGGTGGCAGATGCTCCTTCTCTCACATTTGATGACCCAGTTTCTCTTACAGCTATTACTTTGCTTGTTCCAAACTGGTTGCAATATGTTCAACAGGGCTATCTCTTCTATGAACTCCATGCTTCTTCATCGGCAGGGCACTCTGGGTTTCTCCAAGAGTATGACCGAGAACAATGTAAATTCTTTTGGCAGGGTCTGAAAATGCCAATTCAACAGATGGTGGTTGACTGTGATACTTTCTAGGTCAACAAGGGTGAAACGACACTCCTTTCGGGACTGCTCAAACCCTTTCCCATCCCTACACAAATTTGGACAACTATTTCTATGGATTTCCTAGAAGCGCTCCAGTGGTACAATACAACGTCTACAAGGACACCATATGAAGCAGTCTATGGACAAGCACCGCTAATTCTTCTTCCATACACCCTCAGCAACTCCCCAATTCAGGCAATTGACTCGGTTCTTTGAAACCGCGATCATATTCTTCTCATTCTGTAGGACAATCTTCACATGGCAAGAATTCGACTGAAACAACAAGCCGATCAACACCGTTCAAAGCGCACTTTTCATGTAGCTGATATGGTTCTTCTTCAGCCTTCCAAGCAATCCTCCTGAAGCTCAAAAGGCGTCAGTGTCCCGGAATGCAACCCAAGGATGCTACAGGGGAACCACTCCTTCCAATTCTGTATCAATTTCCACATCTAAAGCTTTGAGGACAAAGCTTTTTCTAAGGGAGAGGGGATGTTAGGAACCCATGTCAACCCTTCTATTTACTTTGTTAGTATATTGTTGTTGGACGCATATGCTTTGTAAGTCATCCCGTAGTATTTGTTGATCCATAGTTTGTATTATTGTTGTTGGACGCATATGCTTTGTAAGTCATCCCGTAGTAACTGTTGATCCATATTTTGTATTAGCCCATGGTTTGTATTGACACATGGTATTGACCCATGGTATTGGTGCCTAGACTTAGTATATAAGTTTGTTTTGAGACCAATGAAGGTACCATGAAGTTATTTGTATTGAGCTTGCTTAAAGGAGGTTGCCCCCTCGAAGTGGCCTGCGATCAATATAAAAGTGATTCTGAGTTCTGTTATTTCTGCTATTTCATTTGTTTTCATTAATTAATTATTGCAGGTTCTTCACAGCAAGAAGGCCTCAAATTAATGCAGCAATTCGATGCGAAGTTCGTAGAACTTCAAACGGCAGAAGGCACTATGCAGGAACAAGTGGCTCGGGAGAAGGTCTCGCAGGCTACTCTGGAGACGCTTCAAGGGTTCAAACAGAAAGCTAAGAACATAGTTGCGGAGTTAGAAGAAACTCTACAAAGCTTCACAGTAAAGCTTGGTACGATGGAAGACGTGGCACCAGGGTCCACAGGTGGAAGTGGCTCGAGACGAGCCACAGGTGAGTGTTAGGGGCCTGTTGGGCTGGGCCCAAGTGAGTTGGAAAACTATACAAGTATGGAAAAGCGTGCGTGGCGCGCTGCAGCAGGAAGAAAAGGAAATTTTGATAATTGCGCATTGGGCGTTGCGGCAGGAAGAGAAAGCAGTTTTGGTGAAAGCACATTGCGCGCGGCGGTAGGCGACGAACAATTTTGAGGTTTTGTGTGTGTCGCGCGATGGCAATGAATAAGGCACGGTCTCATAGTAGGAAGATGCACATGGTAGCACATAAGCTATTTTTGGGCAGAACATGGGTAAAGGTCAGACGAGGATATCACCTAGTTTGGGTAAGGAACAGGTGGATGACAAATGAAATCAACATGTTCGAACATGTGGCGGCAAGCAGTTGAGAAGCTAGGCCATGATGCCGATGGAGACAGGAAGGAGAAGGAGTGGAAAGGGACAGGCCATGATGCAGTTGTAACTGTTTGGAGGACTACGACTGTCAAAAGAGCATGTGAGCCACGAGTGACCCAGCTAGAGCAGGCTGTCGACGACGACAGCTAGGGTGGCAGTTAGCCACACCAGTTTTGGAAACCTTAGGGTTTCGGCCTAATGATTGTAAAGACATGACCTATGGGCATGATCTATAATAAGGCACAATATTGTAAAGGAAGGGTTAGACTCTTCATTTTGTTAAGCATTGATTATTGTAGAATCTTAAGCTTAGAAAAGCCATTGTAAAGGCTCTGCAGCTGAGTGCGCAAAGACCTATCTGAGAGAGAGAAGAGAGTCTGCAGCTGAGTGTGCAGACTAAGAACGGTTGTACCTTTCCCATTAAGAGCAATATTAACAACCATTCTTATGGACGTAACCTCCATCCGGGGGGTGAACCACATTAAATTCTGTGTTGTGTGACCAATGTGTGTTTATGATTGTTTAATTACTTGGTATGAATGTTTAATGCTGGAAACTTCTATTATGTGATTGCTTTTATATGTATTCGCCGCAGAGAATGGGAATAACATGTTAAGTAATGCATGCGCAGAGGAATGTTAAGTATTCAACATGTATGAATCTGTTGATTGGAATGTATGAATCTATCTATTTTTCAAGTAGTGAACACTGAGTTTAAGCGCAGCGTTGGAGCACGCAGTAACGTATGTTATTAAACCATCCACAATTTACTGATAAGAACTTGAACAAAATAAAGGGATAAAGAATTCTAAGTAGAGTGGTTAGAATTGGACACCGTGGCATGGACGCGCAGTCTCATTGATGCACCAAGTCATTGAAGGTTGCTGCGAGGTAAGCTCTTGATAGCTTACTGTCGTAACGCAAAGGTATCCTGTATCGCACAGTCATTGGAGGTGCGAGCGCAGTTGCACGTTGAAGTATCCGACGTGGAACAGAAGGTTCGCGCAGTTATCTATATGCGCAACCCGCAAGGCGTTGCGCTGCTTATTAGCTTTCCCCCCATTGCATCACCTAGTTGTGGAAACTTGATTCCGCAACCACCCCCTCAGCTTCGCCTCGGGTGAGACCTTAGGCTGCACGCAGCTTGTTGTCGAAAGGGCCGGTGAATTGGGGTTTTGTTGGTTCCTTGAACCGCGAAGTACCTGGGTCTACACTGGAAACCTCAAGAAGGTGATCTACAACCAACAACTAGTAAAACACCAGACTTCATACCCAAATGTAGTAGTGTGTGTGTGTCTCTCTCTCTCTCTATATATATATATATACATGAACAATATGGAATGACCTATAACCTAAATAATTGGCAATTTGATATTATAAATTTTTCTCCCTACATTTGAGCCAAATCAACAATCAATACGTGCTACATTCTTAAAATAAAATTTGAGAAGCATAAAACAATTTAATTTCAAATACACTTTTGAAACCATTTTGTAAGCATATGGTAAGAATTTAAGAAACATTTGTATCCTATTGAGTATTGTAATGTATGTCTATATATTATCAAAATAAAGGTTAGGATGCATGTGATATTTTAACTCCGAACAGACATATAAAGGGTTTTTTAATGCAACTAGTGCATTTAATACATATTACCGCATCGGTGCATACATAAATGCAATAAGCACCAGTGCGATTAATTATGATAAGCATCGATGACTATCGTTTGCAACAACTTCCACGGCTAAAAAAATCCGCAAAATCTTAATAGCGGATATTTAAATTTGTCTTTTGTTATTTGTACTAAAGAAATACATTTTTTCAAAAAGAACGCACCGATGCGCATTATTCTTTGAGGCACACCGAAATCAAAATTTAAAACACACATTTCTCATCAATGAACTGAAATATCCAGTGAAAAAATGGGCAAGAATTTCATTTTCTAAAAGTGATTTTATAATAGAAACCCCAATCACTATTTCATGATTTTTCCAAAAGTTTGAGGGGAAACTTCCGCAAGAGAGATTTACCAGGAAAATGTTTGGGGTGGCCATATTTTTCTTAAGAGACAAATTTATAAGGAATTTTAGGTCACATACAACTTTGTAGAGGGGAAATTTCATATATGTAACTTCATAGTATTCATCTCAATTTCTCCCCTAAATGTTTCAAAAAAATCATTAATTCTTTGTCTCTATTAATATTTAGAGTGCATTCTATAGAAAATAAAATGTTTTCATAGTTACCTAGCTTTAGTGTTGGAAACTCTAGCTTTCTTGTTGCTTCCATTTTATTTTATGTGGATGCAAACTTTACCATTGGGATTTTTCTCTTTCTCACTATTTCATAATGAGGCACTTTTTTCCAAGGCACTAAATATTTAAAATCATTGTGTATCTATATATGGGGCTTTAGGCATGTATTACAATGGGACCACTTATTGCATTAGATCCCAAAACATGTCCCTGTCAGTTTAAAAAATAATTTTTTTCTTGGTTATCAATTCACACTTTAAATATTAACTCACCAATGCTATTTTTTGAAAGCACGCCATTTTATATGTACTTCAAAATAAAAAAATATTGGTGGTTTTGGAGGTGCAAACTATACAAGAAACATGCACAAATACTCGTATATATGTATAACACACCAATAAACTTTAATATTAATTTTTAAAATATTTTTTTTTGCGACGGTTCATATACATGTCTATATGCACCAATTCATATATATGTAATTTGCACCAATGTGCCTTACCGTATAATGCACACTGATTAAACTAAAAACATTTTTAGCTTGAAATTATTTACTTTATATGTAAAACATATTTCATAGTTTCACTATTTTGCGATGCAAGGCATTTATTGATAGAAGATGTCTAATACAAGTTTAAGGGAAAAAATTATTGCAATGAGCAGGATGTAAGCACATCCCAAAAAGTGAACAAGGAAAATTCTTTGAAATTTTAGTATAAAATTAATATATTTGAATTATATGCGAGTTTAAATAATGTATATTGTTTAATGCGTGTCATGCAGAGAAAAATCTTGGAAAAACACAATAAGATTGTTTGCAATCTAAGTGTAAAAGAGATGAATTAGGTGAATCAATGATAGAAACGCTGCAAAGATGAATTAACGTAAAATATTGACGGAAACATTGCAAAGAGATGAATTAGGTGAATCAATGAGTAATCAACATAGAGTTTTTCTTTGAAAAAGAGATGAATTAGATGAATCAATGATAGAAATGTTGCAAAGATGAATTAACGTAAAATATTGATGGAAACATTGCAAAGAGATGAATTAGGTGAATCAATGATTAATCAACATAGAGTTTTTCTTTGAATTTTCAATAATATTATACTTTTTAAGATTACTCACTAACATGTTCCAAACACTCTATTTCACATTTGTTGAATGGTGTGCATGTACCGACAATGGGGGAAGGGAATGTCATGCTAAGAAGATAAAAATTATGAATGACATAAATGATGATGAATTTGTCCTTAGTTGATCTGGAGTGGTCCTAGAAGTTAATAATAGGGGGGATTCTATAAAAATATGAGGGATATAGTGGAAACAACATATAGACGTAGTTTCTAGCTACAATACAAAAAACAATACAATGAATCTAAAAATCAAGTTATATATAAACTATAACAAGTGTTTCCATAGCAATGTTCAATGAGACCTGTCAAACATCAATAGCAAAAAATACAATAATAAAAGAGAATAATTTAAAAAGTATTAATCCTAAACATGATTTTCTATGATATGTATAATATACTACTACAAAAAATTATGCAATTAATATTTCGGCTATATTTACTTTCATACCAATATTTAAAAAAAAGTGTGTTTCATTGTTCAGGAAGATTATGCAAATTTCAAAGGATAAATTAGGTGAAACCTGGAACATGTTGGTATGGATGTCCACAAAATGTAGAAGTAGATGGTCAAAGAAATGAACATAATTGAATTGCGAGAGGTGTCATCTCAACAACAATGTGCATCAAATGTATGTAATCATTGTTTTTTTCTTTTACTTTTATGTACATTTAATTTAATTATTGCATTAAATACTAATTTGGATTTGTTTGGTTGTCAAAACGAAAGGAAAATGGAACCCATCCAACACATAAGATAAAAGGACAAGGAGAAAAGGTTGATTGCAAAGTTTGTGAGTATAACTTGTGTTTCCCTTACTTGAGATTTCATATTTGTTGTGATATTTATATTTTAATTAATTTACAATCATCCTTGAAATTCTTCTAATAGGTGCTAACATACAAAGAAGATTCATCCGAAGAATTGATTAACATTGGGTTAAGTAGGGGTTGTGAGAATATGTTAATTGTAAAATTTGTATGTAGATATGTTTTTTTACTTCTCTGGTTTTATAATTAATGAAACAACAAGAAACTTTTGTATTAATTATATCAATGTTTTGGCATGGTGTATAAAACTTGTCGGAAATAAAGTAGGGAGTGGATCCAAGAGAAGAGTTGTTGAGAGATGACTTGATACACTTTTTTATTTACACAATCATTTATATTATATTATGAATGTAAATATACTCATTACACTTTATTTTTATGTTCATAGATGGGAAATAAAGAGGAGAAACAAAATCAAGCCAATGAATAAAACATTTTGTCAAATAACCTGAGTACAATATCACCTAAGTGATGAAGAAATGAGGCATGCAAGTAGATCAAACAATGACATCAGTTTGAGTGAAGAATGGCGATCAATATAACTGAATGTTCTTGCAATTTCTCTATTTCGAAATGTTTATCTGTGAAAATCAAATATTCTGTTTAATGTATTGGACATATTGTCCCAGATGGATAACCAAAAGTCACCAATAAATGAAACAATTACATAGTCGCATGTTGATTGTCGTGGACCTTTATGTTGTATCATTTTGTATAACAAAGGGTCTCTTAATCATATATAATAAAGCGAGTTTCTTATTATATTGCATTGTCCAATATTGTAAAATGTTACATTGTTGATTAAATATATGGATGGTGTATATGGATTAATAACTATAACGATGAATATATGCTTAATTCGATGGTATAACACATTAATACAATCATTATATCCAAACGCAATAATTAAGATTCAAATATCAATATTATTATAAAAATTATTTTCCTTTTATGATTAATAAAAAATTAAAATAATAATAAATAAACAAAATTAATTAAAATATAGGCATATTGGTGCATTGTATTTTTTTGAAGTCACTGAATAGTGTTGGGCATATGTAAATTGCTAATGGTATAGTGATTATTACATTGTAAAAAATTATGCATCGGTTCTTTTTATCAGAAAAATCACATTGGTGTACTTCTATTTGTTACAAACACATTAATATTACGATGCTCAAGAATCAACACCAATTATTTATATATAAAATTGGCACAAGTGTGATTACTTATAGTAAGCGCACCGATGACATAGAAAATAGTAGTCCTTTATCCATTATCGTCATTGTTAAATTTACATTACATGCTAGTGCATATAGTAATATAAGAACCAATGTGTATCTGATGAAATGTCGGCACCAATAGATTGAATAGGTATAATAAGCACCAGAGCTATAAAGCATATTACATGCACTAGGGATTTTCGTAAATGAGAAGCATTGATACAAAAAATTAAGATTGTATGCATCGGTACTCTTATGTTTACAAAAGTACTAAGGCATAACATTTAAATTATATGCATTGATTCTCATATGTTTACTAAGGCACCATAACATAACATTAAATTGTATGTTTCCATGCTCTTATGTTTACAAACACATTGAGGCATAGCATTTAAATTGTACACCGGTGTTGTATGTTAAATACACACCGACATGTTTGTATACTATGCACAAGGAATAAAAATCATCCTTAAACTTTGCCCACACAGTATTTTTAGCTATAATGTAGATCCATTATAAACTCCACCAAAACCGCTATTACCAATGGTGGAAGCTTTAGCAAAGGGTTTTTTGAAAACTTTTTCAAGTCTTGTAACACAATATGACTCCACAAAAACCTCTGATAGAAGGTGTTTTTCATGTAGTGAAAATTGGTCCTCCTAGCCCTCGATGGTGTGGTGTACATATACAAATACAAAAAGGATGTCTTTAAGATATATTCCTCATCCTCGGGACTTGGCTCATGAGCATCATGGTAGCACACAATGACAACAACCAACCGATGAAAGTGTCTGGCTGTAACGTACCCACCTATCCATCCAAGGCAAGGGAGGGAACATGATGCCAATCTCTGGGGCTTTCACATTCTATCAGCCCATTCATTAGAATGATATGAGTAAATCATTTGTGTGCAGATGTAAAAATAATCAAGTATGCACAATGGAATTAAACTTATCTACACACATTACTCATGCATACAGCATATCAACAGTCATCAAAATACATTGCAGGAGTAAATACATAGACAGAAAAACAATTATCTCCATTTTGCAATTGTCCCAAACAACTAGCTATGTCGCTGCAACGTTCCACCCAACCATAGGCCAGTTGTGTTCATCAACCTCTCAACAAAACTGCCACCCCCGAGTTGGGCATGATTCCTACAAGGAAAAGGGGACATTCACTCTCTCACAACAAATTAATCATTTCATCTGAGCCAAGCCAGTCCACAGCTGGGTTTATCAGGCTACATTTGAACGTTGAATGCTTGCACTCAAGCTCAAGCCAAAGCAACAGATACCCATTACCCATACCCCAACATACTCTTTCTACACACAACAAAAATGACCATTGGGCAGGGATACACATTTACAACAAGGGTATTTTACAAAACAGGCTCCATGGGTTTTTCCCAAATCGTGGCTTACTAAAACGGACTGTGGAAAGGGAAATTCGTCCTCAAAGAGCAACCTGATTTCTCCCACATGATATGAGTGTTTCAATTGGCCAAAACATCCCCATTGAAACCCCAAATCCCTCTTTTCTCTTCCCCATGGGCAACCAAAACAAAAACGCCCTTCCCAGCTGGAAAGATGAAGGAAAACACAGGAAATCCATGGAGAAAAACGCCCAGGTAGCTCCCAACTCGTGAGGGAGTCAAACTGGTTGATGGATAATGGCTTGGGGAGCAATTCATGGCTCTTTTCTTGCCCAAGAAGCAAAAAACGATTTCCCATGCAGGGTGGCTTGCCCATACCTGAATTTGGACAGCCATACCTCCCATTCCCCAAGGCATTAACTACCTCAACCAACTCTTGGGAGAAATCAATGATTGGGTACAAAAGTCAACATGGGTAGTTGAGGGTTTGATGGGTTCTCTCATTGACACTTGGCTTGACTTGAGTGACTCAAGGGTTTGAATGTTTTCCCTCCCAATTCCTTGTAAAATCATGCCCCCATCTCTTGTTGCATTGTATAGCTAGTTGTGGGTATTTATTAAAATGCATATTTACAATTTCAAGGTGCCTGGCTAGCACGTAAACCATATGCATCACTAAATCGATGGCGGGGCCTTGGCCTTGAGCTCCTCACCACGATTTTATAACAATATTACATCATTTACAATTTAATGCCATCGGGTCAAACTGGGGACATTACACTGGCCCATGCCTATGGTGCTCCAACCTCCTATCATTGGATCTTATCAAGGATGTGTCCCACCTAGGACATATGAATCCTAGTGGCTAAAACCTCCAAGTTCCTATGAACTCAATGGATGACCCTCTCAATATCATCTCCTCCTCCAATCTAGTCATCATGGACTCTAAGACGATGTCTCAAATATCCTATTGATCACATCGGTCCTACATATGCGTTACCAATATATTTTGATTAACAATTTTATACGTCAAAGAAATGATATACCTCTAAAACTATAATAAAAATAATAATAATATCATAAAACAAAAAAACATGATAAAACGAGAAAATTAAAAAATTGTTCTTACCGATGTTTCCCTAGTCAGCATCCGAACGTAATGCTAACTCAGAATCCTAATAGAAGTATACCCTGACATATGGGTAGTCCTCAATGGCAATCAACTAATGGGTCCACCACTCAAAGAACTCATCATTTAAAGCAATGATCACTTGTCTGTCTCCAAGCCTATACATCATGTTTACCCATCTAATGCAGAGGTAAGGACTTAAACAACACATGGTTACAGAACCTCCTCTGCTCTCAAAATACACAATGGAAACTCATGGCAATGTTTTTCCAAACAGAAGAGAATTCACACATTTACAAAAAAAATGCTCAGACCAAAAACGGAAGGTAACACAATTCTGTTCCTTTATTCCAATTCAGTAAAAACGCCCCCATTACAACCATATTGAAGCCTTAAAATCATCCCCACTAAATGGTCTTCTTGTCATTACCTCCATCCTCCCCTTTGAATTGTTATATTTCTCCTCATTCAATTCACCTTCCATCTTCAAGATCGAACAATTACAAAACCGTCTTTCTATTTTTCTCAACCTTTTCACCTTTTTTCTTTCATTTTTGGGTTCACAATTTGTCCTTTAGGCGCGATTTCTTTTAACTAATGGTGGTTGTGATTCATTATGAATGAATTCCAGCATGGCAAAGTCAAACACGTGCAATCATAGTTCTGCAAATGAAGAACATTGCAATACTTTTAAAATTCCACCATACGCAGGAGTTTCATCACGATTTTCAGCACGAGTTGCAGCATGCATAAAAATAGTAGCATGAGTAGCATCATAACTCAATACTCGGAAAATTAAATAAATAAAATGGACAACTAACACATTCCGTATTCAACTTATTATCTAATTTGCGGAATAGAAATATTTTTGGGTGATGTGGATTGCTCAAGCCCAAGGATGCTCCTGCATCAGACACCCTTGGTAAGAAAAACATGAGCTCCAGATCATGTGCATATTACTGTTGAGGTGAATAGCTCTGCAAACGTGCTAACTAATCTTCGGTCGCCCATGATGCGTCTTCTACCCCTCGATTTTTCCACTTGATTAAATATTCCATATATTCCTTCTGGCGAGTCTTCTTACCAACCCTTATAGCAAGAATTTCTTCAATCTACTCTTCTGACTTAATTGGTAGATGTTGTTACCATTCGCTGAGGGTACCTTCATCTGATTTTTTGTCCCCTTCATGAAACTCATAGAGGTTAGCAACATTGAATGTAGGATATATGTTAAACTTCTTCAGAAGTTCCAACCAATATGCATTATCACAAATCTGTTTCAAAATTCGGCATGGACCTATCTTCTTGTACTTGAGTTTATTATATGTACCCCTAGGAAATCATTCCTTCATCAAGTGATCCATGACCATCTCACCCTCTTGGAATATCTTTTGTATTCTATGATGATCTACTCTTTGTTTGTAATTATCATTGTTGATCCGCAATATCTTCTTGAATTGTTCTTGTAGATCAAGTATACTATCAACAAAATCATTTGCATCAGCACTCTTTTGGTTGTCCAAATATGGAAATGCAACCAAATCTACCACACCTCTTGGCGATCTTCCATAAAAAATCTAAAATGGACTCTTTCCTGTAGTTATGTTCATCGAATCGTTGTATGCAAATGCATCTTGGGATAATGCCAAATCCCATTGCCTAGGATTCTCTCCACTCAAAATTCTCAACAAATTTCCTAGACTCATGTTCACTACTTCAGTCCGACCGTCCGTTTGAGGATGATATGTCGAACTGTATAACAAATCAGATCCTAACTTCTTCCAGAGTGTTCTCCAAAAATGCCCAAGAAATTTTGTATCTCGATCTGAATTAATGCTCTGTGGCAATCCATGCAATCGGACCACTTCTGATTGGAATTTTAGGGGGCATATGGTCTAAATTCGGATGGAGAAGCCATAAAAGCATTAAATGGAGAGGCCACCCTCTCCCATTTATCATAAAAGCATTAAATGGAGAGGCCACCCTCTCATATCCATGGTATTTGGTAGCACATAGTTTTGGCCCATGGTATGGCCTCAAGACACATTGTAATAATGCTATATAAAGGCCTAGCAAGCCTTCTAATGATAACAAGTTACTCATTTGGTTTCTATCCTACATTTCTCTTATTTTATTGAGTTATTATTGGGATATTGGTTTTGAGTGTCTTTCTTAGTATAGTTTGAGAGGTGAGGCTCAAAGAACCCTCTTTGAGCCTCACCCCTCCATGTGGCATATTTATTCAATGTTTGTCCATCTATGTTATTCATAGCCCAGATCTCACTACTTTTTATTTCTCATAGCTGGTTCATTGTTCGCTTCAGTTTTGAAGCTATCTCTTCTCCTCCTCTCTCGGCATTCAAGTCTTCCGGGTTTCAGCCTCCAAGATCCGGATCAATGGTATCAGAGCGGGTATGCTCTCCATTGGGACAATATTTTGAAGCATGATGCGGGTTCAACGGAGGTTCCACAACCTCTACAACAACCCATGCTTCTCTACAAACCCTTGGCATCTCTATACTCAACACTCTCACATTTAGCAAACTTTGAACAGGTTCCATGGACTGCACAGGATTTTTCAGAGGCTCTACCATAGCTTATCGAAAAGGTATTTCCTTCATCTCAAATGGGTATTTCACGGAATTTCATTTCGTTTCCCGGTTTGTGAGATATGCTTGCTTGAAGTAGCACATGTTTGTGCATAATGCGGTTGGACGTACAACAACTTTAAACAAGTGCTACAGACTCCACAGAATGTCTCATAGGCTCTACAATAGAGCATTGGAAAGACTTTTTATTAGCTAAAATGGGTATTTCACGGAATTTCATTTCGTTTTCTGCTTTGTGAGATATGTTTGTTTGAAGTAGTACATGTTTGTACACAATGCAGCCGGATGTACAACAACTTTAAACAAATGCTACAGACTCCAAAAAAATGTTTCAAGGCTCTATAATAGCTCATTGGAAATCTCTTTCCGTCAGCTAAAATGGATATTTCGTGGTTTTCCATTTGGATTTCTGGTTTGAGAGATATCATCGATTGAAGTAACATATGTCTGCAAAATAGTGTGCACGCGGCTCTTAAACTTCAACAAACATTTTCTCAATCTTTGGGCCACCCTAGAGCAAGTATGTTATATGGATGTAAAGGTATTTTCGAGATCTCAAATGGGTCTTCAATGGAATTCAATTTCAGTACATGCATCAGAAGCTATGAATGGATTTGCAGCAAGACATCAACTACACCAAAGATCATGAATTTTCAATTTTTTTAAATCTTAATGTAATCATGGTTATGGTTAACCACACAAACCCTATGGTTCTGGGTCAACCACAAAAAACCCATGGTTATGGGGGGACCACACAAAATCCACATTTATGTATTGTAATCACGGTTATGGGTCAACCACACAAAACCCATGGTTATGGGTCAACCACACAAAACCCACAGTTATGTATTGTAATCATGGTTGTGGGTCAACCACACAAAACCCACAATTATGGGTTAACCACACAAAACCCTTCTCTTCAGTGGAAACAAGCTTGTCATTGCCACCATGGTTATGGGTCAACCACATAAAACCCACGGTTATGGGTCAACCATACAAAACCCATGGTTCTGAGTCAACCACACAAAACTCTTCTCTTCATTGGAATCAAGCTTGCCATTGCCATCACGGTTATGGGTCAACCTCGCAAAACCCACGGTTATGGGTCAACCACACAAAACCCTTATCTTCATTGGTAACTAGCACATTGTAATCATGGGTTTCTTTTTAGCATGAAATGATGGAGACCATCATTTTCTAAGGGGGGAGGAATGATCCGAATTTTAGGAGGCATATGGTCTAAATTCGGATGGAGAAGCCATAAAAGCATTAAATGGAGAGGCCACCCTCTCCCATTTATCATAAAAGCATTAAATGGAGAGGCCACCCTCTCATATCCATGGTATTTGGTAGCACATAGTTTGGGCCCATGGTATGGCCTCAAGACACATTGTAATAATGCTATATAAAGGCCTAGCAAGCCTTCTCATGATAACAAGTTACTCATTTGGTTTCTATCCTACATTTCTCTTATTTTATTGAGTTATTATTGGGATATTGGTTTTGAGTGTCTTTCTTAGTATAGTTTGAGAGGTGAGGCTCAAAGAACCCTCTTTGAGCCTCACCCCTCCATGTGGCATATTTATTCCATGTTTGTCCATCTATGTTATTCATAGCCCAGATCTCACTACTTTGTATTTCTCATAGCTGGTTCATTGTTCGCTTCAGTTTTGAAGCTATCTCTTCTCCTCCTCTCTCGGCATTCAAGTCTTCCGGGTTTCAGCCTCCAAGATCCGGATCAACTTCCTTGAAAAATATTGTAGCTATTTCACTAGCATCACTAGTCTTCTTATATGTTAAGAAGTGTGCCATTTTTTAAAATATATCCACGACTACCATTGCTTATTCATGTTTTCTATGTGTCATAGGTAATCCTAAGACAAAATCCATACTTATGTCTTCCCATGGTCGTTTAGGTACTGGAAATGGAGTATATAGTATGGTATTCTGACTTTTACCCTTGGAAAATTGACATATTCTGCAACCTTCAACAAAATTATGAACATCCTTATTAATGATAGGCTAGGAGTACCTTTCCTTTACCAATGTTGTAGTTTTATAATAGCCAAGATGCCCTCCTAAACCACCATATGCAACTCCTTAATGAGATTCAGCCGTATGGAACTTCTTGGAATACACAACTGTTGATTTTTAAACAAAAACTCCTCTTGAATATGGTAGTCCAGATATGGTGTTTTGTCTAGACTCCAAGGATCCTTACACACCTTCCAAGCTTATGAGAAATCTACATTCTCTTCATACAATGTCTTTATACAATTCAAAATTGCCACTTCTACTGACATGGTATTGAGTAATGCTACTCTCCGGCTCAACACATCAGCTACCTTATTGGATGTTCATGATCTATGTTTCAGCACAAAAGAATAACTTTGCAAGAATTCTACCCATTTACTATGATTTTTATTCAACTTACCTTGGAATTTAATGCATCACAAAGCTTTGTGATCCGTGAACAAGACAAACTCCTTGTGCAGTAAATAATGTCGCCATTTCTTCAAAGCCTGCACAATAGCATAAAACTCCTGATCCTAAACAGAGTATTTCTTGTTGGCCTCGTTCAACTTCTCGTTGAAAAATGAAATGGGTCTTCCTTCTTGACTCAAAACTGCTCCAATGACTGCTCCACTCGCATCACAATAAACCTGAATTACTTTACTAAAGTCTGGAAATGCCAACACTGGCTGTGTTGTTACTCTTTTCTCCAACTCCTCAAATGAATTCTTTACTGCTGCAGTCCACTGAAACATGCCCTTCCTCATATATAAGAGGCGCACATATTTGACTAAATTTTCAAATGAACTTCCAATACAAGCCTACCAATCCATGGAAGCTTCTCACAATACATGTGCATATAGGTGTTGGCCATTCAAGAATAGCCTTCACTTTCTCGGAATCCATTTTCAGTCCTTCTTTCGAAACCACAGGCCCTAGGTACACTAGTTCATGTTGCATAAATGTACATTTCTTGAGTTTTATGAGTAACTTCTCCTCCTTCAAATGCTGCAACATTTCCCTCACATGCTCAACATGCTCTGCTTTACTTAAACTAAAGAATAGTATATCATCTAAATACACAACCATAAACTTACCCAAAAATGGATTCAGAACTTCATTCATCAATCTCATGAATGTGCTAGGTGCATTTGCCCATCCGAATGACATCACTAACCATTCAAATAGTCCATCTTTTGTCTTGAATGAAGTCTTCCATTCATCACCTTCTTTGATTCGAATATGGTGATAACCACTTTTCAAATCAATTTTGGTAAAATACTCTGCACCACTCAAGCAATCCATAAGGTTATCCATTCTTGGTAATGGAAATCAATATTTGATGGTGATCTTGTTTATGTCATGCGAATCAGTACACATTCGCCACTTCCTTGTTTTCTTAGGTGTCAATACTGCTAGTATAACACAAGGGATAAAATGCTCATGAACCAATCCTCAGTCAAGCAATTCCTGCACTTGTTGATTCACTTCTTCACTTTCTGATGGATTCATTTGATAAGGAACTTTATTTGGTAAACTCGATCCTGGAATCAAATCAATTTGGTGCGATATACTCTGCAACGGAGGTAACCCTGTGGGAAATTCCTCTACAACAATTTCTTTAAAATATTCAAACATGCGTTGGATCTTTGCTAGTACATAACTTCCCTTTTCAACCTCCTAAACCTTCTTTGGAAATATAGCTAAACAATGTCCATTATTCTTCTGCTCCTTTAGGAACTCCTTGGCAGAACACAACATAATGCGGTTGTTATAGCTATATACATCATTGTTGTTACTATTGTTGTTACTCCCACTATATTCATGTATTGGTGTCAACTTATAACGTTTCCATTTTGAACAAATTCATAAGAATTTTCTCTGCCATTGTGAAACACTTTTCTATCAAACATCCAAGGTCTTCTGAGTAGAATGTGGCATGCATCCATCTCCACTACATTGCATAACACTTGCTCTTCAAAATCCCCAATTTGAAAATTTAACAAGCATTGTTCGGTCACAGTCACCTACTGACCCTTCTGCCACCATGAAACTCTATAAGGATTAGGATGTGGCTTACAATTCAAATTTAGTTTCTTCTTGACTTCAGTGGAAACCAAGTTCTCTATACTTCCTCCATCAATAATCAAGTTACAACATTTTCCTTGAACTTTGCATTTGGTCTGAAATACTCTTTTCCTCTATTTAGGTTCTTATATTATCTTCTATTCTGGTTTAAGTAATGTTCTATGAAACATCAAGTTCTCACCTTGTTCTTGTGGAAGTACAACGACATTTTCTCCAACCACTAATGCTTCATATTCCATGGTAACCTGCTTTCCAGCATCACCTCTCTTACTGGAACCTTGATTTTATGGACATGTTGATGCTTTGTGACCTTCAAATCCACACCTATAACAAGTAATTACATACTTTCCCCTTACTCTTCCAAAGCATCTTCCTCTACCAGTTCCAATTCCTCTAGCACTTGGACTACCTGTCGACTCCTCTTCTTTGTCATTATTCTAGTAGTGTTTTCTCTACCTCTTCCTCATGGACCTCTTCGTCTTAACTTCTGCTAAGTTTTCCTATCAACCTTCTCCTCCGCCTTCAGAGCAACTTGGTAAGCCCCATCCACAGTATGAAAATAGTGCGTACTCATCTCATCCTGAATTGCATATTTCAGTCCATTTACCTATCTTTCTACGTGTTGATACTCAGGCTCCTTAATTCTTGATCGGAGTGATAGCATGAAGAATTCTTCAGTATACTCATGCATAGAAACATCCTTTTGCCTCAGATTCTAAACTTGTCTACACAAGTTTTGCTGATAATCTACACTGAAAAACTTCTCCTCAATCTTACTTACCATTTTCTTCCAAGTCCTGATCTTTTCCAACCTATGATCAACTCTATCTTTCTGCAACATGTCCCACCAAAGGCCTGCATGTCATTTCAACTTTGTGATGGAAAAATGAACTCTATTGGGATCACGAACATTCTCATATTGGAATTATCTCTCAAGCTCTCATATCCAGTCTATAAGAGTTTCATCTTTCAAGCTTCCATCATAGTATGAAACTTCAACCTTCGCACTACCTCTGTTACACGGATAAGATATCAAACGCTTTGGTGGGTCTTCATTCTCAGGATTCTGTTCAATTTCAATCTCAGCCTCAGATTCAGAATCTATCTCAACACCTCCATCTCTTATGTTTTATAATTCCTCTATTCTTCTCCACAACTCTTCAAGTTCTTGATTTCCAGCACCTTCACGCTGTAACATACCCAAGATGTTGAGTTATTATTTAGTGAATTTTCAAGATAAAATTAAAAAAAAAATCTCATAACATAAGAGATCTCCACGATGAAATTCTTTTATGGAAAGGACCAATCGTCTGACATTCTTTCCTCAATGAGATGGCGATTAATTTAAAAGCAATATGAGCAATCTTTTCCTTTCAACGTCTATACAACTTCCATTGAGTTATCATTATGAGTAACAACTATATCCAACTTCTTATATCATACTTGGAACAATTCTATATAAGGAAGACAATACAATTGTATAGAACGCAGAACATAATGCATGTATAACGCGCACAGCGTTTTCTCTCGAAGCAATCCCCGTAAAGAAATACAAACTTCAATAAGAATAGAAAACATAGTATTTGCAAACACCCAACCCCCCGTGCCATCTCTTCGACCACGGAGTTCACGCACTAATAAAGCGCATTCCCCCCAAATCCCATTAGCCCTTCTTTATGATTAAAAACAGGCATCCCCAATGTATGTCCATGAACTTCTATAATTTAAATAAAACTTAATTAAGAAGGATTTACAATCTTAGATACAATCTAACAACCAAAATTTAATAATATAATTAACCCATATTATTTTTGGTATATAGTCATAATCCATGATATCAAGATATTCAACGACCACTCATCCTTTTATTGAATTAAATAATTCCTTTTTGGTAAGTTTTTATGTGCCTATCCACCTCTTTAATAAAAATAGTCCCAATAGTTCTTTGATAGGATAGTTTATCCTTCTGTAAGAGTACCACACCATATAGGTATCCTCATATACTTATATAATCTTCTCTTGCATTATCTTTATAATGCATTTTAATGTATAATATATATATAATTTCATAAATATTATTATAGCTAATAATATTTTATCGATGTGATGGCGTGTATATGTATTAATATTTGCTTAGGATTATCCTTAGTTTCTTAGGATGTCACCTAATATCTTTAGAACATTATATCATACATGTATATAATATATATACACAATAATATAATCTATATATGTTCCTCTCATTTCCTATATATATAGCATCCTAAGGGTGATGTTTGAGCAATAATTTCAAACATAAGCTAATTTTATATATATATATGTTCTTCTCATTTTAATGTATAATATATATATAATTTCATAAATATTATTATAGCTAATAATATTTTATCGATGTGATGGCGTGTATATGTATTAATATTTGCTTAGGATTATCCTTAGTTTCTTAGGATGTCACCTAATATCTTTAGAACATTATATCATACATGTATATAATATATATACACAACAATATAATCTATATATGTTCCTCTCATTTCCTATATATATATAGCATCCTAAGGGTGATGTTTAAGCAATAATTTCAAACATAAGCTAAAGGTAATACTTAGAGCTTCACAACAAAATATCTGGGTATCATTTACCGAAGTTAGGGTACTATAGAAGTATGACCTTTCTTAGGTTTTCTTAGGATCATTTAGTTATAACTATCCTCACACTCAGGGATAAGCTCTATGACTTATTAGAACGTTGTAACGAGTAATTGCTCTCTTCAATTTATGACGATGATACTTATAGTTTCTAAGGTCAATCCCGTAAATCACTTTACTCTTTCTTCAAGTGCCTGTGGCGCTAAGATGATACCCACCACTGTGGCGCTAAGATGATACCCACCATCTATCGCTAGATCCTGATGGCTACCTTGCCTATCACTTCTCCCTTCTAGTGGATTTAGTCGCCTGTGGTTAGGTTGCGTCACCACCTTTAGTCTTTTAGATTTACAATAACATCTACGACTTAGGAAATATCATAACAATACTTTCAAGGTCCACTGATGGGGCCTTGGCCTTGAGATCCTCACTAGGGCCACATACACAGTTACAATTACAATTATAAAAAATAAGGTGTAAAAGAGGGATGTTACACACACGCTGCTCCTCTCCTTCTTGGAGGCATTCTCGTAAGTCTCCTGATAGCTCAAACTATAACTACCATCCATAGCCTCAACCCAGATGTCGATACACTTATTCTTCAGCACTCAGAATGTTGATACACCACCAAACTCAGGTACTTTCTCACCCACCTTCAAGAACAATCACGCAAGTATTCTCAAAGCAAAACCTGCTCTAATATCACCTGATGCATAGTTAAGGATTGGAACAACACATGGTTACAGAACCTCCCCTGTTCTTAGAATACACAATGGAAACTCATGGCAATTTTTTTCCAAACATAAAAGAATTCATATGTTTACAAAAAAAAATGCTCAGACCCAAAATGGAAGGTAACACAAGTCTATTACTTTATTCCAATTCAGTAAAAATGCCCCCATTACAACCATGTTGAAGCCTTAAAATCATCCACATTGAATGGTATTCATGTCGTTACCTCTATCCTCCTCTTCGGATCGCTATATTTCTCCTCAATCGATTCGCCTTCCATCTTCAAGATCGAACAATTACAAAAACATCTTTTTGTTTTCCTCAATCGTTTCACCTTTCTTCTTTCAGTTTCGGGTTCACAATTTGTCCTTTGGGAGAGATTTATTTTAAGTAACTGTGGTTTTGACTCATCATGAATGAATGTCAGCATTGAAACGTCAAAAGCGTGCGATCACAACGCTGCAAATGAAGAACATCACAATACTTGTAAATTACACCATACGTAGGAGTTTTAGCATGAGTTTCAACACGAGTTTCAGCACAAGTTTCAACATGCAAAAAAATAGTAGCATGAGTAGAATCATAACTCTATACTTGGCAAATTAACTAAATAAAATGGACCACTAACATAGTCCTTATTCAACTTATTATCTAATTTGCGGAATAGAATTTTTTTTGGGTGATGTGGATTGCTCGAGCCCAAGGATGCTCCTGCATCACCATCGTACCATATGGGGATCTCTTTGTCCCACTAGTGGAATTGTGATGAAAGGGCTCATCACAGGGATATTATATAAGAATAAATAACATAAGATGCTCTTCTAACCAAATTATTTCCCCAACTTCCATTCAATTAGATGAGATTTCATGCATGCAAGAAGGCCACTAGCCCAATCAAAAATATCAACCTCAAGCACTCAACTCCATACTATAGTTTAGCTCTCGATTCCTAATGAGGAGCAATGGATCCCAACATCCATGTAAATCAACTAGATGATTTGAGAGTCAAACTAATCATTCTACAGATGAAAAACTAGATACCGATCTTTTCTATGTAGGATAAATAGTGTCCATATATATAATGTTGATTGATGTAATTACCACTCCCTAAACCACCTCCTATTAAAGATATTATTTCTCCTCTCTAAGACAACCTTGTAAAAAATTAAATGCCAACAACTTCAATCTTCAAGACTTCATCATCCATATTGAATATATCTTAATCAAATTCCTAGTAGCCCACAAGTGTTTGGACAAGTTGTTTTTGGGAACGCATGTTTGGAGAGTGGGAAATTTTAACATTCCATAATCATGAAGCACATATATTGCTTTGGTACTATCAATGGATTCACGATCAACATCTTCATGTTCTATCTCCCACTAGACAATTTCCATGTTCACCGGTCCTAATAAATCAAACCAATTAACTTTGACTTGATTTTTGTTTCCCTTTATTTACCTCATTTTAATGTGTTTTTAATTCGGTTTTACCTTCCTTTTCTTTCTCAAATTTTAAACCCTAGTTACTTTGATTTTGATTATCTTATTCCTTTTTTATTTTTTTTCGACAAAAAGTTATCACCTGAAACCATCAGGCACCTCCCCTCATTTCAAGGATGTTACTCAAGGTAACTTGTTCGATTGCAGTGAGTAGGAAACCTAACCTGACGGGGACATAAAGTGAGGCCCTAGCATGTCACCTACCCAATTTTTTAGAATAATTATTTTCTACTATTATCATTTTTGCAAAATACTCTGTGTTAAATTATAATTACAAGTTTTGTAATTACGACTAATTAGGTCAAAGATGAATGTAATGACTCATTATTACTATTTAAGAAATAAAAATGGGAGACAAACACTCAAGAAAGCTGTTACAAGAGTGTCCACTGGCCCACTAGGAGGAATGGAAGCTGCTGGAAGGATTGGGACTGATGGTAGCATTTGCACTATACCATTAGCTGTTGTTATGGGACAACTCCCCCTAATTTTGTGGCATTTTCCCCCTCCAGGTGGAGGGAGGTGAGCAGGTAGCTCCCTAATGACCAGTTAATTACAAAAAGACCTAGGCAGCCTATAAAAGGCAATTCGAATTGAGCAGGGAGCTCTTACAATGTTTTCTGAAGAAACATTCTTCATGTTCATCAGGTGATGGCCGAGAGATTTGAATAGGGAGGTTGTGGAGAGTGCAAGTATAAGTCTGCAAATGTTATGAGAAGGACAGACCAGAGGTGCTGGTGCTGGTCCCATTGATTACTAAGCCTGTAAGGCTGGATATATATTTTATTGCTGCTGCAAGCAGAGACCCTAAGCTTCAGAACTTTCTTCCTCCTGGTGGATGAGTGGATAGGCTCGGGGGTACTAAGGCAGATAGCTTGGATGCTTAGGAGCAGGTTGGGTGGAACAGGCTTCTTGAGTGATTTGTTCCTCCTATCATACTCAGGTTCTATTCTTTTATTTTTTTTTGTGTTTCCAATCATATGAATACTATCAGAAAATGGCTTAGTAATGGTATTAATGATCAGTAACAGTAAAACGTTAGATCCTAATTAATTTAAAATTGCTGAACTGATAAAATGACTCCTCTGCATTTTTCCCCATGCGTGAAGCTGCATCGTACTCCAGTACAGAGAGGTAGCATTAAATCTCTTCAGTTAAAAGTGAAACCTAGCATGCATCTAAATACATCAACCCAAGAGACCACCCATGCACAGACTTTTATTCCTATGCATCTTATATTTTAGCAGCTATAGATTAGATCTTTGCATGCATTGTTTTTACTGTTCAAATACGTATGTTGAAACAACATATCAGAAACTAGTTATAGCAGTAGGTTCTTTTCCGATTTCTGAAGGTGGACACGGTGTTAACATCTAGGGTTTACTGATCACAAGTTATTTCTTCAGAAAGAAAACAATATCATGCATTCTGTTTAACCATATTCCCACTTTTCTATTTTCTTATTGTTTTTAGAATCTGAAAATAGAAAGAAAGATACTGTGTTATTCTATCATTTCATCAGAGGTCCAAATTGGACGAATACAAGAATATAGAATTAAAATAGACAAACTGTTATACTAATAGGCAAATTAAACTAACTGATGATTACACTGTATATTTCTTTGATTCTGTATTATTAACTATATGTGGCAGAATTCACATCACAAAATAGCATGTTCTTAATGCAAAGAAAAGGATAGCAATTATTAGCAGACATAGTAAAATACATCATCTCTACACCCAAACCAGGGTTTATCATAGATATTTTAGCTATGGAAACAAGAATTGTTATGCTTGCATTTAAATATCATTATAGCCCAGCACTTTTCGATTATCGTTGACAGGCTAGGGTTTAACATCAAAACAGTTGTATTCAAACCGAAAATTAATACTCTTTTTATTATCTTCTTAACCCAAGGTATGCACAGAGGCATTGCAAGCCATACATTTCATTACCAGCTTACAACCCTTCCTTAGATAAACATCTCAAACAAGGGTTCAGAAATGAATTCGAAAATGAGGGTTCAGACACCGTACGTAAACATTAACCCTAAACAATGAACATTTCCATTTAAAAATATGATCGTAGCATCCTACAGATCACCCATTTGATTTTTGAGGGTTTCATTCAACACCACTTTTCACACTACACAGCTATTGCCAAAATGAAACCATAGTCAACATTTGTATTTTTTTTTACAGCCTAAACATTTGTTTTCCCTATCGATTTAGAAGTGCAAACATTAAATGTTAAACGCTGCAGAATTCCTTGCAAAAATGAGGGTTCAAACCCTATCAAGCTCACCGAGCCGAGGGAAGGCTGGCCTTACATTTTTGAAAGTATTTACATCATCTACGTCTTCCCAGAAGTTGCAGGCAAGGCAAAGACCTTTGCTGAGAAGACACATTCAAACCCTTTCTCATCAAATCCGAATCCAGGAGAACCACAAGGTAGGGGTACCACCGAAGCTTACCGGTGGGTTCACTGTATTCCTTTTTGCTCATCAACTTTCTCGGCACACTGTTGTTCACCGAGGGTTACCTGTCAAGCAATTACGCTCAGAGTTAGATAACGTTCATAAAAGATTAATGCATGCAACAGAGAAAATGACAAACCCTTGCAACATTACTGTACCTGCATCGTTGATAGAAGAATGACCAAGCCATCCATCCACTGCGAAGGAGAAGCACCCAACTCGAAGGCCACACTGTGTGATACATTTGAAACTTACAACCCGATCAAAACCCCATATTTGCAAGTCACTACAACGCCTCAATAGATGCACTCATCCCACCTGTAGATTGCTACACTAATCATTTCCAGATTCGGCCTCCATGGATAACAATCACTCACAGACCGAAGGTTGCTGCCGGTCTCAGGATCGAGCCCGAGGAAGGCTAGAAAAACATCAAACCCCAAGTGCCTCTCGGCCAGTTGGCCTCACCCCAAACCCTACCACCGAAACAATGACCAAGAAAACGTTACAAGATTCGGTAAGTTACGATAGGGTTCATCAAAATCCCAACGCACAAAGATCAACGACGGCTATTTTCATCAAGCCACGATGGAGGGTGGTAGATGTGGTATTAACTCACCCATCCACCTCCCAGGTCACGTAGATTCCAACTCTATTGACACTGGGGAAGGAGGCCCATTACAACTCAGCATTGGTGAACCTCCTATCATGCTGAACATCCATTACAACGAACACATAGTATTACCATTAACACGGTGGCCAGGCAACCTGATTAGAAATCCAATCATTTACGATACCCTTGGTTTTGTACGCAGACCTTTTTATAACACCATCATTCCTCCTACCAACCATACGGATCAACATTTATTGCATCAACTTTATAAATCATACCAAGGTTAAAAACATTCATCGATAGCATGTATAAAAGATTTGGTATGTTCCATGCAAGTTGACACGAATGCACTCATATCATCACGGTAACCTAGGCCATATTCGATCTAAGGTATGGGTAGATTCCGCCCCAACCTAATATAAAAATTATCATAAAGTTTATTATAAAGCACTTCAAGCTTTGCTCGTATCATAATTTGTATGGGGATAACCTTTAGGGTATAGTTGCTACCCATGAACCATCATATAATTGCAAAGGTAAGGTTTTAATGTATATCACGTCCCATTATAGTTGCTTAGGTAGTAAAGAACCTTGAACCACCTTGCCACTCTCTTTATGGTGACCATAGGACCATGTTCCTTTGCCTTAGATTTGTCACAAGTTGAATTTTATGCAAAGATTGTTTTAAAAAAAATGGCAAGCCATTCATGGAATGATCATCAGAGAAGCCATAAACTCTTAGTACAAAAAACTGATAAAAATCACACTCTAAGATTGACGTTTTTTGCAGTTTTTGAAATAGCCAGGTTCATCTTACAAAATTGGAAGGATACCTTACCTGTAGCGTCGAAATCATAAGCAGTTTTTATTGATATCACGGTTATTAAACACTCTGAATTTTATTGCTATCTCTTACCTGCGAATCTGCGCATGAAGGACGATTACAATGCTTTAGTTGAATAGCTAAGTAAGCCGCGGGGCACCTCGTGGGACCCCTTTCATCATCATCCAGAAAAATTATACTGTCAGTACTTGTCGAGAAGAATTATGTTTTCCAATGCATCAAAATTTCAATCATTCCAGCACATAAATAGAGGACATAATCATTAATTGGATTCATGATGTGTCACCGACACGATACACCATCTGAAGACAAAAAGACGCAGCAGTTAAATTGTTCCTACCAAATGTCGCATTTATTAATTACTGCTTTATTAATTATTATTATTTCCGCATTTTACAAATATTAGCATTTAATGACGATTAAATTTTTTTAAAATTTTTATGAAAATATCGGGATGTTACATGTGGTATTAGAGCTCATGTTTGAACTCTAGGCCTAAAGACGGTCCAAGAAACACGCAAACAGAAAATTTATGACTGTGAAATTTTTCGCTAACTCAAGTTTAAATTATTTTGTCGTATACAGAAAATTTTTCTTTGATTTACAGATATGGAAGGATCAGCTAAACACATAAGGGGCATATTTCCGCCAAACAACCCGAGTATGGAACAGCAATTCCAGGGCAATCGGGGTAACGATTCGTCAGAATTATGGCATGCTTTTCAAGAATTGAAGGCAGAGATCCAGTCAGTAAAACAGGACAATGAAAGAATCCTGAGTACTCAGGAGGAGTTGAAGCAATCACTATTCGACCAATATCCAAATTATGAACAGAACTGTGAACATACTTCTGAAACTAAAGAGCTATCTCATGAAGCCAAGGATAAACAAACAAAAACAGCTGAGGGAAACAACAACTCAACGTCATCAAAAGCTTCCAAACATCCACGTAAAAAGAAGCATAACTACTCTAGTGACAGCAGTGAAGGAGACTTCAAGCCAAAAAGGAAAATGAATAAACAGTATGAACATATATCTGGTGAATTCAAGAAAATCAAACCCCCAACTTTCAATGGTGAAACAGATAAAAGAGAGACAACGGAAGCATGGCTTTCCGACATGAAAAAGTATTTTCAGATCTATGACTATTCGGAATCCTTAAAGGCAAAAATGGCAATTTATAATCTGACCGGGAAGGAAGATATTTGGTGGCAAGACCTTAAAAGGGTAAAAGGTATAAAAGACCGAGATGTGAGTTGGACTACTTTTAAAAGACACTTTAAGAATAAATTCTTATCTGAACAGTATTATGAGGAAAAATCCAAGGAATTCTATGATCTGAAACTGGGAACGATGAACATGAAAGAACTGAACAACAAGTTTTTAAGTTTGCTAAGGTATGTGTCGTACACGGTGGAAGAAAAATCGAAGGTCCAGAGGTACCTAAGTTGTCTACCTTTCCACATCAAGGACAGGATAGAGTACTATAACCCTAAGACACTAGAAGAAGCCATGAGGAAACCCACTTTTTGCTTTGACCAGAATAAGAAAAGAGAAGGGGTACCTAGTTGGAAAAACCAAAAAGCCAGTAATTTTGAACAGAAGAGGAAAATTTTTAGATATGGTGGCAATTCCAGTTTTCAGAAGAGAAATTTTCAGAATAAAAAATTTCAGCAGAACAGAAATAATCAGCAGCAGAAATTTACAGCGCCCAGAAATGTCCCCAATGTTGCCAGGACCAATGAAGATAAGCCACCTATAAAATGCTTTGAGTGCCAAGGGCCCCATTATGCCTTAGACTGTCCCCTCAAGAAATGGATGGCCAACCATATTCACTCCATACAGTCTAAAGCTACTGTAGGAGATGTGGTAAGAGAAGTACCCAGAATTAGTGCAACATTAGACAACCGACAAACAGAACACCAAGTCTCAATGGTGGAGGTCGAAGGTATGCTGTAAAACAACCCAGTTTCTATTTTAATTGACCCTGGTGCTAGTCTAAGCTATATATCACCAGTTGTTGTAGAAGGACTAGATTTGAAAATAGAAAAATTCGATAAATCCCGGTTACTTAGATTAGCGACAGGAACAAAAAGGAAGGTTTCTGATTTTGTGGAAAATTGTGTTTTATCTATGAATCAACTAACAACGTAGGTTAAGTTAAATATTTTTCCCTTGGGGTCATATGACATCCTAATCGGTATGGACTGGTTAGAAACCCATCGTGTCATTTTGAATTGTTATGAAAAAAGTTTCATTTGCCTGGATGATGAAGGAAAGACAACAGAGGTAAAAGGCATCCCTAGAAAAACATCCGTTCGACAGATTTCGGCCATGCAAGTGGAAAGGGAAATCAGAAAAGGGTGTCAGATGTTTGTAGTAAATGTGGTGCATGATGAGATAAGTACTAAGGAGGACAAACTGAAAATAGAGGACATACCCGTCTTAAAGGATTTTCAAGATATTTTTCCTGAAGAGATCTCAGATTTACCTCCCAAAAGGGACCTGGATTTTACTATTGAGTTAATACATGGTGCAGTGCCAACTTCTAAAGCTCCATACCGAATGAATATACTAGAGTTTAATGAGTTAAAATCTCAGTTGAAGGAGCTGATCGATAAAAAATACATAAGACCCAACGTGTCTCCTTAGGGAGCACCAGTCATTTTTGTTAAAAAGAAGGATGGTACCCTAAGACTTTTCATAGATTATCGTCAACTGAATAAAATGACAATCAAGAATAGGTACCCGCTGCCCCGCATTGACGATCTTTTTGAGCAGCTACGCGGAGCAACAATATTCTCGAAGATCGATTTACGATCAGGATATCACCAGGTTCGTGTTAAGGATGAAGACATTTTCAAAGCAACCTTTACAACTCGTTATGGGCATTATGAGTTCGTTGTCATGCCATTTGGATAAACTAATGCACCTGCTGTATTTATGTGTTTAAAGAACAAAATTCTGCACAAGTACTTAGAAAAGTTTGCAGTTGTGTTTATCGATGACATTTTGGTATATTCTAAAAACAAGGAGGAGCATGATGAACATCTACATATCATTCTGCAAGTTCTGAGGGAGCACCAGTTGTATGCAAAATTCAACAAATGTGATTTTTACAAAGACAAGATTCAGTACTTGGGACACATAATCTCTGAGGAAGGGATTTCGGTTAACCCCGCCAAGATAAATGCCATTAATGAATGGTCGGTTCCTAAAGATGTGACGGATGTGCGATCGTTTATGGGAATCACTGGTTATTATAGAAAATTCATTGAAGGGTTTTCCAGGATTGCAAACCCCATAACGTTGCTGCAGAAAAAGGGAAAGAAGTTTGTCTGGGATCAAAAGTGTGCGGACAATTTTGCAAAGTTAAAAGAATTACTGACTTCAGCGCCTATTTTGAGGATTGCAGATCCTAATAAAGATTTTGTAGTATGTACAGACGCTTGCAATGATGGACTGGGAGGATTCCTAACGTAGGAGGGACATGCTGTAGCATATGAATCAAGAAAACTGAAAATACATGAGAAGAACTATTCCACCTACGATCTAGAATTGTTAGCAGTGATTCATGCCTTAAAAATGTGGCGTCACCACCTTATCGGCAGAAAATTTACCTTAATGACAGATAATATGGGGCTGAAATATTTGTTAAATCAAACAAATTTGAATGCCAGGCAAGCCAGATGGCTAACTTTTCTGAGTGAGTATGATTTTGAAATTCAGCACATTAAGGGGAAGGAGAATAAGTTGCCGATGCGTTAAGTTGTAATGCAAGGATACATTTCATTTCATCCATCATCACATACGCAACAGATTTGGAGAAACAAATTTTTGAAGGAATTAAAGACGATGAGGAATACAGAAAATTACTGGAAAGGACATCATAAAACAACTCTGAAAATTCTGTAACAGATTTCAGTTTGAAGGAAAATGGCTTATTGTTGTACAAAAACAGATTGTACGTACCAAACGTACCAGCAGTAAAGACTCTGATTTTGGATGAGAAGCACAAAATCCACTATTCTTGCCATCCAGGTTACCAGAAAACCATCACAATGCTAAGGAAGGAGTACTACCGGCCCAGAATGAAGGATGAAGTAGCGGAATATATAGCTAAGTGTTTTGACTGTCAAAAAGTGGTGGAACATCAACATCCTGCTGGATTGCTGCAACCCTTGCTTATAACCAGCCGGAAATGGGAAGTCATAAGTATAGATTTCATCACTGGGTTACCAAAGAATAAAAAACAACACAACTCCATCATGGTGGTAGTAGACAAACTTAGCAAGGCAACCCATTTTATCCCTGTCAAAACTACCCATAAAGATCCTGATATCGCAGAAATTTTTATGAAACAGGTTTTTCGACTGCATGGGATACCCAAGGTAATAGTTTCCGACCGAGATTCAAAGTTCACAGGTAACTTTTGGAGGTCCTTGTTCAAGGGGTTAAACACCACCTTAAATTTCAGCACTGCGTTTCATCTGCAAATCAACGAATAGACTGAAAGGGTGAACCGGATATTGGAAGATATGCTCATAATGTATTTTAAGGATCAGCCTGGTATGTGGGAAGACTACTTGCATTTAGCAGAGTTTGCATATAATAATCACTACCATGATTTAGCCAAACTTAGCCCATTTGAGATCCTTTACGGAAGAAAGTGTAACACACCGGTGTCATGGAGTGATCCGGTTAGCAAGGTCACCTTAGGGCCCGAATTGTTGAAGGAATTAGAACTAATCGTGAAGCAAGTACGAGGGAATCTTAAAGCTGCCCAGGATAGACAGAAAATTCTAGTAGATCTTAAAAGAACTCATAAAGAGTTCCAGGTTGGTGAACATGTTTTTCTTAAGGTAAGGCCGAAAAAGAGTTCCTTAAAATTGGGAAGCTGTGCCAAACTGGCACCCAGGTATTGTGGTCCTTTCGAAATCTTGTCCAGAGTTGGACCTGTGGAATATCAATTAGCCTTACCTTCAAACATCAAAGTCCATAATTTTTTTCACATTTCATTTTTAAAGAAATATGTGCATGATCCTACTCATGTTGTAAATTGGTATAATGTTCAGGTGGAACAAGGCGGCGATTTTCCGGTGGAACCGGACTGTATTCTCGCAAGGAAAGAAACTCTACTCCAGAACCGCACGGTTGGCCAAGTAAAAGTGCAATGGAAGAACTATAGCCCAACAGAGGCTACCTGGGAGTTGGAGAGTAGTATGTGGGCTACATACGCAACTATGTTCCAGGAACACTCAAGGAGTGAATAAAGCAACATCGAGGATGATGTTGAGGCTTAAGGGGGGGTGTATGTCACCTACCCAATTTTTTAGAATAATTATTTTCTACTATTATCATTTTTGCAAAATACTTTGCGTTAAATTATAATTACAAGTTTTGTAATTATGACCAATTAGGTCAAAGATGAATGTAATGACTCATTATTACTATTTAATAAATAAAAATGGGAGACAAACACTCAAGAAAGCTGTTACAAGAGTGTCCACTGGTCCACTAGGAGGAATGGAAGCTGTTGGAAGGATTGGGACAGATGGCAGCATTTGCACTCTACCATTAGCTGTTGTTATGGGACAACTCCCCCTAATTTTGTGGCATTTTCCCCCTCCAGTTGGAGGGAGGTGAGTAGGTAGCTCACTAATTACCAGTTAATTACAAAAAGACCTAGGCAACCTATAAAAGGCAATTCGAATTGAGCAAGGATCTCTTACAATGTTTTCTGTAGAAACATTCCTCATGTTCATCAGGTGATGGCTGAGAGATTCGAATAGGGAGGCTGTGGAGAGTGCAAGTATAAGTCTGCAAATGTTATGAGAAGGACAGACCAGAGGTGCTGGTGCTGGTCCCATTGATTACTAAGCCTGTAAGGCTGGATATATATTTTCTTGCTGCTGCAATTAGAGACCCTAAGCTTCAGAACTTTCTTCTCCTAGTGGATCAGTGGATAGGCTCGGGGGTCCTAAGGCAGACAGCTTGGGTGCTTAGGAGTAGGTTGGGTGGAACAGGCTTCTTGAGTGATTTGTTCCTCCTATCATACTCAGGTTCTATTCTTTTATTTTTTTTGTGTTTCTAATCATATTAATGCTCTCAGAAAATGGCTTAGTAATGGTATTAATGATCAATAACAGTAAAATGTTATATCCTAATTAATTTAAAATTGCTGAACTGATAAAATGACTCCTCTGCATTTTTCCCCATGCGTGAAGCTGCATCGTACTCCAGTACAGAGAGGTAGCATAAAATCTATTCAGTTAAAAGTGAAACCTAGCATGCATCTAAATACATCAACCCAAGAGACCACCCATGCACAAACTTATATTCCTATGCATCTTATATTTTAGCAGCTGTAGATTAGATCTTTGCATGCATTGTTTTTACTATTCAAATCAGTATGTTGAAACAACATATCATAAACTAGTTATAGCAGTAGGTTCTTTTCTAATTTCTGAAGGTTGACATGGTGTTAACATCTAGGGTTTACTGATCACAAGTTATTTCTTCAGAAAGAAAACAATACCATGCAATATGTTTAACCATATTCCCACGTTTCTATTTTCTTATTGTTTTTAGAATTTGATCGATTTTAGAGAAAATATTGTCTTCATTGTATTATCTTGTGCAGAAAGAAAGAAAGATACTATGTTATTCTATCAATTCATCAAAGGTCCAAATTGGACGAATACAGGAATATAGAATTAAAATAGACAAACTGTTATACTAATAGGCAAATTAAACTAACTGATGATTACACTATATATTTCTTTGATTCTGTATTATTAACTGTATGTGGCAGAATTCACATCACAAAATAGCATGTTCATAATGCAAAGAAAAGGATAGCAATTATTAGCAAACATAGTAAAATACATCATCTCTACACCCAAACCAGGGTTTATCTGTTCTTATCATACTAATAAGTACAAACATTTAACAGCTACAAAATCAAATGTTTCATTATCATGGATATTTTAGCTGTGGAAACAAGAGTTGTTATGCTTGCATTTAAATATCATTATAGCCCAACACTTTTCCATTAGCATTGACAAGCTAGGGTTTAACATCAAAACAGTTGAATTCAAATTGAAAATTAATACCCTTTTTATTATCTGCTTAACCCAAGGTATGCATAGAGGCATTGCAAGCAATACATTTCATTACCGGCTTATAGCCGTTCCTTATATAAACATCTCAAACAAGGGTTCAAAAATGAATTAAAAAAATGAGGGTTCAGACACCATAAGTAAACATTAACCCTAAACAATGAACATTTCCATTTAAAAATACGATCGTAGCATCCTACAGATCGCCCATTTGATTTCTGAGGGTTTCATTTAACACCACTTTTCACACTACACAGCTATTGCCAAAATGAAACCATAGTCAACATTTCTATTTTTTTTTACAGCCTAAACATTTGTTTTCCCTATCGATTTAGAAGTGCAAACATTAAATGTTAAACGCTGCAGAATTCCTTGCAAAAATGAGGGTTCAAACCCTATCAAGATCACCGAGACGAGGGAAGGCTGGCCTTACATTTTAGAAAGTATTTACATCATCTATGCTAACAACAAAAGCATAAATAGTAACGTCTTCCCATAATTTGCAGGCGAGGCAAAGACCTTTGTCGAGAAGACACATTCCAACCCTTGCCCATCAAGTCCGAATCCAGGAGAACCACGAGGTAGGGGTACCACCGAAGCTTACCGGTGGGTTCGCTGTATTCCTTTTTCCCCATCAACTTTCTCGGCACACTGCTGTTCGCCGAGGGTTACCTGTCAAGCAATTACGCTTAGAGTTAGATAACGTTCATAAAAGATTGATGCATGCAACAGAGAAAATGATAAACCCTTGCAACATTACTGTACTTGCATCGTTGATAGAAGAATGACGAATCCATCCATCCGCTGCGAAGGAGAAGCACCCAACTCGAAGGCCACACTATGTGATACATTTGAAACTTACAACCCGATCAAAACCCCAGATTTGCAAGTCACTACAACGCCTCAACAGATGCACTCATCCCACCTGTAGATTGCTACACTAATCATTTCCAGACTCGGCCTCCATGGATAACAATCACTCACAGACCGAAGGTTGCTGCCGGTCTCAGGATCGAGCCCAAGGAAGGCTAGAAAAACATCAAACCTTAAGTGCCTCTCAGACGGTTGGCCTCACCCCAAACCCTACCACCGAAACAATGACCAAGAAAACGTTACAAGATATGGTAAGTTACGATAGGGTTCATCACAACCCCAACGCACAATGATCAACGACGGAGATCTATTTTCATCAAGCCACTATGGAGGGTGGTAGATGCGGTATTAACTCAACCATCCACCTCCTAGGTCACGTAGATGCCAACTCTGTTGACACCGGGGTAGGAGGCCCATTACAACTAAACATTGGTGAACCTCCTCTCATGCTGAACACCCATTACAATGAGCATGTAGTATTACCATTAACACGGTGGCCAGGAAACCTAATTACAAAGCCAATCATTTACGATACCCTTGGTTTCGTACGCAGACCTTTTTATAATGCCATCATTCCTCCTGCCAACCATACGGATCAACGTTTATTGCATCAACTTTATCAATCATACCAAGGTTAAAAGCATTCATCAGTAGCATGTATAAAATATTTGGTATGTTCCATGCAAGTCGACACGAATGCACTCATATCATCACGGTAACCTAGGCCATATTCGTTCTAAGGTATGGGTAGATTCTGCCCCAACCTAATATAAAAATTATCATAAAGTTTATTATAAAGCACTTCAAGCTTTGCTCGTATCATAATTTGTATGGGGATACCCTTTAGGGTATAGTTTCTACCCATGAACCATCATATAATTGCAAAGGTAAGGTATTAATGTATATCACGTCCCATTATAGTTGCTTAGGTAGTAAATAACCTTGAACCACCTTGCCACTCTCTTTATGGCGACCATAGGACCATGTTCATTTGCCTTAGATTTGTCACAAGTTGAATTTTATGCAAAGATTGTTTTAAAAAAAATGGCAATCCATTCATGGAATGATGATCAGAGAAGCCATAAACTCTTAGTACGGAAAACTGATAACAATCACACTCTGAGATTGACGTTTTCTGCAGTTTTTGAAATAGCCAGGATCATCTTACAAAATTGGAAGGAGACCTTACCTGTAGCGTCGAAATCATAAGCAGTTTTTATTGATATCACGATTATTAAACACTTTGAATTTTATCGCTATCTCTTACCTGCGAATCTGTGCATGAAGGACGAGTACATTGCTTTAGCTGAATAGCTAAGTAAGCCGTGGGGCACCCCTTTCATCATCATCCAGAAAAATTAAACTGTCAGTACTTGTCGAGAAGAATTCTGTTTTCCAATGTATCAAAATTTTCAATCATTCCAGCACATAAATAAAGGACATAATCATTAATTGGATTCATAACGTGTCGCCGACACGATACACCATCAGAAGACAAAAAGACACAGCAGTTAAATTGTTCCTACCAAATGTCGCATTTATTAATTATTATTATTTCCGCATTTTACAAATATTAGCATTTAATGACGATTAAAAATATTTTAAATTTTTATGAAAATATCAGGATGTTACATGTGGTATCAGAGCTCATGTTCGAACTTTAGGCCTAAAGATGGGCCAAGAAACACGCAAAAAGAAAATTTATGACTGTCAAATTTTTCGCTAACTCAAGTTTAAATTATTTTTTCGTATACAGAAAAATTTTCTTTGATTTACAGATATGGAAGGATCAGCTGAACACATAATGGGAAAATTTCCGCCAAACAACCCAAGTATGGAACAACAATTCTAGGGAAATCGGGGTAACGATTAGTCAGAATTATTGCGTGCTTTTCAAGAATTGAAGGCAACGATCCAGTCAGTAAAATAGGACAATGAAAGAATCCTGAGGACACAGGAGGAGTTGAAGCAAACACTGTTCGACCAATATCCAAATTATGAATGGAACCGTGAATATATCTCTGAAACTAAAGAGCTATCTCATGAAGGCAAGGATAAACAAACAGAAACAACCGAGGGAAACAACAACTCAACGTCATCAAAAGCTGCCAAACATCCACGTAAAAAGAAGCATAACTACTCTAGTGACAGCAGTGAAGGAGACTTCAAGCCAAAAAGGAAAAGGAATAAACACTACGAACATATATCTGGTGAATTCAAGAAAATCAAACCCCCAACTTTCAATGGCGAAACAGAGAAAGGAGAGACAGCGGAAGCATGGCTGTCCAGCATGAAAAAGTATTTTCAGATCTACGATTATTCGGAATCCTTAAAGGAAAAAATGGCAATTTATAATCTGACCGGGAAGGAAGATATTTGGTGGCAAGACCTTAAAAGGGTAAAAGGTATAAAAGACCGAGATGTGAGTTGGAGTACTTTTAAAAGACACTTTAAGAAGAAATTCTTATCTGAGCAGTATTATGAGGAAAAATCCAAAGAATTCTATGATCTGAAACTGGGAATGATGAACATGAAAGAACTGAACAACAAGTTTTTAAGTTTGCTAAGGTATGTGATGTACATGGTGGAAGAAAAACCGAAGGTCCAGAGGTACCTAAGTTGTCTACCTTTCCACATCAAGGACATGATAGAGTACGATAACCCTAAGACACTAGAAGAAGCCATGAGGAAAGCCACTTTTTTCTTTGACCAGAATAAGAAAAGAGAAGGGGTACCTAGCTGGAAAAACCAAAAACCCAGTAATTTTGAATAGAAGAGGAAAATTTTTAGATATGGTGGCAATTCCAGTTTTCAGAAGAGAAATTTTCAGAATCAAAAATTTCAGCAGAACATAAATAATTAGCAGCAGAAATTTACAGCGCCCAGAAATGTCCCCAATGTTGCCAGGACCAATGAACAGAAGCCACCTATAAAATGCTTTGAGTGCCAAGGGCCCCAGTGTGCCTCAGACTATCCCCTCAAGAAACAAACGACCGACCATATTTACTCCATACAGTCTGAAGCTACTGTAGGAGACGTGGCAAGAGAAGTACCCAGAATTAGTGCAACATTAGAGAATCGGCAAGAAAAACACTAAGTCTCAATGGTGGAGGTCGAAGGTATGCTACAAAACCACCCAGTTTCTATTTTAATTGACCCTGGTGCTAGTCTAAGCTATATATCACCAGTTGTTGTAGAAGGACTAGATTTGAAAAAAAAAAAATTCAATAAATCCTGGTTAGTTAGATTAGGGACAGGAACAAAAAGGAAGGTTTCTGATTTTGTGGAAAACTGTGTTTTATCTATGAATCAACTAACAACGCAGGTTAAGTTAAATATTTTTCCCTTGGGGTCATATGACATCCTAATCGGTATGGACTAGTTAGAAACCCATCGTGTCATTCTGAATTGTTATGAAAAAAGTTTCATTTGCCTGGATGATGAAGGAAAGACAACAGAGGTAAAAGGCATCCCTAGAAAAACATCCGTTTGGCAAATTTCAGCCATGCAAGTGAAAAGGGCAATTAGAAAAGGGTGTCAGATGTTTGCAGTAAATGCGGTGCATGATGAGATAAGTACTAAGGAGGACAAGCTGAAAATAGAGGACATACCTTTCTTAAAGGATTTTCAAGATATTTTTCCTGAAGAGATCCCAAATTTACCTCCCAAAAGGGACCTGGATTTTACTATTGAGTTAAGACCTGGTGCAGTGCCAAGTTCTAAAGCTCCATATCGGATGAATATACTAGAGCTTAATGAGTTAAAATCTCAGTTGAAGGAGCTGATCGATAAAAAATACATAAGACCCAGCATGTCTCCTTGGGGAGCACAGGTCATTTTTGTTAAAAAGAAGGATGGTACCCTGAGACTTTTCATAGATTATCGTCAACTGAATAAAATGACGATCAAGAATAGGTACCCGCTGCCCCACATTGACAATGTTTTTGACCATCTACGTGGAGCAACAGTATTCTCGAAGATCGATTACGATCAGGATATCACCGTGTTCGTGTTAAGGATGAAGACATTTTCAAAACAACCTTTAGAACTCGTTATGGGCATTATGAGTTCGTTGTCATGCCATTTGGATTAACTAATGCACCTGCTGTATTTATGTGTTTAATGAACAAAATTCTGCACAAGTACTTAGATAAGTTTCTAGTTGTGTTTATCGATGACATTTTGGTATATTCTAAGAACAAGGAGGAGCATGATGAACATCTACGTATCATTCTGCAAGTTCTGAGGGAGCACTAGTTGTATGCAAAATTCAGCAAATGTGATTTTTACAAAGACAAGATTCAGTACTTGGGACACATAATCTCTGAGGAAGGGATTTCGGTTGACCCCGCCAAGATAAAGGCCATTAATGAATGGCCGGTTCCTAAAGATGTGACAGATGTGCGATTGTTTATGTACATCACTGGTTATTACAGAAAATTCAATGAAGGGTTCTCCAGGATTGCAAACCCCATAACATCGCTACAGAAAAAGGGAAAGAAGTTTGTCTGGGATCAAAAGTGTGCGGACAGTTTTGAAAAGTTAAAAGAATTACTGACTTCAACGCCTATTTTGAGGATTGCAGATCCTAATAAAGATTTTGTAGTATGTATAGACGTGTGCAATGATGGACTGGGAGGATTCCTAATGCAAGAGGGACATGCTGTAGCATATGAATCAAGAAAACTGAAAATACATGAGAAGAACTATTCCACCTACGATCTAGAATTGTTAGCAGTGATTCATGCCTTAAAAATGTGGCGTCACCACCTTATCAGCAGAAAATTTACCTTAATGACATATAATATGGGGCTGAAATATTTGTTAGATCAAACAAATTTGAATGCCAGGCAAGCCATATGGCTAACTTTTCTGAGTGAGTATGATTTTGAAATTCAACACATTAAGGGGAAGGAGAATAAAGTTGCCGACGTGTTAAGTCGTAATGCAAGGATACATTTCATTTCAGCCATCAGCACATACGCAATAGATTTGGAGAAACATATTTTTGAAGGAATTAAAGAGGATGAGGAATACAGAAAACTACAGGAAAGGACAGCAAAAAACAACTCTAAAAATTCTGTAACAGATTTCAGCTTGAAGGAAAATGGCTTACTGTTATACAAAAATAGATTGTACGTACCAAATGTACCAGCAGTAAAGATACTGATTTTGGATGAGATGCACAAAAGCCACTATTCTTTCCATCCAGGTTACCAGAAAACCATCACAATGCTAAGGAAGGAGTACTACTCGCCTAAAATGAAGGATGAAGTAGCGGAATATTTAGCTAAGTGTTTTGACTGTCAAAAAGTGAAGGTGGAACATCAGCATCCTACTGGATTGCTGCAGCCCTTGCCTATTCCCAGCTGGAAATGGGAAGTCATAAGTATAGATTTCATCACTGGGTTACCAAAGAATAAAAAAAAACACGACTCCATCATGGTGGTAGTAGACAAACTTAGCAAGGCTGCCCATTTTATCCCTGTCAAAACTACCCATAAAGCTCCTAATATCGCAGAAATTTTTATGAAACAGGTTTTCCGACTACATGGGATACCCAAGGTAATAGTTTCCGACCGAGATTCAAAGTTCACAGGTAACTTTTGGAGGTCCTTGTTCAAGGGGTTAAACACCACCTTAAATTTCAGCACTGTGTTTCATCCGCAAACCGACGGACAGACTGAAAGGGTGAACTAGATATTGGAAGATATGCTCAGAATGTATGTTAAGGATCATCCTGGTATGTGGGAAGACTACTTGCATTTAGCAGAGTTTGCATATAATAATCGCTAACATGCTTCAGCCAAACTTAACCCATTTGAGATCCTTTATGGAGAAAGTGTAACACACCAGTTTCATGGAGTGATCCAGTTAGCAGGGTCACCTTAGGGCCCGAATTGTTGCAGGAATTAGAACTAATCGTGAAGCTAGTACAAGGGAATCCTAAAGCTGCCTAGGATAGACAGAAAATTCTAGTAGACCTTAAAATAACTCATAAAGAGTTCCAGGTTGGTGAACATGTTTTTCTTAAGGTAAGGCCGAAAAAGAGTTCCTTAAAATTGGGAAGCTGTGCCAAACTGGCACCCAGGAATTGTGGTCCTTTCGAAATCTTGTCCAGAGTTCGACCTGTGGCATATCAATTAGCCTTACCTTCAAACATCAAAGTCCATAATGTTTTTCACATTTCATTTTTAAAGAAATATGTGCATGATCCTACTCATGTTGTAAATTGGAATAATGTTCAAGTGGAACAAGGCGGTGATTTTTCGGTGGGACCGGATTGTATTCTCGCAAGGAAAGAAACTCTACTCCAGAACCCCATGGTTGGCCAAGTAAAAGTGCAATGGAAGCACTATAGCCCAGTAGAGGCTACCTGGGAGTTGGAGAGTAGTATGCGGGATGCATACCCAACTCTGTTCCAGGAACACTCAAGGAGTGAATAAAGCAACATCGAGGACGATGTTGAGGCTTAAGGGGGGGTGTATGTCACCTACCCAATTTTTTAGAATAATTATTTTCTACTATTATCATTTTTGCAAAATAATTTGTGTTAAATTATAATTACAAGTTTTGTAATTATGACCAATTAGGTCAAAGATGAATGTAATGACTCATTATTACTATTTAATAAATAAAAATGGGAGACAAACACTCAAGAAAGCTGTTACAAGAGTGTCCATTGGCCCACTAGGAGGAATGGAAGGTTCTTGAAGGATTGAGACAGATGGCAGTATTTGCACTCTACCATTAGCTGTTGTTATGGGACAACTCCCCCTAATTTTGTGGCATTTTCCCCCTCTATGTGGAGGGAGGTGAGCAGGTAGCTCACTAATGACTAGTTAATTACAAAAAGACCTAGGCAGCCTATAAAAGGCAATTCGAATTGAGCAGGGAGCTCTTACAATGTTTTCTGCAGAAACATTCCTCATGTTCATCAGGTGATGGCTGAGAGATTCGAATAGGGAGGCTGTGGAGAGTGCAAGTATAAGTCTGCAAATGTTATGAGAAGGACAGACCGGAGGTGCTGGTGTTGGTCGCATTGATTACTAAGCTTGTAAGGCTGGATATATATTTTCTTGCTGCTGCAAGCAGAGACCCTAAGCTTCAGAACTTTCTTCCTCCTGATGGATCAGTGGATAGGCTCGGGGGTCCTAAGGCAGACAGCTCTTGGTTGCTTGGGAGCAGGTTGGGTGGAACATGCTTCTTGAGTGATTTGTTCCTCCTATCATACTTAGGTTATATTCTTTTATATTTTTGTGTTTCCAATCATATGAATGCTCTCAGAAAATGGCATAGTAATGGTATTAATGATCAGTAACAGTAAAATGTTAGCTCCTAATTAATTTAAAATTGTTGAACTGATAAAATGACTCCTCTGCATTTTTCCCCATGCGTGAAGCTGCATCGTACTCCAGTACAGAGAGGTAGCATTAAATATATTCAGGTAAAAGTGAAACCTAGCATGCATCTAAATACATCAACCCAAGAGACCACCCATGCACAGACTTATATTCCTATGCATCTTATATTTTAGCAGCTGTAGATTAGATCTTTGCATGCATTGTTTTTACTGTTCAAATCCGTATGTTGAAACAACATATCAGAAACTATTTATAGCAGTAGGTTCTTTTCTGATTTATGAAGGTGGACATGGTGTTAACATCTAGGGTTTACTGATCAGAAGTTATTTCTTCAGAAAGAAAACAATATCATGCATTCTGTTTAACCATATTCCCACTTTTCTATTTTCTTATTCTTTTTAGAATCTGATCGATTTTAGAGAAAATATTGTCTTCACTGTATTATCTTGTGCAGAAAGAAAGAAAGATACTGTGTTATTCTATTATTTCATCAGAGGTCCAAATTGGATGAATACAGGAATATAGAATTAAAATAGACAAACTGTTATACTAATAGGCAAATTAAACTAACTGATGATTACACTGTATATTTCTTTGATTTTGTATTATTAACTGTATGTGGCAGAATTCACATCACAAAATAGCATGTTCTTAATGCAAAGAAAAGGATAGCAATTATTAGCATACATAGTAAAATACATCATCTCTACACCAAAACCAGGGTTGATCTGTTCTTATCATACTAATAAGTACAAACATTTAACAGCTGCAAAATCAAATGTTTCATTATCATAAATATTTTAGCTATGGAAACAAAAACTGTTATGCTTGCTTTTAAATATCATTATAGCCAAGCACTTTTCCATTATCGTTGGCAGGATAGGGTTTAACATCAAAACAGTTGTATGCAAACCGAAAATTAATACCCTTTTTATTATCTGCTTAACCCAAGGTATGCATAGAGGCATTGCAAGCCATACATTTCATTACCGGCTTACAACCGTTCCTTATATAAACATCTCAAACAAGGGTTCATAAACGAATTAAAAAATGAGGGTTCAGACACCAGACGTAAACATTAACCCTAAACAATGAACATTTCCATTTAAAAATATGATCGTAGCATCCTACAGATCGCCCATTTGATTTCAGAGGGTTTCATTCAACACCACTTTTCAAACAACACAACTATTTCCAAAACGAAACCATAGTCAACATTTTTTTTTTTTTTACATCCTAAACATTTTTTTCCCTATCGATTTAGAAGTGCAAACATTAATCGTTAAACGCTGCAGAATTCCTTGCAAAAACGAGGGTTCAAACCCTATCAAGCTCACCGAGCCAAGGGAAGGTTGGCCTTACATTTTAAAAAGTATTTACATCATCTACGCTAACAACAAAACCATAAACAGTAACATCTTCCCAGAAGTTGCAGGCGAGGAAAAGAGCTTTGCCGAGAAGACACATTCCAACCCTTGCTCATCAAGCTCGAATCCAGGAGAAGCACGAGGTGGGGGTTCTACCGAAGCTTACCGGTGGGTTCGCTGTATTCCTTTTTCCCCGTCAACTTTCGTGGCACACTGTTGTTCCCCGAGGGTTACCTGTCAAGAAATTACGCTCAGAGTTAGATAACGTTCATAAAAGATTGATGAATGCAACAGAGAAAACGATAAACCCTTGCAACATTACTATACCTGCATCGTTGATAGAAGAATGACCAAGCCATCCATCCACTGCGAAGGAGAAGCACCCAACTCGAAGGCCACACTATGTGATACATTTGAAACTTACAACCCAATCAAAACCCCAGATTTGCAAGTCACTACAATGCCTCAACAGATGCACTCATCCCACCTGTAGATTGCTACACTAATCATTTCCAGACTCGGCCTCCATGGATAACAATCACTCACAGACCGAAGGTTGTTGCCGGTCTCAGGATCGAGCCCGAGGAAGGCTAGAAAAACATCAAACCCTAAGTTCCTCTCGGCCGTTTGGCCTCACCCCAAACCCTACCATCGAAACAATGACCAAGAAAACGTTACAAGATCCGGTAAGTTACGATAGGGTTCATCACAACCCCAACGCACAACGATCAACGACGAAGATCTATTTTCATCAAGCCACGATGGAGGGTGGTAGATGCGGTATTAACTCACCCATCCACCTCCCAGGTCACATAGATGCCAACTCTGTTGACACCGGGGTAGGAGGCCCATTACAACTCAGCATTGGTGAACCTCCTCTCATGCTGAACACCCATTACAACGAGCACGTAGTATTACCATTAACACGGTAGCTAGGAAACCTGATTACAAAGCCAATCATTTACGATACCCTTGGTTTCGTACGCAGACCTTTTTATAACGCCATTATTCCTCCTGCTAACCATATGGATCAACGTTTATTGCATCAACTTTATAAATCATACCAAGGTTAAAACATTCATCGGTAGCATGTATAAAATATTTTGTATGTTCCATGCAAGTCAACACGAATGCACTCATATAATCACGGTAACCTAGGCCATATTCGATCTAAGGTATGGGTAGATTCCGCCCCAACCTAATATGAAAATTATCATAAAGTTTATTATAAAGCACTTCAAGCTTTGCTCGTATCATAATTTGTATGGGGATACCCTTTAGGGTATAGTTGCTACCCATGAACCATCATATAATTGCAAAGGTAAGGTATTAATGTATATCACGTCCCATTATAGTTGCTTAGGTAGTAAAGAACCTTGAACCACTTTGCCACTCTCTTTATGGCAACCATAGGACCATGTTCCTTTGCCTTAGATTTGTCACAAGTTGAATTTTACGCAAAGATTGTTTTAAAAAAAATGGCAAGCCATTCATGGAATGATCATCAGAGAAGCCATAGACTCTTAGTACGGAAAACTGATAACAATCACTCTGAGATTGACGTTTTCTGCAGTTTTTGAAATAGCCAAGTTCATCTTACAAAATTGGAAGGAGACCTTACCTGTAGCGTCGAAATCATAAGCAGTTTTTATTGATATCACGGTTATTAAACACTCTGAATTTTATCTCTATCTCTTACCTGTGAATCTGCGCATGAAGGACGAGTACAATGCTTTAGCTGAATAGCTAAGTAAGCCGCAGGGCACCTCGTGGGACCCCTTTCATCATCATCCAGAAAAATTAAACTGTCAGTACTTGTCGAGAAGAATTCTGTTTTCCAATGCATCAAAATTTTCAATCATTCCAGCACATAAATAAAGGACATAATCATTAATTGGATTCATGACGTTTCGCTGACACGATACACCATCAGAAGACAAAAAGACACAGTAGTTAAATTGTTCCTACCAAATGTCGCATTTATTAATTACTACTTTATTAATTATTATTATTTCCGCATTTTACAAATATTAGCATTTAATGATGATTAAAAAAAATTAAAATTTTTATGAAAATATCGGTATGTTACATGTGGTATCAGAGCTCATGTTCGAACTCGAGGCCTAAAGACGGTCCAAGAAACACGCAAACAGAAAATTTATGACTGAAATTTTTCGCTAACTCAAGTTTAAATTATTTTGTCCTATACAGAAAAATTTTCTTTGATTTACAAATATGGAAGGATCAACTGAACACATAAGGGGCATATTTCCACCAAACAACCCGAGTATGGAACATCAATTCCATGGCAATCGGGGTAACAATTCGTCAGAATTATTGCGTGCTTTTCAAGAATTGAAGGCAGAGATCCAGTCAGTAAAACAGGACAATGAAAGAATCATGAGGACACAGGAGGAGTTGAAGCAAGCACTGTTCGACCAATATCCAAATTATGAACAGAATCGTGAACATACTTCCGAAACTAAAGAGCTATCTCATGAAGGAAAGGATAAACAAACAGAAACAGCTGAGGGAAACAACAACTCAACGTCATCAAAAGTTGCCAAACATCCACGTAAAAAGAAGCATAACTACTCTAGTGACAGCAGTGAAGGAGACTTCAAGCCAAAAAGGAAAAGGAATAAACAGTACGAATAGATATCTAGTGAATTCAAGAAAATCAAACCCCCAACTTTCAATGGTGAAACAGAGAAACGAGAGACAGCGGAAGCATGGTTGTCTGGCATGAAAAAGTATTTTCAGATCTACGACTATTCTGAATCCTTAAAGGCAAAAATGGAAATTTATAATATGACCGGGAAGGAAGATATTTGGTGGCAAGACCTTAAAAGGGTAAAAGGTATAAAAGATCGAGATGTGAGTTGGAGTACTTTTAAAAGACACTTTAAGAAGAAATTCTTATTTGAGCAGTATTATGAGGAAAAATCCAAATAATTCTATGATCTGAAACTGGGAACGATGAACATGAAAGAACTGAACAACAAGTTTTTAAGTTTGCTAAGGTATGTGCCGTACATGGTGGAAGAAATACCGATGTTCCAGAGGTACCTAAGTTGTCTACCTTTCCACATCATGGACAGGATAGAGTACGATAACCCTAAGACACTAGAAGAAGCCATGAGGAAGGTACCTAAGTTGTCTACCTTTCCTGAGGATTTGACCCCGAGACCTTATGATTTTTTTTTACAACACTCGATGTCTTTCTATCCTAAATATGCACCTAGCTGTGGCTTTGAAAAGTTGACCTAAAAACTAGATGTGGATTCTCTTGAAATATTAATAGATAACCCTATAAGTCTAGATGTGGATTCTCTTGAAATATTAATAGATAACCCTATAAGTTATAGAAGCCTAAACAAAATTATCTCTTATCAATATGGAAGAGAAACCCTTGACATCGTTCGTTGTATTGAAGGATTGTGCGTTAAAAAAAAAAAAAATGTTGAACTTACCTTTTTGAACTGTTGTAGAGACAATAACTGAATCCCAATTTTTTCCATCATTAATCACCAAATTCGCAATAGATGGAATGACAATGTATTTCTTTGATGCAACTCAACGTTGTTCTAAGGTGAGACCAAAAAAATGAGAGCTAACTTGAATTGTCTATCAAGGCCTTGCTTGAACTACATCTTCAGTTGTCCAATAGAATTAGGATGGATCAATGGTTAAAAGTGGATGTGTGCACAACTCTAAGTGCCTCCATACATGGGAAGGTTGTTAAAGAAAAACATCTAAAGAATTAAGAATCCTTATAATATTAATAGAGATGGTGGTTGGGAGGTTAGTGATCATTGGATCCCTTTACTTCCAAATAGGATCAACCTAGTTAAAGGATTAATGGTTAGGACGTAATCTTTTTGCTCATTTCCCCCTTTATCTCTGTACTTTTGATTAATATTTGACTAACATAGGATATTTCCAAAAGATTGAACACCTTGAGCAACCGCTCACACAAACAAATCATAGATCAACACACCAAATTTTTACTTGGTTAAAACCCTCTAAGAGGGAAACAATCCACTACCCCAACCAAATAGCTACCTGAGGCAATATATTGTGCAAAGGAAAAAAATGTTATATGAGTTTCTCACAATCAATCATTGAGAAAATGACCCTCCATGCTCTTTAAATAGAGATCATGGATTGATCGAGTGTCAAGACATGGATCAATAGTCATTAAGGTCAAGGTCAAGGTGAAACGCCAGATCACTCTATGTCAAGAACATTTTCTCACCATTGGATTACATATGTACAAATGAATACTAATGCATACTAAAGAAACATACTTTACCTAACATATGTATTATAACAAGTTGACCTTAACTAAATCCTAAGTGCCTAAATATCCTAAACCCCCCCCTTAAGAACAACTTGGGATAGGATTGAAGGATTTACAAAAGTGACACTATAGGAGAAGGAATGAGGCATTAGAGTCTATCCCCACTTAATGACAAATTCTTGAACTCCTAATATAGATCAAAGTTGAGAAAACTTCATTTCTGTAAGAGACTTTGTGAAGATGTTTACAACTTGATCATATGTAGGAAAAAAGAGCACTTCAAGAACGCGATCCTGAACAAGATTTTTGATGAATTGCATTTGTAACTCAATGTGTTTTTTGTGCTAATGTTAAACCAGATATTTAGCGAGCTTAATGGAATTTTGATTTTCACACCAAAGGGTAGTGGGATGTTGTTGCTCGAATCCAAACTCTGAAAGGATCTATCGAAACCACAAGGCTTCCTGAATTTCATCAACTGCAACTCAATACTCTACTTATGCTTAAGTAAGAGAAATACCTTGTTGTTTCTTACAATCCCAAGTGATAGGTCAAGAACCAAGACTAAAAAAATAACCTGCAATATACTTATGATCATAAGGGTCGTTGACCCAATTTGAATTAGCGAAATTAACCAACAAAGGAGTCCCCCCTTAATTGTAATGAATCCCAAACTCAATTGTACCCCAGATATACCGAAGTTCCTTTTTGTTGCTTTCCATTTTCTTTCATGGGGAATTTTCATATACTGGGTAACACGACCAATAGTAAAGGAAATATCAGGATAAGTATGAGTCAAGTACAAAATATTGCCAACCGATGGTACAAGGTAGCATCTACTTCAAGTGTAGTGTAGGTGGAAAATGTTTGAATCTGAATGAGAAGAGAGATGGGGCTAGTTTATAATCATCCATGTGCAATCATTGAATAACATCACAAGCATAATTAGACTAAGAAAGAAAATTTCCTTCCTTGTTTTGTAGGACTGGAAGGCTAAGAAAATAATGCAAATGTCCTAACTTTGTTATTTCAAATTTATTGTCAAGGCTGGATTTCACATGGGTTAAAAGGTTATGGTCACTACCAGTAAGAATAAGGTCATCAACATAGAGAACAAGGATGATGAGATGGTTTCCTACTTTCTTGGTATATACATTGGGGTTAGAATGGCATCTATAAAAGCCAGTGCCAAGGAGAAAGCTATCCATTTTTCATACCAAGCTCAATGAGCTTGCTCAAGTCCATAGAAATATTTCTTGAGGCAACAAACAAGGCTGTAGTCATTCTGAACATATCCCAGGAGGTTGTTCCATGTAATTTTTTTCATGCAAATCTCCATGCAAGAATGCATAATTGACATCATTTTGATGGACCTCCCTTTTATATGAGGCAGAAAAGGAAAGAACAATGCAGATGGAGTTCATTTTGGTGATAGGGGGAAAGGTTTCATTGTAGTCAATTCCTTCAACTTGGGAAAATCCTTTGGAAACCAACCTTGCCTTAATTATTTCCACATTTCCATTTGATGCATACTTAGTTCTATATATCCATTTACATATGACACAATGTCTTCCTTTCAAAAGAGGTACAAGATCCCAAGTATAGTTTTCCATTAAGGAATGATATAGTACTTCATCCATAGATGCATCCCAATCTGGACATCCTGAAGCTTCTACAAATTCCTCTAGATCATGATTATCTGAAACTTGAACCAAAAGAGAAGAGGCTCATTGTAACTATGAATATTTTAAACAATGATCAAAAGTTGCTTTGCGTGTTGTATGGACCCATCGAGGAAGAGGTTATGCTGGTGCAACTAGAGGAAAATGAGTAGGCAAAGGTGGATTTTCATCCTCACTCTCATCATTAAAAGAATAAATCGGAGTAGAAACACTATCAAAGAATTTGGGAATTTAAGATGGCACAAGCATCGAAGATGGCTCAGAAGCCACATATGTTACAGACATCGAATTAGAATCATAGGTCAAGATATTTTCATCAAATTTAAAATCTCTTCTAATAATTATTTCATTGGATTTTGGTTGAAGAAGTTTATAACCTTTTACATCTTTAGAATATCCAAAAAATATGCACTTCTCACTCTTAGGCTGTAATGCTTTCTTTTTTTCATCAGGAAAGTGATCCCATGCTTCACTACCAAACACATGGAAGTGGATAACATCTAGTTTAATGTTACTCCATGCTTCTTCCAATGTTATATCATTTAGAGCCTTGGTTGGAGTGCGATTAACTATGTAATTGGCACAATTAATGGCTTCGGACCAAAATTCAAGACTTAATCCCTTAGCTTGGATCATGCAATTAGACATTTATTTTAATGTGCATGTATTTCTCTTTGCAAAACCATTTTCTTGTGGTGTATATGGAACAACATATTGAATCTGAATTCCCTATCCAATGTCGTAATTAGTAAATTTGTTGTTTACATATTCACCTCCATTATTCATTCTTAACTTTTATATTTGAAGTCCAAATTGTTTCCCTACAAGGGCCTTGTAGGCCAAAATATTCACTCTTAAGTTTTAAGAAGTAAACCCAAGTGCGTATGAAGATCATGTCATCAATCAAAATTTAGAAATAATTGAATCCAAAGAAAGAAGCAGAAGGAAGCAGACCACATAAATCACAAATCATAAGAAGAAAAAAAAAACTATCCTAATGATGTTTTTCGAGAACACACCCGAGACAAACATCATCTCTACAAGATGAGAGGAAGACCATGTTGAATTTTAACTTAGAAGTATAATTTTCATATCTTTCAACTTTAATTTCATAATTCATTTCATCTCACAATTATAGCATCATTCATTTGTAGTGGAAAATAAAACAAGGATCATTGAAAGAAAACCATGCACAAGAGACACAAAAATGTATCCTGGTAAACCCAACAGGGAGAAAACCAAGAAAAATTTTCTCAAAAGAAATTAATACAATACAAGAACAATACCAATAATGAATATTTAATCCCTAGCACAAGAGTGTTCCCTTCTTCCACATGAAACCCTAGCAAGGCTAGCAAACTTGTAGAGATGATAAGATAACCCCAAAATTACTTCTAGTGATATTCACTTGTCCTCCTTGAGAAGTGCGCACCCATTGAGAGAGATGAGCTTACTTGAATGTGAGAAATGAAGTGTGAGGACACTTCTATTTATATTCTTCAATTGACTTGATTTTCAATCTTGAGGATGACTTGTACTTTTTTCTTCTAGGGTCAATTTACCCCTTTTACCGGGGTAATTGTGTTATTTATTTCCTTCCACTTTATTTGGGACTTATTCAATTAATTGTCTTGACTCCTTGGTTATTTCTTCATCATAGAAAAATTATCCTTGTTGATGTCTCATCACATGTGGATCAAATTCTTCACTAGAGCTCTAATGTTGATTTGACCATACTATAAGAAGTCTTGGACACTTCTTAGATCAAATTGTCAAATTCAACATTAGATTAGACTTTGTCTAATATACAAAGAGATAAGATATCCTTGTAACATAGACAAGTCATCTCACTCTATAAGAATAGATCACTCCTGCTATGGAGCACTCCCACATAGAGTATGAAATGTGACCTCTATCCTACTACCATTCCAATCCACATAATTGGATGAGGCTAAGAATCTGAGCCTCAATACACATAGTCAATAGGGATACAATGGGGCCATCCTCTACCTGGGTTGTGAACCCATCTGGGAGAATTTTCTGCAGAATTTTTGCTCGATGTTGGAATCATGGAGAACATAAACACTCCCTCTCAGCAAGGAAGACATTCTATGTCACGCCAAGCTGCATACTATGTCCTTCAGTACTGCATCTATATCTATATGGTACTTGTACTTCACCTTATTGCAACTACATCTGCATTATGTTTGTACTGCAACTACAACTGTACTACAATGTATGTACTACAACTACATCTGTATTACTATGTATGTACTACAACTGCATCTGTACTACTGCCTTGGTATCTAGGACATTTACCTCTTGTGAATGCATGTCACTCATCTATTAAATCATCATGATGTCTGGGCCACTCATCTCATATGAATGTATACCTGCTCATTTGTAAGACCATCATGGTGTCTAGGCCATTCATCTCTCATATGAATGTATTTTTCTCATATGTAAGATCATCACTCTGTTTGGGAAATTCATCTCTCATATGAATGTCTACCTCCCATCTATAATATCATCACTATGTCTGGGCCATTCATCTCTCATATGAATTTGTGTCGCTCATCTATAAGATCATCACGGTGTCTGGTCCATTCATCTCGCATATGAATGTCTACAGCTAGTCATCATGATGTTTCACATCCATCAATGCTCCCTCTCATTCAAAGAGGCATTCTCCATCACACCAAGATTTTCCCTAAAGTATACAAAATTTTCCTTGGACAAAGGCTTGGTGAGAACGTCAGTTATTTTTTCGTCTATGGATATGTACTAGAGCTTCACTACTCCCTTCTGCATCATTTATGGGATGAAGCGGTATTTTATCTCAAGATCAAATAGCCCTGTGATGTTGGTTGCAATTCACTCTACTTCTGTTGTACTAAGTGCCATAAAAGCATACTTCCTGCTGATCCAAGATATCAATTGATCTAAGTTGAAGTAGTACCTCAAGATGATTTCTATGTACACTGCACACCTCTTAGTCAAACTCTATATATCTTTTGCATATTCACTTCATCACTTGAGACATCTTTTATATCATATCCAATTGTACCACACAAGTACCTTAACACATGCTTTGTTGCCACCCAATGTACATGTCTTAGCTTAACCATGAACTGGCTTAGGGTTTTTTATTGCAAAGAAAATATTTGGCTAGTTGTTAACCAAGTACACCAAATCTGAATCTAAAGCAAAATCACTCATCTTATTCATATTTTTCATCATAGGGGGATCCATCAGACCTGAATCTAAAGCAAAATCACTCAGCTTCTCCAGATTTTTCATCATAGGTGTGGTCATGGACTTACAATCAATTATGTCATATCTTGCAATATCTCGATTTTTCACTCCCTCTACTCGAGGACTATCTCATCATGCCTCTAATTCCAATAATATTGGACTCAGAGGCCAACTCCCTCTTATAATCGACACTAAGATTCTCTGTTTCCATAAAGGAACATATCATCAATCATATAGTACCAAGATAAAATGGTCATAATCACAAACCTTTTAGTAAAGGTTGGAATCCACATCATTCGGTGAATTCCAAGCTCGTCAAGTACACATATATTCTACCATACCACATCCTGGTTTCCTGCTTGAGTCCATAAAAATTATTCTTTATCATCAGTAGGTTGTGTTGCAGCTACATCCTCTGTGTGCGAGCATATTGCTTCCTCTGCACCTGAGTATCTTTCTCCTTCTGCATCTGGACACTCTTCTCTCTATATATTGGAGTATCCCACACTCACTGCATCTGGATTCTCTGCTTTTGGGAAAATATCCCCACACCATATAGTTCAAGATCATGGAATATCGTTTTCCTCTGTGTATCCATTTGTGCCACCTCCTATCAAGTGGGTCTACTGGATACCATCCAATATTTTCTCAGGGTCTACAAAAAAATGGCTAACTCCATACCCCATATAATTTTCCATCTCAAATTCTAATCTGGTCTACATGTTAGATCTTATAGATCTACTTGGAAGTCACCATTGAATTCCCTTCAGATCTTAGCACTATCACACATCATTCTTCATGATGGGCTAACATTATTCCATCATGGATTCCTATTGGCCTATTTATTGATCATTGCATCATCCTTGGGAGATTCACCTATTCGGTTGGCTTTACAGTCTCATCCTGATAGAAGGATGATCACTGGAGGGAAACTTGATCTAAGAATAACTGTCATACTGGTCGCATCTTCCCATAAGAACATGGGTATACCTTAATCACGGGTAGAAAAATGTACCTATTCATGACATAAATGTCCACAAGGGTTAACCAACAATAATTTAAATAGTTATGCTATTCATCAATAAAATAACAATTTTGTTTGAGCAAATAAAACTTATCATACAAAGCAGAGAATACTTATCTTTGTTTGTTTTTTTGGCTCCCTCTTGATCTTTGCCTCTTTATCTTTGAAATGTCTTTATTCCCTTGAGTTGAGGTTGATTCTTCACTTGTATTTTTATTCCTTTCAAACTTTCTTCTTCCTCTTCCTTTTCTTGCATTAGCTGTAAGAGCTTGATTTTCTTCTTCTTGAGGATTGTGTGAGCTATTCTTTGATAATACTATGGCCTCTTCTTGAACACGATCATCCCTTAGACGTTCAAATTTGGGTAACTCTTCTCTTCCACAAACACTATGAATAAATGATTCCCATGTGGAAGGAAATCCATTGACTGACATCATAACAAGTTCTGCATCCTCAATAATGTCTCCAATGGATTTAAGGTGATCTCTCAATTGGGAGACCTTCATAAAGTAAGTCGCAACAAAGTCTAAGTTTGACATCTTTATGCAGTGGAGTTGATTTCTTAAGGCTAGTCTTATGTTGGTGGTTTTGCTTTCGAACAATACTACTAAAGCATCATACATTGCTTTAGTAGTATTCAACTCGAAAATATGAGGAATCAAGTGGTATTTTATAGAATCTATTAAGATCCTCTTTGTGTTTGCTTCATTCTTATTATATTTGGATTTCTCTACATCATCTTCTGGTTTTGATATATCCTTCTTTACATAATCTTGGATTTCATTTTCTTCCAACATGAAAAGTATTCTTGTCTTCTAGGATCTAAAATTTGAAGCAGCAACCAGCTTGTCTTCCACTTTAAGACTAGACACCATTTCGAAATTCTGACCCAAAAACCCTAGTAGAAGCTAGGTCAAAACTGAACTTTGTTAAATGTGAAAATTGACTCCATGGAAATATGTTCCCTCCTAGGGAAAGCTCCAAAATTATAAGATTGAACCCAATGTGTGGTCAGAAAGTGCATTGTTCCAATCCAAATCTGATATAAAAAATTCCTCGGTGCCGATTGTATATCTCAGATTATTTGGTTGGTGACTTTCGTCAAACACTTCCTTAAGCCACTAATTTATTCACTGCTTTGTACTTCAAATCAGATTCATGGTCTGACCAATGAAACATTGTGTATGTTTGGTGTGTGTCTATGTATTTGTGATCATAAATTTGTTGTTCAATCAAATAATAATGTACTTAATTCGTAACAACAATGAACATACATCACACAATAGGCACACTTGAATCTACTAATAGAAAAAACATAAGTTTGATATTTAGATTAAGGAATCCTTAACATACATGCATGTTGGTGTCCATATCCATGTTTGAAGCAAGAATCTTCTCCAACACACAAACAGAGGGTATGCCCTTACTGAGGAAGTTAGCAGCAGTTTAATCTTGCTGGGAATTTAGGAGATGGTATTTATGCTAATTGCTTCAAGGACAAAGTAGATGGTCTTCAATATCTTGCTACTCCACAAAGTGGCCTCACGACCCCCAATGCTCTCCTTGCACAAAATAAAAATTAGTTTTTTTTTTTTTCTACAGGAAATATGTGGCTTGAAAAATCTGAGTATGTTGCTACAGACAACCAATATTGACGATAGAATAAATATGCTACAGCCTTAATCAATTTGCAATAGTGGAGATATTTTCTTTTTGGAGGATATCTAGAACATCTTTTATATTTAACACACAAATCTCCTCTCATTTCCTCTTTATAAACTGAAGGTAATGAGCAGTTGATTACAAAAGTGCGCCCTCCATCATTTGACAGTCAAACTTAGCAGCAGTTAATCCCCACTCTTAATGTTTGAAGCCACTAGTATATCCCACGACTTGGGGAAGAATAGGGATTATGCCCCCTGTAAACTCACTATTTTGATGTAGCTAAAGGTGAATACCAATGTTCCCTCCATAATGGGAAAGAACCCACACTCAAGTGCGCCCTCTAGTAGATAAAATGGACAAGATGTGTGTGCACCCTTCCTATGGTTTCCCCAAGGACCATTGAAATCTTCTACAATAACTCATATCTGAACACGAGATAAAACCAAATCTCTCGGTAGTGAAGAACAAATGAAAGATCTAGATGATATCTCCTCTCTTGACCAGCTAGGGTGGAATCTTGCACTTAGAAAGATTCCACCCTAACCACCACTAAATGTCGAACGGGTGAATCCAAAAATGGGGACATTACAGAAAGGTTAAAAATTGGAAGCCCTAGTTTCTTGTTCCCAGTAGAAAATAGTTCAAAAATGATAATTCACAAAACTGAGATCTTCTTCCACATATGAGTGCGGCCTACTAGGGCGAGTTCCACAATTCTATTTTCAAATCCAAACTATGGAGGGAAGTGTCCAAAATTGGAAGCCCTAGTTTCCATATTAGGGCATAAACAATCTCTGGAAATGGCTTCTATTCAGTACTGCTCTAATACCATGTTGAATTTTAACTTAGCAGTATAATTTTCATCGCTTTCAACTTTAATTTCATAATTCATTTCATCTCACAATTATAGCATCATTCATTTGCAATGGAAAATAAAACAAGGATCACTAAAAGAAAAGCATGCACAAGAGATATAAAGATTTAGCCTGGGAAACCCAACAGGAAGAAAACCCAACAAACTTTTCTTAGAATAAATTAATCCAATACAAGAACAATACCAATCATCAAAATTTATCCCCTAGCACAAGAGTGTTCCCTTCTTACACATGAAACCCTAGAAAGGCTAGAGAACTTGTAGAGATGATAAGATAACTCCAAAATTACTTCTAGTGATCTTCACTTGTACTCTTTGTGAAGTGCGCACCAATTGAGAGAGAAGGGATTACTTGAATGTGACAAATAAAGTGTGAGAACACTTCTATTTATATTCTTCAGTTGACTTGATTTCCATTGTTGAGTTCGACTTGTACTTTTGTCTTCTGGGGTCAATTTACCCCTTTTACTGGGGTAATTGTGCTCTTTCTTGCCTTCCACTTTCTCTGGACTTCTTCAATTGATTGTATTGAATCCTTGGTTATTTATTCATCATAGAAAAGTTCTCCTTGTTGATATCTCAACAAAAGCGGATCAAATTCTTCACTAGAGCTCTAATGTTGATTTGACCATACTCTAAGTCCCAAACACTTCTTAGAGCCAATTGTCGAATTCAACATTAGATTATACTTTGTCTAATATATGGAGAGATAAGATCTCCTTGTAACATAGACAAGTCATATCACTCTATAAGAATAGATCACTCTCGCTACGAATCACTCCCACATAGAGTATGCAATGTGACCTCTAGCCCACTACCACTTCAATCCACATGATTGGATGAGGCTAAGCATATGAGCCTCAAGACACATAGTCAATAGGGATACGGTGGTCCCATCCTCTACATGGGTCACAAACCCATACAGGAGAATGATCTGCAAAATGTTTTCCTAATGTTGGAACCATGGAGAACATCAACAGACTTGTCACCATTTTTTGATTATATAGTTGTTACAATGAGCAATATTTTAAATGACCAAATCAATTATGCCAAATTTTGCTCAATTCATCGCTATGAGCAATAAAAACTAAGAGAAAAAGTGATGACCTAAAGTTGTTGAATATGTGCAACTTGGTAATATCATCAACAATTCTATTAGTTTAGGCATGCTTAGGAGCTTTGAAATTATTGATTACAACTTGTTATGTGTAAACTCTACCATTTTACCTTCACTAGAATGAGTGATTTGATAGGATGACGATAAATTGCAGGAAGTCCTTGGAACACATAATACATCATTGAATTGACCATCATCTAGTTTAACTATCCTAGATCCTACAACATTAAGATATCTATCATCACCAACATATGTGTGTTTGGTTTTACATTCATTTAGAGCAAAAAAATGGCTTTATATTTATCCATATGATAAGATTATCTAGAATCAATGAGCCACTCATTACAAGAAGAAGAAGAAGATGCATTGAAGGAAAAACCAGAAGCAAAAAGTGCATGTCCATGAGAAATGGAGTTATAAGAATCAAGGTTGAAGTTATGCTTCTTCATTGTTGCTTCCAAGGATGCTATCTTATCTTCTTGAAACAATTGGATTCCACATGACCATCTTTCCCGTAAAATTTGCAATGATGCTCAGTCTTGTTACCTTTTGATTGGGTTTCTTTGTCAGCATGGAAGGATGAGCTGGATGAGAGGGTTTAGGACCCTTGTTTTTCTTATTTTTGTGAGGATTTTTCTTCTTGGTATTCTTGGACTTATCCTTTTGTTGTGCCACTAGATATTTGCTAAATGTATCGGCATTGTTGATCACTCAAATATGTAAGAGCTTATCTTGATTTTGAATCAAAGCATCACAAAAGGATTCAAGAGGGGTTTAGTTAACCCCTAGAGATTTTTTCATGAGGTAAAAGGTAGATACACAAATAGAATCAGCAAGACCAAGCTTTGAAAGAAAAACATAAATACGTTACTTATTTTGGTTGAGATATTTTGCATTATTCAATTAAGGTTCTAAGTGTTTTGAATTTAGATAAATAGTCTTGAATCCAATAAAAAACACTTGGATTTAAAGCAACCAACTCATTTTGAAGCTGGTGACTTCGAATCTCATTGTGTTTACCAAACACAATTTCCAATTTTTTCCAATCCTTATTTGGTTCATCAATTCCTTGAAGGTGGAATAGTAACTCATTATAAATTGACATCCTGATTAATCCACGAGCTTCATCACATTTTTCATCCCATTTTATTTTCTTGTAATCATTAGTGGGTTCATTTTCTTTTCCCAAGGTAAGCCATTAAACTCCCCTACTTCGTAGGACATCCTTCATATGGGATTTCCATGAGAAGTAGTACTTGTAAGAAAAATGTCACATGGAGAGCCAATATTGTAATATGCAGGTAATATGGCTTCAAAAAAAATTGATGGTCTAGATGCAAATATCTCGAAAAAATAGGCAGTTAATGAAAAAAATAAGCATTGAAAACAAACTCCAGATGTCAAAGTTATGCCCTTATGAAGAAAGGCATAAAAAGGAACCAAGGGTCCATATGGCAGGAAAAGGTTGATCCATGTGATGATGGGAGAAAAAAATGCAGTAAAGAATCCCCCATCCCCTACTAATTTTGTTTATAATATTAGTTTTACAAATAAGTTGTTTTAGAATAAGTGACCCACGTTTATAAAACAAGTGGGAAGCACTTTACAATAAGGTTACTTTATTACTTAAAATTACATGAACTTTTACAAAAAGTAACAAAAATAAATATTTGAACCCATGACCTATTATTTTTTAAAGTAACTTTCAACCAAGTGAGATAAGCAAAAAATTTAGTAATATTATGGAGGAGAATGGGGGTGTTGTTGTCATTGTTGTTGTGGGAGAGCGTGCAAGACACTTTATACAACCATACAAAAACAAAAACCAGAAATTTCCAAATCAAAATTTCTCAAATTTGGGGCTAGTCCTTGGTTAGCTTACCTAGAAAATGTAAGTTTTCTCACTATTTCTGGTTTACAGAGTTCGCACAAGGCACATGGAAAAGAGCATATGCAGTCAAGAAAAACCCTTTTTGTTATGTTTCTAATTTGTCTAGTTCGTACAAAGCGCACGAAAAAGACCATATGCAGAATAAAAAGTTTGAAACTAGGAATAAAATAGAAAACCATGTTAAATTATGAAAGAAAATGAAAATAAGATTTTAAAAATTTGTAACTGTAAACTGTATACCTATGGATCTGGTAAAATGGTGGTATATTGGGAAAATAAAATCCTTTTTGAGTGAAATGAAAAGTGTTTCCAACTGAAAGCAACACTCCAAACACAACGGAACACCTATCTCAACTCAGAAATGCTAAAAAATATTAGAAACAAGAAATCCTTCGATATATACGGAAACACTAGTCCAATATCTTGATCATCAATGGAAGAAGAACTTCATAAGAGCTTTGATCCCATGTTCGACTAACACAAGATATTTACAAAAGATCAAACACCTTGAGCAACCTCTCACACAAACAGATCATAAATCAACACACCGATTTTTTATGTGGTTAAAGCCCTCAAAGAGGGAATGATAGCTACCTGAGGCAATATATTATGCAAAGGAAAAAAATGTTACATATGAGTTTATCACAATCAATCATCAAGCAAATGATCCTTCATTCTCTTTAAATGGAGATCATGGACCAACCTGGTGTTAATCCACGGATCAATAGTCATTAAGGTCGAGGTAAAGATGAACTATCAGATCACTCTATGTATAGAACTTATCATGATCATCGGATTACATAAGTACAAATGCATACTAAAGAAACAAACTTTACCTAAATAAACATTATACCAAGTTTATCTTAACTAACTCCTAAGTGTCTAAATATCCTAAAATTCATTTTCCCCCTCCCCTCTCCTTTTCTTCCTATGTTTCCTTTATGGGCTTTCTTTTGGTTGATGTCCCTCAAGTTTTTAGGTTTTTCTTTGTTTTCATTTATTCATCTTAAACTCTCTTCTTTTCTTTTGGATTTTAGTCTTTCATTTTCATTTTTATTTTTACATTTGTTAGTTTAATTTTTATTTTTTGTTATCTTTGACCTTTGGATTTATTTTTGTTTTCCTTTATTTTCCTCTTTATAATGTGTTTTTAATTCATTTTACCTTGTTTTTCTTAATCAATTTTTTCACCGTAGTTCTTTTGTTTTCAATTATCTTAATATTATATTGTTATAATTCTTTGTTCCATATTCTCTTTAGTCTTTTTCTTTTTCCTTTATCCTATCCTTTTAATTTTTATATCAATAGCTTGATCTATTCTTTTTCATGTGTTTAGTTTTATTTTACTTACTCATCCCTTATTGGGCATGTTTTTTTATGTGTTTAGGTCAACCTTTCATATTTTTTGTCCTAATTTTGATAACATCATTTGATGACCTTAAATTTTTTCTGTGGGTTAGTATTTATTATCCATCAAGTAGATTGCCTTCTCTCAACATCTTTCTATCCTAAAGATGAAACCAACTGAGGGTTCAAAACATCAACCTAAAAATCAAATGTGGATACTCTTGACATCTTCATTGCATCGAGAGCATCAAGGTGCTCTACAACCCAGTATGGGGGATATGTTTGTCATGTTACATAAAGTTATGTAACAAAATAAAAATTACATGTCGACTAAAAAATTAAATTTAACAAAATAATAAGAACGTGTTCATTAGATGTCCACTCAAAAAAATACCCACATCATGTCAGCTCATAAAATAAATAATAAATAAAACCAGCATAGATCCATCTTAAACCCGGATCTATCAAACACTGAGAGTCATAAAATTTCTTGAGGCGTGATTTTTTTCTTGACATGTAAAACGATTAAGATAAAAAAAACTACACCTAAATAAATTGGATCCCTCTCAGTGCTTGATAGATTTGGTTATAAGATGGATCTATGTTGGTCGATAACCCTATCAACCGTAGAATCCTGAAGAAAATCATTTGTTCCTCTTGATCAATAATTATATTTTTTCCAGATCATTAACATTTGCAGTGTCTTGATTTTCTAAAAAAATCATTAAAAAAACACTTTGCCATGTATGCACACTTTCTATAAATGAAAGGAGCATTCATACACACCATACTCAAAGGAAACATGTGTACAGATGCACCTTCCCCTCTTGCCAGGGACATCTTCATTGTTAAAAGGGGAAAAAATGCACTTTTTTTTGGATGCTCCTAAGTGGAGGTACAAGATTTTCCAAGCCCTTTATCCCATTTCCAATTATCTTAACTGATTTTTGGGAGTATAAAGAGAAAACCAATTTCATAGAAGGGGAAATAGATAATTGGATCACCCTTATGCTAAATTTTACAAAGATTTTATGGATTTTATCATTATTCTCTTCTACAGGAACCCGTGTTCTTGTATATGATTAGCTTGCTGAGTGGTGGGATCTAGGTCTCCAAATATTTTCATATTCCCAAATAGCAAGGTTTCTCAAAGTGGAAGTCAACATGATAAGCGGTCTAGATAGGAGGAAACCATGACTTGGTGACGAAGGCATTGGTAGAAGAATTGTCGGGTATAATTATATTTGTTTTTCTTTATTAATATGGAGATATTTCTTCTTCCCCAAAAAACATGTTTGTTAAATGTTTAATTGCTTTATACTTGAATTCTTGATCGGTGGTGGAACTAATTCCCTAATAGATTAGTTAAGATTGATATATAACTAACTTCGGCATCTTTGTGATTTTTATTGTTGCAAGTGAAAGGACTTGAGAAATGTTGTGTCTTTATGTGCAGGTTTCAAGGTAATTATTCAAAGTGGTAAAAGTGCATTAGAGTTTGGATGCGAAGAATGTTTTAAGGACAATTGTCTAGTCATGGGTATTTCTATTTTTCCAATGCCTTATGTAATTATATTTTTGAATATAAATTATTGCTCTTGAAAATTGGAGTGTCATCTTATGTCCACTCTATAAATGGTATGCGCTAAACCATTGGGGATTATTCTTGCTAACACCTATTTTTTTCTCGTAATGGTAAAGAGGACAATAATAGAAGCATGGTTTTATGAATCAAAGCCGTTAAGATAGAACAATATACTAGAGTACACACAATGTACAACAAATGTAAACATGAAGAATAACTCCAAGATCAATAAGAGAGGTGAGTCACATTATAACTTCTTAAAGAATACAATTTCCTCCAAATACCCCAATACATTCTTATATCTAAATGACATGTTCCTCTCAATAATGATCGCATAACTTCCCTATATACCTATTCACTTATTGCACATGTGGTCCCTTCATTAGGATAACCACTATTACATATACATTTAACTCCATGTATGCTTTCCTTTGGGTTATACTATATACATTTAACCCCATATATGCCCTCTTTGGGTCATAACACATGACCAATATTCAATATCAACATACCACTAACATAAGAATGAATATTGATCAACTTCATTATTATCTGTAACTTAAATTTTAGTTGTTTGGCATTGTAACATACAAATAATAAATACCAAAATTGGTTCATCTGACCTTGCCTTTCATGTTTTACATTTTTTTATCTTAAACATAATGGGGAGTGAGTATCAATGGAAACCAATATTTCAATTCCATGATTAATATATATTACTCATTGTATTTTACCATCTTATGTTAGATAATATGTAAGTGATTCAATGGTATTACAATGGTACACATCAATAATATTGTAACCCGTCCTTTGTGGTAACCAAGTGGTAACCCATCCTTAATGGTAGCTTGCCGGTAACCCATCCACAGTGGTAATTGGGTGGAAACTCATTCTTAGTACCAAGTGGATTGTAACTCATCATAAATGGTAGCTCATCATGGGTAACCCATCGTCGATAATAGCCTACTCATAAATCATCCTTGATGCTACACTACTAGTATTGTTTCACCCCAAATGTACTCTCTAGTGGACTTACTTTACTTAGTGTACCAACTTGGTTTCTCTTCAAAATTTCAAATTTCTCCAACTTTATCAAGTTTTCCCTTGAGCCATTTTAGAATTTGATTTCTTTTATGGGTGAAATACATACATTGTAAGGAATTGCAATTTTATGTTATTATAGCACCTATAGACACAATGCATGGCTTTTCCATTCAATTTAATCTTGGCTTTACCATCTATATATATGTGGTTGTCATCATAGAAAGCAATCAATGTGCCAAGGCCCTATAGTTTATCTAGTGAGAAAGTCTTCTTAATCCCTACCAAAGAACAGAGTGTACTTTTCATTTGCAATTCAAATTTCTTTGACTTTGCATTAGTTCATTTTCAAGATATAAATTTTTATAAAGTTTTCTAATGTTTTCAAAAAACAATTTTTTAAATTAAAAATAAATTTAATTTTTTTAAAATTCCATTCATTTCATTTTTTATTGGTTTAAGAGGTTATCAATGGAACATGAATCTGTGAGATTGTAGTTTTATTTTTAAAACATAATAAAATTAAATTAAAAACATTTAATGTGAAATTTTATGAGAGTGTCATGTGGCAACCTTTACATGGCATTGTTGAATTTTGTTTACTAAAACAAATGTGATTGTCACTTCTCATGTGATGTTTTGATTTTGATGTGACCAATTCTATATATTTTTATTTTAAGCTTTAATGAAGACAATTATTTATTGATGTGACAAATTCTGTAAATCAATTTTATGTTCCTAAGATTTCTTATTTACTTTCACAAATTCTACATTCAACTTAGAGCTTATTTACTTTCATAGTTTTTATGTTTGGAAAGGACTAGCCATTTTGAGGCATTTTCATGTGTTGAAAATACCGTTCATTTAATTACCACAAACAAGGATACAGCATGTGCAATAATCAAGAATAGCGGTGTTTGTCTTAACATTCTCTAGTACATGGAAAGGATTGTAAAGGCAACCCAAATTTTACCTATCTATGTTAACCTCCTGTGACACCCAAAGCACGTCATGTCATTGTAATTATTTCCCTTATTTGGAAACCCAAAGCCACTACTACTAGTGACCTTAATCAAAGTTGGTTTATCCTTACATAATTGTCCTCCTTAATATAAGTAGCATGAATAGCATCATAACATATTTTACCTTTCTTAACCCAGATAATGTGTCATCCTATACCTTTAAAAATAGGTTGAACATCCTATATTGTGAATTCGATCTTGGTGTCACCATATATAGAGTGTTAGAAAAACAGTATCGCGGAGCAATAATAATAAACAAGATGCAAATATAAATCACATGAAACACATTACAAGAGAGATGCCAATATAACGTATTTCACCCAAGATGGGCTACGTCCACACATAAATTGCCAGTCCTTATTATACCATCCAACAAATGAAGGGATACAACCTACAGCACATCCTCTGCAGCTTCCTCTTCACTCTCTCACAGTCCCTCTCACACAATCAGAGATCTTTACAATGCTACAATACCCAACCATATTATAATGCCTTCCTTTTAAAGAGATATTACCATGGGAAAATACTATGGAACACCCAATACCATGGGCCCATAAATCACCCATTATTGACCAAGTCATGACTATGAAATTACAACATTTTACAAGGCATTTTTTTTGAAATTTTCTCTACGGGGGCACTTCCCCCGAACCCCCTCCAAGGGGGGATCCTAAAAGTAGTTACCCCCCCACTGGATCCCCCATGGTGACTATTTTTTGGGGGAAAGCCCCCCCAAAACCCCTCGTCATGGGCTAGGATCCAAACACGACTTAAACAAGACCTATGAATAAGGAAGATCAAGCTCCACAACCAACAATATCCCACTTGGAGACTAATCACAACAACTCCACCGCTATTGCACTTGTTGGACTATGCTCTGAAGCTTGGATCTGGAAAATTTCTCATCTTCACCTTCATATTTGAATTCCAACTGAAAACAAGCAAGAACTCATTTTCTCTATGGTTACTACCTTTGTCAACATGTCTGCAGGATTTTGGCTAGTGTGTATCTTTTCCAACTTCAACAGTTCATCTTCCAAAACAGACCATATGAAATTGTACTTGAGCTGTATATGTTTAGTCTTAGAATGGAAGGCTGATTTCTTTGCAAGATGAATGGCACTCTAGTTGTCATTGTACAACCTACTATTCTCTTGCTTCTTACCCAATTCCTCCATGAACCTCTGTAACCAAATCATCTCTTTACTAGCCTCTGTAGAAGCAACATACTCTGCTTTCATTGTTGAAAGTGCAACAACCTTTTATAGTTTCTAAATCCAACTTATTGTTGTTTCACCTACAGTAAAGACATACCCTATGGTGCTCCTCCTGCTGTATTTATCACCTTCCATATCTGCATCAACATATCCCTGTATAACAGTGTCTGAACCTCCAAAACATAATGCATGAGTGGTAGTACCTTTCAAATACCTAAGAATCCATTGTATTGCCTTCCAATGTTCTTTACCTGGATTGTTCATATACCTTCTTACAACTCCCACTGCATGTGCAATATCTGGTCTTATGCACACCATGGCATGCATCAAGCTGCCAACTGTTGATTAAAAGGGAACCCTGGACATGTAATCTATCCCTTCTTGTGCCTTGGGACACATATCCTTACTTAGTTTGAAATGGTTGGACAAAGGTGTACTAACTGGTTTTGCATTCTGTATTCTAAACCTCTCCAACACCTTTTGTATGTGCTCACCAGAGACAATGTCAATTTGCGATCTTTCCTATCTCTTGTTATTCTCATACCAAGGATTTGATTTGCATCACCCAAATCCTTCATCACAAATGAATTGGCTAACTTCCTTTTGAGCACATTTATATCCTGCATGTTATACCCTGATCCGTACGTGCCCAGGTGCATAATGGGGACAACAGTTCGACTGAATGAATCGGTATTGTTATGGCGGAAGCATAAGAATAAGCAAAGTACGAATACACTATGCACATAAACATACACACATAGACAATATGCAAGAATGTGAACTGATCTTGATTCTTCTGTATTACTTGTTGTATATTAAAATATTTTACATGCTTAATTAGAGTACTGAGATGCTTGGTTTGTCTTCTTGTTACATTTAGTTACAAGAGAAGTTAGAACGGTTTCTTAATTTCAATCATTGCGGCCGACTGGAAGATAGAGAGACAATATGTCGTAGTTCGTCAATCAAAAGTGTTGACAATGCATGTCGAAGTTGATGAACTTCTCGAAGTCATTGAACTTGTCGAAGTCGTTGAACTTATTGAAGTCAAAGTCAATGTTGGAATCTGAAAATAATGCCAACTGCTGGGTGGATCATACCTCTATCCTTAAGAAACAATGGTCCCCATTGTTTTCTCGTATAGATGAGGAAACTTGTCGTTCAGTTCAGTAGCAGAGTACCATTTTCCTTGTGATGGGATCTATCCGACTTTGGCCACCTGAAACAAGGGAATTCAGTTTGTCCTTGTATGGCGTACTCGTCATCCCACAATGGTGTCACAAGGAAGAGGCTCCTAAACATCTGGATGGATGTCTTCATGTTCTGATGTCTAAAATTCGTTCTGTTCCAACAGTGTTGCATGGTATGGTCGAAGAAGATCCACATTAAATATTGGATGTAGACCCAGGCATGAAGGAATGTCGAGCTGGAAATTGTTTTCTCCAATCTGCTCAAGAATACTGTACGAACCATATCGCAAAGGCTTCAGATTCTTATATGGACCAGTGAAGCATTCCTTCTTGAGATGCAACCAGACCTGATCCCCAGTTTGAAATGAATGAGGGATACGATGCTTATCGTGTTGGGCCTTAGATTTCGCATTATCTCGTTGCAACATTTCCTATGCTTGTCTCTGGATGTCGCAGATTTGATCTTGAAACTTCAATTATTTGTCAACTTCTCGTCGGTTATAGTTGGTATCGTTCGACTATGTCGAGGAACTAATCAAGTCAATAGGCGTTGAGGGTTGAAATCCATAACAAATATCAAATAGAATCTTTCCTGTAGAGTTGTTTTGAGCATGATTGTAGCTGTGTTGTACATATGGAATACTTTCATCCCATGTTCGTTGATGCTTGTGGTTGTACATACGGAGCATTTTTACTACCAAGCGATTCACAACTTCCATATGTCCGTTTGTCTGAGGATGGAAAGTTGTCGATAAGGAAATTCTTATGTCGAGCTATTTCCAGAGATTCTTCCAAAAGATGCTGACAAATATGGAATCTCTGTCGAAAATAATGGTTTTCGGTAAACCATAATGTTTCCAGACATGTCCAAAGAAGAGCTGAGCGGTTTGCTGCATTGTCGTATTCTTCTTGCATGGAATGAGAATGGCCATCTTGGAAAATCTGTCGACTACTACTAAGATCGCGTCATGTTGATGTTTGGTAGTAGGATATATCATCAAGTAGTCCATAGAAATAGATTCCCATGGTCGACTAGGAACTGGAAAAGGTGTGTACAATCCATGTCGTCAATTAGGCGGTTTAGCAATGGCACAAACCATGCATGATCAAATGTACTTGTTGACGTCAGTTTTAAGTGAAGGCCAAGAGAAATAATTTTGGAGAATAGTAAGGGTATTTGCTACTCCAAAGTGTCCTGCAGTCTTGTTGTAGTGCACGTCCCAAATGAGCTGATGTCGATGCTCACTTTTCGGTACACAAAGCTGTCCAAGCTTGTATACCAAGGTGTATTTCAGGAAATATTCGGAGGTAGACGACTTGTCGGTCTGAAGTTGTCGATAGACTGATGAAAATTTGTTGTCATCTTGATACAACTGAGGCCAAGTGGTGGTGTCATAACCCTGTATACTCATCACTGTAAGAAGGAGAGTAATGGGTGGTCAACTTAGACAATTGGCGATAGCATTGACTTTATCTTTCCGATACTTAATTACCAACTGAAATTGTTGCGGGTAATTATTCCACTTGAGTTGTCGATTTGTTTGTAACTTCGACTGGGACGAGGCGAACTGTAAAGGCTTGTGGTCAATGAGAATGACCGTCTCCTTGCCAAGGATATAATGTCTCCATTGCTTTAGAGCTTGCAAAATAGCGTATATTTCTTTTTCATGCGTCGAATATATTCTAACAGTGTCGTTAAAAGTTTCAGAATGAAAAGCGACTGGGTGACCAGACTGAGTGATCATTGTGCCCAATGCATAGTCCGATGGGTTTGTCTCAGTCTCAAAGGGATGATGCAAATCAGGTAACACAAGTACTGGTGCAGTACAAAGCTTATATTTGAGTTGTTTTAAAGCTTCTTGTTGTGTCAATTTCCATTTGAAGACAATTTTCCCATTTCCCTTGGTCAACTAATTCAAAGGCCAGGCTATGTGACTGAAGTCAAGTATGAATCGTCTATAAAAATTCACCAAACCAAGAAACTTCTTAGTTCATGAATGCTTTGAGGAATGGGCCAATATTTGAGGATTTTCACTTTGTCTGGATCGACGTGAATGCCTGCAGAGTCAATTACATACCCAAAATATTTGATGGTGTTCATCGCAAAGGAACATTTGTCCATGTTCAAGTAGATTAGATGTTGTCGGAGAGTGTTGAGGACTTGTCGAAGTTGTCCAACATGTTCTTCCCATTATCGACTGAAAATCAATATATCGTCGAGATAGACAATGCCCCATTTTCCAATGAAAGGTCTAAGAATGTTATCCATATACTGCATGAAGGTTGCAGGTGCGTTGGTTAAGCTAAAAGGCATGACTAACCATTCAAACAATCCTTCCTTGGTCTTGAAAGCAGTTTTCCATACATCTACGGGCTCGATTGGAATCTGATGATATCCCGACTTGAGGTCGAGCTTAGTAAATAATTTAGCACCTTTCAGACAGTCGATGAGCTCATCTATCCATGGCAGAGGGTATATATTATTTACTGAAATTTTGTTGAGGGCCTGGTAGTTGATGCACATGTGCCAAGTCCCATATTTCTTTGGAACAAGGACGAATAGACTTCCACAAGGAGAGGAGTTGGGTTGGATATGACCTTTGTTGATCAAATCTTGAATTTTTCTATGAATCTCTTCATTTTCAATAATGGATCTTCTGTAAATAGATGCGTTAGGTAATGAAGAACCAGGAGAAATTTCAATAGAGTGTTTTACCTGGAAATGTAGAGGTACTCCATCTGTCTCTTGGAATAGGTTCTGGTACTCATCAAGGATATCGTCGATCTGTTGCTTCTATCGGGAGCTGCACTGGTCAGTGAGTCGACTGGCTATTGCAGTCTTCCTGGAATGTTGCGGCTTGATCATGATCAATGTGAACTTCTGAGCATGGTTGATGAGTTTATTTATTTGTTTAGAAGATATCATTGCAACCGTTGGTGTCTGTTGTCGCTCTGGTATGCTGTACCATTGGTTCTGAATTCTGACAATCACCTTTTGAGGTCATGACTGGTAACTTCCATGTCGATCCCATAGGTAAGGTTTTCCAAACCAGGAGTCGGATATGGAGAGTGGTGCCACATCGCAGAGTACTTAATATTCAAAAGGATTAATGAAGTAGGTGAGTTTACACTGTCGAGTGATCCTTAGTTCTTGTCCATTCTTCATCCAACTAATGTTATAAGGCTGAGGATGTGGAGTGGTAACAAGACCTAGTTTATTAACGAGATCTAAAGAAACAAATTTCTTCTGGATACCATTATCCACAATCAAATGTAATGGATTGTTTTGAACCCGTATCTGTGTATGGAATAGGCGCTCTCGTTCCTCCTCGTCTACGGTCTATCGAGTCTACTAGAGTGGTCAATGTCGATGTCAAAAGGGTCGTTACTTCTGGGTCATATTCTACCATAGTTTTGTCGAACAAGTCGGATGTTGACACTTTTGCCAAAAATATCTTCCGAGCTTTGCATTCAGACGTATCATGCCATGATGAATTGTGGTAATCACACCATTTCCTAATAGGAGTTTGTTTGCTACATTCCCTTTTGTCTTTCTGAGAATTTATTTTTCCATGATCTTGCTTTGGCGGGGTTGGCTGAGAAAATTTTGACTTGTCGAAGTCGACTGGTGGCTTCTTGTTGGGTGGTCGTCCTGTCAGCTTGGTCGTGAAGCGTTCTTTTCCTTTTTGTTTGGATTCAAGCTTACTAGCATAGTGGAATGCATCCGCAAGTGTATTAATAGTCAGAAATTCCATCTCCTATTGAATGTATGGGGACAATCCGCTAACGTACTTCAGAACAAGAAATTTCTCTTCTTTTTGAACACCAAGTCTAGCCATTAGTCGGTAGAACTTGTCGGTGTAACTCTGTATGGACTGGTCTTTCCATTTCCTTAGTTGCTTCCACTTCTTATATTGTTGTTCAATGTACTGTTGGAATATTCTCACCATCCTTTTTTTTATATTTGCATGCATGCATCCAGTCATCGTGCATGCATCCATTCATCAGTATGGTAGTATCCCCAGCACCTGGAGCCTATGTTCAGCCCACTAGAGCTTTTTTTTATCCCTCAGGATCTCTCCTACCTACCTAGTGCGCCTTGTTCTCCTTGTTGATGTATATGTAACTTCGGAATGTATTTCATCTATGTACTTCATATATATTTATTGTACCCTTATAAAAGATGTGTTATTCCTCTATAAGGAAGTGTCGTCATGTGTATTGACAAGTGTCGTAAGTGTGTGTACTTTTCGATAGGTTATTAGATCACCATGTGTGGGGTCGGCCCTGAAATATATATATTATATTGTGGATGTACCTAGATAGACAAGTCAGCCCCATAGTGTAACTGGGCAAACAGGTTAAGTATAAATAGAGATCGGGAGATCTCTATTTGATCACTCGGAAACTGATACTTCTCTCACTCAGAAAGTGGCGCACTAGTGAGGAGGAGGATCATCTGCTACTAGGAGACTATCTAAGTGTATTTTGGTTGTACTTTGGTTGAGCCATTGCTCTCTCTATCTCTAAGGAAGTTGTGGGGTTTTTCACTCTAGGGTTTTCCCCACGGAAACCTTGTGTCTCTTGTCTCTCATGCTTTTGATTCTTATGATGCTTGTCATGCTTATTATGATTGTTATGCATTGATATACTGTACATGTTATTCTCTCAGTAAAGATCCTAGAGTATTGTGAATTAATGCTCAAAATTTAACACTCCTCACCTGGATGACATATGCACCCTACTACACTACTTGGATCACTAACAGTTAGTTGTAGCATTTATTGACTAGTTTATTCATTTATTGCTCAGTTTAATTGACTGTAGATTCCAATTGTCTGTATTGGAGTGCCACTTGACCTACTGAAAGCCTCATGCGCCCTCCTTGGAGTCTCCATCCCTTGATTTGTGCTCACATGACCCAGTTAGACTCAGTTAGACCAATTTGACTGACTTTTGACTATTTGTGACTCCTACCACTGATTGGATGATGTCTCCAATGTTATCCAAGACACACATTGAGGAGAATTTGAATGACCTTAGGAGGCATTCGAATCCATTTGATTGTATTCAGTTATTATTCATTTTTCACAGTGCCAGCTTACACCTAATGTATGATACAACAGTTTTTGTCATTTCTTGGGTTAATGAGTGATTATTGATTCAACAATTATTCTTCTCTTCTCTGCTATTCTTGAGTGATTTTTAGTGAGGTTTGATATAGCTGTGTGAGCTATCCTATAAATTATAACATGGTATCAGAGCTGGACTCATCTATTCGAATTGTAGCAGCAGTAGTTGCAGCAATTGCAACAATTCTTTGAGCAACTGTCTTTCATTGAGCACCAGAAGCTTATGGATTTCCACAACAATTCCTGGTGCAATTGTCTTGAATTCACTAGAGCAATCCAGTGAGGTCTAGCCAGGTGTGAAGGATCCAGTCACATGTGCTCATTGTCCTAAGGCAGTGTTCATTCGAATTTGCAGCAAATATCCATCAACAATTTCATTTGTTTTGCAAGTTATTCCATCTTCAACAGATTTGAATTCAGCAGTTACTATGGATACCCATTTTTTTTGCAGGTTATTTGAATTTCTATGCAGTTCCAGCAGTTTCCTACAGTTGTAGCAGTTTTGAATTTTTCTGCAGTTGCAGCAGTTTCGATGTCTTCTGCAGTTGCAGCAGTAGATTCGAATTCTACAACAGCTTCCATGGATCTGAAAGCAATTCCTTCTCTCTCTTCATACAACTATGAATAATGGAAACAAAAGATGACATCATACCTGAAGAGATATGGTCTTTTCAATATGTGTATTGGTGTTAAAAGAGATTTTGCTTCCTATGAAGAGGAAGAAGATTGGCTAGATGATTGTGACAGAGCCTCAACAGCAATATGTACTGTTATGCTTTCCAATATGGAGTAACTCATTAATACTGTTGAACATCCAAGTGATAATTGCACAAGATTGGACAGATTATTTGGAAAGCAGAAGGAAGAGGATGATTTGGAGAACAAGCCCAGTAATACTTCCATCAGTGCTCTCTCTACTCATGATTCAACCTCAATCATTTCTCATGATGAAGTTGTTCTAGATGAAGTTGAAATCCAAGACATGATATCAGGATCTACTAGTGCAAAATGGTCCATCACCACTGATGAATTTGATCCATTTTCAAATTCAAATTCTAAGCAAGATATGTCAGCTACTACTCTAGAAGTTGAAGAGACTTTTGAAATCTCTACTTCCCATGAGCTTGTTGATGTGCAAGATGATGATATACTAAGTATTTTGGAGGCAAAATCAGATTTTGGAGGTGATGCATTCACCCTCCTTGATCAAATGCTTCCTATGGACTCCTATTTGGTCATTGGCACATGTTTTCAGAGTTTCACCGAATATGGAAGACACCATAATTCTCTTGGGTTCAAGTCTCATGCATATCCTTGTGATTTTGGTTTTGATCTCACCCCTGTTGGTTCAAAAGATATCATAAGAAGCCATCTATCAATTCTTGGATCCGATTTGAATTCCAATCCACCACCATCATGTATTAGTTCATTTGGTTATGATCTCACCTATGTCGGTTCAAAGGAGATATCAAAGAACTACATACACATTCATGGAGTTGATTCTACCTCATTTGGTTCGAATCACATGCTCCATAATGATTTTCATATTTTTTAATTTGTTCCCACCATACTTGGTAGGAAGACCAAGTTCAGGAAGCCTCCAGATTTGCTTGCATCCATTGTTGGAGAACTCAAGCACATGTTTTTGGAGCATGATCCACTTCTTCCCATGAAGACGAAGATAACTCTTTTTGAGAGAATGCTAGATCCAGATCCACAAGAACCTGAAGATCTAGAACCTATTATTGAAGATGAGCGAATGGAATACCAATATCTAGATCTACAGCTTGCAGATCCTCCTCTTCCTAGATGGGAAGCCACTACGCTTAGATCTGTCGGAGATCTTGTGGGAGATCCACTTGATCCGAGGAGAACCAGATTTGATTTTCATAATGGAAGGTTTCATCCTTCTCACATTACTGATCCATTTCTTTCCAACAGATCCTTCTTCGATGGAGAAGTGCACTTACCATTTGGGGTGAGTGATGTACATGATTGATTATTCTATCACAATCTATCTTGAGGGGGGGATTTCTTCCCACTGGGTTTTCCCTCTTTCCTCACTTTATTTATCTAGATTGTTGTACGGGGTGACCTTTGGTCTTAGTCACTAGGGCCCTACCATTAGTTCCTTCAGTTGTTTCCTCATAGTTTGGCTTGCGGGGGGGGTGTTGGAATATTCTCACCATCATTTTTTATATTTGCATGCATGCATGCATTCTGCATGTATCCATTCATCATGCATGCATCCAGTCATCAATATGGTAGTCTCCCCAGCACCTGGAGCTTATGTTCAACCCCCTAGAACATGTTTTTATCCCTCATGATCTCTCCTACCTACCTAGTGCGCCTTCTTCTCCTCACCTGGATGACATATGCGCCCTACTACACTACTTGGATCACTAACAGTTAGTTGCAGCATTTATTGACTAGTTTATTCATTTATTGTTTAGTTTAATTGCATGTAGCTTCTAGTTGTCTGTATTAGAGTGCCACTTGACCTACTGACAGCCTCATCAGCCTCATGCGCTCTCGTTGGAGTCTCTATCCGTTGATTTGTGCTCACATGACTCAGTTAAACTCAGTTAGACTCATTTGACTGAATTTTGACTATTTGTGACTACTACCACTGATTGGATGATGTCTCCAATGCTATCCAAGCCACACATTGAGGAGAATTCGAATGACCTTAGGAGGAATTCGAATCCATTTGATTGTATTCAATTATTATTCATTTTTCACAGTGCTAGCTTACAGCTGATGTATGATACAACAGTTTTTTTCATTTCTTGTGTTAATGAGTGATTATTGATTCAACAATTATTCTTCTCTTCTCTACTATTCTTGAGTGAGTTTTAGTGAGGTTTGCTCCAGCTGTGTGATCTCTCCTATAAATTATCACATGTACTTGTGTGGGTAGAACTCCTTTCAGATGTATTCGACAAACTTCTCCTATGTCTCTATGGGGTCTCTACTTTTCTCCATCTTTGTCGATAGGTTCTCCCACCAGCATTGCACATATGTTGACATCTTTAAGGATGCAATGGTGATCTTTTCAGTTTCTGAGAGTTGATTCACAGAGTAATAGGATTCCAATTGTTGTACCCAATTGCCGATAGATTCTGCGTCAATATTTCCTTCTAGATTCGGTATGTCCAAATTCATTTGCACCTTGAATGGACTGATTTTGTTAGAGTTAGATCTTGTTGAAATTCCTCCTGATGTCGAAGAAAATATCGTTGAACTGGGAAAACATTTCAGTTCGTTATCGAGCCAGCGCTTTCTCTATGAGTTTCTCTTTCTCTTTAATTGCATGTCGATTGTTTGCTTCTCCTGTCATCTTTGAAGGTAGTGTCTGCTTGGATTTTGTTGAGTTTGTGAGCGTGTGGTATAAGTTAGGTAACTTCAATGGAAGTGTTTATGCACAAATTAAGCACGAACAAATATAAGCTCTAATACCAATGATCCATATGCGGCCAAGTGCATGATAGGGACAACAGTTCGACTGAATGAATCGGTATTGTTATGGTAGAAGCATAAGAATAAGCAAAGTAGGAATACACTATGCACATAAACATACAAACATAGACAATATGCAGGAATGCAAACCGATCTTGATTCTTCTCTATTACTTGTTTATATTAAAATACTTTACATGTTTAAATAGAGTGTTGAGACACTTGGGTTGTCTTCCTGTTACGGTCAGTTACAAGAGAAGTTAGAATGGTTTCAGAAGTTCAACCGTTACGGTCGAATGGAATTCAAAGAGACGATCTATCGTAGTTCTTCAGTCGTAAGTGTCGATGATGCATGTCGAATTTAATGAACTTGTTAAAGTCGTTGCACTTGTCGAAGTCGCTAACCTTGTCGAAGTCGAAGTCGATGTTGGAGTCTGACAATAATTCCAACTTCTGGGTGGATCAGACCCTGCAACAAGCATGTCATCCACATACAATAATAAGATAATATATATTCCATTATCTAGCCTCTTGAAATAAACACAGTGGTCAGAATGGAATCTACTATAACCTTGTTCTATCATAAACCTGTCAAATTTCAAATACCACTACCTTGGAGCTTGCTTTGAACCATACAATCTCTTCTTCAACCCGCATACCAGATTATCCTTCCCTTTGACCTCATACCCCGGTGGCTGCTGCATATAAATACGTTCCTCCAAATCCCCATGGAGAAAGGATGTTTTTACATCTAACTTTTCAAGATCCAAATCTTCTACCGCCAGTTATAATTGAAGTCATTTTAACTACAGGAGAAAATATTTCATCAAAATCTATACCTTTCTTCTGTGCAAACCCCTTTACAACAAGTCTAGACTTGTACCACTTCTTTCTTCCATCTTCTTCCTTCAACTTGTAAACCCATTTATTTTTCAATGCTCTTTTACTAGCAGGAAACTGAACCAAATCCCAAGTCTATTTTCTTACTAATGATTCCATCTCCTCATTCATGCCTTGCTCCCACTTCTTTCTAGTTTCCACCTGCATTTCTTCTTCATAACATTCTGTTTCACCAGATTCAATCATCAATCAATAATACAGTGAAGGAGAGAATCGTTTAAGGGGTATAATTAGCTTGGTATATATTCTAACACTTGCAGTAGTTTGAGGTACATGTTGTTTTTCTTGATTTTTCGGCACCTTTGGGACTTCATTTTCTTTGATTTCATCAAGCACTATGTACTCTGTGTTTTCCTTTTCTTGTTTCTTTCCATGCAACTGATCTTTATACATGATCTTTTTGTTGGCTGCTTTTTGGACAGACCCGGGTTTTAATGAAGCGCAGCAACAAAACCCCTTGGCGCACTGGCCCTCTCGGCAACGAGCTGCGCAGCAGCTCGAGGTCTCACCCGAAGTGGCTATGGGGGGGCTAAGGAATCAGGTTTCCTTAACCTAGGCGACGCGGAGATTGCTCTTTCCTCCTTGACGATTCCTCTAAGGCGACGGTCTGACCCGTCTTCAGGCTTATGGGCGCATCAACGCTCAAGCTCCCGCTCAGCAGCCTAGCTGCGCGGTACCTTCCCTCCTGCGCTAGGACCAATTATCCTCTGCGCGGATATTCTATGCGTAGTTTCACTCGCGTGCTCGTCGCAGCAACAGGTTCTCCTATCGCAATGGCGACGTTATCTACCGAGTCCTTCGACCCTTAACGATTATAATTCCCAAGGAAGCTTCACTGAATTACTCAGCACATTCACACAGATAATGCAATATTCCTGTATTTACCGTAATAGGCTAAAACACAAACAGGTAATCAATTCAATCATAATATCGTAACAACGAGAAGTATGGAGTCCTCCTCCACGGGAGTATCTTATATTAACCAGAAAATGATAGACTTATACAATATGCTGCGCACACAGCTGCAGCCTTAGATCTTTCCAGGAAACTCCACGCACACAGCTGGGAGCCCTTCTCTCGATCTATTCTCTTCTCTACAGAGATTACAATAGTTCAGACGTCGCCTCGGACTGTCTGCAACTCAAGGATTAGCTTCACTGCTAACCCGCTTACTGACTAGTTAGCTATCTGTCTAACCAACTGACTCTCTCTCTCTCTCTCTAACTAACCAGCTAGCTGACTCTCTAACATCTACCCATTACAATTATTCATATCTATAGGTGGCCATGGTGGTCACACCTTTACAAAACTGTGGGCCTTTCCCAGCAGTAATCCCCAAAAACCCTAACCACGCACATGGCTAGGTGTACTGTAGGCGCCGCTTGCAGTCATGTCGCCGCTTCCTGCAGGCTCCATGAATTCCGGCGCAGCTTACGGGTATGGGTGCCTCGTCCTTCACCTTCAATGCTTTCGTCCGTTGCTCTTCCTTGATCCGAGCAACCATAACTTCTGTACTTAGCTTTAAATGAGGGTAGCTGAGCCCTCTACTCCATTGCTTCATTGATTATGGTAGCTGGGCTTTCCACTCGGCTACCTTCCTTTCCTTCTGACGTGCGCGCGAGCTCCGCGATTTCCGTTCCGTGATCTGCGCTGAGCTCCTCCATCTGGCACCGTACTGCGCACCGTCTTCTTCTGTCCCAAAATTGGCGCTTATTCAAAACTTAGCACTTTCTCTTCCATACTTGTGCTTTTTCCTCAAAATTCGCAGCTTTTACCATATATGCGGCCTCGGCTCCAACAGGCCCCTAACACTTACTTGTGGCTCGCCCTCGAGCCACTCGCACTAGCGTGTGGTCGCTTTACTTGCGCATCTACTTTTGCTTGGGTCTCCGCGAATGCTTTCTTCCACTGCGCAATAGCGGAGTCCAATTCATCAACACATTCCACAGCAGTCTGCACCGTTTCTGCAGTGGCTTCTTCTTTAGTGATGGCATCAATCACCTCTTGAGATTCAGCAATCTCTTTGATTTTTGCCTCGACTCGACCCACGATATCAGCATACTCATCCATGAATGGCTGAATGCTGTTGGTGAGCTTCTCATCTTCAGTTCTGAGCTTGTGCAGTTGCTGCTGCATTCTGCGCACTTCGCCCATTTTCTTCATTTTTGGTAAGCCTGTTAAGGCCTTAGCTTCTTCAGTCAGAACAGTTAGGGACTGTTCTGCGGCTTGTACCTGCTCCAAAAGACCAACTTTAAAAGGGAGCTTCTCAAGCTCCGTCCAAGCTTCCATAGCTTGGTTCATCAGGTTCTCAGCTTCCTGTATTTTGTCTTTCATCTGCGTGGAAGCTCTGCTCAGTGCTTCAAATTGTACCTGCGCATCATCTGTAAACTGCGCGGCAACACGAGCTTCCAGCTCGGCGATCTGGGTTCTATGGCCCTCAGCCATAGCAACTATTTCATGCTCCAGGGTTTTCACCCTTCCTCCAATAATTTGAACTTTCTCAACCAGAGGGAGGTCTAGTTGAATCTCGCAAGTCGGCAGCTCCTGGGCAATCTGTTCCACTGCGTTTCTGATGCCGATGTCTTGCGCCTCATAAAGTGCGAGCTTCTCAGAGATATTCTTGTGGTTTGCCTTCAGCTGTATCTCCTGCGATTGCAGTCGTTGATTTTCCTGGAATGTAGAGAGCTCTCTAGCTCTCAGCTCAAGAGAAACTTTCTCGTGCACTAGCTGTAGAGTCTCTATAGGAATTAGAGACAAATTTATTTCAACGGGCCCAACGGCGCTTACCTGTAGTGCAACTAGAGGATCCGGAAGTGTCATGCTTGTAGGCGGAATGTGCACGACAGTGTGCCTTTCTATGAGTTCTTCAACTCGCTCGGTACTTGGAATTTCTTGTGGCGCCTGCGACGTAGATGCTGGCGCATGGGTCTGCGCAATCCTTCCTGCGAGACCTTTTATTTCTACAAACTGCATGTCTAGAGCACTTCTGATGTGAACCTGCGTGTTCCGCAACTCGCGAAATTGCTCTTTCAGATACTGGTCGATCCCCGAGGGAATGGCCTCAGAGGGATGTGACACCTTTTGTTTCTTGGTCGCCGGCTCTGTCGAGTCTTCGTCACTTCTTTGCTCAGGGGATTCCTTGCCCTTATCTTTCTCATGCGCAGTGGCGCGTGGCATCGCGGATGCGATGTCGGCAGCTTCTCTCCATTCGTCTGACCAAGACTTGATAGTTTCTTCGACATCTTCGGTGGTCATCCTGTAAAGGCCTACGGCCCATTTCTCTTCAATGCCGCAGGGACGGAGGTAAAGTTGATGTAAGTCGGCAGTAAAGGCCAACTTTCATTCATATAGCGTCGCTGTCTCCTCACTCATCCTTGGCATTTCCTGAATGGTATCTCTGAGGAGATAGTAGTATTCAGAAAATACAGCACGGTTCATCTTGCGCTTCGCGAGATTAGGGGATTCCCAAAGGTTTACATAGCGAATTCCGGCAGGTTCTCCTGCGTGGCGCGGAAGGAACTGAGTGTTCGGGGGCTCCTTCCACCCGACGAGAGCACATAAAATTAAAAGCCAAGAAAAATGGAACGACTGACCAGGGTTATCTTGAACGTTCCGGCAGTCTTCCAAAAAAGAATTGAGGAGGAAGAGGCACCAGTTGTACTGCTCTCCCTCCGCAGCTGCAATGGCAAGTTCCACGACAGCTCCAGTAACTTCCTTCGGTCTACATTTCGTGAGAAGTCTGCCCGCGAGCAAACTTCCTGTAAATCTGAGTGCTTCGTCTTCTACTATTGTGAGGTCATAAGCCCGACCTCCTCTTGTAAGGTTATATTTTTGGACCAGCTTTGCAGCCAGTTTTCTATCCTTCTCCTTTCCCATAAAATGGATATTGGGATCCTTACCAACCTTAGACAGGCCAGTAATGCGATGAATCAAATCGACATTTAAGTCGATTGGCCTACCGAGCCAAAGGTAACCTCCATGAGCGCAGGATAACAGTGTTTTAACAACTGCGTTCACTTCATTGCTACGCCCAAAATGCAGTAGCTTTAACAGGTTCAGGAGTCCAGGGTGCTCCAGATTTGCTGCAAATCCCTTCGGGATGAATTCGTCAACCTTTCGGCTGGGATTATGCACTACCGTCAGATATCGGTCTAGCTGGAACTGAGGATATGTCTTGTAGTCTCCGAGGTTGAAATCAGAGAACTTGACCAGTGGAAGGTGTCCGAGCAGGGACCCTTCTACTCGCACGCTAACCGGTAGTGGAGGTAACGGAAGCGGATACTTTGCATTCTTCGAAATATGCACCTCTGGTGCATCGTCTGGTCGCGGTGGAATATAATTCACCATAGTGGCCAACGGCTCTGGAACGGGCTCTTCTGGCTGTGGCTGAGATGCTCGTGTGTCCGGAGATTGTCTAGGGTCCTGATAACCAGGATGTACATAAGTCGAAGCAGTCACAGGAGTAGTCATGCCGAAATCTAGGCCTCGGCGCAGGAATTGACGAACGACTTCTTCAGTCGACAGGTTCTCCGTCGTGAACGGGTATGGGTAACAAAAACTTGGACAGAACAACGGAACAGCGTGGGATATGGGCACTGATAACAAGGGAAACACTCTGCACGACTCGGCTTCTGAAAACAATGGCTTAGATTTTCACACAGGACTATGCAGCTCGAGAAAAGTAACCCGAAATTATACAAGTGTGGGGTATTTATAGCAAAGGTGATAGTAAATGCGGGCAAGTGGGGTTACTAGCTATAGGCGGCTATGCATGAGTTGACAACCCTACGATCCCCCTCGCCTCTGCGGTGCATTTACTGTGATGGACGGGCTCTGACAGGCTTCCGGGAGAGGCTAACGCTTTCGGCTCATGACTTAAATGCAAATCTTACGGAGATCAAGCCAAATCTGTCAGAGCGGCTACACTTAAATGGCGGGTTTATCCTTCATTTATTCAGACGCAGCTACATAACTACTGTAATTCAAATTTTTCCGGCGGGTCATTTCAATTTAGGAAACTGTGCCTATAGGGGTCCACAACAAGAATTCTTCAAGCGGCAATTTATCACAGGGAACTGCGCAAGAGCGACAGTTCATCATCCCGGGGAAAACTCGCAAGAGTGCAATTAAGTTCGCTCCAACCAAACTTTCTAGACATGCGCGGATGTTTCATGGAACTGCGCGGGAAGCCAGAGACTGAGGGTCTCGCGACTTCCGTGTAGACTGGATGCGATGCCTCTTTCAACTACACTGGGCATCTGCATTTCTTTGAGCAGCTATTTAAGTCGACAGGGCGGAGTGGCCGTCGCGGTAAAGCTTAAGCCGACTCCCGTTGATCTTTGTAGGTAGTACTTCTCCATTCAGCTTCGCAAGCTGAACTGCTCCTCCTTCAGTTATCTTCGTCACCTGAAAAGGGCCTAACCAGTGTACACGAAACTTGCCTGGGAACTTGATGAATTTACTATCATAGAGGAGTACCAAGTCTCCTTCTGTAAAGTGTTTATTCTTAATGTGCCTGTCATGCCAAGCTTTCTGTCTTGCCTTCTGTACCTGTTGATGAAATCCGGCTAACAGTCTGTCTTCTTCTAAGGCAAGCAGTTGTGAGAGTCTTGCGCTCATAGTATCAGGATCTGTCATTTCTATAATTTGCGCAATTCTGAGACTGGGAATAATGTATTCCATAGGCATAACTGCTTCTTGTCCATACACCAAACTGAAAGGTGTGTGGCCTGTTAGTTTCTTGCATGTGGTTCTGTAAGCCCATAATACAGCTGTGACTCTAAGGTCCCAATCATCTCTTTGTTGATTACAGATCTTCGTCAGGGCATTCTCAAGAATTTTATTGAATGCCTCCACCGTGCCATTAGCTTGAGGATGGTAGGGTGTACTCTTATGGTGACTAATTTGAAATTCTTCAGTAAGGGCCTCTATAGTCTCATTGAGGAAATGTGTACCTTGATCACTCATGAGAATCACTGGACATCCAAATCTAGTGATAATGTTCTCAAAAATGAACTGCGTGGCAGTGGCAGCGTCGCAGTTCTTCACTGGCTTAGCCTCAGCCCATCTGGTGAGGTATTCAGTAGCTGTGATGATGTATCTTGCGCCGGTTCTCTTTCCTGGTGGGTTGATAGGACCTACAAAATCAATGGCCCATTTATCAAAAGCATGTAGTGTTATCTGAGGTCTTAGCGGCATTTCATCTCTTCTTGAGGGTTTTCCTGTTCGCTGGCACACATCGCAACATTTGCAAAATTCCTTAGTATCCTTATGCAATGTCGGCCACCAAAGACCTGCAGCTAAGATCTTCTGAGCAGTCGGCTTTCCTGCGAAATGGCCTCCTGCGGTGCCTGAGTGCGCTTCTGCGATGATAGAATTCTTTTCATGCGGTAGGATACATCTGTGCAAGACTTCATCAGGGCCCAACTTATAAAGCTGGCCTGCTATCAAAGTGAAGTCTGCGGCTTTGACGACAAGTTGTTTCTTCTGCTGGACTGTAAACTCAACTGGCGCTTGTCTAGTAGTAAGAAACTCAAGGATATCAGAATAATATTCATCTGCTGCTTGAATAGAGAACAACTGCGCGTCAGGAAGATTGTCCTCCAGATTTGTAGGTTCTTCTCCTGACTCTATCCTGGATAAATGGTCAGGTCCTGCATTCAATCTACCTGGCTTTACAATAACCTCAAAATCATATTCTTGAAAGAGCAGTAGCCATCTGCAAATTCTTCCCCCTAACACTGGCTTATTGACCAAGTATTTCAAAGCAGAATGGTCAGTATACATTTTAAAATGTGCGCCCAGTAAGTAGTGTCTGAACTTCTGTAAGGCGTACACCATAGCTAGTCCTTCTCTTTCTGTAGTAGTGTAGTTTTTCTCGGCTGTGGACAACTTTCGGCTAGAGTAAGCAATGGGGTGATCGATACCTCCTTCTCCTGGTTGTGTAAGTACGATCCCCAATGCTATAGAAGAAGCATCGACATGAACATGAAAAGGTTTATTCCAGTCTGGGAAAACTAGAATTGGCGCAGTGATCATCTTGTCTTTAAGTATGTCCAAGCTCTGTTGGCATTCTTCTGTCCATTGGAATTTCGAATCCTTTTTCAGCAGTCTTTCCATAGGTGCTGTGATCTTTGCATATCCTTTGATAAATTTTCTGTAGTATCCAGTATGTCCCAATGTAGTGCGTAATTGCTTGACTGAGTTGGGCGTCGGTAAATTAGCAATGATGGCAACCTTCGCAGGATCCATCAGGAGTCCTTGTCTGCATACAATATGACCCAACAAAATACCAAAAGGAGCACAGAAGATACATTTTTTCAAGTTAAGGGAAATCTGGTGCTGTCTACATTTTTCTAACATCATGCGCAAGTTCGCTATATGGTTCTTTAATAAGCCAAATACAGTCCAATCATCAAAATAGACTTCTAAGAATTTATGGATAAATTCTTTAAAAACAGCAACAACGACTCTAGAGAAGATAGCAGGAGCGTTTTTAAGACCAAAGGGCATTACCGTGTACTGGAATGAGCCCCATTCAGTCGCAAAAGTAGTCTTATGGCGGTCATCTGGATGAATTCTGATCTGATGGTATCCCGAAAATCCATCAGTGAAGGAGTAAGCCTCTTGTCCTCCCACATTATCAAGCACTTCATCTGTAAAAGGCGTAGGAAATGGATCATGCGCTGATGCGTCATTGAGTTTGCGCAGGTCCACGCAAATTCTTATTTCACCTTTTGTCTTCTTCTCTTGCACAACCATAGGACTAATCCAGTCGCTTTCTTCTACTGGTTCAATAATACCTGCTGTTAGCATCTTGTCAATTTCTTCTTTGACTTTTTCTTTATAGCGCGGGTTCAACCGGTATGGGCGCTGCTTTACTGGCTTGGCATCTGGTTTCAGAGGTATGCGCATCACTCCTAAGTCTCCTAGGATGCCTTTCATTTCTGTGAATTTGGTAGGAAAGATATCCTGGTAGTCTCGTAATAAATCTGAAATATGCGCAACAGTTTCATCATCCCAATAGTCTCCTATAGAAGCAAACTTGGGTTCGGCTTCTGTACCAATGTTAACCTTCTTGAGCTTGATGTGTTCTGTAATGGCAGGGGTATCAAGCTGAGGACCTTGAACATTGCGCGTCCCTTCTGATTCTGGAATATTAATGTTGCGAGGATCATCCTCCTCTTCTCTAGTGGTGAAATTATAGCATTCAAGGGCATGTTCTATCTGAACAGCCCAATCTGGCTGGGAATATTCTGGTAATAGACATGGTTCAAATACCTTCTTTTTAATACACTTCAGAGCCTGATCAATACTCGGATGCTCTGACTCAAAGCTGAAGGTAAGTTGAAAACTTTCTATCATAAGAGGCCAAGTAAGAGTGCCTCTGCGCAATTCTGTTTCAGTGTACCAGTTCCTTGGAACTGTGTCCAATGTGTGGATGAATAGGTGAACCCACTCATCGTCCGGAATATCTGACCATTGTTGAATGCATGCTTCGATGTGTGACCTGGGGTCACTCTGTCCCTCGTATTTGCGCGACATTTCTGCTGTAGTGTCCTGGAATCTGCGCAGTATCAATCTGCGACAGTCTTGCCAAGTGTGAATATTCTCTTTATGCGCACCCCACCATCTTGCGGGTGTAGCGCGTAGTGATACATCTAATGCCTGTATGCGCTGATGTTCTGGAAGTTGTTGTTCATATGCCTGTATGAATTCACTTACGTTAGTTAAACCATCAAAAATTGGAGTTTCAGTCAATTCTGTGCCAATCCATCGAATGGATTTAGTCATCATGGCGCAACGTCTTGTAGAAACCTCATGTAAGCGATTCTGCCAGTTTTCCAATCCTGCATCTGAGTCTGATGTGCACGAACTATCGCATCGCCAGCTGATATGGCCATCTGCTGTGGGATTGACATAGTCACTCTGACTAGCAGTCATCTGATACAAACTTTCCATTTGGCGCGCTTCTTCTTTTGCCCGAATGGGTTCTATATACCTTGGTCCTTGAATAGGATCAAGCGGTGCAATGACCCTAATCTGGTCGTCCTCAAAGGTCATCTGTCTTTTCTTCAAATTGATGACAGCCAAATTATCAAATGCCCAGTCTATACCTAAAAGTGCTGGGTAAGGTCTACTATCATCCAGGATTTTGATTACTTCAAAGTCTGCAGAACTTCTTACTCCCTCAATATCAATAGGTACATTGGGTAATCTGCCCAATGGAGAGACTCGTTGCTGGTTCGCGAGTCTTAGCTGGATGGGGGATCTTGTAAGTTGAGGGCTTCCCATCTGTTCCCATGTCTGCATGGTGAGAACATTAACTTCTGAGCCCAAATCTAAAATGACTTCGTCCATCTCAAATGCTCCAATCTGCGCTGTGAGCCTCATCTCTTTTCCAGTTCTAATGTGACTCCCAATCTGGTGAACAGCACGCTGCGGCGTGTTCGTCGAAGCAGATTGTTGACATTTATCCAATAGGTGCTGAAGTTCCATAGTTGCTTTTTCATTGCGCAACAACTTTAAGCAGTTCCTTAGAAAATTATGGACAGTGCCTAGTGCATCTTCTTCATCGGGCCTTCCGGATGTAGTGGCCTGTTCTTGTACCAGGTTGTCTTGGCTTAGCATCTGCGATCCAATATCATTATGCGGATTTGCGACAGAACTTGAAGCTCTGGGATCTGAAAAATACTCCTGGGCTTGATTGAATGCTTCTTTTTGCTTTTGCAGATTAAGTGGGGCTGGTTTAATATTAGCGCGGCGCACCCATTGTGTTGCTTGCTTTCCAGTTCCCGACTCTGGCGCACCAGTGGTTGTTCCACTGCGCGTCACAATATTAACTGTACGGTCTGGTTCCATTTTTTCTGCTCCAATCAATTGAATATTCTGGTTGACCTGTGGCGTCTTTGCTTGCATTTTAGCCATCAATTGGGGACATTCTTCAATGATATGATCATAATATTTACAATATCTGCAAAGGGTTGTAGGGTTTTGGCAATCTCTTGCAAAATGACCTTGCGCTCCACAATTATAACAAGTAATCTGGCCTCGTCCGCGGCCAAAGTTTGTTGTGCGTCCACGGCCTCGGTAATTTCCTGTTCTGCCGTCGCGAGTTTGGTCATACTGTGGACCTGCTACGGGTCCTTGTGCTTCTGACTGTACTCTATAAATATCATGTTTCCTTTCCATCATAAGGTCATATGCTCTGCAATTGTTTTCATCATGGCCTACTGATTTACAGAAATTACAATATAAATTCTTTGGAGTTTGTACATATTTCTGAAGTAAGTGACATTCCTGAGGTCTATGACCTCTAGTTCTACAGATTTCACACCAAGACCCTTGTGGCTGTGGTAAAGGATTAGGTGCTCCAGTTGCAATATACTCTATGAAAACAGGGCAATGGTCCTTTGAATGACCTTGTGCTTTACATTTCGTACACCATATTTCTTCCTTAACATCCTTGCCTTTCTTAATATCATGCACTTGGAGGGTTAAGTTTGCTAATTGGTTCTGCAACTGCGCAACATCGTTGCTTGTTCCAGCAATTGGTGAAGCTTCTAGTTTCATAGCCATCTCTAGAGCTTGTTCCTGAGTAGTGAGATTCTGTTGCATAAGAGGAAGTCTAATGTGTGGAAGCAGTGCAGCAATGAACCATTCCTTATGCTGTTGTGGTGCAAACTCAAAACTTACTTGATCTATCAAGGCTTTGAACTTCTGGTCAAAGTCCCATACTGACTCTGTGGGTAACTGCTTGATGTCTTTGAGCTCTGTTATACACTGTGATTCTGATTTAGGTTTCTTGAATTCTCTAATCATTGCATTTCTTACATCAGCAAGCGTCCTATTCTGTGCTGCTGAGTATTTCATGAACCAAGTTAAGGCTCTGTCTCTTAGTGTGGTTGCTAACTGAACCAGTTTAACAGCATCATCATTAATTTGCTTAATTGTCCAAATGGCTTCACATAGGAACCAGTGTTGCTCAGGGTCTTCTATCCCTGTACCTCTAAAAGTTGGTAGTTTCATATCATCACCCATCTTTCTTGTGCTAGTTTGAGATGTAGGTGCTGTAGCAGTTCTTCTGGACTGGTTGAACAAAGGTGGTACAGAGGTGCTAGAAGTACCGTGTGGGCTACTAGAAGGTGTTACTGCGGGATTATACTGAGCTTTGTCTGGCTTTTGCGGTGTAAAAGGGTGATAAGGGATATGAACACTCCCTTGTCTTTCTATGTGGCTTGCTCTAGCAACTTGACTGTCTTCTGGGCTTGACTCAAAAGAATGTTGGTCAAGGCCTACTTTATACCGTTTTCCACTACGAGTGCAACCAATAACTTCAGGGTCACTATCCGAGTCTACGGACATTACTTGTCTATACTATGCATCTGAAGCTATACATAATTTTGCTTTTTCATACAGAAGCATTTTAATCGATAAGTTCAAAGAATTCAGGAACTTACCTCTATGTGCTTGAAAGAAACTCCTCTCAGCTTCACTGAAACTTTTTCTTGTATCCACTGCAAACTCAGTGATGAAACCTTCCAGCAGACTATTCAACCAAAAGTCTACTGCGCGGGACACAGAATTATCTACCCGCTTCAGAATACTGACTAGCTCAGGCGTCCAAGCAACTGGTCGATCAATATACACAGTGGGTCTAGTACTTGCTAACTTGGCTATCCAAGCATGTAACTCAAGTGCAAATGTGACAAAGAAAATTTCATGAAGGTCAGTATAGATATACTTCTGCAACCATTCTTCTGGCTGGAGTCTAGAGCTTTTATTTTCTTGTTCAGCGAACTCTTTAGCCTTTAAATCAAACCACTCCTGAATTTCTGTAGCTGTAGGATTCCAGTAACACATTTGTTAGCTGAGCAAGTCTCAAGGCAACAGAACCATTTGTTGGCTCCAGCAACAGTCTTCTTCGTCGCAAAAATAGCAAGTCTCATAGTAACAAGTCACAAGACAACGGGACCATTTTTTGCTCCACAACACGTGATCAAGAAGTCATAAGGCAACGGAACCATCTGTTGGCTCCCTTCTTTCTCTAGATTTCGCCTCAATCTCATGTGTCGCGGAAATAACAAGTCTCATTCACGCGGCAACGGAACCATTTTTTGGCTGCTTTTTGGACAGACCCGAGTTTTAATGAAGCGCAGCAACAAAACCCCTTGGCGCACTGGCCCTCTCGGCAACGAGCTGCGCGGCAGCTCGAGGTCTCACCCGAAGTGGCTATGGGGGGGCTAAGGAATCAGGTTTCCTTAACCTAGGCGACGCAGAGATTGCTCTTTCCTCCTTGACGATTCCTCTAAGGCGACGGTCTGACCCGTCTTCAGGCTTATGGGCGCATCAACGCTCAAGCTCCCGCTCAGCAGCCTAGCTGCGCGGTACCTTCCCTCCTGCGCTAGGACCAATTATCCTCTGCGCGGATATTCTATGCGTAGTTTCACTCGCGTGCTCGTCGCAACAACAGGTTCTCCTATCGCAACGGCGACGTTATCTACCGAGTCCTTCGACCCTTAACGATTATAATTCCCAAGGAAGCTTCACTGAATTACTCAGCACATTCACACAGATAATGCAATATTCCTGTATTTACCGTAATAGGCTAAAACACAAACAGGTAATCAATTCAATCATAATATCGTAACAACGAGAAGTATGGAGTCCTCCTCCACGGGAGTATCTTATATTAACCAGAAAATGATAGACTTATACAATATGCTGCGCACACAGCTGCAGCCTTAGATCTTTCCAGGAAACTCCACGCACACAGCTGGGAGCCCTTCTCTCGATCTATTCTCTTCTCTACAGAGATTACAATAGTTCAGACGTTGCCTCGGACTGTCTGCAACTCAAGGATTAGCTTCACTGCTAACCCGCTTACTGACTAGTTAGCTATCTGTCTAACCAACTGACTCTCTCTCTCTCTCTAACTAACCAGCTAGCTGACTCTCTAACATCTACCCATTACAATTATTCATATATATAGGTGGCCATGGCGGTCACACCTTTACAAAACTGTGGGCCTTTCCCAGCAGTAATCCCCAAAAACCCTAACCACGCACATGGCTAGGTGTACTGTAGGCACTGCTTGCAGTCATGTCGCCGCTTCCTGCAGGCTCCATGAATTCCGGCGCAGCTTACGGGTATGGGTGCCTCGTCCTTCGCCTTCAATGCTTTCGTCCGTTGCTCTTCCTTGATCCGAGCAACCATAACTTCTGTACTTAGCTTTAAATGAGGGTAGCTGAGCCCTCTACTCCATTGCTTCATTGATTATGGTAGCTGGGCTTTCCACTCGGCTACCTTCCTTTCCTTCTGACGTGCGCGCGAGCTCCGCGATTTTCGTTCCGTGATCTGCGCTGAGCTCCTCCATCTGGAACCGTACTGCGCACCGTCTTCTTCTGTCCCAAAATTGGCGCTTATTCAAAACTTAGCACTTTCTCTTCCATACTTGTGCTTTTTCCTCAAAATTCGCATCTTTTACCATAGCTGCGGCCTCGGCTCCAACACTTTTCATTGAATACCACATCTCTACTCCTAATTATTTTTTTATTTTCATAATCCCATAAGTGATAACCAAAACCATCAACCTCATATCTAATAAAGATACATTTCTTGGATTTAGCCTCAAGCTTTGTTCTATTTTCTTTATCAATATGGACAAATGCTTCACAACCAAAAGTTCTTAGAAAAGAGTAGTTTACCTTTTACCTATCCATGCCTTCTCTGGAAGGCCCTCTGTTTATTAAGTAAACAACAGTATCTATAGCATCTGCCCAAAACTGTAAGGGAAACCCTGCATGCAATCTCATACACATTGCACTCTCCATGGTTGTTCTGTTCATCCTTTCTGACAAACCTTTTTCTTGTGGTGTTCCTGGGGTTGTATTCTCTCTACGAATGCCATGGTATGAACAGTAACTATCAAACTCATTGTCATAGTATTCATCTCCATTATCATATCTAAGACACTTCAACTTTTTTCCTATCTCATTCTCAACCAAAGATTTTCATTTCTTAAAAGTAGAAAACACATCATATTTATGTCTAATGCAATAAACCCAAGTCTTTCTAGTTGCATCATTAATAAAAGTAACATACTAACAAGAGCCATGAAGATATTGTACCTGATCCAGTCCCCATACATATGTATGTACATGCTCTAACTTTTCACTCTTCTTATGTTTCCCAACCCTGAGAAATATGACTCTCTTTTGTTTTCCATAAACACAATTCTCACATAATTCCAAAATTACCTACTTCAGATCTAGCAGCAACTTCCTTGAGTGGAGAATCTACATCCCTTTCTCACTCATGTGGCCAAGCCTATGATGCCATAATGTTGTATCTGTTCCTGTGGAAGCTAAAGAGATAGAACACTCAGTATTATGACATAAATACAACGTAACTATTCTATCTCATTTTTCTATCACCATTTATCCTTTAGTGATATTCCACCATGTTTCTCCAAACGTAGATAAACAGCCACCATCTCCCAATTGCCTATTGTGATCTGATTTATTTCCATAGCAGGAATAACCACTTATACTATGAAACGAGAACTCGACACAGTTCTCGTTTTTCTCTCTCCTAATTTTAGTAGGTATTTTTAGCTCCGTTTCAAAAAGGGGCGATGCTAGTATCACACATTTTCATTTCGAGGCATTTTTTGGGACCTTTGAATTATCTTTATCATAAAAAAAATTAGTTTATATTTTCAGGTGCGTTTTTAGAAATTTAGCAAAATAGCATACATTTTTAAGCAATTTATAACGAAAAACATATACATTTTCCATTTTTTTCTATAAAATAAGACATTTTTATGGACAAAATAAGACATTTTTATGGACAAAATTAGACACTTTTATTGACAAAATTGTAAAAAATTCCGAAAAATATAGACATTTAAAACCATTTTCAATCAATTTTCAGATATGTTTTGTATAAAAATGATACTATTTCATATTATTTTCCGAAAAGTGTTGATTCACATAAATTCAAGAAAAACTATACAAATTATTTGTAAAAAACATATTTCAAACATTATATATAGAAATTTTATTTCTAAAATTAAGTCTGAAAGTCAAAACATTACTAATATATCTTATCAAAATATTGTCAAACTTAGCATTTTCTTCAAAACATGAAACTAATCAACAATATCATGCAGGCCAAATTCATCATCTACATTGGAATTTCCTGCAGCTTGGCTTTCCTCAGGGACATCAATGTCCTATTCCATTGGGTCTTCTATGTCTGACAGATCCCCAAAGTGCTCTTACATTCATAATCAGAGCTTTTTACGTTTTGAAAATTATTTTAAAAATGTAGACTTACCCCTAACCCCCTAAAATATATAATCATTTATTAAAAAAAAAACTTAAACCTACCACTACCCCTACAAAATTAAAAACAAATCAAACTAACCCCTAACAACATTATAATAAAAAATTTAAAAAAAAAATAAAAACAACTTAAACTAACCTAACAACATTATAAACTAACATTTAAAAAAAAAATTAAACTAACATTAAAACTAATAGATTTAAAGTAATGTTCTTATAATTAAAAATTGAAAAAAAAAAAAAAAACCCAGTAAACTAACCTAACATTATAATTAAAAATAAAAAATAAAAAATAAAAAAATAAAACTAATTAACCATACACTAACATTACACAAAATTTAAAAAGACTTAAAAACAAAATAAAAATAACATTATAAAAAAATAAAAATTAAAAAAAACACACTATACAAAATTTTAAAATAAATTAAAAACAAAAATAAAAACAGACTAAAACTAACATTATAAAAAATTAAAAATTAAAAAAAAACAAACAAACTATATATAATAACAAATCAAACTATATAACATTGAAAAAAAATTAAAAACAATCAAAAAAATTAAAATATAAAACATTAACAAAAAATTTTAAACAAAATTTTAAAAACAATTAAAAACCAAACTATACAAAATCTTAAGAAAAATTAAAAAAAAAAATATTTAAAAAAAATTTAAACCATACAAAAATAAAAACAAAGATTAAAAAAAAATTAAAAATAATTAGAAACGAAATTTAAACTATACAAAAAATTTAAAAACAAATTTTAAACTATACAAAAATTTAAACAAAATTTAAAAATTTAAAAACAAACAAATTAAAAAAAAAAGAAACAAAAATTTAAAAAAAAAAGACAAACATTGAAATGGCGGGCGGGGGCGAGGGACGGGGGAGGTGGGCGACAGTGAGGGACGGGCGGCGGAGGGGGAAGGGAGGAGGCGTAGGTGGTGGAGTTGGGCAGGGGAAGGGAGGAGGAGGTGGAAGGGAGGGAGCGGAGGTGGGGAGGAAGGGAGGAGGAGGTGGTGGAGCTGGGCGGCGGGGGGAGGTGGAAGGGAGGGCACAGGGAGGGGGGGGAAGGGAGGTGGCGTGGGGAGGAGGGAGGAGGGGGAAGGGGAGGAGAGCAGAGTGGCGAGAGAAGGAGCTGCGAGGAGGGAGGAGGGGGAAGTGGAGGGGAGCGGGGAGGAGGAAGCCGGTCAGGCACCGCCCACTTGGGCGCCAAAGGGCAGCCCTCACGGCCCCCTCGATGCCAGGCATCGACGAGGGCCGTGAGGACCGCCCTTTGGCGCCCAAGCGAGCAGACCTGCGCCACTTGGGTGGCCCTCACGGCCCCCTCGATGCCCAGCATTGAGGGGGCCGTGAGGGCTGCCCTTTGGCACCCAAACGAGCGGAGGTCCACCGCTTGGGCGCCAAAGGGCGGCCCTCACGGCCCCCTCGATGCCGGGCATCGACGGTGGCCGTGAGGGCCGCCCTCACGGCCCCCGTCGATGCCCGGCATCGAGGGGGCCGTGAGGGCCTCCCTTTGGCACCCAAGCGGGCGGTGCCCCGCCGGCTTCCTCCTCCCCGCTCCCCTCCACTTCCCCCTCCTCCCTCCTTGCAGCCCCTTCCCCCGCCACTCCACTCCCCTCCCCTTCCCCCTCCTCCCTCCTCCCCGCGCCACCTCCCTTCCCCCCCCCCGGCCCCACCCCGCACCCTCCCTTCCACCTCCCCCCGCTGCCCAGCTCCACCACCTCCCCCTCCACCACCCTCCCCTTCCCCCTCCTCCCCTCGTCGTCGCCCACCTCCACCTTCCTTCACCGCCGCCCACCGCCAACCACCTCCCCCGTCCCTCGCACACCTCCCCCGCCCGCCATTTCATTGTTAGTTTTTTTATTTTATTTTATTTTTTTAATTTTTTAAATTTTGTTTAAAGTTTTGTATAGTTTAAATTTTGATTTTAATTTTTTTAAATTTTGTTTATATTTTTGTATAGTTTAAATTTTTTTTTTGTATAGTTTAAATTTTGTTTTCTTTTTATGTATAGTTTAAATTTTGTTTTTAAATTTTTGTATAGTTTAAATTTTGTTTTTAAATTTTTTTAAATTTTTGTTTTTAAATTTTTTTAAAATTTTGTTTTTGTTTTTGTATAGTTTAAATTTTTTTTTAATTTTTATTTTTGTATAGTTTAAATTTTGTTTTTTAATTTATTTTAAAATTTTGTATAATTTGAGTTTTTTATTTGTTTATTGTTTTTAAACTATACAAAAACAATAAAAAAATTCCCTCCCATCTTATTTTTTAAAATTTTTAATTATAATGTTATCTTAGTTTAGTTTGTTTTTAATTTTTTTTAAATTTTTAATTATAACATTAGTTTAAATTTGTTAGTTTAATTTGTTTTTAATTTCTTTTTTAAAACACAAAGCTAATATTCGTGGAAAATAGAGAAGAGTATGGGTCATCTACATCTTCATCAAGTCTTTCATCTGCAGAAAATGTAGATTCTGATGTGGTGTCAGAATCCATGGATGAATTTGAAGAAGCAGTGTAAATGATTTTTATTAGTATGATTTTTGTAATTGAAACTCTAGAGGAGTTTTTGATGATGGGTTGTCAGAATCCATGGATGAATTTGAAGAAGCAGTTTAGATGCTTTTTACTAGTATGTTTTTTGTAATTGAAACTCTAAAGGAGTTTTTGAATATTTATATGAACCATTTGTTCTTGTATGGTTTAATATATTATCTCATTATGAATCGCATCATAATTTCTTTGTTTTTATATGGTTATAATGGGGAAATTATTAAAGAAAATTGTTTTTTGTTTAATATGCAATTTTCCAGAAAATTGTAATTTATCTCTTCAAGAATTTTTTTTTTTTCTTCCAATTTAAGGTTGATTTTAAAGTTTTGTTAAACAACAATATGGGATGTTTAGGCCATGGCTCTATTTTTTACCCTAAAAAAAATACGTGTATACTGGTATCAACACTTTTCTATTTGGGGGGTGTTTTTGGTGTTTTTTTTGCAAAAATCATCGTTTTTATGGGTAGAGTTCTCGTTCATAGTATATAGTTCTCGTTTCATAGTATAAGTGGTTGAATATGCCTTACATCTTTCAGCAGCCATTCACCTTTCTTTAGCTTTATATGTACCTTACCCATTCCAACAATTTCACATGGTTCATCATCACCCAATAAAACATGTCCAAAATATCCTGGAACATAATCATGAAAGAATTTCCTATGGGGTGTGGCATGTCATGAAGCACCTGAATCTACTACCCAGTAATCATGAGTATTATCTAATGCAAGAATGAAATAAATCTGTAACATGTCACCTACTGCATTTTCTTCCAAAGTAGTCTCATGATGTACATCTCCTTTCTTCTTTAGAGATATGTAGTCTTTCTTCAGATGTCATTTCTTTCCACAATTCCAACACTCTATCTTTCCCAATCTAGACTTGGATCGGCCCTTCCTAGACTTGATGCGATTACCTGGGCTCTTTCCTCTCTCCCTTTGTCTCCCCCTGCTCTCCATGGTCAACGCATTACCTGATGTCTCACTTGTTCTTTTCCTTTGCATTTTCTCGCTAAGAATAACACCAACAACATCATCAAATTTCAAAGTGTTTGAATCAGAGACAGATTTACTTACAGCCATGGCCAAGCCATTCTAGATTTCTGGCAATGAGCAAAAGATTAGAAAATCCCTAACCTCATCATCAAAGTTCACTTTTACAGAACTTAGATGATTTGTAATCATATTAAATTCATTTAAATGATCAGCAACAGATCCACCTTCTAACATATTCATATTAAATAAATGATTCATTAGATATACCTTGTTGGAGGTAGAGGGTTTTTCATAAATATTACCCAATGCGCTCATCAGACCCTAAATTGTCTTTTCTTTTGAAATATTGAAATCCACCGACGAATCTAGGCACAACTGTATTGTTCCCAGTTCCTTTCTGTCAAGAACCTCCCATTCTTCGTCCTTCATAGTCACTGGTTGTTTTGCTTTTCCTCCCAATGGTAGGAATAGATCCTTTTGATACAGATATTCCTCCATTTGCATATTCCATAACTGGTATTTTTTTCCATTAAATTTATTGACCTTAAACTTTCCTTCTTCTACCATTGCTCCCATTAACCTTTGGCTCTGATACCAATTGTTAGAAAAACAAGATCACAGAGCAATAACAATAAACAAGATTCAAATATAAATCACATAAAACACATTACAAGAGAGACACAAATATAGCGTGGTTCACCCAAGATGCGCTACATCCACATAGAAATTTTCAGTCCTTATTATTATACCATCCAACAAATGCAGAGATACAACCTGCAGCACATCTGCTACAACTTCCTCTTCACTCTCCTACAATATCTCTCACACAATTAGATATCTTTACAATGCTACAATACCCAACTGTATTACAATGCCTTCCTTTTAAAGAGAGATTACCATGGGAAAATACTATGTAACACCCAATACCATGGGCCCATAAATCACCCATTATTGACCAAGTCATGACTATGAAATTACAACATTTTACAAGGCATTTTTTCCAAAATTTTCGCTACGGGGGCGCTTCCCCCGAACCACCGCTAGGGGTGGGCTCCTAAAAGTAGTCGTCTCCCCCCTTGGACCCCCCATGGAGACTATTTTTTTGGGGGGGGGAATCCCCCCCAAACCCCCGCGTCATGGGCTAAGATCCAGACATGGTTGAAACACAACCTCTAAATAAGGAAGATCGGGTTTCACAACAAACATAGAGATGTGGTTGTCATCATATAAAGCAATCACCTTAAGTAGAAAGAAAGATAAAAGGATTATTTGGGAGTGACTTCTCCAACTAATTTCAAATGGAGAATCTAGAAAACCCAAACTAAAACATAAAAATGAAATGTAAGACCTCGCTTGGACTAGCTTACAAAATGGAAAAGATGTGCCATTGTATATTTAGGAGTGTTTAACTATGTCTATGTGTTTGTCACTTTATGGCATATATTTCAAATTTCACGGTACTTCAATGTTCCATTGCCTAGCTACCTCAATTCTGCAATTGTACATTGCTCTACCACATATAATTATTTCTAATAATTGATTGAATATAGTAACAATTTCTTGTTTTCCTCAACTATACATATGTATAGTCTTCATCGCATAATTCTTTCTATTAATTTAATGAATATAGCAATAACATATTTTTGATAATTTGTTTATTATATCATTTCTTTGTTTAATATTCTTTATTGTATTTATTCATGAAAGAATATGCTTTGATGGAAAAAATACCCTTGTTGCATCATGTTTGGATCACTTTGTTTTCCTACTCATCATTCACATCTTACTTGTTAGATTAGGAAAATATGTAATAACAAATAACCAAATACCTAACCAGTCTAAACTCCTATGGAAAGCATCAAATAAACAGTGAATCAAAAAGCAAAAAATAAGAGAGATAAGAGGAGACGGTGTTTACATGGTAAAACCCAAAAATGGGGAAACATCCACAAAAGTTGATCTTATATTCTTCAAGTAAACTCTCCAATATTACAATGCTTGAGCTCCACACATTTGCAGATATCACATTTATTATACAATTGAACATCCTTCACCTCTATTATATATGGTAGAGGGATAGAAGAACATATCCCATGATGAATGTGGGATAAACTCATTTGATAAGTTACTTAGTTTTGGATAATAACATGGCCAATAGTCTAAGTATGACTCATTGTATTTACAAAATGCCTTAAGGTGTACAACTGTAAATGAGACCACTAGAAAATAATTAATCACATTCTTACATTCCCCGTTAATAATGACTAGAGGGCTAGAACACAGTTGGAGGAAGAACTAATTATGTTAACATGCCCCCTTAATGACAACTTCCCACATCCCCAATAAGTTGTGAAGATGGAGAAACTTCACCTCTATCATGGATTTAGTGAAGATATCAATAGCTTATTGTTCAATGGGACAATACTCTAAACAAATAACACCACCAGTAACTAGATCCTGAATGTGATAAGTATCAAGGTCAATGTGTCTGGTTTTGGAGTGGTATATTATAATATAAACAAGTTGAATATCACTCTGATTGTCCCGTCTTAGCTCAATAGGAGCATTCTGAACCAATCCAAGCTCAGTAAGGACATGTCTGATCAACATTGATTCTTTAGTTGCTTCCTTAGTTTCCCTGTACTTTGCTTCACAAGAAAGAAAGAGATTGTTCTCAACTTCTTACTTGACCATGAAATTGGACCTGAACCAAGATGAAAGACATATCCTGTAGTAAAACTCTTGTCAGTAGTATCTCCTACCCAATCAGAATTGGTGTAGCCAAAAAGTGAAATAGAAGTCGTACTAGAATAGAAAACACCATCATGTAGATTTCTTTCACTACAACAAATCCTTGTGATTAGCTTCTTTTTTAGCTCCCTTTTTTGCTTCCACTAATTGTTTCAATGTATTTTTCTCCAATTTTTTTAAAAAGTCAATGTTATTCATTTGGATGGCGCAATTTTGGGTATTTTTTTGCATCAATTATCCCAATGTGGTGCTAAAGTTGATGCTATTTAGCGTCAACTATAGCTTCTAGTTTAACTTCTTTAACTTCATTTTTTGCTCCTGGTTTAGATTATAGTTTAGCTTCCTTTTTTTGCTTCCTTTTTTGCTCCTCTTTTATCTTCCTGTTTAGCTTCCTTTATATGTATTTGCCTATTTCTTGTGTCATTATTCAATACGATTAAACCATGATTCTATTAAGTGAAGACATCACCAAATAATTTTATAGGTTCCAACATGCAATTGGTTTAATGGTTAATTTCTTAGGGATTATATTAGGTTAAGGTCTTAATGTCATCCATCGACCCTGCACAGTGAGTAGTGAATGGGGCCAACGTTGATATTCCTTCAAACTATGATTGTATGCATTGAAATTCGGCATGGTTAGACTAGACACATGCCTTGATGGTATGGGATGGTTTCCAAGATCCCTAGGGATACTCATATGGGGAAGGACCCTAGGCATACTCACTAGATAAACCCTCTTTTGATTTATATATATATAATCTTAACATCAAAATATTATATAGGCTAATATATTAATTTTATATAGGGCGATATATTAATAGGCTAATATATATATATATATATATTAGCCTATATATATATATATATATATATATATATATATATATATATATTAGCCTATATATAGATATATATATATATATATATAGGATAATATATATAGGCCAAGATATTAATTTTATCCCCATTGGCGCTAAAGTAGGTGTTTTTTGCACCGACTTTGGCACACCAAACATATCATTTTTTGTGGTTTAATTCAGTGCTAATTTTGGGCGCAATTTGCGTCGACTTTAGCACCGACTGTTGAAAAAAAAATTAATAAAAAAGCTAGCATGCCAAAACAATTTTCATTCAAACATATCCACAGGACCAAATAAATTTTCATTTAAACATATCCACCACCTTTGTTGTTGTTTTTTTCAAACATACACCGCCTTCCACCACCTTGGCTCCGGGTGATATATTGGCTCAGAGCTTCATGTAATGTCTCCTTCCTTCACACAATGTCTCCTTCCTTCGCATGCATCAGTGGTTGACCCTCAAGGCCTCCATGGACAGGATTTTCCCTAGCCTCCACAGATAGGAAGGACAAGATTTCCCCTTGCACGATATTTTTTCGAGATTGCCTCCATGGATAGTACGGGAAGGATTTTCCCTAGCTCACCTCCATGGTCAGGACAGACAGGATTTTACCTAGCTCACCTCCATAGAAAGGATTTGCTCACCCAGCCTCAGAATTTCAAGTAGAGGAAAGGGATCTATGAGTGGGTATAATGAGGTAAGTCATTGTGAATTTATAGATAGGTAATTGTTGCAATTTGGTTTTAGACTTTCTAGCTTTTTATTTTTTCTTCCAATTTTTAAAACAAAAAATTTGTTTTATATTTTTAGGGAGATGAGATTGACCACAAGAAAGAGGCCTTGGTTTATGTATTGGGGGTTGATACATTGAATAAACTTGACGATGTGGACCTGAAAATGCTTGCAATATACGTAGAAAAAATATCATCTAAAACCATTGAAACATTGCAAGCACATGAACCCATACTAAGGGAATAAATTGATTCCCCAACCACTCCTCGATCGAGCATAAAATCAAGAAGAAGATCATTAACTATAAATTCTAAGAATTTGGAACAGGGACAGAGACTTCGAATGTCCAATCCATTCCTGGGACACAGAACTATTCTTCCTCCATGCCATGCTATGGATATTGCATTGGTAGCTACAATACACAGAGATAATATGACTTTGTTTCAGGTGAAATCATTAGACTCGATATTGGAAAAGTCTTTGTGAATAGGTTGAAGGAATCATGCCTTCAACGGTTCAAATACCATCTCCATTTGTCGTTCTCAAAGATACCGATCCACCTTCATAAACTTGTAATTCACAACATGGAGACAAATTTTGGTGTGGGTTGGTCTATAAGAAAGGTCAAACTCCAAATGTCTTAGAATTGTAAGCAATTTAGGTGCAATCTGATGCAGGAGCATCCTTGGGTTTGGGAAATCAGCATCACCCCAAAAAATATTTAGTTTGGTTAATAGTTGTAGGAGGAAATAAGTGGCTATCAAAAACTATTGCAGAAAGTCTGTAATGATGTAAATTCAATGGTAGCGGCGGAAAGTATGCAGTAGCGGGGAAAGTCTATTTGGTTGCAGAAATTTGTTTCGGATGTGGAAATTTCATTCGGCTGTAGAGATTCCATTTGGTTGTGGAAAGTCATTTTGGATACGGAAAGTATGTTCAACTGTAGAAATCCTGTAGATTACAGCTCTCGATTTTATAAGATGCATACTACAGATCAGATCCAATGTACACGTGGAATGAGGTGGCAAATCAAGGCTGGACATATGAGTTGGACAACAATTCATTGGTGTAATTGTTGGAAGATGAACAGTTACAACCATCCACCTCCCCATGGGAAAATAAAGAGACGCGCAGGAAAGAATAAAACTGGGAAATTTCAAAGGAAAACAATTCAATTTTAACTCAGCAGGAAGTGCAGCATTGGCTCTGCAATTGGGGGCATATTTCAGCCTGTCTTAGCTCAATTCAACAACAGATAAGGGAGTCAATTCATATCGCTACAAAAGGCTAAAATTCTGATGTGCAATAAATTTTTGTTGTAAGCAAAGTAAAGAAAACTGTTGTTTTCTATTTACAATTGTATCTGGACTGATAAATTTAAATAAAGAAAGCATTATGTTGTTGTTCTGAAATTTATGTTAGTTGAAATTCATGATTCTTCTTCAACGTGGAATTTTTCTTCTTTGTTATTTATTTAAGAAAAGTGTATAGTTGTGCATCTGATAGGTAATGTAAATCTATAGCCTATTTAAGTGAGTTGCAACTACGGGACTGCATCACAATCAAACAAAGAAGATCAGAAAACTCCCTCCAAATAAAAGTCTCAAAAAATGGCTCGTGGATGTATCATTAAAAGTATGGAAAGAACTTGGCATGCCCTATGAGAATTTGGATTCATGGAGGAAGTCCGGTGAGGAGACTACACAGGTATTTGAATTTTCTTGGAACATTATATCTAATTTCTTAATAATTTTTTATATTTTATTTGTGCATTATCAAATCCAATTAGTATATGTTTCAAGACAAGGCCTCTAAGGCTAGGCTTGAAAAAAGAAGTTCCATGCATCACAATGGCCAGAAAGGTCTACGATCCTTGATTTTTACTTTAGTAAGTAAGTTTAATATGCGAAATTATCTTTTTTTATTTCCTAGCAAAAATTAAATGATTGCATATTAATTAGTTTAACTATTTCATGTGCCATGTTTTGACCGGAGGAAAAATATGTCCATCATACAACACACTTTGAAAAAAAAATGTTACATAACAAAAAGTGGACAAACTTTGTTATATGGACGGAGAATGAGGTAACAATATTTGTCTTTGGATAGCTTATTTGGATATTGTTGAATTTATATGGTTTCCCTTGGTATTTGTTGATCTTCCCTTCTTTGTTCTTTCTGGCTTAGGGAGTTCATTGATTATCTACCTAAACTTGTTTAGGACCATAGAAAACAATGACAACTATAAAAAGGTAATAAAGAGACATAATGAGTGTCTAAGTTCTTCTAAATTCATGACTATAACATATTGGTGCCTAAAGTCCTCTCTTTTCCTATGCAGAGCTATGATATCCGTTATTAGTGTCATAATTGCAAAATCATTTGAAGGATTGAGGGGGTAGGTTGAGGTAACTTCCCCCATCCTTATCCCCTTACTCACATGTCCTTCCATTTCAATGTTTAGGTGATAATTGCATACTAAAGCACCAATTGAACCACCATGTACTCCACTATGGTATTCGTCCTGCTACTTAAAAACTTGTCTCTGTCTTCAACATTGTGGTGCTACAAGAACAACATGTTGCTCTTAATTCCTATCACATCTTTCATTTTATGAATACGTGAGTGATCTCTTAACACAAGATACAAGAATTTTTTATTCAATTCAATATTGTAGTGCTCATCTTTGTATCATCTATGATTTTTTCTTTTTGGTTTCATTTCTTATCATCCTCTCAAACATTGATACATCAATTTTGTGGATTTTGACAAGATTGGTCATTTCCACAAATGGCTTAAGGTGCATTTGGTTGTTGATGGGAATGAGATGCTTTATGTTGGAATTGAAGAATTTCAATATTTAGGCCTCTAACACCTCTGTAACTTCCTCCATTACCATGATCTCATATTTCAAAGGTGGCAATGGCTTGTGATTATGAGATACAAAGGTTGCAGTCATCCCCAAGACCTTAAATTTACCCTGTAAATAAATCTAAATATTTCTTTTGCTTGTAAAATTTGGGTACATGTGAGATCATATTAACATGTTAATATGTCAAATCCTCCTTAGACTATAATTCATGCAAGCATTTAGATTTTATGGTATTTTCCAACATTTGTTTCTATTTGCTTGATCGATATAATTGGACCCAAAATTCCAAGGGAATAGTGGGAAGCATTTTAGTGAAATTGGATAATCTTGTCTATAAAGGACAATCATAGTGAAAATGTCATTTTGGCATAACTAGATGCATAAGGTAAGAGTCTACATATTTTTCCTCAATAATCACCAGAATCACATACGTAGGACATGACCTGCGTTTTTCAAATGAAGGTCACGATGACTGGAATATAGATTTACTTGAGAAATGCATTTTTTACCACTTGGCATGCAATTTTAATAGTTGGACATACATTTTGAGTATGAGAAATGATGTTTCATAGGATATAACATAGCCCCTTCCCTTATCATCAATTAGTTGTGCATTACACAACATAAGATATCCAACAATTTTGTACTTTGAATTATAGGTAGATAACAAATTTGAGTAAATAATTGTTCATGATTTTTTTTTACTTTTCTCCCAATCAATTTGGACACCATTCTATGTTAAATGAAAATTCATAATTAACACCATCATGACATGCTCTCATGCCAACATATATTCTTCGACATGTATAGATTTGGAGGGAAGGGAATTTCCGTTAGCATGAAGGAATCTTCCACTTTTAATAGGTGGTATTTATTTTACACACCCTTCCACTAGGTAAACCTATTGTTTCACTTCTTGATATTTCTTTCCAAAGAAATGGAGGTATTTCCCTTGTCCATTTTTTGCTTTGGGAACGTAGCTACAAAGTGACCCTAGTAGAAGGAATATTTGGCCTCTAAATAAGATATGGCCTCCTTTAAGACATTTTATGCATGAGGGAGGTATTGTGGGGCCTTAATCATGTATGAGGAATAAAATAAAAAAATTTCACCCTAAATGAATATTATAGGGCCCAAGAGCCATGAATGAGGCCTTGAACCACCACACAAACCCATTATAAGGAACCATTGTCTTTTAAGTGGGATATAAATTATGAATTTGTGTACATGTGAGATGCGTCTCAATGATTTAACCTCCATTAAGGGAGTAAAATGGGAGCCTTATCCCGCTTCTAGGCCTCATGCATCATAAATGATTATTTTAGGTCTCATGGGTCATGACTAAAACCATGAAACACCACACATACCCTCAATAAGGGGTATATGGTCTTCAAGTGGGATAGGATCACTATTAGAAGGATTTTTATATGAGGGGTGGGTCTCAAATCATTTTCCATGGCTAGGGTGTTAGTTTTTTGTTGCTTTGAGATGTTCTCCAAGGATAAGTGAGCATGAGTGTTGGATGGGATTCCTTGTAGAATGGGAATTCCATGTGGAAGAGATTACCTTACACCACTATGATAGATTCCTTACAGTTAGGACAATTAACACCTTCTATTATTTAGTGTAAGGCTATGTTATACTTTTTCACATTTATGGTATATTACTCTTAGACATTATGACACATTTATGATGAGAATTATATAGGCTAAATAGGGGACATAAGATTTTGTCATGCAAACCCTATCCATGTCACATCACACAAGTACACCACAAGAGAACTCTAGTTCTAGCATCCAATTCTACATGTCCATCGTGGCATTTCAATCCTCAAACCCTAGGTATTATACTCTAGCATCGCACAAGAGAAATATCTCCAAGAAAATCCAAGTTGTCTCTCTTCCCCTTATCTTCTCCACTGGTTATATCTTCATGATCCCTAACATCTAACTCCTAGGGTTTCCTGAGGAACCCTACAATCTCTAGGACATGTAGGAAGTCCTCATTGGATTCAACAACAAGCTTATGTCAATATAGCTCTCCCCACTAGCATGATTATATTTATTAGGGTTTTAAAAACCTATCCATGTCACATCACACAAGTATATGGCAAGAGAACTCTATTTCTAGCATCCAAGGCTGCATGTCCATCCTGATATTTCAATCCTCAAACCCTAGGTCTTATACTCTAGCATCACACAATAGCAATCTCTCCAAGAACATCCAAGATGTTTCTATTTCCCTTATCTTCTCCAGTGGTTATATCTTCATGATCCATAACATCTAACTCCTAGGGTTTCCTCATTAACCCTATAATATCCAATACATGTAGGAAGTCCTCATTGGCTTCAACGACAAGCTTAAGTCAATCAAGTTCTCCCCACTAGCATGATTTTCTTTCTTAGGGTTTGCAAATCGTAGCCATGTCACATCACACAATTACATGGCAAGACAACTCTATTGCTAGCATCCAAAATCACATTAGGCGTTATCTCCACTCTACATGTCTTCTATTAGGGAAGTGACCTTAGTGTTAGAACAAGATTCCCTGCTTTTGACTTAATTTGTCACTTTCTCAAAATTACTTGGAATTTCCCTTTGTGAGGACTTTTACTTGGGGTTCCCAATTATCTCACATACTCTCATATCATCAACCATGGGCACACAAAAATATCAACTCTACTATCCATCAATGGATATCACGCACACCTGATGTAAATCAATCCTTGGCTTTGTAGGTAATGTGGTCCATTTGGCTTTCCCACAATGAAGTATATGTCATAATATTTTAGAATGCCCTTAGAGAAAATTTTATATGCTTGAATTTGGTAGGAGGAAACACATAAATCCAAAGCATCCCAAACCTCAAAGAGTACAATTTTACCTGATCACGATCACTTTAGTGCCTTAGGGAATTTGCATCGAGCCTCACAAGAATATCCTAGTTCTTATACTATATTTAGTTACATTCAAAACTTATCATGCATAAACAAGGTTTGAAAAATCACTTTTGCAACAATTATAGCAATAGTAAAACAAATTATGTCAAATCACTCAACAAAAATATCTTTTACTTATGTCAAATTAGCAAGACATATATAAATATAAATTACAATTCAAGAACATACATGAGATCCTTATCACAAGGCTAGTACAATTCACTAGCTCTCCAAAACCCTATCTAGGGAAAATAGTGAAAAACCTAGCTCAACCAAGGAGATATAACATGCATGAATCACTCAAACAAGTCATCCTAGGGTTTCATCACAAAACCCTAATTATAAACCTCCAGGGGATGCAACCCAAGTATCTCACAAGGATCAAGCTCAAGCCAAGATGTCCTCTCTAAACTGCATATATCTCCTACGGTTGTTTTTGTTAACCATAGTGAATTCCTCCATGAAGCTAATTACAAATAAAAGAGTGTGATATTGATGGTATGAGAAGGAATATCTCCTTCTTCTATATATCATTGCAATTGGAGGTCTCCTCTAGTGTCGACATCCAAAATCATGTTATTCCTTAGCTCCACTCTCCATGTGTTCTACTAGGGAAATGATCTTATTGTTAGAACAAGATCTTAGTGACCTTAGTGATCACAAGTCCTAACAAATGTGAAAGAGAGGTGACATAGGGTAGGCCAAAGAATCCATAGCATAATATTGTGTCTACGATGGAATTAGTAGTAAAACTCCCATTAACATGGAATTGTAAATGGGTTCTATAATGAAACTAGTGAAGGATGGATTTGTCTTGATATTTCCAAACACAATTGGGCAAATCTTTGGCAAAGTTAAGTTTAGCTAAAATAGAAGTTGAGGTGATAGCATTCTTAGGGTTTGCAAACCTTAGCCATGTTACATCACACAAGTACATGGAAATACATCTCTAATTTCGGCATACAACATCATGTTAGGAATTAGGTCCACTATCCATGTGTTCTACTAGGGCAGTGACCTTAGTGTTAGAACAAGATAGCATACTTTTTATCTAATTTGTCACTTTCTCAAAATTATGTTTTCTATCCATACAAAAAAAGAAGTATGATGATGGTAATAAAGTATCCATGCAATTTGGCACAATGACAACCAAATATACTCTAGATATTGATACAATTTTTCCCCTTACACATCCCCACTCTGTTCGATTATCACAACATGCATGTGTCGTAGGGAATACGGTATGGTTTAATGATAAGAACTAAGCATTTATACCACAACCATTTCTTCTAGGATTCATGAGCCATTCATGAGGACCATCACCAGGTTAGGGATCCATTTGACCTAATTATGGATAATTCGTAGTTATCATTATGTATGACCTAAATATATGTCCTTATAGACCTGTTTTATTGATTTGTTTAAAACTAGTGTATCACCTAGTGTTGCTCCCAAGTCTCATAGGAAATGTAAATGGATCCATACCATCATATATGCTATATAGAGGGAATATATAGCTTATGAGTGGGTTATTGGAACCATTTTAAAGTCTAAAATAGCAGGGATATGGTCCCGAGCCATGGTTTTGGGGTGAAAAGTAGGCACTTGGGCTTTAACAATTAGTTTTAATTCTCAGAGGTCATGCACAAGGCTACATACCACCAAAAAATATTTGTAAAGGTATAAATTCCTATAGTGGAATCCATGGAATATGAGTGGGATGTGTACACCATTTTGAGAGTTGACACAATAATGCTTATAGGACTTATGGGCCATGTGATCCCTATAGATAGAATATATGGTCTATAAATGGAATATGACCACTATGCCAAGAATTGGAGCAAGAGTGACAAGTATTAGGGATGAAGGGAAGGTTTGGAGCAATAAAATAGGCACTTATGGCATAATAATTGCTTCTATGGTTCATGGTCCATGCATGGTCCCCCAAACTATCACACATGAACTACAGAGGTAATATTTGTCCTACAAGTGGAATACGTGAGTAATTTCAAAGGATATTATAGAAAGGATTAGTTTGAGGTCTTGGGCCATGGTTTGAGGATAGATGCTACTATGTATCCTCCTCCCTATAGAATTTTGTTCCCTACAATGCCTTCTTTTGATTTAAGTGGCATCCAAGATGATGGCCCAACAACTTCAAAAACACTTGTTGGAATTTTCAGACTTGCCCTTCCACTAATTATTCTTTGAACCTCACAAGGCACTTAGCCATGCATGCATCATTAACTTAAACAATCAAACAATGGTATGTATAGTTATTTCATAGGATTCCTTATCATTGTTAATACAAACTACCACAAAAGGTAGGAAACATTGATTTTCTACGATTGCTTTCACTTGTTAGTACTCAGTTCCTATAATAATAATCTTTCTTTTGTTCAAATCATTTGAATATGCCTTCAATTTTTTGTTCTTATTCATGCTACATCCAAATTTTAGGTACACATCATCTTATTTTCACATACCTAATTCTACAAAAAAAATTAAGAAAGGCTTAGTGGATTGTTTTCTTAACAAGTGAGAAAAAACAATGAATTGCATCCAAGTCTCATTAATGGAATCCAAGCATTAGCGTTTTGAGAATCCTTATACTCTTCCTTACACTTTGAGAAGAGTGCATCCCTAATCCATCACATATAGTATGTCTTTACCATTTTTTGCTTGTGCAAGCTTTAAAGGACATTCATATATAACTATAAGTCTGTGGGATTGCAATTTTTAGCTTCTTGAAGGTTGCTTTTCATGCCTAAGCTTATTATTGGATTAGTACTCTGTTTTTCCATGCTAAAGTGGGAAGCTCTGATACATTAAGAGTCACAAACCCATAATATTATTGCATGCCACTTATAAATCTTAAAAACCATTCCTCCTTTTGAGATTAAATAATTGAAAGCATAAGATCTATTGTGTAGCCTTGAAAAGAGATATTTTCCAACCCCCACACTATTGACACTTGACAGTTTGGGTAGTGTATTTCATATCTCCTGAGTTTCTCTTTAGTAATTCAAAATTACCCCTATAATGGACTATTAATCAATCCAAATCTCAAGAGTTGTTGATAACTATATGGAATACAATAGTGGCTTATGATAACACTCTAATTTCATATCTTATAAGAAATCATAACCCTAGTAGAAGACATGGAAAGTTGTTGCTTTGTTGAAAATCTGTATATGTAGAGCTAGGTCCATTGATATGAGTTGTGTCCTTTTATTTCAAACAATATTACAAGTTCTATTGGATTAACTTAGACTGTCCAACATGCATAAGGAGACATGGCAATCAGAATTGCAAAATTGGAGCATAATCTTTAGGTAGATACCAAGAAAGAATCCCTTAGCTGGCATCTCTTCATCTATACCCAAGTTTTCTAAATGTATTGTACAATTTTTTTGTTAATAGCTCATTTTACTAGGCAATATACCAACATGATGTTCAATTTTATTTCCAGGAAAGCAAGAAATATTTAGATAGTAGGTAGTCATTTTGAAATTCTAGGCCATTTTGAAAGCTTGGTCTCATAATTCATTTTTTCTTGTATTTTCTTGTTGTACAACATGGCCACAACCTTATTTTAATACAAATGGTAAATATTTCAGTCAAAACATGGTAATCATTAGGAACATGTAAGGTGCTTCTTGGTGGCCTTACGTAGGTAAGCTTAGTCCTTTACAAACTCCACACCTTTTATAAAATATGTATGTTCATAGTGATATTCCTAGACATTCCATGAAAATGGATGCCTTTATTGAACAATATGTTAGCTGAGAAACATTCAATTTTTGCTACAAATTCACCATCCAGTAGAACAAATGGATATTACTAGAAACATATGTGGTTGAAGATACATTCAAATTTTCAAACCAATTTTTTATTGATGGCCTCCTAGGTCCATCAAATGATTATTTCTATAATGCTCCCCTTGACTTTAATAAGGATTGAGGTAAAAACTTGAGGGTTTACAAGTACATATTGCTCCACATATTATGACCATAATGCCTCCCCCCCAAGGTGATATAGTTTCTTATTGGTATCTTCCAGGCATGGCCCTTTATGGATCTAATGAACCAACTGGAAAAGAAGGCCTGTGAATAGGTTTTATTGGAAAGAATATCCAATCCTCCCCTATTACTAGGTGTACCACTTATGTTCAAATTAATCATCTCCTTATTCATGTGGAGACAAAAAGAGTTCAAGTATCAATAGATTCTTTGTAGATTTGGAGTGAATCTAATCCCACAAAATCCCATGTGGGTTTGTATAACTCACATGGGTAGCCATTAATGCCAAGAGAATTATAATCATCCATTTCCTTTAGATAAACATCCAATTCATCCAACATGATCCCTTACTCATGAAATCTTCAACAAATGGAGAGAATATCATATTTTAGCTCCTCTTGCTCTATAAATTACCTCAATTTTGAGAAAATATCTATGTGGTTTCTCTAGTTCGTAATTTCTCTTTGAAGGGGATAAATTACAACATTTTTATATTTATTCTATCTCCTTAGTGACAACTTATTCTTTATTTTTCTAACAACCACTACCTATCTACGAAGTTTATGTATAAGGAAGGTTGTGACATGTTGCATGTGCTTTCCCAACCATGATATCATCCCTCCATTTCCTTTGGGAGAAGACATCAGATTCCAAGTCCTCTTGATAGCTTCCATATAGGATGCACACTTCTGATGGTAGGTGTTCTTGACATAAATCTTTAATTATTGGCCATGGGCTTAACCAAACCCCAACCCAATCAGAAATAATGGGTCGGTGGTCATACATGGTGAACCTATTTGAAATTTTTAGTTCATGTTGAAAGAGAAGGAAAATTTACATAGATAATATGGCCATGTCCGATCCTTTTAGTACTCTCTCTCTACCCTTTTGGAAATTGGACCAAGTGAACCATAATTGGATAATTGTTTCTTCTTATTTTGGAGACTTGGGGTTGTTGAACCACCTTTACCTTCAACAAGTATATGGCCAGATTCTTCACCTAAGGTTTGAAAACCACCCAACAAATCATATGATGTGAATGGTGAATATATGTTGGGGAAAATGTGTGTGAGTGAAATGGTGCCATTCATGTGGGAGAGAGGGGTATTCAAATGCTCTATTTGACTCTATGATTCTTTATCCCTTGATACTATACCTTTTCAACTTAATCTAGCCCTCGAAACCATATTTAGAAACCTAATCTAGCCCTAGACACTTAGTTTAGTCCTAGAAACACTAATATAACCGTAGAAACCTAATCTAGGCCTAGAAACCCTAGAAACCTAAACTAGGCCTAGAAACACTAATCTAACACTAGAAAACTAATATGGAATCCTAGAAACCTAATATATCCCTAGAAACCTAAACTAGCCCTAGAAACACTAATCTAACCCAAGAGAACTAATCTAGAATCCTAAAAACCTAATCTAGCCCTAAAAACCCTAGAAACCAAATCAAGCACTAGAAACACCAATATAACCATAGAAACCTAATATAGCCCTGGAAACACTAATCTAACCCTAGAAACCTAATATATCCCTAGAAACCCTAGAAACCTAATCTACCCCTAGAAACAATAATCTAACTCTAGAAACCTAATCTAGCCCTAGAAACACTAATCTAACCCTAGAAACCCAATCTAGCCCTAGAAACGCTAGAAACAATGAGGTCTTTAATACCTTGGCCTTTATTGCGAATCCCTTGGCCACTATAGTCTATTTGAATCATTGACATGAAGACATGTACTTGGTATACAATTCAAAACTACCACAATAATCATTTTCTATATCAAATTTGAAATTTTGTGATTCTCCAATATGGATGCTACGTTTTCACATGGAAATCAAATTCACGAGGTTTACATGTACAACTCAAACCCTATTCATCACAAGATAAATCCCTATCATCACACAAGAGCAATCTCTCCAAGAACATCCAAAATTATGAAATTGCATTACCATATGCAAAAATTACAATGTCTCTCACAGAGCCAAACCCTAGCTTATGAAATCTTGAAAAAGTACGAGATCAAGGAAATAGACCCATGAGAGGGAGGAATCCCTAGAATTATTCTGATGTACCAATGCCAATGGATTCAACGGTTCATTAATCTGATCAACTATCATCGTTTTATGGCCCGTTTAAACTCACCTCCTGTAGGATGTCAGGGACACTTGTTGAATCTCTTGCGGGGTCTTAGAATTTGATCAGGGCAGTAGAATGGAGTACCATGAGATCCTGCAAGTGTATTTGGGAAGTTTTGACATAGGAATGCTAGCCACAAGCTCACCATTGAGGAATATCCAAAGCTGACCTCCTTATGCAAAAATTGCAATGTCTCCCAAAGAACCAAACCCTAGCTTATGAAATATTGAAATAGTATGAGATATGGGCCATGGACCCACGCAAGGGAGGCATCCCTAGCATTATTACGATGTCTTGATGCCAATGAATTCGATGGTTTGTCGTCCCAATCAACGGTCATCCTTTTATGGTCCGTTTAAAGTCGACTCCTATAGGCTTTCAGGGACACTTGTTGAATCTTTGCAAGAGACTTAGAATTTGATCTGGGAAGTTTGATGGATTTATGTGAGATCCTACAAGTATGTTTGGGCATGTTCGATGTGGGAACACTATCCTTGAGCTCGTCATCGAGGAATATCAAAAAATGACCTCCTTGTGCAAAAATTCCAATGTCTCTCACTGAGTCAAACAATAGCTTCTGAAATCTTGAAATAGGATGAGATACGGGCCATGTACCCATGTGAGGGAGGAACCCCTAGCATTATTATGATGTCCTAATCCCAACTAGATCGACGGTTTGTTGATCCAATCAGCGGTCATCATTTTATGCACCATTTAAACTCACCTCATGTAGGCTTTTAGGGACACTTGTTGAATATCTACCGTGGGATTAGAATTTGATTTGGTAAACAGAAGGGATTTTTGTGAGATCCTGCAAGTGTGTTTGGGCATGTTCATTTTGGGAATGTTACCCATGATCTCACCATCGAGGAATATCCAAATTTGACCTCCTTGTGCAAAAATTGCAATGTCTCTCATAGAACCAAACCCTAGCTTCTGAAATCATGAAACAATATGCGATATGGTACATGTACCAATGTGAGGGAGTCACCCCTAGCATTATTTTGATGTCCTTATTCCAACGGAGTCGACAGTTCGTCGATCCAATCAACTGTCCTTGTTTTATGGCTCGTTTAAACTCGCTTGATGTAGGATTTCAGGGACACTTTTTGAATCATTGTTGGGGACTTAGAATTTCATCCAAGTAGTAGAATGGATTTTTGTGAGATCCTGCAAGTGTGCTTGGGCATGTTTGATGTGGGAACATTGGCCATAATCCCACCTTCGAGGAATATCCAAATTTGACCCCCTTGTGCAAAAATTACAATGTTTCTCACTAAGACAAAACCTAGCTTCTGAAATTGTGAAGAAGGATGAGTTCTTTTCCATTTTACAATGTGAGGGAAGCACCCGTATCATTATTCCAATGGAGTGAACGGTTCATCAATCCGATCAACGGTCAGTGTTTTATGGCTCGTTTAAACTTTCCTCCTATAGGATTTCAGGGACACTTGTTGAATCTCTATCGGGGGCATAGAATTAGATCCAGGTAGTAGAATGGAGTTTCATGAGATCCTACAGGTGTGTTTGGGAAGGTTTGACGTGGGAACACTAGCCACGATCCCACCATCGAGGAATATCCAAATTTGACCCCCTTGTGCAAAAATGAGAATGTATTTCATTGATCCAAACCCTACCTTTTGAAATCGTGAAACAAGATGAGATCTAGGCCATGCACCAATGTGAGGGAGGCGGCTCTAGCATTATTCTGATGTCCTGATTCCAATGGAGTCAATAGTTCATCGACCTAATCAATTGTCATCATTTTATGGACCATTTAAACTTGACTCCTATAGGATTTCAGGGACTCTTGTTGAATCTCTGTCAAGGGCTTAGAATTTGATCATGACAGGAGAATGGAGTTTCATGAGATCCTGCAAGTGTGTTTGGGAAGGTTCAACATGGAAACGTTTTACACAAGCTCACTATCGAGGAATATCCAAAGTTTACCACCTTGTGCTAAAATTTCAAAGTCTCTCACTGATCCAAACCCTCTCTTCCTCTGCAATTTTATCACATTGTATTTCTCTGTAATTTTATGGGCCTTACAATCTATTGTGTCTTCCTTATATTCTACATGTACATGCATGCTTCTTTCATATAAGCATAAGATTTTATTTTGGCTCAATAATATAGAGTGTTTGGAGGTAGATCGAGTTTTTAGGATTTGTATTAATATTATAGGAGTTAGTAGGGCAGATGACTAGGGTAAGGCATTTTTTCTTTATTACAATGGCTAGTGTGGGGATGAAATAAAAAGATGATAGAACCAAGGGAAAGGGTATAAGTAATTACGGTTCCATTTCCTATATGTGTTCCAACAAGAGGCCGATAGATACAGTTTCTATGGATGATATAGAGGCAAACGCATAGGTCATTAGAGATCCATTTATGAAATTAGAGAATCCAGTGGCATTCCTTCCTATTTTATAGCTTGGTAAAGAATCTAACCTGGTGTTCATTGAATCATTTTAAGTTTACTTGGAACCAAAGGTCACAGGAAACAAGGTGTGAATGGTAAGAGTAGAATCATTGGTTTATGTTTATCCAAGTGATGGAATTATATTAGACTCTTAGGTTGTATAGTCAGTGGTTCGAGATGAAGAGACACCCAAAATAGTTGGAGATCAAGAAATCTCAGACTCTCTGGTTGTAAAGTCAGTGGTTCAAAATCAAGAGGTACCAAAACTTATTGGGGATCGAGCATGGATGCTCAAGCCCCAAATAGCCCTTTATATAGAAAAAGAGAGTTCCAAATGCAGTCTCCACAAGCTCATATAGATACCATAATTGAAAATTCCCCTATATACTATTACTGGAGTGTACAAGGGGGAAACACTCCCGATTCTACATTAAGAAGAAAAAAAACAACAACAATGAAGTAAACCCTATATATCATACCACATAGGGAGACCAACATTAGTTGATATGGAAACCACTAGAAAACCTAGGCCATTGTTCACGAATCCAAGCACCGTAAGACACAATAGTTCCCTCCCAAACTACCACCAACCCCAAGAATAGACTTAGTCTCTTGAGGATTACTTGGAGGAATCCCCTCCATATTTAAACCTCCACCCATAAATATTTTTGTTATAGCTAGCCATGATTCCACATTCTCTTGCTTTTGGAAGGTGAAACCCCAAAATGGTTTGAGGCAGGAAATGATAGGGAGAGATGGAGGTGAAAGAAAAGAAACTAAAGGGCCAATATCAAAAAACTTCACCAAGACCTTCGGAGGATTTGGTGGTTTGTGCTCTCATGATATGGAAAGATAAAAATTTGGGAGATAATTTTCATTGTGTGATGGACCAAGGAGAAAACTTTGACCCTAATCATGCCTCTTACACACAAGTCAACCTTCGTAGTGGTGGGGATTAATGTGATGGTAACCAACAAAATGATTATACCCCAATGGGTAGGCTTGTATATGCACATTATCAAGTCCTAAACAACCAATGAACCCTATATTTAGGGTTTGAGCACCTAAATATACATATCAATACTAAACAACCTCCTCGAAATCCATGTAGAACACCTCCAAAGTGGACCGGCCCACAAAAATGTGCAATAGACACCCTCCAAAAAGAAGAATCCGCCAATAATAGCATGAAATGTGTGTAAGCTACCTCAAATAAGTGGGTGCTCCTCAAAATATGGCATGATAATTAGTGTAATCAACCTCCAAGAGTGGGTGTTGCCTCATTTTGACCTGATCAATGGTCAAAACCTCAATAAATGTGCCATGAATTCCCTACACTAAGAAATGTCCACATTTAAACCAACACAGACTCCAATGTTATCTCATCAATCCATGTAATGGAAGATAGATCCATGAACCAAGGAGAACACCAATCAATGTAGAAGCATCAAAACCAAGAGTAAGGTGTCCAAAATAGCTAACTAATTCCATGAGAAACGGGATTACCATCAATATAAACAACGTTCGGTCTATGAAGTCACTGAAGAGGGGTGTCCCTGGTCGTAATCCTATGTCATGATTCCAATAAAGCTGACGGTTTGTCCATTTGATCCTTGTTTATCCAATTATGGCAAGTTTCAACTTGCTTCCTAGTTCCATTCAAGGATACTTGGAAAATTTCAATCGGGGGCATGAAAACAAAATCGATCAATCAATTGTGTTTCCTTACCTTGTGTAGGTTACTTGGGTGAAGGACTAGATGGACACGGTGCACACACCCTATATTGGCATTATTTTCAAAATCTCAGCATTTAATGCAAAAAATGCATTCCATGTTAATGAGCAAAACACTCGTTGCAAAAATCGTCAATATAGACAACGCTCGGTCAATGAATTCCTTGAAGAGGGGTGTCCCTGGAGATAATCCGATGTCACCATTCCAAAGGAACTGATGATTTGTACAACTAAGCCTCATTTATAGAGTTATGGCGAGTTTCAACTTGCTTCCCAACTCCATTCAAGGGCACTTGGCAAATTTCAATCGGGGGCATAAAAACCAAACCGATGAATGGAATTGATTTTTGTTACCTCTTGTAGGTTTTTTTGGTCAGGGGTGACATGGACATGATTCCTACAACCTAGTTAGAAACAATTTTCCAAATCTCAGCATATAATGCAAAAATTGCATTGCGTGCTAATGAGCAAAACCCTAGTTGCAAAAACCGTCAATATAGACAATGCTCAGTCAATGAAGTCATTGAATAGGGTTGTTCCTGGCGATAATCCAATGTCAGTATTCCAACGGAACTAACGTTTTGTCCATCCGAGCCTTGTTTATACATTTATGGTGAGTTTCAACTCGCTTCCTAGTGCCATTTAGGGACACTTGGAAAATTTCAATCAGGGGCATAAAAACCAAACCAATCAATGGAATTGAGTTCCATTACCTTCTGTAGGTGTGTTTGGTCAAGGGTGAGATGGCCATGATTACCAAAACCTCATTAGACACAATTTTCAAAATATAAGCTTATAATGCAAAAATTGCATTGCATGCTAATGAGCAAAACCCTAGTTGTGAAAACCGTCAATATAGAAAACGCTCAGTCTATGAAGTCACTTAAGATGGGTGTCGTTGGTGGTAATAAAATGTAATAATTCCAATTGAATAGACATTTTTTTTCCATCTGAGCCTCAGTTATCCAATTATGATGAGTTTCAACTTGCTTCCCAATGTCATTCAGGGACACTCGGCAAATTTCGACTGGGGGCATAAAAACCAAACCGATCAACAGAATTGAGTTTCGTTACCTCCTATAGGTGTATTTGGTGAAAGGAGATATGGACATGGTTCTCACATCCTATCTCGGCACAATTTTCAAAATATCAACATATAATGCAAAAATTCCATTGCATGTTAATGAGCAAAAACCTAGTTGCAAACACCGTTAATATAGACAATGCTCAGTCAATGAAGTCATTGAATATGGGTGTCCTAGCGACAATCGGATGTCAGCATTCAAACAAACCTAATGGCTTGTCCATCCGAGCCTCATTTATCCAGTTATGGCGACTTTCATCTCGCTTCCCAACGCCATTAAGGGATGCTTGGCAAATTTCAACCGCGGTGTAAAAACCAAACGGGTCAACGGAATTGAGTTCCGCTACTTCATGTAGGTTTTTTTTTCAAGTGTGATATGGCCATGATTCCCACAACCTCATTAGACATCATTTTCAAAATATCTACATATAATGCAAAAATTGCATTGGATGCTAATGAGCAAAACCCTAATTGTGAAAACCATTAATATAGACAATGCTTGGTCAACGAAATCACTGAAGAGGGGTGTCCCTGGTAATAATTTGATGTAACAATTCAAACGAAACTGACTATTTTTCCATCTGAGCCTCGATTATCAAGTTATGGCGAGTTTCATCTAGCTTCCCAGTGTCACTCAAGGACACTTGGCAAATTTCAACCAAGGGCATAAAAACCAAACCGATCAACAAAATTGAGTTTTGTTACCTCTTATAGGTGTGTTTGGTCAAGGGTGATATTCCCATTATGCCTACAACCTTGTTAGACACAATTTCCAAAATATTAGCTTATAATGTCAAAACTGCATTGCATGTTAATGAGAAAAACCCTAGTTGTGAAAACTGTCAATATAGACAACGTTCACTTTATGAAGTCAATGAAGAGTGGTGTCCCTAGTGGTAATATGATGCCATGATTCCAATGAAATTGATGCTTTTTCCATCCAAGCCTCATTTATCTAGTTATGGCAATTTTCAACTCACTTCTCAGCGCCATTTAGGGACACTTGGCAAATTTCAACTAGGGGCATAAAAACCAAACCGATCAAAGGAATTGAGTTTTGTTTACTCTTGTAGGTGTCTTTGGTGAAGGGATATATCATCATGGTTCCCACACCCGAGCTCGACACAACTTTGAAAATATCAGCATATAATGAAAAAATTTCATTGCATGCTAATGAGAAAAACCCTAGTTGCGAAAACTGTCAATATAGACAACACTCGGTCAATGAAGTCACTGAAGAGGGGTGTCCCTGGAAATAATCCGATGTCACTATTCCAGTGGAACTAACATTTTGTCCATCATATCCTTGGTTATCCATTTATGGCGAGTTTCAACTTGCTTCCTAGCGTCATTTAGGGACACTTGTAAAATTTCTACCGAGGGCATAAAAACCAAACCAATCAACGGAATTGAGTTTCATTACCTCCTTTAGATGTGTTTGGTCAAGGGTGAGTTGGCCATGATTCCCACAACCTTGTTGAAACAATTTCAAAACATTGGCATATAATGCAAAAATTGCATTGGATGTTAATGAGAAAAACCCTAGCATTAGAGAGATTTTGAGGTCAAAAAAGGGCCTCCTAAGAGATGTACTACAAAAATATGAGATATATTAAAATATTATGAATTGGGGGTTTTATGGGGTAGGTATATATGACAAGTCACCTCCCACATTATTTTCTATGCACAATATAAATAACCATGGTTGAGTTACTTTTCAAAATTCACTAGAAATAAAATTAATAAAATAAGTCTACATTGATGTGACTAAGATTCATTGTAAAAACTAAGATTCATTGTAAATTCCCAAAAATGTATTGTCCTTTAACATTTATTTGTTTTGAACTTGCAAATGAAATTAAATAATAAAAAACATTTTTAAGAGTTTTTTTTTTAATTTTATGTTGACTTTTTATATTTAGTACTTTTCTCATGAATTTAATAATGTAATTTAATTGAGAATTTATTTACATGTAAAATGTCAATAATATTATTATAATCCACATTGCATTATTATTATTATTATTCTTTATTACTTTGACATTATGTTATTAAATAGAATGGAGTGAATATATAATTTAAAATTAAAAACATAAAAATGATAATATATTATTTTATAAAAAAATGTGAAAGGACTTTCTTTATGAATTAAGAGTACTTCACTTGAAAATGACAATAATATTATTTTATGTGAAAGTGTGAAAAGACATTCATTATGAGTACTTTACTTGAAAATGACAATAATATTATTTTATGAAAAGACTATCATTATGAGTACTTTACTTTATGACTTAAAAGTACTTACATCACTACCTTGGTTAACTATGTGTTTTCATCCACCATAGAAAATTTGACAAATAAGAATTCTTAACTCATGCAATGCCACCTCACCAAGGGGGATGATGTCATCTACTAGAATGTGATTGGTTGTATTTTATAGTACATTTTCTTTGTTTTGAGGCCCTTTTTTGACCTCAAAATTTCTCTAATGTTGCAAAAATCGTCAATATAGACAACGCTCGTTCAATGAAGTCACTGAAGAGGGGTGTCGCTAGCGATAATCCAATTTCACAATTCCAATGGAATAGATGGTTTTTCCATCCAAGCCTCAATTATCTAGTTACGGTGAGTTTCAACTGGCTTCCCAATGTCATTCAGGGACACTTGGAAAATTTCAACCATGGGCATAAAAAAAAATCAATCGACGGAATTGAGTTATGTTACCTCTTGTAGGTGTGTTTGGTCAAGGGTGAGATGGATATGATTCCCACAACCTCGTTAGACACAATTTTCAAAATCTTAGCTTATAATGCAAAAATTGCATTGCATGCTAATGAGCGAAACCCTAGTTGCAAAAACCGTCAATATAGACAACGTTCGGTCTATAAATTCACTAAATAGGGTTTTCTGGGGTGATAATCCAATGTCACGACTCCAAGGGAACTAACGGTTTGTCCATCTGAGCCTCGATCATCCAGTTATGGCAAGTTTCAACTCAATTCCCATCGTCATTCAAGGATACTTGGCACATTTCAACCGGGGGCATCTTGGTAAAGGGAGATATGGCCACAGTGCCCACACCCTAACTCGACACAATTTTCAAAATCTCAGCATATAATGCAAAAATTCAATTGCATGTTAATGAGCAAATATCTAGTTGCAAAAACTATCAATATAGATAACGCTCACTCAATGAGGTCACTGAAGAGGGGTGTCCCTGGCGATAATCCAATGTCATGATTCCAATGGAATTAGGGGCTTTTCTATCTGAGCCTTGGTTATCTAGTTATGGGGAGTTTCAACTTGCTTCCCAGTGCCATTCAGGGACACTTGGCAAATTTCAACCGGGGGTATAAAAACCAAACCAATCAATGGAATTGAGTTATGCTACCTCCTATAGATGTGTTTGGTCAAGGGTGAGATGGCCATGATTCCCACAACCTCATTAGAAACAATTTTCAAAATCTTAACATATAATGCAAAAATGGCATTGCATGTTAATGAGCAAAACCCTAGTTGCAAAAACCATCAATATAAATAATGCTCGATCAATGAATTCACTGAATAGGGGTGTCCCTGGTGATAATCCAACATCACAATCCCAACAGAACTGATGGTTTGTCCATCTGAGCCTCAATTATCCATTTATGGCAAGTTTCAACTCACTTCCTACTGTCATTCAGGGACACTAGGCAAATTTCAATCGGGGGCATAAAAAACAAACTAATTAGGGAAATTGAGTTCCATTACCTCTTGTAGGTGTGTTTGGTAAAGGGTTAGATGGCCATGATTCCCACAACCTCATTAGACGCAATTTTCAAATTCTTAGCTTATGATACAAAAATTGCATTGCATGCTAATGAGGAAAACCCTAATTGCGAAAATCAACAATATAGACAACATTTTGTCTATCATGTCACTAAAGAGGGGTGTCCCTAATTCGATGTTACAATTCCAATGAAATTGACATTTTGTGCATTTGAGCCTCAATTATATAGTCATGGTGAGTTTCAACTCGTTTCCCATCGTTATTCGGGGACACTCAACAAATTTCAACTGGGGGAATAAAAACAAACCGATCAATGCAATTGAGTTCCATTACCTCTTGTAGGTGTATTTGGTGAAGGGAGAGATGGCCACAGTGCCCACTCCCTATCTAGGCATAATTTTTAAAATATCAACATATAATGCAAAATTTGCATTGCAAGCTAATGAGAAAAACCCTAGTTGTGAAAATCGTCAATATATATAGCGTTCGATCAATGCAGTCACTAAAGAGGGGTGTCCCTGGAAATAATTCGATGTCACGATTCCAACGGAATTGATAGTTTGTCCATACGAGCCTCGGTTATCCAATTATGGCGAGTTTCAACTCGTTTCCCACCGCCATTAAGGGACAATTGGCAAAATTCAATCGAGGGCATAAAAACCAAACCGATCAATAGAATTGAGTTTTGTTACCTCCTATAGGTGTGTTTGGTCAAGAGTGATATGTCTATGATGCCCACAACCTCATTAGACACAATTTTCAAAATCGCAGCCTATAATGCAAAAATTCCATTGCATGCTAATGAGCAAAACCCTAGTTGTGAAAATTAGTTGTGAAAATCGCCAATATAGACAATGCTCTTTCAAATATGTCACTGAAGAGGGGTGTCCCTGGAGATAATAGGTTGTCAAGATTCCAACAAAACTGATTATTTGTCCATACGAACCTTGATCATCCAAATATGGAGAGTTTCAACTCACTTCCCAATGTCATTTTAGGGACACTTGGCAAATTTCAACCGGGGGCATAAAAACCAAACCAATCAATGGAATTGAGTTTTGTTTTGGTTAAGGTTGATATGGCCATGATGTCCAAAAACTCGTTAGACGCATTTTTCAAAATCTTAGCTTATAATGCAAAAATTGCATTGCATGCTAATGAGAAAAACCCTAGTTGCAAAAACTGTCAATATAGACAACGTTTGGTCTATGGAGTCACTGAAGATGGGTGTCCCTGGTGGTAATATGATGTCACGATTCCAATGAAACTTAAGGTTTGTCCATCCGAGCTTATGTTATACAGTTATGGTGAGTTTCAACTCACTTCCCAAGGTCATTTAAGGACACTTGACACATTTCAACCAGGGGCATAAAAACCAAACCGATCAATGGAATTGAGCTCTGATACCTACTGTCTTTGGTGAAGGGAGAGAAGGCCATAATTCCCACACCCTATCTTGGCACAATTTTCAAAATCTTAGCATATAATGCAAAAATTGCATTGCATACTAATGAGAAAATCCCTAGTTGTGAAAACCATTAATATAGACAATGCTCGGTCATTGAGGTCACTGAAGATGGGTGTTCCTAGCAATAATCTGATGTCACGATTCCAACGGAACTAACGGTTTGTCCATATGATCCTCAGTTATGAAATTATGGCGAGTTTCAACTTGCTTCCCAATGTCATTTAGGGACACTTGGCAAATTTCAACCAGGGTCCTAAAAACCAAACCAATCAACAAAATTGAGTTTCATTACCTCCTGTAGGTGTGTTTGGTCAAGGGTGAGATGGCCATGATTCCCACAACCTCATTCGACACAATTTTCAAAAACTTCACTTATAATGCAAAATTTGCATTACATGCTAATGAGAAAACCCTAGTTGCGAAAACTGTCAATGTAGACAACGTTTGGTCTATGAAGTCACTAAAGAGGGGTGTAATAGTGGTAATAAAATTTCAAGATTCTAACATAACTGACATGTTGTCCATCCGAGCCACAATTATCCAAATATAGCGAGTTTCAACTCGCTTACCAACGTTATTCAGGGACACTTGCCAAATTTCAACCAAGGGCATAAAAAATAAACCAAGCAAGGAAATTGAGTGTTCTTAGCTCCTACAGGTATATTTGGCGAAGGGAAAGATGACCACAGTGTCCACACCCTAGCTTAGCACAATTTTCAATATCTTAGCCTATAATGCATAAATTGCATTGCATGACACTGACCAAAACCCTAGTTTTGAAAACTATCAAAATAAACAACGTCCGGTCAATGAAGTCACCAAAGAGGGGTTTCCTTAGAGGTATTGGGATGTCATGATTCCCACAAAATTGACGGTTTTTCCATGTAAGCCTCGATTATTGAGTTATGGAAAGCTTCATCTCACTTCCCAAAGAAATTTAGGGCCAACCTATGAATTTGCTCTAGGGGGCAGAAAATCAGAACCATGCAACATAATTGGGTTCTGTCAACCACCACATATGTGTTTGGTCATTGTGGACGAGGTCACACTGGCCATGGTCTCTCGAGATATTTCAATACAAAATAGACCCCCTTGTGCAAAATTGGTGTTGGGTCTCATTGAGTAAAACCCTACTTCTGAAGATGGTAAAATAGGACTGTTACCAGGAAATTGAATCACGGTCGAGGGGTTCCCCTAGGTGAAACCGGGCATCCTAAATCCACCAGAATTGACATTTTCACAATTCGAGTTACGATTTTTGTTGTATGTCTAGTTGCATGTGGCCACCTAGGGTCATTCAGGGCCAACTTGTAAATTTTCTCTGGGGGCACAAAATCCAAACCGAGCGGCATAACTGAGTTCCATTAGCTATCACATATGTGTTTGTTCATTATGTACTAGGTCACTATGGCCATGATCTCTTGAGATATTTCGATTCAAAATCTACACCCTTGCGCAAAATTGGCATTGGTCATCACTGAGAAAAACCCTACTTCCGAAGATGGTATAATAGGACCATTTCTAGGCAATTGAATCTGGGTATAGGAGTTCCCCTGGGTGAAAAGGGAATCCTAAATCCAACAGAATCGACAGTTTCACAATACGAGTTACAGTTTTTATTTTATGTTCAGTTGCAAGTGGCCACCTCATGCCATTGAGGACCAATTTGTGAATTTTCTCTCAGGGCACGAAATTTGAACCAAGCAACATAACTAGGTTCTGTTAGATGCCACAGATGTGTTTGGACATTGTGGATGAGGTCACTTTGGCCACAGTTTCTCGGTAGATTCACTTCAAAATCTACCCCCTTGTACAAAATTGGCATTGGCCCACATTGAAAAAAACGTACTTTCATAGATGGTATAATAGGACCGTTTCGGGGAAACTGAATCAAGGTACAGGGTTTCCCCTGGGTGAAACCGGCCATCTAGAATCCATCGGAGACGACGATTTCACAATCTGAGTTACAGTTTTTGTTGTATGTCCAATTGCAAGTGATCACCTAGGGACATTCAAGGCCAACTTGTGAATTGGCTCTGGGGGCATGAAATTCAAATTAGGAAGCATAACTAGGTTCCGTCAGCTGTCACATATTTGTTTGGCCATTGTGAACAAGTTCACGCTGGCCACGGTCGCCCGGAAGATTTCGATACAAATTAGACCCCCTTGTGCAAAATTAATATTGGCCCCCACTAGGAAAAACCCTACTTTCAGAGATGGTATTGTTGGATTTTATACAACTTCGAAAGATATTATTCATTATATTTTATTGTACTTTCATTGTACTTGTTTATACCTCCTAAGGGAGAAGAAATTTATGTAATCAATTATGTAAACACATGAAAGAATCAATGTAAGCCTTGGGGTGCAAAAGAAACAAATAAAAAGATTAAATTTAAATTATTTATTTCCCCCAGGTGAAGTCGGCCCCATTAGGGAATTTTCCAGTTTTGCACTTGTATAAATAGGAGGCTAGTGCACCTCATTATCTCATTCACTCACTTAGCAAGTGCGCATCACTTGGAGGAGGCTGATTTCGCATCACTTGGAGGAAGATTATTTGGGGCATCTACTTGTGAAAGATACTTTCACATTCTTTCTCTTTTCTTATTTGTACTCTAATCTCATAATTATCATCTCTCTGCGAAGGTTGTTGGGTTTTCTCCGATTTGGGTTTCCCAGGATAAACTCTGTGTTGTTGTTTTGTGCTTTGTCTTTTCTTCTAGTGATCTTGGTAATGCATTTATGTTTCATGCTATGAATGTATGAAATTTAGCATGGTATCAGAGCCATTCTAGAAGAAGCCATTGCTGAAGCATTGTCAGAACCCTGTCGGAATTAGGGTTTCATTTTGTGAAGTCTTCACCCACCATTTTGGAGAAAAAAGAGCCATAGGAATTTCACTTTTGGAAAGACTAATCCATTGGTGAAGATGGAATTCAATTCCAAGAACTTTCATTTTTGACCTAGATCCTACTAGGGTTTCTGATCCAGATCCGCAAATCAAGATGATTGGGATGAAGGTTGAAGATCGGTTGGAAGGAGCCTCCAACTTTATCTCCTGGAAGTCTAGGGTTCTTCTACTCATAGAAGAAAATGATCTTTTACTATATGTAAATGAGAAGGTCCCCGAACCAGAAGCCGAAGAGGATAAATCTTGATGGAGGAAGAATGATGCTAAAGCAAGAAGGATTCTTGTGGATTCCGTGAGAGACCATTTGGTTCCTCAGATATCAAGTAAGAAGCATGCTAGGAAAATTTTCAAGACCATTATGAAGCTGTTTGAACACACTAGCCTAAATATATCCATGACTTTGAGAAACCAACTCTCAAATATGAAGATAGCAAAGTCAGAATCCATTGCCTCATACTTTATGAGGATCGCAGAACTCAGAGACAAGATCAGCACCAATGGAGATCCTATTGGCGATAAGGAGCTTGTCCTCCACACTTTAAATGGTCTTCCACCATCATGGGAGTCCTTTATCCAAATCATAAGTGGTAGATCCAAACTACCAAAGTTTGACCAGCTTTGGGCAGATTTCTCTCAGGAGGAGACAAGGATCGTAGCACGTCAAAGACTCCATGGCAATCAAACTAAAGAGACTCAAGCCTTTGTTTCTCATACCAAGAATGGTAAGGGAAAAGGAAAAAAGTTCCATAAACACAAGCACCAAGAAAGGAGATCAAGTCCCCGTCAAGAACAAAAGAAGAAGAAGGATGTATCTCAAGTTCAATGCTGTAGGTGTAGGAAGTATGGACATTACGCCAGTAGCTGTCGAAGTCAAATCAAAAGGAAGCATGAAGCATCCACTGCTGATGTAAAGAATATCATCATCACAAGAAGCAAAAGAATGAATATCACACAGAATTCCTATTGATATCAGCACTATCAGGTACTATTCCTACCACTAGTGACACTTGGCTCATAGATAGTGGTGCATCTAGACACATGACAAGTTATAGAGAGAATCTTTCAGAATTAATTGAGAAAGATTCGCATCTCTGTGTTGTACTTGGAGATGATGCAAATTACACTGTGAAGGGGTCTGAAGCCACCACCCTTCAATTAGAATCAAATGATACATTACGCCTAAGTGATGTACTCTATGTACCTGGTATGGAAAGAAATCTTGTCTCCATCTCAGCATTGGAGGACAAGGGTTATAAAGTAGCTTTCTCAGACGGGAAAGTCCTTGCTTGGCACAAGAACTCAAGCATGAGCACAGCCAAGGTTATTGGAATAAGAGAAGAGAGCTTGTATAGACTAAACACTTCTCCATCCCAAGCCCTAATACATGATGTTGCAAGTATGGGCGAGTTATGGCATAGAAGGTTAGCTCATCTGAACTATCGAGCTCTTCCAGTTCTGAAGAACATTGTAACAAGTTTTCCAGGGCTTCAGGTAGACCATCATGGAACTTGTAGAGGATGTGCACTTGGCAAGAATGCCAAGAAGTCCTTTCCAGATAGCGAGAGTAGATCCAAAGGGATTTTGGATCTAGTACACTCTAACTTGTGCGGGCCCATGACAGTTGTGTCATTAGGTGGTTATCATTACTACATCACCTTTATTGATGATTACTCACGAAAGACTTGGATATACTTTCTCAATTCAAAAGAATCCGAGGAAGTGCTCAGCAAGTTCAAAGAGTTTAAAGCACAAGTTGAGAATCTGTCAGGAAAGAGGATCAAGATTTTGAGATTCGATAATGATGGAGAATATACCTCTACAGAATTCAATGATTTCTGCAAGGAAGCATGAATTAAGAGGGAGCTCACAGTTCCCTACAACCCTCAACAAAATGGGGTTATAGAAAGAAAGAATTGTACAATTGTGGAGGCAGCCAAAGATATGATACATGACCAGAGTCTTCAAATGTTCTTATGGGAAGAAGCATCCAGAACCACTGTATATGTACAGAATAGATGTCCACATAAGATATTGAAGAACATGACTCTGGAAGAAGCATTCATAGGTGTGAAACCAGAAGTGGGCCATCTCCGGATTTTTGGCTGTCCAGTCTACAAACATGTTCCCAAAGAGAAAAGATCAAAGTTAGAACTTTCAGGCAAGAAGGGTACCTTTTTGGGATACAGTGAATCTTCAAAGGCTTACAGAATTTAGATTCCAGGATCCAGACAGATTGAAGTCAGTAGGGATGTGACCTTTGAAGAAGAAATGGCTATTAGGAAAGGCAGAGGATCATATATGGAGATTGATGATGTAGAAATGCTAGAACCAAAGGAGATGAGATCATCTCCCCCTCTAGTTCAGAGGGAGTCAGCAGTTGGCCGGGTTCACACTGGTGCCTTTTCAGTCCAATTACTCAGCCATATATGCGAGAAATCCCATAGGTAGACAAGTAGGATAGTCAGCAGTTGGTCGGGTTCACACTAGTGCCTCTGCAGTCCGGTTAATCAGCCAGATATGGGATAAATCCCATAAGCAGATGAGTAGGACAGTCAGCAGTTGGCCATGTGATTACACAAGTGCCTCTACAGTCCAGGTACTCAGCCAGATATGGTAGAAATCCCATAGGAAGAAGAGTCAGACAGTCAGTAGATGGTTGCGCCCTTTTGCTTGTCTGAGATCTCAACTAGGTATGGGAGGACCCCATTGGCAGATGAGATAGACAAGTAGAAAATTGTATAGCAAATATGGTACAGTTGATAATCTCATATATCCAGGATTGAGCGATTCTCCTGGATCCAGGATTGAGTGATTCTCCTGGACTCACCAAAGGACTGGTGATGATGATGCACAGAAACTGTGTGGACAACCTTCAGTATGCAGAAAGATGATGGAGACAGAATGGATGTACAAGATGAAACCCAGATGATCGTGATGCAGATGAAGATCGAAGAATACCTTCCTCGTTGAGAGGAAGTGTTGGATTTTGTACAACTTTGGAAGACATTATTCATTATATTTTATTGTACTTTCATTGTACTTGTTTATACCTCCTAAGGGAGAAGAACTTTATGTAATCAATTATGTAAACACATGAAAGAATCAATGTAAGCCTTGGGGTGCAAAAGAAACAAATAAAAAGATTAAATTTAAATTATTTATTGCCCCCAGGTGAAGTCGGCCCCATTAGGGAATTTTCCAGTTTTGCACTTGTATAAATAGGAGGCTAGTGCACCTCACTATCTCATTCACTCACTTAGCAAGTGCACATCACTTGGAGGAGGAGGATTTCGCATCACTTGAAGGAGGAATATTATTTGGGGCATCTACTTGTGAAACATACTTTCACATTCTTTCTATTTTCTTATTTGTACTTTGGTCTAAGAATTATCATCTCTCTGCGAAGGTTTCTGGGTTTTCTCCCATTTGGGTTTCCTAGGATAAACTCTGTGTTGTTGTTTTGTGCTTTGTCTTTCTTCTAGTGATCTTGGTAATGCATTTATGTTTTATGCTATGAATGTATGAAATTTAACAGGTATAATAGGACCATTTCCAAGAAATTGAAACACGATAGAGGAGGACCAAACCAATGCCCAAAATTGTAACATAGGTTAGGGTATTTCTTGAAAAAGACACAAAGCTCCTACAGCAAAAGGAAAGTGTGCAAGGGATCATATTCTTAAACAATGTCACCACTCCAATGAATGGAAGTGACCTCAATCCATTCATGTTCTAGGGTTAACTGAGATAAAATATAAATAATAACCAAAGAACATAAGAATTGTTAAAACCAAAAACATTATTTGCGGAAAATAAACTGTTAAAACTTATATAGTCCCAATGCCTCAAAATATTCCTAAGTATATCAGTGTTTAATGATCAACTAGTATCACTTGGTAAGGGGGTCTGGAAGTTGCATGTCTATACTTGGAAGACACAAATGAATTATGGCATCTTGTTAATTGAATTATGGAATATTGTATAATTCTCTTTGTTTGTAGACTTATATATATTGTAAAATTAATGTTGACAAACAAAAAACTTATTTATATATTGACAGGAGAGGGTTGGCACTGAAGGTTATGTCATAGAATTTTCAGTCGATAGTTAAACTATATAACAAATTTTTTTTATGATCTTTACTAACCTTGATTAAAATTGTTGCATGTTTTACATCATTGGAATGACATATTAGCTGTAACTTATTTGAAATTTTATTATGGTATATACACTTTGATATGATGTAATAGGATTATGGTTCCGTTTCATATGTTGTAATATTATAAATATAACATAAATATGAATTATTTCATTAAATAAATACTAACTTTTCATTTTGAATGTTTTTTTTGCAGAACACAAGTCTTTCAGAAGATCTGATTGATCGTAATCTTGATCCATATTATATTGAGTCTAGTTCAGACATGGCAGATGGTGATGATGAGGTAGATGGAGAGGACACTCAAGTAGACACCGATGATGATGACATTGATGATGATCATGATAGTTATGATGATGGTGAACTAATGCCAGTGACATTGATCTTATAGACTATATCATGGATCATTGTTGATATATCGTTATGATGCCTCTTCTCATGTTGATTATCATATGTATCATTTTCACTTGCAGTACCATATTTATTTGTATCATTTTGACATGTGTCATTTTGAATTTATCATTTTGACATGTGTCATTTTGAATTTATCATTTCGACATGTATCATTTTTATATCATTTAGCTTTTTTACGTATATCATTTGGACGTGTATTATTTTGACTTATATCATTTTGACATGTTATTGATCTACTGGCATATTTGGCTTTCACTTGTTTTAGTTATATATTATGATGATCTTATCAGTATTGACTTGTCAATATATATATATTGGAAGTGGTCGATGCTTTTTAGATGGATATTTATTACATATGATGATTTTACTACTTAAGATGGATAGTATAAATTTCAATTAAATTTCTTCATAAATGGTATGACATAAATTTGAAAGCGATATCTTTTTTTTAGATCTCCATAAATGTAATGATATAAATTTCAAATGTGATATTTGTTTTTTTTATAGATATAAGTTATTTGACATGATATTTATCTAATATTTTTATATTTTACTCACTTGTTTTAATTATAGATGATGATGATGTTATAATAATTATCTTGTTAATTTATATATACTGGATGTTGTAGATTTTATTTTGATGGAGATTTAGTAAGCATAATGATTTTGGTAGTTTGTATGGATGTTCATTTCCCAAAAAATTGCTTATAAATGTTATGCTATAGAATATTTGAAATGCAATATGAGTTACTCTATAATCATATAAGTTATTTAAGAGCCATGATATATTTAACTAATTTAATTGAAATTAAAATATTAAATTAATAAATGGAAGCTATAAAGGAAGCAACATGAGTTGTTAAAATGGAAGCAAAACTTGACATTAAACTGGAAGCCATACTTGGTGTTATTTCTGGCTCTAAATAGGAAGCTAAATTGGTTGCTTAAGAAGAAGAAAAATTGGATGTTGATTAAGAAGCAAATCCAAACTCTAAAAGGAAGCATACCCTGGAGCTAAAAAAGATGCAAAACCAAGCGCTAAAAAGAAAGCAAAACTTGGAACTAAAAGGAAGCAAACCATGGAGCTAACAAGGAAGCAATTATGGAAGAAAAACTCGGTGCTAATTAAGAAGAAAAACATGGTGGCACTTAGGAAGCAAAAGAAGAGGCATTTCCGGAAGCAAAAAATGAAGCAACAATGGAAGCAACATTAGAAGCAAACTGGAAGCAATATTGAAATCAAACCCTCGAACTACCTAGGAAACAAAAAAAGAAGCAATTTTGGAAGCAAACAAATAAGTAATAATGGAAGCAATACTAGAAGCAACAAAAGATGCAATAATGGAAGCAAAATTAGATGCAATCAAAGATGCAATAATTGAAGAAAAACTAGAAGCAACAAAAGATGCAACAATGGAAGCAAAACTTGGCATAAATTATGAAGCAAAAAAGAAGCAATAACGGAAGCAAAATAGGAAGAAAAATTAGAAGCCCAGAAGGAAGCAATAATGGAAGCAACACTTGGCACTAAATGAGACGCAACACTTGATGCTAACAAGGAAATTAAAATCGAAGCAAAAATTGAAGCCACAATGGACACCAAATATGAAGCAATACTAGAAGACAAAGTGGAAGCTAAAACCGGAGTTTATCTGGGCTCTAATTAGGGCACAATTTTCCCAATTGATGCAATTTCAGGTGCAATAATGCAATTCAAGGTGCTTTTCTAGACGTTATTTCCAGCAGTAAAGTCGGCGTTGTTTCTGGTGCAAAAAAGGAAGCAAATTGAACATGTATCATGGCACTGGGTTTTGCGCCTGCAATTGAACCCAACTCATGGAAAAAATACACTACATTCCAGCACTATTTATGGCGCTAATGGCATGTTTTGTTGTAGTATTTGAAGATACATGAAAATCCTTTTAATTCCTTTCCAATGGAGTTCATGGGGCTTTTGCATAAACCTGGAGACCATGCTAATAGAAAAAGTGATACCAGTCCTACTATGTTTCAAATAGATCGAACTCCCAAGAAGTTGACGATAGAGTGTGGCATCAATAAGGGGAGTGTCATAATCAACAGACAATTTGCGTCCACACTGAAATGGTGTTGGTGAAGGATTACAATCACTCATATGAAACCGAAATGGAAAATACAAAGCATACTTAGGCTGAGAAATGGAGATACCATCAGCCATGTTCTAGACCTAAAGACCTAAAAAAATAATGCAATAGGCCTAAGTTTGTCGTTTCAAAACACTATTTAAAATGATTCATCAATTCCTACATTAAGAAAAGTTGGTTTCCTATGAGTATTAAATCATCCACATAAAGAAAAACAATGATGACATCATCTTCAAAAAATGTAACATACAACTATGTATCAGATCGACACCACCTGAAACCGCTCTTCAAGAAATGAGTATCAATTTGTTATACCAAGCCCTAGGTGCATGTTTTAGACTATACAAAGACTTGTTCAACTTGCATACCAAACATGAATTTTTATATGTGATAAAGCCAAATGGTTGTTGCATATAAATTTCTTCATGAAGATCACCATTTAAAAAGGCACTCTTGGCATCCATTTGGTGAATTTCCTATTGAAAAGATGTAGGAAGAGAAATAATGGCTCTGATCTTGTTCATTTTAGCAACAAGAGCAAAGGTTTTAGTGTAATCTATACCTTCTTTCTAAAGAAATCCTTTGGTGACTAACTGGTCCGTATGCTTTTTAATGTCCTCCTACAATAAAATTTGTTTCGTAAACCCATTTGCAGGAAACAAGATTTTTTCCGGGAAGAAGGGGAACAAGGCTCCAAGTATTATTCTTCATCAAGGAGACATCTTCAATAGCCATTGGTTTCTCTCATTATGGATTTCCTTTAGCTTCTGCAAAGTGGAAGTATCATTTGTGTCTAACACTTTTTACATGAGAGCAACATCAAATCTAGTCCTGCAGGTGTCGGATGGAGTACCAACCTCGGAACCTATAGTTTCAAGTGTCTTCCATGCTCAAACTAGAACAGTGTGAGTAGTAGTGGGAACCACACTAGTATCTTCAGTAAATTCAAGTGGAACACTAGATCCAATAGGGAAAATAGGATCTAGGTATTGCACAGTACTTGAAGAAGGAGTAATATACACGGCCCAACTGAAGATTGAGGTAATGTTAAGGCAACATGAGGTTCAACAGACTTAGGTGGTAGAAAGACTTCATTGAACTGTACATCTCGCCAAATGATGACATCTTGAATAGATGGATCAAACAACATATATGCTTTAAAATCCTCACTTTAATCAATACATATGAATTTATGATATTTGGGCTCCAACTTCTTTCGTTTTTCACCAGGAACAAGAACCCAACATTCATAGCCAGATACCTTGAAATTGCTAATGTTTAGTAGCCTTCCACTCTAGTTTTCTTCAGGAGTAACCTACAAAACTGATTTTCTAGGAACCTTGTTCAAAATATGGTTAGCACAACAAACAACATCAGGCAAAATCTTTTATGCAATCCTTTTGAATACAACCTACATCTAGCCATTTCAATCAAGGTTTTGTTTTTCCTTTTAGCAACCCCATTATGTTGAGATGTGTAAGGAATTGTCATTTGATGTTGAACGTCATGATTGGATAAATATGCTACAAATTCATTCTTAGTGTGCTCCCCCGCATTATCAATTCTAAAAGTATCGATACATTTACCATATTATTTTTCAACTAGGGCTTTAAATTCTTGAAATACAAGAAATGCTTCACTTTTATGCTTCAAGAAATAACCCCAAGTCTTCCTACTGTAATCGTCAATTAAAGTAATGAAATAAACGACACTTGATAACAAAAGAGTCTCAAAAGGACCACAGATGTCACTATGAACCATTTTCAACTGCTCTTGGGCACGCCAAGATTTATCCTTAACAAACTTTTCCATGTGATGATTACCGAGGAAACAACCTTCACAAACACTTTTAGTAGAAAAAATTGTAGGTAAACCAAGTACCATTTTAGGAAATAGTTTCATTTTTCCATCATTCCAATGACCTAATCTTTCATGCCAAAACTTAATGTGTTCATCAACATGTGCAGCATAGGAATATAATGGTTTTTTGTTGGATAAAGTAAAACCTATGAACTTAAACAAACCTACTTCATGTTTAATTGGGCCAAATGAAACAATTTTGAATTTGTAGTTGATATCCTTCATAACATATCTATCAAGCCATGATTCAAATTTATATCCTTTTTGACAAGCACAATAAACAAAAAGGAGATTGATGGGCATGCCTTCAACATGGAAAATATCTTTCAATACACCATTAGGAACCTAAATATTGCCAGAACCAACTACTGAAAGTTGCTTGATCACTTATTGAAATTTTCTGAGTCTTGTGCTTATTTTTTTCATAAGAGGTGAATAATGAAGCAGTAGCAATCATATAGGATTTGAGGCACCTGGATCCATAATCCATTCCACGAGAAAATAGGATTTACCTGGCTAAACAAAATAGACATGGATACCTACCTCTTGTTCCTTGCAGGATTTCTTCTTGAATTTTGCAAGTTTGTTTCACCTCTTAAAGTAATTATTCTCAACGTGATTGGTTTTGCCACAATGCTTGCAAGGTTTCCATACTTTCTTCTTTGAAGCCTCTGCCATAGCATCATTAGAAGTTTGATTGGAGGGACTAGCCGCATGAGGTTTGGTGCTCTTCTGAGAACCTTTGACTGGATTCTTCTTACTATGTGCCAAATGAGCCTTCCTAATGACCAATTGACCTATTTCAATAGATCTAATCCTAGTTTGTATGAACGGATCAAAGGTTGAAGGCAATTTCTATTCTACAAGAATGATGAGGGTTATATCGTTTTTCTTATAATCAACCACAATTATTAAGCTTCTCATTATAAGTTTTTAATTCATCAAGAAATGAGTCAAATCTCTCAAAGTCTTAATGATCAATTTCATGGATTTTCCTTTCTAAGTAATAGGCAGAAACATCATCAAACTTGTCATACATAGAGGCTAATATTTTCCATACCTCAACAGGTTTATCAGTATGTACTATAGAGTGTGAAACAATGTGCCCAATGAGCCGTCTTGCATGTTCACAACATTCCTCGCATACAGCAAATTCATTGGCATCGGTTGGTTTCTTGATGTCACTATTGACAATTCATTGGCATCGGTTGGTTTCTTGATGTCATTATTGACGATACGCCAAAGATTCTTTCCCCTAAGAAGAATTTGCATTGGTTGGTTTCTTGATGTCACTATTGACGATACGCCAAAGATTCTTGCCCCTAAGAAGTTCAATCATCTTTCTCTTTCAAACAATATAATTAGTGCCAACTTAGGAAGAGAAACAACCTTAGAAGTCATGACGATAAAAATGAAGAAATTGAGAGACTAATGGAAATAAGAACTTTAACTGTAACTATTTCAGCCACTCCATCGAATCACACTTCTACTATTGCTTTAGGTCACGCCTAGCCCTTCAAAAAAACACCATAATCTTTGTTTGAGATAGATCACTTGAGGTGGATCTTTAAAATTTCCAAAGTACTGAACTATTGCCTACAGATAAAAGAAGAACCAACGCAAGTCTGCAATCTCCCAAACTAAGATTAAAAAACACCAACAACAATAAAGGTCGAAGCCTTTGGTCTCATACCTGGTATCATTGGACAGTACAACCATGAATAGGTATTGTTGGACAATTTGGGAACTTAAGGGAGATGGCCATGAGGGAAATCAGGTTCGTACAGTTGTGTGGGAGAAAAAAAATGCTAAGGAGAGTAGAAACTGCCCAGGAGAAATGAAATTTCAGCCTAGCACACAAATTTCAGGTTTGTATGACCATGTAAGGGAGAGAATGCGCCAAGGAAGAGAGAAAAATTTCCTAATGCCTCTCTCACAAAAAAAATTTGCAAGAAACAATGCCCATATAGCACGGGAGGGTGAGGCAATGAATTGCATGTCCATACAGCCAAGTGGATGAAGAAATAGATGCCCAACAAAGAGGAAACAATGACTCTCTCAAGAAATTCACCCATATCACTGCAATCGCTTCCGTAAGGCACCCAGAGGTAAAAGGATGCCCAGCTATGCCTTAAAATGCCCGCCATAAAATCTAGGTTTTCAAAAAAAATGAGTGCCAAAACCCCAGGTTTGGGGAAAAAAATTAGGCTCCGACACAAACTTAATCAAAATTAGGCTAAAAGATCACCAATCATAAAAAGACTAGGTTTGATAATAAAAAAATTGTCCAAAACACAAGTCAGCTTTTAAAAAATGAAATTGCATAGGCTACATTACGCAAATAATTCACTTTGGGAAAATGGGGGCCAAATTTAATGAGGTAACAATCAATTATGGCTGGATTTCCTGATCCCACTGTGATACCATGTTAGATCAAGTAAATATATAATAACAAATAACCAAATACCTAGCCAATCTAAACTCTGACAATGTTTACGTCATAAAACCCCAAAATGGAGAAACATCCACATAAGCTAGTCTTCTATTCTTCAAGTAAACTCTCCAATCTTACAATGCTTGAGCTCCCCACATGTCAAGTCCCCTCCCATCAGACCGATCCAGGGAGAGAACATGGCACTAAAACCGGGCATCTAGCCCCATATCCATTAAGTAAAACTCATTGATAATAAAAGACATGTACATATGCATGTTGTAAGAAACACAGCGGAATTAAAATCATCTACATATCTAACATACATTCAAGTTTTTCATGACAGTCATTAATAAATACATTGCAGAATTTAACACAAGAGAGTACTTATCTTAAAACAGAGTAGTCCCGAGCAACTAGATATGCCGCTACAACATTCCACCCAACCATAGGCCAATTGTTCTCATCAATCTCTCAGCACAATTGCCACCCCCGAGCTGGGCATGATTTCTACAAAGAAAAGGGAACAGCAGGCTCATATATAACCAGGAATACACCAAAATCAGCCAAGCCAATCTACAGTTGGGTTTATCAGGCTACTAAGGCAATGGAAAGGAAGAATTGCTAAGGTAGTGAGCTCAACCACAGAGATATGGATGCCCTCTACAAGATCTATCCAGCTTGGTTCCCCACAATGCCTACACACCTGACTCAATAAAGTATTCCCTTCACTGCTACACAGTCCCTCAGGCCATACCTTCCAATTCAGTGTTGTTCAAGGTGTGCATAGAAGAGTAGCCAGGCCTTTTGATCTTCTTGAGAGGTTATCTTCCTCACTAGGTTTATCAAGCCAATTCTGCTCCACTTCCACTCCAAATTTCTTGCTCACAGGTTCAAACCAAAACAGAGATGCACATAACAGCAAAATCAAAAGTGTTGGGCATGAAGGGAAACGTTTTTACAGTGGTATGTCCAAAATGGGGTTTCCATTAGCTGTAGAAAAACGTGGGCAACCAAAAACGAAATGGCAATTGGGGAATCAACCCTGGGAGAGAAAAATCATTTCCAGAAAACGTTTATGGGCATTCAAGGGACAAAAACGGCCTCCATAAACCCCAAAATTGTGGATCCCTTCCTCCTAGCCATTGTGCAATACAAAAATGAGTTCCCAGGCATGGAAAATGCAGGAAAAAGAAGGAAAACGTGAGGGAGAAAGCCCCAGCTAGCTCAAACTGCGTGAGAGAGCAAAGGCCGTGGGTGAAAGATGGCTTTGGGAACCATTTCGTGGGTGTTTTCTTGCCCAAGAAGCAAAAATACGAATTCCCAGGTTGATGGCTTTCCCATGCACGGAATTGGCTGCCATACCTCTTCATTCCCAAGGCATTAACTACCTCAACCAACTCTTGGAAGAATTAAATGATTGGGTGCATAAGTCAAAATGGGTAGTTGGTGGTTTATGGGTTTTCTCATGAAATTTGGCTTAACACTATTGGCTCAAGGGTTTGAATAATTTCCCTCCCTATTCCTTATAAAAATCATGCCCCCATCTCTTTGTTGCATTGCATAGCTAGCTGTGGGTTTTTCATTAAAATTCATATTTACATGATGTATTAATTTACATTGTGCATGTCCAGCACAATAACCATAGGCATCTATTTTTAATTGTCGATACATAAAATGCTAAATCGATGGCGGGGCCTTGGCCTTGAGCTCCTCACCATTATTTAATAACGATATTTACATCATTTACAATTTTAATGCAATAGGGTCAAAATCGGGATATTACACCACATATGCACATATCACATTTATTATACAATTGAGCCTCATCCACCTCTATTACATATGATAGAAGGACAAAAGAACATATCGCATGATGGATGTGGGATTAACTCATTTTATAAGTTAGTTGTTGAAGAATAACATGGCCAAGAGTATAACTCATTGTGTTTACAAAGATCCTTAGGTTGTGCAATTGTAAATGAGACCACTAGACAATCATTAATCGCGTTCTTACATGATGAACATCTTTGTCAAAACGCGTCATCTTAAGTAAGTCTCTTGGATTTTGTGCTTATTGTTGAAATATTGTAACTTCTAAGAATATTATATTTGTATTTTATTATTCCAGAGATGTTTCATTCCTCCGTAGAGACCCTATTGTATATCCGGAGATGTTTATTCCTCCGAGAGATTGTGGTAACTAGGGTTATGAGATCTCCCATGTGAGGTCGGCCCTGAGTTAGCTGTTTAGGGGTTATTAAACTCTCTTAGGAGAGGTCGGCCCCATTAGGGTGAAAAGTCAGTTAGAACATGAGTATAAATAGAGGAGGTGTGTTCCTCATTTATTTCATTTATTTCATTTATTTCATTCATTCACTCACCTGTGATTGGCGCATAGGAGAGAGAGAGGTTTGCATAGGAGGAAAAGGAGCTCTTGTTTGGGTACTACATCTTGTATTGGTTGATTATCTATATTGAGGAAAGCTTTGTTGAGTTTTCTACCCCATGAGGGTTTCCCAGGGTAAATATTTGTCACATCTTTGTCTATCTTGTGATTGTGTTTCTTTCAGTGATCTTGCTTGTGAAATTAGGCTAAACTTAACATGGTATCGGAGCTAGCCTGAATAGGACATCTTTCACAAGGTGAAAATACCTCTCTCTCCTCCTCCGGTGAAAATTAGGGTTTCTGCAAAAGTTGGAATTTTTGGAATCTGATTGCATGGCTTGATAGCCCTCCTCAAAATCGAATTTTTGAGCCCTAGATCGAACTTTTTGAGTGGGTATAACCCCGGGCTTTGTCAAACCCCAGTTTGACTTCTGGACCAGAAAACCGGTAAACCAGAAAAAGTGTGCACCTGTGCACCAAAAAAGGTGCGAACCAGAAAACCAAAAATTCTGTTGCAGATCCGAAAGTTGCTGATCAGATTTGAAGGGTGAAAAGTTGAAGTTTCCAGAAGCAGAGCTCACCAATCAAATCAAGCACATCTCCTGGTAAGTGTTATTCTATCTTTTGAGAAACTTCAATTTCTGTGACCCCCTAGATAAGATGGCTCCAAGCACTAAGCTTGAAGACAAGCTAGAGGGTATAGAGAATTTTCGGGCATGGAAATATAGGATTGGTCTCATTCTTGAAGAGAATGATCTTTCCCATTATATCAAAGATGAGGTTGCAGAACCTGAAGAAGATGAATCCAAATAGAAGTATAGGAAGGACTTGATTAGGGAAAAGAGAATCATTGTTGATTCTATCAAGGACCACTTGATTCTCCAAGTGGCATCCAAGAAGACCCCAAAGGAGATGTATGATGCCCTATCCAGAATGTATGAAGGAAGGAACATCAATAGGAAGATGAACCTAAGATCTCAGTTGAAGATCACTAAGATGAATCAAGGAGAATCTATTCAAGATTACTTCACAAGGGTCTCCCAGTTCAAATAACAACTAGAAGCTATTGGAGACAAACTTGATGAAGATGAACTAGTTATGACTGCTCTTAATGGTCTCTTTAGACCTTGGGAATCATTATTCAAACCATGTGTGCCATAAAAGAAAGCATGAAGTTTGATGTGGTATGGGAGGATTGCATTCAAGAAGAAGCTAGGGTTGCCAATAGATAAGCCTTGCTCAAAGAAGATGACCAAGCTTTGGCCACAAACACCAAGAGAAGGAGTCAATCCAACTTCAAGAAGGATAATCACAAGGAGTCTCAACCTCCACAAATATTTCAAAAGAGAAGAGGAACCAATCAAAGAATAGATTACTCACAATTCCAATGTTTCATTTGTCACAAAATAGGACACATTGCTAAGGATTGTACTTCAAAGAAGAAAGAGGGTTTCCACCACAAAAGACATCAAGCACATCTAGCTGAAGATTGTAGTGAAGATGAAGAAGAGGAAAGACCTCAAAGGAAAAGAGCTAAAGTAGAAGAAGAAGATGCAGAAGAGTATGTTCTATTCTCTGCACTCTCTGGGGCTGTAACACCTAGAAAAGACACATGGCTTATTGATAGTGGTGCTTCAAAGCACATGACAGATCAAAAGAAAACTATTTCAAAACTTGAAGAGAAGACCTCTCCACAGAAAGTATCTTTAGGAGATGACTATCAATATACCATCAAGGGAATTGGTGAAGCAAGCTACAAGCTTGATTCTGGAACTCCATTGAAGATGAAGGAAATATTATATGTACCAGGTTTGAAGAAGAACTTACTTTCTATCTCAGCTTTAGATAAAAAAGGTTATAGGTTGCATTCATAGATGGACAAGTACTCATGTGGTCCAAAGGAAAATCAATTGAGGATGCAATTGTTATTGGGAAGGAGGTCTATACAAACTCAAGGGCCATCCAGAAGCTGCCCTTGTTCATGAAGCCACTAGCCCAAGTGAGCTATGGCATAGAAGACTTGCTCACATTAACTAGAAAGCACTACCTCATGTGAGCAAGGTGGTTATAGGACTACTAGATTTGAAGATTAATCATGATGGCACATGCAAAGGATGTGCAAAAGGGAAGAATATCAAGAATCCATTTCCAAAGAGTGAAACAAAGACTAAAAGTATTTTGGAATTGATTCATTCAGATGTATGTGGACCAATGCCCTCCACATCCTTGAGTGGATATGAATACTACCTTGCATTTATTTATGACTATTCAAGAAAGACTTGGATATAATTTCTAAAAGGAAAGAATGAAGTCTTTGGAAAGTTCAAGGAGTTCAAAGCCTTAATAGAAAATCATTCAGAAAAGAAGATCAAAATACTCAGGACAGATAATGGCGGAGAATATACTTCAAAGGATTTTGAAGTCTTTTGTAAAGAAGTTGGAATCAAGAAAAGAAGTTGGAATCAAGAGGGAACTAACCACTCCCTACAATCCTCAACAAAATGGTGTTGCGGAAAGAAAGAATAGAACCATTATGGAAGCAGTAAAGACAATGATACATGATCAAGACCTACCTATGTACCTATGGGCTGAAGCAGCTAGGACAGCAGTCTATGTGCAGAATAGACTATCTCATAGTGCTCTTGAATTCAAGACCCCAGAAGAAGTGTTCACAGGGAAGAAGCCTGAGGTAAGTCATCTCAAGATATTTGGATGCCCAGTATATATTCATGTTCCAAAAGAAAAGAGAACCAAGCTAGATCCTTCTGGAAAGAAGGGCATATTTGTTGGATATTGTGAAGCATCCAAAGCATTCAAAATATACATCCCAGGATTCCACCATATGGAAATTAATAGGGATGTGACATTTGATGAAGAGGCAGCTCTCAAGAAATATAGGAAATGCCAATATGAAGAAGTATATGAAGAAGATGCACCTCCCAGAATTGCAGAGGTTGTACCCACCCCTGAAGATGTAACACCTGAAGACCATGACATGATAGAACCACAAGAACCCCCTATCACAAACTTATCAAGAAAGAGAAAGCCAGCATGGGCAAGAGACATCATAATAGGAGCAGAAAAGTATGGAGCTCCTGAAGGCTCCACCAGAGTGAGCAAGAAACCAAAGCCATTCACCAATTATGTGTCTTTGATGTGTGATCTTGTAGACCAAGAACCTACTAGTTATGAAGAGGCAGTTCATAAGAAAGAGTGGGTAGAGGCAATGACAGAGGAATATCAGTTAATAATGAAGAATGATGTTTGGGATATAGTTCCCAAGCCAAAGGACAAAAGTGTGGTATCCTCCAAATGGATATACAAAATAAAGCATGTTGCGGATGGTAGCATTGAAAATTATAAGGCAAGATTTGTGGCCAGAGGATTCTCTCAGAAAGAGGGAATTGACTATGAAGAGACATTTGCACCAGTTGCAAGGTACACTTCCATTAGAACCATCATGGCACTTGCATCCATGATGAAGTGGGAATTGCACCAGATGGATGTGAAAGACAGCCTTCCTAAATGGTGTGATTGAAGAAGAAGTGTACATAGAAAAACCACAAGGATTTGAGGTTGAAGATAGAAGAACCCATGTATGCAAACTAAAGAAGGATTTGTATGGGTTGAAACAAGCTCCCAGAGCTTGGTATGGAATAATTGACAGTTTCTTGACAAGCTTGGGCTTTATGAAAAGTAAAGTTGATCCTAATCTTTATCTCAAGGTTATGGATGATGAACCTGTCATACTGCTGATGTATGTGGATGATCTATTTCTGACTGGAAATGGGAAACATATTGTCGAATGCAAGAAGAAGCTCTCATCAGAATTTGAGATGAAAGATCTTGGATTGATGCATTAATTCCTAGGTCTGGAAGTATGGAAAGTCCCAGAAGAAATCTTTCTCAACCAGGGAAAGTATGTTGTGGAAATCTTGAAAAGATTTGATATGTTGGAATGTAAAGCCATGGCCACTCCCATGGATTCCAACTTGAAGTTGTTAGCTAATGACTCCTCAAAGTTAGTGGATGTGACTCTGTATAGACATATTATTGGGTCATTAATGTATCTGACGAATACCAAGCCAGATATATGCTTTGCGGTGAACACCTTGAGTCAGTATCTAGTGGAACCTAAACGAGTTCACCTGATAGTTGCAAAGCATGTGATGAGGTACCTAAAGGATACGATAGATTTTGGTCTATGTTATCGTGGAGATCATGACTTCAGATTGTATGGCTACACAGATGTTGATTGGGCAGGAAGTGTATCATACAGGAAGAGTACATCGGGTGGATGTTATTATCTAGGATCTGCCATGATCTCATGGTTTAGCAAGAAGCAGTCTAGTGTGGCTCTCAGCACAGCTGAAGCGGAATATATAGCTGCTTGCTCTGCTAGTTGTGAAGCAGTATGGCTTCGGAAGTTGTTATCAGGATTTTTTGACTTAGAGATGGACCCCACTGTGATCCTGTGTGACAACCAGAGTTGTATCAAGATGACAGAGAATCCAATATTCCATGATAAGTCAAAGCACATAGAGATCCGATATTTCTATATACGAGATATGGTGCAGAAAGGAGCTATCAAGCTCGAGTATGTGAGCACTGACAAACAAGTTGTTGATGTTCTTACCAAACCTCTGTCTCAAGTAAAGTTTGAGTATTTCCAAGACAAGATTGGTGTAATTCAAAAGGACCCTCCTCGAAAGGGGGAGTGATATGGTCGTTGATGATGAGATTTCCTACATCGACAGTAAGGTCGATGATGTGGATACCTGTATTGATGATATTGACGATGAGGTCAATGATACCGATGATGAGGTCGATGTATGATCCTTAGACCTTATGGATGTGATAGGACTGAATCGTCCATGAACGTTTGGTTCAAAATGTACATGATAGGACTGCATCGTCCCTGAGCGCTTAGTTTAAAATGTACGTGACTGGATTAATCATCCTTAGACAGTAAATCCAATAATTCTGAAAGGAAGGATAGTCTTAAAAGTGATTGTGATTGGATTAATCATCCTTAGACAGTAAATCCAGTAATTCCAAAAGGAAGGATAGTCTTAAATGTGATTGTGATTGGATTAATCATCCTTAGACAGTAAATCCAGTAATTCTGAAATGAAGGATAGTCTTAAAAGTGATTGTGATTGGATTAATCATCCTTAGATAGTAAATCCAGTAATTCCGAAAGGAAGGATAGTCTTAAATGTGATTGTGATTGGATTAATCATCCTTAGACAGTAAATCCAGTAATTCCAAAAGGAATGATAGTCTTAAATGTGATTGTGATTGTATTAATCATCCTTAGACAGTAAATCCAGTAATTCCAAAAGGAAGGATAGTCTTAAAAGTGATTGTGATTGGATTAATCATCCTTAGACAGTAAATCCAGTAATTTCGAAAGGAATGATAGTCTTAAAAGTGATTGTGATTGGATTAATCATCCTTAGAAAGTAAATCCATTAATTCCGAAAGGAATGATAGTCTTAAATGTTGATTGTGATTGGACTAATCATCCTTAGACAGTAAATCCATATTCCGAAAGGAAGGATAGTCTTAAATATTGATTGTGATGAGATTGATCCCGTAATTCCGAAAGGAAGGATCATGTGTATTGCAGAGTATGCTACTATGATGATGTTGTTGATCGAGAGGATCCAGATGTTGATGATGTTGATCGAGAGATCCAAATGATGATGTTGTTGTAGCTGTTCGAGTGTTGCAGAAGATGAAGATCCAGTATTGAAGATCTTGAAGATGATGTATGAAGAAAGCTTCTAATGATTTATAGATGTATCATATGCTATGTAGTTGATGACGCCTTGCTCCTGCAGATGTTGTTATAATATCCTTCTTGTTAAGGGGGAGTGTTGAAATATTGTAACTTCTAACAATATTATATTTGTATTTTATTATTCTGGAGATGTTTCATTCCTCCATAGAGACCCTATTGTATATCCAGAGATGTTTATTCCTCTAAGAGATTGTGGTAACTAGGGTTATTAGATCTCCCATGTGAGGTCAGCCCTGAGTTAGCTATTTAGGGGTTATTAGACTCTCTTAGGAGAGGTCGGCCCCATTAGGGTGAAAAGTCAGTTAGAACATGAGTATAAATAGAGGAGGTGTGTTCCTCATTTATCTCATTCATTCACTCACTTGTGATTGGCGCATAGGAGAGAGAGACGTCTGCATAGGAGGAGAAGTAGCTCTTGTTTGGGTACTACATCTTGTATTGGTTGATTATCTATATTGAGGAAAGCTTTGCTGGGTTTTCTACCCCATGAGGGTTTCCCAAGGTAAATCTTTGTCTATCTTGTGATTGTGTTTCTTTCAGTGATCTTGCTTGTGAAATTAGGCTAAACTTAACACTTATAGTGCTTTCATTAATCTCAAACACTCTTGCATCAATAACATGGTCATCAAATCATCCGCAAATCTAGCATATTCTTTACCATAATAGAGTGTTCTTTGATAGCAATAAATGTTGATGCATAAGCTAACTTGTACAAATATTTATTTTCTACCTAATTCAAAGAGGCAAATGTGAACAATGTTCAAGTTTCTTGGAGGGTAATTAGTTCTAAGTAGTCTATCAAGAGCATATCTATTTATTGTTCAGGGACAATATATTGTCACCTTCAATCATGATTGTATTCCCCACGCCAAATATACACTATAAAGAGGAATGTTGTTGAAATGTTTAATGACTCATCATTTTTTAATTAAACATCAAGGGGATGTCGGATGCAATATTTACTTGTCAATTATTTAGTGTTTATTTGTCAACATTTTTAATCACTGACCCATTTATGCCACATTTAATTATGTGTATTCTCAAGTCAAATTTAAGGAGGGGTGCTAGTATCAAGGTGGTAATCTTGTCTTGGTGACACTTGTGAACCTCTAGTGGCCCTCTTAGGCTACATTAGTGCTATTGTGGTGTTAGGGTTGAACATTGTTGGAGCCTAATCCTTGGTGTTAGAAAAATCTCGTATTATTAAACTCCATATTCATGTGAGAAGACCAAAAGTCCTTGGTGAATGGGAAGAGTCTCTGGGAGTCGTTGGGTCCACTTGGGAAGTTGAACCCAATGGACGTTCTTATATATGTACATTTAATTAATAAGATTTAGTGTGGTTTCATGACTATCCTTATGTCTTTGTATGAATTATTGTCTATCTTCCCAATGGGGCACCTAACTCTATCTTCCCAATGGGGCACCTAACTGGTATCAGAGCCTATTATTGACCTGTGGTCGGTCTGTGTGTTGTTGTTATGTCCGTCCAACTCAGTTTTAACTAGATACCATTGTCAGTATGCCTGCTCACCTACATTCGGACCTCTAGCTGGTCTGCAAATTTCAGAGGTATCAGTTAGTGTTTTTACTGCATGAAACCCTAATTTATGGCATATTAAATGTTTTCTCTATGAATTATGTGCCTTCTCTAAAAACCTAATTCGAGCATGCTAAGCCTTCCTTCCATCCCTAATGCATTACATTTACTAGCCAGTCTGCAGCCCATCTTTTCATAGACTATCCTGTGCTATTTTGAGAGTTGAGGTTTTGCAACACCCTCATGTCAATTTTGTGCAATAATTGTTTTGGCATGCATCAATATTTCAATGTATTCTTTACTCAGAGTCGTTTCTCTATCTGGTAATGTTCTGCCATATTCTCTGCTAATTTTGTAGACCTGTCAGACTTCCATCTCCAAATCCAGGTGTTACGCTATTCCTTCTTCCTTCAGTTGTTTGGACTAACTAGACTATTCATGCTCCTTTGTATGAAGTATTATCTCCTTCATGTCACTATCCTAGAGACTATCGAGAGATTATATGCATCTCCAATCTAGTGTGTGACAGTTTGTTATATCTGCATTGAGCAAGCAACTAGATTTCTTTTCTCACCTCTGCGTTTTGGAGAGTTGTAAGTTATAAAACTATCTATCCACTTTGCGTGAAGACTGCTGCGAGTGGTCTTGAATAGTGTGACGATGGTTTGTATTTTGCTGCACATCAGTTTTGTGTTATCGTGTGGAGTTGCCAACATGAAGCGTTGAGCAAGGTGAGGAAGAGATACCTAGCCAGTTAGAAGGGTTGTTGAAGTAGTCTTGTTTGCAAAGATTTTGTCTCCTCATATCCATGACCTTCCTATCGATATGCAAGTCGTACCTCTATCTACGACCTCCATTTTGTGCGGCTACCTCTAAGAATTGGTGTTGTGACATGGAACTGGTGGGTACATTGAAATTTTGAACTGTTATTGCTGCCCGAAAGTGCGTGGGTTCTTTCTCTCCTGTGATAGACCACCGTGAAGAAAACTCCAAATGTTAGTTGTGTGTGCTATGGTGAATATGATGACTATCGCATGAAGACTCCAAATCTTTTGGCAAAGATTGTTTGCAATTTTTTGGCTGTGCATCCTAATTTTTTAGCATAAGTTTGAAGACATGTTTGTGCCATTCCTTGGCTACCTGCGACCACCATGAAGAAGACTATTATGGTGTTGCGTGAAAGAACATGGATACAAGCTCCAAGTGTGTGCTACTGCAACGATAACAAAAATTGAAGATTCAAGTTGCGAGTGCAAAAACCCTAATTTGTTGAAACTATAACTTCTCTCGTTTTGAAGTGGGCTCTCCTCTCTCCCATAGTGCATGACTCTCCCAACGACTTGGAAAAGTATGGAGATTGTTGCATCTAGAGCTGGGCTCTCTCCCATAATGTGTGGTTTCCCTTGAAGAGTTGTATAGTATCTTCTGCAACCTCTCAGTATCTCCCTCTGCATGAGTATCTTATGTAATGAAAGGGTTTGTATTTCCTCCAAAGTGGAGTATTCCATGGATAATTTAATATTGAAAAAGAAGAAGGGCAGCTATCGCCGATCACCAATGACGTGAGAGATTGCCTCCCTCTCCTACACACGATTAGGGTTTAGTATGTGTGTGTTGATGGCTCATTGGTGAGCTCACATGAAAATAGCTCAGATTTGCATCAATTTTCGAGCATCTCGCCAACTGAGACAAATTATCCTGCTGCGACATGTCATTCTACTGCCATGGCTGCTCACATTGGACTTTATTTGGGGTCGTTACGGATATGGTAATTCATGTGGCTTCCACCACATACAATCGCTGGATATTGAAGAAGATGACGAAGACGAAGGTGAGTCGGATACGATGTGGTTGGCCATGATTATCTAGCATGTGCAAGGCTTTCAAGGGCTGACTAACATCTTGTGGAGATAATATTATAAGTTGAGCTCTGTTTTAAGCTGAGGATGGCAAGAAAATGAGCATGAGACATTGGTGAACGTCTCAACAGATTGAAGATCAAACTTGAGCACTGTAAAGCATCATGAAGCATCCAAACCTGAAGATCAATTCAACTCTGAAATCAGTATTCTGATTTAGTTTTGTTCATAACATCTATTGTTGCAACGTTTGAATATGATGCTTGTTGTGAAGTTTTGAATACCTTCTTGAAGGAGCACGATCTCCATCTGAAGAGCACAACCTGCATTTTGGTTGTTGCAAAGAGCTGGGTGGAACCGAAGTTCGTGAAGACTAGCTTCAAGACTTCCACATCTGCGACTACTCCACTCCTCAATGAGCTGCGACTTTCAACAATGAACTACGATCTGGTGTGGTGGTATTATTATTATTGCAATTTATTGAATGTTAATTGTTGCTTCCCACCAATAAATATTTCTACAAAATATATTTCACATTGAATTGATGGCTTGAAGTTTACAGTTTGATGGAGAATGAATGTGTTGTGTATTGTGGAGACTATTTGCAGACATGCATCTAGATGTTCAACACTTATTTTATTTTGGAGAGTTAGGGCATCTGCTTAGAAAGCATTGTATTATTCAAAATTTGCCATTTGAGAGTCTCTTGCACATTGAACTGAGCTTGTAGAAGACTCTAGAAGGCTACATTATGTTGGATTTTGCACAAAGACGTTAGCTTGTAGAGTTTGAAGACTGAGCTTGTAGGTTTGAAGACTGGAAAATGTTGCATATATTGTTTTTGCATTTTTGTTCTAGGCATATGAGAATTGGTTGCCCATGGTTCTATAATCTGAGCTTCCAGAGAAGATTTGGACTGATATTATCTCATTTTTGCCGCAAATGATTAAACATTTTTGCAGCAAATGATTAAATGTTGTTGCTCATGAGACTTTAATCAGGTATTGTTGAAGCCTTTCTTGCAAAAGACTCTTTGGAGATTGCGTTGAAGAAGTTTCTTTCTATTTTCTGTGACAATTGGAGCTGAGACCATGAAGATGGTTACTGCTAAGTGATGTTTGTTGCGACCTAGTTTGAGACTATGACCTCTTCGAAACCCAGGTTGTGCTACGAATTCACTGTGTGAGTGAAGCTTATTGTGTGCTACAAAATTATGTTAAAATTTGTACTGCTCCAAAATCATGTGTTGCTGCAGAATTGTATTCGAATAGCGCTATGGAATTGTTTTTTAATAGCGCTGCAAAATTGAATTTGTATGGTGCTATAGAATAGCGTTGTGTTATCCACTAAATTGCACTTAGTGGATTCCAAGTGAGCATGTGAAGTTGGAACAAATTTACTTGTTCATATTCAGAAAATCATAAGTCCTAGCAGGTCACCTTGGCCCTTTTTTAAAATAAAATCGCATGTCCATGCCCTCCGGGAAACTGTAAAAAATGTCTTAGTATGATGGTTTTGTAACAGACTCGGCTTTCCTAGGACTTAGATATCAGTCCGACTAGCCCATAGTGTTTTTTTCCATTGTCAATTATATGTTGTTGAATAAACGACTTATAATTTTCGAGTTTTTCACTCATACCTCCAAAGTTGGGGTGGTCGGCATGATTTCTCGACCCTAGGAGGTTATTAGAGCCCAAGTGTCAATGTATACTACCATGCTAGATATTAGAATTGATTCGTATGAACATGTGCTAGGTCCCCTTAAGTTTTTTTTACAATCCGCGCAAAAACAAAAAAAAACAAAAAAACTATTTTTTAATAGTTTAATTGGAAAAATTAAAAATGTATTAAAAGTATGGTTTGTGGGAGTAATTTGTCAAGTGAATGTTTGTTTTCTAAGCCAGAACATCCACTAAACCCATAAACCCTCAAACCCACTTATCCTAAGTTTTAAGTAAGTATTTATCTCGGAAAATAATATTTACTCAAAAAACCCAAAAAGACCAATTTAATTGGCAAAAAAGACATAATAAAGAGAAAATCTCAATCCCATGGATCAAGGAAATGTGTTGGAATCAAATCTCCTTTGATTGGCAATCAAATCATGGAGAATATTGAGCAAATAAATGATGATTTGATTGAAGAATGGAGATCCACCAAAGGGGGAGGCTAATTTGTGGTTGGAGGGGTGTCCAGTGGAGGTTGAAAAGTGTCATTAACCTCCCCAAACCTCTCACATGTGTCAACAAGCCTTTTCCAAGTGTATCAACTCATTTCTCCAAGTGTCGAAGAGGATTTCTCTTGGTTTTGCTATATAATGAGGCTTCATTCTCTCATTTAAATGACTTGGAGTTGTGTTGAGAGAAGATTGTTATTGTAATACTTTCTATTGTGTGTTGTTAGAATCGTATTGTGAATTTGGTCTTGAAATGATTGGTATCAATTGTTAGGAAATGATCAAGTAATAAGCTTATTGTTAGTTTCTTTTAATCATGCATATCTAGAGATCTAATGTAGCATTGTTTAATAAGTTTATTGACGTGCTTTCTTGATTTCTTATGTGTTTATCACCGGATCTCACAATCTCTTCAGCAAGTTTCTAATTAGTTACAAGTTATAAAGCGTGGAAAAGTATTGGAACAAGTTTGTTCTCTTATTCTCCAAGGATTCATCAAACATAGTCCACAAATTGTCACCGGAAGTCTCTTCAATTGATCCATCCAACGCCAAGCTTCCTTTCTTCATTTTTCTCTCTTCAGAAGTTTAAAGAAAATATCCTTGGTTACTATTCTTCTCAGATCTATTTTTGTTGAAAATAATTATCATACATAGATCTGATTTTGTATTTTGCTTAGATCTTAGTTTCCAAAAATTTATATTCTGCACTAGATCTATCATCTTTAAGCTTCCTCATGCAAGTAATTTATTGAAAATTCGTAAGGCTTGTTAAAGTAGATTTATATTGGGTTTTAAAGTTTATTTAGCAATTTAAAAAGTGCTTCATTAGCTGCAGTTATCCAAATCACTTTTAAAAGTGATTTTGGGCATTTTCTAAAACTAATTAGCTCGTTGTCTTGTTTTATTTTTTAGCAGGTTTTGGCACTTTTTGGTCAAAAATTTTAAGTGTGGACCATTCCAGAGCTTCCCGGGGTGTCCCAGCTTCATCCGGCATTCACCCTTTGCATTTTTTGTAAGCCTTTTAGATCTAGATCTATAAAGATCCAAGGAATTTTCTCCAAAAAGTTCATTGTAAATCATAAATAAAGGAAAGGCAAGTGGGCTCTCCATCACCCACACCCCATCCCCCTTGGGGAGATTCGCATTTTTTTTATGGCGTGATTTTTTCTAACAAGTTTTATTTTTGGTTTAAGCACAAACACACACACACACATCATGCAGTATACTTTTAAATTTAAAACATTATAATATTTTTTTAGTTGTTTCAATTTTTGCTTCAAAGTAATAAATTTGGCATTGCTTTCTCGAAGTATGCTCTCGCCCTCACATAAAGGGTTATGCATGAGTATGTGATCGGATGATCAAAAAAGAGAATCCTTGCCTGTAGTAATTAGCATAACACTTTACTTCAGTTATTTATCTTTTGCAATCAAACGAAACATATATTTAGTTTCCAACTCAAAGTATGCTCTTTCCCCTTGCGGCATTTGCCTGGACCTGTGGGAAATCAAAAAGAGTTGCAACTACTCCATAATTCTTCACATCTAATAAAAACTCATCCTAATTAAATTAACTACCCTAGACATGGTTTAAATCTGGCACTCAGACCTTAATCATTATGTGGGGAAATTTCTCAGAAGAAGCGGGAACCACCAGGAGGCGACCTCAGGGCACAATTAGGCTACACTCTTGTTGGTATAGTGTTGAACACCACCTTCGAGACTCCATTCTAGCCCACACGTCTCCATGAGGAGCCACCTTTAGTTAACTTCCGGACATTACTCTTTTTACCTCACGGTATATCAGGAGCTCCCCCTTCCCGTAATCAAATCTCATCTCATAATAAATTAAAACTGACCAAGAAACACTCGCACAACATTTACAATACAACAACACGCATTTTTTACTCCATTTTGGCATTGATCTTGTTTACAGTTATTGACCGCCAAACTGCACACCAGCAGCAGAAACCTTTTGAAAGCTGTCTCCCTCACTGGAAAGTGGGGAGAGGTGTGGCCTTGGGGGCAAGCAATGAGCCAGGTACTGTCACCTGAATCTCAACTTCTCCGTTTAGGCAAACTCCTAACGAAGCCAAGGGGGGTAGTCCCTAAAAGAGAGTTTCACTAAGGCTCTTTGTGTTTATAGTGTTTTTTGGGTGTTGTGATGCAGATGGGTGTTTTTTTAGGAGTTTTTTAAATGAGAGACAATTTAAAATTAAAAATAAAACAAGATAGTGCAATCCACGTTGCAAATACAAGATGAAAAATACACTTGGGCAATAAATAAATCACTTCACGTAAATATAAGCAAATACTCCAATGTTGATACTTAAGCAAGCAAAATATAAGATGAAGGACCAGTGCCTTATGGAGTCAAAAAATTAAGTGTGAATGTGAAAACTTAATACAAGTGCTTGAATCGGAAATTTTGTGAGAACGTTGTGCAGCTTATCTTGGTAAATTCAAAGTTTTAATTGTCTTGATTATTAGGGCTAAAACTAAGGATGTTCAAAGAGTGTCCGGAAAGTGGTTTTAAGCAGCTCCTTTAAGAGACCTGTCGGGGCCTGTCTGGAATCACGGCGAGGCGCGCAATGCTAAACGGCCACCGTGTCGCAGATTGGGCGGTCTGGCGCCTCCCCTGAGAACTGATTAAAATACTTTATGACAACGTCGGTTCGTTGGTTATGGGGGTGAAACTTTTAATTAGATTTTCACTTGTAAATTAACAAGTCTTCCACATTTCTGAGTACTAGCCCAACCATTTCCGGTTGGCAGAGCACACGGGTGTAGGACAGAAACCAAGATAAATTAATTAAGGGGTGTATGAGTGGAAAATTTTATTTTTAGAGAATCTTGTTCAACTCTCCGACAGAGAGCGCTCTTGACTCGATCTTATGACCAAAGTTCAAGAGACTTGCTAAGCTTAAAATGCCTAATGCCGGGATAATGCAAAACTAAAATGCCCTCCGACAAAGGGTGCTCTTGACTTGGATTTGGCCAAGTTCAAGAGACTTTGGTTTATTTTAAAGAAAGAGAAAGCAGTTGTGTTGTAAAAGCAATAAATCAACTTTTGAAAGATAAATTCACTTAATGAGCTTGAAAGATATGAATTAATGCTTAACAAAAACTACTTTGCCAAATAAAACAAAACTAAGCTCAAACTATTGTTCTACCTCACAAGATTTAAACTAATAGGTGGGATTGATCTCCGAACAAGATCAACCACTAGAACCGCCTACACTTGAGAACCTCCAGTTAGCTGAAAGCTCTGCCAAGGAAGCCGATGGGGAAGGAAGAGTAACCACAAATTATGTGGTCCTGCCCTTGAGACAAATCTCAAGGATACAACTTCCGGTCGAAAGCTTTGGAAGAGAGACAAGATAATAGTAGATGCAAAAAATAAAGCTAAACTACCCAAGAATCTCTTTCAGGTCAAAGACCCTACTCGGGAGAGCATGGGGGTAAGTAAATATGGAAGATAACTTTAAATGACTTATTGAAGCAAAATACTAATCTAAGAGCATGAAATCATAAATCTAAGCTAAATCAATCCACAAGACCCAACACTCTTCCCCAAATGGGGAAGAAGACCAAAAAAATGGAGGCCTCCTCCACTTGAAACTTTTATTGAACGGTTACAAATGCCTCGGGTTTAAAACCTCGCAAGGTCTTTTGAGAAATAAAGTAACCAGGAAAACAAAGCAAGCTTTTATAAGCTTATTACAAAGGATAACAAGATTAAGTGTATTCAATCACTCCTTATGGTGTTCTTGTGGCTTTGCTTTGATTTCTTCGCTTCAATATCTATCAAGTATCTTTCTCTCAAATGATCTACACGAGATCAAAACATCTCAGCAAGGCACCCGTTAACCATTAGCTTAAAAAACCAAAGATGAATCTAGTTAAGTCTAGATTTGAAAATTTAATCTTTAAAATAGAAAATGCATGAGATTTTAATATGAAATCGTAACTATGATGAAACGGACCAGCGAACAACTAACTCCTGAAAAGTGCTAGAAAAGAGATCTAAAATATGAAAAATAAAATATTTTTGGTATATGAGATCTACTTTTTTTAGAGATGTAAAAAATTTAAAAATTTCTACAAGCTACATGCAACCAATCACTTTCCTATATGCTCAATAAACTATTTAAAATGCAAGGATTTAAATTCTAGTATGAGCTTTGCTAACCAAACAATGAGATCTAGTATGCCAAAGGTAGCTAACCACTAACTCCTCAAAGTATGAAATATGATCACCAACTAACATCTAACAATGTTTAATATAGCAATTACCAGGTTTTAGGACAGTCACAAGTGTAGATACTTAGTTGGCAGCCAATGGACACGCACTTTATGACAGTCAACTAGATGCTTGAAGGGGCAGTCAACAATGTTTCACACCAAAGTTTATGTGGCAGCCAACAAACTTTATGACAGTCAACTAGATGTTTAGAGAACGTCAAATAACACCAATCTTTGGGACAGTCAATCAAGGTTCTAACAGTCAACTTGTAGGTAGATGGCAGCCCACAAGCCTTTTGACAGTCCTAAGTGTTTGAAAAGGTAGTCAACAAAAGTGTTATAACAGTTCTCTAATATGCTAGATGGCAATCAACAAGCCTTTTGACAGTCCTACCTATAGTTCATATGGCAGCCAACACAATAGTGCAACTAGGGATGAGATCTATAATGACTATCTTGAAATAGTATGAACTTACTATTAAAAACATAAACAAACTAACTAAGAAATAATTAAATCCCAACTATATAAATGCAAAAGTAAGATCTAACTATCAACTTTGAAGTAGATACAACAAGAAAGTAACTAACAATTTTTTGATTTTAACAAGTAAATCAACAACTAACTAGTATGAAAACTACACTAACTACTTGCTAATGCTTGTTTGTTTTTTGTTGTTGTTTTGTTTATATGTTGTAGGGCAAGATGGGAATGGATGAAAGCAAAGAGACAAAAGCCAAGGAGAAAACGAGTGGAAGGAGGAGAGGAAGTAGGAGAGGGACGAGAGGAGGAAGGTAAGGTAGGACGAAAGGAAGGAGAGAAATGCAAAAGTGAAGTGGGACGAATAGGAGGATGAAGACAAATCTATGGGGAAGCAGCTCTAGGGCAAGGGCTTCAAGTGGAACACTTGGGATAGTAGAACACCGCCTTGGAAATCCTCTGGTTAACCGGTGATACGCCGACAGCAAGTGTTGAAGAGAGCACAAGGGAACAAATCCCAAGTTATTCCCCAAGGTTGAAGGAACTTCAACCTTATGGCAAACTAATCTATGGCTTGAAAACAAGGGCAATCTCGGATCAAGGCTAGAGGGGCTAGAAATCGCTTAGCATGCAAGTAAAAAGGTTTCAAAGAGCAAATGGGAAGGCTTGAAGAAGTGAAAGCCTATAGTGACAAGTAACCAATATTTTTAAGAATATAAATGGATGGATCTTAGAGCAAAACCCTTTGTGCTTCTTCTCAAAATAAACTCAACCTTATATAAATCCTGGAAAGACAACAATATTAAGAATTACTTGTGATGGTGAAGATGGGCTAGATGCAACCGAGCTCACACCCCCCTACACCTGGAGAAACCTATCCAAAGACAAACAACTCAATGCCAAAGTGAGATCAAATATATGACTAGTATGCTATGAAAACCAAGGTTATATAAATGCTAGTACAACCGAATACATCCTATTCATATAACTCATTGATAAACATTGCATAATAAACCAAATTGCAAACCACAAATGGTAGATCTTATGTTCTAGAATATAGACTTCTAAAGCTAGTTATTTGATCAATCACATAAGCATTTAAATTGAAAGCATGGAAAAATATCACCTCACAAGAGAAACATTCATCAATGTTGCACAAATCGCATGGACCTCCAAAGTCTAACTTTATTTCCTTAAGCCAATAGCTTGTAATCACAAAATAGCAGAGTAACTTTACATCCAAAAATCCATGAGATAATAGCCCAAATGGGCCTCTCTTTATAGTAAAAAACTACTAGATAACCCTAGGTCGAATTAGCAATGAGCATGGAGGTCGAAATCCAATCAATCATAAGCTTGGAGAGGTAGACAAAAGCCAAAGTCGAGCTTTGAGGTTGGTAGGAGTGGGCATGTGGCAAGCTCGAGTTTGGGGTAGGTTGAGATTGAAAGCATTACCCAATACACATCCTACAACAACGAAAGGCGAGCTAGGGTAGAGGAGACGTGATCCAAGTGGAGATATGCGAGTAGGATGTGAAGGAGACATGTGGAGGGGCGAGTTAACATGGGAATGGCAAGTGGCATTGGGTAGGCACTAATTCGCATAGGTGTAGCATGGGAAGTATCACAACCACTCACCACACTCCACAAGGTTTAAACTCGAGTTCAAAGGAGATTGACGTGAGGGTTTAAGGGGATTGACGTGAGGAAGGTAGGATATGCGTGGTAGCTGGTAGGTGTAACTCGAATCACAAAGGGAGCCAAGCTTTGGTGGGGTGTGGTGAGTCATGAGGGCGCCTACCACAACATAAATGCATATCAACCAACCCAATTATCAAATTCCATGTCAACAAATCGATTTTTACATAGGGAGGGCGAATTTACTTGAGAGGATAATGATCTGGTGACTGGATGGATGACTGGGAAGGCTTGGAGTTGATTGGAATCTTCCTAAATGCTCATTGCCATGTCATTTAGCCTTTTATTTTAATCAAATTGATTAATTTTGGAGAGATTTGGATTATCTCCAAAATATTCAATTTTATTATTTTAATTAATAATTTCTCTGTAAATGACTTTTCAGAGAAAATATTAATTATGAGGCTGAATTGACATCCGAAAGTTGGGTTTAGCTGCTTCATGGGTCATGTGTGATTTTTGGCTTATAAAACGAGCCATCAAACACTAAGTTCGGACCACGGATGACTGACATAATTACAGACCCAAATTTCTCTATTTAAACTATAGAGAAATTTAATTAAAATTTTAAAAATAATTAAAAATTAAAAACCCCAATTTCGACGCGTCCGGTAAAAAAATTTCGAAATTTTTTTTGGGGGTCCTAGAGACCTAGGACATGACCAAAACCTATTCTAATAGTGTCTAGTAGGTTTATACATTATAGTTGGACCCTAATAACCCCCCATGGCCAAATTTCCAAAATCGGGCATTCCAGCTTTGGAGGAAGCGGGAGAAAAACCAAGAGATTATATTTCGCCTGAAGCAAAGTATAATTTGACGGTGAAAAAACTCCCTGGAATACCTTAGTTGTTTAATCCAGTCATGGGGAACCGAGCCACTCAGACCCTACTAGCACACTTTGATACAAACCCCCATGGGGCCATGGTCATGTCGACTCAAAAACAAAACTGGCTAGACCCAAATATAATGAAACCCAGATACTCTGGAAGTGAACACTGATGTGTTCCAACACTGGCGGCTCAATAAGGTTTCAACTATTGTACAAATCAGTTGATAACAACAGTATTTCAATTTTTTATCAGATCTTATATTGCTCATATCTATCTTATGTTGTTGATCGTAATTTATATTTTGCAAGTGATTATTGCTTTCAATTAATTCTTATTCAAAACTCCTAAAAAACTTACTCGATCATAAACCTAAAGCTTAATCAACCTTAGTAACTCATAGGGACTACCCCCCTTGGCTTCGTTAGGAGTTCTGCCTAAACGGAGGAGTCAAGATCAAGTGACAGTACTTGACTCAAGACTTGCCACCCACAGAACGCACCTAAGCAGCTTGAAGCTTTCTGCTGCGATAACCTCGGGTGCGTGTTCCGGTGGCAACACGTTGCAGAACTAATTTTAATAGTGCTGCAAATTGAATTGACGTATTGTTGTATAATTAAATTTGTGTTGCAGAATGTGTATGCAGACCTGCATAGTGCACGTAATTTCTTGAAATGCATTGTGCAAGATTGATATATCTTCCTCTAGCCATCAGTTATCCTACATCATTGTGAAGATAAGTTGCAACTAATTGACAAAAGTGAGCTTGTTGCTACAACTGCTCCAAAAGAAGAAAGTTGCATAGTTAGATCGACATCATTCAGGTATAGTAAATTCATCAATTCAACAATCATAAATGTAACTTGCAATTGTTTTTGCTTGTAAGTTCTTGTGTATGTTTGGTACTTGCATGTGTGTTTTGTATAGTACCAAAACTAAGGAAAGTTGAATTGTGCATTGTATGTGGGTGCATTTTCGGTCTAAGACCGACACCCCTCACTTTCTAAGTTTGAATCTGCTGAAATATTGCTTGTAAAGAGCGGAGTTGAAGAAGCCCTCGATTTGATTGAGTCTTTGTACTTGGTCCTACCTGCACAAGGAAGCCTCAAACTGTCATCACCATGTCTAATACAGAGGAAACATTAGAGTTGTTGAATACTCCAGTACATACAGCTGCAAATGACTCAATCACAATCAGCAAAGACACACTCCAAGCTGTCATTAATCAACTGCAGAATTTGAAAGCCAAAGAGGAAGATTCACAATACAGGAATCAACATTCTGACTAGGACTTATTCAGAATAACCCTTTGTTTGAAGATGATTCATATCAGCTGCCATAAAACAAAAAGATCATGTCAGAAGATGTTCAGAGTTCCAGATGCCAACATTGTGACAAAGTTGGCCATATGAAAGATCAGTGTTTTGATCTTCATCCCTGTCGACATTGCGGGAATAGAAACCATTCTTCAAATCGGTGTGTCAAGTTGAAAAAACCTACAAGAGTGAAACTTGCAGTAGAATATTGTACTCTTCTTACTTTGTACCTGACAGGGGGGAACATGATGTCAAGCTTCAAATTTCGAAGTCTTGTTACTCTGACAACAAACACTCACAACCTTCCTCAAGTATGTCACATCAAGCGAGCCTGAGCCACATTGAGTTTGGGAGACCACCAAATTTAGAGATGCTTGATTCCGAGATGCATGTATTATGAAGACAGAGGATATACATGACACAAAGTATTCATGTGTTTTGTGTCTAGTTGTGACACCATGAGACTCTTCTCTCCTCACATTGTTCTTGACAGGGGGGAATGAAGACTGTCGGTAACAAGCAAGCGAGTACAAGCAAGCTGGAACAAGCGAGCCTGTGAAGAGCTATGTTGGACTGAGCTCCAGAGTTGGTGGTCATCATTAAACCACCAGTATCAAAAGCACCTTCATTTAGCAGAAGCCAATGCAAGCTTCTAGTTAACTTACTTAGCAAAAGATTGTCAAGCTGGAAATGTTCAACAAGTGGTAGCTGCTCACCTCATGTTTTCAACTCTCCAGTTGGTTTGTGGTCAACCTAAAACCATCATTCCACACAGAACCTCTGAGCCTTCGAGCCAAGTTCTAGAGAACCTCTGAGCCTTTGAGCCAAGTTCCAAAGAACCTTTGAACAAGTGTTGTCGCCAAGTTCCAGAGTTTGTGGTCAGCCTTAAACCACACACATAATAGAAGATTTCAACTTCTGCTAGCCCCTTCAGGTGGTGGTCAACCAAAACCATCCCTTCAAAGAGCACTTGTATTTAGCAGAAGCCAGTGCAAGCTTCTAGATAGCTTTCTTGGCAAATGATCATCAAGATTATGTTCAGCAGGTGGTAACTGTCCACTTCCAATTATTCAACTCTCTTTTTTTCTTGGACTTATATACACCCTTCATATTAAAGGGGCATTTGTTGGAGCATAATCCTTGGTGTTGGGAAAATCTTGTATTATTAAATTCCCTATTCACGTGAGAAGACCAAAAGTCTTTGGTGAATGGGAAGAGTCTTTGGGACTCCAGGAGTCCACTTGGGAAGTTGAACCCAAGGGACATTTTCATTTGTATATATGTACATTTAATTAATGAGATTTAGTGTGCTTTCATGCCTATCCTTCTATCTTTGTGTCAATTATTGTCTATCTGCCCAATGGGGCACCTAACAAACATCCTGATACTCTTGTTAAAAAAATTGATGATCCAAAATAGATTTAATCAACCACCCTGAAAACCTATATATACAAGGCAATGTGAAGAGACTAAAACTCATTTTGTATCAAGAATTAATCATAACATGTGATCATGTGATTAGGAATACACGTAAGTGTATTATTTATGGCTATGTGATCATGTGTACACATCTATATTGTAAATCTTATGTATTGAGTTCATTAGATTGATTGTTGTATGTGAATTAATGTTATACCTAGGTTTTAATAGTTGCCTTTAACATCTTTTAAGACAAGATGTTGCATTTTTTTAAATGCACACATCATCGGAATATCAATGCCTTGTAGACATATAAATAACACTTTAGCAATGATAAACAGACGCCCAAGATGTTGATACTATAGCATGGGTGTCAATTTTGCATCAATATCATGTCAATATTCTAATACTCATGCACATTGACATCATCAACCCATTGTTGCTCTCAAGTCGATTCCAACATATTTATAGTTTTGAAACTAATTAAGAGGCACCTTCAAACATCAATTGGTCATCACTCGAGTCAGAATTATGGTGTGCAATGAAATTTGAGAAGCATGTAATAACTGCCATGTGGCATCTTCAAATGTCAATTAGTCGTCGTCAATGTGTCAAAATTATGATATCCATAAAGTTCACTAAATCCATTAACCTTGCCACATGGCAATCTAATGGCATCAAAACCTTTTTTTAATTATGACACCATTACAAAAACAATAATATCTATAGATTGGAATTTGAGCTCAAAACTAGTAATGATTGTCCAAAAAATGGGCATTGAAAACCCTATTTTTATATCTGTAATAAGGCTAAAACATTGTTGAAACCCTAACTTCATATCTGACAAATAAAACCAAAAAATATCCTCAACTTAGGCAATGTATAAAGAAGAAAGAGTCATGCTGGCTCTAATACCATGTTGAGATTATAAGGGATAGTAGATCTCCGGTGATCTCTTTAACAAACCCTAATCCCACGAGAATAAATTGCAAAATGTAGCAACACTCAATATAGATCACAAGAAAATGTTCACAAATAGAGCAAACGAGTGTACATTCCCTTAGACAAGAGAATGAATGAATTCACTTAAATGGGATTATTACAAATGAGGTGATTGGTGGTTTTATACCAATCACTTAGGATTTAGGACACTAACTCTCAAAGTGAAACTAGGTCATCCCTCTAATAAAATACAATGCGTAATAATAGATAATAATAATAAAAAACCCACAACTACCCACATGTCGACTTATTAAGAGCCTCAACTACCCACATAGTGTACTGGCATATTGCCACAAGTGAAGATTACGCACATAATCTAGTGATTTAGTGTTTGGATGAATAAGATGAAGCTTAAAATAATTAAAGATCCCTATGCCTAATTAAAAGTAAAGCAAATATAAAAATCCCTGCAGAGATAAAAATCAATTTTGTACTAATATTGAGAGTTTGAACCTTGACACAACAATCTTTCATAAAATAATCAATATTTTAGAGAGAATGCACATACAAAAGATAGAATAGAATAAGCGTACATATAAAATCAATTTTGTACTAATATTGAGAGCTTGAACCTTGACACAATAATCTTTCATAAACCCTCCAAACAAGGTCCACAAGATTTAAGGAATTCCCCAATAATACCCTTTTAGGTAATAATTTGCAGAGACTTGCCTTTTAAAATTCTCTGATATTGGATGCTTCACAACGTAAATATATGAATTTTACTAGGGAGAACCTGCACATGAAATTGGATGCAACTTCCAGGGTCTAATGAAAAAAGAATATACTCCACCTATTAAACAATTTCTAAGATAATACTCCTTCCAGAAGAGCACATATTCAATCATCTTAACTTCACATACAAAAGTATACAGCGCCAAATACGGTTGCCCACGAGTGTCATTGCACGTGTTGAACAACTCCAATGGGGACCCAAAATTTAATAACAAATGTAGTGTAAACCAGGACTGCAGGCTCGGCCGAACTGTAGTGGCGAAGGTGAATGTTGGAAGAAAAACGAGGGCTGAGGAAGCCAGTATGGTCACAGGTATAGCAAGTTTTGCCAAGCTTCCATCTTACACTCCCTGAAACAAAAGTAATATATTCTGACATATGTTAACATGGAAATCTCACAGTTTATTAAAAGTGTGCTAAATGCCGCCATTCACGAAAATGCTTGGGGTATTAGTTACAAATGGACATCCACAGTGACGAGAGGCAAAACTTACAGCCATCTTAGGAATCGTGACCAAGAGCCATGATGACCCATACAAGAAAAGAGACAATGTGGCAGCTGCCATTGTATTATGGAGAAGGCGCTTGTCATCTTTACTTGGAATGAAGGTAGATTTTAGCTTGTTTGTCAACTCAAAGAGACGATATGTTACCTACATGGAAAACCGTTGGATGTTAGAACGCATACAGTAAAATAAAGGCTTCAGTATATATTATAAATCCAATCCATTACTTTGTCTAACAAGTAAAACATATCAGGCCATTACAATCGTGCACACTGGATGAAGAATACTTCATACTACAGTTCATAAAAACAATATCCCATGTGTTTCATCTTTTCTGCAAATGAAATAGGCAGAAAAGTTTCAGGTCAACTCACCAGGACATATATAATAGTTGTTAACATGAAATTAACCATTGGATAGTCCGGAATAATACAAAGTAACCATCGAGGTTGTCCATTGGGTGTTCCAGTTCTGCATGTATAGAATGTCAGAATTGCCTGAAATAGCTGCATAATAGATAGATACCACACAAGCGAATTACTCACCTCAGCCAGATGTGAAATTGAGCAATGTAGGTCTCCAAAGTTATTTTTCCAAGCCATCTGTCAATAGTATGCCCGTAAATGTTAGATTTACATGGATGATGGCATGAAAGAAATAGATTTAAATTTTAAATGTAAATATAGAAAAGAAAAGCCACCATACTACAACCATCTAACAGGTGAATAACAGGGAAGCCACTTACGCAAAAAGTGTTAGAGAAGAATTACGGAACTGTTGTGTCACATTCCGAAGGAAAATATATACACTGTAAATGGTAAAATGAAGGGATATTAATCAGCATCAAAGATTTAAAGCAGACTTTAACATTGCATCAGTATAATATTTTCACAGGACTTCTGCAGGAATCATTGTACATACGTTATCGGTATCCATGAAGTATATGGGTGATATTTGTTATAAGTATTCCTGTCCAGCTTATATATATGTTCATACCACAAATATCCAACCTGCAAAATGATATAGTCTTCAAAAGCTTCAGAACAGAAAACAAAATGTAGATATTAATGTCCACTAGCGGCCAACGTCTGTCAATAGTACTGCCGGAAGTATAATGAGATAAAGTAAGCAAAGTGAATGCTAAAAGCATCTCCGCAAAAACTGAAAATGTACAAAAATAAGAGTGTACATCGGAAATGCCAAACCATCTCCAAGAAAAACAGGAAGAGAGCATGAGATGAAAAGAAGACTTTACCAGCATAGATCCATCTTAAACCGGATCTATCAAGGACCGAGAGGGTTCCAATTTTTCTTGAAGTGTAATTTTTTTCTATCTTAAATTTTTCGCACAATAAAAAAAATTACACCACCAGATATTTGATCCCTCTCAATTCTTGATATATCTAGGTTTAAGATCAAATTAATATAATTTAAATTTTTTTGTTTAAGCCGACATCATTTGCATTTTTATTTCCTTTTTTATAGGAACATCGTGTTACATAACATTACATAACGTTATGCGTTACAACATCTCCCCCGTACTGGGTTGTAAACACCTCACTACTCTTGGTGCAATAAGAAAAGCCAATAATAGTAAAGTTGATTCTCTTACTAATGTAATGCAAAACAATGTTGTAAAAAGTGACACAAGCAGACAACTCACCACTACACAGGTCATCACAATGATTCCTTTAATTAGCACTCTCAGTTTCGCTTCCATTTCCTCAAGTTTTTCCATCCACCTTTCAACCTGGAAAATCAATATAGATACATAACCAATCTCAATCAGATGCAGGGTGCAACTGTTAATAAAGACCTACTGGCAACAAAGCTTGCAATAAATGGAAAATTGCAAAATGGGCACAAGGAAGCCCTTAATGCTAAGAACAACACATATGGCATGAAGCTAAAAGAGTATTATTCTGAACAAGAAATGGGAAAAGTTTCTCATAACATATGAACTCACAGTAGGATGATAGTAAGCATAAATCATTCCAATGATCCAAATATAGCGATCCAGCCCTGATCTGAATTTCCATTCATGCAGACGTGGATAACTAGGCTTTTCTGGGTTTGGATCAGAATAACCTGCATTATCAATGACATGTCAAAAACATCAAGACAATGCATAACACCTGAATATAAACGGAATGCACTCTTACGAAATCAGATCATTTTGTCAAGTACAACATAACCTAATTGGCATGCAAAACCAATAAAGAGTAAGACTTAATGCATAAGGAGATACCGTGCATATATCACTCACCCAAAAGAAATGTAAAGGGCTTCCAAACAAGGTCAAACATGCCTGGCAACTCCCAAACCACGAAAACCACCAGAAAGCAAATTGCAAACTTCAATGCAATTACTGATCCACGTTCATTGTATCTGTTGAAAATTCCAAGGGCACCATACACCATAAGAGTGAAAAGTGTGTGCATTGGACATATGTAATAGAGCATGTAGTCATTGTTGAGAACAATGCAGCAAAAGATCACAAGGAAGTTGAGACGCCACATCATCTGCAAGTTTGAAATGTAAAATGGCCAATAAGTTCATGATACAAAGGACTTATTTTGAAAGAAAAACATCTTTCCTACCACAGGGAAACAGTACCTTTTACAAAGGTAATTTTAAATAGTATGCACTCCAAAATAGCAGTATCAATAGGATATAAAGAAGCACACCTGTACAAACCGTGCTAGACTGAAATCTTTACGTACGTAATAATAAGAAAAATTCCCAAATCCAGTCATCCAGACATATGCAGCAATAAACATACGGATTGCATTATAAATTTCTTTTGCTGCAAAATAGTGATACATCAAGAATAACACCTGCAAAATACAATGGAGTACATAAACACCAAGACAAAATATCCATGCAATGAAAACAAGAGATCAGTCTTAAATAATGAGTAAAGGGATGTGAGCAAGTTCCTCCAAATGCATTAGTTCAACCTACTACATTATTTGCATTTAATTTCTTACTATTCTACTATCTATGACGTGAAATACATATATTACAAAACAGTCACTATTTTCTATTCTAAAGCCACACGTCATCTCCAGGTACAAAAATGAAGTAAAATTATGATAATTAAAAACAAGAGATCAGTCTTAAATAATGAGTAAAGGGATGTGAGCAAGTTCCTCCAAATGCATTAGTTCAACCTACTACATTATTTGCATTTAATTTCTTACTATTCTACTATCTATGACGTGAAATACATATATTACAAAACAGTCACTATTTTCTATTCTAAAGCCACACGTCATCTACAGGTACAAAAATGAAGTAAAATTATGATAATTAATATTTCATTCAAAATTTGTAGTAAACTTCAAGATTATTCATGTAGTTGTGACAGAAAAAAATGCTCATTTATGTAGTAAAAGGTTTCCATCTGCAACTTACATCTACCAAAAGCTTATGGCCTTGATGTATTTTTCTGTGCAGTAATGTAATATATGACATGCATTTTCAGAAAAATGAGAAGTACAGGCATTTAGCTATATGTAATTCCTAGGTTCAGTTTAAACTTGGAAGCATGCCTAGCTGAACATAGAAAACATGTGCCTTTTGGGCCTATACTTTAACATGAAACTTCTTGCCACTCCTGACTCATTGAGGAATACTTGAAGTCTGAGTGATTATGTAGGCTAGAAAGAAAATAAGTAAAGCCTCCTTTCATCCAGATCATTCAATTGTTCCAAGGCAGGTGACCATCTAGGTCAAGGTAGAGGACAAATAAAAAACACTTGGCCTGGAGGAGCTGCTTGGGTAAATTCACCACAAAGGTCAGATTATGATCCTGACACAAGAAAAGTTGAAACATTCTAGAGAGTGTTAAATTTTGGTTAGGGTTAGGGTTTGATGCAGAAAAATAAAAAATCAATGTACTTTAATGCAAAATTACATTTAACAAACTAATACTGAAATGAAATAGTACAGCAGTAGATAAACACAAGAAAAGTTGAAACATTCTAGAGAGTGTTAAATTTTGGTTAGGGTTAGGGTTTGATGCAGAAAAATAAAAAATCAATGTACTTTAATGTAAAATTACATTTAACAAACTAATACTGAAATGAAATAGTACAGCAGTAGATACACAGTAATCAGATTGTATAATTTAAAACATAATTTTCATCTCTTTCAACTTTTCAACTTTAACACTACCAAGAAAGCCCCCGTGTTAAAGTAATCTTCAGTAACATGTAACCAGCAAGTTAAGGGACTTACCTGGAGTGTGAAACCCTTCCTGTTTTATACTCAGAAATTTTACTTTCAGAACGAGCTGAGCCTCTCAGAGGCCAGTCAACACTAGGAACCAGCTGACCCTGCTAGAGGGTAAGTACAAACCAGAGAGAGAGAGAGATGAGAGGACTGTAGTTCAGTCAAACAAGGAACAAGGATGGTCAATGACAGTCAGAAAAACACAGTGGCAGTCACAATATAGTCCCAAAATAATAGATGTCCAATAGGTGTAAGCACAAGGGTTCCAAACCCTAAGTGATAACAAAATGTGATCTCAATCAACACAAAAGATCAGCACAGAGATGAAGTCTCACCAATCTGGTCAAGATAAGTCTCAGTAGTAAAACAGTCAACAAGAAGCAGACCTTAACACATGTGATCAAATCAAAGAGGATTACAGCCACTTCAATTCAACCCACAGTAAATAGATTGATCACCACATCAGGCAGGTCTGATCCCCAGGCCTCGCGACCTCCACAAAAGCAGACAAAGTCTGAACCTAGGCCTCACGGCCTCCACAAAAGCAGACAAGGTCTGACACTAGGCCTCACGGCCCCCTCAAATCAGTAACCAGCAGGCAGAATTAGGGCTCACAGCTGAGTCTAAGGGTCACGGCCTCCTCAGTAGGTATACATAAAGCAGATCGGATCCCTTAACATTCAGATCTGACTCCGAGCAAAAACTCAAACAGCAGATCGGATCCCTTAACATTCAGATTCGACTCCAGGCAAAAACTCAAACAGCAGATCGAACCCTTTAGCAGGTAGACCATACCCCAGTCAACCACAAAATAGTAGATCAGAACTCACAAAGAGCAGATCGGGTCTCAATCAACCATAAAACAACAGCTCGGACTTCTTAGCAGCAGATTGGGTCTCTTTTACAGCAGATTAAACCTCAAACATGATCACTGGTAGATGGGTTGGGCTCCACAAAGAAAAAGACCATCACAAAAAATACAACAGCAAACCCTAGCAGCCAAAGACGTCAACCTTCAGCAATTATCTAAATCAAATCTGAGATGTTTGGAAGGTGGGCAGTTCCCAAAGATAGTTGAGAAGGTAGCACTTAAACCCTAGAAACCCTTCATGTCAAGCTGTAGAGATATCAGAGCTGATATAATAAAGATAGTGATGATTCCAAATGAGTAAACATGGACTTCAATAAATAGGATTTAGATCATTCTAGAAGATTAATAATTAATAAGTTAGGGTTCCACATATTTAGGAGAGTACCTCGAAAATAGAAATCACAAAAATATAAAATATAAAATATAAATAAAGTGACTTGGGTGGGTACCAACATTTTATGGTCAAAACAATAAAGTCACTTATAAATAACATAAGATATAAATAGAGTGACTTTGGGTGGGTACTAGGGTCATATAATTAATCAGGTGAGAGTACAAGGACCAACACAGGGTACAACATAAGATAAGTGTGGGTACATGACCCATAACCCCTAGGACCAAGGGTATACCACAAAGTGGACAAACAACCATAGTACCCATAGGACCAAAAACATCAAGGTGGTACAAATCAAAACAACTCAAGGTGGGTAGATGACCCCACTAACCACAAGTCAAAGACAAAGTACCAAAAGACCAATAAACAACCAGGTGTAAAGACCAAGGATGAACAACCAAGGTGGGTACAACCAATCATCTCTCTCTCAAATGTACAAGTGTTCCATACACAACCTGAAAGTTCATCATCATTGTATAAGGAAGGGTCCACACTAGATTATGTGATCATGCAGTCCTCTAGACTGCACCTTAGGTCAAATGCTAGTGGCTCCATCAAGGGGTGGTCAGTCCCTTGAGAAGACCATCTAGCTCAACCATCTCGAAGACCTAGGAGAAGAAGACATCACACAACATCATCTTGGTCCACTGACCAAGATCCACCTGGTTAACTGACCAAGTATGTCGCTGCAGGAACTACTTGGTCCTCGTGACCAAGAACCTGTTGTGATTTGGTTGAGCTTTGATCTTTAATTCTTTTAGATGCAAAGACTTGAAGCAATGAGACAATTCAATCCATGAAATTCATACAACCATATCACAAGATATACCCTGGGGAAAATCCTCAAAATTATGAGAACAAAAACCCCAACAATTCTTCTCGATATAATATAATGGATAGCAGAGAATGTTTTTTTTACAACATAGCAGATTGCTTTCGGAAGATAAGAGATCCGTCGATGGGGTCACAGTTGTGTTAGCAAACTCCCACAACTTGTTCTCCATGAGAACCAACGTGCCCTCGCCTTCCAAGGGTTGTAGTTGTATCCAACTTATCTTCATATCGTAAGCTTGTTGCTTCCATCTTCCAAACTGTTGAACTGCTGCTCGGATTTATGCCCGCCGCTTGAATTTCTACACATTGCCCGAATTTTTGCCCACTACCTGCAGCCTTATGTTGTTGCTCGAGGTCTTTTTGGGGGCTTCCGAACCTTTTACAATCTGCTCAATTGCTTTTCTAGGCTGCCTAAGCCCTTCTGGGCGTTTCCCAGCTTCTTTTATGGGTTGCCCGCGGCCTGCCCGAATTCTCTATGGTTTCCCAGAAGTTGTTCTAGGTTGCCCGCCTGCTGCCCTACTTACCTGGCTTGCTCGACTATGGCTGACTTCTTGCTAGCGGCCTTGCTCACCTACAGCTTCCCTGGCGACTACCTTAGCGGTTGTCTATTAGCGACTGCCCTATGGCAATTGCCTGTCACTCCTTTGTTCTGCATCCTCTACGCCCATCACACGCTCTCATGTCGGCATCATTTTCCTACCTATATGCATGCTACTCTGTGCGGCCCTCCTGCAGTTAGCTCCTACACTATCACAACCTCTCGTTGACTTTCTCCACGAAGTTGTTTGTGTAGTTGTTCACCCTACTAGCTCGTCTCACCACCCAGCTCCTGCCTCCACATCACTTCCTACTAGCAGACTACCTCTGCCGACTAGCCTTGCTGACGAATGCTCCAACGGTGGCCTAATGCCAGCGGATTGGTCTGCGACTTCCACTACCTCTTGCTTGTTCACTCCTCTATTGTCCACTCCACCCAACTGCCATCTCCTCTGCCCAACTCTGCACACAACCTACACTCCACTCCCTACTGTCGCCTTCCTTGCCTTCCTGCCTCTTGCCACGTACCTGCTGCAGCCCACGCAACCTTGCTCAAGCCACCTCCCAGTGCCAACTCTGATGTCTCCTCTACGCAGCTTTGTACGCAATGGTTGCGGCTGCCAACTCCGTTGTCACCCAGCTCACGACGCAAATCCTCCCTCAGCCCACAATCTCTGCAGTACACTCGATCGTACGTTGTACGGCTCATACGACGGTTTCCATTTTTTTTTGCCTATAAACCCTTGTCAAACACAATTTCCTTCTTCAAAGTTTAAAGAGATGGTCTAATACCATGTTAAATTCTAAATGTCGGATCCGATCTCTGTTATCAATAATTACAAAATTATAACAGAAACACACTGACATTTTTCAATAATAACGCAGCTGAATAAAATAGTAAATCAATTGCATTTGACAAACTCGTTTACCATGGAAAACCCCAATGGGGAAAAACTAACAACCAATGATTTGGGCTCTCGTCCTGGGAAAATGGCCCACTAAGGAATTACAAAACAACAAATAGCCTAGCCTATCACACCTCAAGATCTGTCTTTCGATCTTGTTGGCTGTTACTCTGTTGTTGCCTCTTGCTCCTTTCCTCTGACCCTACCCCTGCACACTTGGATAAAGTCTTTCTCCAACCAATCAATGAGATCTCACTATCTCCCTTTGGGCGACTATTGTGTCTCCTCTCACTTTCACTATCTCACTCTATGTGATTGTTGTGTCTCCTCCTCTCACTTAGGCATTTGACTTAAAAAGGCATTCACTTTAATAATTCATTTAATTAAAATGAATCTCCTAAGTCTAAGAGATGTTAGTGGTGATTTCCACCTATTAGACACAAAACCTGTGGAAGTACTTGTCTGATGCTACAAACATCAACAATGGAAAGATAGAGGAACTGACCTTTTAGTTCCTATTCATCCCTCTTTTCCTCTCCTATTTCAATTATCTAATTCAATTAACTCATCATTTTTCCTCTTTCATCTTATTCCACTTTACATAGCATTGTCTTTACATAGTTTATAACCTTCATAAATTGTTGGATTACATTGCAGGTACTGAGTCTTACATCCATTCGTTGGTTTGGTTCCATTTTGGATCAGAGACAAGGATCAAAGAGTAATGAAGATAATTGATATGTTGATTTAGGGGCATCTAGACATTTTACTAACAATGTTAATTGTTATGATGATTTTGTAGAGGATAAATCTCAATATGATTCTATTGTGTTGAGTGGTAGAGAAGAATACAAGGTTAGAGGAAAGGGAAATATTTGTTGGATTTTACAGATCCAGACCCGGTTAAACAATTCGAATAATTACTTGCAATTATTATTGAAAACACTCTAGATCTCAACAAAACAACGAAGTGGAAAAATTTGAGAAATCTTCAAATACATTTGACACTTCAGATTTACCCTAGAAAACCCCAATTGGGGAAAAACCCTCAAAGAAATTGATTTTATAAATAATATAAAACCCTCAAGGTCCCTTCTTGGGATAATGGCCCACTGAGGAAAATACAATGACAGAAGCTAGCTATCAAACCTCAAGATCAGTCCTTCGATCTTGTTGGTTACTAGCCCTCAATTGCCCCTTGCTTCATTCCTTGAACCCTACTCGATACACTTAAGTTGAAAGTCCTTCTCCAACCCTCCGTGTGACTATTGTCTCTGTTATGTCTCCTCCTCTCACTTAGGTTTCCCTTTATAATATTACAATATGAAAAAAATACCTTGGGCCAATACCATGGACCCTCACTTTACATAGAGTAATTACAAAAGAACATTCACTTTAATAATCCGCGAGATGTAGAACAGTTAGTGGCGAGTGATGAGTTAAGACACCCCTGAACCCCATGGATACCAAAAATCCAGCCATGTTAACGATTGGTTCAGTCCAGGCCAGATGCGATCCCCGGGTGATTTTGACGGCTTAGATGCCCCTAGGTCGTGGTTTCTTAGCCAAAGACAAATCCTACAAGTAAGGGGTACCACTAGCCAACAAAAAAAAATAGTTCACTTAATTAAAGTGAAACTCTTAAGTCTAAGAGGTTTTTTGGACAACTCTTGCATGCTAGACACTAGACCTATGCAAAAGTACATGTTCGATGCTATAAAATTCAACACTCCCTCTTCGCGAGGAAGGAACTTCTCTAAGAGCCACCTATAACTAGTTCTCCCTCTGACCTTAGCACATTGTCGCTCAAATCATCCTGCACTCTAGCATTCTTCCAAACCCTGCTAGGTAGCTACTCCCTGTTTACTGGAAGACGTGAAATTGATGATTCTACACGCAGTACATATCAATGCCAAGAAGTTCAAAAACTTCATCAAAGGCTTGCTCTCCCTTCCATTGTTCCTTTGTCCTTCCATTGTCAGCTCCTTTGTCTTGGTTATAAAGGTTATAAACTATGTATGCTCACGAGCATCCATCAATGTCATCTCGTACCAACTAAGTCTCCTACCAGAACTGGAAGGGGCCAACTCCCTTTTCCCCTCTGAAGGTTACTCCCCACACTGGAAGTCTGTGAACTCTACTCACCCTTCAAAGTCTTCTGATCATTGACCTCTATCACTGACATCGATCCATGATCCAAGATCCCCTTGGATCCAACTACAAGCTTTCCCTATAACTAGTAAATTTTGCCCTCTTTGACACCAAAAACTCGTGTTGAGTCTATGTCAAATCCTATCGATCGAATGAGAACCTGTCCCCTCTCAAAAGAGAGAGCATACCCATTGTCCTCCAAAAGCCAATACTGAGCCCAAGTTCATACTAAGCTCTGGTACATACAACACGTCTGTCACCTCCAGAGATCCTCTTGACTCTAGCTGAAACCTAATGGTTCCAACTCCCTTCATAGCACACTTGGCATGAGTGCCAAGCTCCACAGCAAATCTGGGTCCATCCCTGACAATTTGGTGAACAACTCACGTGTCCCCATCATGTGACAAGCAGCCCACTATCCATGAACCAGACACTACTGGAATCTGTGCCAAAAATACAAGAGACTAATGAGAACTCTTTCTCAAACTTCTCAGCAAACTCTTTCTCTTGAGCTTCTACTGTAGCTACTACCTGCTAAGACTTTCTCTTATCTTTCTTTCATTCATCTCCTTCTTCTTCATCCCCTGTGAAGTTGACCCTGTATTGTTCTTGTTCCCCTTTGCATGACTAGCAAAAGCAACATTCTCCTCATCATCCTGCTTTTGTTGGCCTCTAGATAGAGACTCCTCCCAAATCTCCTCTTGGATGAAGTCATCCCATAACCTCTCCCAACAAGGAAGATGTTCCCATGCAACGATTCCTTTAACGAAGGTTGCGAATGGCTTGGTGAAGCCATTCAAAGAAATCCTCACCAACTCTGGATCCCCCACAATCTCCCCAACTGCTTTCAATTTATCACGAACTTGTGTGATCCTAGTGAGATACGAAGCTAAAATATCAGTCTTGGACATCTTAGTGCTTATGAGCTCCTCCTGCAGCACCATCTTCCTATTTTGATTTTTACTCTGATATAGACTCGTCAAAGCATCCCACATCGCCTTGGTTAACGTCTTCTCAACAATGTGAGAAATCAAATGATCCTTCACCGGGTCCAAGATAATCCTCCTAACCTTCACGTCTTTCAGATTGCGAACTGCCAGTTCCTAAGGATCTATCGATGCAGTCACCCCTTTGCTTGCAAACTCCCACAAGTTGTTCTCCATGGGAACCAACGTGACTTGCGCCCTCCAAGGGCTATAACTAGAGACACCCTCCAACTTGTCTTTGAACCTTTTTGCGGCAACCATTTTTAACTTGTTGTTGCTACCTGGACCCGAATTTGCAACTTACTGCTTCTCAGACTACTTTATGAGTTGCCCGAGGTCTATTCTAGGCTTTCCAATGCTGCCCTGACCTCTCTACAACTGCTTGGAGCCTTTCTGGGCCTTCTCGAGGCCTTTTCAGGGTTTTCCAAGCCTCCTACTCGTTGCCCAATTCTGTTTCAGGGCAATTCTGTCTTGCCAAAAAAAAATTGGGCCTGTCCAAATTTTCCTGGGTGCTGCTCGGATTTTCCTAGGATGCCCTCCTACCCAAAATTTGTTTATTGTCTGCCTTGGTGGTTTCCCGGACTGCCATCACGTTCTGCCCCATCTGTGACTTCTCCTGCCAACACACGGGCTCCCCAGCTAGCGGCTACAATTTTGGCGACGGCTTCTTTGCATCTTAGCGGCTACAATTTTGGCGACGACTTCTTTGCATCTTAGTGGCTACAGCTGTCAAACATGTTTCCTCGCGCAGTCCTAGTCTACTTCCCTCTCGTCGATTCTCTCCAAACCACAGCTCTGCTGTCGACTGCAGGGACTATTCTGCCCACATCACAACCCCTACTACCATTTTCCGCTACTGGCTGCTAGTGACCACTTGTTGCATCCTACCTTCTACAGCCAGCTCCACGCACCCGCTAGTCTTGCTATAGATCAACCCAACCACTTCTCTACCACGCCCAAGCTATCCATGTGGCTCGTCGTCTAAGCTCGACTAGCCCAACACATGTCCGCATTCGACCTGCTGGTCTTCCTCCTCTCTACCCAATCTCCTGCAAGTTCTTTGTGTCGTGCTTCTCCACTCGACCCTGCTACTGTTGACGGCCAAGCCTACTCCTATCAACGCCAAACCTTCATAATTCGCCTGCTATACTCCCTACGGGAAGCTATCACCACGGTCGGCTCTGCCACTTCGTCGTTTCCTTAACTGCTAATAATAGCAGCTCGACCACGCTCTCTCGGCCCGAGCTTCCTTCTGCCGACTCCAACAACCCACGATTGCAATTGTGGCCAAATCAGCCCGCCTCCCACTCTTAGCTCTTCCTACTGCCCAAATCCACTAGACTGTGGTTATTGTTACTCTACAAGATGGCGGTTGTACGGCTACTACTATCGTACAGTCCTTTTTTACTTTGCTCATAAACCTCTTCAAATGATGATTTTCTCTTAGAGCTATCTTCCCTCTGATACCATGTTGGATTTTATAGATCCAAGCCTGATTCAACAATTCGAATAATTACTTGCCATTATTACTGAAAACACACTAGATCTCAATAAAACAACGCAGCGAAAATTTCAGGAAGTCATCACATACATTTGACACTTTAGATTTACCCTGGAAAACCCCAACTGGGGAAAAACCAGCCAACAGATTGATTTTATTAATAATATAAAACCCTTGGGCTCTCTTCCTGAAATAATGGCCCACCGAGGAAAGTACAATGACAGAAGCTAGTTATCAAACCTCAAGATCAGTCCTTTCGGTCTTGCTGGTTACTAGCCCTCAATTGCCCCTTGCTTCGTTTCTCGAATCTTGCCCGGCACACTTAGTTGAAAGTCCTTCTCCAACCCTCCGTGTGGCTGTTGTCTTTGTTGTGTCTCCTCCTCTCACTTCGGCTGCGTTTTATACTATTACAATATGCAAATACCTTGAGGGCCAATACTATGGACCACCGAATATCATGGGCCTCACTTTACATAGAGTAATTACAAAAGAACATTCACTTTAATAGTTCACTTAATTAAAGTGAAACTCCCAAGTCTGAGAGGTCTTCCAGACGACTCTTGCATACTAGACACTAGGCCTAAGCAGAAGTACATGTCCGATGCTACAAAAATCAACAATATCCTACTTCACTAAGAGGTAAAAGAGTAATGATTAAAGATGGCTAGATGGCTCGATGGCTAGTTCTACTATGTTCCTTGTTTGGAGAAAAATTTACTTTTGATTAGTACAATGAAGCATAGCCCATAGCAACATATAACTTTCAACGATAATAAGTGTTTTATTGTTGAAAAGAATAACAATGATGATTGCTATAGATGTGGAAGAACAAGGTTTCATACAGTTGATAGAAGTTGAAAATGCAGGATTGGTTCAGCAGAAAGATTAGAAAGACTACTTTAATTTCATTGAAAACTCAACCATGATGTCTAGTCCAGAGAGGTGTCTAGTGAGACAGAGCTCAAGAAATGAAGCCTTAGATGATGTTGCTGCTGAAACAAGTCAAAATCAGCAAAGAAGAGAAGCCAAACAGCAGGTATATTATGCATTATCTGCTATAATTCATAAGAAGGCCCTCACGGAGGGTGAAAATGAACTGATAAAATGAGATGGTGCTTCCAAAAAGAAGCAAACAAAAAATTTTGATATGTTAGACCACCAATATGTGGAGGAGGTGAATTCAATGAACAAGAAGTTCTATGCCAATGGTGGAAACATTAATTGTTCCGCCAACATTGGCTCTCATCCAGCTGGTGAGTCAATGGTCGAACAAAAGGATGGTGATCTAAATTGTACTTCATCAACCTTTCCAGACACAGTTCACTTCTAGTCATTATTTTGAAAATGTTATCTTGTGGAATGCAAACATTTTGCCTGGGCAAAGCTTTTGGCCTTTTGCATTTTGAACAAGAATGTAAAATGACCATTATGGAAGGGTGTTAGAGATAATGGTCAGATTTAGAACTTAGACATATTAGGACATAGAATTAGACAAAGAATAAAGTCTCACTAATAAAGTGATGTAATAATCAGGCATTTAATATAGTAATTATTGTAGTCGTTATTAGTTAGGTATTTGGGAGTTAGTAATATACTCCTATTTTCCTACTATATAATGAGACATTGTATCATCTAACGAATGAATGAAGCCAATTCCTGTCCACCCATGTTTGTGTAAAAACAACACTGAAGGTAGAATTGAACAACCATTCAATTTGTCTATGGTCAAAAAGGAAAATCCTTATGAAGAGCCTTGTCTCATAGACACTCTGCACATGAATTTTGGCTTATAAAAAGGTGGAATAAACATTGTGTTTTCCATTGAAGCCACCAAAGAGGATGCAGGGGTTGTTCCCCTTCCTATCATGATAGAGAAGCCACCAAGCATTGCTTCCATAGCTTTTACTAGGCTGCAGCACACAACCCATGGTCGTCTGCTCCTGCCAACTCCAACTATTCAGCTCCACCAATTCAAATAGATTACTCAGACCCTTCAGCTCACTCCACCAAAAAGAAAATCTCACATTTTGCCAGTTGGAATTCGAGGCTAGCATCTGTATAGGTAACCCTGGCTGATGGATGTACCTAGTGGACATTTTCAATGAAAGCTTTGAGCGCAAAGATTTTTGGTGGTGGTATGTTATAATCCTCCCTAGTAATGTAATAAAGGACTAAGGGTGTATTAATATTAGGATTATGGGTGTGAATCCATAAAGGACTGGGATTAGTATTAATATTAGAACTATGGGTGTGAATTCAAGTTTGTCTTCTAGTGGCCACACACGATATATGCACATGGTATAGATGCCTATGGTATTAGTAAGTGGTTTTGGCGTTAGAATAGCTATAAATAATAGTGTATCCTCCTCATGTGATATCTTGCATCCCTTGCCTATGAAATTGTAATAGGGGGTTGCCCACTAGGAGCGGTTGGAAAGGAAAGGCTATCCCCTCTCTTGAATAGGGTGGATAACACAATTCGTTGGTATTTCAATGTTATGCAATTTGTGTGATTCTGGTTAGAGTGATTCGGTGCCAGAGTTTGGATATTAACAGAACCCGATTTGACACGAAATAGCCTAATAAGAGTGCATTAATGTCCAATCATGACCAAATACAGTAAATGGAAATATGTTTGCATTATGCATCAGAGGCGTAAAAACAAAAAAGAAGAAATCCTAGGACATGTAAAATGGAGTGTAAAGTAGTGTAACAAATAATAATGTTGCTAAAAAGTCCCAATGAAGGAAGAAATTCTATTCTTAAAATCTGAAATCTCCATGAAGCACTCTGGAATAAATTTTAAAACTTAAAATCTGAATTCCCATGAAGCACTCTGGAAACAAAACGAAACTGTAGGAGTGTTGAATAACTTCAAAACAGCAAATTGGAAAGTCGAACAACTATCCACTCTTATTATCAGAAGCAATGTCAACTATAATATCAGGTATCTGATAACTAAAACCTATCAGAGGGTTTCATCTGGAGAGAAACCTGGCCTGATAGGACCAGGTCGAGTGTCAAGTACTCCTGTGTAGTAGGAAAGTCTTGGCAGAGGAGACTGAGGAAGAAACACTTCCATCATTCAAGGCCAAAGACCTCTCAACCGATATTAAAGAGCTGGTGACACAACCCCAGCCAGAGGCGTTATAATGTGTTATTCTCATATCCCTCGTGGAAAAGTTAAAGGTCAGGGTAGGTTGTCAAAACAACCCAGTTTATAACTCACTTGTCCTCCTTAATTCTAGAATTAATGGCCCAATCATCAGGCACTATGGCATAATATCAACACCAGCCCTACTAGGATTTAATAACTCTAGTGAGCCTACATTAATGAGAAATGAGGTGATAGTAAAGTTTGTGTCAACTAACCATATCACTACAACAAATCCCCCACTCTTGATGAATATGAATGGAGTAAGCTAAACTCTAGACGATTTGCACCCAAAATCCGGTGATTTTTCCGGCCAAAATCCGGCTGAAATTGCTGAAATGGCAGTTTTGGGTTGTTGGAAATTTGGAATTGCATAATTGGGGTGCCCCAGGGGTAATCAAGAACGCTGAATCCATTTCTGCATTTAAAATTGCAATTTGAACAATCAAAATCGCAATTTCAACAACAAATTACATCGCTGGATTCCAGCAAAAAACGCCGGAAAGGTGCAAATCGTCTAGAGTTTATCTTACTCCAATATGAATGAGTATCACAGTCACGTGGTAGGTGAAAGAAGAAAACACTATGAAGCTTTGAAAAAGCATATAACTATTGCAGTAAACAATCGAGGAACTCCAGATTCTGAAATATATTTGGAAGGTTTCATGTGCATCATGCATGCCAGAATCTGAATACTGACCTAAACGCTATAAACCCTGTGACTTGTGCATATCATGTAAAATAAAAAAACAGGAATACAAATAAAGTCAAGAAGACTCAAGACACAAAAAGATCCAAAGCTAAAAATTACTTATCCTCGTATGTTCATCGAACACCACTTAAAAAGTTAAATATCTGCATCATAGTCCAGCTATTTGCCAGAAGCTCAAATATCATGTCCAAGTTTAATATGTTCCTCATAACAAGAAAATTCTTGATTTCAGAATGATGCTGTAAAATGTTGTGATTAAGAAATTATAGGAACAAATACAAAATAATTATTTGATTATCCTTATCGAAAGTATTCTGAAGTGATTCTGACTTCTGAGTACTTTTAAACTGCTATACACAAGGCAGCAGCAAATATAGGCTATATATAGCACATGCAGGATTTGTGAAGGCAGAAATTAAGCAGCATATGCACTTGAGTGTCAAAGTTCAGCAAGTTCAGCCTGCTTGACACTAATTTCCATGCTTATTGATTGTTTTATCATCATTAATTTCATTGATGATTCTAAACTCAATTCTAGATATTTCTTGAAATAGATTTAGATGCATTTTTTAAGACATGTTAGATAATCATCTCAGGTGAATCTTTGCTCCAAACTCTTCCTAGCCTCATGCCATGTTTGATGATAACAATGGTTGGATGACTGTTGTAAAAGGTTTTTAAAAGGGTTAGAACATTATGGGATAGGAGAGTAAATCTACTTTTGAAGAGCTTATTATCAGAGTTATATTCTTCAAGCTAAGTCTTTCCATGCATAATTGTTGAATTTTCACCATTTCGGTAGAATAGGAATCCCTTATCGAGTGTAATGTGCCATCCTATCTCTCTCTACTTCCTGATCATTTTTTCGGTCATATTTAACACAGCAAATTCATATTTAAAAATTTAACTTACCATGCTAAATGAACCAAGATATAACAGAATGAATCACCATTCCTCAAATATTGCATTGACTCCCTCTTGGACCTCCATTATCCAAGGAAAGAGACACTACTACTATTTGTCTGAGAAGACAAAAAAAGGCTTATCCAGCTGAAATATAATCTATATACTAGCAACAGTCTAGAACAGCCTGATATATGAGAGGATGGGAAAAAAAAAGACTAAATAGGCCTAACTTAGAAAACGAATCAGGACAAAAATAAATTAATAAGCAAAGAGACAGGAGCTACAAATATGTTGGTCACTGAAAATGAGTGTACTCTCTCCTCTCCTGCATTTGTAAATCATATGCAAGTAATATAAAAAAGGGAAAAAGAACAAATAACCTGCATCCACCCTTTCCATTCCTCAGTTTGATGCCTATTCAAATATAGGATAGTCTTTCCTGTGACTGGAGACTTTTCAGTATGCTTCCTTAGAGATGTCATCCAAGAAACAATGATAAGGAGCAAATAGAGGAAGAGGAAGAGATCCCGGCTATAACTCTGCACAGCAAAAGCACAGTATATTAGAAAATCCAAAGATTAAAAATAATAAAGTTTGAATCATATAAATTGGCATTAAACTAATCCACATTATCACTTTACCAAAGGTGCACTAAGAAAAATATATAATTGTGCAATCTATGCAAATATTGCTGACAGAATTATAGTGACACTTAAGACAAAATATCTTTCATGTTGTGCAGAATCTGCATGACAATTAATAACATTACCTGGAATCCTAGGCAGTCCCCTGGGATATAATTGACAATATATACGACAGTCCTACTGGATGCTTTTTGGTCATCCCTGGTTATTACTATTATTGTCTTCTTTCCTTTACTTAATGGAAATGATGGGTTGGAATCGATCCTAATTTGTATTATAAAAAGATAAACACAAGGTTCTTGATAAGTTGAGAATTACAAAGAGTTCTAAGAAGTTCATTGCATGGTGCAAGACAGAGTTGGGTTGCAAGCCTGATATGAAAGATATCAGCTTTATGCACCATTTTTGGGTCTAGAGGTTTGGTAGGGTACAACTGAGGTCTTCCTTGGACAGCAACATACACAGTGGAGAATCTAAAAAGATTTCGGATGGATTGTAAGCCATTAGCCATTCCTATGGTTCCAAGTCTAAAGTTACATGTTGATTTAGTTTCAGGTTTGGTAGATCCTTCTCTGTGTATAGGCAGTTGATTGGTTCCCTTATGTATGTGGAGAATACTAGGCCCAATATATTTTTGCAATGAATACTTTGAACCAGTTCATGGTTGAACTCAAGCAGATTCATTGGATTGTTGCAAAGCATGTTCTCAATACTTAAGGGCACATTTTATAATGGCTTGAGGTACATGGGAGATGGTGAGTTGATGCTGCATGTTTTTGTTGACTCAGAGTTGGGTTGCAAGCTTGATATGAAAGATATCAGCTTTATGCACCATTTTTGGGTCTAGAGGTTTGGTAGGGTACAACTGAGGTCTTCCTTGGACAGCAACATACACAGTGGAGAATCTAAAAAGATTTTGGATGGATTGTAAACCATTAGCCACTCCTATGGTTCCAAATCTAAAGTTACATGTTGATTTAGTTTCAGGTTTGGTAGATCCTTCTCTGTGTATAGGCAGTTGATTGGTTCCCTTATGTATGTGGTGAATACTAGGCCCAATATATTTTTGCAATGAATACTTTGAGCCAGTTCATGGTTGAACTCAAGCAGATTCATTGGATTGTTGCAAAGCATGTTCTCAATACTTAAGGGCACATTTTATAATGGCTTGAGGCACATGGGAGATGATGAGTTGATGCTGCATGTTTTTGTTGACTCAGATTAGACGTTAGACACAAATGCTAGGAAAAGCACTTCAAGGTTTTATTTCAGTGTGGGGTCACGTATGATATTTTGGTTCAGGAGGAAGAAAGCAATTGCACTCAGTTCAACAACGGCAGAGTATATTGCAGCTAACTCTGCTAGTTGTGAAGCCACATGGCTTCGCAAGTCAATAGTAGAGTTGATCAATCAGATGTTGGAGCCCATTATGGTTTACTGTGACAATCAAAGTTGTATCAAACTCTCTAAGAATCCACTATTTCATGATCGCTCCAAGCACATCAATATCCAATACCAAATATCAGGAACCATTCCGTACAGAGGGTTCAGAATGAAGCAATTGTTCGTGCATACGGATTCGCAAGTTGCAAACATCTTGATGAAGCCCCTGGTTAAAGGGAAGTTTGAGATGCTTAAGGAGAGACTTGGCTTCGTGGAAAACAATTTCCTCCCAAAGAGGGTATTAAAGTTTACATGTTGCTCAGTGTGTTCACCTTCAGCAGAAATGCACCTACAGCAGACCCTCGTTTCTCTTAATTCTTTTGCACGTCTGTGTGGATTAGACCATTTGCAGTTTTAGCTTTTTGTTGTTATTAGATTGTTCCAGATTTAGCTTTTGCTTTAATTAGAAGGTTACTTTATTTCGCTTTTCCAGGTCTAGGAAAAGGTGCCAGCGTTGGAGAGTTTTCCAAATTTAACTAAAATGTATGTGTTGGAGGATTTTTCAAGATTAAAACAAGGCAGTCTATTCAAGGAAATCTGCTCATACAAAAAGCACACACTTCTCTAGGATAAATTTAGGGTTTAGGGTTTTGCTTCTAAACTTAGGAGCTCTATATTGAAAACCCTTGCCTTCTTCATCTATAAAAGAAGGTAGAGTGGGCAAGTGTTATTCAATTTTATTTTGAGTTAATGATTAGCTAGTTATGTAATATCTTCTTCCTTTTGAGTTAATAAAGAGTGTTGTGATTGGTTACTCCAATTTTGTAGCTTCTTGTTCATATTTTCATAATTATGTGTTTTCAGATCTAGCATTCCTATACTCACAGGTTTGATAAAATTAACAGTTTTGGTCACCTAAGGTTTGAATCTAAGTTACCGGAAACGGTCATGCACCCTCCTTGAAACGGCATTCCAAGTTTCCTAAATGGAAACGGATTAGATACAGGGCTGATACGTGGTGGATCCGTATCTGACCTGGATGGTATGGATTGGCTAATTTGGAAACGGATCCACCTGTTATCACATTCATAATAGCTAGGGCTACCATGTCTTCAAACCAGTTTTCAGTACTTTTCTGAGCCAGTCCTTTTGCTATGAGATGCATGAGATCAGCAGTCGATGAGCAGCTTTTCTATGATCACTCATACTTTCAGCAGATCCAGAGCATCCATTTTCAGCCTTATGCCAGGACTGAGCCTCATGACCCCAGATTTGATGACTGAGGTGGCCATTTTCTTCCATACAGAGCAATCATGATAGCAGTGCATATGGTTTATACAGCAGCAGTGTTTCAGTGACAGTTAGAGGTTCAAATGATGGATACAGGTATATGACCCAGCAGGTATATAGTTGTGCATTGGATACTTATATTGTGCTCTTTTACTTATCTTGGTAGCTTGACTGGATCAAGGCTGCGGGGAATCACTCTACCCCCCAGCGCTTCGCTCCCAATTCGCGCTCCGGGAGGAATCGATGAGGAATTGATCCCGGAATCGCAATTCCTCGCCGATTCCTCCCGGGAGCGATTTGGTAATTCGCGATTCCTAGGGTCAAAAAAACGCTCCCTGGTTTTCCAGGAATCAATCCGGAATCGACGATTCCGGATCGATTCCTGAGCGATTCCGGGCAAAAAAAATCGCTCCCTGTCCGATTCCGCGGGATTGGTGGACTTCATGAAGATTTTTTTTGTTTTTTAGGGATTGGGTAGGGTTTTTTTATTTTTTAGGGATTAGGTAGGGTTAATTTGGGCAAATAAAGGGTATTGGACTCCATTTGGACTCATTCCATTCCTCATTTCATTGATTTCACTTCTCTTGCTAGGGCTTTGAGTGGGTTTGCTAGTTGTTTGGGAGCAAATTTGTGGGAGCTTGGAGGGGAGATTGAAGGGTTCTATTTGGGAGAGCTTGCAAGGGAGATTGAAGGCTTCCATAAGGACATTCAACCACCATTGAAGAGCTAAAAGGTAGGCTCTAAAAACACAATCTTTGTTTGTTTTTGAAAAAAAAAATCAATATGTTAAAAAATTTAAACCTTGCAATGTTCTCTTCTCCAGCTCTTTCCAATTTCTTCTTCTCCATCATTCTATTGCAGGAAACAAGTGACTCTCATCTTGAATGAAGAAACATGATGGGTAGGTGGTTTTGGCTTTTGGTTCCATTTCTTCTCATTAAGATGGTGTTGGGAAGCAGATATGGTGGTGGTAGTGATGAGGGGGAAGAGGTAGAGAGTGGCACATACCATGGAGAAGAGGAGGAAGGGGAAGAGGGTGATGATAATGAGAATGAGAGTGATCAAGGGCAAAAACAAAAAGACACAACACCTTTGTGGAAGTATGTGACAAGGCTTGGGGGAGGGAGAGGGGGTGGAACCACAAAGTTTATATGCCCCCATTGTACTAAAACTTACACTGGTTCATATACCCGGGTGAGAAAGCATTTGTGTGGGATTATGCCATGCAATCAAGGTAAGGCTACTGGAGTCAAAACTTGTGACAAAGTGTCATCTAAAGAGAAAAGCAAATACAAGATGGAAGAAGAGGTCGCTCAAAACAATTCCAAGAGATCAAGGGTTGAATCTGAATCCTCACAGAGAATGTTTGGTAGTGGAGCTGGATCATCAGCGGCTCGATCGGGACCTCGCCTATTCGAAGAACATTATCGGATTTCCTTTACCAAGGTTGTAGAGATGATGTGGATTCAAACATTTATAGGTTTCTCTATGCATGTGGTGTGCCATTCAATGTTCTTCGCTCACCCTATTGGCATGAAATGGTACAAGCCATCAATGGTGCCCCTCAAGGATACAGAAGCCCTAGGTATGACAAAGCTAGAACCATGGGACTTGACAGGGAAAGAGCCAAAATCAATGGTGCTCTTGGAAATTTTACAAATTATTGGTCCAACTATGGGGTATCCATTGTATCTGATGGGTGGACAAATGTTAAAGGCAAGCCATTGATAAATATTCTTGGCGTTTCTGCCAGCGGTGCAATCTTCCTTTCATCCCATGACTACTCAGATTGCTACAAGACCAGTATTAATAGTGCACAACCTTTACTTAAAACTATTCAGGAGATTGGGCCATACAATGTCATTCAAGTCATCACTGATAATGCTGCTAATTGTAAGGGATAAGTATCCCAACATATTTTGGTCAGGGTGTTTGGTTCACACATTGAACCTTTTGATGCATGATATTGTTAAGATGAAGGACCCTAATTACCGATGGATTGGTGCCTTGTACAAGAGAGGTAAGAAAATGATCAAATTTATTACCAATCATAGCATGGCCCACCACATTTTTCGCAATCACTCTAGGTTGGAGCTATTGAAGATTGAAAAGACTAGATTTGCTAGTTACTACCTCACCTTCAGGAGGCTTTTGAAGGTAAGAGAGGCATTGGCTAGTATGGTCTCAAGTGATCCATGGCAAGTATTAAAAGACAGATCTGCAAGCACAGCTGATAGACATGACTTTCAAGAGGTGGAGGACACCGTTCTTGATGGTCATTTCTGGTCACAGGTTAGGTATGTTCTGCAGTTCACCAAGCCAGTTTATAACATGATTCGTTTTGCAGATACAGATCAGCCGGTGATTGGGGAGGTATATGAGCAGATGGATAGCATGCTTGGTCAAATCAAAGACATTGTTGAGCAAAGAGATGCAATCTTGTATGACCATATTCATAAACATGTGGTCAAAAGGTGGGATAATCTAAATGTTGCACTCCATGCCCTTGCATATGTCCTTACCCCAAAATACTATTCTCCAATTTGGTTGGCCCAACCTGCACCTGGGGGTGGAGTTAGGAAAAAACCCCACAGAGATCCAGAGGTGCAAAATGGGTATATGCTTGCATTAGACAAGTTGGTCCCTGATGAGGATGAATGTGCTCAAGTACGGAGTGAATTGAGCGAATATATCAGTGAGCATGGAGCCTTTGGTACCCTACATGCAACCAAAGATCGAGATAGATTGGATCCTATCCGTTAGTGGAACATGTATGGCTCTGGAGCCACATATTTGCATAAATTGGCGGTGAGGGTGCTTTCACAGGTTGTTAATAGCTCTTCTGCAGAGAGGTGTTGGAGCACCTACAACTTCATCCACAGTGTAAAGAGAAACAGTTTGAATGTAGAACGCGCAAAAAGCTTGGTTTATGTGCACTACAACTTGAGGTTGTTGTCCCATTATTGTGAGGCGGCCAAGAATGATAGAACATTTTTGACTTGGGACAACAATCCAGAGGAGGCTAATGTGGAGGATGGAGCCATAGCATTAGAGCGCTTGGAGGCTGAACTATTGGGTGATCATGATGATCCAATTCATGCTACAGGTACCCGTACAGAGATGCCACCCCCAAGCAGCAACAGCTTTCCAAATGCAGGAGTTTTGCCTTTAGCTTCACAACGTCCAATAGCCCGTGGGGGCCATTCATCTTCTTCTCATGTTCCACGATCACTTCTAGCAACTCCTATTCCACCTAGGCCATGAGAAAAGAAATTGGAAGTTTCTCGTGGCAAGCAGAAAGCTTAGTAGATAGTATCATAGATTCATAGTACTTTGTATTTCATTTTCATGTTTATTTTGGCCTATTTTGTAAACATTATGGCCTAGTTTAATGGCAAATATTATATGTTGAAATTTGAAGGTTGATGTTGTTGATGATTGATGATTGATGATTTGATGATGATCATTTAATGACAATGTTATAAGTTATAGCTCCTAGATGATTGATGTTATATCAATGTGTACTAAATGGTTATATGAATATCTATGTTTTCATGTTTTCTATAGCTAATTTGGCATAATACATGTTTTTTTTAATATATATGCATCAAAATATATTAAAATATATATTATATAAAAAACGCTCCCGAAACGGAAGCTTTTGAAAATTTCGCTTTTCACTCCCGCTCCCTGCTTTGCTCCGCGCTCCCAACAGCGTAGGACTGGATATTTAGTGGTTATTATCTAGCGATATGTTTATGTGGTTGATTGATTGTTTAGAAGTGAAAGTAATTCAGTTGCTTGAGAGCAGAATTTCTTGTGTATACTCATTGGTCATGCCCTCTTAGTAGTATGGACTTGGTCATTCCCTCTTTATGGTTTGCTAGTCATGACATCTCTCACTATCCCCATCCATCCGTTATCCTTCATTCTTGGTTGTACCCTGACTTACACTTTGGCCTATGATATTGAGGACCTCCCCCACCTACGCCTCTATGTTGGATAGATTCCTTGTTGTTATGTGTCTCGGCTCTGAGTTGTGTGACAAAACTTACCGAAGCCTTGATCCTTCTGGGCCAAACCAACTCGTTGGTGTTGCTTCCTGAGCTTAGGTGAGTTTGGATTCTAAAGCCTTGACCTCTCTAGTCAGTTGCCCCCGATGTTTGGTCCTGATTGTGGATGATCCCCCCTACTTGCCTGAGTTGTGTCAGCTAAAACTAGAAGCAAATTGTACTACCATCATTACATGCATTTATGTGATCCATTATTATATCTTATGAAATGCAAGCCCGTAGTAAAACAAAGTAAAACTGTGCTTTTAAGCACAACAAAGAGGGCTATGAAATGAAATGTAAAGCACACTGGATGAAAGCTACAATTAGTTGTGCTTTTAAGCACATGCAAAATCCGAAGGGTCAAAGGCCTAAAAGCAGTGGATAAACAAATGCTAAATCTAAACACTGTTGGCCATGCTATTATTGAAATGTAATGATTATTTCCTCCCGAAGCCTACGGGTTGGGATGTGAGATGGAGTAAGGGACAGCTAATTCTAAGTGTCCCCTAGAACCTCAAGTTACGATTAACTGTGCACCTAGTCACTATGGTTCTAGAAAAGATCCTCACAGAGCTTGATTTTAGCTTGGATGTGAGTTGTAGACATTTGTTAAACTTGAATGGGCACTCCTCAAAACAACTTATTCCATTTGTGAGACACCGCCATTCCATGTGTGTTTTCTGTCCAGCATATGCTTAGGTGGCTTTCCCTTTCCCTTTATATGAGATGTCACAGTGTTGAAGTTGTAAAGTCATTCCCTTGTCTTAACCTTGTCTTTTCACCTTCACCATTTCTAGCAAAATGGCCACACGTCCATAAATGAGTATACACTTGAGGGTCTTCTTTTTGAGTAATTGGTTGCTTTTATCTAGACTTATATTTGATGGTTTTTTGCTTAATCTCCAGTAGAATGTCACTTTGTACTTTGGTTTTGCTATTGAAATATTTAAAGGAGCATATCTCATCCATTTGCACTTGCAGCATCAGTTAGTTCTAGCCTAGGTCATTATTTTGATCAGTTTTGACTTGGTCAACCTAGTTTGACCAAGTCAACCGCAGGATCCGAGATGAGTTGGACCAATGATGTTCGAGATTGATTATTTGTGGTCCTATAGTGCCCATTAGATGGTTCCATTAATCAGACAGAGGTTTCACATGATGGTTTGATAGATTTTTACTATGTTGCACAAGTTTCCGGAACGCGGAAACCTTGGGAACTCAGGTACGGGTGTCCGATACGGCTAGAAGTTTCCCTTAAATTTGCAGGAAACGGTGGGTTGGGAACGGCAATAATATATATTAAAAAATATAAAAATAATATAATTAAAAAACAAAATTAAACTTCTATTGTATGTTCTAAATCTTCTAATTAGGAATAGTACATTAATTAATAATTAATAATTATCATATAAAGCAATTGATACCAATTTAATAACCTAAATTTAAAAAACAATGTGTATAATGTAATTGATAAAAAAAATAAATTATAACTAATAAATAAATTTTAAATTTTAAAAATTTAAATAAACAAATTTCAAATTTCAAAACTAATCAGTAATTTAATATTAATAACTAAAATTTAATAAATTGAAACTAAAAAAAAATATTAAAAATTAAAAATATATAATTTTTAAAACAATAAAATTTAAAATCATAAATATAAATATTAATGATAAACTAAAACATTTTATCATTAATAATTAAAACAATTTATAATTTAAAAAATAAACTTTTAACAAAAAATTTAAAAATTTATAAAATATTATAAAGTCAGCCGCCAACACCGTGAAGAGGTCGCAGCCGCAGCCGAGCCAACACTGTCGTAACCCTTTTATCCAACAAGAAGCCGCAACCGCCAACACCGTCGTCGTTACCCGACCAACACGAAGCCGCAGCCGAGCCGCCAACACGGTAGTTGTTACCCAAGCTCTGCCAACACCACTGATGAAGCCGCGCCACCAGCAGCTCGGCTCTACCTCTACGTAGATGAGTCGAACAAGCTCTGCCTCTGCCAAGGTCCATGAACCAGCTCAGCTCGGGGTGTCAACTCGCAACCTCTACGCAACTGCCGGCAAGGGAGACACAGAAGGGGCAAACTCAACACCATAACACTCCCGACCGACGGAACAGCAAAAAACACGTTACTGAGTTCCCGAATTTTTAAGCTAGAAGTTCCCGAAAAGTTCCAAAGCTCTCGGAACCGTTCCAGCTAATTTTGGAACGTTTCGCTCCCGTTCCTAAGCTCCCTGGAACGCGGGAACTTCTGGAACGAGTTCCCTGAACTCCGGGAGCGTTTCCCGTGCAACGAAGGATTTTTATTATTATTATTATTATTTACAGGCCATTATTTTTATTGTCCAAGCATGGTTGAGCTTACAGATGATTATCTTGATGGTCACATGATGTATGAGTACTCATCCTTACTTGATTTGGACCTTTTGAGTTCATTGGGACACTCAGTTATCAATTCCAAGCACTTACAGATGAAGATATGGCCATTGTATCACTTTGCAGCTTATTGCCATATAAAAATGGCCTATTCAGCACTTTTGAGATCATTTGAGTTCTCCTAGGGCGCTACAGAGGGAGTATGGGGTCCAGCCACTCGTTATTATCATATTACCATACTCCCAAACATTTTGGTGCAGTCAATTTGGTGCTCGAAGCACTTGGCAGAGATTTACAAGCATTTTTATCTTTTACAAGTAATATTCCGACAGTAAAAAATGGAAGAATTGGCTACTAAGGAAGTCGATTTGGGCAAATGAGGCAAGGAAATGGCATGAGGTTTGATCAGAGATTGATTATGATGCATCCCACACCTTCCGGCACAGTCAACAGCATCAGTGAGGTCCACATGTCTTCTTATTCATCAGATGGGGGCATTTTATTATAAGGAAAACACATCCTAGTGATTTTTATCACTCTTTGATATATTATGACTTGATGTAGTTAGGGCATTAGTCTAGTGAATATGTATTATCTCCTAGACCCCCCCAACATGTTTTTATGTTGTTTCCTAGTCAATTTATGTCATGCGTCCCCCCTAGGGCATCATTGAGGAAACACGTCCCCCTCATCTTGAGTGATCCATGTATTATGATTCCGACTCATCTTAGCCATTGATTATTATTGTTGTATCTTATGATCTCAACCACTCATTTAGAAAGTGGTTAGGATTTTGGTCTCCCTCACTCCTATTTAAAGAAGAGACCCCCCTCATTGTAAAAGGACTTTTGGCTTTGGATTTCTGTCAATAAAGAATTATTTTGGGAAAAATATTTTGCCTTTGTTATAGATTGTTCTTGTGCTTGATTGTAGCTCTGATAGCCTGTCACATCCTTGTTATTTGATGAGATATCCATGTTAGACGTTTTGGCTTAGTGTGTGCTTTGAAGGAGGGTGACTTCACTGGAGGATTTCGTGGGGTTTCTTCGAATCTCTTCATTGGAGGAGTAAAATAATCAGGGACTAATTTATAATGTAGCTTTGATCAATGTTTATGCTATCTGGTTCTTCTTGCACCATTTACTTTCTCTTTCTGTAAATCAATTCTCATTGAGATTGTCATTTGTAAGAAGGGGAGCCCACTAGTTGCTGGAGGCAAATCGATTTCATCTTGGAGTCTGTCAAATCAACTTGGAATTGCTTCGAGGGGGTCGGAACATCATTGCACTTGGCATCTACAAGTCACAGGAGGTAAGTACCACTGTTTTTCTTGAGTTATTTATCTATTCCATTAGTCTGCTGCTATTTCTACTGCAAACCCGAAACTGCTAAAAAATATAAAAAAATTCTAGCTCAAACAACTTCAAATCGTGGCAAACAATTTATGGGTTTTTACTTTTAGGCCTAGCCCAACGAGGGTTTACTGGGGCGTCACCCTCAGTGGACTCCATCTTGCCCAATTCCCTAGGCATTGATTTCTCACCCTTGCGCCCTCTCTGAGTTTGCCCTTTTAATAGTTGTTTGATGCCCAATCTTTGCTTGTGAACCTTGATATGGTCAGATCTATCACCAAGCAGTGCTAGAAAGCCCTTATCTTCTCATATCTGCTTCCTTGGACTATTTCTCAATAATATAATTTCACATTTCTCGAGGCAATGAGATTTGATCATTTAATCCTAGCACATGTATCCTAGATCCATTCTAATCTGAGAGTTACTGTAATTATATCAATCTAATCTAATATCTTAAATTCCTTAAGCCTCTACAGTGACTCTTTCCCTTAGATTTAGGGTTCCATCCTTCACCCTATGTATTCTAGTTTATAGTTGGATTAGATCTCTCCTATAGGGAGTAGATAAGGGTCTCCCCCTTTGTTATCTAGGGCTTGGATAGCATAAAGTGAAGAGTGCCTTGATAGGCGTGACAACCAATCCATCTAGGAATCGAGGCCCTTTTAGGTCACCTATTTAGTTGCCTTTCTCCTCTACCATCTTGTATAGGATCATCTTTTGGGGCAACTACAAGTTGTGTGATAACACCACCTTTTCAGGATACAGATCGGCCGCCAATGAAACAGATCGATGAAATTTTGATACGTTTCAGCCAGTGAAAATAATCGTGAAACGTTTTATCCGTGTTTTTGGTGACTCATAAAACCTAGCATGGGCCCATGGCTTTACCTGTTCTGACTTCCTGTGAATCATTTTGTTCGTTTTCGGGCCTAAGACTGAGACTGTGATCGCGCTCAATCGCTGAAGCCTGAGACTGATCGTTTGCGTGGGCCATCCTGCAGACTTGTCGTGAAGCTCTTCGATGGACCGGCTACAGTGTTAACACAGTCCTTGTCGTGGCTGGGTCGTGCCTTCTCTTCATCTTCACGCTCAGTGTTTAGTTGCTTGTTCCAGGAACCCTGACCATAATCCACTTCCAAGTTCGTTGCTCGCGAGTCGCGGGTGCCAGGACCAGGTATGTAACATGTTTCAAGTTTCAACTTCCATTGTTTTTCATTTTGTCTTTCATTGTTTTTCATTGTTTTTCATTTTGTTTTTCAAGCTTCTCTTCGTCTTTGGTTGACTTGGATATCATTTTTCATCTTTGCCTACCTGGTAGCCATTTTATTACTGGAAAAATCTTTTCTTCTCGTTGCCCCTTCTGCCTTCACCTCAAAGGCTCAACATTAAACAAGCAAAAAGATAAATGAGTCGGGGCAGACTTGCAGAGCCTAAACCTGAACCTGGGCTTATAACTATAAAATTATAAATATATTAAAGCCTTTTTCAGATTTCTAACAAGATTAGCACTTCTTCTGAGACCCTTACACCAAACTGCTTTTAGCTATCAATGCTATTTCGAAATTGGCTTTGTTGAGCTGAGCACTTGCCTTACCCTTTTTAGATAACACAACTTTTAAAATAATATTGTCTCAATGATCATCTATGTTTGTTTGGTTATCCATTTTTACTTCCATGGATTAACATTTTGAACTTAATTAAATTTAACATTTTGAAGTTTGAACTTAATTAAATTTAACAGAACTTAATTAAATTTAAAAGTTTGCATTAAATATTAAATTAAAATTTTGGTCTTAACTTTTAAACACAGTCTAATCAAATAATAATAAAGCTGAAGATTTTCCCCACCTTGCTTGTAGACTGCAGTCTATGAAATTATGAATAACTTTTAAACACAGTTCAGTTATATTTCAAGAAAATTTCAAAATACTGCATGTTTCATGTTATATTAAAAAATTCTATAACCGTATCAGCATTTGGATCTCACTTTGTGTGACTGTGTTCATTTTCCTAATTCGTATATTCCTTGGTCATGCAGGGTATAGCTGCTAGCAGCATAGCTACAGCCTACTAGGCTACTATTCATCTGCATCATGGAATCGACATCCGTCAATGTTGGGGAGCCGGAAATTGAATCTGCCCCTATAGAGAAATTGATCCAAAGTCTCCTCTTTGGAAATATGTCACTGTTGTGGGGTAGATCCAAGGAGGGGGGTCATTAATATGGAATTGCGGTGAATGCCAAAAGGAATTCAAGGCATCCTACACCCAGGTGAAAGCACATTTGCTTGGGATAAAGAACATCGGTATTCGAATATGCACCAATCCACCTAGACCGGATAAAAAAGATGGAAAGGGTTTGAGCAAAGAAAATATAGCAAAGTATAAGAAAGAACAACATGAGGCAGATGTTAAAGCAAATGAATCAAACGTTGCCTTTCAGTTCAGACAACCAACAAGAATGGGGGCATATTCATCAAGGACTCCATTTCCCTCTCATGAATTTGGTAGTCCTTCAAGTTCAAACTCAAAGCGGTTTAATTTGGGACTGCTTGAAAAAAGTTTAATAATGATGCTCGAGACTCAACGGATGAAGCTATAGGTCAGTGCATTTATGCAAATGGCCTTCCTTTTAACCTTCTGCGATTTCCTTACTGGGCAGAGATGATTAGAGAAGTTAACAAAGCCCCAGCAGGATACGTTGGCCCTGGTTATGAGAATATCCGTACTACACTATTGACAGGTGAGAAGTTACGTTTGGATGGTGCATTGAACCCCATCCGTAATCCATGGCGCATATCAGGGGTGTCCATCATTTCTGATGGATAGAAAGATCAAAGGAATAGGCCTTTGATCAATGTGATTGCTCAAAGCCCTAAAGGGGCAATGTTTTTGAAGGCAGTGGATTGTGAGGGGCAGCAAAAAGATGCTCAATTCATTACTGACATCTTGATTGAAGCAATTGAATTTGTGGGGGCAGAAAACGTTGTCCAAGTCATAACGAACAATGCAACGGTGTGTAGACCAGCGGGCCTAATTGTTGAAGGAAAATATCAACACATCTTTTGGACCCCTTGTGTTGTTAAATCATTGAACCTAATGTTGAGTAAGATGGGGACTCAAATCAAGTGGATGCGACTTATTTTTGAAGAGGCAAAGGAAATACAAGCCTTCATCACAAACCACCACATGTCCCAAGGCATTTACAGGGAATTTGCGAAGTTGGAGCTTCTTAAGGTACCAAAAATTTAAATTTTAAAGTTCAAACTTGTAAAGTTTGTTTCATAAATGATAGGAGCATAGAACTCTACATTTTAATTTATTGAAATCTTGGCACTTACAGGTTGCAGAGACTCGTTATGCCTCTCACATCATAGTCTTGACGAGGCTTATGTAGGTGAAAGAAGCCTTACAATCAATGGTATGTAGTTCTCTTTGGAATCAATGGAGGCAATCCCAAACTGAAAGAGCACAAGCAGTGAAGAGGTTGGTTGTTGATGATGAATGGTGGGCTAAGGTGGAGTATCTCTTGGGATAAGGTGGAGTACCTCTTGGTATTTAGTAAGCCAATTGTGGATTTGCTACGCATGTTTGACACAGATAGGCCCAATTTGGGAGGTGTATGAGGGCATTGACTCCATGGTAGAAAAGATGAAGTCATCAATGCCAAGGAGCAGGACCCAGATGAAGTCATTTACAGAAAAGTAAAAGACATATTGACCAAAAGATGGAACAAGATGACCACTTAATTGCACCTTTTGGGCTATGCAGTGAATCCTAAATATTATTCTACAGAGTTGCTAAATGACCCCGAAAGAACTGCACCAAACAATGACCCAGAAGTCTCCCAAGGGTTTAAGAAAGCTTTTCGAAAGCTATTTGTAGACCCTGATATTGCCTATCAGATTCGTAAAGAGTTTTCACATTTTGTGGGATTTGAGGATTTGGGTGCAAGTAATGATCCTTTATCATCTTAAGAATCAAGATCATTGTTATTTCATATTGGTTTCTTATTCATTGCATATTTGTCTAAGATCTGAGGGTTTGAAGTTTGAAATTTGGGTGCAAATATTGAGACTATGTGCGACAAGACCAGACTAAGTCCAATTAATTGGTGGAACTTCCATGGTGGGGAAATTCCAAATATCCAAAAATTGGCCATCAAGATCTTGTCACAAGTTGCTAGTTCCTCATTAGCAGAAAGGAACTGGAGCACATATGGCTTCATCTATTCTGTGAAGCGAAACAGATTGAGCTCCAAGAAGGCCGAGGAACTTGTATATGTCCATTCTAATCTTTGCCTTCTATCACATAAAGATGAATACAAATCAGAGCCCACCAAACTATGGGATCTAGAACCAGAGTTACCTGACTTGGATATGACATTGAATGCCATGTCTCAAATGAATCCATTTGATGAGGGGGCACCGTCAAGTGGACATGGCAGCAATGCTCCCACTTCTAGTTCTAGAGGCAATGAAAGTGCTAGTGTTGATGTTGATCTTTGCCACATGGACGAGGATATTTTTTATGATATGTAAATGTAATTTAAAATTATGTTTTAAACTTTTGAACAATGAAGTATGAACATTGAACACTAGACAATGAATATGATAGTAGGTTGCCACTCAATTCCTTTTGTAATTTGTATATTTGACTTATGTTGATGATGATGATTATGTAATATGTTAAGATGTAGTTTTAATTTGAAATTTAAATGATGAATGTTAAATTTTAGTTAGATTTTAAATATATATATATATATATATGTGCGTGTGTGTGTGTGTGTGTGTGTGTGTGTGTGTCGTTTCCCTGCCATATCGTATCCAGTTTTTTTGAAAATTTGCCGTATCCATGTCCCCCCTGTATCCATATCCGTTTCAGTGCAACTTAGGTTTGAATAGTAGCACAACTATTTTTACCATGGTCTGAAACTTTAGCAGTTACATAGTGGTAGTCTGGAAGCAACTCCTATAACAATTCTATCAAAAGCAAACAAGGATAAAGATCTAAAAATCTAGCTAAAATAAGTTATAGGAAAAGGAATGAGTTCATTATATATGCTAAAAACCAAAACCATGTGCAGTACAAACGAGAGGATGTCATGGCATGTTGGAACTAGTTGATACCAAGTGAGGAAATTGGGAAGCAAGCCCCTCATCGAAGTCATCAATCACTATGAAGGTTAATGCATTGTCAAAAGAGAGGATGTCAAGGCATGCTGGAACTATTTGTTGATGCCAAGTGAGGGAATCGAGAAGCAAGCACCTCAACGGAGTCATCAATTACTATGAAGGGGTTGATGCATTGGCGAACAATGTCCTCTGGAGAGTATCGAAGGCCAAGGGGGCATAGCTGCATGATCCTGTGGGGGCACTAGGGGAAGGAGGTCCAAACCTCCTAGCATCCAAGACCATAGAAAATAAAATTTGGATGGAAGATAGGCTGCTTGATCGAGCTTAGAGGGTAATACTCTATCCAGGGGGAGCTCAACTCTGGAATCTCAACTCTGGAATCTCATAGAGCTTATCCGTCTCCCACACTAGTAATGTTTGTCTTGGGGCCTCGAGCAGCAGCTCCTTAGGGATCTTGAGGACATTGGTTGACCCATCGAGCGATGGGGATCGAGAGTAAACCCAAGATCTCACTGATTTGGAATCTGAAATGGCATGGATCTTTGTCTCTCTTGTATTGCCCCTATCTAACAAGACAGTGTGGAAGGAGGTGATCCTCTTCAAGGAATTTGGGTGAGTAAGGGCCCACAGGGACCGCGATCTATATTTGAAAACCTCTCGTGAGGAGAACGAAGCACCTCTAATCAAGGCAGTGACAAAGAGTGGAGGGGGATATCCTTGAGTCGGGATACACGAGGTATTATTTCCCTCTGATCTCATAGTAGATACATGCTCCTTTGACTCGATCTCCTGTAAGTGGCATAACTAGCAAATCCTATCTGCAGGACGTGGTGATCAATGTCAACCTGGAGCCAATGAGAGCTCACTTGAAACTGACCAAGGGAGATCTTGAGGGCATGCATCCAATGTCTATGCATCTACGGATCACTGATAACAAAGGCATCACTAAGCTCCAATAAAGTGCTCGAAAAAAAGGCCATCTTAGGTCCAAGACCCTAAGGGGTGCAATCGAAGTGACCTAGATATGTTTTTTGTAGATGTCCTATCTAATTACCTATGTTGCCAAGACCCTAAGGGGTGCAATCTAAGTGACCTAGATATGGTTTTTGTACATGTCCTATCTAATTACCTATGTTGCACAAAACTCCTAATGTCCACGTACCAATACCGAAAACTCGTGGAAACTCGAAAACTTCTGGGAAACCTCCAAGGGTCCATGAACAGCTTGAGACCCATAGGAAATCTAAAAAAACCCTAGTTTATGGAAAATGAAAACAAATTTACCTCAAAATCGTTTCTTAACCTACCCGCAAATTAACCTCTCATTCTTATTTTATTGTGAGATAATGTGTTATTCAAAAAAACTATATATATAAATATATATATTGTGTTTCCCCAGACATACCCATTTTGGGGGGTCACATTTCCAAGCGTTCCCATTTTTTAAACTTGTACACTTTTCTACGTTTAGTGCAACTTAGCTAATTACCCAATTCAGATCCTATTTAGATAGTAGGAGGTGACCTGGAGTGTCTAAAGTGTACCTTAAACGGGGAAGACAAATTAAAGAGATGGCAATTGACTAGAGTAACCAAGGGGCCTAGGAGAACCAACAACAAACATGCCATGGGGAGTTGCCAAGGAAGTGGCCTTAAAAGAACAAAGTGCAAGATAAGGCTACTAATCTATCAGAAGTCGGGTTCCCAAAAAACCACGACTTTGTAAAGAAAGAGACTAGTCTAAAAACTGCATCTTGGCATAAAGGATGCACCCAAACTTTTCCTGGACGATGGGCTGGGGAACTGTCTGCTTACACCAGATGATGCACCAAAGAAGTAGTGTTTGGAATCTCTTTGTTCTAGCCCACTCAATCTAAAGCAAACTAGGCACCTTGACCTCAGAACCAGAAAGGACAATGGGTCTGATTATCATGTTCAAAAGGTGCATCTTGGACGAAATATCTTGGAAATGGTTTTGAAAAAACTCTCTCAGTGATGGCAAGGAAGCCATATCTCTTGCTGTAACTTGTGCAGATGCTAGAGAACATGTCTCAACTAAAGAAGGGCCCTGTGAACTGAACCCCAAATAAGTATAGACTGTAGTGATCTAGATTTCTTTCCCTTAGAAATAAAGTAGTAATTAGAGAGAGCATGCTTCAACGTGTTGAAGATCATAACCTTGGTTTTAGCTACAGAAGAAATCAAATGTAACCGATAAAGACATGGGAGAAAGCTAAAAAAGGTTTAAAGGTTGAATGGATTATCAAGTTTAATGACAGGATGTTCCACATGTTAATGGATTATAGAAATTCAATGACAGTATGCTACCCAAGTTAGTGGACTATAGATTTCAATGACAGTATATTGCACATGTTAATGGATTATAGATCTTTAATGACAGTATGCTATTCAAGTTAAGTCCAGGAAAATTGACAGTATGCTCTCATTAGAAAAAAATTTGGTATGTGAGAATAAATGCACCTTTTTTGACTCTCCAAAAACATCTGTTCTGTCACAGATATAAAAATAGAGAAGAATTGCCGCAAATTCAGACCTGCAAACAAAGGATACCAGACAGTGAATTCCTGAAATAATTTGTAAGCAAACTACCTATAAAACCTATTTTTTAGAATAATAATACAGACTACTTACATTACTCTCAATGTAGATCGATTTTCAATTAAAAACGTTTCATCCATTGTTAAGAACCTGGTATCGCAGCACAGTGACAAGCCAATGGGAATCAATATTCCATAGCATGCATATAAAAACAAAACATCATCATGCAACGAAGCATCAAGAGTAAAGCAACAGGCCAAAGCGGTGATAGTCTTCTAACCTGACAAGTTGAGACTTAACAGAAAAATTTGTAACTTTTGGACTGGCTACAGGTTGAAGACCACCTTCAAGCAATACATCTCTCTCCCCTTCCTTTGCTGCCTCATCACCCAAACTTGCAATATTTGCATCTGAATGCCTGCTTCAAATTCAGACAACAATAATAAGCTAGAACTCCAACACCAAGTAAAGTTCATTAGATGATATAACCAACATTAAACAAGAACTGTAAAGCCTATACAACCAATTTGACACATTCATCACCCAATTCTTTGAATAAGGATAAACATTAGAAATGCAACCAAAGTTGACTGTAGTGAAAAGACACCTGAAAGAAGATAAGCTGCCCCAACTCAATGAGGTGGCAGCATGCACATACTGCTTCAGATTCAAAATCACTGACAGTGAATAAAACTACAGTGTGTTCTGATTTGCAGAATTTCGTGTCAATGTAGCACTTAGGTCAGTTTAAATTTTTCTAGCATTGCTTCGTCTTTCTTCTTACTGGGAAAATACCACAATACCAGTGTGTGCATACTTCGTAGTCGGCCACAACTTCTGCATTTTATAAATTTATTCTAAGATTGTATTATATTCTTCTGGTCCCACGCATCATGTTGATAATCACTCAATCTATGGATAGATTTCTCCAGGGGCATTGGCAAGTTAATATTAACAAACATGATTATGAGACAAACCAAAAGTTGCTTTGAAATCAAGGCTTTCCCATATATGAGATAGGAAGTTAAAAATATGGAAAGTAAAAAAAATTAATCCAGAATAATCACTTTGAGAAACAATGGTGTAAGTTTTCCAATTTTTCCTTCATATAGAAAATAGTTCTATATATGGAATTGAGATATATAATGGCCATATATATATTCAGATTCCAGAATATGGCTTTTTCCATTTATATGGCCAAACTTGGTGCTTAGTAGGTACAAACCATTATAACCTCAAAAGCAGATACAAGATACACGTTAATACCATCCCTGATTAAACTCCTCAAGAAAATATCTCATTTTGCTATTTCCCAGTGCCCGTAAAAAAGAGCACCATGGTTAATTGCATATATCCAACTAAATTAGCCCAAAGGCATGAGAATGATAGTTGGTAACAAGCACTAAAATAACAGCACCCATAATGTCTGACATAATGAACTCATTTAGTCACCACATGATTTGCAGGACTCTAAACAAAAGGAAAAAAAGAAAATATTTGCATCAATGTTTTGGAAATGACGAAGTTATATGGTAAGGAGCAGAGCCAAATTACAACCAAGAAAGTGCAATGGCAAGAATCATTCTTTAAGCACCAACAATGATAAGAACAATTAGGAAAAACACAATTACTTACACTTTCGAAGGATAATGACGTTTCTTGTGCTCCAAGATCTCAGAATACATCCATGCTATAAATACAGGGGTTATTCCAAGGAAAAATGACACCTGTAATATAACACTAGAATGAGTCAAGTATACAAGGTGGCAGCTTACAAGTAAGAACCAGTATTTTCTACAATCATAATGCCAACTCAGTGAGAAAGAAAACCATAATACAAGCCAAGGTTGAACTACGCATCTATACATCACATAAATATTACAAACAAACATAATTTCTACGCCCAATATGTTCCTAGGATATTAGTGACCTTCAAAGGCATTTTGAAACTCCATAGTACAGATTAACAGAAACCATTTCTAAAAATTGCTTTCCCAAGTACTGCTCAACTTCAAGCAGAAATAGAAAGCAAATGGCACAAAATACATGGAAAATTTCTGTTAAGGTATGCAAATATTAATGGCTGTTTCTCTTTCTAAGCTAAACTTATTTAATTAGAGAGATGTTGATTTCTTCGAGAAGGACTTTACTGGGGATTCAAAGTCTCCAAAGGACTACAACAACAGCACCCTATGAGACACTAGCAATTACATAAGCCTGAAACAATGATGCTACATGAACAGAAACTAAGGGAACATTCTTAATTGATTTTATGTTTCAACAAATGTTCTGCTGGCTCTACTTGAGCCTCGTTAAGCCTACAGAAATGGACAAGAAAACTAATATTGACTACAGATAAATCATAAGATAAAGATAAGATAGGTAATTTTATTAATGTCCAACAAATGACCACAAAAGTAGTTCAATGGGACTAAAAGGCACATCCAGTATGAGTAAAATGTGGGAGTGCAAGAGCAACTCCTAGATAATGCTAAAGACAAGAAAGGAAAGTGAAATAAAGTGCCACATAGATAAGTCTCTAACTGAACTGAGCTAATCACTTGGGTTAACCAACACCAAAAGATATAACAGTATCATGGGTGCAGTGATACAAAATGAGAGTGAGAGTCCAATACTGGACATGTCCCGGCACTGATGGAGAGAGAGAGAGAGAGAGAGAGCTGAGGATGAGGTCAAGATCTCCATGGAGTTGCAACAGGGCAATCTCACTAGAGTTCTCCTTTGGTAATTCAAAAGCAAATTTTATGCTAATTTCCCATGTAAACATATAAAAAATTTGAAGAGCGTATTTAGTAGTTGTTAATTGGTTTTCACTTTGGCTCACTGTAAGTTACTAAGTACACTTGATGATGGATATGCCAAGTTGGTGGAACAACTGATTAGTAAGCTAGTACTGTGAGTTTTAACCACATGAGGAATGGTGATATATGTCAAGTGGTACTGACCATGGGCACTCTGCTGCATGGGAGGTTTGTTGTTGGGCTTGATTTATCCTGTCACTCGAGGTATCCCAATATGAAAGATGCATGACCAATCTCCTCTTAGAATATAAGCAGGTTGTATGCATACTAACATCCTTGCTTGGACTCTTTATATATATGAATTTGTGGTTGCAAGGTGCTAGGGAGACAAATTCACAACAGTGGTGTCAGAGTAGATTTTAAGTTTTCCTCCAACTGACCCATTAAATACTATGGGAAAAGAAAATAGCTACCCCTCCAATTGTGCAAAACAAAATCAACCACGAAATATAGATGACAGACAAAAAATCTAAATCAACTGGTAAAAGAAATGGAAATTCAATCTCAAACGACAACTCAAATAACCAATCTTCTAATAATGAAAAGAAGAAAAAAAACACAAAATAGCACTTTGCCAATAACAAATACTAAAATAGTGGGCTTGAAGTTATCTTCATAATTGCTTTGGTAAAAACTTGGCAGCTTTGGACTTATGTCCAGAATATATTACAATAGATTTAAAGTTTAATAAAAGCGACAAAAACATATAAATTAAGTCTAACATAGTTGAAGTCACAATCTTCACTAAACCCTTAACTTAGTATAGTGCAACGCTGAAAAGACCTCAGTCATTTTTCGTGAGGGGAGCTTAAGTTATCTGGCACAGGTTAGCAGACCCTGAAATTTATGAATTCTAATTTCATACTTCTTGCAGAAAGACATACGTTTTTATAATTTAGATACCTTTTCCGGGGTGGCAGGTGCGGGGAATCATAACAGATCCTGGAGGAAATTAATTTCATACTTCTTGCAGAAAGACATACGTTTTTATAATTTAGATACCTTTTCCGGGGGTGGCAGGTGCAGGGAATCATAACAGATCCCGGAGGAAATTAAAAAATTGCATTTGCCTGGGGTTTAGGTGAGAAGACCAATAATCAGGCAGAGATCCTAACTCTTTATCAAGGTCTACTGCTTAGCAAAGAGCCAGGGACCAAGAACATAACAGTGATACACAACTCGCACTAGGAATTAACCACATGTTCCAGAACCCAAGTTCAAAGGATATTCTTCTTCTTAGACTGGTTCAGAGAACAGTGACCACTGTTGGAAAAAAAGTTTTGAAACAATATCATACATCCAGGTCCTAAGAAAACAAAACCCTAGCACCGATCATCAAGCAAATTTTGCATAGGGCTTGGAAAAGGGAAAACTATGGAAAAATGGGTGGCATTGTCTCTATGACATCTCCCATAAGCTATATAATATCTTAATTAAAGGTTGAAATGCATACAAGGAGCAAAGACAAGTGGCAGTGGTGTAGGAACAAGGACACCCACAGCCCTGGCACCTCAGCTCAGTAGTTAATTCACATGTCTCCAGTACCTCTTCACATCATAACAAATCAAGTCTGTGTTATATGCATAGCAGGGATGGAATGGAAATCTGTATGTGGGATCATTAAAATCATGTCTCTATGCATTGGCATGACGATCTATTTGGGGTTTTATGTCTGTTTGCAAGTGTTCCCTTGCTGTCGACTTCCAGGATTTCATCAGTCTCAGAGCTTTTGTGTTCAGCAGAGGAAAAAGGGCCGGAGCCATGTACAATCACTTCCACCTGAACCAATGTGCCCTCTGTGAAATCTCTGACCTGCGCAGGGGGGGTCTGTGTTGTGAAAGGCATACTGAGAAGATGCAAGAATGGCATGGACTGCTAGTAAGAAAACTGGAGAAGCTGAGGAAGAACTGGAAGCAAGGACATGAGGAAGAACGGCAATCTTGGAACCAGCAAATGCAGGAAGTGGAAGCACAACTGGAAATTTTGAACCTAAAGCAACAGTAACACATGTCTGAAATTATAGGTGGAAACAATAGCATAAGAATAGAAAAATGGAGGAAAGCTGAAGGAATTATTGGAAAGAGTGGAGCAGCTGGAAAAAGGAAGGACAGTGGCAAGGGAAGTGACACACTCATACTCAACACCTTCCCACTTTGATGGATTCTATGAGACTCAGCAGTGGAGAGAAATGGAAGAAGCTACAGTACAGCAGGCAGCTTGTCAAGAAAGGGATGAATCAGAGGATGCTCAGACATCCAAAGTTGGTGGTAATTCTGTGTCCCATCATGGGCGTGCTCTTTATTAAATTCTTTATTAAATAATGGTATGCAAATATCTTTTGCTGGCAGGACAGTATGTAAAGCATTTCACATGCCAATTAGAATGTCATAGTAATAGTTTTCTTAAGATAACACAAGTAGACAGCCACGCAGACCTCCTTTTTGACAGTGTGGACTGGTTCTGCTATATATTTTGTATTATTATGCTAGATGGTTCAGCCGCAGCTTTACATATATATGTATGTGTCTGTGAAAATCCATTTTGCTTTAGAAGATTTACACAGATTGAATTTGTAGTAAAATCCGTATCAATGCACCATGATGTTTGCAGCAGCATGACACCAGACTTTCTGACAAATATCATCTTCAAGAAACTGTTAAAAGGGTTGCTCAACTCCAATGAAACTTGCATTAGATCCAGACTTACCCAGTTCATTTTCTACATAATGACAAGCAGATGACAATGCAATGACTTAACCTGTAGCGGTAAGCTACGAATATCAATGCCTAAAGCTCCATTTCAGTATAGCTACTTGATGGCACATTTTCTTTTGCTCTATCAATGCCATTTGGGAGAAATCAAGAAGACAAGATAACATAATTTTACTAATGTCCTTTCCATCAATGCCATTTGGCAGAAATCAAGAAGACAAGGTAACATAATTTTATTAATGTCCTGACCACAAATGTACGGTAATGAGACTTAAAGAAATGCATCCAGTGTAAATACAATATGGGAATGTGAAAGCAACTCCTAAATCAATACTGAAAGTAGAAAAGATAAAGAACTGAGAGTCTAGCGAAAAACTAAGAACTAAATATCTAGCCAAGTGCGTACAAGAACACCTCAATACTAAAGCAAAGGAGAGGATGTCAAGAATCTGATCCCTCAAAAGCTAGACGACTGCCATATCCACATTAAATCAGATCGATGTCATATATTTATACAAGAAAATGATAGTGGCATTGGTAGTTTTTATTTTGATATTCGCCGTGGCTCAAACACAACTCAACCTACATTCTCACCGCGTCTTGGGAGGTCTCCATTCAAATAAAAACAGATCTCTGGCAAATTACTACATAAGTCTCGGAGGTCTGCTTCTTAATACTAAGTCTATGGTTTCCTATTAATCACTAGTGCATTTACAATTGATCAGGCTGGGTTTTTGTTTACAAATCAATGCATGGCCAACACGTTCTGAAACGGACATTCCACGAATTTTCACAAACCAGATCTGGACCAGAATCAAGGTTAAATTTCGTTGGGTTATCCCTTTTTCTAAAAACATAAGTAACGCTTCTAAATGATGCCAAAATAAAACCATATCTACCTACTTAGGCGGAAATGTGTGTACCTGGCCGGCCGTAATTGGGCCTGGACTTATCATCTTGCTCAGAATAGCTGAACTACCCCAACTTCAAATTCACAACTCACAAACAAGCATCGAAGCCCTGGAATTTCAGAACACCAGGGATGAGATCGAACCACGGAGAAGCCCACGAAATTGCTGCCGATCTGAAGCAAGATCCGTGTTGCCAATGGAAGCTACAGATCAGTAGCCAATGCCCAGATCTGCAACATATTTAAGGATTAAAATGTCTGAGGTGAGAATAAGACTGTATACCTTTCTATTTATTTGTTGGGACTGGGGTCCGCAGCATGAGAAACTGGAGATTCTTCCCGAGGGTTGCGATTACACATGGAATCGAGGAGGATTACACAACATTCGATTTTGCTTATTATATATTTTCACTCAATTCCACATCGTCGATCTGCATGTCATTTTATGGTCTTAAATTATTGAAACATTGGTCGGGATAGTTAAATTTAGATTACGTGGAAGGAGCCATGGATCATGATTAAGAACAAGTAAACCTCACGATTTCTGACATTAATAAACTATTCCATCGGTACATTGTTAAACTATTCCGTCGGTAGGTGTTTGCACATAATTCAATGCAAGGGAGACATCAAATTTAAGGTCACGGTGGTTAAGGCATTTATTTTAATGTATTGGGGGTCTACCCCATTTGGCTCTCCACCATAACAATAGAGATATGTGAGATTGAAGGTCACATCTTATTGGTATAATTTCAAACTGGTATATGCCATCACAATGTTATTTAATTGCAAAAGGGAATAAATTGTTAAAATGTGGTTGTTCAAATTATCACGTTCATTGGTGTTGACCTTTTTTTTAAGTGTAAATGATGTTTAAGTTTGTCATATGTGAAAAAATGATAAGGTAATGATTGTGTGTGATATAATGAGAGATATATTTGTAAGTGTGAAATATTATTCTTTTAACAATTTAGGTATTGTGAAGAAAAGATGTTGATAATAAGTGTGTGAAGAAAAGAGTTTGATAATAAGTGTGTGATATAATGAGAAATATATGTTTAAGGGCAATTAAATTTAACCATTTATGTATTTTGAAGGAAAGATGTTGATAATGGATTTTGTTTGGTTGATAAAGTAAAGGTGTTCAAGGCTCAAATTTTCAAATAGACATTGTTGGATTGTTTTAAGTATAAAGTCATTTCATTTATGGTTGGGACTAGTCATTTCAAATCATTTTGTTTAAGTAATCAAGTCATTTTCATTCATTTATGCAACTTTGGTAAAATAGATACCCAGGTGGTGACTTATTAATTTCATCGTGACTTGTGTGAATTGTAAGATGTATCCAAGTGATAACTCATTAACTACATAATAACTTCTATGAGTTGTAAGATGTATCAACTTCATTATAATTAATTATAATATTGAAAAAGATGTCACATGCACATGCTCACAAAAATGGCCAAGATTTTTATATGCTACTTAAGCAACTATATTCACTGTGTAATCAAACAGCCATCATGTTAGTAGGAGGACCACTACTTATATGGACACCCCATTATGATAAGTATCATGGTATGTTGGAGTTTATATGCTAGTACAATCCAATCTTCATGTTGCTGCTTGGATGCACACCTAGGGGGGAATGCGGTAGAAATATTCAAACCGCACGGTGTGGCCTTGGGGGCAAGTCAGAGTCAGGTGTTGTCACTCGAAACTAGGCTTACTCCTAGCAAAACCAAGGGGGGTGGTCACTAATAAATGAAAAAAGAATCTAAGGTGTTTAATCTATGAAAAGAAAACAACTATCTAGGAGTTTAAATAAAATTTCATTCAACCACAATAGCAATATGGAAAACTGAAACTCAATAGCATAAAGCATTCATCATTATCATCATTTGCATACATAAAGATAAGAGCAAGATAAAAAGCAAATAAACCAATGCCCAATATAAAAGATGCAAAAAATGTAAATGCTTTGGAGTGCAAAGATGTTGTATTGGGAAAGTATTGTAGTTGTCTCGGTTGGTAAATTTTAGGATTATTAGTGAGTATTATGGGAATGGGTTTATTGGTGGTTTGGCCCAATAAGGCTAACTTTGTTGGACTGAGCATTAAAGCAGCTTTACCAAGTGTCCAACAGGGCGAGGCATAACCTGCTTAAAGCCCCTAACTCTGCCGTAATCACCCTTTGCGACCTCTCGAATCCTCAAAATTTAACTTACATGGATTTCCCTATTAATCGAATGCTTACCTCCCTTTCTAGATTGACCAACTGGTTAGACTAAACCGCAACAGTCCAAAGCATACGAGGGGAATTAAGCTTGGTTAATTTTATTAAACAAAATTAAAGTTTTCTACTTTATTAAACTATTCCAAGAATCTCTTTTCCGGTCGAATTCCAATACTCGGGCAAGCTTTTTATGTGGCACCATACTTCAGGAAAGCAAGGGGGTTTGTTACTAAAGCTTGAAAGCAAATTGTAAAAAAATGTTAAAACTAAGTCCTAAGTGAGTTTGTGGTCCGCCATTGAAACGAAACCAACAAACAGTTAATTTTATCCAAGATTTATTGATTAGCATAAAAGAAAACAAAGTAAAAGGTTAGAAGCATTCACGCCATGAAAATTGACACAGACACAGATCCCCCCAGGGGATGGGGCGTGGACGTTGGGTATCCCACTTGCTCTCTTTTATTATGCTTATTACAAATCTCCTCTTTCTTTTGGAATGCCTCTGATCTTTTATAATGGAGGATTCAGTAGGCTTACAGTGGTTTAGGAAGATGATTAACTGTAGAGGAAAGTATATGGAATGTTTTAAAAGCTTTGGATCTTGAAAAATTGGCCAGAGTGCCTCTCTACCTAATTGCAAAAATCAGAAAACCAGCAAGCAAATTTTAGTTTAAAACACCCAAAAACACTTTAAGAGTGCTTTGGGAAAACCTACAAAAATACTCTAAAAAAATATAAGTAAAAAGAAGAACTAAAAGACATAAAAATAACTAAGGAAAGGGAGCTAAAAAGCTTCTTCCCGTAGGATATTTGCTTGCTTCTGGAAGAAGGCGAGCCAATGTAGGCAATATATCGCTAGATATGAAAATGATACCAAGTACTAAACCAATCTAACCAAGCTTTTAGATGTGCAAAATAGAAATAACTTGAATGACAGCTCAGCAATACTAGATCTAGACTATGAATGATAAAACTTAAATATTAGCTAGATCCTAAGATCAATAATGAATCTACTTATTAATATGAAATCTATTGTAGATTAACCACTACTCTTTAAAAGTAATTGGAACCATAAAAGGGGATTGTAGATAAAGGGAGAAAGGAGAAGGCTTGAGATGAGATGGAGAAACTTCAAAGTTTTGCTTGTGGGATGCCGAGGGACTATATCTGTAAGAATGTGTTAGAGGAAAAGAAGAAACAAACAAGATCTTCAAATTGTCCAACTAAGAACACTTGCAAACAATAGGTCAAGTCTGGAAGCATATATGTTAGAAATCAATATAGAATGCACATAAACAAATGAAGCATTCTAGTAAGCTCTCTAAGCATGCATACATAAAAGATTAAACAATAAACCAATTGACTAATATTCCTTATAAATTGATACCAATCTTTCTAATAAGCTAGTCTTGATGCCAAAGTAAAACAAAAGAAACTCAAATACAAGTTACCTCCATCAAAGATCAAGATAGTTCATCCACTCATCAAAGGCAACACACAAGATCGACCTCCAAAGTCTCTTTATTTCTCAAAACAATATGCAAGAATTGCAATAACAAGCTCTCACCCAAAGACTCCAACTAGTTTCAAATGGGGCAAGAGGGGTTGCTTTTATAGAAAAAACCATCCCATGAGGGCGCATTAGATCCTCTAAAATTGGCTTGGACGAATTCCTATAAGGGAGGGATTGATCCCCCTTTCCATGGGATTAGATTGGATTTAGTTACTAGAGGAATGCACGACCTCTCATGAGGTAGGCACATCCTCTCTTTGGACAATCCATCAATCATTCATTGGCTGCCAACTAAGGAAGTGTGCCCTCCTTGGATGAGATGTGCCCCCCTCTGATTGATATGGTTTTGATTTGATGGGGTATGATCCCAATCTTCCTCCGATTTGTCAATCAATCAAATGCCACCACTCTTGTCAACTGAGATCATGTCTGAATCACACTCCCTTGATTAATGGGATTTGGATTTTGCCTTATTATGTCTTTTTGGCCTTTTTCGAGCAAATACTATTTTAGGTGATAAATAATCACTCGCAAACTTAGGAAATTGGGTTTGTGGGTGTAATAGGTGCTCTGGCTTAGAAAATGAGCATCCACTTGAAAATTTTCACCCCCTAACCACACTTTTATTACGTTTTTAATTTTCCCAATTAAGCTATTAAAAAATAGTTTGATTTTATGGGGAATTTTATTTTTTCCAGAACTTAAAAAAAATCCTAGGGGGGCCTAGCACATGTTCATACGACTCTAAAATTAGTGTCTAGCATGGTAATATACATTGACATGTGAACTTTAACAACCTCCCAAGGCCTAACCGCCAAGACGAGCATTCTAGCTTTGGAGGAGCAAGAGAAAAACTCAAAAATTATACCATGCTAAATGCCGAGTATAATTAACAAGGGAAAAAACTCCTTGGAATACTCGAACTGATTGCTAAGTCCTAGGAATCCAAGTCCTTTACATAAAAATCATCATGCTAGCACACTTTATTACAAACCCCGTGGGGCATGAACATGTGAAAAAATAAAAAAAGGGGCCCTAAAAGGCTTGATGGACTTTAAAACATAGATGATGAACATGTACCATGTTCAAACTTTGACCGCTCACTCGAAAGTCCAACTAAGTACAACTTAGCTGGTAACATCTCTGCCTCCAACTGCAGGATGCATGCTCAATCTGATTCTCTCAATCAAAGAGAGTATGCGAGAATCCAAGAATCTCTGGTTCCTGCACAAAAAACTAGAAAGGATCAATCCCCACATGTTTTTTTTCCAAATGAAACATAAGTTGCACAACTAATGTTACATCGGAATAAAACTAATATACATCAATAATGTACAAAAAAAACATATAAAACTATTGTACATAAGAAATAACTTGAAAAAATGAAAGGCAAAGGTTTAGAAATGGCCCTGCTAAAAGAATGCCCCCACGGGCATTAGATATCATCACTGAAGAACATTTTAAGATATCAGCCATTGACTGGAAGGATCAACCTTTCTCCATCCATTGTGCAAAGGCAAAAAGAGTTAGTCCCTGCTGGCTCAAACACGACGTATGGTCCTATCCAAAGGCTATCAAATTTTTCGTGCTTGCCCAACTTTTCTCTTCGTTTATCCCACAACAGCACCCAATCTCCGACTTGAAAAATATCTTGGCTTAGCAAACCTGTCGAAATTCCTTTTGACCTTGTCTTGATTTTTGATATTCTGGTCCAAAGCTTTCCTCTTGTTCTCATCTAACTTCATGTTCTGCATGGCATAATCTTCTGGATCAGAGTCATGAAGCATCTGATACACCAACAACTGAATGTAGATGGGAAAGGATACCTTTAAACCATAAACCAACTCAAAAGGGGTCTTTCTCGTCGCACGCTTCTTTGTTATTCTATATGCCCATACTGCAAATTTGATCTTGCTATCCCAATATTTCTTATTCTTTCCAACCCTCTTTTTTAATATGTTCATCAAGCTCTTGTTACTTGATTCGTCCAATCCATTTCCTTGGGGATAGTAGTTGGATGAGTGGGATGGGACAATGGCATATTTGAAGCATAAAGAAGAAAACTATGTAGAGCTGAAAGCTTGGGCATTATCAGTTGTTATTTTTGCTAGCACCCCAAATCTAGTTATGATTTGATTTTCTAAGAAATTCATAACTGCTTTGTTAGTTGCGGCCTTAGTGGGGATTGCTTCCACCCACTTGGTAAAGTAATCAGTGGTAGTAAGGATCCAGGTATGACCGTTACTTGAATTTTCTTTGAACTGGCTGATGAAGTCAAGACCCCATTGCTGGAAATGGGCTTGAACTACTACTAGCTATAGAGGTAAGGCCACCAACTTTTGCTTCCAAGTGAACAACTGACACTAGGGGAAAGACCTGACAAACTTGTGTACATCTGTAAATAAAGTAGGCCAATAGTAACCTGCTCTGAGAATTTTGTGGGTTGTCGTGTTTGCTGCATAATTCCCTCCACAAAAACTTGAATGGAACTCAACTAGAAGCTTTTTAGAATATGGTTCATCAACACATCTAAGAACCAAGCCATCGGGATTTCTCCAACCCAATCCATCATGATTTATGGAGTATCTTGTAGCTTTTAATCTTAGGGACCTTCTCTTATGACCAACTAGATGTTCTGGGCAATCAAATTTAATAAGAAGGTATATTATATCTGCATACCACTGTAACTGACTTAATATTTGAAGCTCATCCGACATGACTGGTGCCAATTTGTTATTCTGACAAACCATTCCGACTACCTTCTCATTACTTTCCGCCATCATGCGGGCAAGTCCTTGCCCTTTGATTAACTTGGTAGGCCTGATTTCCAAGTCATACTCTTGGATCTTTGAAACACATTTTCCCCTTATACCAAGACAATCTTGCTGAGATAAGATCTCCTTAGTTTCTGCATGAGGCACATAACCAACAACCCTTGAGTATCCTATATACATCCTGAAGTGCTTCAAATATTTTACAAGTGCATAAGCCCGTTTTTCCATTATAGTGTACTTAATTTATGAGTTCTGTAAGGCTCTACTGAAGAAGGCTATAGGTTGCTCCTGTCCTTGGTCATTTTTATGGAGTAATACACCTACAATTGTGTGTTCAGAAGAAAAAGAAAATAATTGGAACTCTTTGGAATAATTCAGGCTTATTAATATAGGGGATCTAGAGATGGCATCCTTTATATTTACGAAATCTTATTTTTCTTGCTTGGTCCATTCGAATTTAGCATCTTTTTTCAGTAGTAGTTGTAAAGGATTCATTAGCTCTATTAAATTTGGAATAAATCTTCAGATGAAATTAATTTAACCATTAAAAGATTGGAGAGATTTCACATTTGTGGGTATAGGAACTTTCTTGCTGGCCTCAACTCTTTCTGGATCAACTTTAACACCATCCTTGGAGATGATATGCCCCAATAGTTTGCCTTCATCAACCCCCAATATTGATTTGGTTGGATTCAAGGATATGCCATAGCTCCTGCATCTTTCAAATACCTTCTTGAGATGACCTATGTGGTCCGATCTTTCCTTAGAAAACACCATTATATCATCTTGGTATATTTCAATGATTTTGCCGATTAATTCACTGAATGCAACATCCATGGCTCGTTGAAAAGTAGCCCCAGCATTGAGCAGACCAAATGGCATTCCGAGGTATTTAAAGGTGCCCCAAGGTGTAGTGAAGGTGGTTTTATGTTGATCTTCCTTACTTACCAACACCTGATTATATCATGAGAATCCATCTAGCATGGACATCATGCCTGATCCTGTTACTCTCTAAAGTAATGTTTCCATGTTAGGCAAGGGATAATTGTCTTCCATGCATGCCAAGTTCAAATTTGTGAAGTCAATACACAGTCTTATATCCCCATTTATTTTCTTACCACCACCAAGTTGGAACACCATGTGGAATGTCTTGTTGGAGCAATGATTCTAGCTGTCAACATCCTTTGAAGCTATTTATAAACCATAGGGGCCAACTTAGGATTTATCCACCTTATTTTTTGGCGAAAAGGCTTAGCATCTAGCTTGAACGAGATTGTATGTTGAAAAATATCTTCTCGATATGCTTTAATTTCATCATAACTAAAAGCAAAAACATCTCGATACTCATGAACAAAGTCAATTAAGTATGTTCTCTCCTTTTCATATGTGCCTTTACCGATTTTTATTATTCTTGGTTATGTGTGAGTTCCAATATTTATTTCAATATAGTCCCCTGGTTTTATTGAATTCTTTTTATTTCTTTGTCGATAATGTGTGTCAAAAATTTGCTCTAGATGGGTGATTCCCTTAGGAACCGTATTTCTAGGTTGATCCTCTTCTTCTTGGTACTCTTTCCCCTCTTCTTGATAATTGACTTTACAATCTAAGAACTCTTGAAGATTATGTATGAAATTCAAGATATGTTTATCATGATCAAGCACCTGCCAGTGGTCTATGTTGTCAGGAATTAAAGGCCTGAAATTTATCTCAAATCTTCCATTCCCTTTCAACAATTCCTCAATTGTTTAAAGTGTTGATGCTGCTACTGCTAGTTGATCTGCCTCAGTATTTTCTTTACTGGGAACTGCTATGGTATCTAATGCATCAAACCATTTCATGGTATCCCATACAACATTCCTATACTTTTTTAGTCTTTCACTTTTGCATGCAAAAATATTCTTAACCTGGGAAACAACCAAGTCATAATCTCCTTTTATAGCTAAGATTTTTATCCCCGTGTCCTTGGCAATTTCTAATCCTTGCAAAGGTGCGTCATATTCTACCACATTATTTGAAGCATCAAACTCAAGTCTAAAATCAAATTTAAAAGTTTTCTTGGATGGTGAAGTTATAACAATCCCAGCTCCTTTCCCAGCTCTAGAATATGCTCCATCAAAACTCATTCTCCACACTTCACTTATTTTTTCATCTTTAGTTTCCTCGTTGAAGGGTGCTATGAAATTTGATAAAATTGCATAGTTTCCAAAGTTGTCTAACTCATAAACAAACTCATTTGTAGGCCTTTTGGGATTTTCAACATGAAACTTCCTTGCTTGTTCATTGTACAACTTAACCAGCGTGAGATCTGATGCAGAAATGGTAGAATATGTCCAATCCATCCTTACATCTCCTCTTAAAGATGAAACCCACTTTCTTGACATAAGTATACCCCAATTATCCGGAACATCAATCACTATCACATCCATGGTCAGATGGATGTTTGGGTACTTGGCCAATTTTACAGGCAAGTTTAGGATTATGCCAATGGTGTCAACTTCTCTTGAGTCCATAGCACATACACTATGATAAGGCCTGGTTATCTTCAAGCCAAGTTGTTCCATGATCTTTTTGGTCATGACATTAAAAGAAGCACCCGACTCCAACATGCAAATGTGTAAAAGCTAATTGCTGACTAGAAAAGATATGTAGAATGGTGGGTGATCTTCTTTCCTAGGATCCAAATTGTGCAAAATAACTGGGGCATCTTTAATGACATTTGAATCATGTCTGAATCCTGAGGATGGATTTCTTCTCTTAGTTTATTAAGAACTACTTTCTTAGGGTCATTTGAAGATTTTATTATCGTTTATTTAGGGGGATCTATCATCTTCATCAAATCTTCTTTTAAGCTTGGGATTTCAATGAGGTCAATTATATGAACAAGAATTTTAGCATTAGACAACCATGTACCCAAATCAACATTCAAGTCATCTATGGCGATGAGAGTTATTACCTTGGGAACATTTTGATTTGGCTTTGAAGATCTAGCGGTGTCCTTCCTTTGACAGGTTATCCCTTTAAATCTTGACATCTCCAATATCTGATCAGGTGAAGGCATCTCACCATACAACTTGGTCACATTATCCTTTTCTTGACTATACTGTCTTACTTGCTCTTAATTTTCCTTTGAAATTAGGTGAGTTTTTCCTACAATGTTGATATACTCTAGCTTGGTCTCAGGCTCGCTTGAGAATATGGCATTGTTACTAGTTTATGGTAAACCTTGCTCATTTAGTTGACGAAAAATGGCACAAGTGGAATCATCATGAAACTTTGAGCATGCTCTACAATCAGGAGGAACTTCTTCTAAGACAACATCAACAGTTTCCAAAGGGTTTGGAGGCCTTTGGTCTTGGATTGGTGCCTTTCTTTACCATTGAGGATTTGGAGCATACTGTGGTTTGGGAACAAACTCTCTTGGGTATGGGTTTGCTTGAGCTATTTCAATAGAAATCAACTGACTCTACGTGGCTTTCACTTGAGAGGCTTGATTTGAAACTAGATCTTCCAATAGATCAACCATCTCTTTCATGAGGTCTTTTGCAAGATCTTTACTTTCAAAATCAATGGCTTTACCCTTTTTTTCATGTTGCTTGTGCATTGAAACATTACCTCTTATGAAACCAAGAATATTGGACTTACCAAAACTTTGCATGTTTCTATCTATTTTCTCGGACATATCCATGGCTTTCTTAAGGGTTGTGGGATTCTTGTCTCTTAACTAATATTTCATGTATCCATCAAATGCCTCTATATAGTAAATGAGAATGGAATTATCTGGAGGCTTGACGTAAGCATGGATTCTTGCAACCACTTCACTGAATTTCTTATTAAACTCTTCCATAGTTTCATTCTCGTTTTTTCTTGTGCTAGTCAGTGCACCCAACAAATAACGGTCTTCTTTTCTATCTCCCCATATTGAAATGAAGGCAATTTCAATATATTTGAAAGTTTTGCAACCGACATTATCTAAGTTGGTGAAACATTCAAAGGCATCTCCTTTGAATGACAAGGCAAATAGCTTCATCTTCACGTCTTCATGCTTGGTACTAAGACACCATTTGTTGAAACACTGGGAAAAAGCCAACAGGTGGCCTCTCACACTAACAACATTGTTACCTTGAAAGGGTGGAAATTTCTCAATTGAATTTTCTGGAATTGCATGAGGGTAACTAGCTATGGTAGTAAAATAAAAAGGATAAAAAAAATCAACATTTTAGTAGGGGGATTATTCACTTGTAAATTAGTTTCAAAACATAAAAGGTGAATGTCTGAAATTGACTGAGATCCAAGATCCTCAAGGATTCTACGGGAAGCTAGTTTTCTTTTTCTCCTATGATAAACCTTTACACGTTCAGGAATGAACTGAAGCAAACCCTCTAAGTTCCTTCTTGTAGAATGCCTTGGTAATGTTAATGACAGTGGAGTCGCCAGATGATCATAGTCAATTTAAAAAATTCACTACATACATCAAACAGAGCAAAAAAAAAGGAAAAGTCAAAATTTGTATTCCGGGAATAAAAAGATTTATCCCCTGCAACGGTGCCAAAATGTTGCCGCCTGGATGCACACTTAGGGGGGAATGTGGTAGAAATATTCAAGTCACTCGGTGTGGCATTGGGGGCAAGTCAGATTCAAGTGTTTTCACTCGAAACTTGACTCCTTTGTCTAGTCTTACTCCTAGTGAAGCCAAGCGGGGTGGTCCCTAATAAATGAAAAAAGAATCTAAAGTGTTTAATTTATGAAAAGAAAACAACTATCTAGGAGTTTAAATAAAATATCTTTCAACCACAACAACAATATGGAAAACTGAAACTCAACACCATAAAGAATCCATCATTATAATAAACATAAGATCAAGATAATAAGTAAATAGATCAGTGCCCAATATAAAAGATGCAAAAAATGTAAATGCTTTGGAGTGAAAGGATGTTGTGTTGAAAAAGTATTGCAGTTGTCTCGGTTGGTAAATTTTAGGATTATTAGTGAGTATTATGGGAATGGGTTTATTGGTGGTTTGTCCCAATAAGGCTAACTTTGTTGGACTAAGCGCTAAAGCAGCTTTACCAAGTGTCCAACGGGGCGAGGCATAACCTGCTTAAAGCAGCCCCCTCACTTTGTGGTAATCACCCTTTGTGCCCTCTCGAATCCTCAAAAGTTAACTTACATGGATTTCCCTATTAATCTAATGTCTACCTCCCTTTCTAGATTGACCAATTGGTCGGACTAAGCCACCGTGGTCCATAGCATACGAGGAAAATAACAAGGGAAAAAACTCCTTGGAATACCCAGATTGATTGCTAAGTCCTAGGAAGCCAAGTCCTTTACATAAAAATCATCATGCTAGCACACTTTTTTACAAACCCTGTGGGGTATGAACATGTGAAAAATTTAAAAAAAGGGACCCTGAAAGGCTTGATGGACTTTAAAACATGGATGATGAACATGTATCATGTTCAAACTTTGCCTGCTCACTTGAAAGTCCAATGAAGTACAACTTAGCAAGTAACACTTCACAAGCAGTCATAGATGGTTTTAGGGGCAAATTTTCACCCATGGACGAATTTTAGGGGGTTTTGACAATTTAAGGGGCAATTTTTTTTATATTAAACCTATTTTTTCATTATTTAAGTTTAGCCCACATTTTATTTACCCAAAAAAAATGTTCGAAGAGGTTATCCTAGTTCCGTATTTACTAAGAAAATTGGGAAAAATGGCTTTCGCCCTCTGGAAAATCGAATTCCAATCGTCCAAGGTTGCATTTACCACCGGATTTCCATAAATGGTGGTTGTTGGGGACAATTTTTCCCTCTGGTTCCTCGAAATTGTTGATATAGTTGAATTTGCTTCGAATTTATGGTTGAATCTGATTTTATAGTTAGATTCGCCCCGATTTAAAGCTGGTTTTGCATGCTCCTTGCCCTGATTTTGTGGGATTATGGAAGAGTGATAGTGCATCTATGAAATAATTTGAGAGAAGGAGAAATAAAGGGGAGAATCGATCATTGATCAAGCATCCTCAAAGAACATCTATATAAAGGTTGCATCTACCTCTGAAAATGCATTGGGGAATTTGTATCGAAAGGCTGTTGAAATTTTGTAGGCACATAGACTTCTCCAGTTTGTCATTTTCTCTTGTTCTAAGAGGAAGGATCTGTCACATTGGGTTGGAAGCCTGCCTTACTCACAAATGACTAGTAGTGGTGATCCTTCATCCTTTGGTTAATGAGCTGGAAAGTAGCTATTTTGGGGGGGTTTTTATCATATATCCAAAAGCACACACCAGAGGACGACAACCTTCTTGTTCACGCTTGAGGTTAGTAACTTAGTGTTCATTTCCATTTTGTATCGGAACTTGGACAATAAGGTCTTGGACAATAGGTACTCGTGATCTCCACCATGGGTGTCCTTCCATTGCTTTGCAAGGAGGCTCTGGTACGCCCTAAGTAGTGTGTTTTCTCTAGTGAATGACATTTATGGGCACATTTTGTGCAGCTTTATGGTTAATCTAGGTGAACTTGGGCATGCTAGTTCAAATGTAAGCCTATCCCTAACCTTCCTACAATAGTAAACAATAATTATTCTCCATTCCGGGTGGACTTGTGCATCAAAACAACAATAAACAACTTGAAATCTCAAATCTCTATGACCCGTGGATATAAAGCAATAGTAAGAGGCCTAATTATCAAATTTGGGTGTGTTCTAAGCATAGTGTGTAACATTTTCACCTTCTTACAGTAGTGTTCATGGTGTGGATTTTGTTTATGCATTGTTTTTGGCTTGGGTTGTATGTGTTAGAGCTCTGATACATGGGATTCTTCTTTTCATATGGATTATTGCAGATCACTTCCTTTGTGCTTGTTCTATTTCCTTGTGGAGCAGCTTAATATGGATGATTTGTTTTGTGGCATGATATGGAAATTCCTAGCTAGATTTTAAGAAGACTCTCCATAGAGTGTCCTCCTATTCCTTGAAGTTGGATGCCATGTATTAGATATAGTGTTTCCATCCTAAATTCTGGACATTTTTAGATTTTCCATGTTGTTATAGTATGACTGAAAGAGATTTATCAATACTATTCATATGAGGATGCCTCATTTAGCTGTAATGGTTCCATGCCTATAGTACTGTGTAAATTGAAAGGAAACTCTAGTTAACATTAATACAAGTCTAGGAATAGTAAACATGCCTTGCTATTGAAGAAGCAATATTTTACACTTGTAGAATGAATATAGGTCATGTTGTTGTTTTATTCCATATTCATATATGAGGAGAAGCTAGAACTTATGTGACTAACTTACTATAAGATGCATTTTCCACAACAAAAAACAGTTTACATAGTCTTTAGCATCAAGGTTCCAACAATGAAGACTGTCGAGTAATCAAAGAAGAGCATGCAATTCTTAAATGAGTACTTGGCCAATGAAAGAAGTCAAAGGAAAGAACAAGCATACCTCCATTGGTAAAAGAAGTATTTTTAGGCAAGAAGTTGGCTCTATGTTTGACTTTGAACAAAGGAACAAGTGTTGTTGAATAATGCCAACAAATAGAAACTAGCGCTAACTTTCTATTGGCAATTTCAACTTGGAATAAATGTAAGCCTAGTGTCATATGTCTTGAATCTACCATATAAATAAAACGATATACAATTTTTTTCTCATATCATGTTTGGAAAATCAGTGTCTTGCTTAGTCTTAATAATGCTAACATACAAAAACTAGTCCTAAATTTCTATTAACCATTTCAGTTTGGAATAAAGTTGTAAATGCAAACCAAGTTTCATATGTCTTGAATCTGCCAACTAAAGGAAGGCTATACAATGTTTTTCTTATATCATGTTTGAAAAAGTAGTTTTCTAGCTCAAATTGATTTGTTGTTTTTCCACAGCCATGGTTGAATGTGTTAGGAACTCCAGTAGTCTTGAACAATTGATGAAAATTATTGAGACCAGTTAAATTAGTGGATACATGATTAAGTCATAATGAAAAAGTCTTATTGGGGAAGCAACGTTATGGGAGAATGAACACTTGTGGACACAAAATATATTTATATCTTGTCATATGGGCCTTTGTGGGATACTCCCTAAAATTTAGATTGCAACTTATGTGCTAAGGATTATATCAACTCAATCGATTTTCAGCAAAAGACATAGTGGAATCTTATACTGTAGCATTAGAAAAGATTACAAGAAGAAGCCAAAACTTCAAACCCACAAAAACATGGGAAGTCTCAAGGAGAGGAAAAATTAGTAAATACTAAACACTATTTATTTTGCTAGTGTGGTAAGAGGCTACTTCCAAAGAATCACTCTGATCATATATGAGTAATGAGCTATAGCCTATGAGACATGAGTCATGACCATGTGGTACTAACCATTGGTACATGAACTCAATGGGAGGATAAATTTGGTATTATAACCAATATTTTGAAAGTTGGAATTAGACTCATAATTGACAAAGGGGCATACTGGGCACAGACTGGGTGTTTGCTTGTACAATCCTCAGGGGGGATGTAAGAGCGAGAGGACTCTGATACCAATTTAGTTCCTTGTTCGCCCCCTGTTAGCGCTAGAAGTTGTCTCTTGACTGCAAAGGAGATAAGCCTAGAACATCTTGAATATGAGATAAGTTTGAATCGGCGAGATGGGTAAAGCTTTAGAGATAATTTAGAAGAACTAACAGATAAGTGTTGGTCCAGATAAGCAACTATTCATAAGTCAGATGCATATAATTTGAAAACTAGGCGCTTAATCCTTTAACATAACGAAGTAGAAGAAGCAGAGGATACATAACATGAATATATAAAATCACAATATGCTCATCTAGTATATTCACCAAGAGGAAATTCAGTCTCAAAATAGCGTTTTGGGTTCTAAATGATGATATTTGAATAAAGATCTTAAATCTCGGGCAATAATCAATAAAAACTTTACTACTATTCGATTTGAAATTTAGATGACAATCTATGCATTGCAAAAAGACAATCTTTGTATTCAAAATAAGAAGAGGTAAAGAGGGATACAATGGGAACACAGTCCAGATAACAAACTACTCGATCTCCAAGCACGTAATGCTACAAATACTATAACTTATATGCTCTAGCTCTTAGACATTACTCTATTTTCAAAGCACTCGAACCCCTTTCTGCTTCCAGAAGGAAGATCCCCCTCTTTTTCATTTTTCAAAGTTTTTATATCAAATTACATCAAGATCCCAAATCTTATGGATTTTAAAATTGCTTCCTCATATTTAATTAACTAATTTAAATTAAAATATCTTCTTCCAAATCAAATTGCTGAGGTGGCCTTTCAACTGCTTGATTGGCATATTTTTAGGAAATTGAATCTAGCGAAATCCTGAAAAATAGGATTAAAAAAAGACAGTCGTAACTTCCAAATCGGGACACTTGTGTAAAATTAGAGAGAGGTTTTTGTAATTTGGCCCATTCGTGAAGTGCATTTTTAACTGTTTCGAGTGATTCCTTAAGGTTTGGTCAAAATCCGTCCTGGAAGAGGATGACTAAAACAATCACCTATAGGAAGTTTCATAGCATAGTGCTGCATAACTATGTCAAACATTTGCTTAGCTCTTGATCTCCATCTTGGACTTACAAATGGGGCCCGCATTAATATACTTGGAGATTGGACTTTTATAATTTCAATATAACGATAAATTCTCCCACATGATAATTATTTGTTCTTCCTGGAATTTTACTACAGTTAAATGCTTCTCATCATTTAGACAGGGCACTTGGCATCTTTGATGTCTCATCTACATATCCTGGAAGTTTAGATATGAACATGTTAAAATTCATATACATGGATCAGTTTAACTTGCACAATTTTCATGGTTGGCATTCACAAAACGCAGCTTGACACTTGTGCATTCATGCTTGGGCACTTGGATACATGGGCGTTTCAATTTTGCACTTTGTGGACACATTCCACATGCAAAGAAAACAATAAATCTTTTATATTTATAATGTCACTTAGATGCATCCTTTCCTGATGCGTTGTGCAGAAAATTTGGCTCGTTATGGGCTCCTCTTGTGAGCACTTGGCTTGATACCACACATGTCTTTGGTGATTAAGCCAAATAGATTTTTGCAAAAATCATTAAGACCCATGGTTAATAAATTTCAGGCCAACAATAGTGGGTCATATAAAGACAAAAAATGTTTATTTTTAATAAAAATAGAATCAATCAAACCTTTTTAAATAATCGACCTTTGGATTGTGGGTTAAGGTAACAAGGTAGTTTGTCATCTTCAAAATAAAATCAAAATACATAGACTAGCCTTGATTTATAGATAGAATAACATTTGAACTCATGATGGGTTTGGACTTTTATGACAAGAAAATTAGGTGGGGTTGATGCAAAAGGTTTATGGTGATGACAAGCTTAGTGAGGTTTACACAAATACAATAACAACTTGGTGGTCAGTGAGCACTAGTCTTCCTGCACATTTTGTAGTGCCACTCCTTAGAAAGACTAGCATATGTGCTGAAGAATCTTGAGGTTGGGCCAAAGATGAAAATATTTGATAAGTGAATTTTAGTGCTAACACCCCCTCGCTTTCGACTTGCTTGGACAGAGGACTCCATGAAAACATCTTGGGCACATATCCCAATGAAAATTTTACCTATTGTTAGTTTCCTTTGAGAGAAAAATATGCCTTCTTTCCAACATTGTTATGAGATATTTCAGACTTATTCCATGGTATACCAACGTTACAGTTTATGCATGATAGGTTAGCTCACTCCCTAAGCTAGATTTCAAATGCATGCATATGGTGGAGGATAGACTTGTGGTGTTGCTAAGCTAAGTCAAACATGTACTTGGAGGCCAATTGTGAATTTGCTTCGAGGACAATTGTGTAGATGACTTAAATTCTTAACACCTAAGAAAAATTTGATGAAAGACAAATCAACCTAGCATGGTAGGTGCCATTGTCGTGGCCATTTTCATCTTGATGTGGGCGTTTTTTGGAACATTTTTGCATGTGAAGAAGGCACTCACTTGTGCCTAATTTTGGCTTTCTCTTGTGACTATGCTTAATGATAATCCCTTGGACTATACTTGGCATGTGGAGCCACTGATATTGTGCCTGATTTTGGGTATTGCTCTCTCCCAAAATTTCCCTGTTATACAAAGATCCAATTTCCAAGTCGGTGTGCAACTTGAGATGAAGGAGTTGTTGTTGTGAGCTATGCTAGCCATCATTAGGGTATTACTTAAGTTGGATGGAGAAACATATGCTCCTCTTATATTGAGTTCATTTTCTTCAATAAGAAGAGTGATTGCATGATGTTGAAAGGTTATTTTGTAACGGGAGCAAATATTTTGAGAATTATAAAAATTAAATAAATGCCAATAGTTGCATCTTATTTTTTCCAAGGGAAAAATCACAACTTTATATTTCAAGTAAAAAAAGGTTACATTTTGTAAGTGCACTTAAGACAAAAAAAGTTTAAAGTTTACTGGGATTGTCATATATAACTCCTATCTATCATCAAAAATCTAAAAGGCTTCTTTATATACAATATTTGTGCCTATTATAATGCCATAGTCCCACAACCTGCAATGGACATATGTAGAGAGAGCCAAATCATCATGAAACATAATAGGGTTCATATAGAACCCTATGGTACAAGACAACGGGGAGGATACGTTCACTGATAAAAAAATTGGGCGCCAATTGCATGGTTCTGATCCTCCCTATGCTCCAATAGTACCAAGGTCTCCTTTGCAACTTCTAAACCTTGCTTTGAGAGTCTATCCTCCCGTGAATTGTGTTTCCTATATACACGAGGGAAAGATATGTTGTTGAAACTGTCTTTCATGCCTTTTGAAACACTAAACAATTAACTTTGAATCTCCATATACATTAAGGCGTCCAAATCTTTTTGAATATCAATTATGAGAGAAACAGACAAGACCTTATAGTCAACACAATTATTAATGGCTTGGGCACTTTTGCTTAAAGATGAAAATTTTACAACCTTGCTTGGTGAAAATTCAGAGAAGTTTGATTATGTGAAGTCTAAAAAGGAAGTCTAGAGATCTTAAGAATGATCTTCAAAAGGTTGTTGCAAAATGTGAACTCTACCAACAAAAAAGGGGAGACTATCAAATCACATAAACTGCTTAAACCCTTGCCCATTCCAGTGGAAATGTGAGAGGAGATCTCCATGGATTTCATCACATAGCTTCGTAAATTTGAAGGTATGGATGCACTAGTAGTAGTTAATGGACTCACCAAATAATCCAATTTATACGGCATCCAGTCCAACTTTAAAGCCTGTTAAGTAGTACAAGTATTCATGGAGTACGTACACTAGCTCCATGCACTGCAAAAAGTAATTGTGAGAGACAAAGATCCCAAGTTCACAAGTGATTTCTGGCAGGAAGTGTGAGAAGTGTGTGGTTTTAGGAGTCTTTAAATATATCCATAAAGTTTTATTTTCTTGTTCCAATCTAGAACAATCACTTGCATTGTTTGCACCATGACATAGTGACAATATTTGCAGCGTGTATTTATATTGTGTGAAGGGACCCCATTCATTAAAGTGTAAAGAACACCATTGATTATAATATTAATATCATAGATACAATTTTTCTATTTTGTGTGGCTATTACTGTAATTTGTTGACATCACAAATACTGATAAACAACAAACTCTTGAATGTGCCATTGGAGGTGCAACATTCCATGGATATCTTCTGTTGTGAGCATATTCAAGCATAATTTAGGTAGATCCAAACCTACTCATCCCTCTCCTAAGTGGCATCATCATCATCACACTATCCTTGTTGGGAGGATTTGGAGCACTGTCTCAATCTTAACAATGGTTTGTAAATGTTTCCTAAACCTAAAGTGAAGGTTAGATTGCAACCAATTTCAAGATATCCTATAACACCAGACAAGAGCCCTCAAAGACCCTTTTTGACTTACCATCTTTTGCAGTAGTTTGATTAAGGACTATATTTTGATCTATTTTAGCACTCATATCTATTCTTAATTGGATTGCTAGCTAACTCATGAACTCAATCATTCAACCATAACTTCACTTTGCATTTAAATCACAACTTACTTGGAGCGCTATACCCTCTTTTGTGCATCATGAAAGAAATCAAATATGACATATTTTTCCTTCTGAGTATTGTTTTAGATTTGTCCTTGTATTTGATTGATTGGTCAAATGTTCAACTCATTGTTGATTGTCATAAATTCAAAGTCAATTTAAGAATGTAGCATTTGTCTAAACAATATAGTTGATCTCAACCTTGTTGATGAACTTATGCTTTGTCTTATACAACCCTAATACCTTAAAATACATGTCCATACTATTGTGGTATGCATTTTAAGAACTTTGAAGATCACTCCTTCATTACTGGTTCTTTTATGGTAGATCTGGTAGGTTCTCTTTGTTCCATAGTGCAAACAGTCTGCTTGTAAATATGGTCACGATAAGGGGGGTAACAAATTCAAGAGTTTGGTTCTATCATCAAACAAAATAAAAGTAGATCAATTTAAGCTTGTAAAATTGCAGATCCAAACTACTTTGTAGGTATTTAAGATCGTTCTTTTCCACTATTGGTTATGCTTAAGCAAATGCCATAGAGCACTGTCTTTATGTTACTGTTCATTATATTGCATATTTGAAAAGTGCACTTTATCTTTCATATTCTCATCATATTCAACAAATCAAGATCTAAAAATTTGCTCTCTTAGGATCCCATACCATGTTCTAACCACCTTCAAAAGAAATTAGATTTAAAAGATTATAACCTTCAAGTCTATGCCTCTGAATTCAGAGGCATAGACTTGAAGGTTATAATATTTTAAATCTGATTATAAGGTTATTCGAATATTGCTTGACATATATCATGAGTATTGTCTTTACTTACTGTTGTTACACACTTGTGATGATTGCAATTACTGTGTATAAACTAGTATCAACAAATTTTATAGAACATGGTGTACTTCCAAAAGTATCTTCAAGAACATAATTAGTAAAATCAAGATTCTTCAACCCAATCCCCTCTGACCCCAATTCCATTTGATTTGGGGATGTTAAACTATAAAGCTCACTTGAACTACAAATTACTTGGGTACACTGTGGATGAGAACCCATTATATTCCAACAATTTGCAGAGAGAAACATATATGGATCATGGTGTGAAATACACTTACCATCTTCTCTTGTAGCAATGTCAAGTTTGTGTGTCATTGTTTTCAAGCAAATCATCCAAAGAAAGGTACTTGAGGGATTTATTGTCAACAAAAAATGACTTCTTAGTAGGTGGAACATCCTTAAACTCAACAAAGTCAAACATAGTCACCTATTTTTCTGATGATACTTTCATAAACTCATCATAAGCTTCATTGTATACAGAAAGAGCATCTTCTGAAATAGTTGAAAATAGAGGCATATTTTGATTCTCTTTGGATTCTTTATCATCGATATTATGATTCTCTTTAGCTTCACTGCAAACCCCATTGAGGTCCACAGCTTGAGACCCTAAACCTTCTGAATCAGGAAGTCTTCAAGTTGAAGGGAACAACAATGGTGACCATTATTTGTAGATATTCTACTACATCCAAGATGTAATTTCAAGGAATGTCCAAATAGTGAAGATCTAAAAATGCTCTTAGAATACCTTGTTACAAACATATTTTAAACTTGAAGAATATTGAAAACATAATACTTTGTAAGGTAGGGTAAGTATACTTTTATCTCTGTTTTGGAAAAACGTATGAATTGATTGATAGGGCTATCAAAATATGGTTTTGAATTAGTCTCAATTTGCTTTCCATCAACACATTAATCTCAAACGATTTACTTAATATTAGTTCCTCAAGGAATCCCAAAAGTGAAACAGATGGGAACTTTCAACCAATTGTATTTACTTGATTTTACAGAGGAAAAGAGGGACTATAAGAGGCCACCTCAAGTTGTTGTATATTAACAATACCATCAATTAGGTCCAAAACAATTTTTTTAATACTAGTTTGACTTCATGAAAGAGGTTCAAAATTACATCATAGAGCATATCAAGGTCAGATATGAAATCAATTCAAATGTTTGTCAAGTTCCAAGTCGTAAGGGTTATAGCAATGATCCACTACTTATTGCTTTTAACACATATCATATTCGAGAGAATTTGTTGGGTTCAAGGTGTGCCAAGATTTGTTCCACTGGAACACGCATGTGAAATAATGAAATCTTGATGCATTGACATGTTACCACCTAGGTGCTAAAATATGACAATGCTTGTAATTTTGTCAAAATGCTTAACTTCGATTGAAATGGTGAATTATCATTTGGATAAAGAGTCAAATTATTATGAAAATCTAGATAAGGTTGAATTTTTGTTTATAAATGGATTTGATGTAGCACAAATGTATTTTTGCTTGCATAACAACTTCAAGATGAAGTTTCCCAAAAGGAGTATGTAAGTCATTGTTTTTCTTGGCCTTGATCTTGTTCCTCACTTGGAGGTCAACTCGTAGTAGCTAGGGTGACCTATTTTTTTAAGGCTTTGAAGACTTATGTATTCTTTGATTCTAAGCACGATTAATGCTTATAGTTGCAACACTTGTTTAGACTAATATCTATGTTGCTTTGTTGAGTTTAAGACTCTTGCTTGTATTCCTCGAACAAGAAATTGTTTGGAATCCATAAAATAATGATAATTTGATTGAAATGTATGATGATAGTTAATGCATTTATATGAAATCTATAGCGTGGAATTTAGTTGATAATGTGAATCATGATTTGGATATTTGTGCATTAATTATCTCACATGGACATGTGAACTTATTTATGTATGCACGAATCTATATGGTTACATTCTTATTGTGTTATTTGGCTCATGATTATTATTGTGTTGATGATATGTATTGAGTTGTGCCAGGATGAACATACATGAAGAATTCTAGCAAGGGAGTCATTGTTGGCATGTGGTCTAGAGAGGAGGCTTAAGGGTAGATGGGCTTTTGCAAAAGTCAATTTATTACAAGATTGCATGATGTATGCGATGCAAGATTATGTTCCTTGCTAACTATATTATTAAATATGGTGATATGATTTGGAAAAATTATTGAGCAGGGATGTTCTGTGGCAAGTTGGTCAACCACACATGAAAATTCTGAAAGGAGTATGGATTGTGACCTGGTGAAAATGGTCTTATGGCTAGATGAGCCTCATTAGAGTTGAACGTAGAGATCTAAATGTTATACTTTTAGGGATATATTATGCATGTTGGTATGAGATCATGCTAACCAAAATTTATGCAAGCAACTAGTAATTTGTTTGTGTTACAAATATAAATTAAAATACAATCAATAATAATTAATAGTCATTAATAGGTATAATATTAAAAAGACATGACCTTTCAAGCCAATGCCTAAGTTGTATATAAGAGGCGACAATCATTTGTCGTAATCATATCTCATATATTATTCATTTTATATTTTTCAATATGGATTATTCTTACTTATCCTTTGGGTAATTGTTGTGAAATGGATATGTTCACTCCATTTGGTATCAGAGCGGAGTCTGATCCGACCTTTGGCCATCATCTCAGAGCTTCTCTGGTTAAGGATCTTTGATCCACATTGGGCTTTTGGCCGTTTAAAATTCTCCAAGTTTCCACCATCTCCCCATTCCATCAACACCCCCAGGTATTCCACATGCTCACGACCTATTCCATCCTCCCAATCTCCCGTGGCACTCTCCTCCTTCCCGCTACCTCCTCTCCGCGGCTCCCTCCTTTCCCTGCTGTTGCGCTATCCGCACCCCCATTCTGTGCTCCTCCTCCCACGCCCTCTACAGACACCATCCACCGTCCATGCCCACGCCCACCTGCTCCCGCTGCTCCTCATCACACAACTGCACTCTCTCGCGCAGCTGCACTTCCCACAACCGTCACCCTCGCACCTCCTCTTACCTCCTTGCACCGCCACTTCGCCAATCTCCCCATCCACATGCAACTACCCTGCTGCGTCCTCCACTTTCACTCCCCCCTCCCTCCTTCCTCCCGTCTTCTCCCCCATCTCCACTGTTGCTCCTCCTTCCAGCTGGCACCTCCTCATCCTCCTTCACACGAACCCTAGCCATTAATATATATATATATATATATATATATTAATAAAAATAATACTAATATTACATTAATATTAATATTAATAATATTAGTATAGTATTATAATTAATATTATTGCATAATTGTAAAATATTACAATTATTTGGGAAAAATATATATATTAATAATATTATTGTTATTACATTTTAATAATTATTATTATTATTAGGGAAAACAATCAAATTCTTTTGAATAAGAATTGTTTAGAGGACATAACAAAATCAAACGACAACAAGAAAATAAGAGAATAGTCAAGGGAAGAGCAATTATTGTCGAAGAAGTTGAAGATCGGTTATCATCAAAGAAATCAAGTGGAAGGAAATCAACTATCATCAAAGAAGTAAACAATTATGGCGAATTCAAAATCAGAAATGAAGTCGGAGTTACAAGCAGCATTGGACTAGTTAGAGAAATACAAAGCGACCAATGAAGATCTTCAATTCAAGATTATGAAGCAAGAATTGCGAAGTCATTTAACAAAAAATGAGAATCATAGTTTAGAAGATCAAAAGTGAGAGCTCTAGAAAAGGTTATTAGATAAGGATAAAGAAATATCACGTTTGAAAGTTCACAATCAAAACGTTGAAGACAAAATAAAAAACTCAAAAAATGTTGAAGAATCACCTTATAGAAGCAATAATGATTTAGAAGAAGAAATAAAACATTTAAACAAAATCATCAAGGAGAAAGATGACGAAATCAGGCACATTCAGACGAAATTAAGACGCCTAGAAGCAAAGAATTACCGCCTTCAGCTACAGATTAGTGAACTCCAACAGAAAGAGGACGACACTAAAAAGATGCGCAGGTTGGATATTATAGCTGTCAAAAGCACGTTATCAAATAACATCGAAGAAATCTTCAGGTTAAAGAACCATAACAAGATGTTAGTCACAAAAATTAAGAAGTTGAAAAATAGTCGGAAGGTAGAACACTCTACTGAAGACATTGAAGGAAAACTTTTAGACAAGCAGGAAAAAAATAACTGCGTCAGAAATCATAATGAAGATCTTAAGGAGCATCTTAAGAAGTCCAAAGATGACAGAAAATCGCAAATAGAATTGATTAAAAAGTTTAAAATGATAACTTACAATTAGAAAACAAGTTGGAAAAGATACATAATGAAACATTAAAAAATCAAGGAATGAAAATACAACGTCCAACACAGATCAATGCTCAAAAGACAATGTTCGTAAAAGAAAATAACATTGTGAAAATTCCCTATCGACACCCCAACCATATAAACCGGTATCCTAAAAAGTGTGAATTGTCGAAAGATAATGGTACTAATGTGATCAAATCTCATGATGACAGATCAATAGGGAATCCCAATAGTCAGCAACAAATCAATTTGGGATGGATTGATCCGTCAACATATAAAAAGTTATGCTCTACACTTAGAAGTTCGTATCGACATGTTTCGTCAGCTACGAAGTCACAAGGAACGATGCGACAACATTATAAGGCTTTGAGGACAAAGCCTTTCTAAGAGAGAGGCAATGTTATGAATAAAAATTCAAATACAATTAATAATAATTAATAGTCATTAATAGGTATAATATTAAAAAGACATGACCTTTCAAGCCAATGCCTAAGTTGTATATAAGAGGCGACAATCATTTGTAGTAATCATCTCTCATATATTATTCATTTTATTTTTTCCAATATGGATTATTCTCACTCATCCTTCGGGTAATTGTTGTGAAACGGATACGTTCACTCCAATTTGAATGAGATTTGTACATGACCACCTGAGGAAGACTCCAAGATAGATCCAAACATATGAAAACTAAGATTGTTAATCTATGTTATTTATTAGTTGTTGATATGTTAAGGTCCACTTGATGAGTGTGTATGTGCATGCATAATAAAGTGGAATTAGCATTGCCACATTACCATCATATGGAGGCAAGATGCAATCAGGATGCTTTTTGGATCATGTTGATGATGGAAGGAATATAAGTGTTAGTAATTCTTGACTAATCCCAAGATAAGGCACACAATCTCTTGCAAGATATGTATGATGTAAGGGAACAAAGTAGACATAATTACATGCCTATCGAGATGATTCCCATAATGAGAGGTAACATGCCTCATGGTCACATTCAAGATGGCCGCGGGGGGGGGGGGGCAATAAGGCATGAATTCTTTATTCCCAAAAGGGGCATATTCACTAAATTCAGGGTTGGACCTAGATAATCGCATGTGACCTCGTGATTGCATTAGTTGAACTTATAATTTACCTTTTTTTATACCAACTTAAAAACATTAATATCTACTTAAAAATCCCAAGGAGACACCCAAATGGGGATGAACAATCCATACTTATAAATTATAAATAAATTCATAATTCATCATCATGCCACCCAATCATAATTCATTTTGCATGGGGGTGAGCCAATCTATTGTTTCCTATAAATAACAATCTCCCATGGATTTGGGGATCTTGATTGATGTGCACTAAAATTATTCCAAAATGTTGTGAAAATGATTACCTTTCAACCCTTTCCCATTCCAGTGGAATCCTTTTGTAGTTTATCCACTCATTTGTACTAAGTACATTTCAGAAAGTCTTTGAAGAGAAACATGTTTAAACAAAATTGTCTAGAAATATTGTCAACATTCAAGTAAAGAAAGGGTATAAAAAAAATACCACCATGTAATATGGAACCTATACAAAATCATATATGATCTATGAGTCAATAGCCACATACGATAAAAATGACATGAGTAGACCAAACATGAATCTAGCTTGCCTCTTCAGGGAGTGACTAACTGGAGTTGATTCTAAAAAATGAATGCTTTGGTGGAGTTGGAGGAATTTTTTTCCTTGCAAATGTGTGCTTAAGCTACAATTGACAATGGAGAGAAATGTTTATGTGCTTTGATAGTATCCCCTTTTTTGTTGGCAGAGTTCACATTTTGCAACAACCTTTTGAAGATCATTCTTAAGACCTTCAGACTTCCTTCTTAGACTTCAAATAATCATTTCCTCTTCTATGAATTTTGGAATTTATAGTTATAAGGCTACTAGGATTCTTATGAAAACTAAGAACAAGGAAGTTCCCACTACAAAGAAAAAATGATTGATCAAGTGGGTCACTCGCTAGGCTAGAAAAAAAACTTACAAATCTTCACCTACAACAATCTCTTACAGACATTGGTTTAAATGTTTTTTACCTATGTTATAGATGAGCTCGAGTGTCAAAGCATAAGACACAATTTTTTCTATACTATTTTAGCCCAACTACTTAATATAAGGCCCCTTAATTGAAAGATAGGTGAGGGATTATACCCTTAGTTCAATACTCATATTCTTAGGCTTGTGTTAGCTCTTTTCCATGTGTAACTCAGATTATCAAGATGATCTACTTTGAAACATATATAACCAAAATGGAAATAAACTTAGCCTGTATTTAAACATATTGTTGAAATTATAAAATGAGTTATGTATCAATGCACTTTTGGTCCATGTCAAACCCTTTTCATTTTCAACACACTAGAAAAAAGTATGCAACCAACATTCCCCTCACTTTGTTACACTACCTTGGCATGAAGCCAATGCCTTCCCCTTATGCTTAGACCCATAGACCCATAGTGCACAACCATTGCATTCTCTTCAACATACCAATGATGCAATTGTGAATATTCATTATGCTAAGATAGATAACATCAGTATTCAATTCAATTTCACAACAATAACATATACAAGATCACTGAAAGAAACACAATCACAAGATAGACATATATTTATCCTGGGAAACCCTCTAGGGGAAGAAAACCCAGCAAAACTTCCTCAATATAGATGATCAAAAGTACAAAGACAAAACCCCAAACTAGTGCTCCTTCTCCTTGCAGATCTCTCTCTCTCTCTCTCTCTCTCTCTCTCTCTCCTATGCGAATTGCATAAGTGAGTGTGTGTGTGTAAATGAGGAGCACATCACTCCTATTTATACTTTATCTTCCACTTGACTTTTTCACTAACTAGGTTGGCCCCAAAAAACTTAAATGGGCCGACTTACCTAGGAAGACTCAAAACAATATAATATTACTTTCTGGAGGGTTCTATCGACCCGACTTACAAAGGAGGTTTTACCTCATGACTCTATGATGACCAAATACAATAATAACATCCCGACAGAGGAATAAAACATCTCCAAATAAATTAAAATAATAAAATACGATAGAATATTCTTCAAAGTTACAATATTTCAACACTCCCCCTTAGTGAAAAGGGTATTCTACTGACAACAACAACATCAACTGTAGGAGCAAGGAGAGAGAGCATCATCAACAACATCAAGGTGATACATCTATATATCATCGGAAGTTTTCTTCAACAACATCAGCAACTGGAACATCTTCAACATCTTCAATATTGGAGCATCATCTTCTACAACACCGAGTCTTCATCTTTGATCTTCATCTTCTGCATCACTCGATCACTCGATCGTCTACAACAACGCTTGATCTCTCAATCATCTACAACAACTCTTGATCTTTCGATCAACAACAACTCTTGATATTTCGATCAACAACAACATCATCTGCAACAACATAACCTGCAACACACATGATCCAATTACAGGATGATCAATCCCTCTCACTTTAGGACATAAGTCCAAGGATGATGCAATCCTAACCACATCACTGAGACAAAAGTTTGAGGATCACTTTAGGACTAAAGTCCAGGGATGATACAATCCCAACAACATCACAGAGACAAAAGTCTGCGGATCACTTTAGGACTAATGTCTAGGGATGATACAATCCCAACCACATCACAGAGATAAAAGTCTGCGGATCACTTTAGGACTAATGTCCAAGGATGATACAATCCCAACCACATCACGAAGACAAAATTATGCGGATCACTTTAGGACTAATGTCCAGGGATGATACAATCCTAACCACATCACGGAGACAGAAGTCTACGGATCACTTTAGGACTAATGTCCAGGGGTGATACAATCCCAACCACATCAGAGAGAAAAAAGTATGCGGATCACTTTAGGACATGAAGTCCAGGGATGATACAATCCCACTGCAACATCATCATCACTGCTCCCCCTTTCGAGGAAGGTCCTTTCGAACCACACCAAGCTTGTCACGGAAGTACTCAAACTTCACTCGAGACAGAGGCTTAGTCAACACATCAACAACTTTCTCATCAGTGCTCATATACTGGAGCTTTATAACTCCCTTCTGTACCATGTCCTGTATGTAAAAATACTGGATTTTTATGTGCTTTGACTTGTCATGGAACACTGGGTTCTTCGTCATCTTTATACAACTCTGGTTGTCACATAGAATCACCGTGGTATCCCACTCCGGATCAAATAGACCTGACATCAATTTTTTAATCCATATGGATTCACAACTAGCAGAACAAGCTGCTATATACTCTGCTTTAGCTGTGCTGAGAGAAACACTGGACTGCTTCCTGCTTAACCATAAGATCATGGCGGATCCCATAAAATAACATCCTCCTGAGGTGCTCTTCCTGTCTGAGACACTTCCATCCCAATCTGCATCTGCAAAACCATACAATCTGTAGTCATGATCTCCAACATAGTATATACCAAAGACTATCGTACCTTTCAGGTACCTCATCACATGCTTTGCAGTTACTAGGTGAACACGTCTAGGCTCAACTAGATACTAACTCAGGGTGTTCAGAGCAAAGCATATATCTGGCCTGGTATTCGTCAGATACATCAATGACCCAATAATCTGTTTGTACTGAGTCACATCCACTAACTCTGACGATTCATCAACTAACAACTTCAAGTTGGTATCCATGGGTGTGGCCGTGGATTTACATTCCAACATATCAAATCTCTTTAGGATTTCCACAACATACTTTCCTTGGTTGAGAAAGATTCCTTTTGGGTTCTGCCATACTTCTAGACCTAAAAAATAATGCATCAATCCAAGGTCTTTCATCTCAAATTCTTCAGTGAGCTTCTTCTTGCACTCTACAATTTGTTTCTCATTTCCAGTCATAAAAAAATCATCCACATACAACAATAATATGACAAGTTCATCATCCATAACCTTAATGTAAAGGTTAGGGTCAACTTTACTTTTGGTAAAGCCCAAGCTCGTCAAAAATCTATGTATACTTCCGCACCAAGCTCATAAAAAATCTATCTATACTTCCGTACCAAGCTCTAGGAGCTTGCTTCGATCCATACATAGCCTTCTTCAACTTGCATATGTGAGTTCGTTTGTCTTCAACTTCAAATCCCTGTGGCTGTTCTATGTACACTTCTTCCTCAATCACACCATTCAGGAAAGTTGTCTTCACATCCATCTGGTGTAAACTCCACTTCATCATGGATGCAAGTGCCATGATGGTTCTAATGGAAGTGTACCTTGATACTGGTGCAAATGTCTCTTCATAATCAATTCCCTCTTTCTAAGAGAATCCTCTAGCCACAAACCTTGCCTTGTATTTCTCAATACTTCCATCAGCTGCATGCTTTATCTTGTAGATCCACTTGGAAGATACCACACTTTTTCCTTCTGGTTTGGGAACTATATCCCAAACATCATTCTTCATTATTGATTAGTATTCTTATGTCATTGCTTCTACCCATTCTTTCTTCTGTATAGCTTCTTCATAACTGGTAGGTTCTTGATCTACAAGATCACACATAAAAGCCACATAACAAGAAAATGGATTTGGCTTCTTGCTTACTCTTGTGGAGCCTTCTGGAGCTCATACTTCTATGCTTATTATATAATTTCTCTTGCCCAAGCAGGCTTTCTCTTTCGTGACATATTCATAGTGGGAGGTTCTTGAGGTTCTGGCATATGATGGTCTTCTGGTGTTTCATCTTCGGGGGAGGGTGCAACTTCTACATTTCTGGGAGGCACATCTTCTTCATATACTTCTTCATGCTGGCACTTTCTGGATCTCTTGAGAGCTGGTTCTTCGTCAAATGTTACATCTCTACTAATCTCCATGTGATGGAATCCTAGAATGTATATTTTGAAGGCTTTGGATTATTTACAGTATCCAACAAATATTCCCTTCTTTCCGGAAGGGTCCAACTTGGTTCTCTTTTCTTTTGGTATGTGAACATATACTGGGCAACCAAATATCTTGAGGTGGCTCACTTCAGGCTTCTTTCCTGTGAACATTTCTTCTGGAGTCTTGAATCCAAGAGCACTATGGGATAATCTATTATGTACATAAACTGTCGTCCTTGTTGCTTCAACCCATAGATGCATTGGAAGATCTTGATCATGTATCATTGTCTTCGATGCTTCCATAATGGTCCTATTCTTTCTTTCCGCAACACCATTATGTTGAGGATTGTAGGGAGTAGTTAGTTCCCTCTTGATTCCAACTTCTTTACAAAAGGATTCAAAATATTTTGAAGTATATTCTCCACCATTGTCTGTTTTGAGTGTCTTGATTCTAATTGAACCATTGTCATTAGTTCTATGGAACAAGTCTCATAATTTTTCATTTGTAGGTGATCGTGTACGACACTTCCTACAAGTCAAATTCAATAGCATGGTTAGAAACATTTCATAGTTTCCAAATATATGCATAAAACATAAGTCACACTATCTTAGCCAATGCTACAACATTCATCCATATCCCATATTCATATGGAAACTTTCTAGATGCCTTCCATCTCTACCATGACATTATTAATAGCGTGCACTACTCCCAATATGTCAGCAAAGAGGTTTCACTCTAGCTAAGTAGCAATGGAATGTTGTATAACACCATAGGCTACTTACCCATCACATGCATAACACTGCAAACATCCTAAATAAATGCATATACAACAATGTGATAGAAATGAAAATTCAAATACTTATCTTTGTTTGCTTGGTAGGATCTCTTTTTATCCTAGTCTCCTTGCAGGTAATACTGGAATGTCTGATGGTGAATTCTACTCCATCATCAAGCTTGTATTTTGATTCTCCTATTCTCCTAGTGATCCTTCTGAGGAGATTTATTCTCTTCAACTTTTGATAGAGTTTTCTTTTGTCCCGTCATGTGGTTTGAAGCACCGCTATCAATAAGCCATGTATCTTCTCCAGGTGTCACAGACCTAGAGAGTGCAGAGAATAATACATACTCTTCTGCATCTTCTTCTTTTTCTTGTTTTCTTTGAGGTCCTTCTTCCTCTTCTTCTTCATCTTCATCTTCAGCTAGGTGTGCATGATGTCTTTTGTTGTTGTTCCTCTTCTTGTATTCTTCTCTCTTCATTGGACAATTTCTGGCAATGTGTCCTAGCTTGTCACAATTGAAGCATTGAAAGTTGGAGTAGTTTCTTATTGGATTGTTTCCTCTTGTCCTTTGGAACTTATTGGGAGGTTGAGACTCCTTGTGGCTTTCCTTCTTGAAGTTAGATTTACTTCTTCCTCTCTTGGTATGGGTGGCTAGGGCTTAATCATCTTCTTTAAGTATAGATTCTCTATTGGCTACTCTAGCCTCCTCTTGGATGCAATCTTCCCTTACAATGTCGAATTTCATGCTTTCCTTTCTGGCACACATAGTTTGTATGAATGAATCCCAAGGTCTAGAGAGACCATTGAGAGCTCATAACTATCTCATCTTCATCAAGGGAGTCTCCAATGGCTTCTAGTTGCTCCTTGAACTGAGAAGCCTTCTAGTTTCTCCTTCACAGAGTTTTACCTCATGACTCTATGATGACCAAATACAATAATAACATCCCGACGGAGGAATAAAACATCTCCGAATAAATTACAATAATAAAATACAATAGAATATTCTTCGAAGTTACAATATTTCAACAACAACTCTAACACTCGATCCACAAAGCACTAAATCAAGGAAGATCAATTATAATAGCTAAGCTAAAAGAAGATTAATCATTGAAAAGGATTTGTATAAGGCTTTTACAAAACTTCTATTTGATCACTGTAGTAAGGACAATAGGGAGTTTATTTTGATTTATTGCACTAGTTATAATGATCATTTCAACTTTTATAGAGAAAAAACCTCATTTGATCATTGCAGTAAGGATAATAGGGAGTTGATTTTGATGGATTTCATGTTTGCTTGTAATTGCTTGAATGAGATTCTTCATGAACTACATTGTTGCATTAGAATAGCCTTCTTGTAATGTATCATGGATTCATGACAATGACTTTATTATAGCCTCCGTGTACTAATTTTATAATAGTCTTCCTGTATTGATTTTATATTATTTTTATCATGCAGGTTTCACTTTTGGTTTTTGGATCAATTGAAATTTTAATTTTGGAATATTTTTTGAGATGTCAAACAACTACTGCGGAAAGAAAATATCAAAACAAAGGAATGTATTATCATAATTTCAAAATCCTCAATCTAAGAATCCAAATTCTCTTCATGATTCAAGATCTTTTGAGCAATCCATCAGTGAAAGAGATGTGAACTACTTCGAGAATGCATCTAATATCCATATAATGGAAGATACAATAGGTTCCTCTAGCGATCATAGTGAGATAAATGCAATTTCACCATAAATTGTCAATAACAATGTTGAAGGCTTTTCCTCGGAAGGAAACACAAACCATTCACAATCATGGAAAAGGAAAAAAGGCCAATGGGACATAGGGAGACAATTCCAACCGAAATGGGTCTTGAAATCTCCATTTATTGAACCGATATCTCCAACAAATGAGAAAGAGCCTCCAAGAGAAGTTAAATGCATTGTATGTAGTTGGAAACTTGGCAATATAATAAAATTACAAATGAAGTTAGATACAATAGAGAAGCATGCACAAAAGGTGTATGCTAAAGAAATTGTAAATGGTGAGGAGAAATCTATTCCCAAATGGAAATATTCTGATGAATGTCTACATGTCAAATATCAAGATGAATATAATAAATGCTTAATAAGTACGAGAAAACTCGAGACAAGTGGAGGAACCATCAAATCTCTATTTGGAAAGGCATTGGAAATAAATTTGGTATCCAAGACAATGCAATTAAGCACTGTATTTTACATCTTATCTAAAGGTTGTCCTTTGACAGATTATTCAGATTACCATAGCCATTTGTATTTTCTTGAAGTGTCAAATTTTCCATCTTCTCATTGGTCTATAATGAGTGGTTGGGAATGGGAAAGACATCTAGCTCAAGTAGAAAAGGATGATTTGAAAGAGAAGATTGCAAATGCTATGCTTTTTTCTTTGTCTTTGGATGAAGTTACAACTATTGATAATACTTCATGGATTTGTATGAGCATTTATATAGTTAATGATCATATTAGACATTCATATCTACTTGGGATTCATAAAATGAGGGAGAATTGTACAACTAGAAATATTTATGAGCTTGTTATTAAGACATTGAAGGAAATTGGTGGTATGGATGATTTAATGATCGCAAAAAATTTGGTATGCGTGGGAACAAATGGAGCATCAATCATGCAAGGACAAAGGAATGGCATTTGTATCAAACTACAACTATTAGCTTCACCATATATGATTAGTATTCATTGCATGACTCATAGGATGAATCTTGCATTTAAAATAGTAAGCACGTTTCCATTGGTTTCAAAAGTTGAAGATCTTGTATGTGAGACTCATGCATACTTTTGACGTAGTCCCAATGATTTTCAGAGTTTCAACAATTTGCTAAGGGTGTTACAGATGGAAAAAAGCTATTAAAAGTTGTTGATACAAGATGGATTTCATTGAATGGACCATCTCAAAGACTATTTAGTGAGTACCAATCCTTGGTAGGGGTGATGTATGAACATTGCTTCAATGTAGACAAAGCTCAAGATCTTCTCTTTCGATTAACTGATATAGAGACACTATTAACATTGGTTGGGATTCTTCCTATGCTTGCTGAAACAAATGCCCTTGTGAAATTGTCTCAAAGTCGCACAATGTATATTGCAGAATACATAAATGCAAGGAAATTAACATGTATTGCATTAGACAATTTGTATATGATGCTAGAGTCTTTTACAGGTCCAACATTTAAAAGTTGGACTCCCATCATTGATATAGAAAATGTTGAAAATTATTTGAAGTTTGAAGAAGAAAGGATGCTATGTATGGTGGTGCGTGGGTATATGGTTCCATTTCATTATATTTGTAAAACGTGAGGAAACACCAAAGAGTGCCATGTATCAAGAAACCAATTCAACGTTATTGTGATCTCAATGAGACATAATTGGATAGAGATTTCAAGATCACTATCATTAGAGATAAGGTAATGATTTCCTTGAGATGAATGATTGGAGGTCATGTCTATGGTATACCCTCAATATTGGAACACTAAAAAAGGTTTTGATATAAGCACTGCAAATGCTGACCTTTCAGCAAAACTAAATTTTTTAGTGTAGCAGTTTGGAAAGAAGGCCAAGGTACAAGGAGAAGTGATTGAAGGCATGTTAGATTAATCAAAATTGTATGAAAAAGACATTCACTTGGGTGAAACAATGTCAGATCAATGTCGTGTTTTGGATAAACCTCTAGAACATGGTGCAATAACAAGATTATGGACTATTTTAGTTGGAAGCCAACATCTACAAGAAAACATGTCAGAATATTTCAAATTAGCAGATATATGTCAAACCATGATTTTGGGATCAACGGAGGATGAGAGAATGCTTAGTGCACTATCATTATTGAAGTCAAAGTTGAGGAACAAGCTTGATAAACATGTGGATACATGTTCAAGATTATATGTAACAAAGTTTGACATTACCAATTTTCCATTTGATAGAGCACTAGCTCTTTGGTGATCAAATTGTGATAGAAGGAGAGAAAATAATATAATAAATTTCTCTAGTGAAATTGTTATGGAACATAATGTTTTGAAGGCTCAGAATGACAATTCATCTAGATAAGCTCATGTTCAGAACGTAGAAAATGAGGATCGACATGAGAGCTGGGAATTTAATATACCCCAAGATAGTATCTAAACTGATATACATGAGGGACTCTTACTTTTGGAGTAGGTTGCAAAAAGGGAATTCTCTATGGGAGCAATTTTACCATATGTAAAATTGAGGTTGCATTTCAGGTAAAAATATGTTCTAGATTTCGTATTAAACATTGTAACATTGGAGCTACATTTCCTTGATGCGAGCTATTTTAAGTTTGATGTTTTGATTGTTAACAAACACATTGTCTTTTTCTTATCCATGATAGGAAATGAAGCTGAAATTTGATGAAGCTGGGGCCTATCTCTTCACATAGATAACGTCCTAGAGTTAAAGGTTAAATAACTAATTAAACAAGACTTTCGCTAATCAATAATGGGGCTCATTCAAGACTCAAGTAAATGAAATAGCTTGGATTTCTAGCTTTGAATCTTTGATATTTTGGAAAATTTTAATGGTTTGTTTGTTGCTTGCATTTGGAACATTTTTCAAGTTTGGAAGTTTGGGTTTATTTTGGTTAAAGATTGTGTGAGTCCCTTGAATGATTCCAGTTCTTATTTGATGCTTGACTGGGGCTTGATCCATTGGTACTAGCTTGATTGGTTTCTTCCAACTTCCATTGATTCATGGGGCTTGATCCATTTGTACTAGCTTGATTGGTTTCTTCCATCTTCTTAAAATCAAAGACCTTTGTTGATTAACAAAATATTTTGTTCATATTAAATCATGCTTATTTGAGAAACATACATATTAGGCTTAATATATGGCTTTGGTTATGCTCTAGATAGTTAATGTGTTTTTCATAATTTTTTTTTTTTAATATTTGATGGTTCAAGGAAAGATGTTTTTATTTCCTTTCACTTTGTAGAGTGCCTTAGGTACCTTCATCATTTAGAATCTATTATGTTTATTTTATATTTTCTTTGAAAATGTGTTGGTAGCTTGATTAGTTTCATTTGATTTCCATTGATCCAAGGGTTTGAGGAAAGATGTTTTTATTTCCTTTCACTTGCATGAACTAGGCATCTTCAATTTTTATAATCTACTATATTTTTATTGTATTTTCATTTTTCTATGAAAATACTTATCAGTATTCAGAAAGGAAAATGAGCTATGCGTAGCTAAGCGAAGAGAAAAATGGTCTATGTACTAGGTTCCTACGAATTCATTGCAGAAAACCTATCGGCACGAGGCTGGCATTCCTCTAATTCAATTGGCATAAGTTTCATATGTCATGGTTTAAAATTGTTATTAAAGCCGCTTTTCATGCTTTATGAATATTGACTACAAATGACAAAATCTATTCCCGGACTTGATTAAATAAAAAGATATTCTATTGATACATTCAAGCTACCATTGAAGCTAGCACAATAGATTATGATAAGAAAACGTATCAAGAGAGGTTGCCAAATCTCTTAGGAGGAGTTGCAGTTCTTAAGGTTTTGCAGTTTTCTTAATATCTTGTCGACTCCGAGGTTAGTCATGCTTTTTTTTTGTTCAGATTGTCATAAAGGGTATGTATGTTGGGTATAAATTGTATATTTATTGAGGTAGACCTGTAAATTTTGTATATAATCGGTTCATATATGATATAACTGTCGGAACTAAGATCTAACTAAACTAGCTTACCTATCTTAGCAATCAATAACATATCAAATTACATAAGAACGGAAAGAGAACAAGGAAAAGAATACACCAGATATACGTGGTTCACCCAATTGGGCTACGTCCACAGGAAGGTTGTCTTCTATTATCTCCAGAAATCTCCTTCAATCTTACAAGAGAGCAACTACAAATAACCCCAATACAATATAGGAGAGCTTGTGATCACAATACCATGTGTTGATACTATCTATGAGCGTATACCACTATATCATCATGTTATTAACTATATCACTACAATAATGATGGACTCCCTTGACCCTATTATATACCAAGAGATGTGGAGGAATTACTCACATTTGCATGTGGGATAATATAATTATCCATAATAACATCTCTTTATATAATGATGGATATCAAGAGTATACTTTACCATAATGAATATGAGATATAATGTATTACTCTTTTACATAAGATTGTGGATAAATTCCGACATAATGCAAAGACATTATTACCTTCCAAGGAATATAATTAATATATTCCAACACTCCCCCTTAATAATGGCTGGGAGAAAAGCCCTCACTAACACTAAGGAAGGAAGGAGTCATTACTACTCCCCCTTGATGACAACTTCTAGAATATCCATAAGCTGCAAATAAGAAGAACACTTCGGAAAATGGAATTTGATGAAGAACAACCGCTTCTCACTGAATCATGAAATTGCACACAAACTACGTTGTCTGATGAAATACCAACAACAAGATGCCAAGATCTAAAGAGAAGCCTTTATGGCTACTAGATCCAACAATAAAATGCCGAGAACATGTAACGCAATCCAACAGCAAGGTGCCTAGATCACCATAAGAATCATCACAACCATAACTGATAGCTGAAGAACTCTGATATAACATCCACACCATTGTACATATACCTTCTGACGGTTGTTACAACAGAACATGTGGCTAAGAACACCACAATAGTGTACGAAATACCCATATGGCTAATACTCATGCGGATTGCAGACATTCTTCCAATCAAGGTGCAATATAAATATCTGTAGAAGACCTCAAACATCGAAGAAACAAGACCCCAATGGTCTATACATCGAAAATGATATCATACAGATGAACATCATGACTTTAACACTAGAATATGGTGCTTCATTATTTCTGGAATAAGGTGATAACAAAGATCAAAGATTAATATGCTCAGGAAGGAAGTACAGAAACTAGCTTCTCACAACTTTTCACATAAACAGAGAACTTATCTGCACACAAGAACTTCCAAGATTAAAGCATACAAAGATCATAAAACAAAATTTGCTCATACATAAATGAAAATGCTTATACACCAAAGGTTAGCAAACATCATATAAAAAAATGGCAACATAATATGATCAAAATAAAAAATTAACTTGCTCATTAAGGAAAATGAAGTTACTTTTACACATTAAGTGTTAGCACAACATATAAATAGTGAGCAATAAAATAGTTCACACAAGATTTACAAATATGAGATTGCTCTTATAAAATTGCTCAAGAATATATAGATTGCTTTTATGCTATCGGCTTTATGCAAGACCATAAAACATTATTCTATGAAGAGTGCTCAAATTACATGTTACAACAGGAGTAGCAACTCATATATCATGTTAAAAATAATATATGAATGCTTCTATGCGATTGCTGCTATGCAAATCTTAATATATATATATATATATATATATATATGAACAAAATAAACATGACATGATTAGAAATCAACATGATTAAACATGCTCAACAAAGAAAAGAACAAATTAGTCATTACACATTATAAGAAGAAGTACTAGACGAAAACAACATATGCACTTAAAGCTACTTGTGATTCATCAAAACCTTTCTCTTTAGCTTTAGCCATTAAATGTTTCGCTTTAAAGCAATTCTTTTCAAGATGATTAGTTTTACCACAATGCTTACAAGGATCATACACTTTCTTCTTCTTACTATTTTCATGATGTGTATTAGAAGCATGAGCAAATTTATTAGTATGATTTGAAGTGTGTGAACTAGAACCTTTAACATTATTAAAAAAATCTTAGGATTCTTAGTATGTGCCATGAGAGCCTTATTAGGTGAGACTTGTCCTGAAACAATGATCATTTCTTGCTCATTAATCAACCCTTTACAAAAATCATCAAAAGTAGGTTTCGTGGTATTTTGAGACAATTCAAGAGCCCCATTCCTAGTTTGGATGAACATATCAAAACAAGATGGCAATTTTTGTTCTACAAGAATTATAAGAGCAGTGTCTGTCTTCTTGTAATATTTAACACAATTATTTAATGTTTTCACTTCAACAAGATATAATTCTACTCTTTCAAAGTTAGTAGGATCTAGCTTAAAAATATTCTTTTCAAGGTAATAAGCAGAAACATCATCAGATTTATCAAATAAGGAAGGAAGGAAGAATTTTGCATACCTCAATCGGGTTGTCTTCTGCCTCAATACTTACCTGAAGACTATTTGAAACCGTTTGACCAATGAGCCCTCTTGCTTGATCACATTTATCTTCCCACATAGCCACATCTTTAGCATCAACAGGTTTTTGGTGTTCACCATTAACAATTCTCCATAGATTCTTACTCCTGAGAACATCAATCATTTTTCTTTTCCATGCAAGATAGTTAGGACCAACAAGTTCAGGACCAAAAGCTACTTCTGAAGTCATAATGATAGAAATATTGACAAGAAACCCAAATGCTAGAAATGACAAGAGAAAAAAAGTGAATAACAGAAAATTGATACACTTTACCAAATTACCATACTGATCTGCAGAAACACAGTAAAGGAAAATAAACTTTTACTTACAACCCTTAAAAAAACAGTGCCAAGAAAAGTCAATCGCGGGTCTTCCAACAGGAAACTCGCGGGTAAATCTGATACTCGCAGGTTCTGCATGGAAAAGGTCGTGGTTACTCGCGGGTTTACAATAGAGTCAGCCGCGAGTGCGCGGGTCTGTAAAGGCGAATGTCACGGTTCTAATCGGATATTCGTGGGTTTCTGTACAGTAAAGTCACGATTATGTTGAACCACTCGTGGGTCTCTACACAGGAGGGTAGCGAGTATCCTGAAGTAAGCGCAAGTTTACAGTTAGAGCAGACACGAGTATGCCGTAGCACACGTGGGTCTGTACACCGGAAGTCGCGGGTCTGCAGTATACTTGCGGGTTCGCAGTAAGGCAAGTCTCGGTTACCCGCGCTGTCTGTGAAGAGAAAGTCACGAATGTCCAGTTTTAGGCCGAAAACAATGTCGATTATGCCGAATATAGAAACCTGCACAAAGTCTACCAAACTTGGACAAAAACTGTCGATCTGACAACCGGAAGATAGATCTCCTTGAGGAGAAGCCAAAAATCATATGGATCTACCGAAAAACATCAAGAAACCCTTGAAAAATTTATGCAAAAAAACTACACAACAAAGTTAGGGTTAGAAGTAAAAAAATTGCAGAAACATGCCCATATCTGAAGCGAAGCCTAATGGCTAACAGATAGTAAGAAAATATACAAGAATAAACAATGCCCAGATGATAATAGTTATTGATTGAAAGCTATAGAAGGTGCTAGATCATAACAACCAACTTCGATACCATGTCAGAACTATAGATCTAGCTAAAATAGCTTACCTATCTTAGCAATCAATAACATATCAAAGTAAATAAGAACAAAAATGGATCAAGGAAAAGAATACACCAGATATACGTGTTTCACCCAATTGGGCTACGTCCACGAGAAGGTTGTCTTCTATTATCTCCAGAAATCTCCTTCAATCTTACAAGAGAGCAACTACAAATAACCCGAATACAATATAGCAGAGCTTGTGATCACAATACCATGTGTTGATACTATCTATGAGTGTATACCACTATATCATCATGTTATTCACTATATCACTACAATAATGATGTGACTCCCTTGACCCTATTATATATCAAGAGACGTGGAGGAATTACTCTCACATATTGCACGTGGGATAATATAATTCTCCATAGTAACATCTCTTTATATAATGATGTATATCAAGAGTATACTTTACCATAATGAATATGGGATATAATGTATTATTCTTTTACATAAGATTGTGGATAAATTTCGACATAAGCAGTCATGACTCCTTCCTTCCTTAGTGTTAGTGAGGGCTTTTCTCCTAACCATTATTAAGGGGGAGTGTTGGAATATATTAATTATATTCCTTGGAAGGTAATAATGTCTTTGTATTATGTCGGAATTTATCCACAATCTTATGTAAAAGAGTAATTCATTATATCCCATATTTATTATGGTAAAGTATTATCTTATTATGAACTATAGATCTAACCAAACTAGCTTACCTATCTTAGCAATCAATAACATATCAACATAAATAAGAACAAAAAGAGAACAAGGAAAAGAATACACCAGATATACGTGGTTCACCCAATTGGGCTACGTCCACGGGAAAGTTGTCTTCTATTATCTCTAGAAATCTCCTTCAATCTTACAAGAGAGCAACTACAAATAACCCCAATACAATATAGCAGAGCTTGTAATCACAATACCATGTGTTTATACTATCTATGAGTGTATACCACTATATCATCATGTTATTCACCATATCACTACAATAATGATGTGACTCCCTCGACCCTATTATATACCAAGAGATGTGGAGGAATTACTCTCACATATTGCATGTGGGATAATATAATTCTCCATAATAACATCTCTTTATATAATGATGGATATCAAGAGTATACTTTACCATAATGAATATGGGATATAATGTATTACTCTTTTACATAAGATTGTGGATAAATTCCGACATAATGCAAAGACATTATTACCTTCCAAGGAATATAATTAATATATTCCAACAATAACATTACTTACACATAATGCAGTTTGGCAATAAGGATATTGAAAAAAAAGAAACTTAAGATCAATATTAATAAACCTGTTGGCCAACATTTTGTCCTTGATGAGGAAGGAAAGGCCTTGACCCCTTTGGATGCATTTTCCAATAAACAGGGATGAGGTGATGAGGAATAGCATACCACAGTTACATGTTTTTAACATAAAAATAATATTTGATTAAGTTTTGTACTACTGTAATTTTTGCTCAAATGAGTATTGTTTAAAGGTGCATGGATTTTACATGATAAGAATGGATGATGTTCAAAATATGACTATGTCTTGATTTCTTTGTGGATGTTTCCATAATACGGTTAGATCTATTTAGATGTCATAAGATTTGCTTGTTTTTGTCCACATGTTTGTCACTGTTCAATGGTTAATTGAGCAAGGACTGAGTAATGTAAGACTGAGCAATGGTTAGGACTTTTAGATTTGGAATTCTGACTTCTTAATGTGGTCTTTCATAGGTCTTTGGAAAGATGAGAACTTAGCTCCATGGTAATGATGGAGCTATGAGGTGCTACCGAGACAATATCATCATGAGGGACAATATTAATTGTATTAGTTAACTCACCTTCTCTCTATGTTCTAGAAATATTCTTAGTTAAGGGAATATGAAATTTGAATTTCACCAACTCTTGATTTGAATCAAACTTAAAAGAAGATGAAGGTAAAACAATTTGCATTTGTACTTACCTTGTTGTTTTTTGTGTCATTCAATCATTGCCTCACCTTGGTGATTTGATCCATCAATTGCTGCACTCTCTTGATGATTGGTACAACTTCTATCTTTCAATGTTTGCTGCTAATGTTTTGCATCTAAAACCTGCTGCTATTTGATGCTGATTTTATGGGTTTTCCAATGAAGCACTCTATTATTAGATGCACCTTACATGCTTAGTTATCTTTCCATCCCACTGATTGTTTTTTTTTCCATTTGAGGATTAATACATATTCATTTTCAATTCCTAATTAATCAATTTTCTTCATAATCATCTAGAACTTTAGTTTGCTTCTTCATTCATCTTTGTTATATGTTCCACTAGTTCAAAGACATCTGCAAGTGTTTTGATATTGAATGGTCTTGATGCTATTTCCGTTACGAGTACATATACTAACAGTTATTTTCCAGGTCCTGGCTTATTGTAATGCTTCATCTAAAGAGTACAAATACATTTTTACTTCCAGTGCGATAGCATCCCTAAAATTGGTTGGGGAGACCTTTCCTTGGAGTACAAACAACATTTACTTTACACAACGAAAAATCATAATAGTGTACTTGGGATCCAAGAGTATCCTTTTGTGACTATTTTGAATAAAAAGTACAAAAAGTTTGTTTTAGCAATAAATTTTGATTAGCAAAACATGCTTTTATAGTATTCTTTTTAATATGGTATGATCTTCAATCATTAGAGCTTGTTCATGTAGACTGATAGGAGGAAAAAAATGATTTTATAATATGAATATGTTTTTTAATATTGCATGCTCTTTAATCTGTAGAGCTTGTTCCTGCATAACAATAGGAGATAATATACTAAAGTTATTGATTAATCAAAATTTAACTCATGCTAAAAGCCTAGCATAGGTTGAAGTGACTTTGCAAGGTGGTTTCAAAACATCTTGGAAACTTCAGTCTAGATGCAAGGTGCATGGATTTTACATTTAAGAATTGATGATGTTCAAAATATGATGTTGTCTTGATTTCTTTGTGGATGCTGCCATAAGATTGTTAGCTCTGTTTATATGTCATATGCTTTGCTTGTTTTTTCCCACATGTTTGGCACTGTTCAATGGTTAATTGAGCGAGGACTGAGCAATGGTTAAGACTTAAGATTTGAAATTCTGACTTCTTAATGTGGTCTTTCATAGTTCTTTGGCAAGTCGATATCTTAGCTCCATGGTAATAATGTAGTTGTGAGGTCCTACTGAGTGATAGCACTGGCTCCAAATTGGGGACAATATCGTCATGGGGGTTGTTGAGAAGCTTAGAACTCCATAGCTAATGAAAACCTGCAAACTTGGAACTTGGGACCAAAACTTGGACTCAAATCATCTTGTTATCAACATGACTTGAACATAAATTGAATCTTAAGTTTTGACTTTCAGTTGTGAGCTATACTCTTTAGGACTTGAAGCTATATAGCTTGTGTGATTTGCAACAATCATATTTTGGGCATATTCTTAAATATTTATAATTCTGTGTATTTTGCAAAACATTTCTACGTAACATTGGTGAGCATTTGATAAGAAGACAACATGTTTTGCTACATTAGATGGTTGTAAGGATGGGTTGGAATTTTAAATGATCCCATTAGTGGTTTTGATATGCATCCAAATCCTTCTCAAGAAGAGCCATCACAACACTCACTAGTTGCTAATGTGACAACTATATAGCAACTTTTTATTTCTTTTAATATAAACTTCCTTTTTGGTTGATCTTGCTTCAGGACCTAGGTCTATAGGGCCATGGTTATTCTCAATTAGTTTGGAGGAGATTTGTTTTTTTTCATGATTTTGATGATTGAGAACACTACCAATTCCATTCTATATGAGATATAGCCTTTTGTTTGTCTATTTTGTCTATATGATGATGATTGGGAACACTTCCAATTCCATTATATATGAGATTAGCCATTTTTTTGTCTATTTTGTCTATATCAAATTTAGAGACATGTTCTCTACTATTTTGCATGGAACAAAGGATTTGACAAAACAATTCCGAGTAAAAATGGTTATTTGTAAGTTTCTGAAAGAAATTTGGGAAATTACTATCATGACCTGAAATAGTTTCTAGTGTTTTCTAATTTGGTGGTTTTATACTATTGAGGTTAAAGTTGAGAGGATTCATTATGATGTTTGATTCTAATAGAAATTTAGAGAAAAATCTTGGCCATAAGATAACTCTAATTTAAAAATATATATAATGCTAGGGTTTTGTGACATCTTTTAATTTTTAAAGATTGATCAATGACTAGAAGTATTTTGAATTTTACCCCAAATGATTTTGGCAATTGTGATTCTATAATACTGGATATTGTTATTTCTCATTTTTTACATATTGGTTTCTTTGAATGTTGGATAATTTCATCTTTAATTTCTTTGATTTAGGTTAATTGAGTCGTATGTTGTTTTATAGATTGTTATTTTGCTTTAAAAGTTTGGAATGCTCATAATACTTTTGTAGTAGTCGTTCTTGTTTTTGATGATCAGGAAGAGCCATTGATAACTATGGATTCACCTGAAAAATGTACTTCATCAACTAAATATTTGCAGAATATCACCATTCCTTCTCCTCTTATTATGAAACAATTCGATGACAAACTAAAAGTGGCTATCAACAAGGATGATATGGTTAATATTAATTTAGATTGGAGGGAGTTCATTCCTCACCCAGATGATCGCGTGGAGTATGAGTTGTGGACAAACAACAATGATGAATGTGGGGCAAACTCTGATACCGAACTTGACTTTGCAAATAATTTTAAAGGAGATACTCAAATTCTTGAGAAAAGGGATTACACACAATTCACCCCTCACTACATCACCTAGTACTATCCCCAAGCATTTATTGTAAGTGAGCAGTGCAAGGATCAATGCATTAATCATGGAATATACTGTGCACCTGATCCAAAACAAGATTTCAGTCAGGGATACAATTGTAAAGATGTTGTACTTGAACATATGAGGCAAGTGTGTGTCTCCAAAGTTGCAAATGAAAGCAATAGACCCCGAGTTTGGTGGGATTACGTCATCGATTTCCATATTAGGTGTCCCATGAAGGAGAAAAAATACGATAAGGAATGTGCAAAAAATTTGATCCAGTCTCTAGGTGTGTTGCTTTCTATTATTCACATTAATTCTAAAGCAGTTCAAGACTTGTAACTACTCTGCCTTTAGTGAGTATTAGTTTGTACTATTGTAGACTATGCCTAAAGGTGCAAGTAATCATTATCAACTAATTGGTTCAATGGAAGCACATTTTTTGGCCAAGTTTAGATTCCAAGAAGATAGAAAAATGCATGGGGGATCCAAATGTAGATGCAAAGAACCACGTTTTGAAACAAAAGCAAGATGCACCGGTTAGAATATAATCTAGATGTATTCTATTTGTTACTTTCCATTTTATATGAGAGTTGTGAACATAGAATCTTTTGCTATCATTTGTTTCATATTTGTTAAATTTTGTTGGCATATTTTATGTGGTAAACATCTATGATGTGGCCATGTTGTCATTGCTTACCTTAGTATTAGCCGAGAGGTTGTGTGTTACTGAAAGTTCGCGGTGCTATGCTTTTCATAGGTTGTCATGGATCTCGAGGTGATGTCACTATATTTCCCACACTTATTATTAACAACATATAATATAGAGGTTGGCATCCTTCCTTCTTATACATTCTATCTTTTACAAATGCAAGAATAAAATGTGGCAAACTAACATGATCTTAATCTAATTGCAGGAAAATTCCTTGAAGGCTTTCTGCATTGACCTTGGTTTGAATATGCTTCATTTTTTCACTTTTGATGTTCAAAAGCTCATTTGATATTGCCTGGAATGAACGCGTTCATGATAGAAGCACTTTGGGAATTAATTGAAGGAATCCATGTTGATCTTTTTTTGGGGTTGAATGAACGATTTTGCTTATGTTTATCATGGTTTGATAAATCATTGAATTGTAGTTAATCGATACTGTTTTGTTAAAATGGCTCATGCTGATCTTGTTACTTGTACTTCATCTTTCTAGATGCTTTGGAATCAAAGCCTCTTCTAATAGATTGATTACAAAATGCAGACACATGTACAATGCACAACAAAACTTAAGAGGATTCTTCAGGACACAAAGGAAGAAGGAGGTGAAAATGAAATTTGAGAAAGAATGTAGCCCTTAAATGCTCAGCTCATGGACACCATTTGTCATCTACACGATATCTTTACCAGGCGGGTTTTTATTGCCATTTGTCATGGATTTTGGGATAGAATGGGGTAGGTCTCTCTCTCTCTCTCTAATAATTCCCATGCACACGTTTGGTCCAACAAAAGGACCGCCTTAACAACAAATATGATAGAAAATGTATTTTACATAATTTTGATTCATATAGGTGGCTATGGTTGCAGGAATTCCTCTATTTCTTGGAAAACATGAAAGAAAATAGATCTTGGTATAAGGGTTCTTGTTTTTCCTTGGGAGTAAGAACCTGACCGTGTCTAATTTATTTTATTTTTTCATTCCTTTAAATGTATGCATATGCTTCACATATAAAATGAAATTGTCCAATCTTTTCTTTCTATACTGTCTCATGAATTGGCCATGCAATGATGTCTGTGGTTACTTTTGTACTTTGCTGAGATTCTGGATGATACTTTCGCATCTCATATGCAAACGTTACAAGGGAATACTCTACAAGAAAAGGATATGGAACCACCACGTTCTATAATGGAAAGACGCTCTATGCTATGTAGAGATACACTTGACGATGTAGATTCATCAAGTTATTATTACCTCTGACGATGCATATTCATCAAGTTATTACCTCCGGGACCACAATAAATGAAGCCAGCTGTCAGATAGTAAGTGCATTGTCTTTCTATCTACACATCCCTTCATTGTCTTCAATAAATAAAAGGTTGCAGTCAATGAGTGTGCTTGTCTAGGTTGCTTGTATGTATTGGAAAAATTATGTATTGTCAAAAATATGCTTATTTTAAGGCTGTTTGTAAGGACATTACACTCCAGGATTTGTCTCATGGGTAAAAGAACCTTTTTTAATTGTAACATTGGTTAGCTCTAGAAAGAGTTATGAGGAAAAAATGTTATTACAAATAACCATACTTGCTAATATTCTCTTCCCTTTGCAAGGCTGCTCAGGTTTGAATAGTGTTCTATCTGGTCTTTCATTGCAAAACATCCTACACTTGGTTCATCTCTCTGTTCTGAGTCTAGTTATTCTGCTTAAGGGTTTTAGAGGGTTAACTAGAGTTTACATAGACAACAAGGGTTATTGGATAAGACTTCAGTGCTATTGTAATTATAGTAGATATGTAGCTTGCTTATCCAGTTTGGTCTTTAGGTCGATGTAAAAGTTATGTCAAAATTATGGTTTACATAATGCAGCTAAACTATAATTTTGGATGCTTCATTTTATATTGTATAAGGCATGCTAACATTAACATCTTTTTTCAAACTTAGTTTCATTAGATACATTATGTCTTGATTTGAATAACAATTCATGATCATAAAAATGCTTTGCCTAAGTTTTATGTTTCATGCCTCTTCAAGCTCATTCAGTCAGATGAATACTATGGGAATTTTGATTATGGTTTTGACTTTAAAATGTTTCATGCCTCTTCAAGCTCATTCAGTCAGATGAATACTATAGGAATTTTGATTATGGTTTTGACTTTAAAATATCTTACTTATGAACAACTTATGGGATTGTCCTTTACAAGTTTTGACTTATGGCATTATCCTTTACATGTTTTGGTTTTATCTACATTGCAAATCACATTTATTTTATACTTTTCTTAAAAACTTAAAATGCAATTTGTGCGAAGGTTTTCATTGTTTTGAGATTGAAAAATATAAAATGATGAAGAACTATGTAATTTTTTATTAAAGCATAAAGTTAAATAAATTATTATTATTATTATTATCTCTTTCAAGAGTGTGTTTTAACACTAAATTACATTATTTTTCTTTTTAATGTGATTGTCAATTTTGATTTAGTTTAAAATTTATTTTCATTTACAATCAATCAATCTCAATGGAAATAATAATTAGGACATAATCTTAAAATTTTCATTTGTTTTCCCTTTATTTCAAACTTAACTATTAATCTTAGAGGCATTCAACTTCAAGACTTGAGCTCTATAAAACCATTTGAACTTAAACATAATAAGAACACTTATCTATTTAAAATATTTGTTGAAGAAGTCTACTTATCAATGCAAACCAAACCTTCAACAATAGAAGCACAACACTCTTGGGAAGCATGCAATCACGGGTCATTGGAGAAATTTTGAGGTATAAAAATCTACCAATCACATTCTAGTAGATGACATCATCCCCCATGGTTGAGGTGGCATTGCATGAGTTAAGAATGCTTATTTGTCAAATTTTCTATGGTGGATGAAAACCCATAGTTAACCAAGATAGTGGTATAAGTGCTTTTAAGTCATAAAGTAAAATACTCATAATGAAAGTCCTTTAACATTTTTTCACAAAATAATATTATTGTCATTTTCAAGTAAAGTATTCATAATGAATGTATTTTCACACTTTCTCATAAAATAATATTATTGTCATTTTCAAGTAAAATACTCATAATTCATAAAGAAAGCCCTATCACATTTTTTCATAAAATAATATTTTTGTCATTTTCATATTTTTAATTTTTAATTATATATTCACTCCATTTTATTTAATATTATAATGCCAAATTAATTTATAAGCGCACAAACACACACATATAAATTAATATTATGATTTTGATATCAATTTACCAATATAGGTTTAATGAATAAATAATAATAATAATAATGCAGTGTGGATTATAATAATATTATTAACATTTTATATGTAAATACATTTTCAATTAAAGAACATTATATTAAATTGATGAGAAAAATACTAAAAATAAAAAGTCAACATAAATTAAAAAATAGCTCTTAAAAATGTTTTTTATTATTTAATTTCATTTACAAGTTCAAGGCAAATAAATGCTAAAGGACAATAATATTTTGAGAATTTGCAATGAATCTTAGTCACATCAATGTAGAATTATTTTATTAATTTTATTTTTAGTGAATTTTTAAAAGTAACTCAACCATGATTATTTGTATTGTGCATAGAAAATAGTGTAAGAGGTGACTTGTCATATATACCTAATCCATAAAACCCCTAACTCATAATATTTTAATATATCTCATACTTTTTTAGGGGCCTCAAGCTCCTATAATAGGATAGGTTCTCTCTTGAGCACACTAACAACCATCTTTTAAAACCAATAGGCCATAAATGTCAACACAATGACTCAACATCAAGGTCTCAATTTGAAACAATACATGCACAATGCCATGGCCTTCAAACAAACGAAGAGGTCATTAACAAAATATAAACACCTTCGGATTATAAGTTAGGGCATGAATAACAACATCTCCAACCTAGAAGATGCTGAAATGCCGACTCTAGCCACCTCTAAACGTGGTGCTCCCACATACAACTAGGACCAAGGAACAATGCCTCCAACATGCAGGCTAAAATATAGTACCTTTGACCTTTAAACTACGATACTTCCCTATCTCATCTACCCATGAATGATAATAACAAGTACGTAGCACACTAATGGAACTAGGATTTGGGCATAAGTATGCAATTTCCAAGGTAGTAACCTAATTCAATATATTAGATAAATCCAATGGAACTAGGATTTGGGCGTAAGTATGCAATTTCCAAGGTAGTAACCTAATTCAACATATTAGATAAATCCAAAATCTGCTAGTATCATTATTCCAAATCCCTAATAAAGAGCTACTCACCTCTTTTAAATATGTTTATAGGTAGGGATTATGCAGTTAGATTGGGTCTCATGATAAACTAAATAGATTTATTAGGTCATTAGATTGGTTTCACAATAGATTAGCTCACATCACTAACCTTCTCGTGCTAAAAGCCTAAAAACATTTTCACACTATAAAATTAAACTTTAATTAATTATAATTTCACAATAATTTTTTATATATTTTAAAATCACTTTAAATTTGCAACCATTTTCATTAATATTTATGATTATCACAAATTTGCAACAAAACATCATCATAATCATAAATTTAACATCAAATAATATTACATAAATACACACATCAATCTATAAAATCTAATTATCAAATTACAATCATAATCAATGTAATCATAATTAAGATATCATAATCCCAAAGGGTGTAGTTTACTCACAACAACCATGTAGATCAACTTGGCTTCTGACATTAGTGGTTTCTGACAATGGCATTTACATCCAATGTTTTCTTTTGGACAATTGCCATTGTTTGTTAGCCTTTATTTTTAACAAGCCTACTAGTTTATAACGAATCTAAGTAATTGTGGTTTTTTACAATAGCATTTGCAAATGTGTTCTCTTTTGCATAACTATCATTATTGTTAGCTAAATGATGATGGTTTTTGACATTTATATTTTCTTTTGCACAACTACCATTTTTCTTAGCTATTTCTTTTGACATGCCTACGAGCCTTTAAGCAATTTAAAGAATGATGGTTTTCGACAATGACATTTACAAATGTGTTCTTTTTGCACAATTATCATTTCCTTAGATTTTTTTACTTAACATGCCTATCACCTTATAAGAAATTTAAATGATCATGCTTTTTGACAATTGCATTTACAAGTTTGTTTTTTTTTGCACAATTACCATTTTTCTTTGCTATTTTTCTTAAAATGTGTATTAGCCTCCAAGCACTTTAAACAATGATGGCATTTACAAATGACATTTTACAAAAGTGTTTTCTTTTGCACGAATATCGTTTTCCTTATATTTTTTTTAACATGCCTATGAGCTTATAAGGAGTTTGTACTTTTCCAGGAATAGTTTATGCACTTGGAATTGTTCCGCAATTGCTATTGCAATAGCTTTCCTGCAATAGTTCTCCCACTTGCTGCTACTCTGTAGCGTAGGGACATAGTCACTTTATGGCTCTTGTTTTTATATTACTATATATGGTTTTAAAATTTATAAAAAAATTCGCCAAGACTTCACAATATTTTATAATTTAGTAAAGATTCACCAAGTCTTTATAAGGTTTTATAATTTAATGAAAGATTCGCCAATAATTTACAAGGTTTTATAATTCAGTGAAAGATTCGCCAAGATTTTACAAGATTATATAATTCAATGAAATATTTGCCAAAAAATTATATATACATTATATAACATTGATAAAATAGCCTTCATATTTTCCTATATATCACGGGGATTCACCCAATTATTATACATAGAAATTTAGGGGGAGTTCTTAATGTTTTCCCTGCTGCCTGATCAAGTACTAATACATGAATGGTTGATATTTAAAGTTGAAAGTTGCACGATCGATCCACACCATTCGTGGGTAACCCTCCCTCATTACCTTTCAACCATGCACCAGTGCGTGAACGACTTAGATTGAAAGCCTAGAGTTGCATTATTAAATCTAAACCATTCGTGGATGGGTCCTACCAGTTATTGTTCGGGAATGTACTAGTGCATGAACGATGGAGATTGTAAGAGGGAAAGCAACATGGTGGATCTGCATCCTCTACAGGAGACCCCACTTCATTATCTCTCACCCTTGTTCCTATGCATAGACAACCGATATTAGTCAATCCAGCCTCAAATAGTCTCTCTCCTCTATGGCATATCTTACACTCATTAGGAGGAGAGAAATTTGGTACCATAAATTATTACAATTCAGTTTCTCAGAGCAAAGCATTGACCAATGATCGAATATCTCACTTGGGTTTGTTGGCAATGGATATTTCTTAGTTTTTTTTTCTCAAGCTACTCCATCTTCCAAGCTCCCTCCTTTTGAATTTGATTATTTTTAGTTAGTCGTTCTTCTAACCTCTGAAGAATGGGAAACAAATTCTTGGGAATGGTTCATAAGTAGTAAGGAATAGTGCAAAATTGGTTAATTTGCAAACATTGGAGAGCCATGGAATAATCATTGGATGACTTGTTTTAGGAACAACAAAACTAGGGTTGTAACTTTCAGTTTTGAGATCAATATTGAGTATGATTATAGTCATTGGAAATTTGATCCTTAGGGGGATGAGTATGCATGATCAGAATATGAATAAGCACCTCAAATATTCCTAAAATAATTGAATAGAAAATATCCCGTAGCCTTGACTTGACATAAATTGTCAATATGAGTAGTTTCCATAATGCTTGAGAACCAATCTTATGATTTTATGAGAATGTAATGCAACTAGAAAATTTTCTTGCATGAACACTTTTGTAGATGAAATATCATATCAAGGACAATTAGGGGTCAACATTCAAGATAGTGCATCTAGAAATACTTGGTCTTAGTTGGGCCAAGAAAGCTATCACCTTGGATGATGCACATGATCCTTATGAAGCTGCAACAGATGCCATGGGAGAAAATATACATGATGAGAATGTTGCTACATAATCTAATGGCCATAGAAACCAAGTAACTCCTCCATATATTGCATATACCATGAGAAGTCTTGGAGTGGAGTTCCAAAGTTAAAGAACATATAATGATAGGCTAATTAGAGCTCAAGAGGAACATAACCATTTGAATGAATCCATGCAACAAAGATTGACATACATTTAAAGGAAGATTCACCATGGATATAACTCAAAGAATAAGGATAAGAGTGGGAGTAGCTCAAGGAGGGATTTTCACAAGAGGCCCCATGAATCAAGAAGGAATTTTAGAGATAGGACATATAATCTAGAACTTTCTGCTAGTGAGTCATCTCCCTCTAAGGACTCCAACAACAATACAAGTTGTTCATCATGTAAGAACAAGAGGAAGAGACCTTTCGAGGACAAATCGTGTGGATAATTTTAGAAGGTCAACCCCCTACCTTTGATGGAAAATTGAAATATGGATAAGAAGAACGAGAAGTTTCACCAAAGGAGGAAAGGATTCAAGCCTCCTCATTTCAGAAATCAGTGAAGGCATCCATCACATGGTGAGGCTAAACCAACAAAATTGTGGGTAATAAACCAAGGGAGCCACTTTATTGTTGGGGATGTGGAGAGAACCATTTGGTAGGAAATCACCCACATCGGAATGGGAGTGCCAAACATGTTCACAACATCCAAGAGGATGAAACTATGGGTGATGTATATAGGACCATCCCTAGAATCTATGTTGCACTAGAGGAATACAAAATAGACCATCAATAATTTGTGGTTGAGGTTTAAGGTATGATTTCTAAGCAATTTATTTCTATTTTAATTGACCCTGGATCTACTCATATTTATGTTACTCCTATCATTGTTGAGATTTGTGCTTTTGAGAAAATAAAGCATAATAGATCATGGCTGGTCCAACTAGCCACTGGAACTAAGAGAAAAGTTAGTGAAGTAGTGGAGAAATGTCCATTAGAGATGGATGGAATCTTCACATAGGAAAATACAAAGATTGGCATACATTTAAAGGAAGATTCACCATGGATAGAACTCAAAGAATAAGAATAAGCGTGGGAGTAGCTCAAGGAGGGATTCTCACAAGAGGTCCCATAACTCAAAAAGGAATTTTAGAGATAGGACACATAATCTAGAACTTTCTTCTAGTGAGTCATATCCCTCTAAGGATTCCACCAACAATCCAAGTTGTTCATCACGTAAGAACAAGAGGAAGAGACCTTTCGGGGACAAATCGTGTGGATAATTTTAGAAGGTCAACCCCCTACCTTTGATGAAAAAGTGAAATATGGATAAGAGAAGGAGAAGTTTAACCAAAGGAGGAAAGGATTCAAGCCTCCTCATTTCGGAAATCAATGAAGGCATCCATCACAAGGTGATGCTAAACCAACAAAATTGTGGGGAATAAGCCAAGGGAGCCACTTTAATATTGGGGATGTGGAGAGAACCACTTGCTCGGAAATCACCCACATCGGAATGGGAGTGCCAAACATGTTCACAACATCCAAGAGGATGAAACTATGGGTGATGTATCTAGGACCATACCTAGAATCTATGCTGCACTAGAGGAATGCAAAATAGACCATCAATCGGTTGTGGTTGAGGTTGAAGGTAATATTTCTAAGCAATTTATTTCTATTTTAATTGACCTTGGATCTGCTCATAGTTATGTTACTCCTATAATTGTTGAGATTTGTGCTTTTGAGAAAAGAAAGCATAATAGATCATGGCTGGTCCAACTAGCCACTGGAACCAAGAGAAAATTTAGTGAAGTAGTGGAGAAATGTCCATTAGAGATGGATGGAATGTTCACATAGGAAAATACAAATATTTTTGCACTTGGTTCCTATGATGTTTTCATTGGAATGGATTGTTTGGAAGCACATCGCGTTAAACTTGATTGCTACAACAAAAATTTTGAATGTGTTGATGAAGAATGTAACCCAAGAATAGTACGAGGCATTCTAAAGATGGTTTCTATTACACAAAATTCATCCTTGATGAAGAAATGTTTTAGAAAAGGATGCCAATTGTATACAACCAATGCATTAGACATAGCAGAAAATGAAGCTTCCAAGTTGGAGGACTATCAAGTCTTGTAATAATTTAGTGATGTGTTCCCTAATGTGTTGTTAGGACTTCCTTTAAAGAGAGATATTGATTTCACACTTGGAGTCTTGTTCTAGTAGTTGCACCAGTGTCCAAGACACCTTATAGAATGAGTACCCCATAATTGATGGAGTTGAAAATGCAATTACAAGAGTTGTTGGAAAATAAATAAATTCTACCGAGTGTGTTTCCATGGGGAGCACCAATGCTATTTGTGAGAAAGAAGGATGCAACTCTTAGATTATGCATTGATTTCAGGCAGTTGAATAAAGTTATAGTGATGACATATTTGATCAAATGAGAGGGGAAAATGTATTTTCAAAGATTGATTTAAGGTTTAGTTACCATCAAGTCAGAATCAAAGAGGACGACATCCACAAAACAAACTTTAGAACAAGGTATGGACACTATGAGTTTGTGGTGGTTCTATTTGTCCTCACCAATGCACTAGCTACATTCATGTGTCTCATGAATAGTGCTTTCAACAAGTACTTGGATATGTTTGTGCTTGTTTTTCTGGATGACATTCTTATTTATTCTAAGAATGGAGAGGATCATGAAGAACATTTGAGAATGGTTTCGCAAGTGCTAAGAGAGCATAAGGTATATGCAAAGCTAAGCAAATGTGACTTTTACCAAAAACAAATTCATTATTTGGGTCATATTATTTTAGAGGAAGAAAATTTTGTGGATCCAGAAAATATTGAACCCATTATGAATTGGCCAACCCCAAAGAATGTGACAAATGGGAATCTTTTATAGGTCTTCTTGGTTAGTATGGGGAGTTCATTGAATAATTCTCCAAATTTTCACACCTCATTACCTCCTTGCAAAATAAGAGAATGAAATTTGAGTAAACACAAAGATGTGAAGAAAACTTGCAGTTGTTGAATAAGATTCTTACAAATGCACCAATTCTAAAGATTGTAAATCCATAAAAGGATTTTGTGATTTGTGTTGATGAATGTAAACAAGGAGTTGGAGGATTTCTTATACAAGACAATCATGTGTTATGCTACGAGTCAAGAAAGTTGAAGGAAAATGAAAGGAATTTTGTTACCCGTCATTTAAAGCTTGCTTACATAGTGCAAGCTTTGAAAATGTGGAGGCACTATTTGATGGGTAGGAAATTTGAGCTTAGAATTAACTATTGTGGTCTAAAAATATTTGTTTGAGTATTCACCATTTAATGCAAGGCAAGCTAGATGGATATAATTTTTATATGAATTTGATTTTGAAATCAAACACATAAAAGGGAAAGAAAAGAAAGTGGTTAATGCAATTAGTAGAAAAGTGCATGTAATGCATGTCACATCTATTAGTGGTTGCTAGAAATATTCAAGGGAAATGATTTTTAATTCCCTTGTTGAAGATGAATACTATGTGTAAGTAAAGGATGAATTACAACATCTGACTTTGGAAAAGAGCTATGAAGGTTGTCTTTCAGAGGAAGATGGACTTCTTACTTATAAAAATAGGATGCATATTCCCAATGCTACATATTTGAGAAGAATTGTTATGGATGGAATCCATAAAATGCCATATTTGGCCATCCACGATACCAGAAGCAATTTCTACAACAAGGAAGCAATATTTTTGGCCGAGAATGAAGAAATATGTTGTTCAGTATATTTCTAGGTGTATGAAATGCTAGCAAGTAGGGGTTGATCATCAACACCCAACAAGTTTATTGCATCCTTTTCCGATTCTGGTTGGAAATGGGAAGTGATAACTATGGATTTTATCACGGGGTTACCCACTACTTCAAGAAAGCTTGATTCCATCATGGTTGTGGTGGATAAGTTATCTAAGGAAACACAATTTATTTTAGTTAGATCTGCTCATAAGGATGATGAGATAACAATAATATTCATGAAAAAAATATTCAAGTTGCATGGTTTACCCAAAGAAATTGTATTAGACTGAGATACAAAGTTTACATCTAACTTTTGGAAAGATCCTTTTGCAGATTTGGATACACAACTAAATTTCAGTATTGCCTACCATCCAGAGATAGATGGGAAAACTTAAAGGGTAAACCAAGTTATTGAAGACATTATCTGCATGTATGTGATGGATAAACCATCAAAGTGGGAGGATTACCTACACTTGGTAGAGTTTGCATATAACAATGGGAATCAATCATCATCGAGGATGAGTCCCTTTGAAGCTTTGTATGGCAAAAGGATTAGACCCCAGTGATTTGGGATAATCTAGCAAGCATGATTGTGCTTGGGACGGAAATGCTCAAGGAAATGGAACAAGAAGTTGCAAAGGTGAAGCAAAATTTGAAGGCAACCCAAGATAGATAGAAAAGATATGCATATAAGAAATGAGTGCATAGGGAATTCAATGTTGGGGATCATGTTTACCTCCAAGTGAGGAAAAGGAAAAGTTCCTTGAAGCTTGGAAGTTGTGCCAAGTTGTCACCGAGATATTGTGGGTCATTTGAAGTACTTGAAATGACAGGGCCATTGCATATATAATTGCATTTCCTACTAACACTATAGTTCATAATGTTTTTTCATGTTTCTTTGCTTAAGAAATATGTACATGATCCAACAATGTGATTGATTGGTATATGATTCAGGTGGAACCCGAGGGAGAGTTACAAATAGAGCTACTATGCATCCTAGACAAGAAGGTAACATTGCTTTGAAACTGAGCCATCAGACAGGTAACAGTGCCTTGGAAGCAATATCGTCTCGATGAGGTTACATGGGAGCCGAAGGATGCCATCAGGCAGGCATATCTATTTTTGTTCCGATTTTGAGGAAAAACCGAGGATGGTGTTATTCCAAGGGGGAGGGGGTTGTAATATCCCCAGTTTTGATCATTGGGATGCATTAAATCATATTATTTAAAATGATGTAAATATGATAGTATGGATTTCTAGTATGGGGATCAAGGCCAAGGTTTAGATAGTGAATGGACAGTCATGCATAATGTAAATATTTCCATATGGGAAATGTGGTTGGATTGTCATGATGACTTGAAATATATGTAAATATTATGTCGAAAGATAATAAAATGGTCCAAGATGATTGTGTAAAGAGCAGTAGAGGGACTATGATTCCTTTAGAGGGGAAGAGGAAGGGGGGGCATATGGGAGAGTAAATATTGTGTTGTCAAGTGTCAACCTTAGAACTCATCCATTTTCTACCATGTGCCTTGAATAAGAAAATTAATTCCCTTTGACTTATTAAATTTAATCATTGAATGCATATGGGAGGTTGGTGGGAAAGACCTTCTCATGTAATTAGGGAAGCATGGGATGAATATATTTCTATGACATTGTAAGAGTCCTTTTCTTATATGGTTAGAAGTAATGTCAGTAGTATTTTAACCTTATTTTCATCTCCTTTGGATTCCATCACTGCTTCTCTAGTAAAACACAGAGGAACTTCGCTACGAACCTTCGGGTTGTTGTCTTGATTGTGAATTAACTAGAGATTGACTTTGGGAAGGAAAAATCGCAGAGATTATAGGGAAGAGGATGGATGTAGGTGAGTACAGAGGCTAGGAAAGATATGAACCATTACCCACTGTTATTTTTTGCTCATTAGATGCTTTAGAATCCATGATTTGATTCTATGAGGAATTCTCTAAAGGCATACAATAGCATGGACTTTTACTACACCCACTAGTAAGCACTATAAGGGTTGGATTTCCCGAGGGAACTGTGGAGTAGTGAAGGGAAATTCCTTCCTTTTGTTGTGTGGGGAAGTGAAAGAGAGTGCCATGGCAGTGATGGTTGAGTGAGATTATTGTAGTGCTTTGGATGAGCACAGTGGATACGCATGAGAGAAAATGGGTTTTGGGCCAAGAGAGAGAAGCCTATAAGTGTTACCTTCTCCTTGGTAGCCTCTTAGCTTGACTTGGGGGTGTATCTGTAGCTGATATCTAAAATTGGGTGGAAATGTTCTCTTGCACATCAAGTTGCTTGGATATCTTCTTTTGTTAATAGATAAGTATCCCTTATTGTGAATGAATGTGCAATGTTTTTATTTACTTCATGTTATGAATGTGTTGATGTGCATGATATGTGTGTGAATTATACTTTAATTCTTCTATGTTTATATCCATGTACTTGCGCATGCATCTCTTAATTCATGTTGTCCATGGTAGCTTAAACTAGTTATGAGAGTGTAATTAACCCCTTTTGTTGGCGGAAAGATGGAGGGGCGTACCACATAGTGGTACACAATTAGAGATCTAAGTTAATTGTGAGTATTGAAGTACCCCATCCCCTTGAAAGTGTTACAGGGGTGGATGTGTATGTGAAAATGAGCGTATGTACTGGATTGGTTATCCCAATTAGGAGAGTGGGGATCTGAAATGTGGATATGGAGGAAGAGATGGATAAAACCTCATTGATGGATGTAATTGTGTAGATAGGATTGGATCCACTCATGATGACCTAGTGTGGGGCACCATAATACGCCCCCAATAATCAGGAATCCTTGAATATTTTGAGTCCCATCTCCATATAGGAATTTGTTTCCTCACTAGCACCAATGAGGGTTAATATGTTGTAAATATTGGTCATTGTCAAGGTTCATAATGTGTCAACTAATATACAGTGATGACCCTTCCATTATTTGGAAACATAATCACATGGAAGACTGAGGAGGCAACTATTTTTATAGTGTACATATAACTCCACCCCCACAAGATGTTGTATCCTAATGGAGCATAGATAACCTTGATATCGATCAAGATAGTTTTTCTCAACAATTTGATGGGAACATTTTGTTACAACCCTTTGAGTTGCGAAGGATGGCCATCATAGGCTCTAAGTGTGATGGTTGATGGGATGAGTTCAAAGGAACCCATATTTTTCCGCACTATAGTGGATATGATACATGCGGATATGCCTTTATTAATGATTCCTCGATGAGTGTTGATGTTTCTAAGTGTAACATGTATTTGAAATGAAACTAGGGATTGAAGTCATGGTTCAATGCTGCCTAAGTCAGAGGTCATCAAGCATGAGTTTGATGGGCCTATAACATTTGATGTGGTTAGTAAGGATTTCCTTTGAGAAGGACATGTTTGAAGGACTAGTTAGGACATGGTTGTAGGTGATTGACCCAAGTTGTGAAAAATGCTATAATTTTAAGCAGAGTCTCTTACATGAGGGTTAAGAGCAGTGCATTGTCAGAGATGTTTTTGTAACATGTGGTGTAAGGTCACTTCTAGGGCACATAATTTACAAGAGTCCACTAGTAGATGCTTGGTTACTTTCCAAGTAGGATAGAAGTAAGTTACGTAGAATTATGTATTGTTGATTGTAGGTCTAAATTTAATCTCTTCTCAATTCATGAAGATGTTTAGATAAGATGAATCCCCCAATCGTGCTAGACCCTATAATACCCCCAAATTTGACTTGGAATGTATTTAATCAAAATGATGTAAATGATGTAAATATGCTAGTGTGGATTCCTAGTGTGGAGCTCAAGGCCAAGGCACGACTAGTGAATGGCTAGGCATGTATGATGTATATATTTTTATTTGGACCATATGGTTGGCTTATCATGTCAATTCGAAATATATGTAAATGTTATGTTGGAAAATAATAAAATGGTCCAAGATGGTTGTGTTAAGAGCACCAGAGGGGCTATGATTCCACTAAAGGGGAAGAGGAAAGGGGGTCCTATGGGGAAACTAAATCCTATGTTGCCAAGTGTCAACCTTAGAACTCATCCAAAATATACCATGTGCCTTAAATAAGCCAATTAATTTCTCTTGACTATCAAATCCAATCATTGAATGCATATGTGAGGTTGGTGGGAAAAGTCACTTCATCTAGTTATTGAAGCATGGGGGTTGTGACAATTATGTCAGCTGTCAATAGTCCTATTTCTTCTATGGTCAGAAGCTATGTCAGTTGTATTTTAACCCTTACCTCATATCCTTGGAGTCAACACTCTTTTGATCACTCTCTCATGCATGTTTCTACACTACATAGTTTTCCTGTGGCTGTTCATGTCCATTACTAGACTGTGTTTAACCCATAATTTTGAATTTGGAGATAGCGCTAGATTTTTGGAAGTGAAATTAGATGGTTGTAGTTGAGCATGGAGGTTGGGCAAGCTAGGAACCTTTACCCATTGAGTTCTACTTTTTTTGGATGCTTGAGAAGCCATGGATTAATATTGCAGAAGGTTCTCCAATAGCATACAACAGGTTGGACTCTTACTGCACACTCTGGTAAGTAGTGTAAGGGTTGGATTTCTTGAGGGAATTGTGGGTCATTAAAGGGAATTCCTCCCTTGTGTTGTGTGGGGCAGTTGGAAGGAGTGCCATGGCTGTGATGGCTTGGTGAGACCTTTGTAGAGCTCTGGTGGAGCTTTTGAGCATAGAGAGTAGAGTGCGTTGTGGGATGAGAGAGAATCTTGTAGGTGTTTCCTTCACGCTAGTGTCCTCATAGCCTAGATTGGGGGTGGCCTCTCAGCAGAAAGAGTATATGCTGGACATAGTGCCTACGACTGGGTGGAAAATCGCTCTTACACATCCAGTTGCTTGGATCTTATTTGTTTAAAGATAATTATTCTTATGTATCTAATGTGCAATGAATTTATTTATATTCCTGTAATAATTATGCCTGTAATTGCATGCTGTGTGTGTGGATTAAGTTTATTTTTTCTGTGCGTTTTTATTTCCATATATGCACATGCATTTGAGCTTTTATAAATTCATAATTTGGATAAGGGGCGATATCTAGAGGCCCCGATTTAGTTAATGTCCCCTATGTTGGACGGATTGGGTCAAGGGGACGTTACAAAATATAAGGAGATGAGGAATGACCTTGTCAGATAGGAGGAGTTTCCAACTTCTTGTTGGTTTACTATAACTCCTTGCTAGGGGAAGGGGTTGCATAATACCACATGTAGTGTTTGGTTGGAAAATGGTTGTTGGGGGACATTAACCCTTTGTGAGGGGGTAGTTCCTTGGTTAACCATCATTTCTTTTGACCTCAATGATTTGGGGGCAATGGTGAATATAATGCCCAAAATCACCACATAATGCACAAGGGAAGTTGGTATGAAGGTCATTGTCCTTTCCTTTATTTGTTCGGTTATTGCTACATGAGTTCTAATTTTTGCTTCCTGGGTTTTCATTGCCCCCAACATTATTATTTGGTTTAGGGGTGTTCCCCCCTAGTCCCTATAAATGCTTTTGTGCTTTGTTTTTTACCACTATTCTTTGCATTATTTTACAAATTGGATGGGTTTACCATGTTCAGTTGTTTAAACACTTGCATTCACTAAGTAGGTGAAGGTTGGATAAAGTTGACACCAACTTGTTGTAAAGGGTTATATGGTGTCATATGGATAGGGAATGGGAAATATGGGTTCATTTGTAAGGGAAGTAATTTTGTGTAGAGTACAACATTAATGCACTTCCTTTATTATGTGGAGGATTATATGGAAGGAATTAGACGTGTGGGGGCACATGCGGTCCCAAGGGGGCATGCTATGACCTGCATGTGGTGGATGGGGTCACTCGTGTGTCTAATTGTTGGAGCACTATAAGTCATGTTTGTAATGCACACATGAAAATTTTCCATAGGAAGTGCTAGTATTAGCTTGAGAGGTACTAACTCCACCGTAATGGTTACCATAGTGAGTAGGGTGGCCATATGGGTTGGTGATATAACCTATGGATCCTGTTATTCCATTCAATGCATGTGACACGCTTGGAGTATCTCTCTCAAAGGGATGAGGGCAAGGGGAACCAGGAAGCACCATGTATAAATACCTAGACTAGGCATATATTAGGTCGAAATGTTGTGCTTTGAGAAACAACCCATACTCCATGTGAAGCATGTTAGTTGTTATGTATTTGGTTATCAAAGGTAAGATGGATTTGGAAACCAAATCCAATAGGAGTTGTAATTGGCCTCTATCTTTCATAAGCTACACTGTTGACGATACTTGTGGATATGATCCACAATGTGGGTAGAGGTCATTTGTCCAAAGTCAATGAATAGTTCCGTTCTCGTGTCGTGGATATTGGGAGCTTGAAGAAATTAAAAACACATTTGCTAAGGATGTGAAGTGTGTGTGTGACCCATTAGATTCATTTATATTCCATTTGGAACTAATGGCCCAATAAGGGTTCTTTGAAACAATCTAAGTTGGATGGTGTCTTTGGTATTGTTGTTCAAAGAACACAATAAATGAAAGGTCATGACCACTACAAGGAAAAGGCCCTATAGCGGAGGTCATAGCTGAAGTTCTTAGTGTTACAAGATTGGCAAAAAAGGTCAAAAAAACCTCTTCTACGACCTATCGCATTGGTAGCGAATGCTTTTACGGAGTTGATCACAGATACAATTTATAACTAAAAAATACTCGATGACCAGAGGTTTTAGCAGAGGTTAGTTTATTAGTGCACACAATAGAAACTAAGCACACCAGTGCATTTGAACCTATAACGCACTGGTGCTGTATACTTAGAATAGACGCATCGATGCACTCAACCAAAATAAGCACCATAAAGAATCAAATTGCAACGCCGCATTGGTGCTTGAGTATATTAAACACGCACCGGGGCGTCTGTACAAAATAAAAGCACCAGTGCGATATTTTATATGATACACACTGTAGATTCTTTCATTACATTTATATTTAATGCTGCCGTACATTTTTCGACTACATCGGTGCATTTTATGCACGCAGGCACTAGTGCATTTAATAGTAGAATGCACCGATGCTTACAAAATATCAACCTCGCCTGGTGCATTTAAACACATGGAACACGTTGCCAGGATTAAAAGCTAAAAATCGGTTTCTATAAATGCACAAGTGCGATAAATATAATAAAACGCACCGGTGCTCAATGTTGTAAATGCACCGACACGTAATTATTTGAACGCACCGATGCTTAATGTTATACACACACCGATGCTGAATTTTCGTCTGTACGAACCGATGCACAATGTTAGTATAAGAGCCCCAGTGCGACATATATTATTAAAAGTGATGAATATGATTATGTTAAGAATGGCTACTGATATTTCATTCAAATATATATATTATATTTTTTATTTTTTTAATTCCAATATTCATCTGAAATTGAAATATTTGTTTATAGTAAATTCATTTCACTTTTAATTATTGAAATTGTTTATTTGGATCAATTTCTTATATCACAGATGCAAGAATCTATTGTAATATTTAATCACCCATACATTTAATTACCAATTTACCATTTACGAGTGATGTGTGGCACTGAATAATTTATTTTTGCTCCATCTTGAATGAAAATATGCATTTTTTTATTGATTTTTTTTTTACCAATGTACCATATCACATGTTCTATTTGACAATAATATTGAAGAATGCAATCGAATAATATATATATATATATATATATATATATATATATATATATCAATAAGAGTGCCTTTGTCATACAAAATACAACAACACAAAGACAACAATAATCAAAACATCAACATGCATGTAATTATTGTTACACTTATTGGTAACTCGTCTTTGAATTCAGACACTTTGTCGAGTACATTATTATACAAAATGTCTGATTTTCACAAACAATTATTTCAAAATATACAACAAGCTACATCAGCTTGCATTAACATCAAAATTAAATACGTAGCATCATTCTTCATTGGAACTGTTATCGATGCTCGGGCGACTTGCATCAATTGGGTTATTTCGCAGAATGTTTTGTTGATTGGATCGATTGTTTCCTCTTCTTCAGCTTCCATCTGTAAACATAAAAAAGTATAATGCATGTATCTACATTAACAATGGGGAGAATGAAAAATAAATAGATAGTATACACTAATGTAAATTGAAAAGCGACATACCATCGAAATAATCGACTCATGAATGATACACATTCTCTCAAAACCAAATCTCATGCCTTATATCAACAAGTCTTTTGTTGGCTCCATTCCATACTTTGTTTCCTGCAAGTGTTATGCCCCGTCACAAATCATAGATTTAATATAAAAGTTTTTTGTTGTTTTATTAATTATAAAATGAAATAAGTTAAACAACATAGAGACTTACAAAATCCACAATTAATTTTTGATATGCCAACATATACTCACAACCCTTGCTTAACCCAATGTCAATCAATGCTTCTGATGGCTCCTCTTTGTATGTTAACACCTGCTTGAAGGCATGCAAGGATTGCTAGTGAAAACAAATTAAAATAAATAAATATACCAATCACAACCACTATGAAATGTTTATTTCTTACAACGAAATAAAAAATACTCACAAACTTTGCTATCAACCCCTTTTTTCCTTGTCGTCCTGTCTTGTGTGCTGACTAGATTCCATTTTCTTTTCTTTTTCTGCAATAAAACAATTGAAAATTAATATTTAATGTCGAATTAATTATTGAAATGTATAACATAAACCAAAAAACCAATCATTTTATACGTTTGAAGCACGTTGTTATCGAGATGGCTCTTCCTGCGATGCAATTATGTCCATTTCCTTGACCATATCCTTGTACACTTTCTTGGAAATCCCTACTGACACATTTCGCATATCACCTCGTTCATCCTTTGGGATTCTCATAATCTTCCTGAAAATGTAAAATGACATTAAACTATTTCTCTATTGATATGAAAAATAAATATGATAGAATTAAAATTATTGAATGAATGATGCTTTGTAATAGTTTTAGATACATATTCTACATAGACATGTTTAGGAATATTACCTTTTGAATGTTTTTGTTGTTGTTGTTGTATGTTTTTTCTATTGCAAGCATGACAGGTCTCATTAACCATTGCTCTGGGAGCACCTCTTGTAGTTTACATATGACCTGATTCTTTGAATCGTTTGATTGGTTTCTGTATTCCACTAAATCCCTCACAGTATTATAAAATTCTTTGCCGCTTCTATTAACTTCCAATACCACTCAAGTTGAGCTAAGGACCAATTGATCATCATTTGCATCTTCCACATTTTGTTCTTCTTCTTATGATGACATTGAATTCTATTGTTGTCAGTACCTGCATAACATTCATCATATGTGAATTGCGTTATTTGAAACATATTAGTGAATATTATTAATTAAGTAGATTATTACTCAAATTTCAATAAATAATTCATATTGACTTATTTTTATTCATTTGATTCATCCATATGCAACTTTTCCATCAACGTTTTATGCTCTTCTGGAGTTAGTTTGGTAAGAATCTTATCGAGCTTCCTCATTTTTTAGCACTGCATGTCACACATTAACCAATACATATTAGTTAACTTTACAAATAATTCAAACCAATTAATTTAGATACATAAATTAATTAAAAGCACTTGCCTTCTTCGTAATTCCGATGTTCTCCCATCATGTTGATTAAAGTTGTTGTCCGTTCAACTCATAGCATGCATTTTCTATCAATAAAAAACCTGTATCATTGAATACAGAAGCTATCAATATATTATACAAACACATTACAGACCTTCAAAATACGAAAAAAAAATCAATTAAAAAGGAATAAACCTGATTTCGGTGCGCTTGTATACATTTAATACCCGGTGCGTTAGTGACAAAAACCGCACTGGTGCGTTAATTCCAATATGTTGCACTGGTAACAGAGAATCAAAATACTAAAATGAGCTTTTTTCGTTTTTGTAAAATAATTAAAAAAAAACAAGTTATAATAAATCCGGTGCATTACAGTAAATGCGACGCACCGGGAACGGAGAACTGAGACACGAAAAACGACTTTGCGTTTTTATAAAATAATTAAAAATGATGCGACATGGGTCAAAATTGGTGCATTATTTAGATAAACGCTCCAGTGTGTTCCAGTAATACAAATGCACCAATTTTGACGTATGCCCTTTTTAAAAAAAAAAAACCCAAAACTTGACAAGGCAAACATGGTTAGGGATTCGACCAAGTAAGTGGACCCATATCACCCTACGCTTTCTATATATAATCACAAGCTAAGTAAATCCAAAATCCCTGAAAGATGAAATCATAATTCTGTATAAGAATAGAGGGATTTAAACCCTAATGAATAATTTTGCAGGTACATAAAACAAAAAGGAGTAGGGAGAAAATAACGGTTGCAACATTGAAGGTAAGTATGAAGTTTTTTTGTTGTTGTAAATCTAGTTAAAATCTAAATAAGGTTATAAGATCTACAGTAATACTTACATGCTTGAAATTTCTATCATGCAGGGTTTGGTTTGATTCACCATACCTAAGAAATTTCGACTCTCATAATTCTTTCCAGTTGCTCCAAACTCCTTCCACGTAAGCCTCTCTTCCAGAACTCTCCCCTAAAATTTTTGGCAAAACAGTGAGTTACTGTTTAGGTTTTTGGGTTTTATAGACTATTTAGATTTACTTTTCGAATTTAAAATTGCCGCCCTTTTTTTAATTTAGGGCAAAAAGGGTTTGTGCGATTTTTTAAAATTTTGATTTTCAGCATTTTCGGTGCGCCTTTTTTCAATTCGCACTGGTGCGTACATACGTAAAACACACCGTATTTAAAACCCTTACGACGGTGCGTGTAATGTTATGCCGCACCGGTGCGCTTAGGTGTAGTAAACACACTGGAACGAATTATTTTGTGAAAATGCATGTAGAAGTATCCACTACCAAATGTAGCTGATGTTTTCCACCGCGGGGGCTTTTGCGGATATACTTTAACGGTGCGTTTACATTTGTTACGCATTGGTGCGTCTGGTTTGTGTTAGCGCACCGGTGCATTTACGTATGAATAAATGCACTGGTTTATTTTGTAAATTCTATGTTTTTATGTGCCCACTTAAAATTATATATTCATATTGCATGTCTTTTTATTATTTAACCAAACCAATTACAATATTTCATAGTATATATATATGTTGATTGTTGATTTTGCTCAAATGCAGGAAGAAAATTTTGTAGTATCAAATGGCCAATTCTTCAGATTCCAGCTCATACCATCTTGTTCAAATTTTGATGAGCTCTCCCATTCCATCACTAGTAAGTTCAAGTTTTATTTATTTTTTGACTACTTATTTGAATTTATGTTACTTATCCATGTGAATCTGAATATTGATTTATTCTATATTGCAGGATCATGATTCGGGTTCGAGTTCGGATGCACAAGGCATTCCACTAGTTTCAAACGTTGTAATCTCTTATCAAGAGCAATATACCGCAAGCAGTTTGTGGATGAAAATGGGCAGCCTCTTTACCCCGCCAATTGTAACATGCCATCTTCAAGCCGCCATCCTGGTTCATCGACGGTAATTCATTGCGAGCTGGAACTCTTTTATGACACCCCAATAGTTTTTGGTTGTTCAAAATTTCAAGGGTTGAAGGAGAACCCTCAGCGTGTCACACTCACCCATTACACCAATGATAGATTACCTAATGTCAATGGTCTAATTCCCCGTACTGTAGTAAAAAATACAATAGCTGATTTAGAAAAGACACACAGGAACACTTCCTTATGCTCATTTTTGAAAAAGTTGGAATCCAAAGCAACTATGTATCATCCTAAATTGACAAACCCCTTGGCTTATGTTTAGTCATCTAAAATTTCTAATGATCCAAAGTATGCCATGAATTCCACCCAACCCATCTCTACTAGAAGATCCAAAAATTTGCATGAGTTGAGAGCAAAACTGTCCAAGTACACACCGAGGTCCGTCCAATTGTTGGAGGGTAGTGATGATTTCTCCCTTCCTGTGAATTTGCAAAGTAAATATCAAACTTCTTACAACCACGCTTTATATGGCGCTTGGCCTTCCTCTCTACCTGTGCCTAATGTTGAAACAAATTTCTCCTTTTGTGGTAATCGTTTTATGATTACCAAGTCTAATATAGATGCTGCAAATCTAGGGTTGTTTATCCTTTCACATGTACTTGTTCCTCCCAAATAGTCAGTATCACTTATGCCATTTTGCGGTCCTATCCATTGTCAGTCTGATTACTTGAATATTGTTGAATATAAGCACAACATTTCCATGTATAATATGTGCATGAATGGTTATGTTTTGGAATCTTTAACAAGAAGAACGTATTTTATATAGATGGTCGTCCACGCACTCATGGGAACATTGCAGGGTTCATAAATAGTTCTATGTGCTCTTTATTTTCTCCAAATTGTTCATTTGAGGAACACTTCAATGACCAAGAGTTCTTTATGAAAAGGAAAGCATCCATATTTGTTGTTGTACATACAATACATAGTTTGTCTCTTGGTGACAAGTTGTTAATAAACTATAACTTCCATATAACACCAACCACCCGTTAGAGACGCCTTGCATTGGGATTACCTTTAGACGTTCCCTTGGAGCGTAAGACAAAAAAACTTTGATTAATTGTATTTGTTAATTTTCAATGGATTCATATTAATGTATTGCTCAATTTGAAATTATGTTTTATAAATTGTTAATTTAATTTATAAACTCAATTTGAAAATGTGTTACTCAATTTTAAATTTTCATATTTAATGTGGAATTGATGTTAATTTATCACTCAATCGGAATGTCTACTTTATAAATTGTCTGCAGCCTAACATTTTCTACTGGAAGTGATTCTTGTGCTTCTGTAATAATTCTTTTCTATAATGCAAGATCAAACCAATTGCATTGTGCTTACTAACATCATTGATGTAATGTTCAATATTTTTGAAATCAGGATTCTGATGATGAGCGACCTGCCTACCATCTTCCGCCACACCCCAGTACAATGTCAAATCGAGAGAAGGCTGAAAAAAGAACGCAACTTGGAGAGGAAGCATACCAAGCATGGTTGAATCAACCACCTATTCAATTTCCACTGCATCCATCCTCACCAATCATGAATGCCTATAGTGATAGTATTTATTCACATGTTGGAAATGGAGGCAATGAAGTAGAGGTGGTATGAACGAGTTATTATGACAAAGGAGTTCCATGGATGCAATGTTGTTCCATACATTCCAGGACAATGAGCTAGGGGATGACGCTCATATTACCGAAGCCTTCTTCGAAAGCCTTAAATCAGATTCCACAACACCTTCATTTGGATCTAGTCGGTCAAATTCTACATAGTTGGGGACAACAATTGTAATATACAACTTGAAAGCAAAGTATGGCATGTTAGATGCATGTTTCTCAGAAATGCTGAGGTAACTGACTATCAACTACATTATATTTTGAGTAATCTTGCGACACAATCATCATTGAAAATGGTCAATTTTATGAACGTTTACTGACACTGTACATTTTTATTTCCCACTAAATGTAGGTTATTCAAAGATAAGGCACTTCTGAATGATAATGTCTTTCTCGGCAGCTACGCAGAGGCAAAGCAAATGTTGAAAATGTTGGGTGTAGAGTACATATCTTATCATGCATGCCCCAATGATTGTATTCTATATAGAGGCGAACATGCAGACAAAGCGATATGTCCAAAATGTGGGCATGATAGATACAAAGAATCAAATAACAAGGAAAAATCACATGGTCCTCCTCATAATATATTGAGGCACACGCCTATAATCCCAAGGATTCAAAGGCTCTTTCGTTGCAAAGAATTAGCTATGCTGCAGGGATGGCATGCATTGAACCGAAGTGAGGAAGGTTATGTGAACCCCAACAGACTTAATAGCCATGAAGCATATAGATGATACATGGCCCAATAAATTCAAGGATGAAGTACGTAGCCTCCGATTGAGCATAGCAATTGATGGTGTCAACCCATATTCCCAACCAAACAACATCTATACTATTTGGCCTGTAGTAGTGGTGAATAAAAATATCCCCCCATGGTTTTCCGTGAAAAATGAACATCTTATGTTGGCTCTTATAGTCCCTGGTAAAAAACAAGTGAAGAATATGGATGTTTACCTACAACCATTGATCAATGAACTCAAGGAATTATGGGAAGGGATACAGGTATATGATGTGTTGAGACCCATCCCATCATAGAGGAGTTTTACACTATATGGCATATGTGTGTACACCACACATGATTATCCGGGGTTAGGAGTTTGTTCAGGTAAATATGTTGTTTTATTTTATTTTATATTCAAAGTAATAATTTTTGAAATATTTAATTCGCTGTGACTCTCTTCATCCTCAAGACTAACATGCTCTCTTTACTATAACATCACAGGTCTTGTAACAAAAGGTTGTTATGGATGTAAATGTTGTGGGACTTCTGTGAAGGCTAGGTGGTCCAAAGACCTATGAAAGTCAGTGTACGACTTCTATAGGGTATTCTTCCCAGAAAACCACTCTTATAGAAGAGCAAAATCGGCTTTCAATGGTAAATGAGAGAGAACCCAAAGGCCTGAAATAATGACACCAACTAATTGAATTAGGGCATATGATAGAGAGAAGGAGAAGGAATACATAGAGATGTTTGATTCAAATGTGCATCCTGCGATCAATGATATTGATTTCTTTGACACCTATGTTGAGAAAATGGCCACAGGGATGAAAAGGAAATCGATATTTTATGAGCTCCCATATTGGGAGAATCTTAAGATTTCCCACTTACTAGATCCCATGCATATATTTAAAATTGTTTCATCTTCTTTATGGCGTCACATATCATCCAAAAAAAGTGACAAGATGAAAGTTAGGAAAGACCTTATTTCTTCTAATACGAAAAAGAAGCATTGGTCAAGACACGAAAATAGAGGAGAGGCAGGCCCCTCTTTTTCATTTTAAAAAGGCGATGGCCCATGGATTTTCAAGAAATATGATCTTAATTTGGCAAAAGAAGTTATATTGGGCGTGAAGGAAACTTATTTTTTTGGGTCTACTCTACGACGCTGCTTCAGTACGTTAGATGGAAAGTTGTCAGGTTTGAAATCACATGACCATGTCAACCTTCTAAGGGTACGTATAATGCCAAAAAATTGTTATTACTATTTGTTTTTATCTTTTTCGACAAAAGTTAAAACGCACTTAAATTTTTGTGTTTACTTTGTAGTGTCATTATCCGTTGTTTGTGCATGGGTGTGTGAACCATGAATTTCTCGACAACCTATGGCGTTCCATATCTAGACTATCTGCATTTGTACAGTGGATCACATCAAAGGAGATTTACATCGCTAGCATTCCACGGTGGCGTGAAGAGATAGCTGGTATTGTTTGTATGTTTGAGAAGGAACTGTCGTCGAGTTTTATGGACTTGCAAATTCATCTTCTAATTCACCTAGTCGATGAGGTTGAATTAGTCGAGGTGGTCTCTTGTCGCTGGATGTTCTTCTTAGAGAGGTTCATGAAAAAAGTGAAGGGATTTGTTTGACAAAGGAAAAAACTAGAGGGGTCTATGGCAGAGGGGTACATAGTATATGCGTTGTTCTATTATGCCAGTGAGTACATCAAGCAAATCGACGGCACACCGGGCATAGTGATTTTGGATAATGAACGTGATGAGGACAGAAGAGAAGGGGAGGTATTGGAAACAAATGGAAAAATTCGCATGATAGAGAGTAAGTCACTTATCTTTTGATCTTCAATTTTCCACATAGTAACTTATATTCACAACAAATGTAAAAATCTATATTTGATCCCATACGTACTGAATGTGGTTTTGTTTCCATGAATACAACAACAAATTCAGAAATTGATAGAATCAATAAATTCATTCTTTACAACGCGGAGGAAACACAGCCGTGGGTCGCATTGTATGAAGAGAAGATGAGGAAATGGGACATTGACATAAAATAATTCAGGCGGTTGCACGGTAGAAGCATGCATTTTCCAGATCATTTAAAAGAAAATATGCCAATGATTTATCCCAACAATTGGGTTGCAGACCAATTCAAAGAGAAATATGGAGCATCCGGTCATTACCCTCCTGAAGAGGAGGATGCACTAAACATTGAGATTAGGTGCAACAAATCAGTAATAAAATCTTTATGTGCATAATTTCTAACTCTATAATGCAACTTTGAATTATAACATTTTTGTTTAATATATTAATGGTTGGGTTAATAGACATATGACATCATCATTTGTTAACTTTTTCTTATAGGTGCATTCGTTCCCATCTATGTGGGATTATGGGCATCATTTTCACACCGAGGATACTGATAATGGGTGTGTTACACAAGACCGTGAAGTGGAAGTCGAGTTCGACCAATCTAGTCGTGCTAGCCACCGATATCGAAACTTGGTAAGAGGGATGTTGGGTTATGTTGGAAAAATACAAGAGATTATTCAAGTGGACTTCTCATCTTTCCAATGTGTTATTTTAAGGTGTAGGTGGCGGGATACATTTGCAGGAATAATGTCAAGGAAGATTGTGACAGTGGGTTGATATGTATCAAATCTATAAAGATGTGGGATGAAAGTACGGAGCCTTCCATTTTCCCAAAACACTGCAACCAAGTGTTCTTTCACCCGAATGTGTTGGATAGAGATTGGTGGTTCATATTAAGACACGACCCTAGATATAAACATGTTTTTAAGAACAACAATGCTATCATGCCAACCGAGGAAGATAATGAGGGTGATGGCAACAAAGAGTGATATGTACATGTTTTATTTTGTCATTTACAGATTGAGATATCATTTTGTTACTGTTATCTTTGATTGTCTAATTATATTGTTTATTTTTCATTTTATGACGGTGGAAATGGAAAGTTGATTACTGGATGCATTGTTTAAGCAATTTCACTTGGTTAAGAACCAATTATATGATGCGAAATACGGTTTAGGTTTGTGAAGTAATTTATGATTGTATAGAATGATTATATGTCATTGTCCAGATTACTCATATTTTGTTTTATGTATACATATATATACACCATTAAAAACAACTTACATGATTTAATTTTATTTTTGTGAACATAAAGGCTAACATATTTATTAATTCTTGACTTGAAGGTGGTGATCTGAAATTTCTATATTGCTATTTCAGTGCTTGTATTTTATGATGTTTTTGTTATAAGTAATATTAAGAATTATAATTGCATTATTAATTTATGACATGTTTGTTAGACTAGTGTAATGTTTTTTTTTCATTATATGACTTGGTTAAATTGATTTTTTGTTATAATGCAATTTTTTTTCGATTTTTTGATTGTATTTGTAATGTTAACTCCAACATAGAAAATGACACTTTTGCAACCTCGATGGAGAATGAAAATCCAACAAGTTTTTAGTAGTGTTGAGCTCTACAATGACTTAATTTATGGCCTTGATAACAATGAAATGTACAACAAATTCTAAGGTGCTCTTTGATATCTCCATGAATATTTGAATGCTTGTATTTCTTGATTTTTTTGTTATAAATAATGCTAAGAATTCTAATTGCATTAATTTATGACTTTTATGTTAGAATGTAATGTTTTTTTAATTACATGATTCGATTAAATTGATTTTTTGTTCTAATGTAATTATTTTGTATTTTTTGATTGTATTTATAATGTTAACTCCAACATAGAAAATGGCACTTAATTTGAAACCTCGATGGAGAACGAAAATCCAACAATTTTTTTAGTAGTGTTGAGCTCTGCAATGACTTCATTTATGGCCTTGATAACAATGAAATGTACAACAAATTCTAAGGTGCTCTGTGATATCTCCATCAATATTTGAATGCTTGTATTTCTTGATTTTTTTGTTATAAATACTGCTAAGAATTATAATTGCATTAATTTATAACTTTTCTGTTAGAATGTAATGTTTTTTAATTATATGGTTCGATTAAATTAATTTTTTTTATATAATGTAATGTGTTTGTATTTTTTGATTGTACTTATAATGTTAACTCCAACATAGAAAATGACACTTTTGAAACCTTGGTGGAGAATGAAAATCCAACAATGGTTTTAGTAGTGTTGAGCTCTATAATGACTTCATTTATGGCCTTGATAACAATGAAATGTACAACAAATTCTAAGGTGCTCTCCGATATCTCCATTAATATTTGAATGCTTGTATTTCTTGATTTGTTTGTTTTAAATAATGCTAAGAATTATGATTGCATTAATTTACGACTTTTATGTTAGGATGTAATGTTTTTTAATTATATGATTCGATTAAATTGAATTTTTGTTATAATGTAATGTTTTGGGATTTTTTGATTGTATCTATAATGTTAACTCCAGCATAGAAAATAACACGTTTGAAACCTTGGTGGAGATTGTAAATCCATACTAGTGTACCTGACTTCTACAATGATTTAATTATTTATGCCCTTGATAACAATGAAATTTATAACAACAAAATTTAATGTGCTCTCTAATTTCTACATGATCAATATTTGAATGTTTGTATTTCATGATGTTTTTGTCGTAAATAATGCTAAGCATTATAATTGCAAATGTTTTCTGAATGAGAATAAGAGATTAAAAAACGGCTTGAAGATCATCAAATCAACTTAATGAATAATAATAATAATATATTTTGAGAATGCAAGTTGTGGCTTTACATTAGTTGAGAGAAAAATGGTGTTCTTTTAATTAACTATTTGTTTTTCTTCATGTTAAAGATTTGATTTTGTCATTGTAAATTGAGCAATTGCCAACAAATTAAAAATATTGAATGATACATTGATAGGTCATATTCATGTTCATATAATTTAGATTTATTTTTTATTTTTTATTTTTTATTATGTTCATAAACATGATACTATGAGAAATTATACAACCATTAACATAAATCATATAGCTAGTTGTCATAACTTCATCCATTAATATCAATACAAAATTCAGAAACATATTTAATTGTATGATAATATTTTTGCAATTATATTATGTAAACATAAACATATCATCATTAATATCATTTTCGCCATCTAACAAACATAAAAATAAACACCATCATACCATCATTAACATAAAACTAATACAAATAAGCATGAACGCACCATCATAAACATTACATTAATACATATTAATCTAACATATACATATTATAGATTTAAACATCATCTAACACACATATGATCTAACAATAACATGTAACAAAACAAAAGTTACAGTTTCTAACATAATGAACATAATCGAAACTGACCTAACATACACAAGTACATCACCATCAACTTATAAATAAGCATCAACCTAATCATCAACATCAACGTATGTAAAATGGAAAGCACAAACTTCTAATGAACATCATCAAACCTGACCTAACATAACATCATAACCATCAACATATAAATAAAAATCAACGTAATCATCAACATCAACATCTGCAAAAGGGCAGATGACGTATATATATATATATATATATTACAATAGCATCAAAATGATGATAAATGTCAGATATACATGTCTAGTCCACCCCCGGAAGCCTATCATCATCACTATCCGTCGACCCACCAGATGTATCAACACCTGCAGTGATAGACATAAAGGCATGACCAATACCTCTGCTAGGAAATAATCTATCATGTAGATCAGTAAGAAAGACATGATCTCTAGGAATATGGATCATCCCACCCGATCTGAGCATCCTCTCCACAAATGAGGGAACTAGTGAATCTGTTGAAGGAGGGGGAGGTGGAGGAAAGGATGAAGGAGGTGATGGATCAATATAGGCTAGTCGGTGGGATAGGTATAAAATATCAGATTCCAGATCAAGCGAAGGAGGTGGAGGTGGAGGTGGAGGAGATGATGAAGGAGGTGATGGAGGTCAAGGACATGGTGGAGGAGGGGGTGGAGGAGATGTCGAAGGTGGAGGAGTAGGAGGTGGAGGCTGAGGAGGAGGTGCTGTGGATGTGGAGGACCCCCCACTAGTTGAAGCAGCTGATGGAGAAGGAGGTGGACTAGGAGGATGAGGATATCCACCCTCATCAAACGATGAAATACCATGAGGGATGGAATCCAAAAGAATGCAAGCACTAATGACATCTAAAAGAATGCAAGCACCAACAATGTGCTACATCAAGCTCCTCATATCAATTGGAAGCATCCTCCATAGCTCAACATATCAGTCTTGCCTCTGAATCTCCCTGACAGGAACAAGCCGAACCCCTCGATTCGCTAATAATCCAGCCAGCCTATCTACAATATCCTATCTGAACCTCTGGTGAGGCCTCTGTCAAAGGCCAGGTCTAACAAGATGAGGCACCTCCGGCTGATCCTACATCTGTATGTACTCATCCTCATCAACCTGCGGTGAAGGAGGCCCCACATCACCATCAAAATTTCTAATATCTGTAAAATATATAGTACACATGAATTTAATGTAACAATTTAAAACATATTTCATTTGCAATAAGTATAACGAGAATAAAATGAAAATAGATTAAATTAAACATAATGCTAAATTTACCTCTGTGATCAGGTGGCTCGTCTCGAGTGAAGAAGATGGTTGTACACCTCTCCAATCCAACCCCGCATATGGATATGCAACCATATCTAATCGAGGTGGGTCCTCACCACCTAGCATGTTAAGCACATCGACAGTGATCCTCACAGGAAACTCTGGCTGTCCCCTCTTGGGAATCATCTGCCCCCACATGCGCATACGCACATCTATCATCAGCCTAGGAGGGCGCGGGTCAAAAGATGGCCTAGTCGCCAGAAATATCTCAAAAAATAGACAAAACAACTTTGAACCGAAGGGGAAGTTCACCCTCCCACCAATACAAGCACGACATCGACTGAGAGCATAACAAAACTATCCTAAAAAATAGCATACCACCTAATGCATCTAGGTGCTTGCACTAAAGAATCAACATAATATAATAAAGGGTAGCTAATGCGCTACCCATCCGTGGTGTAATGCGCGATAGTCGTCACCAACAAAGAGAGGCACCTCACATCCTCTCTACCAAAAACAACAATGGAAAGCTGCCCACCGTGCACCTGAAATTGAGAAAGCTCAAGGATGTTATCATCAACATATCTCTGAACATATACCAGCCGAGTCGCTATTACAGCTCCACCTAGAACCTCAGGGAACTGAAGAAGGTCCTCACCTCTCCTAGAGAGCCCGATGATAAAGTAAATGTCCTCCTCAATGGGATGGAACCACTCATCAAGACCAACTCTAAAGGCCTGCCTAAAATGATCCCAACGTGATATCAACTGGGTAAATAAAGGTACTGTTCCCCTTAAGTGACATCGCCTCCTCATAGAACTTGAGGAGGCTGAAAATTCTCAAGAGGTGTCTAGTCTGAGGTGTAATGGGACGAGGGTATAAATTTCTCTCCCTCTCCTTGGCCTTCCACTCTCTGTGGAAGTTGTACTGATCAACATCTGACTTGCACTGCTGCTATGCCTCGCAGTGATCACGTCTATGTTTCACATATAATATAAATTAGTCTCATAACCATACTGTTGATGCCTCGGATATCGTAGCATCAATCAGAAAGGGATTCTCCCCGAGAGATGGTCCCAATTAGACTATCTCCCGTTTGGTGTAGGGAATCCGTCCGGTTAGCGGTTCCGGCAACCGTGGTTTTGGACTTTAAATCCGATTCTACCGGTTATGGCCCGATCCACCTTTCTTTTGGGTTTTATGTCTTTTATGTGAGATGCAAATGCCTAAATTATACTTAATCTAAATGCAATTAAAACAGATCTAATTCTAGAAACTGGAATACATCTATCTATCCCTGCAGGGAACACGCTCAAGGGAGGAGCAATCAGCTGTAACAAATATCGTAAATAAAGAACATATAGCTATTATTTTTCACAATTAAAGCTACAGCAAGATAAAGATCTTGAGAAGATAGCTTCTCATTCAACATGGAACGCATCAATTGCTCATAAAACAGAAAAGGTAAAAAAGTTTATTTAATCTACGTAGAAGGATGAAGAAACAAATCTAAATGTAACAAAACTGGAATTAAACTTAAAGATCCCTGCAAGGAGCAATTTAAAGGCATGAACAATGAGCAACATGAGTTATCCTGAAGAAAGAACAGTTAGCCATTCGATCTAGACAAAGAAATCTACAGCAATGCATTTCATTGTTCACAAAGTAGAGAAAACGCATGCCCAGGGAGGAGCAAAATCATTAATACAAAGAAATAATTCAGGTGATAAGAACGATCTCACATTATAGAACAGCAGCCATTAGAATAGTCCAACATACAGCCGCCCAACATCCCAGGAAAAACGTCCATCTCCCGTGGCTTCTATTAGAAAAATCAATTTTACAGACCCGATACAAGATAGCTCATATCATTTGCCAAAATTTCATTCCCTGCCAAAAGTCCTTTCTAATCTTTCCTAGATGCTATTTATAGCTACAAATCTGCCCTTTGGGCTGACACCTAGCATTCTCCACCTGTCATTTACAGGAATTTCCACTATAATCGACCACCAAAAATGGAAACTTCCTTTACAAAAAATATTTTGACAAAAATTAGGGACAGCTGTCCCATGGCTTACGCCTTACATATTCAAAATATACATAACAGAAAATTGGCTAACATCAAAGCTTTCCCTACTGGGCACGTGTTTGGCTGAAGAGAGTGGCTCACTGAATTCAGCCTCTTCATTCCTGTGCGTGAGCTTCTGCTGGCAAAGGGTCGTCCAAGTTAATTGTCACTGATGCTGCCTAGGAAGAGGCCCTCGAATCCCTTGCTGATGCTGCTCCTAATTGGGAAGGGGGAATTAAACTGGCCAAACTTTCTGCCATTGCTGGGGAAGAGGCTGCTGGGAGAGAGGCTGCCGGATCTACTGATGCTCCTGCTGCTGCTGCAGCTTTCCTGTCCTCCTCTGCTATGTAGCTGTACCACACACCTGTGTCCCTAATGATTATGTTTGCTGCAGCAGGAAACAGGATTTTTTGAGAAGTCACATTCTTCCCAAGCTCTGTTTTAATGCTTTGGACTTCTGCTTCAGTAGCTTGATGCACTTCCTTCAGCAGATGGTTGTGAAGTGTTGATGAACCGATGTAATGCTGGAGATCATCCATGGCCAGGACATCGATCCTTTTCACATACTCCATCTGGACGCCTAGCTCTTCTTTAAGTTGAGACAACCGCTGCTCCTTTTCCGGGAAGTCTTCTAGGGTCTGAGGGAAACTCAATGTGTAGTTGTCATGGACTCCTTTGAGCTTTTGGTATAGGTTGTTGATTCTATCTGTTGTCCTCTGCACACTGGTTATCAGCTTATTGGCACAGTTCCTGCCAAACTCCAACAAGGCTATATCTTCATTAAAATCGTCCACAGCCTTAAAAGGTAGATGCGGGGGGAAACCTACTTTCCCTTCTCTCCATGCCATCTGACTTATGACATTTGCCTTGACACGGGTATTCTTATCTTTGAGCCTGTGGGCCTCCACATTAATTTCTTTTAATCTGACTGTCATGGCTTTGAGTTTGCAAACCTCGTCAGTGATTAGCTCTTGGGAGCCATACACTTGCTGCAGGATATTGCATGACAGCTCGTGGAAGGGAGATAGGTCCATGGTTCTGCTCTCCGCTTGCTCTAAACGCTCAGCTAATGCTTGCTTGTCTGCTTCTAGCAGAGATGCCTTTTCTTCTGCACCATTCTTCTCTGCTTCCACAATCATCATTTGAAGTGTTAGCTGGTCTTTTTCCTCCTCCAGCTGGCTGTACTTGTTTGACAGCTCCTTATGCTCAACTTACAAGCAATTATACTTGTTTATTACCAGATCTCTTTGGGCTTGCTCATTAGCCACATTTTGTTGCAGCGTGCGTGCTCTCTTCTTTGTCAATATATTTTCTTTAACTATAACGTCTACATTGGAAAATGATGCCTTTGCTGTCGCTATAACTGCGGACGCCATAGCAATGGGATCTTGATCCGTGTTCTGCATGACAGTGACCTCCCGGTGAGTAACAATGTCTTCATGGAAGGGACTTTTAATCCTCTCTTCTGATTGGAGGACCATTGCTTTTCTTTTCTTATCATATACAAACTCATTCCATTTGGACACCGTACGCTTTCCTGATGGAGTGTACGGGACAATTGGTCGGTTTATGATGTCTATGTCCTCTTCCATAGGAGGGGTCCGGACTTCCTGAGCAGGGTTTCCTCCTTCATTTTGGGCACCAGAGCCACCTACTTAAGAGGTGTCTATTTCCATGTCCTGCATACCGGATCCACCTGCCTCGGCATCTTCCCTTGTCTTCAATTCTTCTTCCGCCTTCTTTTCTGCCTCAGCTTGCTCAGCCTCTGCTTCTTTCTGCTTTTGGGCTTCTTCAGCCTCTTTCCCCAGTCTTTCATCCTCAGCCTCTTGCTGCTTTCTTGCTTCCTCGGCTTCCCGCTGTAACCTCGCCTCTTCTCTTAATCTGAGCTCTTCCTGAGCTCGGGCATACTCAGCTTCTTTCTCCTTTTGCTGGATGGTCTTCTGGGCCTTGGTTGAGCTAGAGCTTGCTCCAGCACCTTGGTGACATATCCGTAGCTCAATCATGTTGCTGATGCCTCTGAATGCTTCTTCCTCGGCATCAGGGTAGTGGGAGTACTCGAAGTGGGCATAGATATCCTTGCAATGCTCGGCCACTTTACCCTTTCTGTCGTTCCTGTGGAAGATAAACTCACCGAAGTGGAAGGCCTTCAACTCTTGAACAAATTCGTCGGCAGAGGCAACCCCTGAAAACTTGTAAGCACCTATGCAGAAAGGTAGGGGGGTAAAGGAGGCCTTATGTTGCTTGTGGAGCATTGCTCCGATCCCATCCAAGAAGAGTTGTCTTACTGCTTCTTTGAGCACCACGTAGTCTGTGGCATACTGCGGCAAGATGTATGGGGGCTTGGTCCCTCCAAACATTCTCAGGTAGGTGCCCTATTCTGAGAAGTAAAAGTCTCCATAATCCTCAAGGACTTCTAGAGCATTTTCTGACAGGCAGTTTGGTTCTTCCTTGAACATTTTCTCGTATAGGGGCATGATGAACCCCTCACAGATGAGTTTGTAGCTGGGCTTGTAGTTCTGAGCCCACAACATCTTGAATGCAATATAGACCGGGGCGGTAGCCCTATCCCATGTGCAGCCCAATTTGGGGAAGTCTATCTTGGTCAAGATACAATCTATCAAATATGAAGACATGAAGAATTCAGCCTTCTTCGAAGCTAGTCCTTCCCTTGCGGCTACTATCATTGAAGCCAGACTATCTGACAGGATAGTGGCCCAGTCAAACACAGTTCCCTGAAATGCCACATAGTGAATGATAGGGACCCACTGAATCTTATATACTGTGCCATCGGGCATGCCGAAGATTCTGCACAGCATCAGGGCAATCAACCTAAAAGGAGCTCTTAGATTCTGTACGTCATACTCCTCACTCCCTTTCTTCCTCAAATGTTTGCCTGCTATTAGTATCTTCATGGCCATCTCGACATTGTTCATTTGACTCAGCCATTCATCAGTCAGAGCTTGTTGGACCCGGGGAAACTTGTAGGCTGCCGCAAGATACGCGGGTTGAAATGAGGCAATGGCCACTTTACTGCTGTCATTTATTACTCTGCCTTCAGCATCGGCATGCTGGAGTATCCATCCGATCACTTCGGCACAGGGGAACAGCTCAGGGCGGGTGGCAGCTCTGGTTATGCCTGAGGCTTTGATATTCAAATAAATTGGCCCTTCTTCTAACAACATGTCTGGGATTTCTTGGTCCCGGATCATTCTGTAGATGTCGCCCCATCTGATTTCTGGAGGGACACCGGTGGTGCACCTAGTGTCCTGGAGCGAGGTTTCAGTCTTGAGAGGGGCAGGCTTCTTTTCTGTCATCTTAGCTTTCTTCTTACCGGTTTTCGGCATCTTGATTTATCCCTGATAACACCCATATACAAGTCATTATGAACTTGAGTGACATACTGCGAGGTTTCAATCAGAGAGTATCATTGTTTTAAGATATTAATGAAACAAACGCAATGAAGCTGTATATTTAGGAAGCAAAACGTTATTTCAACATGAAACATAAATTGAAACACTTGAATCTCCTAAAAGGACGAGTTTGGAATGCTCCTGAGGGGTAGGCTATGTTGCGGATACATTTTGTTCTCGGACCGATAGGCGATTTGCGGAAGCAATTGGCTTCCGGTTCTGCCCCGGGAAAAGATGATCTTCGTCTTAGCAGGGACATGATTATAAAAATTAGCCCCCCCCTTCTTTAAAGGGGCAAGTTTGGGATGCTTCCGTGGAGACAAGCGCGTTGCGGAAGCAACGTGCTTTCGTTTTAGTTCTGGGGAAAGGCTGGGATAGCTTTCGTCACTGCTGTGGTTTGGAAGGCCAATGGCGGGTAAGCTCGGGTGGGCAGACTTTGTGCCGAGAAGGAAACCCCTTTCGCATTTACATTTAGGCGAGGGCATTCGAATGCTAATTTTATGGCACTGGCCGAGGTATCTTATGGGAAGTTTTAGTTCAGGCGAGGGTGGTGGCGCCGGAGACACATGGATGGAAAAGGTTCGAGCGGTGATGGTTTCGGGTCTGGCTGGCGTAGCTTGAGTGCTCGCGGGTTCTGAACAGGGGCCGTGGCGCCGGTTCTAAGATTTGAAATGAGCAGAGGTTTCGTTAGAACCGCAGTTTACGAAAAGGCCCGGGGTTTTATGGCTTAATCTTTCGGCCGGGGATATGCAACGTCGATGGGGCTTCGGCATTTTCAATAGACGACGAGGCACGCGGCCCGGAAAAAGGAACATGTTTAACCGTCTACTCACCAATGTTTATCTTGTTTCTGCTAAAAAAATGAGAAGAACTTGATTTCAACCGTATTTGACGGGAAAAAAATCGCCCGTGACGGGCGTTTTGCTCGTTAAAACCCCACCTATGCCCATCAATTTCAAAAGACAGCTAACCCAATAGCAAAATACGACGTGTAGGGAGATAGATTCTCAGTTAAGATCCTACCTGGCACCGATGAAAACGCTAACTGAGGTGGCCGTGAAACGTGTTTGAGCAATCCGAGCTGGAGCGGTTCGCGCGACGTCCAACCAATCGTCCAGATTGAAAAATTAACAATGTGTTGGCTCGTACCCCCACCGCCTATTTAAATCGAACTGGCACGTGCGAGCGTTCAATTGGGTGGGTGGCGCAATTAAAACGCGGCTTAAATTCGTCGCCCGTAGCGGTCACGTCAAAAAGTCTCGATCTGTGTGCGACCGCCATTCGCGGGACCATCTTGCGAGTCACACCCGCCGTTGCGGAAGGATAGAGGGGAAGTTCTCGCTGTTTCGGGACGCGTCGCGGAAGGGAAACTTGAAACCTTCCGCAAAAGAGTCCCGCGTTGCGGATGCATAACGCCAAGGCTTCCGTCGTTTCGGGAGCCATTCGCGAAGGGTTTCCGCAAACCAAAACTTTCTAAGTCTCGTTGCTTTTCGGGAAGATATGGCGAAGGCTCCCGCTAGTTTCGGAAGGGAAACATGAAGGTTTCCGCGTTTCGGCAAGTCGAGGCGAACGTTTCGCGGTTTCGGGAGGATATGGCGAATGCTCCCGGTATCTTCGGAAAACTTTTGTGAATGGCCTCCGCCGTTTCGGAAAGAAAATCTGAAGGCTTCCGCACAAGGCTTCCGCGGTTGCGGAAAGCTTTGGCGAATGCCTCCCGCGATTTTTTGGAAAAGTCTCCGAGTTATTTTCACGGGTTTTAACCCAGCGACTTCCGCCACCGCGGGATGACACGGCGAACACTTCCGCTATTTCGGGAGCAAATGATGAACGATTCCGCTGTTTCGGAAGTAATTCCTCAGCGGCTTCCGCTGTTTCGGAACGAAATTTTCAATTCTTTGTTTAGAAAGGTAGCCCGAGAGCCTCCACAATTTCGGAACGGAATGTTGAAAGCTTCTGCGAAGCTTCCTCGGCTTGTTCTGGAAAGTTCTTTTAAGGTATTCCAAGTCCTTTCACAATTCCGGAAGAAGTTCATGAATTTCTTCGTGTTATTTCGGCAAGCTTATGCGAATGGCTTCCGCCGTTTTGGGAGACAGACTTGAATCGCTCCGCCGTTTCGGCAAGGTTTCACCAACGGTTTCCACAACTTATGGCCATAGTCTGAGTTTCTTTTCGGAGAGATTAAGGTGAATGAGCCCCGCCATTTCGGGAGGAAAACCGGAACCTTTCCGCGGTTGCGGAAGGCTTGAGCGAAGGGTTCCGCCGTTTCGGGAGTCATTACCCAATGGCTACCGTAGCTTTCAAAAAATTCTAAGTCTTTCGGGCGTGTTTCCCACGTTCTCCCGCCGTTTCGGGAGGAAAACTCTGAAGGTTTTCGTAACTTTTCTCACGGTTTATGATTTTGACAAAGGAAATCTAAGTCCTTCTTCCGGAAAGGTTGGACGTTTGGCTTTTTCGGAGTCTCGGGGAGATAGCCTGAGGGATTCCAAAATGTTGGGAAAAGTTCTAAGTTCCTCTTTGGCTCTTTGGGGAAAACACGGAAGGATTGATGGCAAGATGTTCAGTAGGGAAATAAGATTTTATGTTGAAAACAGAGCTGACGGCTGGGATGGCTTCTCAGGCAAATTTTCTACAAAAATACAGGAGGGGCCCCACCTTGTACAAAAAATTTTTGGGGAGGGGTGTTGCTGCAACAACAATGGCGAGTCGCTGGCGAACACAGATCTCTGAAAAATTCCTCTTCATGGTTCGAAACCTCATTAACAACATCCACCTCGGGTGTACTACTCAGCTGAGCATTTTAGACTCATGCGGGGGGAAGGAGGCGCTTTCCATGCTAGCCATTGGGGAAAGGGGAGCTTTGACCAAGACATCTTCACCACTCTCAGAGGGCCAGCATATGAGCTTCATTTTAGGAGGGTCATCTCTCGAATGGCCACTACTGCCGGACTCCACAGGATTTGCAACACTTTCTCATGGACATTATTGCTCTTGTTCCTCATTCCCATTCTGCTGGCACCCTTTGGGATGCTTGTACTTTGGACAGCTTAGCTGTTTGAGCCTTCCAGGGATATTTTCTTTTGGACATGATCTTTGATTTGGGCTCCTCAATCCATAATGTCCTTTTGTGTGAGTTAGATATTTTATTGATTTTATCAAACTTCACGGACGGAGAGGAGCCCATGTTGAGCTGGGCCTTTTGGACAGCCTTCTTGATTTTACATGTCCTTTTTCTTTTGTCTCAGCCATGCTTTAATTGAGGTGAGAATCCCTGGAAAACAGACTCTTGAATGTAGGCCATTTTGGCTGTTAAATTTGCAGCATGGAGTCATTTCAATACCCTATGTCCTGGAGAGGTGCCACTTTCCATGGGTCCAACTTAGGTAACCTTCTTGAGATGCCTTTAAAGTGTGAGAGTGGGTGGAGCCCAACGATAGTAGTGAAGATGGTCACAGGTCTCTGCTATTAAACATGATTAGTGTGACTAGCAGGGTAGGCTTCCCCCTTCCGAACATTTCAGCGAGAGCACAACAAACCGGATTTACTGAGCAGGGTTCCAGACTCATGGGTTGCAAGTTTTCTTTGAGAGAGCTATCTTCAACGGGAAACTCAACAAAAAGGGGGCCTTCAGAAAACAAAACTTGTTGAAAAAGTTCAAATAACAAAGAAAGAAACAACATGGCCGAAAAAAAAAAAAAAAAAAACCAGCTAAAAGCGAAAGCGAAAAGACAACTTTATTTATGTACAGGAAGTCTCGAGGAGACTATGCGAAGTATTGTTTCAGAGCGAGGCCATTGAGAGGAAGGGCTACTTCTTCTCCCTCGAGATTTGTCAATTTATAAGTGGATGGGCCTAATTTTGCAGAAATTTGGTACGGGCCTACCCATAGATGTTGAAATTTCGTATGCATTCCTTTGCCTTCATGATTATGGTCCCACTTCAGGACTAAATCCCCGACTTCAAAATCCCTCTTACCGGATTTCCTCTTATCGAACCATCTCTTAACTATGTCATGGTGTTGATGGAATCGATCTTTAGCTTTGTGTCGGGCTTCTTCCAGTTGAAGCAGGGTTTTGATCCTGGATTGTAAGGTTTGGCTGCCAGAACCTCGAGAGGCTTGGGACAATTGCAAGGATGGCAGTAAGATGTTTGGGGGAAGTATGGCTTCCTTACCATAGACAAGAGTGAAAGGGGAGACACCTAAAGCATTCTTCGGGGTTACCCTATCTGCCCACAAGGCGTTTGGGAGAGCCACATGCCAACTTCTCTGGTTTTCTATCACGATTTTCTTAAGGATTCGAATCAGATTCTTGTTAGAGGATTCAGCTAATCCGTTTCCCTGAGGGTAGTAATTGGCTGAATAATGCAACTTAATTCCCCATTCATAAACAAATTCATTTATCTTGCAAGACGAAAAATAAGTAGCATTATCAAAAACAAGGGAAATTGGAACCCCAAACCTGGTTATGATGTTCTCTTTTAAGAAGCTGATGACTGCGTCTTCATTGATCTTGCGCAACGGGATGGCCTCCGTCCACCTGGTGAAGTAATCGGTAGCTGTTAGGATGTATCGATGTTGCAATGAAGAATTTGGATTTATTTCTCCGATAACATCTATACCCCATTGCTCAAAAGGCTCAGAGATGATGACCGGCTGTAATGGGCTTGCTGCCTTAGGTAACTTCCCTGCACTTCTTTGACATACATCGCAATTCTGTGCGTATGTGTAGGCATCTCGAAACAGAGTGGGCCAGTAATACCCAGCTCTCAGTATCTTGTGTGCTGTCGTCTCTCCTGAATAATGACCACCTGCGGGGCCATCATGCAATTCTTTGACAACTTTGTTTGCATCTTCCTTTTCCAAACATCTAAGAAGGACTCCATCATAATTTTTTCTGAAAAGAATCCCATCAATGATTTGATAGGGTGCGGATTTCAGACGGAGCGCCCTTCTTTGTTTAGAGTTCCAGTGCTCGGGTAGATATCCCTGCTGTAAATAGTGCACCAGATCCCTATACCATGACTGGGGAGTTGTGAAGATATGACATACTTCAACCGAATTTAACTCAGCTTCATTTCTCCAATGGTGCTCTTCCTCAGTCGAGTTTCCCGCCAGTAACTTGCACAGACCTTGTCCTTTAATGATTGTAGCCGGTTTAAATTCCAAATCATATTCCTGCAGAGCTGTGACCCAGTTCCCTCTCCTCTCTCCCAATTCCTTTTGAACGAAAAGGGATCTAACAACTGGATGGGGAACTATGACTTTAGTTCTGTTCTTCAAAATGTATGGTCTAAACTGCTTGACTGCTTTGAAGACTGCATAGGCATGCTTGTCCACCACGGGATAGTTCAGCTCGGCCCCATGTAGACCAGTGCTCATAAAAGAAATTGGGTATTCATCCCCCAACTCCACCTTTTGCGTGAGTACGGCTGCGAGAGAGTCATCCGAGGCGAAGGTATACAAGATGAAATCCTTATCGAAATCTGGGCTTCTTAAGGAAGGAGCTTTAGCTACAGCTGCCTTGATATCTCTAAATGCGTCCTTCTCCAAATCTGTCCACTTGAATTGCGTGCTTTGTTTAACCATCTGTTGCAATGGCTTAACAATTTGTGCAAAATCCGGAACAAATCTGCGGACAAAATTGATGGTGCCCATGAAAGACTGCATAGATTTTTTGTTGTGAGGCATTGTAATCTTATTAATAGCTTGGACCCTTTCCTGGTCGATTGACACTCCCCCTTTGGAGATGATATGACCCAAGAGCTTACCTTCGGGTACAGCAAACACGCTCTTCTTGGGATTTAAGGAAATACCATACTTCCGGCAACGATCAAAGATATGCCTCAGATGAACAACATGATCTTCCCTTTTCTTCGAAAAAACTGTCACATCATCCAAGTAGAAAACAACGCATTGCCCACCCAATCCTCGGAAGGCAATATCCATCGCCCTTTGGAATGTAGCTCCTGCATTTATCAGACCAAATGGCATCCTTCTATAGGCGAAAGTTCCCCACTTAGTCCTGAAAGTGGTCTTGAGACGATCTTCTTCGGCTACTAACACTTGATTATAGCCCGAGAAACCATCGAGGAGAGAAAACAATTCGGATCCTGACACCATTTGGAGGATTTGCTCCATTGAAGGTACGGGGTAGTTGTCTTTATCCGATGCTTTGTTTAAATTTCTGAAGTCTACACATAGCCTAATCTCTCCCGACTTCTTCCTTACGGGAACCAAATTTGCAACCCATTCGGAATGCCGAACTTTGAAGATTATCTTAGCGTCCAGGAGCTTCTTTAATTCCTTTTGGATCAGTGGTTCAAGAGTGGGATGCATCCTTCTTAACTGCTGCTGAAATGGTTTGACACCCGCTTTCATTGGTATAACATGCTGAATGATGCGGACGTCATATGTTTTCAGATCTTCATAGGTCCATGCAAAAACATCCTTGTACTGTTTAAACAATTTAATGAAGCTGTCTCTTTCTCCTGGTGAACAACATTTGCCAAGGTTGACAAATTTTGGTTCTGCCTCGGTACCAAAATTAACCAACTCATGTTGCATTGATGAGCTGTTAGTTTTGGTATTAGCTGGTCTTTTGAACTTATTTTGAAGATCGAAAAGCATTTCGAGGGATCTTACCCCCTTTGGTATGAAATTTCCTTTCTCGTCATCTTTCTTCATCAAATCAGCATCGTGTTCTTCCTCATCTATTGCAGCTCCTTGGAAGCTATCTTCGTTTGTCAGGAAGCTGATAATTTGTTCATCATCATCGAAGACTCTGAAGTTCGTGATGTTATCGGGAATAGAAGGCCTGAAAATCAATTCAATCGAGCATTTATTATTTGACGGCACCAATCTAGAAGCAGATGTTGCTAATAAATCAGCAGCAGAATTTTGCAATCTAGGAATTGATTTTATATTGAAAGCGTCAAACTGCATGATTAAATCCCATACCTCAGCCTGATAACCTTTCAAGTGCAGTGAGAGACAATGAATGGTGTCCCTTACCTGTCTGACAACTATCTCGGAGTCACCAAAAACCTTCATGTACTTAACATTTAAGCCAATGGCCTTCCTTAAACCATGTACCAAAGCTTCATATTCAGCGGTATTATTAGTACAATCGAATTCTAGTCTACAAGACAAAAAATACTTGTTTCTTTTTGGATCCATTAGAACACACCCGGCTCCGGATCCTTCCAGAGTTTTAGAGCCATCAAAGTATAATGTCCAAAAGATACCTTTAGATTCAGCTGGGTTAGTTTCTTTGTGGTCTATGTTAGCAACTAAATTGACTATGTTACAATCAACATCATCAGTCCGAGAGAAATGAAGGAGATCGGACTGTTTATCTGATTCATGGCTAATGGTTTCAGATTGATAATTACCCGGATCCATTTCCAAGAAATAATTTCCCAGGACCGAGGAAGAGAAAGTTACAGCCTCATTTTTTTCTTCTAGCTGGGTTACGTTTTGTTTCATATGAGGTTCCCTAAGAACTTTAATCTGATTCTGTCTGTTCTGATAAGGCAGCCATAGATGAGACCAATCGGTAGCAAAGTAGCCACTCAGCTTGGTAGACCAATCCCTACTCAAAATCAGCCCATAAGCTTCAGGAATATCGACCACCATTATGTCAATAAATTGACAGACTCTAGGATCCGCTGACAATCTAATTAGAACGTCTTTCATCTCCCCAATTACTTTAACAGCAGTCCTATCTAATTGGATAATTTGAGCTGGAGATGGCACGGGCTGCCCATTAATTTTCTTACAAATTGACAGTGGCATAACGTTTGAAGAAGCTCTAGAGTCTACCAAACAGTTATGAACGTTGTGATTAAAAATTTCAAATGTCAACAAGAATGGCAATGTTTGGGATTTGGATTTCCCACCGATGCTAGCCTCGTTAATTTCAGGATTGTCTTGAGAATCTGTTAATGTAGTGCTGGGTTTTGGTTGTAAAACATGCAGCAGTTTGTCTCGTTGATGGGGCAAGCTACACATGTCAAATATTGATACGTTTGCTTTGACCTTCTTGATATCTTCGATAATATCATACCCTATATCGAATTCGTTCCCAATTCGAGTTGGCTGATCTGTTTTGTTCATGGTGACCTTAGGTGGCTGAACTGTGTTGTCAGCACTTGGTTGTTTGGCTAACTTTGGGTTGTTGTGGGATAACTGTTATATGCCTCCTAGGCGGCTCTTTTGAAACTTTGGGTTTATGAGGAGCTATGCTTGGCACAGGATCGGCAATAGGGCCTTTGCTACGAGTAGCAACATTCACGGTGGAGGGAGAACTATCTATGGGATCCTCTTTTGCTAATTCAGTCATAGGTAACCCATCCCATAGCACCATCGTAGTGTCCGGGGTTGGTTCCTCAATCTCAGGGCTCGATTCTTCTGGAGAAATATCCTGGTCTGGGATCTGAGAATCCAACATTTGGTTCATGACCAAGCTCATGGAATTGATCCATTGCGGGCAGCTCTTCTCCGAGTGGGGTTCTTGGTGAAAGGTGCAGAAATTTTCCATCCCAATATCATTCAAGTTTAAAACAGGGGCAGTATTCATTGGTGGATGAGACTGTTCCCCGTCCTCCCTTCTTTTATAGAATGGCTTGAAAGGTTTCCTATATGTACTAGCAGCCTTGTCCTTCTCGAGATCTACTATTTTGTTAGATAATTTCTGCATCATCTTAACTACATTTTCCATGTCCGTAGATGGCTCTTCTTTGCCTCTCGTGAGGAGCAAAGGTTTCTTGCTAGCTCCTGGCTTTGGTTCTACATCTAAGGCATGTTTAGCAATGCTATCAGCCTCCTCCTCTACCTTTCTAGCTTCCTCAAAATTCTCTATCAGGGTCGTTTTCTTGGATCGTTTTACGAACATTGCGATTGGACCTTCAAGAGCTGTTGTATAGTATTCAATTAGAGATTCCTCAGCTAGTTTATTAGCTTGACTGAAGTTATTCAATAGTGTAGTGAATCTTTGATTGAAATCTTGAACCTTTTCTTTCTTTTCCATCCTCATGGATAAGAGTTCTTTCATAAGCGTGGCCACAGTCTTTTGGTTTCCGTATTTCTTTAGAAAACATTTTTCGAATTCCTCCCAACTAGAGATTGAGCTGGGTTGTAGGCTAAAGTACCATGATGATACTTTCGGCTCAAATGTGTACGGAAACAACCTGCAGACTACGTCTTCATGTTGTACGTTCAAAAGGTTCAGAGCTAAGTAAAAACTCTTGAGGTGATCTTCTGCCGAAATGGCTTTCCCTGGATCGTACTTAGGCAAGACCTTTTCTGGGTTTTTAGGGAGATTATGGAATGGTCCAGCTAGGTTCAGCGCTCCCCTTGCTCTCCATGCCGGTACAACCATGTTTGGGTTTGGGTGTGGAGACCCTGGTGGAGAGTTGTAGGGTGAATCCTGTGGAGTACTCTTGGGACTTGTAATTTCTTCAAGATCTTCTTGGTCTGTCTTGTTAAGAGTGTCTGAAATTTCTTCCAAAGTCAGATTTACCAGTTCTTCAAAACTCTGAACGAGAATTGAATCCCGGGTGTATTGTGGCTCCTTTCTGGGTGTAATTTTCTTGGGGAGGAAGTTGACAGCGTTTAAACCGCCTAGCTGTCTAACGTAGGATCTGGTATGTCTTCTCAAATCCTCTATTTCTGTGAAAGGAACAACGTACAAAGCTTCTTGAGGCTCAGGGTCAGAAATGAGGCGTTCTTGGTCTGTTAATCCAAGATCTGGGCTGTTTGAAATACTTTCTTTAAGCGGGTTTTCAGTGTTATCTATGACCGCGGAAGATTTTCCTCTATCAGCCATGCACTTCAGGCCCTCCTTCTAGCGCCAAAAACTGTTGATGCCTCGGATATCGTAGCATCAATCAGAAAGGGATTCTCCCTGAGAGATGGTCCCAATTAGACTATCTCCCGTTTGGTGTAGGGAATCCGTCCGGTTAGCGGTTCCGACAACCGTGGTTTTGGACTTTAAATCCGATTCTACCGGTTATGGCCCGATCCACCTTTCTTTTGGGTTTTATGTCTTTTATGTGAGATGCAAATTCCTAAATTATGCTTAATCTAAATGCAATTAAAACAGATCTAATTCTAGAAACTGGAATACATCTATCTATCCCTGCAGGGAACATGCTCAAGGGAGGAGCAATCAGCTGTAACAAATATCGTAAATAAAGAACAGATAGCTATTATTTTTCACAATTAAAGCTACAACAAGATAAAGATCTTGAGAAGATAGCTTCTCATTCAACATGGAACGCATCAATTGCTCATAAAACAGAAAAGGTAAAAAAGTTTATTTAATCTACGTAGAAGGATGAAGAAACAAATCTAAATGTAACAAAACTAGAATTAAACTTAAAGATCCCTGCAAGGAGCAATTTAAAGGCATGAACAATGAGCAATATGAGTTATCCTGAAGAAAGAACAGTTAGCCATTCGATCTAGACAAAGAAATCTACAGCAATGCATTTCATTGTTCACAAAGTAGAGAAAACGCATGCCCAGGGAGGAGCAAAATCATTAATACAAAGAAATAATTCAGGTGATAAGAACGATCTCACATTATAGAACAGCAGCCATTAGAATAGTCCAACATACAGCCGCCCAACATCCCAGGCAAAACGTCCATCTCCCGTGGCTTCTATTAGAAAAATCAATTTTACAGACCCGATACAAGATAGCTCATATCGTTTGCCAAAATTTCATTCCCTGCCAAAAGTCCTTTCTAATCTTTCCTAGATGCTATTTATAGCTACAAATCTGCCCTTTGGGCTGACACCTAGCATTCTCCACCTGTCATTTACAGGAATTTCCACTATAATCGACCACCAAAAATGGCAACTTCCTTTACAAAAAATATTTTGACAAAAATTAGGGACAGCTGTCCCATGGCTTATGCCTTACATATTCAAAATATACATAACAGAAAATTGGCTAACATCAAAGCTTTCCCTGCTGGGCACGTGTTTGGCTGAAGAGAGTGGCTCACTGAATTCAGCCTCTTCATTCCTGTGCATGAGCTTCTGCTGGCAAAGGGTCGCCCAAGTTAATTGTCACTGATGCTGCCTGGGAAGAGGCCCTCGAATCCCTTGCTGATGCTGCTCCTAATTGGGAAGGGGGAATTGAACTGGCCAGAATTTCTGCCATTGCTGGGGAAGAGGCTGCTGGGAGAGAGGCTGCCGGATCTACTGATGCTCCTGCTGCTGCTGCAGCTTTCCTGTCCTCCTCTGCTATGTAGCTGTACCACACACCTGTGTCCCTTATGATTATGTTTGCTGCAGCAGGAAACAGGATTTTCTGAGAAGTCACATTCTTCCCAAGCTCTGTTTTAATGCTTTGGACTTCTGCTTCAGCAGCTTGATGCGCTTCCTTCAGCAGATGGTTGTGAAGTGTTGATGAACCGATGTAATGTTGGAGATCATCCATGGCCAGGACATCGATCCTTTTCACATACTCCATCTGGACGCCTAGCTCTTCTTTCAGTTGAGACAACCGCTGCTCCTTTTCCGGGAAGTCTTCTAGGGTTTGAGGGAAACTCAATGTGCAGTTGTCATGGACTCCTTTGAGCTTTTGGTATAGGTTGTTGATTCTATCTGTTGTCCTCTGCACACTGGATATCAGCTTATTGGCACAGTTCCTGCCAAACTCCAACAAGGCTATATCTTCATTAAAATTGTCCACAGCCTTAAAAGGTAGATGCGGGGGGAAACCTCCTTTCCCTTCTCTCCATGCCATCTGAATTATGACATTTGCCTTGACACGGGTATTCTTAGCTTTGAGCCTGTGGGCCTCCGCATTAATTTCTTTTAATCTGACTGTCATGGCTTTGAGTTTGCAAACCTCGTCAGTGATTAGCTCTTGGGAGCCATACACTTGTTGCAGGATATTGCATGACAGCTCGCGGAAGGGAGATAGGTCCATGGTTCTGCTCTCCGCTTGCTCTAAACGCTCAGCTAATGCTTGCTTGTCTGCTTCTAGCAGAGATGCCTTTTCTTCTGCACCATTCTTCTCTGCTTCCACAATCATCATTTGAAGTGTTAGCTGGTCTTTTTCCTCCTCCAGCTAGCTGTACTTGTTTGACAGCTCCTTATGCTCAGCGTACAAGCAATTATACTTGTTTATTACCAGATCTCTTTGGGCTTGCTCATTAGCCACATTTTGTTGCAGCGTGCGTGCTCTCTTCTTTGTCAATATATTTTCTTTAACTATAACGTCTACATTGGCAAATGATGCCTTTGCTGTCGCTATAACTGCGGACGCCATAGCAATGGGATCTTGATCCGTGTTCTGCATGACAGTGACCTCCCGGTGAGTAAAAATGTCTTCATGGAAGGGACTTTTAATCCTCTCTTCTGATTGGAGGACCATTGCTTTTCTTTTCTTATCATATACAAACTCATTCCATTTGGACACCGTACGCTTTCCTGATGGAGTGTACGGGACAATTGGTCGGTTTATGATGTCTATGTCCTCTTCCATAGGCGGGGTCCGGACTTCCTGAGCAGGGTTTCCTCCTTCATTTTGGGCACCAGAGCCACCTACTTGAGAGGTGTCTATTTCCATGTCCTGCATACCCGATCCACCTGCCTCGGCATCTTCCCTTGTCTTCAATTCTTCTTCCGCCTTCTTTTCTGCCTCAGCTTGCTCAGCCTCTGCTTCTTTCTGCTTTTGGGCTTCTTCAGCCTCTTTCCGCAGTCTTTCATCCTCAGCCTCTTGCTGCTTTCTTGCTTCCTCGGCTTCCCGCTGTAACCTCGCCTCTTCTCTTAATCTGAGCTCTTCTTGAGCTCGGGCATACTCAGCTTATTTCTCCTTTTGCTGGATGGTCTTCTGGGCCTTGGTTGAGCTAGAGCTTGCTCCAGCACCTTGGTGACATATCCGTAGCTCAGTCATGTTGCTGATGCCTCTGAATGCTTCTTCCTCGGCATCAGGGTAGTGGGAGTACTCGAAGTGGGCATAGATATCCTTGCAATGCTCGGCCACTTTACCCTTTCTGTCGTTCCTGTGGAAGATAACCTCACCAAAGTGGAAGGCCTTCAACTCTTAAACAAATTCATCGGCAGAGGCAACCCCTGAAAACTTGTAAGCACCTATGCAGAAAGGTAGGGGGGGAAAGGAGGCCTTATGTTGCTTGTGGAGCATTGCTCCGATCCCATCCAAGAAGAGTTGTCTTACTGCTTCTTTGAGCACCACGTAGTCTGTGGCATACTGCGGCAAGATGTATGGGGGCTTGGTCCCTCCAAACATTCTCAGGTAGGTGCCCTGTTCTGAGAAGTAAAAGTCTCCATAATCCTCAAGGAATTCCAGAGCATTTTCTGATAGGCAGTTTGGTTCTTCCTTGAACATTTTCTCGTATAGGGGCATGATGAACTCCTCACAGATGAGTTTGTAGCTGGGCTTGTAGTTCTGAGCCCACAACATCTTGAATGCAATATAGACCGGGGCGGTAGCCCTATCCCATGTGCAGCCCAATTTGGGGAAGTCTATCTTGGTCAAGATACAATCTATTAGATATGAAGACATGAAGAATTCAGCCTTCTTCGAAGCTAGTCCTTCCCTTGCGGCTACTATCATTGAAGCCAGACTATCTGACAGGATAGTGGCCCAGTCAAACACAGTTCCCTGAAATGCCACATAGTGAATGATAGGGACCCACTGAATCTTATATACTGTGCCATCGGGCATGCCGAAGATTCTGCACAGCATCAGGGCAATCAACCTAAAAGGAGCTCTTAGATTCTGTACGTCATACTCCTCACTCCCTTTCTTCCTCAAATGTTTGCCTGCTATTAGTAGCTTCTTGGCCATCTCGACATTGTTCTTTTGACTCAGCCATTCATCAGTCAGAGCTTGTTGGACCCGGGGAAACTTGTAGGCTGCCGCAAGATACGCGGGTTGAAATGAGGCAATGGCCACTTTACTGCTGTCATTTATTACTCTGCCTTCAGCATCGGCATGCTGGAGTATCCATCCGATCACTTCGGCACAGGGGAACAGCTCAGGGCAGGTGGCAGCTCTGGTTATGCCTGAGGCTTTGATATTCAAATAAATTGGCCCTTCTTCTAACAACATGTCTGGGATTTCTTGGTCCCGGATCATTCTGTAGATGTCGCCCCATCTGATTTCTGGAGGGACACCGGTGGTGCACCTAGTGTCCTGGAGCGAGGTTTCAGTCTTGAGAGGGGCAGGCTTCTTTTCTGTCATCTTAGCTTTCTTCTTACCGGTTTTCGGCATCTTGATTTATCCCTGATAACACCCATATACAAGTCATTATGAACTTGAGTGACATACTGCGAGGTTTCAATCAGAGAGTATCATTGTTTTAAGATATTAATGAAACAAACGCAATGAAGCTGTATATTTAGGAAGCAAAACGTTATTTCAACATGAAACATAAATTGAAACACTTGAATCTCCTAAAAGGACGAGTTTGGAATGCTCCTGAGGGGTAGGCTATGTTGCGGATACATTTTGTTCTCGGACCGATAGGCGATTTGCGGAAGCAATTGGCTTCCGGTTTTGCCCCGGGAAAAGATGATCTTCGTCTTAGCAGGGACATGATTATAAAAATTAGCCCCCCCCTTCTTTAAAGGGGCAAGTTTGGGATGCTTCCGTGGAGACAAGCGCGTTGCGGAAGCAACGTGCTTTCGTTTTAGTTCTGGGGAAAGGCTGGGATAGCTTTCGTCACTGCTGTGGTTTGGAAGGCCAATGGCGGGTAAGCTCAGGTGGGCAGACTTTGTGCCGAGAAGGAAACCCCTTTCGCATTTACGTTTAGGCGAGGGCATTCGAATGCTAATTTTATGGCACTGGCCGAGGTATCTTATGGGAAGTTTTAGTTCGGGCGAGGGTGGTGGCGCCGGAAACACATGGACGGAAAAGGTTCGAGCGGTGATGGTTTCGGGTCTGGCTGGCGTAGCTTGAGTGCTCGCGGGTTCTGAACAGGGGCCGTGGCGCCGGTTCTAAGATTTGAAATGAGCAGAGGTTTCGTTAGAACCGCAGTTTACGAAAAGGCCCGGGGTTTTATGGCTTAATCTTTCGGCCGGGGATATGCAACGTCGATGGGGCTTCGGCATTTTCAATAGACGACGAGGCACGCGGCCCGAAAAAAGGAACATGTTTAACCGTCTACTCACCAATGTTTATCTTGTTTCTGCTAAAAAAACGAGAAGAACTTGATTTCAACCGTATTTGACGGGCAAAAATCGCCCTTGACGGGCGTTTTGCTCGTCAAAACCCCACCTATGCCCATCAATTTCAAAAGACAGCTAACCCAATAGCAAAACACGACGTGTAGGGAGATAGATTTACAGTTAAGATCCTACCTGGCACCGATGAAAACGCTAACTGAGGTGGCCGTGAAACGTGTTTGAGCAATCCGAGCTGGAGCGGTTCGCACGGCGTCCAACCAATCGTCCAGATTGAAAAATTAACAATGTGTTGGCTCGTACCCCCACCGCCTATTTAAATCGAACTGGCACGTGTGAGCGTTCAATTGGGTGGGTGGCGCAATTAAAACGCGGCTTAAATTCGTCGCCCGTAGCGATCACGTCAAAAAGTCTCGATCTGTGTGCGACCGCCATTCGCGGGACCGTCTTGCGAGTCACACCCGTCGTTGCGGAAGGATAGAGGGGAAGTTCTCGCTGTTTCGGGACGCGTCGCGGAAGGGAAACTTGAAACCTTCCGCAAAAGAGCCCCGCGTTGCGGATGCATAACGCCAAGGCTTCCGTCGTTTCGGGAGCCATTCGCGAAGGGTTTCCGCAAACCAAAACTTTCTAAGTCTCGTTGCTTTTCGGGAAGATATGGCGAAGGCACCCGCTAGTTTCGGAAGGGAAACATGAAGGTTTCCGCGTTTCGGCAAGTCGAGGCGAACGTTTCGCGGTTTCGGGAGGATATGGCAAATGCTCCCGGTATCTTCGGAAAACTTTTGTGAATGGCCTCCGCCGTTTCGGAAAGAAAATCTGAAGGCTTCCGCACAAGGCTTCCGCGGTTGCGGAAAGCTTTGGCGAATGCCTCCCGCGATTTTTTGGAAAAGTCTCCGAGTTATTTTCACGGGTTTTAACCCAGCGACTTCCGCCACCGCGGGATGACACGGCGAACACTTCCGCTATTTCGGGAGCAAATGATGAACGATTCCGCTGTTTCGGAATCAATTCCTCAGCGGCTTCCGCTGTTTCGGAACGGAATTTTCAATTCTTTGTTTAGAAAGGTAGCCCGAGAGCCTCCACAATTTCGGAACGAAATGTTGAAAGCTTCCGCGAAGCTTCCTCGGCTTGTTCTGGAAAGTTCTTTTAAGGTATTCCAAGTCCTTTCACAATTCCGGAAGAAGTTCATGAATTTCTTCGTGTTATTTCGGCAAGCTTATGCGAATGGCTTCCGCCGTTTTGGGAGACAGACTTGAATCGCTCCGCCGTTTCGGCAAGGTTTCACCAACGGTTTCCGCAACTTATGGCCATAGTCTGAGTTTCTTTTCGGAGAGATTAAGGTGAATGAGCCCCGCCATTTCGGGAGGAAAACCAGAACCTTTCCGCGGTTGCGGAAGGCTTGAGCGAAGGGTTCCGCCGTTTCGGGAGTCATTACCCAATGGCTACCGCAGCTTTCAAAAAATTCTAAGTCTTTCGGGCGTGTTTCCCACGTTCTCCCGCCGTTTCGGGAGGAAAACTCCGAAGGTTTCTGTAACTTTTCTCACGGTTTACGATTTTGACAAAGGAAATCTAAGTCCTTCTTCCGGAAAGGTTGGACGTTTGGCTTTTTCGGAGTCTCGGGGAGATAGCCTGAGGGATTCCAAAATGTTGGGAAAAGTTCTAAGTTCCTCTTTGGCTCTTTGGGGAAAACACGGAAGGATTGATGGCAAGATGTTCAGTAGGGAAATAAGATTTTATGTTGAAAACAGAGCTGACGGCTGGGATGGCTTCTCAGGCAAATTTTCTACAAAAATACAGGAGGGGCCCCACCATGTACAAAAATTTTTTGGGGAGGGGTGTTGCTGCAACAACACATACATATAAAAGAATTATAACAATATTATATCTACCAAAATAAAATATTAAAAGTTTTTATAAAAAAAGTAAACTGGTGCACCATAAATATTAGAAACACACTGCCACCAGTGTGCTTATATACTGTAAGCACTGAGAAGCAGTGCGCTACAATATCTATGACACACCGCTTATATATCAAAAAATTTAAAATTGATTTCGACGGTGCGCCTTAATATTATTAGCGAACTGTTAATCAAACACACCGAATTTAAACAACAATAAATTATTTGAAAAATATTCACGGTGCGCCTATGCCACGTCAGCGCACCGTGAACTGGTGCCTTGACGTGACATAGGAGCAACGACAGTTTTGTGTTCACGGGTTTGTGAGTGGTGTGCTTATATACTGGAGGCACCGACGAGTTGTGCGCTAGAATACATATGCCGCACCGAGGGTTATATATATAAAAAATTAAATTGTATTTAATGGTACGCCTAAGTTTTAAATTATAAATTATTAAATATATATTAACGGTGCGCTTATGCATGTCAGCTCAACGTACAACTGGTGCCTTGACGTGACATAGGAGCATCGTTAATTGTGTTTTCAAATGTTTATCAAAAGTGTCAGTGGTGTGCCTATTTCACGTAATTGCACCATTCCCGATGAGATGACGTGATATACGTGCACCGTACAAATGATTATGGGTTTGTTGTACCAATACCGGTGCCCTAGACAATAAAAAGCACCGGAAATCCAGTGCCCTTTATTGTACTAAACACACCAGTGTCTATTATAATTTAGTTTTTTAGTAGATGTATCAATGGTGCGCTTACACCACCTCAATGCACCAACATCTAGTGCGCATGAGTAGCATAAGCGCACCGTTGAACGTTTATTATTATTTTATTAATTTATAAGCTCACCGGTGTGTGTATTACATTTAAGGGCACCAGAAAGCCGGTGCTCTTAAATGTGCAACGCACCGGTGACCATTTGTGCATTTTTTTCCGTTCTTAGCGGTGCGTTCAATTCGTTCAGCTCGCACCGCTAGAGGCGCACTCTGTAAAATTTTACAGGGTGCACCGTATGGCGGTGTGATCCGAAAGCTTCGAATGTACCACACAATTTTTTTTAATTAAAAAAAAATGGAAATTTAAGGGTGAATTTTGAAAACTAAACCGTTTAAAAATTATTTTGTGAAGTAATAAGCATTTTACCTATTGAACGATGTGTCGGGGAGGCATATTGGCGATGTATGGTAAATTTGAATTTTTCCAAAACGGTGGAAAAATTCAAACGAACCGAACCGCCAATAGAGTGCAAGGATGTGTCCATGTGGACCACGGATGTTAGGGTGTCCAGGTAGGTGAAGGGATGTACCAGTGCAGAGGGGCTCAGACGCACTGAAGTTTGGTAAAAATGATTTTTTGGTCGCAGTAATTTTTTTTATTAAGCCCTACACCGGTGTGCTTGACATTAGGACGCACCGGTGCGATCAAATGCCTCATGCACCGGAATCAACCGACGTTACAATAAAATATTTTTTTTTAATAAAAATGCTTTCCCGTGCGTTATGTTTGTAACCACGCACTGGTGCAATCCAAGGTCGCATGCACTGGAATTAGCCGATGTTAAAAAAATATTTTTTATAAATAAAATGCTCTTCGGTGCGTTGTGTTGATACTCACGCACTGGTGCAGTAAGACTAGTTAGTGCACCGGGAATGGTTTTAAAATATTTTGTTGATTATAATTTTTTTCTTCGATAAATCGAATGTCGGTGTGTTAAGGTCTTTTGAACGCATCGGTGTGTTTAACTAAGGACGTACCATTGTAGACTTTCGTGATATTTTTTTAAGAGAATATATTATAAAATAATGTTCAGTGCGTTAGGGTTTGGTGAAACAAACTAGTGCGGATATGGTTAATGAACGCACCATGCTTAGTTTTTTAATTAAATACTTTATTTTTTAAATAGAAAAGTTGGCAGTGCGATTGTTTCTAAATAACGCACCGGTGTGGGTATATGTGATGTAACGCACCGCTTTTGTTATTTGAAATTAGTATGGTTTGGTATCGATGTTTTTGGGTTGCAGTGCGACAAAATATGACGCACTGGTGATCGCACTGATGCGCTAATGTCATGGACACACTGGTGCAATTATGTCGAAAGCGCACCGTAGTAAAAGACTTCCGCTAAAACCTCCGGCTGCTTGCCTCCGCTACTAACCTCCATTAGAAACAGATATTTGGGCTCTTTTGTGAGGAGCATACGCTATGACCTCTGCTAAAGGGCCTTTTCCTTGTTGTGGACTTGATGTGTTTTTTCTTCACCCGGTCATCCCTCATACTTGGGAATGTCCAAGGGAAACTTGGTTAGCGTGGGTGGTCAAGCTAGATCATGTAAAATGGGGTCCCTAGTTAGATTTCTTAAATCTACAAGATTTAATGAAGCCATGTATGGGAGATTCAGGATGAAGGGAGGGGTAGAGGGAAGTAGAGGAGGTGGTGGAACACCTCTCCTACATTTGGTGATGTTGGATGACTACATGGGATAGATGATGGTGAACTCATAAGAGATCTTGAAATGGGCCCGTATGCCATGTGAGCATGTGGACATGTGGGTATTCCATGTGAGGATAATTTGAGCAAAGATGACCGTTGCAATGTTGCACCCAATGGTGAGTGTTGAGGGGATAATGATCATCTAATAAAAATATTTGGATTGCCTCCAAATAATAAAGAAATCCCCTTGACTCAATGTGGATGTCGAGGTGATTGAGTGTTGTCTATGATTCTTGATTTTGTTGATTTATAGATAATATCAAGTAAAAGGCCAAGGGGGTTATGCTAATGCAAAATAAATGTCTAAATAAAATAAAAACATGTGATCAAGTGAAGTGCATGTACATATATATGGTGCAACAATCTTTTGAATATATTCCTTTCAACCACAATATATGTTTGTTTGATGTAGGGAGAGTTTCACACAATGGTTTTGAAAAAATTAAAAGTACATGCCATATGACTCTTATGACCTTTCCACTCAAGTGTATCTCGACCTTTCAAAGGATGGGGTCTAAATCCACCAAATATGGAAAATGAAGGTATGAAGGACTTAGTTATAGTGAGGGACATTAGGGGCATGTCTCGATGGAGCTAGTGATATTTCTCAATGGCCAATGTTATCTCTCTCAAGTGAAAATGTAGCCCACAAATGCCACTTAGGAAGAAATCATAATTTTTGGCCACTAAGTTACCTTTCACAAGTGTAGAAAGGGGACTCTTAACCTCTAACAGTCAAGGGTTGTAGTAAAAAAAGAGATGGATGGAAAAAAGAGACTATGACAAAAACCACTTGACCTCAACATATGACCCCATGAGGTATCTCCTTGTCTTGGTTTTTGCACATTTGTTACGAAAGGATTTCAAGCTCCCTAGGAAAACAACCATTGTTCAATTGAGAAATGGTCATGGGGAGTTATTTGGATGACTAGATCTACAATTCTAACTTAGACTATAAATTGTTTTGTGATTATAACTTAGGCAATGTTGAAGTAAAGTGCTTGAAAAAATATTGCAAAAAATATTTTCATAAACTTTAAGGCATTGAAAAGATAAATGATGTCAACTTTTGGGGTTTTTATTCCATCTAATTAACTTCCTAAGTTTGTGAGGACTTTTGCGAATAATTAACACATAAAAAATCAAAGTGATAAGAGAGGTATTTCATTCTATATTCCCTTTCTAATTTTCTATTCTCAATTATGAGCGCCAAACAAAGAGCATACTAGAGATGGAAAGAGCTTAGGTCCCTTGTTTGTGTGATTTGTGATAGCATAAATAATTTTCTTAGAAGAAAAATGTTAACCTTTGAAATGTTGTGAGATTGTAACTTGGCTCAAATAATGAAAATGATTGCAAGTGGTAATTGTTTACCTACATAGTGATTCCTAAGAGATAATTATAAGCAAAGTAAATCATGACAACAAATGAAAATAATGTCTTGAGAGCTACACATCCATGTGCACTAACAAGAAACAAACCATCATCGTGGTTAGCATTAAGAATTTATGATTCAACTTTGTAGCCTCTAAGTGATTTAATTACTAGGCATAATTAATGAGATGCAAAAGCATAGGACTAATAGCCCACAATTCCTCAAAAATTTAAAGTTGTCCCCTAAAATTAATGAAGTTACTAATCTAGGACCAAAAAACTAAATTTGTGTATATTTGCGTTAATTGTTATATGGACAATCATGCAAGTTTCACGGGACAATAGTTATAGTGGTTGTGAAACTTAATCGTGTGGTTATTAAGATGGACCATGTGAAACTATTGTAGGCAAGTAGTGGAACTACCTATGAAACATGATTGCATGGCTAATAAGTGGGATCATGTGAAACTTTCACAGGAATCAAAGATTCAACTAAAAAACTTGTGCGAAATATAAAAAATAGTCCTACAAATCTATAAAATCATGGAAAATGTAATTCCAAAGACCCCAACTCCTTATGAAGGTTGTTAAATGAAAAGTTAGGATTGTTAATGACCCTGCAAGCCACCAAAGATTAGAAAACAACACAAAATAACATAAGAAGTAAGATGATATGATCTAAACGCAAAGTGGACTCACCAGTTTGTTTTGGGAGGTATTTTGTTGCATTGGAGCAAACGCCCTTGTTCTAACTAGGTTAGTAAGATCGATTGGAAGCAAGTGGGATCCAACACTCTCTTGGGATGGGTCCTTTTCTTTCTTGAAATATCTCTCTAACACGGTGAATGAAGAACGCTTGGTTCCTTAAGGAGAGAACCCAAGAAAGCATGAGGGCAATGAATGGTAGAGATGAGAGAGTGAGATGCTTGATCTCCAAGCACATTCCTCCAACATAATCTTGTAATTATTCTCCTCCTTTCAAATGATACCACATGGCTTTCATTTATAGGTAAATATAGAGCTCCAATCAAGAACTAGTTCCAATGTGAATTCTCTTCATTCAAAATGGAATCCTAATGTTTGATGGAGACACTTAGGAATACAAAATACTCAACATTAATGAGTTGGGGGATCGAATTCATCCTATACATCACCCTAGAGCCACTTGAACCAAGCCTACAAGCCATAAATGCACCCAGAAGAAGGCTTCCACATGCTTTAGTTGTGGGTATTGAAGGATATCCCATGTAAGTCTCATGGGTGATGCTATGTGAAGGCACACAAGTGAATAAAAGAGATCATTCATAAGGTTTATTTAGCCCAATAAAGTGTGTATAATAGCCATGAGGTAGTGTTATTATGCTACCTTTAGCCAACTGATGATGCTTCTACATTTTTTGTCAAAATGTCACTTGTGAGCAAAATCAAGGTGATGACAACCCTCCAAATCCACTAAGCTTAGTAACTCACAAACCTTTGATCATCATTGACCCTGTTGTCTCTAGGGTTGTTTCTTAGACTAGTACCACTTTTACCTAGTTTTCATTCCCTATTCATCTTAGTTTTCTTTTCCCATTTTCCCATTTATTAATTTTCTTCATTTTTCTTAGTCTTAGATATTATCCTAGTTACACTTTATTATATCTTTCATAATTAAAATAAAGACAAGGCTCATGGTTCAATTTGATTTTCAAAATAAAGTTTTATTTCTTAGTCAAAAGTCATTTCAAATATGCTTGGGAACATTGCTATTATCCATTTTGATTAAAAGTGAACTGACAACATATATTAAAATCCCAAATATAATAATGTTGCCAGTAATATAAAAAATGCATAATTATTATTTATACAGGTGTTAAAGCTTTGTATTATAGTTTTGATGTACCATGATTGTTGATGAATTATGATTATTCATGCACTATGTACTTTCATGAGGCGTGGCAGTCCTACATATATTCCATCTATCAAATAGTCAGTACAGAGTTGTGTGTACAGCTATCAAGATATCGAATTCATCAAGTTCGATGGACAGAGGTACTTGGCATTGAAATGAACCTTGTAGCTTAGGGTTAGCTCTGTTCTGGTCTACTTTGCATTGGTTAGGGTAAACATGGAAGAAACTTCACAGAGCTAGACAAAGAAGAAACCAGGTGGTCTCATTTACAGAATCGAGCCCGATAAAATTGAATGGATCACTCAGTTTCCTATATCAGCAAAATTGATGAGAGAAGCAGGATGGTTCGTTTTCTGCGAGAAATTGCAAGGTTACAACCTCCAGGTAACTAGAGCTTTCATTAAAAATTATAAGGATTGATGGGTTGATTTAAAAACCTTCAAGGTCGCAGTTAATGAGAAATCAATTGCAGAAGTTATTGGTGTCCCAACAGAAGGTGAAAGATGGTTTAAGCAGCAAGAGTTTGAGGGGGATTATAGTGAATTCTTGCTACCAGGGTTCGAAAGGTTAAGTTGGAAAAATGGTGTGCATATCAGCAAATTAAAACCTAACTGGCGAATCCCTTTAGAAATGCTCTAGAACTATATTACTTGTGATGGCCGTTATGACAGAGTGTTGAGATGCCACCTTCGGTTATTGATGCATTTAAATGGAAGCAAGAAGTTAAATTTGCCCTATTATTTGCTAAAGAGTCTATAGAGAATATTTTTGTCGGTTCAAAACCATCCAAATCATACAGCTCGTTCTATTTTTCATCAAGGTCTTATCAAGTTATTGGTGCTTTTTCATTTGAACCAGGCTGGGCGAGATTGGGATAGTTTCATTCTCGAATCAGGTTTTGAGGTTAAGAAGAAGAAGAAGTCAGTTAAAGAAAAAGGGAAAAAGTCAGAGCTATTAAGCAAACAAGTGCAAATAGAGGAGCCTGAGAGACAGAATGAAGCAGAGCAAGCCAAATCGGGTGAAAATGAAGGTAAGGGAGCGACCGAACAGTTTAATGTTGAGGAATCATATATGTTCAATTTAGTTATTAAAAATCCAAGTTTTGATGAAGCTGAGCAAATTAAAACCCTAAACACAGAAAATTTGGATTTGAGGCCGAGAACTAGGTCGAGAAGTAAGATGGATGCAGAAATAAAATTGATGAAGAAGTCTGTGAAAGGAAGTGAAGTCATTTCTGTTAATGACTCTGATAATGAAAAAGACATACAGGTGTCTGATGTTTTTGTTTCTGAACATGAAAAATTTATAGATCTTTAGGGGAATATAGGGCATACACCTGAAGCGTTCTATGTGAACAAACAGGCTTATTTTGAAAATGAAAATGCATCAAGTTCGAAATGTTTGCAGATGGATGAAGTTTCAATGAATATGGAGGAAATTGAAATAGTTCTAGAATTGGATAAAGTCAAGAAGACTTTGTAGTCTTATAAGGAGCAATGCAAATACCTACAAAACATAAATGAAAACCTAATGTTGGCTAATAAGAGGCTACGAGAAGATCTAGGACAGAAGGATGCTGATTACTAGAAGCTAGTTATCATAGCGAAAGACACATTACAGGAGAAGAGGGCTACTCAGAAACAATGGAAACAAATGAAGACCCAAGTTGATGAGTTGCAAGGTCGGGAGCAGAATGCAGATGCTGAGTACATCGGATTACAAAAGAGGTCACAGGTTCTTGATGACTTAACTATCTTGCCAGAGTCTTCTAGAAGCATTTAGCTTGTTGATAAGTTAGGATAGTGATGATTCGATAGTTGGCAGTGGGTTGTTGTTATTTTATCTATGTTTATGCTTCGAGAGTTTAAAGTTGAAAAGACTTTACTATTTTTGAAAGGATTCGATCCATAAAAATAGGATCTCCAAACAACTTCAAACTTTAAAAACTTTTAATATATCAGACAGTAATGAAGTAATAGAGGTTGGAACTTGGAACTTATGATGGAAGTCATATTTTGAAGCTAAATGTACAGGCATGTATGTGGTTTTTATTTCCATATTGATAATAAATGACTTTTTTTGAAATGATTGTGATCTGTGAGCCTAATCTATTTTAATTATTGAAGCGCATGCTATCATCATTTTGTCTATGTATGATCTTAACATTTTATACTATGATTCTTTTGATCAGCATGCAACTGTTTTTAATATTCTGAAGTAGAACCCGAGTCATTATATTCACAAATTTATGCTCACAGTTATATTCTGTCAATATCCAGATAGTAAAACCTAATGTACTCCTTGTTACCTGATTTTTTGAATTGTTTGATTTCTGTCATATATTCATCTACCACCAAACCTCATAGAGTTACTGTTTAGTTATCTTATATCTATTGTTAAGATTTCCTTAAGCTTGATCCCCAGTAGTTTAGGTTCAACTTTAGGGATAACATCTTTTGGTGCCATTGCCGGGGTTGGAGAGACGAAAGTATATCTTCCTTGGGTGTTCGATATCTTTATATCTGGGTTTGGAGGGTGACAAGATCAATATATTTTGTTTATAGACTACATTCACCTGGCAGTCTAGAAAGTTACAGTGGCTTCAAGGTCGATTGGTACGAGAGGAAATCCTTTGTCTCCTCTGCATTCAGGGTTTTTGATCCAGAAAGGATTATAAGGGAAGCAAGAAGGAAGTTGAATTATCCATCATCTAGTAACCCTCAGCATTCCTCAGTTGATATAGATCAAGGTTCTTCCTCTTCAGATTTTATAGGCAGCCAATAAGAAAACAAATTGGGTTTATCTGTGTGCATTCTTGAAGTTGATGACTTAAATCCAACATAGGTTGGTGATTTTGATGTGTATTCAAATCCTCTATCTTTTGAACATAAACATATTCGAGAGGAAACTTTTACTTTAAAGTCTTTGACAACACTTGAGATACCTCTTACAAGTAGAATTTTCATTGGCCAATTGAAAATTGAAGTGCCATCTCCTCCACATACTAAACCACCATCTCCACAAAATCAACCATCTTTCTCACAAATATCTAATCCATCAAATATGACTGGTCAACCTCCTGATATGATGGACCGTATGGTAGCAACTAGATATGCTCCATTGGTTATGCCTCGACCTTTAAATCCTTTTTGATGAGTTCAATTTTCAGGTATTTGATAACCTTTTTCCCGCAGTAAAGCTCAAGCAATGGCGAAGAAACACACTCATTTGTGGGGAAAATGTTTTACTTTAATTATTTAATGAAGTTGTTTTTGACGATTATTCTTGTATGTTTAAAATGCGTATTCGATAAACTAATTCTGTGGAAATCAAGCGTGATTGAGTAGGTTCAGGGGCATTAAAGGATGAACGCGTAGAAGACTGAGGGATCATGCAACTCGGCGCCTTGTTTCCTGATTTATAGAGAACGCACTCCTGTTCAAGGAGAATCGGCATTTAGACAATTAGTTAGGTTCAACATTAAGAATCATATAAATATGGACCTCTCGGGTAGAGAGAGGTCTCTGTTGACATTTTTGGAGAAACATTGTTTTACGTTTTTGCACTCTTGAGATACTTTTGAGTTCCAGACTTTTGTGAAGACATGGAGTTTATATTTTAATGGAAGATTAATGTTAAATCCCAGTCAGCGTCTATAAGTTTCATTCCCTCCTGAGTACGGGTTGGAGAGGGCCCCTCCAACACGTAAGTCAGGGTATTTCCATTTTCCAGGTATTTCCGATTATGTGTTTTACAATGATGAAAATTTATATCGCATATGGAAGAATTTGAATGATGTCTTGATTCTGTAGTAATTTATAACATGTTCTGTAGTTCAGCAATACGGTTTCAGTAGTCCTGTAGCTGCTTTCTTCCAACGCACATTTTAACCAACGATTACATATGTATTAGCATTGCTTTCAAAAGTCATGGTTTAGATCTAAGGTTTATGAATGTTCCCCATCATGATTAATTGCTTTGATTTCTTAATAATGGATGTGTAGCATGAGATGATTGCACTACAAACTTAGTTTTGATATTTAAATGATTTAGATCAGAATTCTAGTTTTATGCATAAGTAATTACAGACCTTGCTTTCTTCAATTTAGAATAGATCTGTTATGGAATTTCACTTTCATAGTCTAAGATTCACCATTCTGCATTAGGTAAATTCATAGGATTATCTCTTTCACTTTCAACATTTTAATTCCTTAAAACAGATTTACTGCTTTTAGTACTTTAATTCTTTAAAACAGATTTACTGTTTTCCAGTATTTAATTCCCTAGTATAAACAGTTTTACATATTGAGTAGGCAACCCTTAAAACATTGATACCGACACCCAACCGCGACAAAGATTATCCTATAAGAGCACATATAGTTCCTGCACCTTTAAAGTTTGTACGTCCCCGGGTTGATAATTAAAGTAGGCTCTTAGTACAACTGCCCTCATTAGGCATCCATATTGGGAGCTCACCACTTTTTGGCGCCGTTGCCGGGGAGGTGCTAAATCTTTTAGGAGACATCACCTAAAAACAACACAAAAAGAAAACAAAAATCACATAAAACAAAAACATAAATACTTTTTTTACCAATGAATGCCTTGTCGGCAAAGAGATAGGTTTGGCCGCTTTCTGCCCAAGCATTCCATGAGCAACAATGGTAATAACAGTTCAGACCATTCTCAGTTTGAATTTCTACACTCTAAAAATGAAAATGACTCCACATACGATCCAAACAGAAGCAACTTCACTACCAGTTCCAGCTCAAGCACCACAATGGAAAACGAAGAGGAGGAACCTAGTTAGATTTTCACCTTTCCCATTAGCATACCTCTTGGAGATGCCACGATGAAGAACATCAATCCTAATAGTCTACCAAACTTCCATGGTTTGACTTCAGAAGATCCTGACACATTCCTGTTTGAATTTGAGGTAGTTTACAGATCATTTGATTACACTACTGATGCACAAAAGCTAAGGCTTTTTCCTTCCACACTGAAAGACCTATCACTTCGGTGGTTTATGAGCCTTGAAGGGAATAGTATCTTTAGCTGGGATCAAATGAAACAAGCATTCTTAGAAAAATATAGGGACTACTGCAAGGCCAAAGATACTAGGGATGAAATCTTTAGGATGCAACAAGGAGAAAGAGAGTCATTAGAAGATTATGCCCAAAGATTTCAACTCAGCTACAAACGATCCAGTCATTGCACTTTGGATCCTGAATCACTAAAACTTGTCCTTCTTAGAGGCGTAAAAGAGGAGAATTTTGAAGTCTTAAATCTTCTAGGAGATGGAGATATATTCTATAAATCTTTTGACCAGATCTTGCAAATCTTCAAAAACTACTCTAGATCTAGGAAAACTAAGAATGGGACAAGGGATACACACACATCTATTGGTGGATCAACATCTTCAGGACCAACACTTACAAAATCTGATTTAGGAAACCTGCTAGACGACATGAAGACTGACATCCTGCAATCTCTGGCCATGCAACTTGATGCTCTCCAAATAAAAAAGAAGCAGGATGAAATTAACCAAGCCTTGGCAGTATTATGTCCTTGTCGTAGAAAGAAGCATGAGAAGGGGTAGTTCACCTTGAACACAATAGAAGTATGTGGTCTCTACACCGACGACCATTCCACTAATAAATGTCCCCTCTTACCCTCATGTAAGGCAGCTATTCAAGACCCAACAGCTGAAGGAGCAATAAAACAACTCTGTTTTATAAATCAGAGGAGGAATAATTTTGTTAGACCATGTCAACAGAGCAATCAAGCCTACTATAATAAAGGACAACCAAATTGGAACTCTGCACCAACTCCATGTCAAGCACAGCCAAATCAAAACCAATGGCAACATAATCAACAAACATATCAACCATCCTATCAACAACCGTATTATCCACCGTCTTATCCTCAATACCCCCCACCTTTTCCAACCACCACAAATTATGCAAATCAATACCCCCATCCATCAAATTGGAGGGTGCCATTACAACAGCCACTTATTATGCCACCACCACAACCTCAGCCACCCCCCAGACCTCCACCCATTCCAGCCCAACCAATCCCAAATCCTAATAATAACAGACTTCCACAACAACAACAGACATATAATGCTGATATCACACAATTCCCTACCTATGTTGTAGACACCATAGAAATAAACAAAATAAACCTGCGATCTGGAAAAACGTTGCAGAATACATCCCCACACAACATCCAACAACCTAAAGCTCAAGAACAAACAACATAAACCTATGTTCAGCATCCAGACGAATCAGACCCTCCTGAGGACGAAACCCAACCACCCCCATGCAACAGAAACCCTCCATTTCCAGAAAAACTAGTCCAAAGTACAAAAGAAGAGGAAGAGAATACAATTTTAAACGAATTCAAGCACTTAAATATCCAAATCCCGATTTTACAAGCCATAAGGGATGTGCCCATTTGCAACAAATTTATTAGAGAGAATTGCCTAAAGAAACCAGGAAGGAGGAAGCGTGACCCACCAACCATAAATGTAGTGGGACAATTGGCCGATTTAATGCTGGGTGTCATAATAAACCCTAAATATCTTGATCCTGGTAGTCCTGTAGTAAACGTCACCATAAATAACAAGCAAATAAATAAAAGCTTGATAGATTTGGGAGCTGTGATCAATGTCATGACTAAGGAAACCATGTTACACCAGAGACTCCAATCAATGGTCAGACCAACCACGACAGTACTCCAACTAGCAGACACATCCACTGTGAAACCCGAAGGAATGCTAGAAGACAGTATGATCAATATTGAATCCTGGGAATACCTAGATGATTTTATAATAATTGAAATCAAAAGAAAACTTAGTGGATATCCAATTATATTAGGTAGACCTTGGTTAGCAACTGCGGACGCTTACATAGGTTGCCGATCAGGAAATATGACAATCCCTAGTGGACACACCAGGAAGAAAATCACAATCTACCCACCAACGATGAAATCTTCAGAGTTAGAATATCAAAATTGGACTGATGATTACCAGAACACACCAAATCACAACCTCCAACCTATCCTAACAATTGATATTGCCATATCACTAAAAGCAATAGACAAAGATGGCCATATAGATAGATTTATAAAAAATGTATCTTCTAACAATCATATTATTCAAGATTTTTTTTCCACAGAAACAGGTGACAGTTCAAAACAGAACATGGATGACTTATGGACAAAAGTACTGGAAGAACAGATTGAAAAGGTAAAAGTTGTGGAAATTCACCCTGGAAAAACAGTCAACATAAATTCCAATTTGGAACCAGAGCAAGAAAGGAAATTAATGAAGATAGTAGAAGAACAAAGTAAAGCATTTGCATGGACATATGCAGACATGAAAAGAATACATCCTGATATCTGCAAACACTACATTTACATCAGAGAAGGTTCTACTCCTATCAGGCAACCACAAAGAAGGTTGAACCCTGCATTTAAAGACATAGTCAAAGTGGAATTACAAAAGTTATTAGATGCAGGGTTCATCTATCCAATATCTGATAGTGAGTGGGTCTCACCACTAGTTATAGTACCCAAAAAAGGAGGCAAATGGAGAATTTGTGTGGACTACATGGAGCTGAATAAAGCAACCAAGAAAGATCACTTTCCACTTCCATTTATAGATCAGGTGCTAGATACATTATCTGGAAACAAGTATTTTTCATTCTTAGATGGTTTCAGTGGGTACAACCAAATTTTAATACACCCAACTGATCAAGATAAGACAACCTTTACATGTCCATGGGGAACTTATGCCTATAGGGTCCTACCCTTTGGTTTATGTAATTCCCCAACAACATTTCAAAGAGCCATATTGAGTATTTTCTCCGATTTTATAAATGACAAAATGGAAGTCTTCATGGATGATTTCACACCCTCTAGATAGAACTTTGACCAGGCATTGAACAATCTTGAATTAGTATTAAAAAAATGTATCGAAATGAGCTTGTGCCTAAGCAATGACAAATGCAGGATGTTAATGGAAGAAGGCATCATTCTAGGACATCACATATCACAAAGAGGGATAGAGGTTGATCAAGCCAAAGTCTTAGTAATCAGAACACTGCCACCACCTGTCAAACAAAGGGATGTGAGAAGTTTCCTTGGACAGACAGGGTACTACAGAAGGTTTATTGAAAATTATAGCAGAATTGCTACCCCAATGTTTGCACTTCTCACAAAAGACAATCAGTTCATATGGACAAGCAATTGCATGATAGCATTTGAAAGTCTTAAGCAAAAAATAATCACAGCACCAGTACTCCAAGGACCAAACTGGGAAATTCCATTTCGCATCCACACAGATGCGTCAGATAAAGCCATCGGATCTGTGCTTGGACAAGAATGAGACAAGAAACCCTATGCCATATACTATATAAGCAAAATTTGGCTGGGGTAGAACTCAAATACACAGTCACAGAGAAGGAATTTCTGGCAGTCATACATGCAATCAATAAATTCAGGCATTAAATCATAGGATACCAAAGTTTTATCCACACTGACCACTCAGTAATCAGATATCTTATGAACAAGCCTAATACTAGTGCAAGGATTATTAGATGGATGCTACTTCTACAGGAATTTGACATTACTATAATAGATAAACCAGGAAAGCATAATGTGGTAGCCGACTTTTTGTCAAGAGTCACACATGGAAAAGATAATGAATTGGTTCAAGATAACTTCCCTGATGAACACCTTTTTGCCATATCAACAAGAAGCCCATGGTTTGCTGACATAGCAAACTATTTAGTATCCGGGAAGTTTCCAGAACATTACAATTATAAAGAAAAGACAAAAGTAATAAGACAAAGTGCAACATACACATGGATAGAAGGCATGCTTTTTAAACAGGGACTAGATCAAATACTTAGAAGGTGCATTAGGGAAGATGAAGTACATGACATAATGCATGCCACCCACAATGAACCCTGTGGAGGACACTATGCTGCAAAAAGAACAACCTACAAGATCTTGCAAATAGGGTATTATTGGTTAACACTCCACAAAGATGCCTATGCGTATGTGTCCCACTGTGATGATTGGCAGAGAATGGGAAAACCAACACAAAAACAAGAGATTCCACTCCATCCACAGATCTCCTTGGAGGCATTTGAAAAGTGGGGATTTGATTTTGTTGGCCCATTCAACCCACAGTCTAATCAGAAAAGCTACATCCTCGTATGCACTGATTACCTTACAAAATGGATAGAGGTAGCAGCACTGGCTGCTGCAAATGAAACCAATGTGGCTAGATTCTTTACTGAGCAGATCTTTCACAGGTTTGGGGTTCCAAGAGAAGTAGTTTCTGATCAGGGCCCACAATTTACATCAAATTTAATTGAAGACTTGATTAAAAGAAACAATGTAATGCACAGACAATCATCCTCCTACCACCATCAAGCAAATGGTCAAGCTGAGGTAACCAACAGGGAATTAGAGAGAATCTTGACAAAAACTATCCAACTTCACAAAAGGGATTGGGTTGACAGACTTAGTGAGGCAGTTTGTGCTTACAATACTACATGGAAAACAACTACAGGATTCACACCTTATGAACTAGTCTATGGAAAAAAGGTCATGCTGCCAATCGAATTTGAAATAAAGACATTAAGAATTGCAGCAAATTTACATATGGACCTATTCGAAATTCAAAAAGAACGCATGCTACAGTTGAATCAACTGGATGAGCACTGCCAACAAGCACTTACACATACTGAAATCATCCAACAACAAAGAAAGAAATGGCATGACCAACATCTGAAGGATAAAAAGTTCAACAAAGGTGATTGGGCACTACTTTACGACTCCAGATTTCACACATTCAAAGGGAAGCTAACCACTAGATGGCTTGGACCTTACATTATACAGAAGATTTATGAAAATGGAGCTGTGAGAATTATTACAATTGATGAAGAGGAGTTCCCCATGATAGTGAATGGGCATCGCCAAAAAATTTACAAGAAACTGCAGTCAAAAGAAGAATTTACACAGATACTCTACCAGTAACAATTGATGCTGATAGAGGACGCGGCAAATCAGTGAAATTCAACTCATTTACAAAAAAAAAAAAAGAGAGAAAAAAGACAAAAAAGACAAAAGACAAAAGACAAAAAGAAAAAAGAGAAAAAAATGAAAAAAGACAAAAAGACAAAAAGACAAAAAGAAAAAAGAGAAAAAACATCCAATATGAAGCATCCACCCTACAAAGAACCAGATGAATTACGTATCAGCACTCAAGCGAGCCAGATAAATTACATATTAGCACTCAAGCGAGCCAGATAAAATACATATCATCACTCAAGCGAGCCTGCAATTCAATTCAAGCGAGCCAGATACATTACATATCAACACTCAAGCGAGCCAGCCACTTCTACATTCAGCAATCAGTCATCAACTACTACATAATTCTTCAAACGCGCCATTCCATTCTTTTCAACATACTCACGCAAACCTGCAGATTATTCAAAAGAGCCAGTCACATACTGCCATTCAATCATCCAATATGAAGCATCATCACATGAGTCGTATCAACAACTGGCACAACTTTCAAAAGAAAACAGTTCAGCAAATTCAAACGAGCAAAATGGAAAAAGCAGCCCACACATGTAACTACTGACATGCAGAAATCTACTACAGAATCCGCCATCCATGAAAAACGCACCAGATCATCAATGCAAGTACGCATACATACCAAGGTAATCTCTAGAACGATTTTATTTTATTCTTAAGGTAAAACATTATCCCACACTACATTCGTTTCTAGTCAGCTGAGGACAACTTCTATTTTAAATCGGCGGCATGGTAGAATGACCTTAATAAGTCATGATCGCTACCTAAGTCCTGTCACCTTAATAAGTCATGATCGCTACCTAAGTCTTGTCACCCTCAACAAATCATGATCACAACCCTCATCATATGAAGTACAGAGATTGATCATGGGAAAAAGGGATTAAAAACGGCAAGTACAAGAATGATGGAAAGGATAGGTGCGGAAAGACAGTAAGTAAAGGCTGCATAATCTTCCACGATTTTGCATATAAGGAACCTCTCGGAATTCCCAAGAAGCAACAAACCAAAAGCTAGTGCGCTCACTCAGCCAGCATTGCAATCCTTGAGCCTGTAGGCAGAGCCCGACCAGTTGAGGGTATAAACCACATTCCAAAGTTCTGTTTTTGTCTGATCATAAAGAAGATTCTAAAATGACAAAGGGTTTCAAGAAAAGTGAACCAGAGGATCACAACACCATTTATCAGAGCCTGAGAGTCCTATAGATCATTCGCAATGCAGGCTGGATGCCTTTCATCCTTGGACTGAGAGAATATGATACAGGGGTATCCCAGGAGTTTGCAAGAAACTTCAAACATATTAAGGATGAACAGTACGTCACCCGAGTGAAGGGGTTACGTATTAAGATTGATGAGGATGTAATTGCCAAATACACTGGACTACAGAGAGGTTTGCATTGGAGCAGGGATGACAGGGAGGCGAACCAGGAAGCAAAAAAAACCTTCTTCGAGCAGGGAGAGGTCTATGACGAAGACAAAAACAAAGTCAAAAGACTCTCCATGCCAGCACCATGGGAAGACGTGGCTGAAATTGTTCTGAGGTACATCACATGCTCTGGTAGGTTAAGCTATGTTCCCATCTTTCATTTTCGGATCCTGGAGCTATTAAGGCACATGAGTCACATTTCATCAAACAACAACATTAGTATTCCATTTTACCTGCTCCAATCCCTAGCAAAAATGAGCAAGAAAGTGGCTAAAGGTAAGGAGGATGCCTTGGACCATCATGGGCTAATCAAGTTAATTGTTTGCGAGGAATTAAAGGCGCAGATACCAGAAATTTCATGGGAATAATTCGTGCTGGTATCCGCAGAAGATGTTCAAAGGATGAAAAGTACACCCACAGCTAGCATACCACTAGGAGAAATGAACAAAGCTGCCTCTGCATCAGGGGCGAAAGGAAGATTGACCTGGACCATGTGGCAGAGACCCTAGTGAAAATCAAACATTCAAGAGAGGACTCCCCCAAGGCGAACCCAGAGAATCCTGCCAAAAATCAAGAGCTGAAGAGAAGGAGTAAGAGATTCACCCAAGCATCCCGAATCAGAATAGACAAGGAAAAGAGTAGGGAACCCAGTCCCATTGTTCAAAATGTGTCGGATGGGGATGATGATCAGTGGGTAGATCAGAGAGACCCCACTACAGAAGAGGAGCAGGATGAGCAAGAAATGCAGGATGAAGAAGAAGAAATGGATAAAGAAGAAGAGCAGAGCTTACAAGAATAAGGCAACTTCCAGTTGAACCCTCCAGAACATAATGAAAACCCCGAGGTCATTACCCAACTCGCTGAGGCATGGGAAGAATTGGAAAAGCTCAGAAATGAGATAGCAACGTTAAAAATTGGGCTAGGAAGCCAGCCCACACCTCCCCCGTTCTCAGCTGAGAAGACACAAATCCTGAAGATGCATCATGCAGAGGAGCTACGGTTGGCTTAGCAGAAGAATTCAACGCTTCAAGAAAAATTGGCCGAGGCACAAAACAAATTAGCCAAAAAGGACCAGGAGATTACCAAATTGAAGGACGTTTTGGCCACTATTGCTGACATATATGATAGACTGCGGGACCTCAGACCACCGTCGGTAATATATACAGTTTATATACAGGAGAAATGGGGCAAATTCTAGCTCCAGAGGTTGAAGCAAGGACTCCCTATAGAGATAAACACTCCCAAAGAATTTATGGATGCATCTTTGAACTCCACAGAGCTGGAGAAGGACCAATTGAGTGAATTCTGCTTGCATAATTTCGTAGTTTTTGGCTCGCCCAACTAGTTGCCAAACCCATATGTGGGCGATTTTCAGTTGAGGGCATTATGTTCGTGGATGAACCACGAAATTGAGTGAGCCCAAGACTACCATATCTATGTTGCATCCAAATGGGAAACCCCATTGATGGTCATAGCAGATCCAACTCACCCTGAAGGGGTAATCTACAACCATAGGATCCTCACCCAGGATGAGGAACTGATCCCCATTCTCCTTGCAAAACAACAGGAGGCTATGACTCATTTTGACATTACACTCCGAAGCACACAGAAGGAAGTTCATGAGTCTATTAAGGAAAGGTGGAGCAGAGTGGCAAACGATCTGAAAGGAAAAGAACTCCACTCCCCCCTCAGGCTTAATGATGCTCTTTTCAAAGCCACACTCTACAAGGAATCTCTGGCAAGAAATCAACTCAGATGGATAGGGATGAGGCTGAATCCCCCATTCTTTCTTTCCCCAGTCATCAAGGGACAAATTAATTAAGAGGAAGAGAGGAGGGTATGGGCCAAGGAGGATCGAAATTTTGGATATCACAGGCAGGCAGGGATCCCTAGGGTGGTAGCATGGGACATCAGGGAGGTCGTCGACGAATTGAATAAGTCACCCAAGGATGGGTGAATCCTTCAAGTATGGGAGAGAATGATGAGTCCAATTTTCAGGTATTTGATAACCTTTTTTCCCGCAGTAAAGCTCAAGCAATGGCGAAGAAACACACTAATTTGTGGGAAAAATGTTTTACTTTAATTATTTAATGAAGTTGTTTTTGACGAATATTCTTGTATGTTTAAAATGCGTATTCGATAAACTAATTCTGTGGAAATAAAGTGTGATTGAGTAGGTTCAGGGGCATTAAAGGAAGAATGCATAGAAGACTGAGGGATCATGCAGCTCGGCGCCCTGTTTCCTGATTTATAGAGAACGCACTCCTGTTCAAGGAGAATCGACATTTAGACAGTTAGTTAGGTTCAACATTAAGAATCATATAAATATGGACCTCTTGGGTATCGAGAGGTCTCTGTTGACATTTTTGGAGAAACATTGTTTTACGTTTTTGCACTCTTGAGATACTTCTGAGTTCCAGACTTTTGTGAAGAAATGGAGTTTATATTTTAATGGAAGATTAATGTTAAATCCCAGTCAGCGTCTATAAGTTTCGTTCCCTCCTGAGTACGGGTTGGAGAGGGCCCCTCCAACACGTAAGTTAGGGGATTTCCATTTTCCAGGTATTTCCGATTATGTGTTTTACAGTGATGAAAATTTATATCGCATATGGAAGCATTTGAATGATGTCTTAATTCTGTAGTAATTTATAACACGTTATGTAGTTTAGCAATATGGTTTCAGTAGTCCTGTAGCTGCTTTCTTCCAATGCACATTTTAACCAATGATTACATATGTATAAGCATTGCTTTCAAAAGTCATGGTTTAGATCTAAGGTTTATGAATGTTCCCCATCATGATTAATTGCTTTGATTTCTTAATAATGGATGTGTAGCATGAGATGATTGCACTACAAACTTAGTTTTGATATTTAAATGATTTAGATCAGAATTCTAGTTTTATGCATAAGTAATTACAGACCTTGCTTTCTTCAATTTAGAATAGATTTGTTATGGCATTTCACTTTCATAGTCTAAGATTCACCATTCTGCATTAGGTAAATTCATAGGATTATCTCTTTCACTTTCATCATTTTCATTCCTTAAAACAGATTTACTGCTTTTAGTATTTTAATTATTTAAAACAGATTTATTGTTTTCCAGTATTAATTAATTCCGTAGTATAAACAGTTTTACATATTGAATAGGTAACCCTTAAAACATTGATACCGACACCCAATTGCGACAAAGATTATCCTATAAGAGCATAGATAGTGCCTGCACCTCTAAAGTTTGTACATCCCTGGGTTGATAATTAAAGTAGGTTCTTAGTACAGCTGCCCTCATTAGGCATCCATATTGGGAGCTCACCACTTTTCCTGGTGGTGACTACCAGAAATACTTGCCTAGGTTTGATGGCCAGGGTGGAAAAACTGTAGAAGAACATTGGGATAAGTTTTGTAGTTATGCTGATAATTACAACATTGAAAGTAGGGATGTTTGGATGAGGATGTTTGTACAGAGTTTAGACAGAGAGGTAAGGAAATGGTTCAGGGAATTAACAGAGAATTCTATAGATGGCTTCGAGGAGTTACATCATGTTTTTATCAGACAATGGGGAGATACAAAAGATTATCTCTACTATTATACATAATTCACAGCATTAAAAAGAAAACCAGATGAAGCAGTTGCAGATTTTTCTAAAAGGTTTAACAAAATGTATAATAAAATTCCTCTTGAGATTAAACCTACTGAACCTGCAGCAAAGTTAACTTATGCAAATGCTTTTGATTATCAGTTTTCTTTGTGGTTAAGGGAAACAAAAGCTGTGTCTTTGATGAACATGCAGGATGCAGCCTTAGAAGTTGAATCTAATATTTTGGCATCGAATAAACTTAAAGAAGAAGCAAAATGTCAAGTGTTGGATAGAAAGGGTAAAAAGGAAATGTTTCCTTCTTCTTATTTTACAAAAGCATCAGATAGTAAATATGATGAAATGAATAAAATCATAAAAAATTTGTTTGCAAAGATTGATAAATTGGAAACAGAAAAAAAAAAGAATCAAAATAGGCCTGTCTAGGATAATGACAATAGAAACCAAAATCCGTTCATACGCCCTTTTCCCCCTAGATTCATCCGCAGAGAAAGAAGGAACAGTGATATTCAAAGGGAGAGGAGAGAAAATGAAGATCAAAATATACAACCACCTTTTCAGAACAATTTGATAAGAGATGATTATCCTTATGAAACACCAGTAGAAGAAATTGAAGATTTAGAGACTGATATTAGTCAATTGGATGATGTTTCTTCTTCTAATTTTGTGACTAAGGATGATTATTATGGTGCAACAAAATTTAGTTATGAAGAAGAAAATTTCATTGAGCAGCAATCTGAAAATTTTCAACAAGAGCAGCAAAAATCATATGGTCTCAGGTCAGGTGTAAAATAGGTTGCACCATTTAAAAAGAAGGTTAAGTTTGTACCTACCAAGGAAGTATTGTCTTCTAGAGAAAAACAAGAACCACAAAAAGATAAAAAGAAGATTATTGAATTAGAAGAAATATGCAAAGTTCTCGGTTTTGATTTGGAACATGAGATAAATAAAATCAAGGTCCCCATTCCTTTGACTGAGTTGGTAAGGAGCAAATGCTATAGAGAACCTGCCCTGAAAATTCTGAATTCATCACCTTTTCATTCCTCATCAGATGTGATAAATTTGCAAGAGAAGGACCCAACTATTATCACTGGTTCAAAAGCTTCTGATCAGTTAGATATGAAATCCTGTTATCCCCCACCATTCTATATCACACTTACAATACATGACCAGATGTTACATAATTGCCTCTTGGATTCAGGTGCTTCACATAATCTTATGCCAAAGGAAGTTATGGAAGCTCTAGGATTATCTATTACCAAGCCTTATCATGATTTATATGCTTTTGATTCCAGAGCTGTAAAGTGTTTAGGAATCATAAAAGATCTTGTTGTCAATCTTGCTCAGTTACCCATGAAGAGTGTCCTTATGGATGTGGTATTAGCTGATGTGTCTCCTAAGTTTGGCATGTTGTTTTCAAGATCATGGGCTAAAAAGATAGGTGGCACTTTGCAAATGGATTTATCATATGCTTCAATTTCTATATTTGGAGGTGAATATAGAAGGCTTTACAGAGAAGTACAATTGGCATTCTTGGTAAGTGATGATAGGAACCCTACGAATCATCCCATTTATTCAATATAAGAAGATATGGGCTCTTGCATGTTACAATTAAATGATGGTTTTGCAAGTACGGAAGGACAGTCTAGTTCAACACAACACAGAAGAACAGGAAGGCATTTGGCATATGTATTTTGATGGATCATCAAGTAAGGAAGGAGAAGGGGTAGGGGTTTTGTTGATTTCTCCCGGAGGTGAGATGATTTCATTAATGTATAAATTGGAATTTCAAGCCATTAATAATACTACTGAGTACGAAGCACTAATCCTTGGATTGAGAGCTGCAAAAAATATGGTCTTGTGGTATTTGGTGACTCCGAACCGATAATTCAGCAAGTGAAGAATATTTACTAGGTAAAGTAGTCGTTGTTGAAAGTTTACAGAAACGAAGTATGGGATTTGATAGATAATTTTTTCCTTACTTTCAACATAACATATGTTCCAAGAGATTGTAATCAGATTGCAAACTCATTAGCATTAGCACCAGCTAATTTCAAAATTCCAAAGTTGACACACTTGAAGTATCCCATTGATGTGAGATATAGACCAGCAATTCCAGATGATATTAAACATTGGATAGTTTTCCAGGATGATCAGGAGATAAAAGAATTCTTAGAGCCGACAGAAGAATTTGTTGATGAGTGGGTTGACTAAGACAAGGATGTGGATGTAGCTGAAGTTGCTGCTCACACAAAAAATTCAATTACTGATTAGAAAATTGTTGATTTAAAAAGTAATTATATTCCCAAAGGATTGGTTCCACTTGAGAGATTGTTTTCTAAAGATGACACCTTGCTGAAATCTACTGTACAAGCTTCTGAAGAAAGTGTTTTAAGCTGTAATATTGGATCTGAAAGCAACCCCAAAATGGTTAAAATATCCAAAACCCTTTGAGAAATTGACAAAAAGAAGTATGTTGCTTTATTGAAAGAATTTGTGGATATATTTGCTTGGTCATATGAGGACTTCAAAACTTATGATACTAGTATTATACAGCACAAAGTCCCATTGAAACCAGATACTAAGCCTTTCAAACAGAAATTGAGAAGGCTTAATGCAACACTGTTTCCAACAATTGAAAAAGAGGTGAAAAAGTTGTTGGATGCAAAAACCATTGTGGCTCTCAGGTATTCATCTTGGGTAGCTAATCTTGTGCCTATACGCAAGAAAAATGGAGAAATAAGGCTCTGTGTGGATTTCCGAAACCTAAACAGGTGCTGTCTCAAAGACAATTATCCACTACCAAAAATAGACCAGATCTTGCAAAGAGTGGTTGGTGCAGAAAGAATTTCAATGATTGATGGTTTTTCTGGTTATAACCAGATTGCAGTTCAGCCGGAAGATAGAGAGAAGACAACTTTTACAACCCCCTGGGGTACATTCATATATGAAAAAATTCCTTTTGGGCTGATGAATGCAGGTACCACCTTTCAGAGGGAAATGGACATAGCCTTTGTGGGTGAAAATGAAAAATTTGTTGTCATTTATCAAGACGATATCACAGTCTTTTCCAAATCTGATCAAGAACATTTAAAGCATCTGAAGCAAACTTTCCTAAAATGCAGAAAGTTTGGTTTGTCACTGAACCCAAAGAAGTCTCACTTTGCTATGACAGAAGGTAAGCTCTTGGGTCATATAGTTTATGCAGAAGGGATTAAGATAGATCCGAAAAGAGTGAAAGCTATTTTAAAGATTACCATTCCTAGAAATATAAAAGAAATTCAGTCTTTCATAGAAAAAATCAATTTTTTGAGGTGGTTTATCCCCAACTTTGCAGAAACTATTAAGTATATCACTGACATGCTCAAAAAGGACAGGGAGGTAAGGTGGTCAGATCAAGCTAAATAGTCTTTTGAAAAGATTAAGCAAGCACTTGTAGAAGCACCAGTTTTGATAGCCCCTGACTATACTAAAGATTTTGCAATTTTTTCATTTGCATCAGAAGATACAATAGCTGCTGTGCTATTACAAAAAAACTCTAATGGCTTAGAACAACCAATTTCCTTTTTTAGTAAGACACTGAGGAATTCAGAGTTGAAATATACTAGTATGGAGAAACAAGCATATGCCTTGGTAAAAGCACTTAAATTTTTCAGAATATATGTTCTCCATTCTAAAATTTTAGCTTATGTTCCTAATTCAGCAGTTAAAGAAATTTTGGTACAGCCTGATAGTGAGGGCAAAAGGGGTAGGTGGATTGCAAAAGTCATGGAGTATGATGTGGAAATCAAGCCTACCAAATTGGTGAAAGGGCAGGGCTTAGCCAAGATTTTAGCAGAATTGAACAGTCAGATATTGGATCTTCATATAATGGCTGAAAATTCAGAACAGGGTTGGTTGACAGAACATGATAAAGAACGAATTCACAGCAGATATTATGACTCTCCTTGGTATGCTACAATTGTATATTTCCTGTTGCATTTGCAGTGTCCTCCAGAGTTAAATAAAAGTGAATGTAAATCTGTAAAACTGAAAGCTCTCAAGTATGTTTTGATGGATCAAGTTCTGTATTGGAAGGATCCTGGAGGAATACTATTGAAATGTTTGGATAGAGTAGAAGCCAATACTGTCACTGAGGAATTGCATGCTGGTGTCTGTGGTGGGCATAAGTACTGGAAGGCACCAACCTTCAAAATTTTAAGAGCTGGATATTACTGGCCTACTCTTTTCACAAATGTGTATCATCAGATTAGGGCTTGTGAGCAATGTCAAAAGTTTGCAGGTAAACATCAGTTACAGTCTTTACCTCTAAAACCTATAGCAGTAGATGCTCCATTTCAACAGTGGGGTTTAGAATTTATAGGTGAAATTCATCCTGCATCTAGTGTCCAACATAAATGGATTTTAACTGCAACATACTTTTTTACCAAATGGGTAGAGGCAATCCCAACTAGAAAAGCAACAGATCAGGTTATCATTAATTTTCTTCAAGACAATATTCTTAGTCGATTTGGATGTCCTAGAAAATTGATTACTGGTAATTCTCTTGCATTTAAATATAGAAAAATGATAAAGTTTTCTGAAGAAAATAATATTTCCTTGAGACAGTCCACACCATATTACCCCCAGGGTAATGGATTGGCAGAATCCAGCAATAAAAACATTGTGACTAGTATTAAGAAAATGTTATTGGAGAATAAAAGGAATTGGGATACTAAGTTAAGATTAGCTTTGTGGGCAGACATGGTCACCATAAAGAAATCAATTGGGACTTCTTCATTTCAAATAGTATATGGAACTGATGCGGTTTTCCCTGTTCAGTTAATTTCTCCAGTAATCAAATTTGTGCAGGAAACCGAGGAAGAACCTGAAGAAAAGAAAAGAAGGCTGTTTCAAATAATCCAGCTGCAACAAGAAAGAGAAGCTATCTTGGAAAAGGCTGAAATGCATAGAAAAAGGATGAAAGAGAGCTTTGATAAGAAAGTAAAAAAGCATGTGTTCTCAGTGGGTGATACAATGCTAAGATGGGATGCTAGAAATGAGGATAAAGGTAAGCATGGTAAGTTTGACAATCTGTGGTTGGGACCATTTATAGTTGTGAATATTTTGGGAAATAATACTTTTGTTCTACAAACTCTGGGTGGTAATGAGATTTCAGGTTCAATTGATGGATGATTCTTAAAGTTGTTTCATACATGTTAAGATGGCAGATTTTCTTGTAAATATTCATTGTATATATCATTCTGAGCAATTTCAGTAGACTCCAGCCCAATAAGACAGATTTCAGAAGGCACAAGTCACAGTGTTCTCAAGGTCTCACAAGGAGGACCTTATCCCCAATTGGAGCCAGATGTTATCTCTAGGGTTGTTTCTTAGACTAGTACCACTTTTACCTAGTTTCCATTCCCGATTCATCTTAGTTTTCTTTTCCCATTTTCCCATTTATTCATTTTCTTCATTTTTCTTAGTCTTAGATATTATCCTAGTTACAATTTATTATATCTTTCATAATTAAAATAAAGACAGGGCTCATGGTTCATTTTGATTTTCAAAATAAAGTTTTATTTCTTAGTCAAAAGTCATTTCAAATATGCTTGGGAACATTGTTATTATCCATTTTGATTAAAAGTGAATTGACAGCATATATTAAAATCCCAAATATAATAATGCTGCTAGTAATATAAAAAATGCATAATTATTATTTATATAGGTGTTAAAGCCTTGTATTATAGTTTTGATGTACCATGATTGTTGATGAATTATGATTATTCATGCACTATGTACTTTCATGAGGCGTGGCAGTCCTACATATATTCCAGCTATCAAATAGTCAGTACAGAGTTGTGTGTACAGCTATCAAGATATCGAATTCATCAAGTTCGATGGACAGAGGTACTTGGCATTGAAATGAACCTTGTAGCTTAGGGTTAGCTATGTTCTAGTCTAATTTGCATTGGTTAGGGTAAACATGGAAGAAACTTCACAGAGCCAGACAAAGAAGAAACCAGGCGGTCTCATTTGCAAAATCGAGCCCGATAACATTGAATGGATCACTCAGTTTCCTATATCAGCAAAACTGATGAGAGAAGCAGGATGGTTCGTTTTCTGCGAGAAATTGCAAGGTTACAACCTCCAGGTAACTAGAGCTTTCATTAAAAATTATAAGGATGGATGGGTTGATTTAAAAACCTTCAAGGTCGCAGTTAATGAGCAATCAATTGCAGAAGTTATTGGTGTCCCAGCAGAAGGTGAAAGATGGTTTAAGCAGCAGGAGTTTGAGGGGATTATAGTGAATTCTTGCTACCAGGGTTCGAAAGGTTAAGTTGGAAAAATGGTGTGCATATCAACAAATTAAAACCTAACTGGCGAATCCCTTTAGAAATGCTCCAGAACTATATTACTTGTGATGGCCGTTATGATAGAGTGTTGAGATGCCACCTTCGGTTATTGATGCATTTAAATGGAAGCAAGAAGTTAAATTTTCCCTATTATTTGCTAAGGAGTCTACAGAGAATGATTTTGTCGGTTCAAAACCATCCAAATCATACAGCTCGTTCTATTTTTCATCAAGGTCTTATCAAGTTATTGGTACTTTTTCATTTGAACCAGGCTGGGCAAGATTGGGATAGTTTCCCTCTCGAATCAAGTTTTGAGGTTAAGAAGAAGAAGAAGCCAGTTAAAGAAAAAGGGAAAAAGTCAGAGCTATTAAGCAAACAAGTGCAAACAGAGGAGCCTGAGAGACAGAATGAAGCAGAGCAAGCCAAATCGGGTGAAAATGAAGGTAAGAGAGCAGCCCAACAGTTTAATGTTGAGGAATCAGATATGTTCAGTTTAGTTATTAAAAATCCAAGTTTTGATGAAGCTGAGCAACTTAAAACCCTAAACACAGAAAATTTGGATTTGAGGCCGAGAACTAGGTCGAGAAGTAAGATGGATGTAGAAATAAAATTGATGAAGAAGTCAGTGAAAGGAAGTGAAGTCATTTCTGTTAATGACTCTGATAATGAAAAAGACATACAGTTGTCTGATGTTTTTGTTTCTGAACATGAAAACTTTATAGATCTTCAGGGGAATATAGGGCATATATCTGAAGCGTTATATGTGAACAAATAGGCTTATTTTGAAAACGAAAATGCATAAAGTTCGAAATGTTTGCAGATGGATGAAGTTTCAATGAATATGGAGGAAATTGAAATAGTTCCAGAATTGGATCAAGTCAAGAAGACTTTGCAGTCTTATAAGGAGCAGTGCAAATACCTACAAAACATAAATGAAAACATGATGTTGGCTAATAAGAGGCTACGAGAAGATCTAGGACAGAAGGATGCTAATTACCATAAGTTAATTATCATAGCTAAAGACACATTACAGGAGAAGAGGGCTACTCAGAAACAATGGAAACAAATGAAGACCCAAGTTGATGAGTTGCAAGGTTGGGAGTAGAATGCAGATGATGAGTACATCAGATTACAAAAGAGGTCACAGGTTCTTGATGACTTAACTGTCTTGGCAGAGTCTTCTAGAAGCATTTAGCTTGTTGATAAGTTAGGATAGTGATGACTCAATAGTTGGCAGTGGGTTGTAGTTATTTTATCTATGTTTATGCTTCGAGAGTTTAAAGTTGAAAAGACGTTATTATTTTTGAAAGAATTCGATCCAGAAAAATAGGATCTCCAAACCACTTCAAACTTTAAAAACTTTTGTATATATATCAGACAGTAATGAAGTAATAGAGGTTGGAACTTGGAACTTATGATGGAAGTCAGATTTTGAAGCTAAATGTACAGGCATGTATGTGGTTTTTATTTCCATATTGATAAGAAATGACTGTTTTTGAAATGATTGTGATATGTGAACCTAATCTATTTTAATTATTGAAGTACATGCTATCATCATTTTGTCTATGTATGATCTTAACATTTTATACTATGATTCTTTTGATCAGCATACAACTGTTTTTAATATTCTGAAGTAGAACCTGAGTCATTATATTCACAAAGTTATGCTCACAGTTATATTCTGTCAATATCCAGATAGTGAAACCTAATGTACTCCCTGTTACCTGATTTTTTGAATTGTTTGATTTCTGTCATATATTCATCTACCACCAAACCTCATAAAGTTAATGTCTAGTTATCTTATATCTACTGTTAAGATTTCCTTAAGCTTGAACCCCAGTAGTCTAGGTTCAACTTTAGGGATAACAGACCCCATAAATCATTGTTTACCTCCATTGACCATGGTTGTCTTAAGTTGACCATATTAAATATATACACCATCAAGAATAACATGTATAGGTTGTCCTTTCACCCAAAGATTGATATGGAACAATATTTCTCATTGTTCTTCCTTGTCTAGTGTTGTAGTAGGTAGTTCTTGGACTTGCTCTATCTTTGTGGATTATTGCAAGGATAACAAACACTCAAGTATGGAGTTGTGGGCTTGCTACAATGGTGTTGTGGTTGTTGGAAGACATTATATAGGCTAATAACTTAAATAATTTTTCTTACCTATCTCGATGACCATAGTTGACTTATGTTCTCTGTAGTGTTCATTCAAATGGGTAGTTGTTTGATGGTGATCCCACCATATTCTTGAGGTAGGCTTCTTGAAATCTCCAGTGGCTTGAGATCCTTGTAGATGTTGCTCTTGCTTACAATGGAACTTTCCTTTACCCTTTTCTTTCTCTACAATAGTATTGGACTCCGGTATTCTTCTTTTAAATTAACTATTTGGATTTTGAGATTGCCCTTTTTCTCTTCCAATACGAAACTTGAACTTCTCTTCCAATTTTGTTGCAAAATGATAAGCACCTCCCAACATATTGATAATTGGAAAATAAAGTTTTCCATTAGGTAATCGTTCAAACATGCTTTGAATTTCAAAATACTCAAGCATCTAGGCCTTCTACATCTACTTTAGAACATTTGCTGATATTCTACAATGAAGTCTAGAACAAACTGACCTTGCTTCTGATGCAACTGATTCCACTGCATGTATTCATCATCAAGGTATCCTACAACCTTAAATTCCTCCCTCATAAATTTATTGAATCCTTACCAAGTGGTTATGGGTTGTGCTTCCTCTCTATTGAGTGAAAGATTCCCACCAAGAAAGTCAGTCTGTTTGGTGCAAATTTGAGACTAGCGAATGCAATATTTTCATTGATTTACATCAAAGTACAATTCCATTTGTTGCAAACATCCATCTAGAGATTTGGCATCAATATCTCTAAACAATGGGATTTCAAATATTTACCTTTTCTCCCAATGGGTTCCTTCGTTTGAATAATGTGTTGGCTTTAGGATTGGCATTTTGATAATAGTTGTCTACAGGTTAAAAGTGTCTCAGTTATGCAAACTAGTCATAAATCTCTTTGTTAGCACAAAGCTTCTTCCATGACATTATGTATCTCCTTTGCACATAAACTTATTTCATATCCCATAATATTGCTAGTTCAACATACAAGAATGTAGTCTAAGGTAGTTGATGTCATCACCCCAAACTTCCAATATATCAAACACATCTTGAATGGCACATGATTCTAAAGGTAACACATTGATCGAGAGCATTGGTGCAAATTTGTTAAAGGGATGGTTAAAAGGCGGCCTCTGAAATCTAAGAAGGAAATGTCATCTAGAAGATTCTATCTCTAATACAAATTGATCTAAACTCTTTAGATGAATTAGAGGATATACTATTGAAGAACTAATAGCATATGATGCATATTTGACAAACTAAGGAAAACGATAAAACATTGTAGAAATAAGAAAACTCATTTTCTTTATTAATTAGAATGTAATTTGCAAATCTCTATCATGGACATAAATCTTGAATATAAATACAATAAACTCCATACTCCCTAAATGTTCAAAATTTATAAACTTCTATACTATCAAATTTACAATGGAGAGGTTGGTGCAAATGGACAAGAGCTAAACCAATTTCATTGTTGCCTTCATGTATTATTATTGGTTGGTATAATGAAACCAAACCATCCTTACTTAATGATTGACCCAAGATGGATGTTGATCATTTATGTAAGAATGGTTATAACAATCATTAAAGGTTGAATATTGATGCCATATAATATTATATAAAATCATTTTTATTATTAATTTTGGTAAATATTTCTTATATTTACACAAAAAAATATTTATATTGGAGAAAAATCCAGTGAGTTGGTATGTACAAAAGTATTTATATCCTCTTCTTCAAAGAAACTAAAGTTGTATCCAACCCCTTGGCATCTTTGATTAACAAAAAGTCTTTAGCTAACAACTTCATACATACCTCTTCCTTCCATAATTGACAAAATGTAGACTAAGAGCTAACCTTGTTCTCAAAACATATTTGCAATGAAGTTTTCAATAAACAAACAAGGTTAAAATCCGCAAATAATGCCAAACATATTTGAGAGGGTGGACCAAACATTAAAATCACCTAACAGCACCACTCTCTAATACAACTTTCCCTTGAAAATGCCTACAGGCTTAAACTGTAAAAACTCCTAACAAAACATAACAAAAGAAAATCTCAAAAAAGATGATGCTTCACAGATTTCAACCTTAAGCCCATCAAAAGGACCACTTTGATAAAATAAAATTGAAAGAAGAAACAAGAAGCTACCTAAGCTTACTGTTTCTTCTTTCAATCATATATATCCTTCCTCTAACGATATGTTTTCTAAAAATTATATAATGTTAACCTGTGAAAATAAAAATAAAAGCATGTTATTGGTTTGGCATAGGGTGGGAATTACCAGGAAAAGCAAGATTTAAATAAATTTTTTTTCTTGTAAATCATTTGCATATAAAAACTCTAATATAGTACATGGTCTGTGCATATACATTGAATTAATATATTGAAATTGAAATAGTGCGCAATTCTTTTACTTCAGTTGCATTTATTCCTCTTAAAATATAAAATTAAAATTTGCAGTTTTCAATTTAATCGCTTCTCGCTCATACATACACATGAATAGTATAATTAGTCGAGCAAATAATTGCTCATGTATTGATGAAGTAGATAAATATATGTGAGACTTGACTCGTGGATAATTCAACTTTGTCCATTCAACTGTACCACTTCATTTCCAAATGGAACTTGCAAGAAAATGTTATTTATTATTGTGTCACTGTACAGAAAATAGGAGAAGAGTTTTGTATTGGAAACAAACCAGCATTCATTAGGTGTGTACAAAGCAAATGCTGAAACTAGTGTAAGCCTTTGATGGTGTATAAACCAGCCACATTTGATCACTAAGGCCAGGAAGAACTGTAAAGATTAAATTATGATTTCATTACAAAATTGCCTTCCTCTGCATTGCTTCTCATATAAAACTATCTTTTATAAAAGATGCATCTGAAGATAACTCTCTCACCTTGCTGTAATTTGGTATATGCATAGGCATTAAGCCATTTTAACGATCCCAACTGTTCAACACCTATCAACTCTATTAACTCAGCGCCCAGAAAGATCTAGTCTTCAAAGCTTTGAGAGATGGGCCAACCCTCATATGCTCCTCAGCTTCACACAGCCAGATGCATCAAGCTCCTCCAAAGATACCAACGTTTCAAGACTTGGCAACTGCTACACTTCTATAGAATCCCCAAGGTTCAGCATTTGAAGTTTTGCAAGAGAACTTATCCCTTCTATTTTCCTCAATGCAGGCCAGTCGATCAATTCCAGTTTTATGAGTCCATCTGGCAATGTTCCAACCTCCACCAAGTTTTCACATCCGCTGATGTGAAGATGTTGAAGGTTGGGGCAAATACTTCCTCCTTCAACCAGTTTAAATGCCAACTGGCCTAACAAACGATTAACATATTGTTAAACTTGGCCAACTGATTCAAACGTCCAAGGGAATCCGGCAAACATTTCAATCTGTGGCAGTTCCGCAGATTCAAATTCTTCAAGCTGCTTAGCTCTCCAATGTCACCTGGCAATTCTATCAAGTTTTCGAGCTCGAATCTAAGATTTCCAGGGACCTTTGATGCGCAAGTTGGGAAGGCAATATTTCAATTCTCTCACAAAAGCTAAGATCTATGTAGTCAAGCGTGGAGATGTTTCGAGGGTTCCACTCAACATAGTTAAATTATAACAAGCTTAAGTCCTGGTAGATTCCCGCACTTCTGTTACTACCTGTTCATTATTGAAAAACAACAACAACAACAGCAAAAATTAAAAAAAACCCTAGATTTTTATGCTCGAATTTATAGAAAATAAAAATGATTGACTACTTACATATGATTGCTCTAACAAATCATCAATGTTCTCTGTCCCATGCCACAGCCAACACGGCAATCCTGGATCCTTTGCAAGATCTTTTCCCAGATCTCTGAGGTGCTCTGCATTCTAATCTCATTTTTAATGTTGCAAGACCTTTTCCCAGATCTGATCTGCATTCTAATCTCATTTTTAATGTCCACTTCCACAAGACTCCTTCGAAACCCCACCCTGTCTTTCCAGCGAGATCCGTTCCATATTCTTATGGCGGTATCACTGTTTTACCCTGTGAAAAAACGGGCAATGTTTAAGAATATCTGTTTTTCGTCCATTTGAGTGCATCATAACTAATTTGAAGCCTTTTTTGTATGTATTTCTTCAAGTCTTTCCAACTGGTCTTCCCAAACAAATCTGTCCTTTTCCTAAAGGAGTGTTCCAAACACTTTCAGAGGTAAGGGTAACTTTCAGAGGTAAGGGTAATCCATGGCAGGCTTTTAAATACTCACCTGCGAGATCTTAAAAGCTCCGGGGGATGTTGTATATTCGAATTGGTAAGAGAAGTGCCTCTAACTGATTAACATCATCTACATCATCTAAAATTATCAACGCCTAACAAGATGACAGATGGGTTTTAAGCAGCTCAATACCTTTAATGACGCTGCCTATTTTTAGATCCGTTTGAGTTAAGCTGTTTAGAAGGTTTTTCTGCAATGATTCTATAGAGGCTTTCAGTTCATTCTCTCTTACATCAAATAAAAAACAAGATCTATAGTCGAGAGAGCTCTTCCTATTGAAAACTTCCTTAACCAACGTTGTCTTCCCTATACCACCCAATCCTACGATCCTGATGACCTGAGCTTTATAACTCTCCAGCGGCTGCACCAGTAAGACTTTATTTTCAAAATCTTTAATCTTTTCATCCAAACCGGTTGGATGTTCTGCCACATCGAAGCGGTTTTTTCTCAGCTTTTGCCACACAGACTGGACGACCTTATCCAGCCGCTCCCCCTCGTCCCTAGTTATTCACAAAAAAAAATACAAATACTCAGAAAATAAATAAATCTTTAGCTAAAGAATCTTACATATTGAATCCATAGAGAAAAAGTTGGATTTCTCACCCGTTAAACTTGTCGAGCTCAAGCCCACTTATTTCTGCAAGAGTAGAGAAAGCAGTCCTCCAATCTCCCGTGGTGGAGGAGTTGTAACGCCATTGACAATCATTAGTTTTCTTCTCTTCTAGGTTGCGTAGGGCTTCAGCGTACACTCCTTCCCCGTGCGTCCGCATAAGCTCCATGAGCTTGACATGGTAAAACACTGGAATAATGGACTTCCCCGACTCCACCATTAGGAGGAGCTCATCGAGGCAACAATGAGATTCTGCATATTTAGGCGACATCATTACCATATGGATCGAGGAGGTTTTAATAGAGTCTAGCATTTCAGAAGTTAACGTATCTCCCAGACTCCCACTTGCATTTCTTCTTTGACCCAGAAGACTAGGAATCCATGTAAAACCAGGCGAAGGTAAGGATGGCTGGTGAAGGTAAGTTTTGTACCCGGACCTCTCTGACCCAAAAGATTAGGAATCCATGTAAAACCAGGCGACAGTAAAGATGGCTGGTGAAGGTAAGTTTTGTACCGGACAGCGATGGTTTAGGAAAACCTGTAGCAAGAATTGGTGAGAGTAGAGGCGATGGCCGATTGGAATACATAGATAGAAATAGGGCCAACGAGATGAGTTTAGGAATTTGAGAAGCGCAGAGAAACTGTGAAAAGACTAATGAAAAATATCGGGGTTCAGAGATTACTCCTATACAGGCGTTAAACCCTTCACCCCAACTTGCATACAATGAAAGGACAAGATGTGCAACTGTAAAGTAAGGGTCCTGGTCGGCCACTGCCAAATAAAATAAATGTTCGTGGGGTAAACACCCAAAGTATACAACTGGACACCGATTCAAATAAGAGACAAAATGTACACCGCTTTTAAAGAGCTGCACAGAGAATGCAGGTAAAGGTAAAGAAGCTGTAGCGTGTTTGTAACGCTAAATCGGACAAAATGATCCAACCCGAAAGCACAGATGAAATTAGGGTTTACATGCATTTAAGTTTGATATAACTTTTTAGACTGATGTGGATTTTATTCATACAAAAGCCACGTAGGGACAATGACCCTATTAACATACATATGCAAGGAGCACATGATATTAATGATTGCAAGCTTTGGATGGCAACAGATGTAAAAATCATATCAATGATTCCCATGTGCAAACAAGATTAAGATCAATTTTCGTGTAGAAAACCGGTTTTTCGACATGTTCGCCCGGTTATTTCGGTTATTTCTCCCACATTCCCGGTGAGTTTTTTTGACGGTGCCCCTCAAGAAGGTAGATGTGGAGCACGCTGTTATATAATTATTGAGCAAGGTCACTTTTTGGAGATGGATCTAGGAGTTGGAAGGGGAATCAATACTTGAGCAGAGCTTATTGTATTTTGGGGATTATATAATTAGCTATCAATCAACATGATTCAGATACTTGATGACTCCTTAGTTATTATTGAGTTTTCTCATATTACCAGGGTTTACAACAAGAAAGCATACTATCTTCAAAGAAGGGACTCTAAGAAAGCATACTATCTTCAAAGAAGGGACTCTGGTAAATTTTGTTCTCATAGTAACATGGTGATCATTTTTGTATCTAAATGATAAAAGTCATAGTGTAGAACTAAATAAATTTTGAGCCTACAAGGGCGAATGTAAAACTGGTAAAAAAGACAATGTTCGCAGGACAAGACCAATATGTAGTTTCTTTGATTCAAACTATGAATAGCAAGAAACTTTTTTTTCTTCTGGAAAAAAAAGAGAGATTAAGATCAATTTGCACAAAGGTTCTTTGTGCTTGAAAAGGTGGCATACAAAATTTAACCCTGCTGCTGAAACGCTGCAGAAAAAAAAAAAACATTTATGGGTCCTGCTCAAGGGGTTTCCGTTGGAACTTTGGTCACGGGAGATATTTGCGAACTTAACGGATAGGATAGGGTGTTTTATATTTTTTTATGACAAGTCTCTTTTCCATGAAGATAAGCGGATGGCTTGGGTATTAACAGAGATTGATGTGGAGTTGGGTTTGCCGGAGAATATCACTGTTAGGTGGGGGGATAAACAATTCATACAACTGCTAGACTATTGGCGCACTTCTTTCCGTTGTTTCACCTACTAGATGGTGGGCCATTTGAAAAAATCCTGTATCCTTTTGTCCCAAAAAAGTGCTTTGGTTAAACCCAGAGGGGTTTTAGGTCTGACTAGGCCTTCAACGATTACTGATTTGGAGGGGATAGGCTTGAAGCTTCCACAACCTTCTTTGGTCAGGGATTTCGATTCCCTTTCAGGTAAGCTTAAACATCTTTTTCCTGAGTCCCTTAATTCTTGATCAGTTACTGATATGATTATGGGAAGGAGGTCCCTATTTTAATGAGGTGACTAGAACCCATGGTAAGGGCAGTCCTTTTCTGTTATGTGGGACGAAGGGTGGTGTTATATAGGAAGGTGGTTTAGTTGTTCTCGAAGCTGTAGGTTATGATCCCTCCTTGCAATTTCCCTCCTTATATGGGCTACACTTGGCTTCAGACTCTCAATTACTTAGGGATGAGCGAGTATTACTGGACTCTTTAGGTACTCCATCGGTCCTGGGGAAATTATTTAAGGATCCACTACAAGTTTTCTGTGTGGATTCTGAGGAGACGACTCCCTTTGATGTTTCCAATCCCAATGTTACCATTAGGAAAAGGAATGGGGGTCGGAGGCGTAAGGAACTTTCTCGGTCACCGATTGGTGGGATTGATAATGCGGTGGGTATTGATTTAGCCGATTCCTCTCTTTCTGTCGTGTGTAGCGATTCATAGGAACATATTTCTGATATTTTTTAGGCCTCTTAGAGCATTGTCGGCCTCTCTTGTGGTGATTCATTGATCATTTTTCCACTTAATGTTCGAGGGGTTGGAGGCACCCCTAAATTAGTGGCCTTCTATTGATTGATGGTGTTGGTTAATCTAGATATTGTCTTCTTTCAAGAAACTTCGGTTGATGGGATGAAAGTTAGGGCTTTCATTTGGAAACTATTTCCCAATTGGGAATGTTGTTCTATTCATTATGTTGGACGATCAGGTGGTCTCATCTCTGTGTGGAACCCTTCACTTTTGAAGTGAATCTGTTTCATATTGGTGGGGGTATTTTGGGAGCAGTAGGGAATTGAACATCCCTATTCATTTATTCAATTGTTATGGTCTTATTCTGGATAAACATACCTTCTGGTCAGGCATCAATGGTAGTGGCTTACTTGATATTAAATCACTGATTGTGGCCGGGGACCTCAATGTTACTTTGGCGGCTTGGGAGTCATGGGGATCCAGGGCTAGGTCTGCTTCACATATTTCTTGGTTCCGTGAACTGTTTGTCAGTCATAACTTGATCAATGTTGAGACTAGTCCCTTTTTGCCAACATGGCATAATGGGCGAAAGGGAGAAGATGGTGTAGCCAAAAGGCTAGATAGATTCTTGCTACGTGAGTACCTCTTTGCGGGGTTGTACAGTGGCTCTTCTTTGGTTGAACCAGTGGCTATATCGGACCATATGCCTATCATTTTGAATATGGGTAAAGGTTTACATGTAAACATATATCCTTTTAGGTATTGTCCATTTTGGTCAGAGGATATGGAATTTATCCATTTAGTAAGAAAACATTGGAGAACTTTTTCTGCAAATGTCTTGGGGTCTACGATGATCTGATTGCCAAGTTTTCTTCGATCTCTCAAATCTATGTTATCACCTTGGATAAAGGAAAAGAAGTTGAAGCAGTAGCTAGATCTAAGAAGAATTGAAGATGATCTTAAAGTATTACACTCCTCTCTTTTTGTGGATACAGTTTCGGGGGATGGATTGGAGATCATTAGGGCTTTGGAATCAGAGAAATTGGAACTACTTCGGAGAGAAGAAGAAGTTTGGTGCCTTAAGAGTAGGGCTTTGTGGATTACTTGTGGTGATGAGAACACCAAATTTGTCCATACTTTTGCGTCACAAAGGAAGAAACATAATGCGATTTGGGAAATTGCATTACTATTGGGGGATATGGTCACTACTCAATCTGACTTTGAGATTGCAGTTACTGGATATTTATCTAATATTTTTTCCACAGTGGCGGCTAATAACTTGGAAACTCATCTTAAGATTATCCAATACATGCCTCAAATAATTTATGAGGAGGAGAGCTCCTGCATTGGTCAACTTGTTACTTTACTGGAGATTGAAAATATTTTGAAGGCTATGGCTAAGATAAGAGCCCTAGTCTAGATGGTTGGACGGTAGAATTCTACATTCAGTTCTTTGATATCATTGGTTCTGAACTTGTTCGCTTGGTGGAAGATGCCAGTTTCTCTAGTAAGGTTTTAGGAGTGGTTAATGCTACCTTCTTGGCACTTATTCCGAAGATGGAAAATGCTTCCTCTTTTCAAGATTTTTGTCCTATTTATTTATGCAATTTAATATACAAGATCATATCCAAAACTATAGCTAACCGAATCAAGGATGGGCTATCACAAGGGATTTCTAAGGAACAGTTTGGCTTCTTACACCAGAGACAGATATTTGACGATATTGGGGTTTCCCAAGAAACTTTACATTCAATGAAGAACAAGAGATATAGTTCTTTGGTCATGAAAATCGACTTGGTTAAAACATATGACATGGTGGACTGGTCCTTTCTCCGGCTCCTTCTTAATGTTGGTTTGGACTTTAATGTCACTCAGTGGATTATGGGGTGCATTATGTCTGCCATTTTTGCAGTTTTGATCAATGGGAACCCCACCTCCTTTTTTCAAAAGCTCGTGGGGTCTCCAACAAGGATGCCCCTTATCTCCACTACTATTTCTTTTGGTCATTGAAGGCCTGAGTAGGCTTATATTACATGCAAAGTCTGAAGGTAAGATCACTGGGCTCAAAGTCTCTCCTAACCATTTTATTACTCATCTACTGTTTGTAGATGATGTTCTATTATTTGGTATGGGGGACTTAAGGGAATGGCATTTTTACAAAGTTATTCTGGATACTTTCTACAAGGCTTCAGGTATGGAAATCAACTATCCTAAATCCTGTATGTACTCACACCTCATTGATGATGATTTTATCAATCAAATTTGTACTTTATTTCCTTTTGAGCTATAGGATCTCGATTGCAGGATGAAATATTTAGGCTTCTATTTGATTCTGAATGATTATAATGCCTCGGATTGGTCATGGTTAATCAAGAAAGTCGAGAAGAAGATAACCTCTTGGTACTATCGGGAAATTTTTTTGGGAGGCAGACTTAGGCTGTTGAATTTAGTTTTGGATAATTTTCCGATTTATTGGTTCACATTGGCTAAGGTCCCTATGTTTGTATTGAATCAACTCAAACAACTCTTTTTCAAATTTCTATGGAAGGATTCGTAGTCTCGACATGGGGTCCATTTGGTGGCCTGGGAGAAACTTGCTTGCCCTAAGGCATGGGGTGGATGGGGGATCCGAAACCTATAATGGGTTTATTCAACCCTGCATTTAAAAAGTCACTGGAGGGCACTTATGGGTTCATGGATTTGGGGGATGATTGTAAGAGACAAGTATTTGAAGCATATCTCAGTGATTGACTGGATCAAGAAGGAAAATAAGAAGGCTCATATGTTATCAAATATTGGTCAGCCTTAGTTGAGACTTTTCCAATCCTTAACAACTGGTTGGCTTGGCCACAGGTAATGGTTATCAAGTAAGAGTGGGAGTAGATCCCATTATTGGAGAAGAGAGGTTTAGTTCACTAAATTTTCCTATGATTTAGGCATTACATCAAAGAGGAATTTTCTTCCTAAATCATGCTCGGAAATTGCCTGGTGATCTAACCTTAGTTAACTATTGGATTAGTGCATCTGATTTAAATCTTAACACTGTGGAAGCAGCCGAATGGGATAGTTATGTGGCACATATTTCCCATGCTGACATCCGTCTTATAGTTGCTTAAGATAAGTTATTATGGCTTTTGATTCTGAGTCTGGGATGATTACTACTCAGAAGACGTACTATGCTATTGCTTCCTCATTTCAGGTTAGACATACACTGTGGTGGTATAATGATTTATGGAAATGGAATGTACTGATCGAGATCAAGTGTTTCATTTGGATGGAATTGGTGAATAAAATTCTCATTAGGGAGAATTACATGAAAAGAGGTGGCATGGGCCCCTCGGGATGTCCTCTGTGTTATAAGGATGCAAAATCAGTGAATCACTTACTGGCTATAATTGTTCCATTACGCTTCATATCTGGGACGAAGTGACAATCCAGAGCAAGATAACTGGTGAGTGGAACTATGGCTCTTTGGATATGTGCTTGTTGCACTGGTATGAGTCCAAGTTGAATTATATGTCCTTTCCTCTATATTTCCTGTGGGGCATCTGGCGATACATGAATTTGATTTTGTTTGATGATACGACTTACTCTTTGGAGGGAGAAGTTAGGTTCGTTATGAATTATGTTTTAGATTATACTAAGCGATTAGTTAATAGATCCGCTGTTTTCAAGCCTCCTCCTTTGATAACTTCCTAGGATCCATTAGGTTTCTTTGACGAGGCGGAACAAGGTGGTAAATGCGATGTTGGATGCATTATTTATTTATCCAAAGATCGCTATTTCGAGATGTAATTGGGTTGTGGCGTGGGCAGAAACACTCGTGCATAATTACTTGCACTCTAGGGTATATTAAAGGCGGCAGTGATGAAATATATCGACAAGGTGCAGATCCTTGGCGACTCCTTTGCTATTATTGAATGGATTAATGGTAGACACAAATTGCAGGTTTCGTCTCTGAAACATTGGAAAAGGCAGATCCAAGAATTACTTTCTTGTTTTGGTTCCATAAGCTTCTCTCATATAGCTAGATCTTTCAATGGGAAAGCAAATGAACTATCAAAACTGGGACTGCCATTGGAAGATGGATGGGTCCATTTGTGTGGTTTTCAAAATCACTTACAAATGGAAGATAGATTAATACTGTTCTACTAAGATGCTCTATCTTTTCTATATCATGAACTATAAGACTTATAGATGCAGTTTTATGTGATAGTTCTATATAAAATTTTGACTAGACATAATGCTATATATTATTGTAATACTTGGTTTTTGACTTAACATTTATATTCAGATGTAACTGTCTTTAATGGCAGATGATAAATTGTAGTTACACTTTGCCACTATCCATGGGATAGGCGCCCATTGTATTTTCTTTGATTCACACTATGAATAGCAAGAAACTTTTTTCTTTTGGAAAAAAAGGAAAAAAAGAAAAAAAATCAAGATCAATTTATAAGTTTTTAGGTTTTTTTGGGTTTTTTTTTAATTGTCTTGTGTACTATTTTGAGAAGTGAACAAAAATCAGAATCAAAAGCATTAAAATAGTAATCGAAGGCATAAGTCTCTTCGTCTTTGAACAATGGATCTACCCTTGCGCTTTATAAACCTTCTTGTTAAACTCACCTCGTTTGGATCTAGAAGCATGCAGTAAGGCGGTGGAAGTAACTATTTGTGCAGTGGGTAAGTTTATAAATCATTCAGATGCATCGTAAGCTTTGAACAAACAATTTGATCTTAATCTCTTAATGGTAAACTTCTAAATTTTAAAGTGTTACCATAAAAATATATACAATTTTATACATAATATAATATTATTTATATAAATATAACAATATTAAAAATTAAACTGGGTTGGCATGTGCGGGGGGAGTTCTTCTGGACTCCGAAGGAAACAAGCTGACTGACTACGCTTGGGGAATTGGAAGGCAGACAAACAATGGCACGGAGTGGCTTGCTCTAATCAAAGGAATTGATATAGCAAAGGAAAACAATGTTTAGGATCTGGTAGCTATTGGTGACTCCCTCCTAGTGATTAAAGAAGCAAGGGCCTTAGCCAAAAACATTCATAAACCCTCCTCCAAGTATCACTATCACTTCTTCTACAAGATAAAAGAACTAAGATCTATCACTCTCTACCACATTCTGAGAATTAACAATTAACAAGCTGACTCCATGGCAAATATTGGAGCCGGGTTAAATCGCGGCCTTGTGGTTAAAAATGGACAAAACTCCGCAGTTGATTGGGTTCCATAGTCCTATGGGCAACCCTGGCCCTTCTGGCATCCTTTGCTTACAACTACTGTTCCAAAGTTTCATGGAGACACCTTTAATGGCCACCTCAATCGAATGGTTGATTGCACCAAGGTCACGCTCAAGATCCACTCAAGATCACGTCCCCCTTTCCCAAGGCAAATGTAACAGCGTTCCCAGTCTGGATCCTTCTGTCTCGCATGCGAGAATTCAATGCATGCAGAAGGCAGGGTATCCAGTGCATATTTCAAGCTTCTGGGCGACGGTAAGGCTCAAACACTCCTTCTTTGCATCCTCTGGAAGTTAAATTCATCATGGTTCAGGCGTCTTGGTTTGTGGTGTAACATGGATAGTGGAAATGCTAGCAGTAACACAGGGCTTTTCCTCCCGGTGCTTCAATGTCGTCAATGCAAGAACACCATTCAGGTGAATACTGAGGGAATTGGGTTGAAACACAATCTCTCCGCCTTGGAGGTGGTTCAGGGGAATGGGAACAGGGAGAAAGAAATACAGGGCTCCCTTATTAATAAGATGAAGCATATCCGTCGCGGACAGCCTAAATCCAATGAAAATGATAGGGGTTGGATGTAGCAGGGCGTTGGGCAAGGAATAAGGAACCCTGTCAACGGTGTTCAGATTGGTTATGAGCATGATTATGGGAAAAATTGGCGTCCCCTTGACGCTGGCAGCAACCAAAATTATGGAGGTCCCCTTCAACATGGCTCTCTGTAGCAAATGTGCGGCAACAATGGGGAGTTAGGAATTGGCAAGCTCTGGAATCTGGCTAATGAAAACACGAGTATCATGAACCTGGACTCCCCCTGTGGGCTGGAAAGTCCTCCTCCTGGCGTGCTTTCTCATCTGCAAGACATCGAATCTCAGGTCTGATGGCTGAGAGTTGAGAACAAAGACCCGAAGAAAACTATTTCTCACCTTGCCACCTTTGTCCAAATTTTAAATTCTGATGTTAGAAACACCAACAACAAAATGAAGGAATACTTTGATGGCATTGTTGGCAAAATGGAGTCTATGCACAACTGTCTCAGGATCGTAGAAGCCAAGGTGGATTGTATTAGAACCAGCAAGAGCAACAACCCATCTGCAATTCTGGGCATGGATGACAATGAGAATCTGGCAACAGGCAGGAAGAAAAAGGCTCGTCGCTCTGCAGAGAATTGAGCATCGGTTTATCTTTGTGTCAAGTTATCTCCTTCTTAGTTCTAAATATGTAATCGGTTGCAATAGCAGTCAGTCTTCTCTTCTTTCTCGATTAGATATGAATCTCTGCTTTCTACGAAATATAAAGACTGGTTATGAGGTGCCTTCTCCCCTCCTTTTGTTGGGTACATTCTTCCCACTTTTTGTATAAGTCCTTCTTTTTTAATATAAAGCTTCTTAACCGTTATTGTAAAAAAAAAACAATATTAAAAATTAATTATATTAAAGTATTTCAATGGATTTTATATTATCTATGGATTGATTTTTCTAGAGAAAAAAAAACATACTTTTGTTATTTCCATGAAATCAGAAATAAAAAATTATATACCACACGTCAAGGAAACACCTATTATTATGGAGAATCAAGGTTTGGCCAGCATTACAATCATTACATAGTCAAAGTTCGCTCCCAAGAAGCAAGTGTCACAAATCAAGATTTGAACCCGGATGAGGAGGACAACAACATTCCTCTCAACCACCCGATCTACACTCAATTGTATTGATCTAATAAATTATTATTATTATTATTATTATTAATAAATATATTTACTTGACATTACGATATACTATTTTTATGATATTATATACTATTAATTGTATATTATGATATACAATTTTTATGACCATACAAAAAAGTTATTGTATTAAAAAAGTGTTTACAATGGAGTTTACATATCATCTATGTATTTTAATAGCACTAAGTTATACATAAATAAAAAAAAAAACAATGTTGTTGTCCAAAGCGACTTAATCATTCTTCCTTTTTTCTTTTTACTTGCTAATGAGAAAGAACTGCAAAGACTAAAAGTTGTGAAGAATATAAACTCTATCAAATGCCAGGACTATATACTCAATGGACAACTTCAATTTTGCAATGGCGTCGTTTGCTTCCTGCACAGACCCAAAAGGTAATCAGTCTATGAGAACTGAGAACTCTGTCAATAAGTGTGCAGCGATGAACTATCATAGAAGCCTATAAAGAAAACATGTGTTTATTTTTCTCCAAGCTATTTTGGATATAGATCAAATTATAATTTATTTGTTGAGCTAAATGTTAAATGACTTATCCCATGGATGGTTTCATATGTTTGGAAGAATTCAGAGATGAATCTCTGATCAGTTTTGACTGATGATTGTTTATTCCAGTGACACTATGTCAGGTGCTATAATTTTCTTGTTTTGCTAAGATGTTAAGAAATTATTATGTTTATATTAGTTAATATGTTAATATGTTTTTTGAGTGTGTTTAATCATCAAAGGAGTTGGCATCTCACCTTTCTTGACCGATTGTATATTTTTACACAACTTTCTACTTAATAAAAGTTGTTTCTTTTTAGTGTAAATTTTTTTTTTATAATTTTATTGAGAACATCATTCATCTTTGAAATATCTTTTTTTTTTTTTTCGCTCGGAGCTTTATTTTGGGTAATCTAATGACTATTTCAGATGGACAAGGGTTTTATTTTTTTCATATTTATGAAATTATAAATAAAAAATAAAATTATAAATAAGGCATATATAAGTTTAATGCGACACTTCCTAAATTTTCTTTCCCAAAATGAAAAACGCATATGAAAAAAATGATAGATGCTATGGTTCTAGGATTCATAAACAATGAAAAGGTGCTCGAAACTCTCTCATAGAATGGCCAAATTCAAAAAATACCTTAGATATTATATGAGATTTTGGATTTTCTTGAGCGGATCAACAAGATTAACCGGAGTGTAACAAGTGTACAATCTAGATTAATTTCATGGTCATCGTATCTTGTTATGCTTAAATGCATCTTGATTAAGATTTAAATAAGTTTCAATTAAGTGGTGGTTAAAAAAACGGATATGCTCATTAAATAGTATTTGTTTTATGTTTATATTAATTAGTTTAATGTTTATATTAATTCATGGCACTTAACTTGTGACCTATTGGTATTTACCGATCACAAATTAAGTGGTTGTGCTAGTTATTCTTTTATGTTAATACAAACATTTCTTTGCTATAAAAACAATAATACAAAAACCTTTTCAAAAAAACATGTACATGATATTGTTTGCTAGCAGAGTGTTCTTGCATTTGTTTTGAAGTCTATTTGTCGATGTAAATGCTGAAGCTAAGGCAATTTGGTGCCATTGTTTTTCGACTAATTTGCTGCATAGAAATAGGCTTTTATTGCGTTTTTTTAGTATTAGACTAAAATCGTTTTTTTTATAAAGTGAAAGAACTAGTCTTTTTTGTGAGGGAAACAAGTGGGCTAGCTAGAGCTCAAACTCTTAGACAATTGTTCTATATCTTTTGCCTCCAGGACAACAAAATTGAAATATGGGCCTACACACATTGTACTATGTTGTAATGACCTCCACGATGAAAATACTAGCTATCGACGAGACATATTGGCAAGTGCAAAGTCATTACAGTGGCCTATCCCTCTGACAATAGCGACCATGCCCTACCCAGTTTTGGCTTCGAAACAAGGTCCACCGACGTGTTTAAATCACCAACAAGCCACTAGGGAAAGCCAAAAAGCAAAATAAGGATAGGTGCAATTGCCTAAACCTGGCTACCTCTAACAATTATAATAGTACACTAAGGTTGTTGTTCCCATGGTTAAAAAAAAACAATGTTTTCAACAACATCATTCATGTCCAAGAACCATTAGTCCACAAGCATCAACGGGCTAGTCAACAAAAACAAACCGGTCAATCTTCCAACAAAAACAAAGCACAAATGCTAGTCAAAGCAATCTTACTCGGCAAAATCACAACAAGAGCACTAAGCACAGGGTACCCTTCCTCCTTCGCAAACGCAAGGTGCTCTTCCCCTTCACACGAATAGAATCCTATCTGCAAACAAACAAAAAGAGTCAATACAATCCCTAGAACAAACGACAGAAAAAAATACATGTGCCAACAAACAAAAATCCCAGATTCTCTTACCTTCACAACTAGAGCAAACGTGACTCCAAGACAGTCCAATGCCGAATCCGGCTTCCAACCTTAGCAATAGCATCCACAGCACACCCACCAACACCAACAAAGCCGCAGAACCCAGGAAACCATGCTTCGAGAAACACAGCACACGAAAATTTGGACAACAATTGCACCTGCACCAGAAGCTGCCAACAAAGCCGCAGAACCCAAGAAACCGTTCTTCGACAAACACAACACACGAAAATTTGGACAATAATTACACCCGCACCAGAAGCTGCCTCCAATTCAAGCACAAAACTATTCAAAGCAATCAACGCCCATAACTTCACCACAGACCCGAGAGTGAAGCACAGGAACCACATACTCAAAGACAAAACCACAACAACAGAACCAAAACAGCTAGAACCATACATCCACACCACCAATAGCATCCGTAGCAACCCCACGATTAAAGCTGCAGAACCCAAGAAACCCCGATTCCAGAACCACAACAGATTGAAATTTGAACAACAATTGCACCTGCACCAGAAGCTGGCCACAATCCCAGCCCCCGATCTCAGCAAATAACCATAGATCCGAAAACACAGACACAAGCTCAAGAACTAGACAACCTATACACAAATAACTCGACCACCCTACCCTCCAGGAGCAATCAACATCGACAACTCCACCACAGACGCAAATGCAAAAACATAACGACAGAGAAAACACAAAAACATGAAACATCTAAGCAATTAACGCCTAGTTCATCCTCCAAGGAAGACAATTAACACCCAGTTCATCCTGCTAGGAAGCATTAAACATCAATAGTGTTATTTCATTTCATCTTCGTCCTTCATACTCATTTTTGTAAAGTTTTGAACTTTTATCTTGCCCGTTACACAAAGTTTTGATGGAAAAATAACCCTTCAACAATGAATTTATATTAAAAATATACTCTTCAATAATAATGTTTTTATCAAATAATTTAATTTACAATTAAAAGATATGCTTTTATTGAGTTTAATTTCCAAAAAAAAGTCATGTCACACTAAGAATATGCCATGTTACACTAAGTTAGAGGTACTATATAGTGAAGGCTAATATATATTGTCTAATTAATGATAGTTGACAAGTATATTAGGTTAGTGTAGAGTTAAGAGACAAGGGTTGAAAATTTTAATGAAAGGTTTAGATTATTGTGCATACAATAAATGATATAGTGGTAAAACTTTAAAAAATATATTATAATTTATTTAGAATAATTAATAATTGATTTTTATTTTTATTTAATAATAAATTTAAAAAACACAAAAATATTATTGTAATTAAAATTAAATAATAAATTATAACAATATTAACAATTAAATAACTATTTTTTATCAATATATTATATATATTAACTTTAATATATGCTAAATTTTAGTTATATTATATTATAATATTATATATTAATTATATTATAGGTTAATTTTACATAGAATATTCTATTAAATGTTAGGTGAATGGGTGTATTGTTAAGGTACTCCTTGCATAAGGTTATTAGTTCGAAATAATAAAAAAACATGTACAGTATAAAAGTACTATAGGCATTAGTTATCATAATATATTTTATATTATATGATATATACTATAACTTTTAATTAGCATGTACCATATTTCTATTAATATAGTATTAGTATATTACATATATTAGTTAGTTATATAACATGTTAGTTAAAATTTATATTTATTATTAAGTGTTAGTTATTATATAAGATGAGTTAGTTGTTTTTTAATATATATAAATAATTGGTTATTATTATTTTTTTCCTAAAAATAATTAATTATATAAAATGTTTCTAAATATTTTTTATTGATTAGTATTTTTTCACTTGGTTATTGATTAGTATTTAGTATTTAAATGTTCTAATTATTTGGGAATGTATTAATTAAATATATTTAGATTTAAAAAAAAAAGCTAGTATTTAGTAATCGAGTAGTCTAAATATTCTACATTTTCAACCATTGCAAATCTTGAAAAATTCTTAGAATTATTGATATTATTTCAAGGTAACTTCATTTAAAATTGGTGCAGTCTAAATATTCTATGTTTTTAACCTTTTTCCAAGTATATTTTTCGTCTTATTTTGTTCGAAATATGGTTGGAAATCTTTAAAAAATCTTAGAATCACATATATTAGCTATGGAAATTGCATAATTTGGGTGCCATGGGGGTATTCGAGGGTGTTGAATCTATTTATGGATTCAAAAACACAATTTAAACACTCCCAAATTTGGATTTCACCCAAAAATAATTTAGCGGATTCCGACCAAAACCCACCTTAAAATCCAAAATATAGAATAAAATACACTACTCCTTTAAAATTAAATATTATTTATTTTTCTTTTTAAAATATTAATTATATAAATGCTTTTAGTATTTCAAAATGACTCCACTATGATTTTAATTAATGCAAGGATTAAGTTTTAAAGGACTTGGAAGTAGTGATAATATGAAATATTCTATATTTATTATTTCAAGTATATTTATCATATTTTGAGATGAACTTTTCACGATCTTAACCAAGGTGAGATTTATATGGAGTTAGCTATTGTCAAATAAAAATATGACACATAAGCATCATTGACTTCTATGTCCAACTCAACCATAATGGTTGACCAAAGCTATTAAAATTCTATTGGTTTGAAATCCAAATCAATCCAACTCATCCATGATACATTTTTTATAAGGTCTATTTTAGACCCCAAATTTTCTCTAATGGTTGAGGTTATGGATGTATACCTTCCATGTGCTCAAAGGATGGTGTCAAGTCCATAATGGTCCATAAGAACATGCGGAGATTTCTAAAGAAATGGAAATATATATGATGGTTGATGGGAGATTTGGCTTTGACATGGCTATTCAAGAAAGGAAGACCAAAATGTCAGGTAAGTTTCAAGTTCGTGCCATTTCAAATTTCAATGTCTCTTTTTCCTTTGTTTCAAATTTCAATGTTATTACTTATGCTTCTCTTGTTTGTTTTAGATGCTTGGTGGATAAGCTATGACTCAAGAATCAAGAGTACCCTATTTACAAAATATTTCCATTCGAGTGATAAACCAAACATAGCTTGTCAAGATGTGAGTGCAACTAGAATGTATTTGAGAATATACACACCAAGAAGTGAAATAGGTTAAAATTTACAAATTAAATTTTGAAGTCATTTTAAATTGTATATTTATAATTTTATGCCCCATCGCCCTTTAAATTATATATTATAAAATTTAAATCATAATTTATAATTTATGACCTTCATACAAGTTGGAATCCCAACGCCTTAATGACTTGGTGTATGCCTACTACAACATTCGATTGTGGGTGAGGCGGCTTCAGAAAATACCTGATGTAGATGCCATTTCGTTGAATGGGATTGATACCACTGCTACTTGGAGGGTGGATACTGAGGCAGCTGCCATGGACTTGGACCCTGATTGTTTACATGAGGAGTTGCAAGAGGAGGTGGGTTGTGTGGCAGGGGAGGATATAGAGGAGGAGGATGTTCCAGAGCATACATATTTATAGGAGGTGTCTATTGAAACTGGGAATTCACCACCACCTTCACAGACACAAACACAATCAAAGACACAATGGGATGGACTTGGAGATTGCAGTAATACTAGCACTAGTAGACATCCAACTCTAGCTTCACCCTCTTCTAGAGGACATCATAGTGTATGTTTTCCTTCTGTTAGAGCACATCAAAGTCCACTACAATTCATAGGGATTTATTCATCTAGAGGAAGAGCCATTACCAAATCCATCACCTTTATCCATAAAAGGGGAAGAGGGAATTGTTAGTTTATTTATTTGATTTCATTGTACTATGTAGTATGTATATCTTAATTGACTTGTGATGATGAGATACATTTATTATATTTTGAGGCTCAAAAGTCAGCAGACTCAGTACTCACTATCCAGGAGTCATGACTCGTTACATGATTTAGTATTGATGTGTGATGTATCCTTAGACATCATATATATCTGTTTTATTTTCATATTTATGTGGCAATATTATTATTTGATGTTATGCTTTAAATGTTTACATTTTTGAAAAAAAATGAATATTTTGTATTTTTTTGAAGTGTGCCAATATTTTTCGATATTTTCCTCGATGTTGTTGATAATTTGTTTTTTGGACCCATGGTGATATTTTCGCCAACACAATGTTTGCAACATTGATATGAACATCAAATAACTAAATAATAAGTGAAGGGACACATCCTAACTAAGGGACATGACCTAACCAAGGGGCATGACTCAATCATTGTTCAAGAAACATAAATTGAACATTTTCATTTAAGCTGATTATATGTGCATTCAATTTAGAAATAATGTTTCCTAAATGTACTTGCCAAACAAACCAATTTAATCTAGTGCAACATCTTGGTATGGCATTCAATCTTATTTCTCTCCAACTATACTCGATATTGATTTAAAAGTATGTCTAACCTTTTCAATCAAACCATGTACACCAACTCTTGATGGATTTGAACTTGTTCCTCCATCAGTCTGAATTATGTCTACACCTTCGCATTCTAATGATTCAACTGCCAACAAACATTTTAGATCATGAATATAAAAAAAGACAACACCATAGTATATAAAATGAAAATGAAATAAACAAGACTAGATATAAATAAAAACTTTGATATTTGAATTTTTTTCAAAGTTATAAATCCTTCTTCCAAGACCTGATCAGTGAGGCTCAGTGTATGTGGTATAGTTACAGACAATACAACAGATGGAAGCAGTTGCATGGTATTCTTTGTGAGCTCTAATATCTACAGAGAAACTTAAATATGTCAATACATGCATAATATCTATAAAACCAACACTAGATATCATCCATACCTCATATACATGCCAAAAACTAAATCACCAGTCTGTCACTGTAAAGACTTATTACAAAATGAAAGTAAAATGTTGAAATAATATATACTCTGAAGCTTTCCAACAAATCATATTTTTAATTTTAATTCAATATATATATTAATGTCCACAGGTGGCCAAAGAAGGCCAATGAGACTGCAAAGTACAATGACAAGAGTGCACAATGGGAGGGGCCAAAACCATCCTCATAAAAAGGATGGGGCAAGAGTAAGAGATGAGATAAAGTTGTATTTAAAAGAAACACAATAGAGTACCTACAAGCCAAAAAGGTAAAACTCAACAAGCATCCAAAGGAGGGCATCAATATAGAAGCCCTGAACCAGAACAATGTTACCCAACGACTTTCCTAACATCCAAGGCCCTTAGAAATTTGGTGAGGATATTTGTGCTGGGAACTCTAGAGTCTACAGTCTTCGACTGACCTTGTAGTGTTAACTTGGTTGAGGCCTCTCACAGCAGAAACCATCTAGAGATTGAAAGTAAGAAGTGATAATTTTGGAATCCGCAATATGGGAAGCCCCATCTCTAGAGTATTTTGATGAGATGTGGCATCTCACAAAGGAACAAGGAAAGAAACGTGTATTCTTCATATTGAATAAAAATCCTCAAGAAAACATGTGAATCTCTAAATAGGTATAATATTGACAACAAGCCTCATAATAAATAGGGAATTTGAATATTAACTTATCCTCCAACTTCGGTTCCAATATACAAAGTTTGCAAATGCAATGATCTCTTAGAATGTGATGATTTGTCTCCATATGTAATTGATAGGAAAAAACCCCAACTTGTGCCCAAAAAACTATTAAGCTACAAAATTGTTGTATTCTGGTATACACTAGAGCCTGGATGCAACTATCCAGGAAACACATGTAGGAGTGGAAGTACTGGAGAAGTTTTGAAGTTAGATATTCCTTGACGCTTGGATCAATATATGTTCATTTCAATGAAGCTTTGTAGATATGCTCTCTAGTACCTCTTTTAACAACAATATTAGTGAGATTGAGGGCATCAATGGAAAACTCTAGAGGAAGCAAGGGGGGATTCTCAATATCCAAATTTAATTGATGGATAAGAAACCCGAACCTCGCATACCAACTAGTCTTGACACCTTCACTAGAAATTTGCATAGATAGTTAGAGAGCTAGATATGAATATCTATAGAGGCCTCAATGAAAGTGATCAATCCACCAAATTATGTACAACATGGTCATGGTACGAAAAACCATATAGGAAATGAGAGAGCGAGTACCAAACTTGACTTAGATGATAGGATGTGGAACCATTATCTCCACGGGAATATGGTTTGATAACATAGTTATGACTCATGATATCCCTTTCAATGCGGCTCCAATTAGTTAGTGGAAGAGATTTTCCATAGAGTCACATATTGATATCCAAAATATGTCAATTGGGTGTAGCTCGAGTGGTTGTAAGGAAAAGTTGTTATCCTCCCCTCCAATTTCAAATCCCACTTTGTGACATGGTTTCTCTTAGTGAGTCAATTTTTGATGCGCTATATGTGATCTATTCATGAGTTGTTGACTTTCCCTTGTGCCCTGATGAATATAGGGTTTACCCTGGGTACCATCCTTGGAATGAGGGAAGCTCCTAGGCAATTTCCCTTGAGATATGTTACTTGGAAAAAAAAGTGATGTTCAAAAGACAAAATATAAATATATTAATGAATGAATACAATGATGTCATAGGAAGTCGAATGACTACATATACATAGTACACAAGAGAATGGGTCACAAAAACGATTGTGCTCTTTCATTAAAAGATAACTAATCAAGGTTACAAAAACAATTGTGCCCTTTATATGATTCATCTAATGAGGGAAGTGTAAATTTTGAAGACCTTGGAAAACCCATTGTTGATGATATCTCTCATGATCTTGTTCAACCATGTTTGTAATATCATGATGTTGATTTGGGGTTGCATGAGAAGCATTTTATTGGAAATTTGGGGCAGCCTTGTACTTTATCTTCTAGGTCACTTTTGCAGCATCCTATGGAGAATCATTTCCATCCATCTTGTTCACTCTCTTATGAATTTTTTTCTCATGATTTGTGGTTGTTTGATGATGATTTTAATGCAGAAATTTTCCATCCAAAAAACCCTAACTTTGTGAATGCATTAGAGAGTGATAAGTCGGTTTTTGAACCCAGCTTAAGGGTTGGAAACGAGGCATTACAACAGGGATTTTTATGCAGAAATTTTCCACCCATGTATTTACCTTTTTAATGATGGATTTATACATGAGCATACCATTGGAAACTATATTTTGATTAGTGAAAACTTCCTAGGGTAGAAATTTGTTCATTTCAAAAAAAATTCAGCCCTCTTTCCCTGCTCTAAATTTTGAAATTTCAATGGATTTTGTATATGGGAACCTATTTTTTCATATTGGAAATGATATGGGGAATATATACATATTAATAATGGATATTTTCAGACATGTTTTGCCATACAATATGGTGCAAAAGTCCAAGTTCATGGTCATAATTTTTTCTCGCTCATTAGCCTCATGCTTTATTGAAAAAGTGATGGTGTTGGAGGAATCTCAAAACTTTTATTTTTAGGGTAATTTTGATGATATTGCAAGTTACTGTTGGATTCCCTATAATGGAGATGATGTATACACAAGACCTATTCAATCATGGATAGAGGAGTCTGTCATGTCCCCAATTAAATGATTTTCAGATAAATAATTAAGTTGGCCTATCCAATTCCTAAGGGTTATGTGGAAAAATTAAAATATTGACATTTAACCCCAAAGTCTATAGTTTCTCATGAAAATTAAATATTCTAAATTGATGGTGGAAAAATAGGCCAATAAATTATAGAATAAATGTTAAATTCTCCAAAATGAAGTGGCATTAGGTCCTAGTTGTACTTGGGGGCGTAGAAGTGGACATGTGGGGTCCACATGAGAGAATATTCCTCCTTTAAACACGGAGCCATCCCCAAATTCGAGTTGGAGGGAAGAGGTAACATTCATGAAGGAAGAGGAAGAGTCATAGGGCTAAAAATAGGCAATGACATATTCTATGACAACTATGACAAGCATGATGACACTTATGACAGATTCTATGACAACTATGACAAGCATGATGACACTTATGACATATTCTATGACACTTATGGCACTTATGATATATTCTATGACATCTATGACAATGTAAGAGATAAAAATAGACCAATATGGCGCATGAGAGGAGATACACATCTCCAAATAATCCAAAATATTCCCCAATTCGAATTCATGGAGGAGTTGGAGACAAAATATGAGCCAAGTGTCATGTGGGGCCAATAAAGGGTCATAACCCCCACTAATTCGAATTTCATGAGTAATTAGGAGATAATTTGAGTTCTAAGGAGGTAAATGAGTCAACTAAAGTTATGAAAAGGAGTCCAAGTCGAAATGGATCAGATTTTGGTCATTTGTTATTTGCATCTTTGCAATTTGGGAGAGCTTCAAGCTTGTCCTTGCACGGTGGATGTTCATTCTCCCTACCTTAGAACCAATTTCAAGGGCGAAATATTCCCATCCAAGTTGGTTGATGGAGAGGCCATTCAGAACTTTCAATAGAGCTTCATGGATATGTTTTGGTGCAGGTTCAACCCCAACTGAGTTCGAGTTCATATTCATTCTTTCTTCTCTTCTCTCATTCTACTATCTTTCTCTCAATGTTCATGTAAAGTGACATAGCGCACTCTTTGTTGCATATATATAATGAATGATGTTGTTTAGACCTTATGAAATTGTTAATGGATGCATAAATCTGTAATGAATAGATCATGAGAGACACAGCTCAAAATACTAATCACTTCATGTATTATTTCTCCAAGTAACATTGATATTCGAGCTAGTTTCCTCACTATATTCTCATGGCGATTGTAGCATGTTTTGTATCAGTTTGATATCATAATTTTATGGAGGCATTGCCTATTATTTAAGCTTCATATTTAATTTAAATTTATTTCCAAAATAGTGTATTCAGGCCCCTCAAGTCATACTATAGTTTGCAACATTAATTCATGCTCCCTTGTTCACCATTTTCACATAAATTGTATGCCTTACAAGCTGTTGTCCTTTGGGAGACTTATCCAACCCTAAAACCTGATATAGTTCTGTACACATGTTGTCCTTGATGTCCTATTACAGAACCAATTCTAATATTGAATATTAGGGAAGGCCGTACAGTGTTTGTAACGGAAAATAGTGGCAGACGTAGGGGAGATTTTCACTAATCCAATTGACTAGTTTTGTCCCAAGTATTCCCTCCTTGAAAATTGCAGGGCATGAATGTTTATAACAGAGGGTTGGGTGTCTAAAGGGTGTATTAGAGTGTTCTATATCCTCCTAAGTCCCTCCATACATAATTCAAAACCATTTGGGATCATTTGGGGTTTCACTAGTCCAAAGTTTGAAAATTGGCCAAATTGTGTAAACTTTCAAATTAGGGATATTATAGAGTCTTGTAGGATGAATTTCTATCCATGGAAAGTGTTTGATTATCATCTCATGTCACATGATTTATTATGTACCTTCATTTGCGTTCCTATGGAAATTTCAGTATGCTTACATATGATTCTTGATATTGCCTCATTTTGGTCCATGACCAAGTCGAACAAGGGAAGAGGATTTATCCTTGATGAGATGACAAGATGGTTACATTGGTTGTATGATTTTACTTGGCATGCCCACTTATCATGTTTAGAGTAGGTAGGTAGGATGAATAAGCTCTTGCATGAGAATTATAATGGGATCATTTCATTTCATATTGTTGTCATTGATGGCTTGTACCTTACTTGTAAAGCCAAATTTTGGAACTATATAGTCATGGATGTAAATGTGGTGTTTAGGGATGTTTAGGTCATCCATCCCACCCCATGATTTTTCTATTGGTATGGTCATTGTTATCATTTACATGTTGATATTATGAGGTTCTCATACACTCCCAATATGAGCACATGTCCCATAATTGAAGCCAGTTGTTGTCCCCTTGTGCTCTTCATCACAATCTTCAACTGGGGGTTGTATCTTGTTGGAATTTGTGGGGTTATTTTTCCATGAAACTTAAAACAACACAAGATATACAAATATTTAAGATGCAATAAACTGTAATTTATATTATTGAACAAGGAACTTTAGATAGTAGAAATGATAAATGTTGCAAAAAGTAAGCCTTATATTATGAGAATCAATTTTGGAAGCAATGCTCACAAGCCACTAAGGATGGGAGACCTTTCACTTGGGTAGAGATCCAATACAATAATTCTTGACAAAACAATCCATAGCCTCTTAGCTGTTTAAATAGGCTTTCAATATCCAAAAACCCTAAGTAACCACTTGAATTGGTAAATATTTATTGACCACCAACTACTTAGTGGATCTTAATAAATAGAGAGACCCTTTTTACATTAATAGTCTACTACTAACTGCTCGACCTTATTCAAATGTTATGGTCGCATACATAAGATGATTAAATATTAAAGTAAGGGAGTTAGTGTGGGATCCTAACACACCTTCCCTCTTCACTGTTGTCCTCAAGGCTCAAGATGAGTAAATTGCTACACAATCCCTACAAGTTACCTAGTGGCTTCTTCGGGTTCGATACCTTTCAATTGGATCAATACTTCTTTGATTGTTTTCCTACGCAATTGATGTTCCTTGGTATCCAATACTGCTTCTAGTTGGGGCCAAATAGAACTTTCCTCATCAAGTTCTAGTAACTTGGTTTGCACTTTACAATTGGAGTCCACCACCTTTATGAGGCATGATACGTGGAATACCAGGTTAATCTTGGAGTTGGAAGAGTGAGATTATAGGCCACTTGTCCAATGCACTATATGATTTTGTAAGGCACATAGAACTTCCAAGCTAATTTATGGTGAGTGTGATTTTTGATGGATCTCTGTTTATAAGGTTGAAGTCGAAGAAACACCTAATCCCGTCCTACAAATGATCACTTCAAGCGATGATGATTTGCACGTTGTTTCATTTTATTTTGAGCCATAGCCAAATTACACATAAGCGTGTAGAGAATAAGTTCTATGGTGCGAAGTGTGATATCCACTTCCTATACCTTGGAAGTGTTTGGTAAATATGAAACCACAAACAAGTGTTTTTGGTTGTATACTACTTCATAGGGTGTGATTTTGGTAGCTCCATGATAAGTGGTATTATACTACCATTCTCCAAGAGGGATCCATTTCATCAATGTGGATTTTCTAAAGCAAATCATCTCAAGTAAGTTTCCAAACACTTATTTATTGCTTCCATTTGGCCATTGGTTTGTGGGTTATAGGTTGTGCTAAGTTTCAACTAAATAACTTGAAGTTTAAATAAATCCTACCAAAATTTGCTTGTGACTGTAGGGTCTTGATCTAAGGCATAGGAAGTTAATTTAAATTTTTGATCCATGAGTACTTGAGCAACTACTGATGGTGTAAAAGGGTGTGACAAGGCACAAAAATGGTAATTTGGAAAGACAATCTACGACCACCATGATGACATATTTATTACAAGATATCAGAAGCCACATGATAAAATCCATGGAAATATTAGTCCAAAGATGCGTTAGAATTGGAAGCACCTTCAAGGCTCCTAGTGAATTCATTGTTTCTCCCTTGTGGCATTGGGAATTATCATACACTAAAAAAAAGTTATAGATGTCAAGTTTCATGCCTCCCCAAAGAATAAGCGCTTAATCCATTCATAGGTTTTATGAAGGCTTGAGAGACTTTCTACGTGTGATTGTAATTGCTCTAATATTTTTTGCTTTAAGGTGAAATTTGGTTCCAAAAAATGTGATCTTTATAGTGCAAGGTATCTTGGTTCCATTTATACCCTATAAGAGTGTTCAAATGTTCTTGAATCCTTTGGATGAGTTTCACGATGGTGTCACGTGCCATCCATTTATGGCATGACTCCTCGAGTCGACCTGGAACTAGTAAGGGTAAGGCAAAGAGAGTTCTCTCATCTTCATATTGCCAAGACAATGCATCAACAACCACATTATCTCTGCATTGTCTTTATTGTTGAAGGCCAAATGATGTCCTTCTCACACCAATATGGCACCAAGACTGCAGCCTCAGGAATCACATTCTAAGACAAAATTCTTAGTGAAGTTAGGCATTGCTAAGGCTGGAGTAGTGCACATGGAATCTTTTAAGGTAGAGAAGGCCTACTCAACTTCATCGCTCTAGATAAAGGCATTCTTTTTAGCAATGGGGTTAAGAGAGTTGCAATTTTTCCATAAATTTTCACAAATTTTCTATAATAGTTGGTCAATTCGAGGAAATCACACAAGATTTTGAGCGATTTTGGGTGTGGAAAATCTTGCATAGCTTCCACTTTACTTGGGTCAATTCTCATGCCCTCCTGACTCACAATGTGACCTGAATATCCAACTATAGTAGCCCCAAAAGCACATTTGGAATGCTTCATAAATAATTGATGATCCTGGAGTAATTGAAAATAACAATCAACATGCTCCAAGTGGACTTCCCATGTGGTGTTGTAGATCAAGATATCGTCAAAGAAAACTAATGCACAATTGTGGAGGAAAGGGCAAAAAATCTTGTTCATGAGGATTTGAAAGGTGTATGAAGCATTGTAAAGACCAAGAGGAATGACAAGAATTCATAATGAAATTCATAGGTATGGAAAGACGTCTTAGGAATATTTTATTCTTTCATCTAGATTTGGTGGTATCCAAACCAAAGTTCAAGTTTAGTGAGTAACTTCTTTCCATGAAGTTCATCTTGGATATCATCAATGTCTGGAATGGGAAATTTATCCTTAATAGTTACCTTATTAAGATCTTGAAAAATATGGACACATGCGACAAGTGCCTTACTGGTGAAGGCCAAAGGACATCCTTCTCGAATCAATATGGTTCCAATACCACATCATGAGGCATCACATTCTAAGACATAAGTCTTAGTGAAGTCAGGCATTGCTAAGACCAGAGTAGTGCACATGACAAATTTTAAGGTGAAGAAGGCCTAATCAACTTTGTTTCTCTAGACAAAGACGTTCCTTTTTAGAAATGATTTTAAGGGAGCTACAAATTTTCCATAATTTTTCACAAATTTTCTGTAGTATCTAGGCAATTTGAGTAACCCTCACAATATCTTGAGAGTTTTGGGGTGTAACTAATCTTGCATAGCTGCCACTTTCACTGGGTCATCCCTCACACCCTCCTAACTCACAATGTGACCCAAATATTCAACCTTAGTGACCCTAAAATCACATTTGGAATGCTTCACAAATAAATGATGATCATGAATTAATTGCAAAGCACGATCAACATGCTCCAAGTAGCCTTCCCATGTGGTGTTGTAGATCAAGATATCATCATAGAAAACCAACAAAAAATTACGGAGGAAAGGGTGTACAATATTGTTCATGAGGATATGAAAGGTGGATGGAGCATTACAAAAACCAAAAGGCGTGATTGATAACTCATAATGACCTTCATGGGTGCGGAAAGCTATCATAGGAATGTCTCCTTCTTTCATCCGGATTTGGTGGTAGCTAGACCAAAGTTCAAGTTTAGTGAAGCACTTCTCACCATGAAGCTCATCGAGGATATCATCAATGATAAGAATGGGAAATTTATCCTTAAGAGACTGAATATCTAAACGCATTCTCCAAGTGCCTTCTTTTGCAAAACCATAACTATCGGTGAGGAATAAGGGCTTATACTTGAACAAATGATACTCGCATTCAACAACTCCTAAATGATCTTTTCTATTCCAATATTTTTGGAAAAATGGTGTCAGTAAGGGTGTACATTGGGGGGTTAAATGTTGGGAATCAATGGAATACCATGGTTGTAATCCCCACAGGTCGGTGGAAAACCCTTGGGTGTTAAAAAAACCTATCTATGTTTGGAGAGAACCATTGCAAATTGAGGTGAATGTCCTATGGAACTGTGTCCATGACTTTGATGGCATAGAAATGCGCATTAATACCCGAGTGACCTTTCTCCAGTAATTTATCCATTTGGTGGGAGGTGATAATTTCTAGAGAACCTAGAGTTGGTGATAATTTCTGGAGAACGTAAAGTAATCCCTTTGATATGATGGTTGTACCCTTCTTTAGTAAATTTTATATATAGTTCCTTGAAATCCATGGTGATTGGTCCCAAAGTCCTTAGCCATTATGCACCCATAATAATATCACAACCACCCATTTCAATAGAAAATATGTGCATTTTCAGATGGTAGTCACCCATTTGGACTTTAACATTTTTACTTTGACCCCCACATTTCGTCGTACCACCATTAGCTATCATAATTTGGAATTTTGGGACATGCTATACATAGTAGTGGATTTATTTAGTCACGTGCCTATGAGTAAAATTGTGGTTTCTACCACTATCAATTAATACAATGACTTTACAGTGTTTGATGTGGCTGAGCAAATTCAGTCTTTGGGGTGTTGAGAGTATTGATAAGGCACACAGTGAGATTTGGGGTTTCTCCCTAGGATCTTGTAACATGTGGTCCTCTTCCACATGTTTAGAGAGATCCTCCACTTTTGTTTTCGGAGGGCCTTCATTTATTATGTCTTCTAGGTGCTCATGGGGGGAGAAATCGATTTGGAATAATTTTTGTTCTTTGCATTTATTCCTTTGGATGTATTTTTCATCACAATTATAGAAAAGTATGAGGTGTTGGCCGAAGAATATATAAATTTTGGATTCTTAATGGCTATGTGTTAGAATTGTTGGAGTAGGAGCCATGGGAGGCATAGTGCAAGTAGGGAATGATGGTATTTTGGGTTGGGATTTTATCACCATTCCAAATTCTTGAGCTCTATCACAATATTCTAACCATGTTGTAGGGCGTTTCATAAGGACATGTGCATGAGTTATCTCTTTGAGGCCACTAATGAAGCATTCCCTGGAAAAAGAATCAGTGAGGCCCTTTGCATGGATTTCCAACTGCTCAAATGCTATAGTATAGTTTAGAACTATGCCAATCTTGTGTAATTTGGTTAGTGTTCCTAGGTAGTGGGTATCTCTTTCAAAACTATCATGAAATTTTTTCACAAATTGGATCCAAGGGACATAACAAAGATAATATTTCTTATACCATTGCTAATGTTTTGAATCTAAATATAATATCTCGAGTTTTAAATTTTGGATATGTTCTTGAATGCCATGGAGAGAAAAATAGAGTTCTATTTGGGTAACCCAACTCGAGGAATCGAACCGTCAAAATTGTGGATGCCAACCTTTGAGAAGTGGTGCCAGGAATTGTTATCTAAAAATGGTGAAGACTAGGTTTCGGGGAAAAGAGTGTGAGACCCTTGTCCTTAACTGAAAAATGCTTTAGTGGTGGGAGCCTCTTGTTTAGGTGCTAGCCCCATGTATTGAGCGATAACATCAATCACTTACTATTGGTTAGCCATATTAATGGTGATATGGTCAATTGTATTGATGGTGATATGGCCAATTGCTTACTTCAATGATGCAATTATTTTTTGTCCTAAGAAGGATCCTTTGTCAGTTCCTCCATGTTTTTTCTAGTTGTGGGTGTGTTCCATGGGACCAATTATGATTGGAAAATGATTAACTGTAATAGAGAGATTTTGAGGTAAAAAATGGGCCTTCTAAAAGATACATTAAAAAAAATTATGAGTTGGGGATTTTATGGGGTAGGTATATTTGACAACTCACCTCGTACACTACATTCTATGCACAATCTAAATAACCATGCTTGAGTTACATTTCAAAATTGATTAGAAATAAATTAATTAAAAAATCTACATTGATGTGACTAATATTCAATTGTAAATTCCCAAAAATATATTTTCCTTTAACATTTATATGCATTGAACTTGGAAATGAAATTAAATAATAAAATATACATTATAATGAAAATACACTTTTATGATCTATTTTTTAATTTATATTAACTTTTTGTATTTAGTACTTGTCTCATAAATATAATGAAATGATTACATATAAACATTATTATAACTGATACCCATTTGGTCTATCGGACCTTAAGAAAAAAGAAATGAATTATTTGGATTTCTGTAAAGTTTGATTCCTATGATTAAAAAACTGAGAAAGAAGCGTTCATAGGTCACCGTAGTTTTCACAAGTTAGAAGATCATGGAGATTAAAATTGTAGCAAAGATTAGGAAACAATGATCGAATTTGGGTATACACAGGGCACTCTACAAAGAAAGTGAGATTCGTCCTCAACGCTCATAGACGTACGAAGCTGGAAAATCCTTTCCTCCCATGGTGTTTTAGGAATTGACCAACGCCCTGTTTTGCTATGAAGCTCATGGGAGTTTGTTCTTATCTTGAAAATATTAATCTTCTTCTTTGAACTGGTTAAGACAGAGAGATAATTTTGATCTTCCAAATTATGATTAATGACTTCCTTATAATATCTGAATTTTCTTTGAATATCTAAATATTTCTCGTCCCAGATTCTCACTTTGAACTTAGATATGATAGTATTTGTTAGGTTGTCGATATTTTTCAAAGTGACATTCTCATCAATTCCCCAATGATTTAACCAAGCCATGGCGTCCTTATACCATCCTCTTTTGAGTTGAAGATGGCCTTGAGTAGAATTGAAAGCAACTTTAGGGAGTCTTTGGTCTTCCATGTTATTTATCTTATTCGTGCACATTAGGTACCTAGTGATAGCAATGCTTTCGATGGGGTGAAGACCCACTTCTATAAGGATAATAGGATATGGTGTATTACTCTTAATTTTGAGGTTATACGTGATAAACTGTTTTGAATTTGCTCGATCTTTCTCCTGGATTCTCGAGCGATGTACAACTCCAAAATTTGCAATTGTACAAGATAATGGGGGTGACGAGAGTTTCAAAAAGGAGCTTCTTTTTATCCCACATCACCATATTTGTTGATTTACAATTGTTTTCTATGCCAAAATAAGCTTTTCACCCTCCATTAATCCTTTTCTCAATGATATAGTTCCAATTGAGCTTGTGATGGATATCAATTCCAAGATATTTGTAAGATGACACTTCCTCCAAGTTGTTATTGTCATAAACAAAATTAGCAGTAGCGTCTTTCTTGGACTTGATAATCATAACTTTAGTTTTTTCGGTGTTAACAGACATACCCATGTTAGAGGAAAAGTCCTTAAGAGGCCTTAATTGTTTATCAAGGTCATAGGGGCTTCTTGCCATAAGAACAATATCATTGACATAGAGAAGGAGGATGACGACTATTCTAGCTAAGGTTGTTCTAGCGCAACCTACTTCTTCTAAACAAATTTCTATCTTATCGATGTAAATGTTGAAAAGGGCAGGGGAGAGGGGGCATCCTTGTTTGAATCCAATATTACAATTAATATCTTTCGACCATACCTCAGTGCTCTTAAATTTGACAATGCCATTTCTCATACAACCTTATCACAGTGGCTCTCAACGCTAAATGAACATTTATCTCTTCTAACATATTCCACAAGTTATTTCTAGGCAGTGAATCAAAATATTTCCTAAAGTCCACAAAGCAATAAAAGAGATTGGATTTAATATTACGACAATCCTCCACAATTATCCTAAGTGTAATGAGATGGTCTGTGGTAGAGTGATGCCTTCTAAACCCTACCTAGCCTTTAGCTTGCTTACCTTCACTTTCAAGCCATATGCTAATTTTCTTCTTTAAAATTATACCATATAGCTTGGCTAAGAGAGGACTAATCATAATGGTCCGAAAATTAAAAAGGGATATTTTTATCACTGCTTTTAAAAATAGGAATTACGAGGCTTTGAGTCCAAGGAATAATATATATATATATAATGAAGGTCCTTTCACACTTTTAATAAAATAATATTATTTTCATTTTCAATTAAATTACTCATAATAAAATACTATTATTTTCATTTTCATACTTTTTGAAAGAAACAATACAAATAACTATTATATTTGTGCATTTTCATGTCTTTAATTTCAAGTTATATATTTGTTCCATTTTATTTAATATCACAATGTGAAGCTAATTATAAGTTTATATAATTTGACATTATGGTATTAAATAAAATAGAATAAATATATAATTTAAATTAAAGATATCAAAATGCACAAATATAATAGTAATTTGTATTGTTTCTTTCAAAAAGTATGAAAATGAAAATAATATTATTTTATGAAAAAGTGTGAAATGACCTTCACTATGAATACTTTACTTGAAAATAATAATAATATTATTTTATTATGAGTACTTTACTTGAAAATGACAATAATATATTTGATTAAAAGTGTTAAAGGACCTTCATTATGAGTACTTTAATTTATGACTTCAAAGAACTGCCATGGTTAACTATGGGTTTTCATCCACCATTGAAAATGTGACAAATAAACAAGCAATGCCACCTCAACATACTTAGAGGGATTGATCAATTCCGCTTGCCTGTCTGCCTGCACGATTCACCTAGGGTTTTGAAGCTCTATCCTTAGCCGCCCCCCTGTTTCCCTCCTCCGCCCTTCTGTCCCTGTACCTTTAGCCTCGCGATGGGGCCTGCTAGGGGAGGGGTTGGAGGCCCCTATTGCACGGCTCCCCCCTCCTCTGATTTGACCACCTCTGTACGAATCGGATCCGCCGATGAACCTCTGACCCATCCTGAAACCCTGGAAACTCATAATTTTGACTTTGGCCTGGCCACGGGTACGACCACCTGCATTCTGAAAGCTGCCAAAAGACCCTGTCTCATCTTTCCGGCAGAACCCATCAACGCAAGAGCTCAAAAAATGAAGGACCACGCCCTGTAGTTAAGTTCATTGACCTTTGGCCCACTTAGAAAGCTCTGCGCGGCTAGATAATGGCTAAATGGAAACCTAAAGCACACTGCGACCTACAGCTGGGATTGAAAGGATTCTTAACCATCATCTTCCACATACTCGAGGACAAAGAAAGGGTTGAAGATGGAGGCCCATACTTATTCAACTCCGTAGGCCTATAACTCCGACACTGGACAAAGTGATTCAACCCTGACAAAGAAGATTTCACCTGGGCCCCTGTCTGGATCCGCCTATACTCCATTCCCTAGGAATATTGTGATGAAGATACACTCAAAGACATAGGAAATACCCTAGGAACCTACGTCAGAACGACAGAGCAAACGAGAACAAGTAAGTACACCTCATACGCCCGGATCTGTGTCCACATGCATATAGCTAAATCGCTTCCAGACTCGATCAACCTCCATGATGAATTTGAGTGGATATAGCTGCTGGACTACGAGCACGTCCCATTTCACTGCAGGAAATGTCACAAGCACAGACATCTGTACAGAGACTGTCATCTCAACCAAAACAAGCCACACCCAGAAAACAAGGATGAAGAGGGATTCCAGAAATTCGGAAAGAAAAGACGACACCATCGCAAAGCGCCCATGGAGGCCAAGATACCAAATGAACCAACCACCACCAACAACTTCACATCCCTCGAAGGGAAACTAGAAAAACCTAGAAATAGAGACGAAAAATGTGGAAGATCCACATCACAACAGGATGGGCACTAAGCAACCTCAAACCTCCGACCCCAAAGGAATGGAAGGTCTTATTGATAAGAAACAACCATCCAAAGAACCAACCATTATAGAGCAAGGGGCTTTGGAAAAATCCTCGCTAAAACAAGCGGACACTTTAGGACCAGAAATTCTCATGGACGAATATATGATTGAAATGGAATTTGGAGAGCTCAACATCCTCGACATGGAAGATGCATGCACCAGGAAATATTTCAACTCCATCCCACCTAAGAAAATCCAGCTGCTAATAGAGGCCCTAAACAAGGTAAATCACTTCAAGCTTGGGGTTCTTAATCTTCCTCAAAAAGAGAAACAAAAAATCCAAAAGGATATCAAAAAACGAGGAAGGAAAACCGATCTACAAAGGATCAATTAGTTGGGAACCCATCTGGTGGAGTCAAGGAAATATGCCCAGCTAACATAATTCTTCCCCACTGTTCATCCAAGTTCCCAATGCAGTTAATATCCTGGAATGTGAGGGGGATTAACTGATCCACTAAGCACCAGATGCTTAAAATAAAGATTCTACAAGACTCTCCCACTGTTATATTCATACAGGAAACCAAATGTACTAGTGACTTGCTTCACGCTCTCATGTCCAAACTATGAAAATGTTGCCAAGCTATGGCGATCGATGCTATTGGAGCCTCCGACGGTATAGCAATATCCTGGAACCCTTCCCTACTCCCCCTTAACAAATTCGCCTCAATTGCCCACTCTCTGTCCGCTTCCTTCCATATTCTTGGCACTAACATCATTGGACGACTCATGAATATTTATGGGCCCCAATCCAGACCCCTCAAATTGAAGCTCCTTGATCACATCCAGTGGTTCTCTTCTCTGCATCCCGACTCCATTCGCATCCTAGGTGGCGACTTCAATATGTTAACCTCCCTCCAAGAAAAAATGGAGGTCGGTGGTACCTGTCTCCCGAAGACACCCAGTTCAAGAATTGCATCGAAAATTGCAAGCTCATTGATCCTCTCCCCTCGGAAGGATTTCTAACCTAGAACATTTCTAACCTGGAACAATCGTAGGGGAGGCGCTCAAAAAATCACCTCCTGGATGGATTCCTTTGCCATATTAGCAAAAGTTATGGATATGGGAGGTATGATAACCTCTGCAGTTCTCCCCTATGCAGGCTCGGACCATTGGCCAATCTCCCTCAACTGGAATCATGATGGTAAAAATTCTTTTCGCCCCTTCCTCTTTGAAAAATTCTGGTTGACTCATCCTTCTTTTCAGGACACTGTTCGCACTTGGTGGCTTGACATGAAAGTGTCAGGCCTCTAAAAAATGGCCATCTTGCACCAAAAACTCAAGCTCCTCCGCTCCAATCTGTGCACCTGGAACCACACCACCTTCAGAAATATATTCACTACGAAGAGTGAGCTGGAGAAAGAACTAGAAACCATTCAAAAAAACGTAATGGAGAAGGGGAACTCCAATGCTCTCAAACAACAGGAGAAGGACACCCTCATTCAGCTGGATGCATTCTGTGAGCAAGAGGAAATTCTCTGGAGACAGAAATCCAGAATCAACTAGCTCAAGGAGTGTGAGAGAAACACTTCTTTCTTTCACTGCACTACCATCCAAAACAGAATGACTAACATGATTTCTAGCATAAAGATGGCTGAAGGAGTCCACATCCGCAACCAAGAAGAAATAGAGCAGGAACTGATCAATCACTTTCAATACCTGCTAACCGAAGAAAACCAAGACTGAACTCGGGCCATCAATCAGGTGACAAACCACATCCCCACCATCCTCACGCCTGAGCATAATGTCCTCTCATGAAGGAAGTCACCTTGGCGGAAGTGGAGGCAACGGTTAACCAGATGGTTGAAGGGAAGGCTTCGAGCCCTGATGGTTTCACCATCAACTTCTTCCATCAGTGTTGGGACCTCCTAAAGCAATAAATCCTTGAAGTTGTCGAAGAATACAAGAAAAATAAATGGGTCCTCCTTGCCCTTAATGCCACTTTTCTCACCCTCATCCCCAAGGAAATTGGAGCCTCTAGCCCAGGTAAGTTCAGACCTATTTCCCTCTGCAATGTTATTTACAAAATTATCACCAAGGTCGTCGCTCACTGCCTCCAAGTTCTCCCCCCCCTCCTCATCTCACCTAAGCAAACTGGGTATGTCGAAGGCCATCAAATCCTAGACAGAATCATCATGGTGCACGAAGTCATTCACTCCCTCAAAACGACCAAGACTCCTAGTATGCTAGTTAAGCTGGACCTTTCTAAATCGTTTGATAAACTCAGCTGGACCTTCATTGAAAAACTGCTCCTAGCCTTCGGATTTTGTCAATACTGGACAAACTGGGTCATGTCCCTCACCTCCTCTGCCTTCTTCTCCATCCTGGTCAACGGTTATCCCTCTGCTACCTTCACTCCTTCTAGAGGCATCCGTCAAGGAGATCCACTTTCTCCCTTCATATTCATCCTAATGGCTGAAGGGCTCGGCAGAATGCTCCATGCTGAGGTCTCCGCTGGAAATCTTCAAGGAATCTCCCTACATGGGTGCCCCCCCCACATCTTACCAACAATTCATGGATGATAACCTTTTATTTGGACATCCCTTTTTCTAGGAATCCCTTACTCTTAAGCACACCCTGCACACTTTCTCGACTGCTTCAGGAACGACTGTTAACCTGGATAAATATCAGCTCTTCTTCTTCCACACTGAACTTATCACTTAGAGAAATATCTCTCGCATCTTGGGATACTCCATCTCTTCACTTCCTTCCAAATGCCTTGGAGAACCCCTCTTTGACTCTGCCATCAAGCATGCCTATTGGAAAGAACTCCTTGACAATATGGAAAACAAAATCTCCTCCTGGACCTTCCGCTCCCTTAACCTGCCCAGTAGAATTGTTCTTCTTAAAATCGTTCTCCAATCCATTCCTCTTTATCTCTTCTTTGTCCTGGCCGCCCCCAAGTGGGTCCTCAAGCTGATTCGCAAGATTCAAAAATCCTTTCTTTGGGGGGGGAATCACAAAAACCACAAATGGGCCCTTGTCAAATGGCACACGGTCTGCAGGCCTAAAAGAGAAGGATGTCTTGGGATTCAGGACCCAAAAATCAATAATCAAGTCCTATCTGCCAAAATTTGGTGGAAATGGGTCAATGATATGGCTCCCCCCTGGAGCTAACTCTGGCAGCAAAAATACGCTCCAGATATGCCATGTCAGCAACGCATCAGGTATGACCAGAATCCCCTAGGTTCACTCATTTGGCGCACAACTAATTTCCAAAGAGCCATTGTTCAACAACATAGTTTCTGGGAAGTTAGAAATGGCCAACATACAAAATTTTGGTTTGATTCGTGGCAGCAACTTCCGAGCCTGCACAATAAAAACACCTAGTTGGACCTCTAAATACACTGCCATATCAACAAACACATGCTTGTCAAGCACTATTGGACTCCCTTTGACTCCAGAGACATCATACTGTGGAAGCCACCGCACCTCTGGACACCTCCCGTCTCAAATGAAATCATAGCCCCAATTTGGTAGGATCTACAGAACAGACACATCAGAGTAAGCCAGGGGAAATATATTCTTCGATGGGGGCACCGCCCCATTGGGACTTCTACCATGAAAGAGGATTACTCCCTCCTCGTTGGCAGATCGGACGACCAACCCAATGTTCTTTGGAAAAAAATATGGGAATCGAATCTCTAGTCCAAAGTCTCCTCCTTCCTCTAGCTCCTAGCGCACATGCACATCCTTACTTGGGACAATCTCCTAAAAAGAGGCTTTCTTGGCCCCTCGTGGTGCATCATGTGTGGCGACCACTTCGAAACCGTTGACCACCTAGTGGAAACTTCGTATTTCACCGGGGAATTGTGGGACATGGTGGCCTGCACCTGCAAGCACACTAGTAGAATCAGGGGAGATATTGTCCAAACCATTGACAATTGGTCTCATAACTCCTTCCAAAGCACCATTGTCAATAGAATCTGGGACCTCATCCTAGGCCTGATGGTATTGAACATTTGGAAAAAAAGGAACAAGATAATCTTTGAGGACAAGAAAAAATAGGTCTCATACATTTGGGCTACTCTCAAATCCAACTTAAAAGACACTCTTTCCATGAATGACTGGAGCACAACTGAATTCCCCACATCGCCCTTTGAAAAAGGCATCCTGGATGATTGGAATCTCACTCTCAAACCCAACCGCCCCCTCCTCTGTAGGAACCCATCAGTCTCTCCCATCCTGGAGCAGCCCCCCATTAGGCTTCTTCAAACTCAACTTTGACGGTGCCTCCAAAGGAAATCTAGGGGCTGCGGGTTTTGGGGGTTCTGTTAGGGATGACTTTGGAACTATCAAGACTGTCTTCTTTGGAGCTCTGGGTCATGACACCAACAATGCAATGAAACTTTCTAGTCTCCTCAAAGGAATTCGTTGTGCTCACTGGCTAGGTCTAACCCCTCTGTTGGTTAAGGGCAACTCCAAGATCATTCTGGATTCAGCACATCGTCTTCTCAATGGCTCAAGGGTTGAAAAAATATCTCCTAGTTGGAGGCTCGCTCAACGTCTACAGGAACTTGCTACACTCCTAACTCAGGTTAGTTCTATCTCCTTCCACCACATCAGAAGAAAAGCCAACGCTCTAGCTGACCATCTAGCCAATGAGGGAGTCACCTGCACCTCTTCCCTATAGGAAGGACTCCTTGCAACAATGAGCTCTCAAGAACTCATACATCAATGGAAAGTTCTCGCCAACCTGGATCTAGGTACCCCAGATGTGGGTGATGGGACAAGCATAAACACCTGCGAACCCAGTCACGTGGCACAGGGACACATGGACGGGATTTGTGGCGCAAACGCTCAAGAGGATTTGATAAGGTGGATGCCCCAAGTACCGGTTCATTAATCCCCCCCCGATGGTGATGTCCCCTCGACCTGGTTGGAATCGACTTCAAAGTACCACATCCAGGTGGTTCCTTCATGCGGCTTTAAGGATCCTAGGTTTTCGTCACCTCGGCTCGTTGATTATCATGCACGTTAGTGCAATGTTCTACATCCTCCACATACATGCGAATTGGGATCCTCCCACCTTTCGGTTCCTGCTATTTGCTTCCACCCACCTGCTGTGCCCTCTCGTGAGCTGGCTTCTATGGCTCGCAGACATCCTACAGAGTGTGTTATAGGCCCACTCCGGGGCTCTCTCCATCTGGTCTTCGAACATGGGCAGGCCGAAAGGTTCCAGGGGAAAAGGGAAGAAAAAGGATATCAACAAAGATGCAGAAGACATGAACAAATGTTATGGAGAGGAGGTTACAGTCCCCGTCCGTATGCTGATCGACAATTGGGAGGCCAGGCTAATGACAGACCACCTCTCCATTGAACGCTCTGGTAAGCAAATTGATACTTATTGGCTTGTTAATAATATGCTTGGGTTGCTGATGGAAGACCTGCTAGCCAACTGGGCCACTGCCACTCAAACCTTGAAGGCCACCCTCCCCAACATGGAAGCTATTCTGAGCAGTCTGGAGAGCAATTTTAATTGGTAACGTTATGCTCCCAGCAGACACCCTCTGCGCAGCAACACTGGTAGAAACGGTTTCAGGGACCTCTCCTCCGCGGTGGGAACAAGCGATACTGTTCAAGCGAGCCCGAGCAAAGGAAAGTCGCCATTGTTCTTCCCAATTCACACCACCACGGTCCCGGTTCTATCCAAGCATACCCACGATGACTAGGTATTCACGCCCTTCAGGAAGACCACGCCCCTGCCTTTCAAGTTACCGGTGCATGACTCGATTGCGGAGGAGTATCCTCCCTGCCCCATCCTGGAAGAGAATCTTGCTGACACTAATACTCCTGTAGCAAATGCCCCTGCAAATGCTCAAAGCTAAGAGGGCTCTGGCCACTCCTTGTGTTTTCCAGCTTTTCTTTCTTTCTATGTTCAATATTTTTTTTATCTTACAGCTCCATAGGTTTACACAGGCAGCTTTGTTTGACTGCAACGCCCTAGAACTCTTACTCAGGGCAGGCTTTATGTAATTTTGAGTAGTACCATTTTGATCTTTTCATGTTTTTGGGTTGGTGGCTAGACTCTCTCAGGCTACCGCAGACTGCAAAAACTCATGTATTTTGGACCTTTTTTTATTAATAGAATTTTGCAGCTTTACAAAAAAAAAGCAATGCCACCTCAACCATGGGGCTAATGCCATATTGTAAAATGTGATTGGTTGATTTTTAAAGTTCATTTTCTTTGTTTTGATGCCCATTTTTTACCTCAAAAATTCTCTAATTGACTAGATTATCTCAAATTGACACGGAGCCTAAGAAGATTATTTTGACATTTAACACCAATTATGGTAACGAGAGGTCCATCCAACAGGGTTGTGAGATATATATATGAAAACGATCTACTTGATGCAGGGATTCTTTTGGTATAGGTTTCCCATAAGGGTGTCAATGGATACCAAACTTTTATTTATTTTTATCTTGTGGGGAGTATTACTTCCTACAAAATATTACAACACTGAAAAAACTTCCAAATTCCTTTTGGATGCAAATATGTAGGAATTTCACCACTTGGTCACAGAGAGTAGTGTTACAACAATGACAGAATGCCCAAATTCCCACCGAATGCAAATATGTAGGTATTTCACTAGCTGGAAATAAGGGTTAGGGTTTCCAGGGTCTTAAGGATGACGGATTGCCAAGTCCTATATCTCTTCGATATACGTCCAAGGTCTAGCAGTAGTACTTGGCGCAATCTCTCAAGGTGCTAATTAAAGAGGCTCAACCATGTCCTTAGCCATAGTACCCGACTACTTAGTTACAAGAGACTAATCTTCTTGAGTTCTTTGCTTGGTGCCACTATAGTAAAAATACGATCGATATGTTTATCTACAGTTGATTTCAGGTGGCCTAGGGAACCTTCGATATACCGAGGGGATACATGAAAGTGAGATTCCGTATACAGGTGTTGTCTAAAGCATTACTACTCGAAGGGGTACAAATAGAGGTTACAATGGTGTCCAACAATTGTGACTAAGTACCAAATTTGTTTTATGCATGTATTCTTCCCCAACTGCAAGTTTACCTGCTAAGCAATAAATCTCTATGTTTTTTAAAGACTTCAGAACATGTCTCTAGCCTAAAAAGGAATCTGTGAAATTCCGGGGCATGCTGGATCAGGGAAGTGGTTTAATACCACTTGTGGTGTTCTTTAACCTTGAAACTTAAAGAACCATAGGATATACATATATTTAAGATGCAATAAACCATAATTTACAGTGCAAAACAAAAAACTTAAACAATAGAAAAGATAAATGTTGTAGAAAATAAACCTTATATTATGAGAATCAATTCTGAAAGAAATTTTCACATAGTTATTAAGGTTGAGTGACCTTTCACTCGAGAATAAATCCATACAATAACTCTTGACAAAACAATCCATATCCTATTAGCTCTTTAAATAGGCTTTCAATATCCCAAAACCCTAAATACTTAACTTGGTCATTTTTTAATGAACGCCAATTACTTAGTTGGCTTTAATAAGTTTAAGAGAGACCCTTTTTACATTAATATCCTCGTACTAAAGTCTCGACCTTATTCAAAGCTTATGGCCAAATACATAACATGACTAACTAATAAAGTAAGGGAGTTAAGGTGGGACCCTAATGGAATTTTGATGCCCTAAATGACTTGTTGGAGGGATCTTCATGGTGGTTACTATGGGATCTATATTGTGATGTTTTGGCTATCATACACTCTCATTAGATGAATTGGACATGATGTGAAGGTGCGGGGTGGTTCTTATTTTGCATCATATAGATGGATTCATAAAACTATTGGGAATTATTTTTGGTTGAGTGCCCTCTTGGTCTCTTCATCCTTGGAATGTATTAGGGCACATTCTTGGCTTGTAGAGGTGGTCATTCCCTCCTTCATGATGGTGGTTATCTATTGTGGACACTTTCTCCTTGGTTTTGATGCTTCTATCATGGATTGATGGTCTCCTTGGTTCATGGCTTGTTGAGTTGGAATAAAGGCTGGATTGGTTGATATGTGAACATTCATTCCTTACTTCGATGAAATACTACACATGGAGGGATTTTACTTGATGGATGGATTGTTCTACATATATTTGTTGGTCTTCCTTAATGAGCGCCCACCCTTTGGAGGGTTGTTTACATGCTCATTTAGGCCACTTGATGGGACATTTTTGGAGGGGCGTCCTAGCTTCAAGATTAGTTATATTTTGACAGAGTTCCATATTTGTATCATCTCAATGCTATTATATTTAGAATGGCTACAAGATTTCTGAAAAGTGGTTATAATAGAAAATCCGATAAATATTTAGGAAGTTATAAATTCTAGAGTTACCATTTAAAGAGTCACACTATATTTTTTCCATGTGTACCTTTTGCATCCTTTTCATGGGGAGCATTCACCATATTAAGGAATCATTCCACCTTTTTAAGGCTTCTCCTTCGACTGCTACCTTTTGGAGAACACTTGGAGGCTATGTTTGGGACATATATTCACATGTAGCTTGGACATTATACATGTGGCATGACAAATTCATATTATGGATATTGTTAGAGCTTGTTAGGGTTTAGTGGAGGTTATTCATTGTTTACTACACCCTTGTCTAGATCTAGGAATTCATGATTCTTTTACAGTAAATGAAGTTGAGTTCCTCTCCTATGTAAAAGAGCCTCTTCCTCATTTGGACTCATGGTTAGATTTTGGACTTCTCTTTCTTTTGATCCTAATTGGCGTTTCTTTATTGGAGTAAATTTTAACGGTTCCCTTCTTGTTCATGTGTGGTTCATCTCTCTTGATTTGGAGCTTCATGGTTGAACTATTGTTGGGTGTTTTACAGTTCTAAATCATTTCTATGTATTGTTGGGGCCATTGAAAGGATAATACTATCTAGTTGGAGAGAGATGTTGTAAGTTAAGCTCTATTTCATCCTATTGCCATCTTAGTTAGATGGGATTTATGTGTTGCGTATTTTCCTTTATTTGGATTTTTTAGCCATAAAACCTTTATCTAATATAGGTTGCACCCAATGAATCTTGAAAGGAAGTGGATACTTCATTTACCCCTCCCCTTGTAAACCCTAATTTATCTTCAATCCACCAAGTATATTAGGGTTAGTTGATCCAGGAGGATCTCAGATTCGATCAAAATGAAAGTCTTCAAAAGTTATAAAGAAGCTTATAGATGTGTAGATATCGTTAGGAGCTTTCCGATAATGCTCATTTCGCGTGAAACGGCCTCCGGATGTGGAAGTTATCATGTTTTGAAATTTTGGAAAAAGGTAAAAAAAGGCAAAAAAAGGGGTAAAATTGGTAAAAATGGACCAATGGCAGAGCGCCACGTGGTCAGGATAGATGAATTGGCATGTTATTTGGACCAATCAGGGACTTCCATGTGGCGGCCCTGTTGGCCACCGGTTGTATCGTTTATCAAAAAATTGTGGAGATCATGGGGATCGAAACCACGACCTCAAGCCCGCCAGAGTCTCTACAAAGCCCGCCTAACCATAAGTCTCACCGATGTTGCTTATATAGTACAGGACTCAACTTTTATTTAAAGTTGAAGAAAGATTTCATTTTCAAAATAAGCGGATCGAGGGCTAGGCCCTCGATCGAGGCCGCAAACAGAGTGCCAAGTCACAAGCTAACCAATGAAATGCCAACAAAACCAACGAACATAGCCAAGTCATATGCCAAATAAACCAAGCCACGGTCCAAATAAATAACGCCACCACAATACATCTCCCAAACAAATAAACAAGTTCACGTTGCAAGGGGAGAGGCCCATGGGTTTGACCCCGGGACATCTTCCCCTAAAATCTATCGCCTTACCACTGGGCCACATCCCATAAGTTATTTGGGATATGGCGGATTTTAGTTAAGAATTTGTGATAGAAATCAGGGCCCAAAAAGGGCGTGTGACCCTCCTTTTCGCACCCCAAAACCACTATATAAACCCCAATAAAAACCATGAAAAGGCCATGTACAGAGCGCGTTTTGAACAGATCCTGAGGCAGGTAAAATACAAATCTCGAGGTAGGGTACATTCATTAATGGGTGCGCTTCCCAAGGTGGGAATTCGTACAGTCGCAAGGAAGAGTTTTCTCGATTTGTGTGCCAGAGGAGGCCTTAGGAAAACATAGTCAAAATTATACTCATTTTACTTAGAATTTCGAGAGGAACGTAGTGGTGCAGTCTGTTTCTAAGTTTGACTGACAAAACTTAGAGGTGTTTCCAGAAAACTCATATATGTAAGCATTGAAGACTTAATAAGATCGACCTTCTCATTGGAAGTGGCCCTAAGACATATCCCAAGAAGGGTGAACTCCGTTATCATCTACTGTCTACAAATTTCTGGTTTGTATATTTGTTTCTTTGCTTATGTGATTGGTTTAAGCATTTAAAATTCATCTTTAAAATCCATTTTTATGAGAATTTACATGCAAATTTCACATGCAATTTTATGGTTAAAAAGATCTGGTAAGATTTTCAGATCAAGTTTGGTATCATAGCAGCTTAACCATGGAATTGTGAGTTTGTTTATGTTAACAATAGAAAGGATTTAGAGAAGTGAAGGAGAGCTTGAATAATTTGATCTAGATATTGGTTCAAGAAGAGGAATAATGGTTTCAGAAAAAGGAGAAGATGGGACTTCTTCAATCCCATCTGAAGGAGAATTCCTTAAACCTTTCATGAAGATGCAGAGTATGGTGGAAGAGATTTATCAAGATCGAAAGAAGGGAGAACAAAGTGGTTCTTCTCATGCTAAAGGTAAAGAAGAAGGAGGTGGTGAGGAACCTCCTAAAACTCCTCCATCTTCACCATCTTTTCTTGATGGATCTTTAAATTCCTCACCTGAAAAAGTAAAAAGTTAATTTCAATGTGCCTCAATTAAAGCTTAATATTAAGTTTGATTTACCTGTTTGTAATGAAGAACTTAATTCTGAGAAATTGGATAATTGGACTCGTCAAATAGAGGTTTATTTTAGGATTCAAAAGTTTACTGAAGATAGCTTAAAAATTCAATTGGCTTCTCTTCGACTTGGAGGGACCGCTCTCATATGGTGGGAGAGTAGAAATCAAAAGGATCTTTCCTCAAAAGGCAACATCATATCCTCTTGGCATGAGTTCACTTCAGCATTAAAGAAGCAATTCTATCCATTGGGCTACATGTAGCAAGCCATGATGGATTCGCATAATTTGAGGCAAGGTAAGGGACAAAATGTGCAAGAATACACATACGAATTTCAAAAGAGAGCTTTAATACTTGGTATACCTCTCTACACTCAAGAAATTCTTCTCAAGTTCATAGGTGGATTACATAGTTATTTACGTCATATGATACTTATGTTTAATCCAACTAACCTTGATGAGGTATGCGTTCAAGCAACTCATATGGAGTCAAAGGGGAAGAATACAAATGAAAAATTTTCCAAGAAAACTTACAAACCTAATGGAAACAAATTCAAAGGTAAGGGGAAAGGTAAGAATACATCTATAGTGAAGAAAGAGGGAGATAAACCTACATGCTCACATTGCCAGAAAAAGGGTCACAATCATCTAAATGTTGGAGGCTTCATCCGGAGCTCAAGCCTGAGAATTTATAGAATAAGGAGGACAAGAAGACCACTGCTAGAGCCATCCAACATGATTTGGGATCTGACTCAGGGGATGAGACTAAATTGTTGCTACGGGAATTCAAGGTAAAAATCCTTCTACTTCTAATTCAAAGTATGAATCTGTTGTTTTTTTTTTAATAGAAACCATGAGAGTAAGTTTATAAAAGGGTTGTGCACAACCATTCATTACAAAATGTGAGATTCAACCTGAGCTCAGGCAGTTGCCGGTAAAAAGCAGGCAAAAATTGTTCTATATTGTTCTTATTAGTTCCTTTTTTAGACTTCCTAGAGAATTCAAAGGCATGGTATGAGTATACCCTTACAAACTGGCTATTTAGATATACACAAAAAAACATAAAATAGAGAGAAACAAAGAGTCATTCCTGAAACCCATGTATGCCTTGCACTTGCTGATGCACATAAGCTTCATCCATTGGCTGCGCACCTTCGCTTGGAGACTCTTGGCAATGGCTGCACTGAGTCATTCTACCCATTTTCAGAACTTTTTCCTTAATAATGCCCATGCTGCCCATAAGCTCAAACAGGTTTCGCTCAAGGTCATCTATACAAGAATCCTGGCAAGTTAATTGCTGCGAAATGTACCGTGTATCCTTTGAAGTCGCCCTTATCTCCTTGAGACCCGCGTGCACTATGTCCAAGAACCTCCTGAGACTCATCTTGAAGTCTTCAATACCATCTCTTAGGTAGTTCATGGCTTCCTTAATTCCTTTCACGGTACCCATTTTTTTGACTGTCTCTTGCACCCTTCCCACAGCTATGTAATTCCTCACCGCTCTGGGTAAACAAGGATAAACCTCTCAGTCGATTCGCAATACGCTTCATCTGGAGGAATACATAACCCGCCTCGGCCTCCTTAACCGCTTCCCATCTTCTTGCCATACTGTCCGCTCGTGAGAACTGAGGAAGGTCTTTGGACAAGACCGCCATTAAATGACGTTTCCATATGCCATCGGGAGGACATATGCCATGAGGATGGGCACCACGCGTCCCCTCCTTCCAATGCAATCTTTCCCATTTAATGCTTGGATTCGAAATGGTGAACCTTAGTATTAAAGGACTAAGGGTCCTAGGGAATGGGGTGGTGTTTGTGGAACCCATCCCTATACACAATTTCTCCCAACCTCAGCTTGACTTCTTGATTTTCCATGTGGTCTGCACTTTTATCGTTCTCTCGCAGGATATGGAAGTAGTTTGTCTCTTGGATAGAATTGAGAATACCAATTCATTAATAGATCCTTCTGCACCAGGGGGGTCCTTTTATGTATCCATTCCTCATTTTATAAATGACTTGTCTTGAGTCACCAAAGACATGTAACTTTCCTATCTTAAACTTAGAGGAAATTTCCTTGTCGTGAAGAAGAGAGAGCCATTCAACTGCATTATTAGTATTCTATCCTATTCCCCAAGCATATGTATTGACTATTTTTCCATCGGGATCATAGATGACCCCCCTCGCCCCTGCACCTGCCTCACCTAAAGTATGAATCTGTTGTTGATGTAAGAAAGAGAAGTGAGTTATCTCATATAAGAGTGATCGCTAAACATACGAAAAATATATAATCTTTGTGATAGTGGATCACAAGCCAATCTCATTTCAGAAGAGATAGTTAAAAAAAATCATTTGGAAACTGAGTTACACCCAGATCCATATCCACTTGGATGGGTATGTGATAGTGCACAACTACAAGTGACAAAACAATGTAGACTTAGGTTTGCTATTACTTATGGATTTGTTGATGAAGTAGATCTGGATGTGGTTCCATTGGATATCTGTGGCATTGTGTTGGGAATCCCATATATTTATGATAGGAAGGCTATCTTTTACAGGGGAGATAACATATATCAGCTCACTAAAGATGGTATTGAATATATTGTCCGTGTACATCACATAAAGACTAATATTTCATTAGTTTCTGCAATTCAAATGAAGAGGCTAGTAAATGCTAGTAAGATTTTTTTTCGTATGATTGTTAAAGCAAAGGATGTTGGTCAAAGTGAATCTTTTAAAGGATGTGATCCAAGAATTAAAAATCATTGAATAAAGTTGTAACTAATTATGATGTCTTGTTTCAAGAACCTAAAGGATTACCTCCCAAAAGAGAATTCCAACATGAGATTCTCTTACATTAGGATGCACCACTTCCTAACATTGGCATGTACAAGTCTTCAGTAATTGAAAATGCAGAGATAAAGAAGCAGGTTCAGGAATTGCTTGAAAGAGGGGACATTCAACCAAGCTCCTCTCCATGTGGTTCACCAATTGTTTTGGTTCCAAAGAAGGATGGCACATGTCATATGTGTGTTGATTACAGGGCACTAAACATAATCACAATTAAGAACTTGTATCCTCTTCCTCGGATTGGTGATATTTTGGATTAGCTTAAGAATGCAACTTATTTCACTAATTTAGACATAAGAAGTGGCTATCATCAAATTAGAATTCATGACAATGATATTTGGAAGACTGCTTTCAAAACTAAACAGGGATTGCATGAATGGATGGTAATTCCCTTTGGGATTTGTAATGGACCCGCAACATTTATGAGGGTGATGAATGATGTTTTTAGGCCCTTCATTGATGACTTTGTTACAATCTACTTAGATGATATTATTTTCAGTCGTACTTGGGAAGAACATGTCAAACATGTCAAACAAGTTTTGGATGTACTTGTAAGGGAAAAATTGTACCTAAATATGTCCAAATGTGAGTTTGGGAATACATCTTTGGTGTATCTAGGTTACATTGTAGGGGGTGGTGAACTGAGAATTGATCCCTCTAAAGTAGAGGTCATTGTGAATTGGACCAAGCCAAATAATGTAACTGAGATAAGAAGCTTTTTGGGAGCAGCCCAATACTGGGGGAAGTTTATTGCTAACTTCTCCTTCATAGATTCTCCATTACATGCTTTGACAGGTATGAACAAAGTCTTTCAGTGAGAAGGAAAAGCACATAAGGCCTTCGACACTCTGAAAGAAAAGATCAGTACAGCTCCAGTACTTTCACTGCCGGATCTACAACAACCATTTGAGATAGATACTGATGCTAGTGGTTATGCCATGGGAATAGTCTTAATGCAACTTAAAAAACCAATATGCTATCACTCTGAAACCTTTTCTAAAGCAATAATTAACTATCCAACCTATGATAAATAATTGTATGCATTAGTACAAAGTGTGAAGAAGTGGAAACATTACCTAATGGGTAAGGAAACAATTATACATATTGATCATCAACCACTACAATATCTTCAATCTCAAACTAAGCTACAACAATCAAGACATTTTAGGTGGATGGGTTTTCTACAACAATTTCGTTTGATCATTAAGTATAAGAAAGGTATTCAGAACAAAGTTGCATATATGTTATCAATACCTCCAACAAATGCTTCTATTGTTATTTAACAAAGTCATTTGGTACATTCAAGTTATGTTGAACAATACACTAAGGATGAAGACTACAAAGAAGTATATGAATCACGAAAACATGGCTCTCAAAATGAAGAATTGAATTATCATATTCATGACAAGTTGTTGTATCATCTTGGAAAGATCTGTATTCCACAAAGTGAAAGAGTACATGTGATAAGATAATCTCACACTTCTCTCATTTCAGGGCACTTTGGTGTAGGAAAAACTGTAGCACAATTACAAAAATTTTGTTATTGGCCTAGAATGAATGATATTATGTCCAAGTATGTAAAATGATGTGTTATGTGTGCAACAAGCAAGCCAAGTAACATAAAGTTAGGCTTGTACACTCCACTTCCTGTTCCTCCCCGTCCATGGGAAAGTGTTTCAATGGATTTTGTAGGAGGGTTACTAATGTCTAGACAGAAACATGATTACTTATATGTTGTTGTGGATAGATTCAGTACAATTTTCATTTTAATGCCTTGTAAAAAGCAGATCACAGTTGAGGTGACTGCTCATTTGTTCTTCCAGCATGTATGGGTCCATTTTGGACTACCCACATCTATTATATTGGATCGAGATTTTCCTGCTTCCTTGGGAAATTTTGGTCATCTTAATGGGAACTTATGGACACAAAGCTAAAGAAGAGCACAACATTTCATCCACAAACTGATGGACAAACTGAAGTGGTCAATCAGACAGTAGTACACCTTCTTCGAGGATATTGTGCCAATGAAATTCAGGAATATGTTATACTTGATAAGAAGGTTAGATCTTCACAAAGAGGTGACATGGAATTTATTCGTGTGAGACTTAAAGGAATGCAACCAAGCAAATAATGGTGTCTAGAGACCGGAAGAGTGAGGGAGTTGTACCCTCACCTGTTTTCTGTATGATCCCATGCTTTTCGTGGCCCAAAAGCTTCCCAGTGGGAAGGTTTAATCCAGGAGGATCTCAGAGTCGATCAAAATGAAAGTATTCAAAAGTTACAAAGAATATTACATATGTGTAGATCTCGTTAGGAGCTTTCTGGAAACTCTCGTTTCGCGTGAAACGACCTCCGAATGTGGAAGTTATCAGGTATTGAAATTTTGGCAAAAGGTTAAAAAAGGCAAAAAAATGGGTAAAATTGGTAAAAAATGGACCAATGGCAGAGCACCACGTGGTCAGGATAGATGAATTGGCATGTTATTTGGACCAATCAGGTACTTCCAAGTGGCATCCCTATTGGCCATCGGTTGTACCATTTATCAAAAAATTGTGGAGATCATGGGGGTCGAACCCACGACCTCAAGTCCGTCAAAATCTCCACAGAGCCCGCCTAACCATAAGTCGTGTCGGTGTTGCTTATATAGTATAGGACTCAACTTGAATTTAAAGTTGAAGAAAGATTTCATTTGCGAAATGGGGGAGATCGAGGGCTAGGCCCTCGATCCCTTGGCCAACACAGAGGCCGCAAGCGGAGTGCCATGTCACAAGCTAACCAATGAAATTCCAACACAACCCAACGAACAGAGCTAATTCATATGACAAATAAACCAAGCCACAGTCCAAATAAATAACGCCACCACAATATACCGCCCATAGAAATAAACAAGTTCATGTTGCAGGTTTGACCACGGGACCTTTGCCCCTAAAACTCCACGGGACCTCTGCCCCTAAAAATCTATTGCCTTACCACTGGGCCACATCCCATAAGTTGGTTGGGATATTGCGGTTTTTAGTTAAGAATTTGTGGCGGAAATTAGGGCCCAAAAAGGGTGCGTGGCCCTCCTTTTCGCGCCCCAAAACCACTATATAAACCCCAATAAAAATCACGAAAAGGCCATGTACAGAGCACATTTTGCACAGATCCGGAGGTAGGGTACAGTCATTAATGGGTGCGCTTCCCAAGGTGGGAATCCGTATAGTTGCAGGGCATATTTTTCTCGATTTGCGTGCCAGAGGAGGCCTCATGAAAACACAGTCGACTTTATACTCATTTTACTCAGAATTTCGAGAGGAACGCAGTGGTGCAGTCTGTTTTCGATTTTGGCTGACAAAACTCAGAGGTGTTTCTAGAAACTCATATATGTAAGCTTTGAAGACTTAATAATATCGATCTTCTCATTGGAATTGGCCCGAAGACGTATCCCAAGAAGGGTGAGCTGCGTTATCATCTGTTGTCTACAAATTTCTGGTTTGCATATTTGTTTCTTTGCTTATGTGATTGATTTAAGAATTTAAAATTCATCTTTAAAATCCATTTTTATGAGAATTTACATGCAAATTTCTCATGCAATTTTATGGTTAAAAAGATCCTGAAATATTTTCAGATCACTAGTGGGTGCAACTTTATTCTCTTGGTGACACCCTCCTTGAGTTGGAGAAGAGCTAACCAAAATTTATAATGGGATTGATGTGATGACATCGATTTTTATGCTTTGGTTCCCCTAAGCTAGTTGGCTTCTTCAGGAATTTATTCGAACATGCTAGGTTGGGTGGTAACAAGGGAAACTTGGGTTATCAACATAACAAATTGACATAACTTATTGAAACTTAAGTCGTAAACATAACCAATCAAAACCAAAAGCTCGATCGAGGGATCCTGTCAATTCAAATTAACCTTATTTTGTTATATATATATAGCTCGATCAAGCTCTAAGGATTAATCGATCCCTCAATTGTGGTTGCCAAGGTCGATCGGTCGAGGTTGTTCAAGGTTGGTTCACACTGGAATCTTAGTCAAGGCACTCGATTGAATTCTCACGCTAAATCAAGCTCTTAAATACTCTATCTATCCCAAGAGCTTGATTGAGCATTTGGTTAACTTGTCCAAACCCTCAATTGAGGGTTTGTCTTTGTTGCCAAAATTGATCGATCGAGAGCTTGTACAATCTCTTGATTGGGTTCTTAATAGCTTGATCTAGCATCTATAAAATTTTGCTCCATCCACTTACCTTGCCAATAACTGTTATCCATCTTCATGGATTCACCCATATATATATATATCCAAATAAAAAAAAAGTATTTTTTATCCACAAGTAGAATAAAAAATACATGCTTAAGGTGCTTTAGAGAACTTTTACAAAAAAGTATTTATATCTAGTACTTATATCCCAATAGTGTGTGTTTGTGTACAAACATATATATACAAAGGAAAAAAAAATGTATTTTTTATCCACGAGTAGAATGAAAAATACATGCTTAAGGTGCTTTAGAGCACTTTTACAAAAAAGTCTCCATATTTAGTACTTATATCCCAATAGTCCAACAAAGTATATCGAGCTTAAAAATTCTCAAAGCGGCGCTATCTCCTTATATTTACTACATAAAAAATCCTATGGCTTGATAAATAAATAAATAAACTTCACTTATGTCCTATATCTTCAATCAACAATTGAACACCCTTCCTTATCACCCAATAAGTAATTTTAGATATCCAAATTAAAACATTTATGTGACCCCTCCTTGAACTCCTTGAGGTATAAAAGACTAGATATTCGATTCAAACCTTGTTTGGATAATGAACCCACTATAATATTCATCTCTCTATATAGATATCTTGTTAACTTATATAGCTAATGTTTGGAGACTTATACCATGTATGACCCAATCACCTCTTATCTAGTTGACCACCACCATAGAGTCTCCAAAGACCTGCTAATGAGTAAGGTTATAATACTTGGCTAATTTCCAAAGTGCTATTATTGCAAAAAGTTCAGATAATTTGTTTGTGCCATGACCCACAGAGGCACTAAAATGTATAAAGTGTTGTTCATGAAAATATAATACACCCCTAATTCGACATATACATCCATTGCCTTGACAGGTTCCATAAAAAATTCCCCATGGATTGGATATATCCACAACTAATTCACCAATATGTCTTATATTTGAGATTTCCCTCTTTGTTTTATAATCCTAAACAATGACACAAATATGAGAGGGAACTTGGAAGGTTTGCATTGTTCTATTCTCAAATAATCTTGAATTGTGGGCCAATCAAATGCCCCCAAAAGTAAGGAAAGGAATAATAAGAAAGTTCTTTAGTTATTGTCTTCCAAAATATTGTGTGAGACTCTCCTCAACGAAACTCTCATTTCACACATTTCTAACTCCAACCCACTAACTTATGTATTTCCATACTTGTAATGAGAAAGGGCAAATGAAAAACAAATGTAGAATAATTTCATCCTAATTTTTGAATAAATAGAAAAAGCTAGGTCCATCTTTATTCTTCCTTTGTAGAATATTCCAAATAAATACCTTATTATTCAAAGCTAGCCACATGAACAATTTTTTCCTCTTAGTTTCTCTCACCTTCCATACCATTTTTCACCACCAACAACCTTCCATCTTTGTAAGAGTCATTATGACTTCATAACCAAATTTAACATAGTAAGTCCCACCTGTCTTATTCCTATTCCAAATTAGATCACCAGGTTCCTCTTTTAGTCTTATGTGACCATACCTCAACTTTGAGGTGTAGTTATTCCAAACTTCAACAAGTGCACCTTCTAACCCAAGTTGGATTGCATTCATCCAACCTTGTTGCCAAATATTCATTTGACCTTCATAAACTATTTGATTTAGTGTAAGATATAATTACCACAACCCATGGTAGTTTGTGTGTGATGCATAAGTGACTTTACCCCACCAAACATGAATACATCTCTTTGTGTTTATTCATACCTAACCCCCTAGACAATCCATTATTGCATGCGAAGTCTAGTTTTTTGGACCTCAAGTGATAGTGTCCCATCGCCCTTCCAATTAGAGAATAAAAAACCACTCAAAATCTTTCTTCGATAGTCCCCCATCATTTCCATTATTATAACTAGAAGAAGTTATAAATGAGGTTCCCTCATTCATTATTGTCTTAATGGAAGGGCCTAATGGCTTTGGCCTACCACCCTTAGCCTTTGTATTTTCAATAACCCCCTCAACAAGTGTAGGCCAAATTTCTATGATATCCAAAATAACTATTGCATTACTATCATAATTATTAGGAGTTTTATAAGGATTGTTGTCCACAAAACCTTCATCAAGGGACTCCTTCAATACACCAACAATCCATGGGTTCCTTTTCAATAGGAACTGGATGCGCCTCCAATATTTTGTTGACTTTGTTTGATTGATTTGAAAAAGTAAAGATGTATTTTCCCCAATTTCCCTCAAAACACTATCCAAATCCACCTAAGGGCCAAAAAATTTAATGTTCTGGACTATGTCAGCTTCAATATATTTTCCCCTTTGTGCATCAACCTCTAAAAGAACTGTCTCTAGCTGTGCAATCACTTTAGATTTATCAAAGGCACGGGAGAGACTTTCTTCTTCCATAATTTTTTGATAAATGTGTTACACCTAAAATCTTACCATTCATAAGACTCACTGTAAACATCCCTAAAGTCTCTATGACTGAGTTGTTAGCTTGGAAGAGATCCTGACCTTTTCCTATTGAGTTTTCTAGGGTCGTCGCAGGTTGTCCTCATGCAACATGCAACGTTGCAGGTTGTCCCATTGCAGCATGTGACGAGTTCAGTTAATGGACTAAAATAGCTTCTTCGAGCCCATTCTCAAAGCTACCTAACATGGATCCCTATCCCTAGCCTTTTGGGAGATCTGGCATTCGATTCCTAACCTCTAGGAAGGATCCACTATCTCTCTCCTATCATATCTCAACCTACCCTATCCACTTAGTCCTATATAAGAGAAGCTCATTCCCATACCAAAGGGAGGAAGGCTATAGCATTTGCATGCTGGTGAAATTGGTTTGGGTTACCTCTACTCATCTCTTGGGAGACCTATAATTCCTTTGGAGGCTTTGGCATTGGATTGGATGGAGAAGGACTGCTACGTTAAGCTTCGGTTGTAATCTTTCTCTTCTATGTACTTTCCCTATTTATACAGTAATATAAATGCTTTCCACCAAATATTTTTGTGTTGATGATATTTTGTGTAGTTTACCTGCTTAACTGTTTACTTAGATCTGTTACTGTTTAGATGCATTTTACTCGCTTGTACTGTTCTGTATGTCTTGACAGGTCTTGCAGCTGAGATATGATGGCCGTGAAACATGGAACAACATCAAGGCGAAAGGTCTACAAACTTGAGGTAAGACATCTAATTACCTAATCCTTAACTAGATCTAGGAAAGTGGTTTATGTTCTGTTCTATTTGTTCTAGTATCATATTGAGCTAGGGAGATCACGCCTCGAGTTCGCTGTTGGTAGATTGTCCGATAAAAAATCTGGCGACCATATTAGGGAGAACATTGTTTGTAGTTTTCAATTTGAATTCCATTTTCAGTTGATTTCTTTTGCAGGCCATCTTATTTTGCCTCCTAAGTCTTTTTCACCATCATATCTTCACTTTGAAGAGTCGATAGTCCTCCTATGAGTATGTACTCACTATTATTAAACCATTTTATTGCTCATTATTTGGAGATTTGTTCATTTTTGAACTTGGATCTCGCCCGTCGCACCTGGGTAGTGCAACCAGAGCATTGATATGACCTATGTTTCTCTGTTTGTTGGCTTATCGTCGCAACCCATCCACTGGTGTACTGCGACATCGTTGCAATTCCCGCACTAGTGACCTGCGACAGTCGCTCTGTGTGTACACATAGACTGCGTCGATCTGTTAAAATTGGTATTGGGTCATCCCCCCTCCATTTTTTATTTGAGTTTTGATTTAGTGTGCAGACCCCTCTGCACTGTACCTTCTAGGCAGAGACTTTTTTGTTCAACAGTGTTTTGTTTGGCTTGTTTGTATTGGTTTTTGCGTCTTTTTGAGATTTAGATCCATGTTTGGCCCTCTGAGTCAAAACTAGTATTTTGCTTGCATTTTTAAAGAGAAATGGGTTCTATTTTTGAATCGTGCATCCTACAGTTGTTTTGACCCATATTAAGGTTTTGATATCATTTTTGGTTCGGTGTGATTGGCTTGTTTCAAAGACTCGAAAAGTGTGGGATATCCATGTCTTTTTGAGCCTCTCTTTCTTGGGTTGTGCATGTTATTTCCTTTACATCCTATCTAATGATTGTTTGAAAAGATTGATTCTTTGTTTCCACTTTAGTTCAAAGAGAAGCTTGATTTTGTCACTCTTTTGCTATATTCATGAAATTGGAAAACATAGGTATTCTTCTTGCTTTAATTTGATCATTTGAAATTCTTGGTCTCACATTCATAAGAAGAAGAAAGGCTTGTTTCAAATTTATGTGCGTTTGAGTTAGATAAGATTGTTAAGTGCTTTTCTTTGTCTTGCATTTTATTAGAAACGTTTCTAGAATTTTTCTTTCCGTAGATTAGATGTGTCTTTTTCAAGTGTAAAAATATAGGAAATGAGTGTCTTTTGCATTTGGTAGATTTTGAGCCTTTCTTGAGTGCCTGTAACGTCCCCATTTTGACCCCATTGCATTAAATCGTAAATGATGTAAATATTGTTATTTAATCATGGTGAGGAGCTCAAGGCCAAGGCCCCACCATTGATTTAGCGTTTTATGTATCGGCAATTAAAAATAGATGCATATGGTTCTTGTGCCAGACATGCACAATGTAAATTAAGATAGCATGTAAATACAAATTTTAATGAAATACCCACAGCTAGCTATGCAATGCAACAAGAGATGGGGGCATGATTCTACAAGAAATAGGGAGGGAAATTATTCAAACCCTTGAGCCAATGGTGTTAAGCCAAATGTCAATGAATGAACCTCAACTACCCATTTTGACTTATGCACCCAATCATTTAATTCTTTCAGGAGTTGGTTGAGGCAGTTAATGCCTTGGGAATGAAGAGGTATGGCAGCCAATTTCGTGCATGGGAAAGCCATCAACCTGGGAAAACGTACTTTTGCTTATGGGCAAGAAAACACCCATGAAATTATGTCCAAAGCCATTCTTCACCCATTGTCTTTGCTCTCTCATGCTGTCTAAGCTAGCTGGGTCTTTCTCCTTCACATTTTCTACCATTTTCCTTCATTTTCCATAGCCGGGAGCTCGTTTTTGGTATTGCACAGTGGCTGGGAGAAAGGGAGTCACGTTTTGGGAGTTTATGGAGGTCATTTCTGCCCCTAGAATGCCCATGAACGTTTTCAGGAAACTATTTTTCTCTCCATGGTTGAATCCCAATCTACCACTTCGTTTTTGGTTTCCCACGTTTTTCTTCATACCCAGCACTTGTGATTTTGCTGTGGTGTGCATCCCTGTTTTGGTTGGAACTTGTGAGAGAGAATTAGGAGTGGAAGTGGACCAGAATTGGCTTGATAAACCTAGTGAGGAGATAACCTCTCAAGAAGATAAAAAAGGGCTGGTTGCTCTTCTATGCACACCTTGAAGAACACTAGAATGGAAGGTATGTCCCGAGGGATTGTGCAGTAGTGAAGGGAATAATTCCTTGTGCCAGGTGTGTAGGTATTATGGGGACTAAGCTAGATAGATTTGATAGAGGTATCCATAGCTCTGTGGGTGAGCCACTAGCTTAGCAATTCATTCATTTCCATCTCCTTAGCAGCCTGATAAACCCAACTGTAGATTGGCTTAGCTGATTTTGGTGCATATTGGGCTATGTGTGAGTCTGTTGTTCCCTTTTTCCTTGTAGAGGTCACGCCCATCTCGGGGGTGGCAGTTGTGATGAGAGATTGGTGATCACAATGGCCTATGGTTGGGTGGAACATTGCAGTTGCATAGCCAGTTGCTCGGGACTACTTTGTTATAAGATAAGTACTCTCTTGTGTTAACTCTGTATTGTCTTTAATTGATGGTTACCATGAATATCTTGAATGTATGATAAATGTGTATTTGAATTTACTTCCACTGTCTTTCTTACATTCATACATCTGCACATGTCTTTTTATATTATGTGAATCTTTATTTAGTAATCATGGGGCCAGATGCCCTAGCTTTAGTCTAACGTTCTCTCCATCGCACTGCCATGATGGAGGGGACGTTACAACCTTTGGGTTGTTTGGGTGCTTGTAGTTTTTCTTTCGGAATTTCAGAATGATTAGAGTGCTATTAGACATTCTCTCACTTTTTGTATATAGAAATGAAAAGCATTTAGTTACCAATTTCCATTTTTGATACATGCATTTGAAAATTGAAAGTGCTTCATTATTTTGTCGTATACATTGTTAAGATTAGTTGCATCTTTCATTTTCTTTGCGCTTTTTAGCTGATTATTGCAGAAAGTTAGAGTTGTTGCAATATAGGAAGGAATTCTTCTTTTCGCTACTACTTAAGTACTTTTGGTTTGAAAGAAATAAAAATCTCTCCTTACCTTAAGTAGTTTTCATTGAAAAGGAAAGGAAAATGTGCATTATCATGTAGTTGAGGATTGCATTATGTTTACATTTATGTACTCACCTCATGCATCCACCTAACCGCACAAGATAAAATTAATGCTAGCTTAGGTTAAAATCATTTAGTAATTGTGTGTAAGTTAGAGACGTGTTCCGGCGTCGTAAAACGTGGCAGCTGTCGTTACTTGCCAACACTGTATTCCGGGGGTATTGTAGTCTTCCACGTACTTATCGGTATATTGAATCTCTTTCACATACCAAACAGGTATATCAAAGCTCTTTCACGCACCCACCAAGTACTTTGCGTATATCGAAAGGTGTTTCACGTACTTGGCGTATATAGAAAGGTGTTCCACGTACTCAGTAGTATATAGGAAGGTCTCGTGCCATACGGTTGTGCATTAGATAGCACCACTACGGATTTGAGCTCCCACGTACCTTGTGTATATCGGGAGACACCATTAGGATTCCTGAGACCAACTGAGTTAACCATTTGGTCGTCTTGGCATCGCAATAAATCGAGAACAACACTTGGGTAGATTACTATGCATGTGTCGTTCAGGTAGTCGGGTATTCAAGCAAGGGTATGGTCCCAATACTCCTTGTCGTGTTTTACTGTTGGACCCTGCAGTATATAGCAAGTTGCGAAGCCTTGATAATCCTGTGAGGATCTTGACTTTTCATCCACTCCTATTCACACAGTTTGCTTGTTGCTTTTATACTTGAGTAGTGTTTGACTTGTGTGGTACTTTCGAGACTCTTAGGAAGTTTAGATATGGAAGATTATTCCGGGACTACCAACCAAGAAACCCCTTTCCAGGGTATGCCATTTGTTATTCCCCCTTGTGGAACTGTTGGTCCTCCCTTTATGGCTACGTTGAGTCTTCCTGGACTGACGATAGGGTTACCGGTATGGTTATTCTCCAATCCAGTTACACCAAGTGCACCAATCGTGTCGAACCTAGGTCCTTCACCACATGAGCATCAATCTCATGGTGACCCTTCTCCTTCTTCGTCAAGATTTGAATCGGCTTCCATCTCTTCCTCTTCTCCTACTGAAAACTCTAATGTTAGTAAGAAGGCGAGTGAGAAGAAGCAGAAAAGGAAGATAAAGAAGAAGAAAGATAAGAAAGAGACCAAGCGTCAACCATCTTCCTTTTGATGGAACTCATTCTATGAGAACACCTCGTAAGCCCAAGTTCCCTTGCAAGCTTTGTAAGGGTGATCACCTTCTCAAGGATTGCCCCGGTATTTCCCGTGTGTCAGAAGTGTGGTCTAAAAACCCCAAACCACTTGTATCGTCAACCTCTGACCATCATGTTGATGACACTCCCTTAACCAGTGGCCCATTGTTGAAGGGTCGAAAGGGTAAAGTCCTGTATCACTGTTTGATATGCAAGGGTATGCACTGTACTTTCCTTTGTCCAAGCATGGATGAAGCTTCACGGTGGTTGGAAGATATTACTAGTGCTCAACAAGTGCTTCCAAAAAGCAATAGTAAGTTGTCCCTCGACCCCCCACTGGTTGACCAAGTTATCAATTCAATTTCATCTATAATTGATCCCACTCTTCCTTCCGAGAGTGAAGTGATCGAGTCGCTATCATCTCCACTCGATCTCGCTCTTTTATCAGAGAGCGTTCAGACTGCAACTGTCACTTTGACAAAGTCTTCATCTCATCCTAATCTCCCCGATGAGAGTGGATTGATAACCACTGATGTTTTTCTAGCCAGTTCCGATCATGGGGGGAAAGAGTCCATTTCCACGGGACCCCCTCCAAGTACTAAGGTCATTTCCTTTGATTGGAATGGTCTAGCAGAATCGCGTCTCCCCTAAGATGTTCCTTTTCAAATATATGTGGGTGTTTCCAATAAGGAAATCTTTCGCACTATAGTTGACGAGGGAGATTTTGTTAGTATTTTATCCTCAACTGCTTGGAAATCTATAGGGTCTCCTTAGCTTGCACCGGTTCTCGGCCAAATTTTGGCTTTTATAATAGAAGGCCTACCGGACCTTTAGGGATTCTTCCACAGTTACCTATCACTTTGAGAGGTAAAATTGTTTATGTTGATGTCATGGTTGTCCAAGGTCCTTTAGATTTCAATCTTCTCCTTGGACGTGATTATGTCTATGCTATGAAGGTCGTAGTGTCCACACTCTTTCGAGTGATGTATTTTCCCTATGATGGGAGGATTGTGACCATTGATCAGCTTTCCTATGTGACACCCAATCATCACATGACTACCATTCAACAAACTTCCCTAAACGTTCCACACGTATTAGTGGTTTCTTCCCCTTAAGCATGAGGGGTATGCCTCCATCCTCTAGACTTCATGCTGGGGGGGGGCACTTTACCAACCTCTGGGTATCATGTTGGGAAGGAACCCGTCAATGGGCCTTAACCATGAGCATAGTTCCCTTTCTATGTCAAGCTCGTTAAAAAATGAAATAGGTTCCTGCGAGCAGAGTTCTAATCTTGTGTCAAGCTCATTAAAAAATGAAACAATTTCTTTCCTTTTGAGTCGATTCTTCTCGTAGACTTAGTACCTGAACCATATTTTCATCCGCCTATGCCTCAGGTGAATGAAATGAAGCTTGGGGGGCATGTATTCAACCTCTGGATGTTATGTTGAAGTCAACTCGATCGCCTCTCCACATAATGTTGGAGCTAAGTCACTTGCTTCTAGCAATCATGCTGGGGGCATGTACCAACCTCTGGATACCATTTTTGGGAAGAGTCCACCAATGGGAACATTTTCGAGCATACTTTCCTTTTGGTTTTCGAGCTCATTAAACCATGAAAATAATCTTGAGCATAGCTCATTTTTTCTATTGCAAGCTCGTTAAAAAATGAAGCATACATTATGAGCATTCTTCTAACCTATCCTCGAGCTCGTTAAAAACAGTAAGATGGTGTTGAGCTTACTTTTCACTTTTTTCGTGCTCTGGTTGAAACATGAAAGGTGGTTTGAGCTTAGTTTTTACTTTTTTGTGCTCTGTTTCAAACATGAAAAAGATTCTAAGTGCTTTTGATACCATTGTCGTGCTCGTTAAAAATTTGAGTAAAAAGGTGTGTCTACCAAGTATAGGTTTATCACTTTATCCTGCCTCACTAGACTATTTACGGAAAAGGAACTGTGCCGAGGTTACTTTTTCCTTTGTCGTACTCGGTCATCAACCATGACAGAGTTGTCCATGGAGTCCTCTTTAAGCTCTTTTCAAACTCCTAAAATAGGAAAAGATGGCCAAGCGAACTTGTCTTGTTCACGCTTGTTAAAGTATTTGAATGGTCGTCTTCCTAGTGATAGTTTACCCCTTTTTCAGACTAGGGGGCACTACTTATGAAAAAGGAATACTCCAGCCAATCATGACTGGAAGAGTCCTCTCTCGCGTTGTTTTACCCTTTTCCGGGCGAAGAGGCTAACCTTATGAAAAAAGACCTTTGGAGTCTTCTTTAGTTCTTTTCAGACTCTCTAAACATGAAATGACGATCGAGTTTTACCTTCTATGGACTCGTTAAAATTTCACATTGAAGGGCCCGTCATGGGACAAACCCCTCTTCTCCCAGGTTCGAAAAATATTTGGGATTGGACTCATCTATGAGATGAGCTATACCAAGCATTTGGTTACCCTCATCAAGCTCGTTAAAAAACAAGTGAGGCACTCATCATTCATGATGGGGAAAAAAGGAAGATTTTATGTTACACTTTAATTTTGGCAGTACATAGTCACTCTTGAACATGGAACTCATTTGCATTTGCATTCAGTACTTGGGTAATCCATTTGTCTTCGAGTCCTGTCAATTCCGTGAGTCTTGTTACTCCTTTGGGTAATCCAAAGAATGCTTCCACCATCAGTTGCATTGGGGTTTGGTGTCGTTTTCGTCATGTCAATACTGCCAAGTCATGCCATGCCCATGTTCAAGAGACATTTGTTACTCATTATCTATAGTCAGTACACCTTCAATCATGTCAGTCTTGCATGTTAATGTACCATCCGATCTACTTCAAACATCTATTATCGAGTTTCGTGTCGATGATGGGGGATTCATCATGGCCCTCCTTTGACGGATTCATCCTTGTCGACTTCAAATCATCATCCGAGGACTGAATCTAGAAACCAATCGAGTACCTTGGGACTGCATGCCTCAATGACAGGTTACCTCGCTTTCAACATGAGTTTACATCATTGACTCTTGATTGAAATATTTCATCCAACGTTCAACTTCAACTCATTTATTCACGCTTGATGATATATATTGTGATACCTTGGGGATCATTGACATCAATGGTGATTTCTCTCGCACTTGTTAACGGTATACATCGATGACTGGTAATCAAGTGGTTCCTACCATGTTTGACACCAAGGCATTTGTAATCACATGGATAGGTCCGTATCATTGCGGGTTCAGCTTGAAGACCCTAGGGAGTCATGTTTTACCCAGGTTGCGATGGAGAATGTTTTGAGTCATATTACACGGATCTACATTTGTATTGGTCGTGGATGTGTTATATTCTCATCATGGATCTACGTTTGTGTGTAGTAGCCATGATTGTGTTCAGTCAATTCTCTACTACCATGGATCTGCATTGTATTGGTCGGCAGCCATGTTGTATGTCATATGAGATTGTGTACTCAGAGTCAGTTGTACTGCAGCAACATCCTTCGTCCGATAAGTCCATTGCCATTCCTTCTGTCAAAGCATTTCACCTATCCAGTTTCAACAACTTCATGCTTTGGGGGGCATTATGTTAGACCTAAAATCTTACCATTCATAAGAATCAGTGTAAACATCCCTAAAGTATCTATGACTGAGTTGTTAGCTTGGAAGAGATCCTGACCTTTTCCTATTGAGTTTTCTAGGGTCATCGCAGGTTGTCCTCATGCAACATGCGACGTCGCAGGTTCTCCCATTGCAGCATGCGACGAGGTTAGTTAATGGACTAAAATAGATTCTTCAAGCCCATTCTCAAAGCTGGCTAACATGGATCCCTATCCCTAGCCTTTTGGGAGAGCCGACATTCGGTTTCTAACCTCTAGGAAGGATCCCCTATCTCTCTCCTATCATATCTCAACCTACCCTATCCACTTAGTCCTATATAAGAAAAGCTCATTCCCATACCAAAGGGAGGAAGGCTATAACACTTTCATGCTAGTGAAATTGGTTTGGGTTACCTCTACTCATCTCTTGGGAGACCTATACTTCCTTTGGAGGCTTTGGCATTGGCTTGGATGGAGAAGGACTGCTACGTTAAGCTTCGGTTGTAATCTTTCTCTTCTATGTACTTTCCCTATTTATACAGTAATATAAACGCTTTCCACCAAATATTGTTGTGTTGATGATATTTTGTGTAGTTTACCTGCTTAACTGTTTACTTAGATTTGTTACTGTTTAGATGCATTTTACTCGTTTGTACTGTTCTGTATGTCTTGATAGGTCTTGCAGCTGAGATCTGATGACCGTGAAGCATGGAACAACATCAAGGAGAAAGGTCTACAAACTTGAGGTAAGACATCTAATTACCTGATCCTTAACTAGATCTAGGAAAGTGGTTTATGTTTTGTTCTATTTGTTCTAGTATCACATTGAGCTAGGGAGATCATGCCTTGAGTCTGCTCTTGGTAGATTGTCCGATAACAAAATGGTTAGGATCATTTCGAAGCAATGTGACCATGCTCGTGGCACCTCGAATAACGAAAAGGAACATTATGATAATCAAGAATTTGTGAGTGAATTTCCCCTCGAACCTCAATATCCACAATCTTTGCCAATCCATCCCTAGTTTAAACATCCACTAAAACCTTTGTGATTGTATGATTGAGGCCCATCCCTCCTTACAAACTTTTGAGGAATTTTAATAGTTTTCAAAATCATTGTTGGGAATAATATCCTTGGACATGGTGGCTTGGTTCATGGTTTGGAGTTGTGATGCTATTGGCCCATGGTATCGCCTTCCAACCCATGGTGTTTCATTAATGGATTCCATATACTATTTACTTTTTGCTCATATTCTTGATTAACCACTATTAAAAGTGGCCAAGTAAAATTTTATTTGTTTTTTGTGTTTTTTTGTGTACAAATAATATGATCTGTAATTTTTATTTTAAAAGCTATGAAAAAGTACCCTTGTTAAAATTTTATTTATGTTTGCAAATTTTGTGTAGAAATAATATGATTTGTAATATTTTATAAAAAAAAATATTGGTCAAGCTCTAGGTCTCGGTTGAGGTATAGGCTGAATCGAGCCTTATAAAACAAATCCCTCTATGCCACCCTTTCCAAATGTATTATCCATCTTCATAATTCACCCATATGTAACATACCGATATTCCTAATGTGAACCCTAGGAGGGTGAGTGTTTTCATCATTGAGTGTTCGACAACTGCCAATGGTGGGAAGAAAAATGGGATCTAGGTGATAGGGTCAACGGGTGGAATGCCCATAATTTTGATCCTTGGGATGTATTAAATTAGATTATGTAAATTGATGTAAATATGCTTGTATATTGGATTCCTAGTGTCGTGCTCAAGGCCAAGGCCCCACTAGTGAATGTATAAGGTAAATATTTCCATATGGGCCATGTGGTTGGCTTGTCATGATGACTCAAAAGCTATGTAAATATTATGTTGAAAGATAATAAAATGGTTCAAGATGGTTGTGTGAATAGCACTAGAGGGGCTATGATTCCACTAGAGGGGAAGATGAAAAGGGGGCATATGGGAGAGTCAATCCCATGTTGCCAAGTGTAATCCATAGATGGGATATGATTCCACTAGAGAGGAAGAGGAAAGGAGGGCCTATGGGAGATTCAATCCCATGTTTCCAAGTGTCGGCCTTAGCATTCATTGATATGCTTCCATGTGCCTTGAATAATCCAATTACTTCCCTTTAACTTATTAACTCCAATCATTGAATGCATATGGGAGGTTGGTGGGGAAGATATTCTCATGCAGTTATGTAAGCATGGGATGATTATACTTCTATGACATTGTAAGAGTCCTTTTCTTCTACGGATAGAAGTAATGCCATTAGTATTTTAACCTTCCTCTCATATCCTTTGATATATATCACTAATTCTCCAGAAGAGAACAGAGGCATTGCATTGCAAGCCTTCAGGTTGTCTCGATTATGAATCAACTAGAGATTGGAGTTGGAAAGGAAAAATTGTAGACAATAGAAGGAAGAGGACAGTTATAGGTGAGCATAAAGGTTGTGCAGTATAGGATTCATTATCCACTATTATGTGTTTCTCATTAGATGATTGAGAATCCATGATTTGATTCTATGTGGAATTCTCTAAAGTCATACAATAGCTTGGACTCTTACTGCACACATTGGTAAGCACGAGAAGGGTTACATTTCTTGGGGGAACTATGGAGCAGTGAAGGGAAATGCCTCCCTTGTGGTATTTGGGGTAGTGAAAGAGAGTTCCATGGTTATGATGGCCGAGTGAGATTGATGTTGTGCTCAATCATTGAGATTAGATCTTAGTTGTTGGTGGGGGGACCAGTCATGTTAGTTCGATTAGTTCTCAATGCACAAATGGTTAATATTAAAAGTGAAAAGGTTCACTTGGTGATCCACTCCATTCATGAGGTACCATTTCTCATTACAGCCTAATCAAGTACTAATACACGAATAACTGAGATTTAAAGTTGAAATTTTCATGATTGATCCACACCATTCGTGGGGGACCCTCCTTCATTACCTTTCAACCATGCACCCGTGCATGAACAACTTAGGTTGAAAGCCTAGAGTTGCATGATTAAATCTAAACCATTCGTGGAGGGGTCCTACCGGTTACTAATCGGGCATGTACTAGTGCATGAATGATGGAGATTGTAAGAGGGGAAGCAACATGGTGGATCTGCACACACTATAGGAGACCCAACTTCATTATCTCTTACCCTTGTTCCTATGCACAGACAACCGATATTAGTCAATATATCCTCGATTAGTCTCTCTCCTATGTGACATAAATTACACTCATTGGGAGGAAATAAATATCGTGGGATTGTAAATTCTTACAATTCAGTTTCTCAGAGAAAAGCTTTGACCAATGATCGAACATCTCACTTGGGTTTGTTGGCAATGGATATTTCCTAGTTTTTTTTCTTAATCTACTCTAGCTTCCAAGTTCCCTCCTTTTGAATCTAATTAATTTTAGTTATTCGTTCTTCTAACCTTTCAAGAGTGGGAAAAAAATTCTTGGGCATGGCTCGTAAGTAGTTAGGAATAGTGCAAAATTGTGTAATTTGCAAACATTGGAGAGATAGGGAATAATCGTTTGATGACTTGTTTTAGGAACAACAAAACTAAGGTTGTAACTTTCAGTTTGGGGATAAAATTGAGTATGATTATTGTCATTGGAAATTTTATCCTTAGGGGGATGAGTATGCATAATCGAAATATGAATAAGCACCTCAAATATTCCTAAAATAATCGAATAGAAAATATCACGTAGCCTTGACTTGAGTAGTTTCCATAATGCTTGAAAACGAAACTTATGATTTTATGAGAATGTAATGCAGCTAGCAAATTTTATTGCATGAACACTTTTGTAGATGAAATATCATATCAAGGACATTTAGGGGTCAACATTCAAGATATTGCATCTAGAGATCCTTGGGCTTGGTTGGGCCAAGAAAGATATCACCTTGGATGATGCACATGATCCTTATGAAGCTGCAACAAATGCCATGGGAGGAAATATACATGATGAGAATGTAGATACATAGTCTAATGGCCATAGAAACCAAGTAACTCCTCCATATATTGCAGATACCATACAAAGTTTTGGAGTGGAGTTACAAATTTAAAGAGTAGATAATGAAAGGCTAATTAGAGCTCAAGAGGAACATAACCATTTGAATGCACCATGCAACAAAGATTGACATAAATTTAAAGGAAGATTCACCATGGATAGAAATAAAAGAATAAGGATAAGAGTGGGAGTATCTCAAGGAGGGATTCTCACAAGAGGTCCCATAACTCAAGAAGGAATTCTAGATATAGAACATATAACCTAGAACTTTCTGCTAGTGAGTCATCTCCCTCTAAGGACTCCACCAACAATCCTAGTTGTTCATCATGTAAGAACAAGAGGAAGAGACTTTTCAGGGACAACTCACATGGAGAATTTTAGAAGGTCAAACCCCCTACCTTTGATGGAAAAGTGAAATTTGGATAAGAAGAAGGATAATTTTGACCAAAGGAGGGAAGGATTCAAGCCTCCTCATTACGTAAATCGGTGAACGCATCCATCACATGGTGAGGCTAAACCAACAAAATTGTGGGGAATAAACCAAGGGAGCCCCTTCAATGTTGGGGATGTGGAGAGAACCACTTGCTCGGAAATAACCCACATCAGAATGGGAGTGCCAACCACGTTCACAACATCCAAGAGGATGAAACTATGGGTGAGGTATATAGGACCATCCCTAGAATCTATGTTGCACTAAAGGAACGAAAAATAGACCATCAATTATTTGTGGTTGAGGTTGAAGGTAAAATTTCTAAGCATTTTGTTTCTATTTTAATTGACCCTAGATCTACTCATAGTTATGTTACTCCTATAATTGTTGAGATTTGTACTTTTGAGAAAAGAAAGCATAATAGATCATAGTTGGTCCAGCTAACCACTGGAACCAAGAGAAAAGTTAGTGAAGTAGTGGAGAAATGTCCATTAGAGACGGATGGAATATTCACATAGGAAAATACAAATATTTTCCACTTGGTTCCTATGATGTTTTCATTGGAATGGATTGGTTAGAAGCAAATCGAGTTAAAATTGATTTCTACAACAAGACTTTTGAATGTGTTGATGAAGAATGAAACCCGAGGATAGTACAAGGCATTCTAAAGATGGTTTTTGTTAGACAAAATTCATCCTTGATGAAGAAATGTTTTATAAAATGATGCCAATTGTATGCAACCAATGTATTAGACATAGCATAAAATGAACCTCCCAATTTGGAGGACTATCAAGTCTTGCAAGAATTTAGTGATGTGTTCCCTAATGTATTGTCGGCACTTCCTCTAAAGAGGGATATTGATTTCACAATTGGAATCTTGTTCTACGAGTTGCACCAATGTCCAAGACACCTAATAGAATGAGTAACCCATAATTGATGGAGTGAAAATGCAATTACAAGAGTTGTTGGAAAGGAAATACATTCGACCAAGTGTGTCTCCATGGGGAGCACCAATGCTATTTGTGAGAAAGAAGGATGGAACTCTTAGATTATGCATTGATTACAGACAATTGAATAAAGTTATAATGATGTCATCTTTGATCAAATGAGAGGGGAAAATGTATTTTCAATGATTGATTTAAGGTTTAGTTACAATCAAGTCAGAATCAAAGAAGAAGACATCCACAAAACAAACTTTAGAACAAGGTATGGACACTATGAGTTTGTGGTGGTTCCATTTGGTCTCACAAATGCACTAGCTACATTAATGTGTCTCGTGAATATTGTTTTCAATAAGTACTTGGATATGTTTGTTCTTGTTTTTTCTGGACGACATTCTTATTTATTCTAAGAATGGAGAGGACCGTGAAGAACATTTGAGAATGGTTTCACAAGTGCTAAGAGAGCATAAGGTATATGCAAAGCTAAGCAAATGTGACTTTTACCAAAAACAAATTCATTATTTGGGTCACATTATTTTAGAGGAAGAAATATCTGTGGATCCAGAAAATGTTGAACCCATTATGAATTGGCCAACCCCAAAGATTGCGATCGATGGGAATATTTTATGGGTCTCCTTGGTTAGTATGGGGATTTCATTGAAGAATTCTCCAAAGTTTCACACCCCATTACTTCCTTCCAAAATAAGAGAATGAAATTTGAGTAAATACAGAGATGTGAAGAAAACTTGGAGTTGTTGAATAAGCTTCTTACTAGTGCACCAATTCTAAAGATTGCAAATCAATAAAAGGATTTTGTGCTTTGCATTGATGAATGTAAACAAGGAATTGGAGGAGTTCTTATACATGACAATCATGTGTTATGCTACGAGTCTAGAAAGTTGAAGGAACATGAAAGGAATTTTGTTACCCGTGATTTAAAGCTTGCTTCCATAGTGCATGCTTTGAAAATGTGGAGGCATTATTTGATGGGTAGGAAATTTGGGCTTAATATTAACCATTGTGGTTAAAAACATTTGTTTGAGTAGCCAACATTTAATGCAAGGCAATCTAGATGAATTTAATTTTTATATGAATTTGATTTTGAAATCAAACACATAAAAGGGAAAGAAAAGAAAGTGGTTAACGCAATTAGTAGAAAGTGCAAGTATTGCATGTAATATCCATTAGTGGTTTTCAAACATATTCAAGGGAAATGATTGTTAATTCCCTTGTTGAAGATGAATATTATGTGTAAGTAAGGGATGAATTACAACATCCGAATTTGGAAAAGAGGTATGAAGGTTATCTTTCAGAGGAAGATGGACTTCTTACCTATAAAAATAGGATGTATATTTCCAATGCTACATATTTGAGAAGAATTGTTATGGATGGAATCCATAAAATGCCATATTTTGGCCATCCACGATACTAGAAACAATTTCTACAACAAGGAAGCAATATTTTTGGCCAAGAATGAAGAAAGATGTTGTTGAGTTAATTTATAGGTGTATGAAATGATAACAAGTAAAGGTTGAACATCAACACCCAACAATTTTATTGTAGCCTTTTCCAATTCTGGGTTGGAAATGGGAAGTGATAACTATGGATTTTATCACGGGGTTACCCACTACTTCAAGAAAGCATGATTCCATCATGGTTGTGGTGGATAACTTATCTAAGGAAGCACAATTTATTTTAGTTAGATCTACTCATAAGGATGATGAGATAACAAGAATATTCATGAAATAAATATTCAATTTGCATGGGTTACCCAAGGAAATTATATCAGACCGAGATAAAAAAAAATTACATCTAACTTTTGGAAAGATCCTTTTGCAGATTTGGATACACAACCGAATTTCAATATTTCCTACCATTCATAGATAGATGGGAAAATATAAAGGGTAAATTAAGTTATTGAAGACATTATCCGCATGTATGGATAAACGATCCAAGTGGGAGGATTATCTACACTTGGTAGATTTTGCATATAACAATGGGCATCAAGCATCATTGAGGATGAGTCCATTTGAAGCTTTGTATGGAAGATGGTGTAGACCCCAGTGAGTTGGGATAATCTAGTGAGCAAGATTGTGCTTGGGACATAAATGTTGAAGTAAATGGAACAAGAAGTTGCAAAGATTAAGCAAAATTTGAAGGCAACCCAAGATAGATAGAAAATCTATGCAGATAAGAATTGAGTGTATAGGGAATTCAATGTTGGGGATCATGTTTACCTCCGAGTGAGGCCAAGGAAAAGTTCCTTGAAGCTTGGAATTGGTGCCAAGTTGTCACCAAGATATTGTGGGCCATTTGAAGTACTTGAAAGGATAGGTCCATTGCATATAGAATTGTGTTTCCTACTAACACTATAGCTCATAATGTTTTTCATGTTTCTTTGCTTAAGAAATATGTACATGATCCAACAATGTGATTGATTGGGATGTGATTCAGGTGGAATCTGAGGGAGAGTTACAAATAGAGCTACTATGCATCCTTGATAGGAAGGTAACATTGCTTTGAAACTAATCCATCGGACAAGTAAAGGATGCCATTAGGGAGGCATATCCATTTTTGTTCCAATTTTGAGGAAAAAACCGAGGATGGTGTTATTCCAAGGGGAAGGGGACTGTAATACCCCCAGTTTTGATCATTGAGGTGTATTAAATCATATTATGTAAAATGATGTAAATATGGTAGTATGGATTCCTAGTGTGGGGATCAAGTCCAAGGTCTAGATAGTGAATGCCTATGCATGTATAATGTAAATATTTCCATATGGGAAATGTGGTTGGCTTGTGATGATGACTCAAAATCTATGTAAATATTATGTTGAAAGATAATAAAATGTTCCAAGATGGTTGTCTAAATAGAACTAGAGGGACTATGATTCCTTTAGAGGGGAAGAGGAAAGGGGGGCATATGGGAGAGTAAATCTTGTGTTGTCAAGTTTCAACCTTAGAGCTCATCCATTTTATACCATGTGCCTTTAATAATAAAATTACTCCCATTTGACTTATTAACTTCAATCATTGAATGCATATGGGAGGTTGGTGGAAAAGGTCTTCTCATGCAATTATGGAAGCATGGGATGAATATATTTCTATGACATTATAAGAGTCCTTTTATTATATGGTTATAAGTAATGTCAGTAGTATTTTAATCTTATTCTCATATCCTTTGGATTCTATCACTGATTTGTTAAATTTTGAGCATTAATTCACAATACTCTAGGATCTTCACTGAGAGAATAACATATACAGTATATCAATGCATAACAATCACAATAAGCATGACAAGCATCACAAGAATCAAAAGCATGAGAGACAAGAGACACAACATTTCCGTGGGGAAAACCCTAAGGTGAAAAACCCCACAACTTCCTCAGAGATAGAGAGAGCAATGGCTCAACAAAAGTACAACCCAAATACACTGAGATAGTCTCCTAGTAGCAGATGATCCTCCTCCTCACTAGTGTGCCACTTTCTGAGTGAGAGAGAGATACTTTTCCGAATGATATAAATAGAGATCACCTGATCTCTATTTATACTAACCTGTTTTCCCAGTGACCTTATGGGGCCGACTTGTCTAGCTAGGTACATCCACATTATAATATATATATTTCAAGGCCGACCCCACATGGTGGTCTAATAACCCATCAGCAAGTACACACACTTGCGACACTTGTAAATCCACATGACGACACTTCCTTATAGAGGAATAACACATCTCTAATAAGGGTACAATAAATATATATGAAATACATAGATGAAATAAATTCCGAAGTTACATATACATCAACACTCCCTCTTAACTAGGAAGGTATTTCTTGACACAGATCTGCTAGACAAGTCTTCTTCTCGGGATCATCATCATCGATGCATCGTCATCGTCATCGTCACTGTTGCTGCTATCTCAACCAATCTCTGACTCTACTCGTCATAGGAAGTTCTACAGAGCCAGTCCTTTTTCATATTGGATGTAGGCCCACCACCTGCAGGTATTTGTCATCACTGGACATATTGTGGAATCCTCAGGGCTTATTACGTGCATCACAAAACCTCGAAAGAGCATCCCAAGCTGTTATGAGCACACGACTCTACCTATAGGATCTCCCAGGGCCATATTATATGTGACCTCACCACAAAACCTCGCAAGAGCATCCCAGGATGTTACGAGCACGCAAATCTACCTATAGGATCTCCCAGGGACAGATTATATGTGGTCACCACAAAACCTCGCAAGAGCATCCCAGGCTGTTACGAGCACGCAGCTCTACCTATAGGATCTCCCAGGGACAGATTATATGTGGTCATGGCAAAACCTCGCAAGAGCATCCCAAGACTTATTACGGGCACACAGCCCAACCTATCGGATCTCCCAGGGACAGATTATATGCCATAGGACAAAACCTCGAAAGAGCATCTGCCAGATATCCCAAGGCACGAATTACATGCCATAGGAAAAACCTCGAAAGACTATCTGCAGATCTCCCAGGGCCAAATTATATGTCCTCCCAGAGCAAAACCTCGAAAGAGCATTTGCCAGATATCCCAGGGCACGAATTACATGCCATAGGAAAAACCTCGAAAGACTATCTGCAAATCTCCCAAGTCCAAATTATATGCTCATCTGCACAACCTGGTCCACGGCCATAGAGTATCAACCTGATACTCACCATACTTCATCCTGATGTACACATGATCATCCTGATCATCATCACTGCAACATCCTGCTGCATGTCATCTGGAGCAACATCCTGAAGCTCGTCATCCACGATCATCCTGATCATATAATGCATCTACCTGATGCATACCAAGTATCTACCTGATACATATCATCATACATGATCCACCTGATCATACAATGTATCCACCTGATACAAATACAAATACATGATACATATCACCATACATGATCCACTTGATCATACAATGTATCCGCCTGATACATATACAGATACATGGTCCAAGCATCCAACATGATGCATACAAAATACATACAAATGATCCTACTGATCATATCCAGCATCCAACATGATGTGTACATACATACATAAAAATGATCCATCTGATCATATCCAACATCTAACATGATGCGTACATACATATATAAAAATGATCCAACTGATCATATCCAAGCAGAAACCAGAACATCATCTTGATGCTCATCATCCAGCGCTTACATCCACGACCATGTGAAGGATCCTCCTTCCGACATGCTTGGAATGGCTTCAGCAAATGTGACCATCACTTCTTCCTCAAAGTGGCCTCGATCTGAAGAATGCCAAGCCTCTCTCTGAAGTACTTGAACTTCACCCTGGCTAGTGGCTTCGTCAGCACATTTGCAATCTGCTCGTCCGTCGCAACATACAGGAGCTTCACAGCTCCTCTCTGCACCATATCCCTGATATAGTGATATTTGATCTCTATGTGTTTCGACCTGTCATGAAACACTGGGTTCTCAGACTTCACACAACTCTGGTTATCACAAAAGATACCAGTAGCATCCAACAGGAGATCAAATAACTCAGACAGTAGCTTCCGTAGCCATACTACCTCACAACTAGATGAACAGGTTGCAACATACTTTGCCTCAGCTGTACTCAGTGCTATGCAGGACTGCTTCCTGCTAAACCAAGAGATCACACCTGATCCCATATTGAAGCAGCATCCAGATGTGCTCTTCCTATCTGTAGCACTGCCAGCCCAATCTGAATCAACATAACCCTGCAGGTTAAACTTTTGATTCGCTTCATACTTGAGCCCATAATCCACTGTACCCTTTAGGTACCTCAGAACATGATTTACAGCAACCAGGTGAACACTCCTCGGATCTGTCAGGAACTGACTCAATGTGTTCACAGCAAAGCAAATGTCTGGTCTCGTGTTCGTCAGGTACATCAAGGAACCAATCATCTGACGATACATAGAGACATCAACCGGCTCAGATGAAGCATCACATAGAAGCTTCAGATTCGATGCCATAGGTGTGGCCATGGCCTTGCAATCCATCATCCCAAATCTCTTCAGGATATCTACTGTGTACTTCCCTTGACCAAGGAAGATCCCACCTGCACTCTGCCACACCTCCATACTTAGGAAATAGTGCATCATTCCCAAATCTTTCATATCGAATTCAGCAGAAAGCTTCCTCTTAGTATCTGCAATCAATCTGTCATCTCCTGTTACAAATAAGTCATCCACATACAGGAGTAGAATCATAGGATTCCCTTCCTCAACCTTGTAGTAAAGGTTGGAATCCGCTTTACTCTTGGTAAAGTCCAAACTAGATAGGAAACTGTCCATCCTACCATACCAAGTTCTGGGAGCTTGTTTTAAGCCATACAAGGCTTTCTTCAATCTGTACACATATGACTCCCTGTCATGTATTTTGAAACCGAGTGGCTGCTCCACATATACTTCCTCTTCAACTACACCATTCAAGAAAGCAGTCTTGAAATCCATCTGGTGTATTTTCTATTTCATCACTTTTATATTTCTTTATGCTGCCATCTGCAGCATGTTTGATTTGATAGATCCATATGGAAGTCATAACAAAACTTCCCTTCAGGTCTTGGGACTACATCCCAAACATCATTCTTCATGATCGACGGATCATGGCATTCTTCCCGTATCCTGGGAACTTCAATATCTTCAATAGATAATTTTGTTGCTTGAACAAATGTTGTAGTCCTTCTTTTGTAGGTGAAGGTATACGGTCTTTTCCTACAAAACAAGTTAAATTGCATGATTAGAAACATCTCATAATTTTCAGACAAATTCTTACACAAAGAAATATGTCATACAGTCATGCAATTATCTTAGCCAATGCTTCAATACAACATTTATCTATGTTCCATAACTTTCTAGATGCCTTCTAGTCTCTACCAGAACATTGTTAAGAGTTTGCACTACTCCCAACATGTCAGCAAAGAGGTTTCATTCTAGATAAGTAGCAATGGAATGTTGTACAGTGCCATAGGCCACTAACCCAAGACATGCATATTAGTAGTATACTGTTCATTAATGCAATCATTCTAATATGCACAATACATATCCTAAGTCTAGGAGCATGAGCATAAACATCATTGAACAATTTTATTTAAGCAAACAAATATGCAAGAAATGATAATTAAAATACTTATCTTTGTTTGTTTGTTGGGTGGACTCCCTCTGAGTCTTTGCTTCCTTACAGGAGCTGCTAGAGTCCTTCCACACTTTTCTATTGTGGAATGTAGAGAGATAGACAACTCCCTCTGAATATTTGCACCCTTGTAGAAACCACTGGAGTGTGCTCTTGATCTTTTCTTCCTGGATTACCTATTCTTGAACTCATATTCATCCTTGGTCCCTATGCATGCTTATTAGTATCATGATTGTGTTATCCTTGTGATCTCATACAAAATCATACATTCATTAGTATACTATTAAAACACAATAATCTCAAGCATGTATAGTCATGATCATTTCAAACAGAAATAATAAGCATTAGCATTCAAGGTTTATATAGGACTCTTATGGTTAGTCATTTCATAAGAAAAATAACATGTCTAAACCTGTAATTACTCAAACCTATGACTCTATGAACAATCATCATCAATCATGCCATGCATACTGATATAAGAAACACATACCTAGTCACCATATTTGCTAGTTATGTCTATCAATGCGTTCTTGTTCTCTTCAATGACCTGCATAACTAATTAGTTAACTTTTGCAAAAACAAATTATACATACCTCTATGTGATCCATGACTATGAATGAATCTTTGTCTTTATGTCACCATGGCATGTTCAGGTTGTCCCTTCAATTTGTACAAACCTCCCTCTTGCTCTCCAATCACTACTGCATCATCAATTGTTTTACCCTTTTGCCACATTAGGACTTGGCCATCTACAAATGAAACCCTCATACCTTTTGCATCCAATGCAGAGATGGAGAGTAAGTTCTTCTTGAGCCCAGGTACATAAAGGACTTCTTTCATCTTCAAATATTTTCGAGAATCTAGGTTGTAGGATGCTTCACCACTTCCTTTGATTGGGTATTGATAATCATCCCCAAGTTTCACCTTATGGGGTGATTCATGTTCAGATAGATTCACAAAAGATTCCTTAAACCCAGTCATGTGTTTGGAAGCCTCACTATCAATCAACCAATCATTACAACCATGGGAGATGGTACCTGTGAGACCAGATATCAGAACATACTCTTCTTCACTTGATGAGTTATCATCACTTTCTTCCCTAGCCTTCTTCTTGGGTGGTTCATCATCCTCGGCAGCATGAGCATGAAACCTTCTTTTGCTGCCCTTCTTCTTCTTGTTGGAGTTGTTGTTGTCCTTCTTGTTCTTGGGACAATTTATGGCAATATGTCCTTTCTCATTACAGGTGAAGCATATTCTTCTTTCTTTGAAGTGATGTGAAGATTTCTTGGAGTGAGATGACTCTCTCTTGGACTTCCCTTTCTTTCTAGTTGTTACTTGATCCGGGAGACTCTTGAAAAATAAGATTGAATCTTTTCTCCATTCTGAAACTTTACCCCTTTCAATTAGTTCTGCAGGGTCATCTTCCGATTTATGTTCTCCCCTTCAAATAGCTTGGTCAAAGAGTCATACATCTCTTTGGGTGTCTTTAGAGAAGACACATGGGGTATGCGATGGTCTTTGATAGAATCGGCAATGATTCTCTTTGCCTTGACCAAGTTCTTCTTATGCAATACTTTAGCCTCTTCATCCTTTGGGATAGGGATGTCTTCTTTTATATATGAGTCCAACTCATTCTCTTCTAGGATTAACCCAATCCTATACTTCCAAGCTCGGAAGTTATCAACCCCTTCAAACTTATCCTCAAGCTTGGTGTGGAGAGACATCTTAAAGAGTACTTCAAATGGAAATAGAAAAGATTTAGGTCTTACCACTTGAAATGTTGAAAACTGGATCTGGTCTCGGATTAGGGTTTGTCGGAAAAACCCTAAAAATTCAAAAATGTGAATTTCAAATTTCTGAAAGGATAGAAAGATGTGCTTTGATGAGCTGATCAGCCTGGTGCATTCAAAATTTGAGATCAACAAAGTTTTACCCTTCAGATTTGACTTTTTGTCCTCCCGGGTTCACTAGGGAGACCCCTGAATTAGGGTTTGAGTTTCCCGGAGATCTACCCAGCCAAAAATCTCGATCCAAAGCTCTAAACTTCGATTTTTTGCAAGGAGCTTCCAGCTGTGTCTTCATATTCCAGAAATTCCTATTTTGTGGAAAACCTAATTTTTAGGGCCAAATCTGAAAATGCTCAGAATTGAATTCTGATTGGACAGATAGATGCGCATTGATGAGTAGAGTCAATCTACTATACTGATTTTCCAAAATCTGTGGAGAGAAACCCAATAAACAAGAAACTCAAGTTTTCGTCACTGCAAAATGTCTTCTTCTCAGGTTAGCTTTGATACCATGTTAAATTTTGAACATTAATTCACAATACTCTAGGATCTTCACTGAGAGAATAACATATACAGTATATCAATTCATAACAATCACAATAAGCATGACAAGCATCACAAGAATCAAAAGCATGAGAGACAAGAGACACAGAGTTTCCGTGGGGAAAACCCTAAGGTGAAAAACCCCACAACTTCCTTAGAGATAGAGAGAGCAATGGCTCAACCAAAGTACAACCAAAATACACTGAGATAGTCTCCTAGTAGCAGATGATCCTCCTCCTCACTAGTGCACCACTTTCTGAGTGAGAGAGAGATACTTTTCCGAATGATCTAAATAGAGATCACCTGATCTCTATTTATACTAACCTGTTTTCCCAGTGACCTTATGGGGCCGACTTGTCTAGCTAGGTACATCCACATTATAATATATATATTTCAGGGCCGACCCCACATGGTGGTCTAATAACCCATCGGCAAGTACAAACACTTGCGACACTTGTAAATACACATGACGACACTTCCTTATAGAGGAATAACACATCTCTAATAAGGGTACAATAAATATATATGAAATACATAGATGAAATACATTCCGAAGTTACATATACATCAACATGATTCTCTAGTAAAAAACAGAGGAAATTTTCTACAAACCTTCAGGTTGTTGTCTCGATTGTGAATTAACTAGAGATTGGCGTTGGGAAGGGGAAATTTCAAATAATATAAGGAAGAGGATGGGTGTAGGTGAGTATAGAGGCTAGGAAAGATATGAACCATTACTCACTGTTATTTTTTACTCATTAGATGCTTGAGAAGCCATGATTTGATTCAAAGGGGAATTCTCTAAAGGCATACAATAGCAAGGAGTTTTACTGCACCCACTAGTAAACACTGTAAGGGTTGGATTTCCTGAGGGAACTGCAGAGCAGTGAATGGAAATTCCTTCCTTGTGTTGTGCGAGGAAGTGAAAGAGAGTGCCATGGCTATGATGGTTGAGTGAGATTCTTTTAGTACTTTGGATGAGCAGATTGGATAAGCATGAGAGAAAATGGGTTTTGGGATGAGAGAGAGAATCCTATAAGTGTTACCTTCTCCTTGGTAGCCTCATAGATCGACTTGGGGGTGGTATCTGTAGCTGATATTTAAAATTAGGTGGAAAATTTCTCTTACACATCCAGTTGCTTGGATCTCTTCTTTTGTTAAAAGATAAGTATCCCTTATTGTGGATGAGTGTGCAATGTTTTTATTTAATTCATGTTATGAATGTCTTGATGTGCATGATGTGTGTGTGAATTATAGTTTAATTCCACTATGTTTATATCCATGCGCCTGCACATGCATCTCTTAATTCATGTTGTCCATGGTAGCTTAAACTAGTTATAAGAGTGTAATTACCCCCTTTTGTTGGCAGAAGGATGGAGGGGTACACCACATAGTGGTACAAAATTAGAGATCTAATTTAATTGTGACTATTGGAGTACTCCATCCCCTTGAAAGCATTATAGGGGTGGATGTGTATGTGACAACATGAGTATGTATCGGATTGGCTATCCCAATTAGGAGAGTGGGGGTCCCAAATGTCTATATGGAGGAAGAGATGGTTAACACCTCATAGATGGATGTAATTGTGTAGAGAGGAGTGGATACACTCATGATGACCTGGGGTGAGGTACCATAATATGCCCCCAATCATGAGGAATCCTTGAATATTCTAGTTCCATATCCATATAATACTTTGTTTCCTCACTAGCCTAGGTGAGGGTTAAGATGTTGTTAATATTAATCGTTGTCAAGGTTCATAACGTGTCAACAAATATACAGTGATGACACTTCCATTATTTGGAAACATAATCACGTGGAAGACTAAGGAGGCGATTTTTTTTACAGTGTACATATATCTCTACCCCAACAAGATGTTGTAGTCTAATGGGGCATAAATAACCTTGATATCAATTAAGATAGTTTTTCTCAACAATTTGACGGGATCATTTTGGTACAACCCTTCGCATTGGGAAGGAGGGCCATTATAGGCTTTGAGTGTGATGCTTGATGGGATGAGTTCAAAGGAACCCATTTTTTCCATGCAATAGTGGACATGATACATGTGGATGCGCCTTTGTTAATGATTCCTCGATGAGTGTTGAGGTTTCTTTGTGTAACATGTATTTGAAATGAAACTAGGGATTGAAGTAATGGTTCAATATTGAATAAGTCATAGGTCATTAAGCATGAGTCTGATGGGTCTATAACATTTGATGTGGTTAGCAAGGATTTCCTTTGAGAAGGAGATGTTTGAATAACTAGAGAGGACATGGTTGTAGGTGATTGAGTCAAGTTGTGAACAATGTTATAACTTTGAGCATCTCTTACATGAGGGTTAAGAGTAGTGCATTGTAGAGATGTTTTTGGCACATGTGGTGTAGGGTCACTACTAGGGCACATAATTTACAAGAGTCCACTAGTAGATGCTTGGTTACTTTCTGAGAAGGCTAGAAGTAAGTTAGGTAGAATTATGTATTGTTGGTTGTAGGTCTAAATTTAATCTCTTCTCAATTCATGAAGATGTTTAGATAAGACGAATCCCCCAATTGTGCTAGACTCTAAGGAGGTGAGGAGTGACCTTGTCAGCTAGGAGGAGTTTCCAAATTCTTGTTGGTTTACTATAACTCCTTGCCAGGGGAAGGGGTTGCATAATACCACATGTAGTGTTTGATTGGAAAATGGTTGATTAACACATAAAAAATCAAAGTGATAAGAGAGGTATTTCACTCTATATTCCCTTTCTAATTTTCTATTCTCAATTATGAGCACCAAACAAAGAGCATACTAGACATGGAAAGAGCTTTTAGGTCCCTTGTTTGTGTGATTTGTGATAGCATAAACAATTTTCTTAGAAGTAAAATGTTAACATTTGAAATGTTGTAAGATTGTAACTTGGCTCAAATAATGGAAATAATTGCAAGCGGTAAGTGTTTAACTACTCGGTGATTCCTGAGAGATAATTATAAGCAAGGTAAATCGTGACAACATGAAAATAGGGTCTTGAGCTACGCATCCATCTGCACTAACAAGAAACAAACCATCATCGTGGTTAGCATTAGTAATTTATGATTCCACTTTGTAGCCGCTAAGTGATTTAATTACTAGGAATAATTAATGAGATGCAAAAGGATAGGACTAATAGCCTATAATTCCTCAATATTTTAAATTTGTCCCCTAAAATTAATGAAGTTACTAACCTAAGACCAAAAAACTAAATTTGTGTATATTTGCGTTAATTGTTATATGGACAATTATGCAAGTTTCACAGGACAATAGTCACATAGTGGTTGTGAAACTTAATTGTGTGGCTATTAAGATGGACCATGTGAAACTATTGCAAGAAAGTAGTGGAACTACATATGAAACATTATTGCATGGTTAATAACTTGGATCATGTGAAACTTTCACACGAATCAAAGATTCGACTGAAAAATTTGTGCGGAATATAAAAAATAGTCGCAAAAATCTATAAAATCATGGAAATGTAATTACAAAGACCCTAGCTCCTTATAAAGGTTGTTAAATGAAAAGTTAGGCTTGTTAATGACCCCGCAAGTCACCAAAGATTGGAAAACAACAAAAAACAACATAAGAAGTAAGATGATATGATCTAAACCCAAAGTGAAGTCACCAATTTTTTTGGGGGGGTATTTTGTTGCATTGGAGCAAAAGCTCTTGTTCTAACTAGGTTAGTAAGATCGATTGGAAGCAAGTGGGATCCAACACTCTCTTAGGATGGGTCCTTTTCTTTCTTGAAATATCTCTCTAACATGGTGAATGAAGAACGCTTGGTTCCTTAAGGAAAGAACCCACGAAAGCATGAGGGCAATGAATGGTAGAGATGAGAGAGTGAGATGCTTGATCTCCAAGCTCATTCCTCCAACATAATCTTGTAATTCTTCTCCTCCTTTCAAATGCTACGACATGGCTTTCATTTATAGGTAAATACAAAGCTCCAATCAAGAACCAATTCCAATGTGAATTCTCTTCATTCAAAATGGAACCCTAATGCTTGATGGTGACACTTGGGAATCCAAAGTACTCAACATTAATGAGTTATGGGCTCAAATTCATTATATACATCACCCTAGAGCCACTTGAACCAAGCCTATGACCCATAAATGCACCTAGAAGAAGGCTTCCACATGCTTTAGCAAACTTTTGTGGGTATTGAAGGATATCCCATGTAAGTCTCATGGGTTATGCTATGTGAAGGCACATTAGTGAATAAAAAATATCATTCATAAGGTTTCTTTAGCCTAATAAGGTGTGTATAGTAGCCATGAGGTAGTGTTATTATGCTACCTTTAGCCAATTGATGATGCATCTACATATTTTTGTCAAAATGACACTTTTGAGTGAAATCAAGGTGATAACAACTACCCAAATCCACTAAGCTTAGTAAGTCACAAACCTTTGATTATCATTGACCCCATGAATCATTGTTTAAATCCATTGACCATGGTTGGCCTAAGTGGACCATATTAAATATATACAACATCAAGAATAACATGTATAGGTTGTTCTTTCACCCAAATATTGATATGGAACAATCCTTCTCATTGTTCTTCCTTGTCTACTGTTGTAGTAGGTAGTTCTTGGACTTGCTTTATCTTTGTGGATTATTAATGCAAGGATAACAAACACTCAAGTATGGATTTGTGGGCTTGCTACAATTTTGTTGTGGCTGTTGGAAGACCTTATATAGGCTAATAACCTAAATCATTATTCTTACCTATCTCGATGACCATAGTTCACTTATGTTCTCTATGGTGTTCATTCAAATGGGTAGTTGTTTGATGGTGATCACACCATATTCTTGAGGTAAGCTTCTTGAAATCTCTAGTGGCTTGAGATCCTTGTAGATGTTGCTCTTGCTTACAATGGAACTTTCCTTTACCTTTTTCTTCCTCTACAATAGTATTGGACTCAGGTATTCTTCTTTCAAATTAGCTATTTGGATTTTGAGATTTCCCTTTTTCTCTTCCAATATGAAACTTGAACTTCTCTTCCAATTTTGTTGCAAAATGATAAGCACCTCCCAACATATTGATAATTGGAAATTATATTTCTTCCATTAGGTAATCGTATAAACATGCTTTGAATTTCAAAATACTTGAGCATCTAGGGCTTCTACATCTACTTTAGTCAACATTCGATGATATTCTACGATGAAGTCTAGAACAAACTGACCTTGCTTCTAATGCAACTATTGCCACTGCATGCATTCATCATCAACGTATCCTACAACCTTAAATTCCCCCCTCATAAATTTCTTGAATCCTTACCATGTGGTTATGGGTTGTTGTGCTTGCTCTCTCTATTGAGTGAATGATTCCCACCAAGAAAGTTTGTTTGGTGCAAATTTGGGACTGGTGAATGCAATATTTTCATTGATTTACATCAAAGTACAATTCCATTTGTTGCAACCATCCATCTAGAGATTTGGCATCAATATCTCTGAACAATGGGATTTCAAATATTTACATTTTCTCCCAATGGGTTCCTTCGTTCGAATAATGTGTTGGCTTTAGGATTGGCATTTCGACAATAGTTGTCTGCAGGTTAAAAGTGTTTCATCAGTTATGCAAACTAGTCATAAATCTCTTTGTTAGCACAAAGCTTCTTCCATGACATTATGTATCTCCTTTGCACATAAACTTATTTCATATCCCATAATATTGCTAGTTCAACATACACAAATGTAGTCTAAGGTAGTTGATGTCATCGCCCCAAAATTCTAATATGCCGAACACATCTTGAATGGCATATGATTCTAAAGGCGATGCAACACAGTGGTCGAGAGCATTGGTGCCAATTTGTCAAAGGGAAGGCCTCTAAAATTTAAGAAGGAAATGTCTTATTGAAGATTCTATATATCTAATATAAATTGATCTAAACTCTTAAGATGAATTGGAGGATATACTATCGAAGAACTAATAGCCTATGATGCAGATTTGAGAAACTAAGAAAAACGATAAAGTATTGTAATTAATAGAAATAAGAAAAGTAATTTTCTTTATTAATTGGAATGTAATTTACAAAGAAATCTCTATCATGGACATAAATCTTTAATATAAATACAATAAACTCCATACTCCCTTAGTGTTCAAAATTTATAAACTTCCATACTATCAAATTTACAATGAAAAGATTGGTACAAATGGACAAGAGCTAAACCAATTTCATTGTTGCCTTCATGTATTATTATTGGTTGGTATAATGAAACCAAACCATTCTTACTTAATGATTCATCCAAGATGGATGTTGATCATTTATGTAGTAATGGTTATAACAATCATTAAAAGTTTAATATTTATGCCATATAATATTATATAAAATCATTTTCATTCTTAATTTTGGTAAATATTTCTTATATTTACACACAAAAAAAAATTACATTGGAGAAAAATGGAGTGTGTTGGTATATACATAGGTATTTATATCCTCTTCTTCAAGGAAACTAAAGTTGTATCCAACCCCTTGGCATCTTTGATTAATAGAAAGCCTTTAGCTAACAACTTCATACATACATCTTCCTTCGATAATTGACAAAGTGTAGACAAAGAGCTAACCTTGTTCTCAAAGTATATTTGCAATGAAGTTTTCAAAACACAAACAAGGTTAAAATCCTAAAATAGTGCCAAACATCTTTGAGAGAAGAGTGGACCAAACATTGAAATCACCTAACAACACCACTCTCTAATACAACTTTTCCTTGAAAAAGCCTACATGTTTAAACTGAACAAACTCCTAACAAAACATAGCAAAAAAACAATCTTAAAGGAGCTGCTTCACAGATTTCAACCTTAAGCCCATCTAAAAGACCACTTTGATAAAATTGAAAGAAGAAACAGGAAGCTACTTGAGCTTACTGTTTCTTCTTTCAATCATATATATCCTTCCTTTAATGATATACTTTCTAAAAATTATATAATGTTCACATATGAAAATAAAAATAAACGCATATTATTGGTTTGGCATAGAATTACCAGTAAAATGAAGATTTAAAATTTGTTTTTCTTGTAAATCATTTGTATATAAAAACTCTAATATGGTACATGGTCTGTGCATATACATTGAATTAATATATTAAATTTGAAATAGTGCGCCATTCTTTTACTTCAGTTGCATTTGTTACTCTTGAAATATAAAATTAAAATTTGCAGTTTCCAATTTAATCGCTTCTCTCTCATACATACACATGAATAGTATAATGAGTGTAGCTCATGTAATTGGAAATATTGATGAAGTAGATAAATATATTTGAGACTTAACTCGTGGATAATTCAACTTTGTCCATTCAACTGTATCACTTCATTTCTAAATGGAACTCGCAAAAAATATATTTATTATTGTGTCACAGTGTACAGAAAATAGGAGAAGAGTTTTGTATTGGAAACAAACCAGCAATCACTAGGTGTATACAAAGCAAATGCTGAAACTAGTGTAAGCCTTTAATGGTGTATAAACCAGCCACATTTGATGACTAAGGCCAGGAAGAACTGTAAAGATTAAATTATGATTTCATTGCAAAATTGCCTTCTTCTGCATTGCTTCTCATATAAAACTATCTTTTATAAAAGATGCATCTGGAGATCACTCCCTCACCTAACTGTAATTTGGGGCATGCATAGGCATTGAGCCATGTTAACGATGTCAACTGTTCAGCACCTATCAACTACTAACTCAGAGCACCCAGAAAGATCTAGACTTCGAAGCTTTGTGAGATGGGCCAACCCCCATATGCTCCTCAGCTTCACACAGCCAGATACATCAAGCTCCTCCAAAGATACCAATGTTTCAAGACTTGGCAACTGCTGCACTTCTATAGAATCCCTGCGGTTCAGCATTTGAAGTTTTGCAAGAGAACTTATCCCTTCTATTTTCCTCAATTTAGGACAGTCGATCAATTCCAGTTTTATGAGTCCATGTGGCAATGTTCCAACCTCCACCAAGTTTTCACAACCGTTGATGTGAAGACGTTGAAGGTTGGGGCAAATACTTCCTCCTTCTCCTTCAACCATTTTAAATGACAACTGGCGTAACAAACAATTATATATTGTTAACTTGGCCAACTGATTCAACCGTCCAAGGGAATCCGGCAAATATTTCAATCTGTGGCAGTTCCGCAGATTCAAATTCCTCAAGCTCCTTAGCTCTCCAATGTCACTTGGCAATTCTATCAAGTTTTCGAGCTCCAGATCTAAGATTTCCAGGGACCTTTGATGTGCAAGTTGGGAAGGCAATATTTCAATTCTCTCACAAAAGCTAAGATCTATGTACTCAAGCGTGCAGATGTTTCCAAAGGTTTCACTGGACATAGTTAAATTATAGCAAGCAAGTAAATGAAGATATTTAAGTCCTGTTAGATTCCGGAAGGAAACTGGATGCCTCTCCAGATTCTCGCAGCGGGACAGGTTGATATGTTGCAGATTTGTTAGATTCCCGAAGGAATCGGGAAGCTTCTCTAATTGCGTAGAGTCTGACAGATCGATATATTGCAGGTTTGTTAGTTTCCCAAAGGACTCTGGCAGAGATCTTATTCCACACGACTTAATCGTCAAATGTTTCAATGAAATCAGATCATAAAATTCTTCTGGCAATTCTTCAAGATACAGACACCTGAGCACAATCTGTTCAAGGTGTTTCAACAGCCCTATAGACTTTGGAATATCACGGAGCAGGGGAGATGCAATCTGTAATTCCCGCAACTGCAAAGGTGCCTGCAAAAATGTTGGCATGTTTCAAATATCCTACATATATAAATGATTGCCATCTCCAAACTCTTGGATTTGTAACTCAAGTAATGCACGAAACATCCAAAAAAGCCCTTGGGTATTCATTGGGAACCCTACCTGTGATGCTTCCTTCCACAGCGTTTCCAAGTTCATACTGGTCACAGTTAAAACCCTTAACTTCATCATTGGAATCCAAGAAGGCAGGGAATCGTGATGAGAGTTGTCACAACGAAGCCCTATGAGATTTGGCAACTGCACCACACTTAGAATGCTTTCCAATAGATCATCTTCAGAGTCTTGATTGTCCAAGTAAAATTTATACATATCAATATCAAGAAGTTGCAACTTCTTCATTTTCCTCAGTTTGTCGCGTGAGAAGGATCCATACAAGTTATCAACAACGTTATTAAGACGCATTCTAATTCCCCGCACTTCTGTTACTACCTGTTCATTATTGAAAAACAACGAAAAAATAAAAAACAAGATTTCTATGCACGAATCTATAGAAAATAGAAATGATTGACTACTTACAGATGATTGCTCCAACAAATCATCAATGTTCTCTGTCCAATGCCACAGCCGACACGGCAATCCTGGATCCTTTGCAAGATCTCGTCCCAGATCTCTGAGGTGATCGTGCATTGTAATCTCATTTTTAACGTCCACGTCCACAAGACTCTTGTTTTGTAGACTTTGAAACCCCACCCTGCCTTTGCAGCGAGATCCGTCCCATATTCTTAGGGCGGTATCCCTATTTTCCCCTATGAAAAAACAGACAATGTCCAAGAATATCTGTTTTTCGTCCTTTTGAAGTGCATCGTAACTCATTTGAAGCCTTTTTTGTATCTCATCCGGAAGTATTTCTTCAAGTCTTTCCAACTGGTCTTCCCAAAAATATCTGTCTTTTTCGTAAAGAAGTGCTCCAAACACATTCAAAGACAAAGGTAATCCATCGCAGGCATTTAAATACTTACCAACCAGATCTTCAAATCCTGGGACTGGATGGCCCTGGGTGAAGGCATGCAAGCAGAAAAGCTCTCGAGAGTGTCGTGTATTCAGGCCTGTCAACTTATAAATTGATGACTCTGCCACTCTACATCTTGTCAGGACATCCTTGTCTCGAGAGGTAATCAATATTAAACTGTCAGACTGAAGAGCAGTTCTAATTGGCCGGAAAAGTGCATCTAACTGATTAACATCATCTACATCATTTAAAATTATCAACGCTTGACAAGATAACAGATGGGTTTTAAGCAGCTCAATACCTTCACTAACGCTGCCTATTTTTATATCCATTTGACTCAAGCCTTTCAAAAGATTTTTCTGCAATGATTCTAAAGAGGCTTTACGTGCATTCTCTCTTCTATCAAACAAAAAACAAGATCTATGGTAGAGCGAACTCTTCCTATTGAAAAATTCCTTAGCCAAGGTGGTCTTCCCTATACCACCCAAGCCTACGATCCCCATGACCTGAGCTTTACCACTCTCCTGGGGCTGCACCAATAAGACTTTATTAGAAAAATCTTTAATTTTTTCATCCAAACCGGTTGGATGTTCTGCCACATCCAAGCGGCTTTTTCTCAGCTTTTGCAACACAGACTCAACGACCTCATCTAGCAGCTCCCCCTCGTCCTTAGTTATTCACAAGAAAATACAAAAACTTCGAAACTAAATAAATCTTCTTACATATTGAATCCATAGAGGGAAAGTTGGATTTCTCACCTGTTAAACTTGTCCAGCTCTAGCCCACTTATTTCTGCAACAGTAGAGAAAGCAATCCTCCAATTTCCAATGGTGGTGGAGTTGTAACGCGGCTGACCATCATTCGTTTTCTTCTCTTCGAGGTTGTGTAGGGCTTGAGCATACACTCCTTCCCCCTGCGTCTGCCGCTCAGAGGGCTTGACATGGTGAAACACGGGAATAATGGGCTTCCCCGACTCCACCATCAGGAAGAGCTCATCGAGACACCAGTGAGATTCTGCATATCGGGGCGAGAAGATAGCCACATGAACTGAGGAGGTTTTAATGGCGTCTAGTATTTGAGTAGTTAAAGTATCTCCCACTTGCATTTCCTCCTTGTCCCAAAAGACTCGGAATCCATGTAAAACCAGCCGACGGTAAAGATGGCTGGTGAAGGTAAGTTTTGTATCCGGACCGCGATGGTTTAGGAAAATCTGGTAGCAAAAATTGGTGGGGGTAAAGGCCATTGCCAATTGGAATGTAGAGGTATAAATGGGACCGATGAGATGAGTTTATGAATTTGAGAAACGCAGAGAAACTGTGGAAAGACTGATGAGAAATATGATATACAGGCTTTAAACCCTTCACCCCTCGTTTAGGTGCAGGCTGGAGTTTTGCTATTAGGTCAATTCGATCAGTGATCAAATTTGAAGGGTGGGTCTTAATTTTTATTGGAAGGGTATTTGTTCTTGGAGCCCTTCAAAGATGAATGGCAATTTAAATGATTGTACTTCAATTGACAAATGTAAATTAATTAAATCCTTCCTCCCAAAAATGCAAAAAAAAAAATATTGCCCATTCAAATTTTTACAATCTTAAATAATTGGGCACTCCTCAATAGATATCTACATGATAAAATGGTATCTTTTCAATAAAACGGAATTTGAACACATTAATTTGACATATATGTAAAATTAATTTTACAGTTCATTAAAATAACAACTATTTTGTTGTATTTTTTTGGGTTAGATCCCAAGATATAGTCTTAAAATAAAACTAGAACCATGAGAAAATTAGTCACTGTTAACTATGTACAAAAAAAGCCACTAAGCAAAATGAGGCTACAATAAACCTACAACCAAAATATACATATAAAACCAACCAAAACCTTAATTCAAACTAGAGAGAGGGAAACCATCCAAGCTTGAGAGATGTAATAATGATGGACATTAGCCCCCCCTAAGAAAAAATAATATATAGCAAAAAAAAACATTAAAAAAAAATCCTCCATACTAAGCAAGTTAGCAAGGCTAGCATCATAAGGGCCTGGGCATCAAATTTTTTTGTTCAACACTTGTCACGACAACATACAGGTATGGGATGGACGGGAAATGGAATCAATCCTAAGTCAACTGGAGCCTTGCGACTTGCTGCATGTTTGAGTCTCGAAAACTACCTTTTAAATTGAATCATAACAATAAAAGAAGTTTGTTAATGGCTCAAGTTGCGAAAATTCTAGACACATGAGTAATTAAGAGCTCGAGGCTCTAAAATTTGATGTGTTTTTTACCAATCCACGATTCGGTGAATTTACCAATCCTCTATGTCGAAATTGTTTTCCCTACTAATGCGGGCCACTGCCCTCCTTATTGTCTTACCAAAAGGCATGAGAATGAGGAAGAAGACTCAAAATTATGGACTTCACCATCAAAGAAGCCTTACAATCACATTGGTAAGGAGTGATAAGAAGATCACAACAATCCAACCTGTCAAATCTCAAATGATAGTGCCAGTTAAATATTTATATGGTAAATTTAATATAAGACTTACTTATAGTTGTCTCTTACTCTTTGCGTCTTGACACATTTGATAATTTATGGTTGTCTCTGCGCCTTGAACCAATTGATAATATAAGGTGAGGATGTGCATGCAAAATAATCCTTAGTCATGACTATGCGATGAGGATTTAAATGGAAGAGGATGTAAAGACATGTAATTTTTATACGTATTTTGGTGGCGAGTGTCGAAGAGAAACGTGGTGAGAAACCACATATGTTTGGAAAGATGAAGGGAGATTACATGATCATGATCATGCCATAGAGATCAAATTGAAGACAATTCATGAGCCAAAAATTGTTTTTTTAAATTTTATTAATAACCATTGTGGTGCTTTGGTCAAAATGATTTTTCTAATTCATTGTTTCTCCATATTGTGTGCCTAGTGCCACCTCTCTATATCAATGCATAAATCAACCTCTGCTTGGTTTGTGGCTCTAGCTGCATGCCATTATTTGTAGTTGCATGCCATTGAGTGTTGTTTAGAGTTGTCGTGATCCTGTGACATTCATGCAATAAATGAAGTCTTGTATAGGAGGACTCATCATAGGGGCAATTTGAATTTCATTTTGAGGAAAAATGAGTGGACATTGGTAGCCAGGTTCACATAGGTAGTAGGCACAATGTTTCGGCCTTAGATCTCAGCCCGAAGTGACTTGGGATTCAGAGTCAAATCCCAGTGGCTAGTACCTCGTAGTCATCAGTCATCACTCGTCACCTTGCGAAGCCAAGCAGTGAGTGCATGACATGAGTAAGTGAATTATTATAATTGATGATATTTCCAATATTTTGAATGACGAGTCGAATTTTATAGCATAGGAATTTCAACATAGAAATTGAAATTTATATGGATGGGTAATTTCAAATGTTGCCCTTCTTTTGAAATGTTGATATAAATGATGTCCTTCCTATTGGAAGGGTAAAATTCAGATTTTAAATTTTTTTTGAAGGGTAATTTTAACTTTACACTTCTAGGAAGGGCTAGAACCCTTTGGAAGGGCTAGGAAGGGTTCAAATTTGAACGCTGAATTCGATATGCTCTGCAACTTGCAGAGTGAAAGGACAAGATGTCCAACTGTAAAGTAGTGGTCTTTGGTCGGCCATTGCCAAATAAAATAATCGATTGTGGGGGACCGGGGCTAAACAACCATGGTATACAACTGGACACGGATTCGAATAAGAGACAAAATGTACACTGCTTTTAAAGAGCTGCAGTCGTGTTTGTAACGCTACCTAAATCGGACAAATCCAACCCGAAAGCACCGAATCACCGATGAAGTTTGGGTTCACAACATGAAGTTTGGGAGCATGTTAGAGCGAAGAATCAAGGTGGGTAGAAGACGAGGAAAAAGGGAAATGGGCAAGTGGGTTTTAATTAGGCAATTTATCATTGATCAATGTGTTACCCTTAGATATTTAATAGAAAAAATTTGGGACAAACAAGGTGAAACAACTTATTCGGTTTTTGTAGATTTTAAGAAAGCCTTTGACATGTGCGTAGAGGAAAGCTATGGAGCATAATGGAAGAGCTCGGTATACCAGATGGTTTTAGAGCGACAGTTCACAGACTTTATGAGAAAGTTAGAGTTAAAATCAAAACAAGTGAAGGTATGTCCGAATGTTTTAGTAGTGATATTGGCGTTAAACATGGGTGCCCTCTATCCCCCACTTTGTTTGGTTTATACATTGATAAATTAGAAGAGTGGTTAAGCAAAACAGATGGAAAGGGTGTCTATATAGCAAGATATGTGGTGAAGCTTCTTCTATATGCGGATGACCTTATTCTAATCTAAAAAACAGAGCATGGACTAAGAGAACCCCTAAAGGCCTTAGAACACTTTTGTCAAGAGGTCGAGATGCAAGTGAACATTACCAAAACCAAAGTCATGATCTTCTATTTAAATAGAAAAGACAAACCAATCACCATTCTTTTCGAAGGCAGTCCATTAGAGATAATGAAATAATGCAAATATCTTGGGATTGACTTCCACTATAAGCTCAGATGGGAGACTTGTAGGGCAAAAAGGATACATGGAGGGTAGAAAGCCTCTTACTTACTCCAAAATAGATGCAGAAAAGATGAACTTTGGGATTGGAAAACAAAAAAGAACCCTCTTTGGTCTATTGGTAGCACCAGTCGTTCTCTATGGTTGTGAAGTATGGGGAAGCAGCATGTCAAATTACAGATGGAGACAACTAGAAAGAATTCAGAAATAGTTAATTACCAACAACCTCAAAGTGAAAGCCATAGTCCCATATGGAATTCTATTAGTTGAAGCAGGTACTTTTCCGTTGGAGGCAATAGCAATAATCAAGTTAATAAGCTATTTAAAGAAGGTTGAAAGCATGGATAACCAACGTTGGCCCAAGATAGTTATGGAGGAGTTAGACCGTAGGAAGAAAACTTGGATGAAGCAAAATAAAAAGGGGTTGAGTAAGTGGAATATCAAGCTACATGAATGTCCTAACAACAATAAGGAAATACAAAAATTCGTGATTGAAAACTTTAGGACTGCCATGTGGACCAAGCACAATGGGCGTAAAAAAGCATACTACATCAAAGAGTTTAACCCAAATTGTGACCATGGAGAGAAAGCATATTTAGGGGCAGCTATTAAAGGAAAAGCAACGTTGTTAGTTGTGCAGCTGAGGACGGGTTCAAATCACCTTAGATGTGAAATCGGTAGATGGAGGGTACCCAAGGAAGTTTGGGAAGAGAGAATTTGCATATTCTACAATAAGGGGGTGGTGGAGACAGAATGGCGCTTTGTCATGGAATGTGCAGCCTACGATGACATCCGCATTCGGTATGAAAATAACTTAAAGGTCGACAACATGCATTGTCTATTTGACGAGGATAAGATCAACCAGATTGCTAGCCTTCTAGTCAAGATCCATAGCAGAAGATATGACATTGAAAAGTGTATGGGGAGCAATTAGGGATGTTATCCTCCTTAGGTTGTTCAGCCTTGAGGACGTCATTAAAACCAATCAATCAATCAATTAATCTAAGCCACAATCGTTTCTCCACTTTATATTAATATTTTCAATAATATAAAATGAAATTAAGTTTGATATAATTTTTATAGGGATGTGGATTTTACTAATTAGTGTCATGTAGTTCTTACTACTTTGGATGGCATTGAATATTTATAAAAAGTCTCAATATTTTTTTAAATGTTATGTGGGTGTGGGATTTTTTTTTTAATGTTATGTGGGTATGGAAAATTCATATTAAATTGATTTTGGTAAAATCTAAGAATTTGTATTATGTATATAATATTAATAAATTAAATTTAAAATTTCATAAAAATAATAGAAAAATGATTTATAATAATAAAAATTAAGAAAATAAATCATAAATTTATTTTAATTCCAAATATTTTAAGTAATAATCAAATTTATATATATTTTTATTTTTCTTAGTGCTTATTAAATATAAAATTAAAACGGATTTATACTATTTTTTGTTTTAATCATTATATAGAGGTCAAATTGTATATTGAAGGAATCGAAGGGGTTTGAGGAAACAATAATCTAACTTCAAGTACCTAAATAATCCATATGGAGCCCATACCAAATTCCCATGAACTGGTGATACGAGTCTTCGTTGAATATAAGGAGTTATAATTAGCAATTTGGCCGAGGAAAGGCAACTATAGAAACAACTCTTCTACCGTGGGCATTGATCTAATTTGGCCAATTTGATGGACACTATAGGTATTTTGTCTATTACAATTAACAAAGCACTGAGTAAGAATTGACTCTAAGCAATAAATGAATATCTCTCTACATTCTAAAATTTATTATAACAATTCATTAAACACTTTAGTAAAAGCAATACCATCACATCGACATGGTACTCACATAATAATATTATAGCAATTCATGATATAATGAACAAAATATTCACCCTGGAAACCCTATTGGGAAAAGTAACTTCTAATGATGATGCTTAGTCTTTATTTTCGACAATTGCAAGTGGAAGACAATTTTCCAAAAAAATATAGTTATTAATGTTTTTATAATAATTCCTTGTTCTTACAATGAGTATAATACAACATATATATACAAGAAAATGAGTAAGGGTTGCAACTATTTGAATGCAACGGAGATGATTGTTAACCCTATTAACTAATAATTGATTTAGATTTATTACAATTCATCCCCTCTTAAAATGCTTCGTCCACGAAGCATGGGTAAGGAATAGTGCCTTGATCTAAATCCTTCATTCTCCCAGGTAGCCTCACCTTTATGAAGATTATTCCATTTGATAAGATATTCATATTCACTTCTGGAATGAAGGACTTTAGTTTGGACGTCTAAGATACCTTCGGGAATTAATACTAAATTCCCTTCTTCATCTAAAAAGGGTAGTTCTATTTACAAATGGATTATAGGACCCAATTTTATTTTTTTTAAACAAGAAACATGAAAAACATCATGCAATCTTTCCTTGTTTGGAATATCAAGGGCATAGGCAACTTGGCCATCTTCCGAATTTGATAAGGGCCATAAAACTTGGGTGCAAGTTTATGTTTCTTGTAGTTTTTGTGTGAGCTCTGCTTGTAAGGTTGGAGCCAGACAAACACCCAATCTCCTACCACAAATTCAAAATCAATTCTTCGCTTGTCGTCCTTTTGTTTGATTCAATTATTTGCTTGTTCGAGATGATCTATCAGAATACACAAGACTTCATCCAAAGTAGCTAGATAGTCTTTCACAACAGGAATCTTGAAAGTGTTGACAATAAATTCTTCAATTGGCGGAGGTGGATAACCATACAAGGCTTCAAAAAGGGTCATTTTTGTTGAGGAATGATATGTATTATTGCACCACCATTCTGCAAGTGTAACCAATTGAGCCATTGTGTTTGGCGATCATTCACAAAATTCCTTAGGTACCCTTGAAGTCATTTATTAACCACTTAAGTCGATCCATCTATCTAGGGGTTGTATGAAGTACTCATGGTTAAAGAGGTCCCAACTTGGTGGAACAATTCCTTCCATAAGTTTCTAGTAAACTTGGGATCCCTATCACTAACGATAACTTTGGGGAACCCATGGAGCTTAAATATATTTTGTATATAGCTATCAATGACTTGAATAGCTTTGGCTTTTGATGAAATTCCAATGAATTCTGCATAATTGACTAATCGATCTACAATTACAAATATACTATATTTCCCTTTGGAGGTAGGAAGATCAATGCTAAAGTACATAGATATTTCAGACCATTTCTAAATTGGAATGTGGAGGGGTTAAAGAAGGCTCGAAGGAGCGACTGTTTCAAACTTTTGTTGTCGACAGGTATCACATTCTGGTACATATTTTTTAATATCAGTCTTCATAGCTTTCCGAAAGAAGGATTGTTGTATATTATAATACGTTTTGAAAAACCCCACATGACCCATTGTCAGAGAATCATGATACTCTTTTAAGATTTGAATTTTGAATTTAGCAGAGTTGGGAAAATATATCCTTTGTTTGTACCATAGCATGTCATTCTCCCACGTAAAATTATGATTTATTTCCTTGTTGCTTTCAACTTCCTCTATTAGCTTCTTTATCTTTAGGCTTTTGACATACTCAGTTTGAACCTCTATGATCCATTCAGGAATGACTATGGAAATAGTGCATAGTGTAGCGTCACTTTCATGTTTTATTAATAATATGTTTGCAACCAAATTTTCCTTATCCTTCTTATAAAGAATGTCGAAGTCAAAAACCTAGATTTTGCTCACCCATTTTTGTTGTTCTGATGAAAGGTTCTTCTGGGTTAGGAAATACTTCAAACTATTGTTATATGTTTTGACAAGAAATTTGGCTCCGAACAAGTTGTTTCCATTTAACCAAGGCATGCATCATTGCCAACATTTCTTTGTCACATGTAGATTTTGTTTTCTCATTTAGTTTTAACTTTCAAAGGTAATGTGGTGATTATCTTGCACGAACATGGATCCTATTACTATTCTCAAAGCATCACATTCAAGGACAAATGTTTTCATGAAATCTGGGGCTACCAAAACAGGAGTGGATGCCATTAAGGTTTTCATTTTGTTTAAAAATAGGCTTCAACTTCTTCATTCCATTTAAAGGCATATTTTTTCAATAGTGTTGTTAGTGGGGTGTTACGGGGAATAAATCCCCAACAATTGTTTGAGTTCATTTGTCATAGAGCAAACCCATAAATGAACTCAATTCAAACAAGCAAGCAATTGATTTCTTTTCAAACAATAAAACAAAAGCATACAAAGTTGAAGAAGTACATACCCGGTTCCAATCATTTATAGTTGAATCCCTTGAGTCTTGAGCTTTTCTCCTTTGTTTCAATCCCTTACAACAATTCTGAAATAGAATTAAAAGAAAGTGAAAGAATCGCAATTGTCACATAAAAGATGACCAAATAGCTTGCAGAATTATAACTTTCCAATTCAAAACAAATAATCATTCAAATGAACATCATATATTGGACGGGAAATAGAGAGTTCATTTATATATTACAATTGACAACAAGATAATGGAAAGAATGAACCTAATCATGTTGTTGCACCATTCTGGAACCAGGTTCTAAGTCCTTTATCCCAAGTCACTTTAGCACTTCAACTTCACTCAATATATTTCCAATACAAAGTATGCCCAAGAGAACATGGAGATTCTTTAGCATAATAGGTTTGCAATGAGAAGTATGGAAAACAAGAGTTCCATATAAGTAGTGAAGGATATTGTAGACAAGGGAAATGAGTTGTGCAATTTGATCATAAAGCAGGTTTCTTCTCAAAGCAAATCTTATACCAAGAATTAGCTAAGGTAATAGTTAGTGACCAAATTTTCTCTCACCTATGCTCTTTTATAGTTTGTGAGGAGCAGTTAGGGAGTTAGGAGTGGCTATTCACGAGATTTGGGAGTTAAGGAACGGTCTCAACTAAAAGTAAACCCGTGAGATAACTTTTTATTTATGTTTTACCCTTGTATGAACATGTACGCGAGCTGGACATATATAGGTTGTGTATACGTGAGTTGTCCAAACATAGGTAGTGTACATCTTGAGAAATATGGTTTTTAAAGGGAAATTCTCAAAATATATGGTTTGTAAAATTAGTCACAGCAGATCTAATGAACAAGTAAATCAATCACAATAGATGAAACTCAGAAAAATGGTGTAAAACTGTGCAAAACATGCATCAGTGCTCAATATCCCAGTAAGGGTGAATGATTACAATAAAATACAGTTACAATGACTAAGCAATTCAAATTGACTAAGGAGGTCATTCGAATCACTGAATGGAGTAGCTTGACTCCAACTAGGAGTCCTCATCATCAATCAGTGGTAGTCATCAATGCACAAGAACTAGTCATCCAGGTGTCAATCTGAGTCTAATTGAGTCTAACATGTGTAACTGAAGTGTGTAGCACTGATATAGGGAAGTGGGCTCAGTGGAGGGCGCATGGGAGGCTAATTGAAGTCAGAACAAGTGATCTAGTCAATTTGGAGGTCCATTGGAGTGAAACAGTAAGTCAGGAGTGAAACTAGCCTCAGATCAAGGAGAATTAGAGCTAACTGAATGTAGCTGAAGTGGAACTGAAGTGGTAGGTGAAGAAGTGCGCCCTTCTCTGGTAGTAGGTGAGAAGTGGGCGCCTTCCTGACTAGGAGGGCTAAAGAACTGATGTAAGAAGCTCCCGGGTGCTAGAGTAAGGTGGCTAAGGTGCTGGAGGCATCAACCTGGTGACTGGGATGCATGCAAAGTGCATGCAAACCCTAGAATTTGCATGCAAACCCTAATTGCATGCAAGATCCTGAAAAAGATGATGTGGATATCCAAACACCCCCCCTCAAGCTAGACTATGATGTGCAAAAAATAATGTGGGGCCTTGGTAACTAAGACCAAAGGTCACCCCAATACAATAATCCAAAAAAAAATGTTGAAAATAAACTAAGTGAGGAAAGAGGGAAAACCCAGTGGGAAGAAAGCCCCCCCTCAAGCTAAAGCATAATAATGGATCAATCTGTCTCCACCATGATGGAAATCACCCCCAACAGTGAACGGAGGTAAGAGAACTTCTTCTCAGTGAAGCTCTTGGTGAAGATGTCTGCAATTTGCTCATCAGTAGGGCAATATTGCAGAATGATGGTGCGATCATGCACCAACTGTCGAATGTAATGCATATGAATCTTAATGTGTTTGGTCCTCTGTTGCTGAACTGGATCTGTGGAGATCTTGATAGCACTTTGATTGTCACAAAATAGGACAGTCGAAGTAGTGCCACCAAAACCAAACTCGGAAAGAATACCCTGCAACCAAACTGCCTGAATGCAGGCATTGACTGCCCCTCGATACTATGCCTCTGTTGAAGAAAGTGCAATGGCTGCCTACTTTTTGCTGGACCAGAAAATAGCGCCATGATCAATCATGAAAACATAACCGGAAGTGGACTTCCGATCAATGCTATCACCTGCCCAATCTGAATCAGTAAAACCAATGAAATCAAGCTCAGAATCTACAGCATAATGTATGCCAAAATGTTTCGTAGCTTGCACATACTGCAAGATCCGCTTGGCTGCTCACCAATGAAGCTCATGGGGCTGTTGCATATACCTTGACACGGCACTCACGGTATATGAAATATCAGGCCTTGAGTGTGTCAAATAAAGTAGTGAACCAATCAACTGTCAATACATACTGCAATCTGCAAGCGGTGTAGAATCTCCCTCCTCAAGACTGATTCCTGAGAGGAATGGGAATGGGGCTGCCTTACATTCAGCCACATTAAACTTCAATAACAGGTCGGAAGCATATGTTTACTGAGATATAGTGATCCCATCAAAATTTTGAGCTATCTCCAAGCCCAAAAAGTGACTCAGCAAGCCCAAATCGCTCATGTCAAAAGCTAGATTTAAGGCAGTTTTTAGCTTGTTTATTGAAGTAAGAGTGCTACCAGTAATGAGAAGATCATCAACATAAAGTACAATAACCAACAAATTACCTTTAACTTGCTGAAGATACACATTCGGATCAGATTTGCATCTTTGAAAATTCTGAGAAAGAAGGAAGGAGTCCATCTTTGTGTACTAAGCTCTTGGGGCCTGTTTTAACCCATACAAAGATTTCTTTAATCTGCAAACTAATGATGGATCTGATGTGTAGCCCTCTGGCTGCTGCATATATACCTCTTCAGCAAGATCTCCATGTAGAAATTCACTCTTCACATCCATGTGGTGCACTTCCCAGTGCTTGGATGCGGAAATAGCCAAAACAAGGCGGATTGAATCCATCTTTGCAACCGATGCAAAGGTCTCAGTGTAGTCCACTCCTTGGACTTGGGAGAAACCTTTTTCCACCAAACTTGCTTTGTATTTGCTGATAGATCCATCAGCAGCAACTTTCATGCGGTAGACCCATTTACACTTCACTAATTTTCTTCCAGGTGGAAGAGAAACTAGCTCCCATGTATTGTTCTTTTGAAGAGAACTGTACTCTTCATCCATGGCACTTTGCCATCTTGGATATCGGTGGGAAGAATAGTATGATGTGGGATATGAAACAGTCATCAAATAACAAATCTCAGGAAGTAATGGATCAGAAATTGAAAGAGCCATACCTGCTCTTTGAAAGTCTGCTCTTGTTCGTCTCGGATCAACAGGATTTCCAAGGTTCGAACCAGCAGATTGAAGAGTGTTTTGGGCCCACTTTGGTAACTGAGGAGGATCATAATGGTCGGATTTCGAACCTGATATGTCATGATCATCATGTGCTGCTAAAATATCAGAAATATCAGAACTCATACCTTCATTATCGCTGCACGGATCTTCTTCTGGTGAAGGCGGTGAAACGATAGTTTCTTCCTCGGCTAGTTGCAATTCTTGAAAGCTCTATGAATATCTTTTTAGATCTGATATCCATGATTTTATATTCTTTTGATTCTTCCCCATATCCTATCAGTATGCACTCAATACTTTGTGGATGCAAAGCTCGTCTCTTCTTGGAAGGAATTCTAGCCCATACAGTAGAGCCAAAAACTCTCAAATTTGACACATCCGGTTTGTGACCAAAGAATGCTTCGAAATGAGTCATACCTTTCACGGATGAATGTGGAACACGGTTCTGTATGTATGCAGCAACATTGATTGCTTCAGCCCAAATATTTTCAGCCAAACCTTTTGATTCAATCATGCATGTAGCCATCTCTTTCAGTGACTGATTTTTCCTTTCCGCTACACCGTTCTGCTGGGGTGTGTAGGGAACTGTATGTTGGATCTGAATTCTGCTTTGGGCGCAAGTTGCATCAAATCAGCCTTGATATATTCTCCACCATTATCAGATCTAAGAGCTTTGATCTTGCTCTCAGTGGCGGTCTCAACAGAAGCCTTAAAATCCTTGAATTTTCCAAGCACTTCTGACTTGTTTTTGGAAAAAATACCCATGTAAAGCGGGAAAAATCATCAATAAATGTCAAACCATACCTTGAACCATTTAATGACGTATGGGGCAGCGGACCACTGATATCAGAATGTATCATCTCCAAAACTGTAGAAGCTCTGCTAGCTTTGCCACGGTCGAATCTGTGCTCGGGGTGCTTCCCAATAATGCAACCAATGCATATTCCCTTCGAGGAACGGAGTTGTGGAAGACCATCTACCATGGAATTGTTTGATAACAGAAGCAAATAATTATAATTAAGATGTCCAAATCTTTCATGCCAAAGCCTACTAACCTCATTACCATGTGTGCGAAGAGCAGTGGGCTTTGCAAGCGGAATAAAGTGTGAAAACTCATAGCATTTTGCAGTGTGGTTAGCCTTTCCAACTGCAACAAGTCTTCCAATTTTGATATCATAAATTTCAACTGTATTAGGGCTGAATGTAACTTGCTTCGGTTCACCAGTGTGTGTCATTTGATACACAGAAAGAAGATTTGAAGCCAAGGAAGGCACATAGAGAACATTCTGAAAGCTTCCATGATCTACATGAATCGTACCTTTGCCCTTTGAAGAAATTTTTGTGTCATCTCCCAAATGGATGGGGATGGAGCTGTTTGGATCGAATGAAGAAAAATAATCAATATTTGCAGCCATATGATTCGATGCACCCGAATCTATCAAGAGAGTAGTGGGCTTCAAAACAGTTGCCATGAGTGCTTGTCCTCTTTCATGATCATCATTCCTATCCTTCTTCCTTGCACCGTCAAGAAGAGTTATGTTATTCTTTTCCAAAAGGAGGGCCAATTGATCTATAGTCTTCTTCATGCATGAACTTTTGGGATGAAAGCCACGGTTGCAATAAGTACATTTAGATTTTTGGTTACCTTCTTTTCCCTTTTGCTTAAAATTCAAACTAGATGGTGCATCCGTCTGTTTGCCTTTCTCTATTTGCTTGTGAGGTTCGAATTTGGGCTTCTCCTTCTTTTGATTTCCTTTACCATTCGAAATCTTGGGTCCTTGAACATATAGGGATGAATCTTTGGAGCTTATGGACCCCATTTGAATCAACTTATCATGCTCTTTTGTGACGGACTCAATGAAGGCATTCAAGGTAGGCATCTTCCAATCTGGGGTAGTTAGCCGACCGGAATTGAAAGTAGAGACAAATACCGAATAATCTTTACCAAGCTTGCTGAGAATGGAGAGGATCAATTGCTTATCCTCTTTGATAACTCCACTGTTCTTCAACTGCATGTTGAAGTTCTTGAATTTTGTGAAGAATTCATTAATGGTCTCGAAATTCTCAGGACTAAGGGCAATCAATTCATTCTCTGATTGAAAAGCCCTAAGCTCGTCCTGCTTGCCAAATAGTGTTTCAAGTTGCTCCCATATAGCTTTTGGAGTCTTCAATCCGCTGAGATGGAAGTGAAGATCTTTGGAGATGGAGAGACAAAGAAGACCATAAGCTTCATCAAGCTTGTTGTAGTGTTTGATTCTATCTGACAAGGTGTTTGGCTCCAATTCAAGACCAAGAGTGACTCGGTAGTAACCTTTTGAACGTAATATGATCTCCATATCATCTTTCCAATCAAAATAATTGAATGGGGTGAGGACAGGCTTTGAAGAAGAGTATTCCAATGCTAGGAGCGAGTGTACACTGATGTAGAAATGCTTGCAAGGGCAAAGTAGCGAATGCAATTGATGGAGACAATAACTTGCAAATCACAATAAAACCAAGAACAATGAGGTCGAACAATCAACCCTTTTAGAGTTGCATCACACCTGGGATTGGAGATCAAGCAATGTTGAATGGGTCCAATATATCAGATCCAGGATTTATGTGGAAACTCAAGCTTCTGGAGTGGTATTGGAAGTATTTTCAAGCTTTGCATGCACAGGAGCGAATGCCCTTGAGATCTTTCATGCCAAAACTTTTTGTAATTTTTGAGCAAATTCACTCAAATCCTCTTGTAGAAACACCTATAGAAAAGAGATCTTGTCCCTACAATGGCTCTGATACCATGTAAAATTAGTCACAACAGATCTAATGAACAAGTAAATCAATCACAATAGATGAAACTCAGAAAAATGGTGTAAAACTGTGCAAAACATGCATCAGTGCTCAATATCCCAGTAAGGGTGAATGATTACAATAAAATACAGTTACAATGACTGAGCAATTCAAATTGATTAAGGAGGTCATTCGAATCACTAAATGGAGTAGCTTGACTCCAACTAGGAGTCCTCATCATCAATCAGTGGCGGTCATCAATGCACAAGAACTAGTCATCCAGGTGTCAATCTGAGTCTAACTGAGTGTAACATGTGTAAATGAAGTGTGTAGCACTAATATAGGGGAGTGGGCTCAGTGGAGGGCGCATGGGAGGCTAACTGAAGTCAGAACAAGTGATCTAGTCAATTTGGAGGTCCATTGGAGTGAAACAGTCAGTCAGGAGTGAAACTAGCCTCAGATCAAGGAGAATCAGAGCTAACTGAATGTAACTGAAGTGGTAGGTGAAGCAGTGCACCCTTCTCTGGTAGTAGGTGAGAAGTGGGTGCCTTACTGACTAGGAGGGCTAAGCAACTGATGTAAGAAGCTCCCGGGTGCTAAAATAAGGTGGCTAAGGTGCTGGAGGCATCAACCTGGTGATTGGGATGCATGCAAAGTGCATGCAAACCCTAGAATTTGCATGCAAACCCTAATTGCATGCAATATCCTGAAAAAGATGATGTGGATATCCGAACATGGTTGTCCATAATGGCATAAGGGAAAAGGGGTGTCTGCAACTAGGAAAAATGATAGTATCAACCACTATAACGCCTTGGGATAAATTGTGACAAAAGATGTTATGACAGATGCCCCCTAATGTGTGAGGTTAGAGGGGCATACGATGGCTGAAATACATTACATCCTTTCCATAATGAGTGCATAAAGTAACCTGGAATAAATTTCCCAGTCATCATCCATAGGCGGTAACAACAATCGACCAAGTAAGAACTCTCTTCCCAAGGTGGGCATACCCATGCTCAGGGGTAATCAAAGTATAGCCGCTAGATCAAGTACTGTATGGATCTGTAAAGTATATAAAAGCATAGATCATGGACACGGAAATACAAAGTGGATCCATGTCAAAAGATAGATCACATCCACAAAAATACAAAGTGGATCTGCATCTAAAAAGAAATCATAGCCACGAAAATACAAAGGGGATCTGCATCTAGGAATCAAATGAATATCTCTATAAATAATACTGAATAGACCAATATTCATAAGAATTAGTGCCAAAATATGAGTAAGTGGCAATCCAACACAACCCAAGTCATAGAAAAAATGATGTGAAGCTATATATGGACTCGACGTCTTCAAACCAATTGACACTAGTACGAGTCTACACTATGTGAATACATGTCCTAAAGTTGAACATAGAAAGACACCGTGTGATTACCGGTTGTTGATATATATAGCGTTAACACACGCGATCCAACTCGTCGATAATGAAAATGAGAGGCAAGGTCCCTAGTACAATCTAACAAGCATGAATATAGGTCTTGACGTCGAACACTTGTAGATGTTAACAATCATGGGACATTGATGAATTCCCACAGTTGCTAGCGAGGAAACTTGCCAATGATGACTGCAAGCTCGAAGGTACTAAGAGGACTCTATATCACAATCCCATAATAAATGTTTTGGAGTCGATGGGATGTGAATCGTTGGAAGGAGGTCATTAGGGAATCCCCCATCATCCAACATGACGTAGTACCAAGAGGCCAAAGATTTGGTGGAACAACTAATGATGTTGAGACATACTCAACATGGGAAGGCCAACAAATGAAGTCAAGAGTTATGAGGATTGGTCGACTCAAGCAAAGACTTCCCTTGAACATAAGCATGACACAATAAGTGAATAAGGCAACATTTGACTCGAGAAGAGACACGATATAAGTCAATGATGTATGATACATCAAAGACTACTTCATGATGAATGGAAGATTAACCAGTCGGTGGAGATAAAGCAAAAAGAGCTTAGCTTCCTAAGGTCAATCTATAACCCAAACTACAGAGACAATGTGCGTTGTTCAAAGGCGATGCAACTTGCTTCCATATATACAAAAATAGAACGTAATTCTTTCCCACTTGTATTTTTTGAAATATTTGATTTTTTTGTCTTTTTCATATTATAAAAGCTTGAAAAAGAATAAAAGAATGTTATGGTACATGGGAAGAAACAAGTGTCTAGGGAAAGTGAACTAGTCCCAAGCGCATGGAACAGACCTATGCATATTGCAAGGAACATGAGCAAGATATTGACACTCGGGGTGTGCTTCTTCCCGGTAAAGGGTGTGAAGTTGCAAGGAAAAATGATGCAGAGCTTAGCTATAGTGAGATAGGAGATGATGTCTAAACAAATAGCTAAGAGCTAGAAGCCGACATAAAGCTCAAAAGTGCAAGTAGAGTGTATGCAATGCATTAACAACTAAGCTATCCTCCCGTGGATTTTTATCGAGCCCGGGTTGGTTAATTCTTGCCGTTGTTTTCATATTTAGAGAGTCTGAAAAACTTAAAGAAGTCTCCAAGGGTTATATTTTTCGTAAAGTTAGTCTCCTATGCCCAAAAAAAGCATAAAATAATACATGGGAGAACTCTTCTAGTCAAACTTGACTAGAGTATTCCTTTTTCATAATATAGTCTGCTCGGTCCAGAAAATGGGTAAACTTATACCAGGTGGATGTCTTTTCAAATACTTTATCGAGGGTGAAAAAGAACAAGATCGCTCAACAATCTTTTCATTTTTTAAAGAGTGAGAAAAGAGATAAAAGAAAACTTTGTAATGGGATTCCATCATAGGAAATGGCCAGCATAAAGCTGAGAAGGAAAAAATGCAGTTCCAACGCAAAGTCAGGCATTACTAAAGCGGTAATATTGGATCGTAAAAGGTAATGAAACATGAGCATCAATGGAAGACAGTATCAAATCTAGGATTCTCATGATATAGGTAGGCTTTAATAGAGAGATTACAACACATTATTTTGAGTAGAAGGATGATTGTGAGTTGCAAGTTCACAAAAAAAACCTAAGGTGTTCCAAAACTAAAGGATAAATGCAAAATATGCATAAATCAGGGAAATCTACCCTATATGCCAGTTAAGGAACATATACCTACTATAGAGGATGTCATCACTGCAAAAATATATCATCTTCCTGAAAAAATGGGTCAAACTACACGCACCGATATGCCCTAGCAAATAACCCAATTAGTTCAAATTTGTAATAAAAATAACAACTATAGAGAAATGGGTATATGTAAAAAGTGATCAAATAAGGTAAAAAATAAAAAATTACCATTTCATATTACAAATTAAAAAATTGGAGTGTTTTGGAACAAAAACTACCTCAAAGTTCAAGAGCAAATTCTGGGGGCTACAAATAGGCATTTTCGATTCCGTCAATGCTAGGTAGGAGCTTATGCCTTGCTCTTTCATTTCATACCTTTTTTTATTAAGTTTCATATCCAATTTTTAATTTTTTAGGGAATCCCTAAATGGTTGCGGGAATGTACGGAAGCTACAATTTTGTGGGTCGCGTACACCTAGTGTATACTCAACTATCTAAATGGTATCCCGCATACATGTTCGTGAGAATGATTTTTGAGAAAAATAACCAATGAAATTCAAAATTTTTGGATGTAGGATGTTCATCGAATGGAGAGAACGTGAACATGAAGCATTAGACAATGAAGTACACAAAGATGATGATGCAATGGAAGTGCTCCGACAATGTGGGCTTAAAAAATTCTTTGAGGTGAAGAACATGAGAGCTCAAAACCAACTCTTACAATGATTGATTGACTGTTGGGACCATGATGAGGAATCCTTTATACTCGACGAACAACCTCTAAAAATAGAGGTTGACAGATATTTACTTTTTCACCGTATTGTCTCATCGAGGGGAAGTGTCGATATTCAAAGATAGCAGTGTTGGTGGCATGACCATTTACAAGTACATAGCAATGTATTGCACAGTGGGATCTCAGAAGGTCGGTTCATAGATACTGATTAAGGATATTGAGGATCTAGGCCTCAAGCTTATCTTTATTACCATTGGAAGAGTTTTAGGATCGACATCTTTGCACCAAGCCTCATAGGTGCATATGTACTATGCAGTATGTTGTAAGGAGCCTATGGTTTTTTACTAGTGCACCACATTATTAGGATGTGTATAATCCCAATTACCAGCATGTAAAAAGGGGAAGTTGAAACTATTTGGATTCGAAAGCCTCATATGTGGCTTCTTTTTTAAGAGAGTACCTTCCACTAGTCCACAAGTGTACATAGAGCCACATAACTTCCATACTCCTGCGATGACCAGATGGACAAGATTGATGATACGACTTAGAGGTGGGTGAGCTACAAGTTGATTCAAAGATTACTTCTTTGCTTGGTGGGAGCACCAAGTAAAGGGCATTGAAGACTATCCTTATCATGGGATCAATTTCAATAGAGATTCGGATATGGTGGTTCCTCTAGGAAGTGCACTTGATGCGATTGGTAAGTCTCACTTTTTAAACTATTTTGCAGTTTATTTGATTTTTAATTTTTTGTTTATAATGAAAATAAAAGACATATTTTTAGAACATAAGCTAATCATGATCACACAATTTACTATGCAAATATAGCACTTGCTTGTCCTGAGGGGATCCCTCACTATCGACGTAGGACTCGAGAGGGGGAGTTAGTTGATGTTGTGGTGACATTAGATAGATTCAGGAGAAACCCGACTCAGCTGAACGTTGGTATTCCAAAGACCAATAATGATGCCGAATGACTCACCTTACTTAAAGGGATGGAAGTCGCTATCAAGGCTGGGATAAAAGATCTGATAACCGTTGGGGACTCTCTTCTTATAGTCCGAGAAGCTCGCAATCTCATCAGAAAACTTTCCACTCCTTCAAGTAACTACCACCACATTATTAAATTCACCAGTAGAGATTTCAATTCTCTCAATTTTCTCCATGTTCTCTGCTCCAACAATCAACATGCCGATGAAATGGAAAATAAAGGGGTGCTCCTAAATTTTGGTTTTCTAGCCCTAGATGATGATCTCCCTCTTCCTTGTTGGGTTCCCTAGCCTTTCTCTAGATTGGAGTGTTCCCTCCTCCACCCCTCGACCTTCCCCTCACCCTTCCCTTGCCACCTTTGAACGCAGAGACCCCCATAACTGCATGCAAACACTTGTCACTGATTATGAGGGCCAATGGAGGCATTTAATGCCATCACATATCCTCTCCTCACCTAACCCCACTCACTTGCACGCTCTGTTCGCTTCTTCCTCCAGACGCTTCCATACCTCTGCATTTTTAGCTCTTTCCCTGAGTATGGAAGCTCACTCCACTGCTTGTATTGCTCCCACCTTGGGCGCCAACACTGTACCGTCTCCTCCACCATTCTCTTGCTCGCTCTGCAATCTCCCTCTGGCATCATTCTACCTGAAGCAAAGCTCCTGGAGCCTTTATGCACCCTGCTCATCGATCTCTCCTCCCTCAGCCTGTGCGAAGAAGAGATAGCATCCGTCGACTCCTTGTCCCCTTCGACTCAACAAGGTTCAGCGATGGAAATTATGGAAGCACAGGTTTGCAAGATAAGAATTGAGGTGGCAGACATCAAGAAGAACATGACGAGAATGTATACCCTTATGCATTCCCTCAACACTGAGATTAGGAATAACAATGAACTTATGAATGGTAGAATTTCTTCCATGTCTGAAGCGGTGGATTACACTGCAAACAACATCTCAAATGTGGACTCTAAGGTGGACGAAAACTACAGGAACATCTCAGACGTAGAAGGCAAGGTGGACAGGCTCCGAGAAGATTTAGCTCGCTGCATTTCAGGGTTCCAAGATACAACAGGCTCCAGCTCCAACCCGGATGACTTCATGGAGAGCCCAGAAACTCCTCGACCACGCCAGAAATGACACAGCTTGTTGGTTCTACAATTTTTGCAGGTTATATATTTTCTTTCTGTTATAGTCTAGAAGTAACTCTGGTTTTAGCTTTTTATGGGTTTTATTAGCTTTAATGGATTCCATATCCAATTTTTGTAATGTATTGCTTCTACAAGTTTATCTTGGGATAATTTGTAAAGATTTACAGCTTTAGCTTTAGAACTGTTAGAGTTAAGAGAAGAACTAGCGAAGCAGGCAAGGAAAACTTGAATCCTGGTCCCTCTTAGAGGAAAACCAGAATCTCTATGTCTGTATTTTTTGAAGACTCTTTTTAATATAAATTCCATAACCGTTCTTGTTAAAAAAAAGATATAAATCCCAGTCTAAAATGTAATTGGAATATGAGTCAGCAATTATATCATGTATTCTTAAAATGTGAATATATGTGATGTAATGAAAATTTCGTTCCAACAGACATATACGTAAAAACTGACTAGCATAGGATCACGAACCTGATACTCACCATTCAATTAAGATATGATCAGTTGTGAATATAAACGAACCTCGATACATAAAATGATATTAGAAATGGCGTTACTAAGAAGTTCGATAAAAACACTATACTCATCCATATTGTTGGTAGTTGGCTGTAAACAAGCACCTCCAGAAAAAACTAACTGACCAATGGGAGAGTAAATCACCCGTGCAACTAAGGCAAGATTATGGGTATGACGACTAGCGCCATCTATGAAACCCACGTAGAGCGTCTCGCTCATCATCTGACAACACAAGAAACAATCATAAATAAGCGACAAATCAAGACAAAACTGTACAATTGTACAACTATGTACAAGAAAAATCATATGAACTCAGCATAATAATTCTTCAGATAGAGCCCATTTCTAGGCTCTGACAACTTGTTCCCTTCATATTCAACTAACTCGTTTGCTCCTTTATCTATGATTTCGATGGAAAAAATGCTTCTTTATCTATGACACGTGTTATGATATATGGTCCAAGCCACATAGAGTTGAATTTTTCTACCCCCAAAGGTTCTTTGTCCTGATCATAGACTAAGAGAAGATCACATTCAGAAAATACTCGACGTTGGACAAATTTATCATATTGACTCTTAACCCTCTTTTTATGTGCCTCATTTGTCGTGGTTGCATCTCGATGTTCCAGGTGAATCAACTATTCTTCCAACGTAGAAGTCTCAGGTAAGAGCTGTACAACTAACTTTAAAGAAGGGATTTTGCATTCAATTGGAGTTATAGTTTCCACTTCGTGAACGAGCTGGAAGGAAGAAAACCATATGGCAGTTTTAACAATGGTTTGATAAGCCCATAGATCAGGATACAACATAATGTGCCAGTTAGACTTACTAGCATTTATAATGCATTGGAGAATGGGCTTGAGTATTTTGTTCACTGCTTCAACCTGACCATTCACTTGTGGATAAAATGGAGACGAATGCTCATGTTTAAACCCCAACATAGTAGTTAAGTTGGACATCATGTAGTTCTAAAAATGACTGCCATGATAAGTGACAATCTGTTTTGGGATACCAAACCTTGATATTATCCGATTAAAAACAAAATAAGCTGCAGTTTCCCGATCAACTTTAACTGTAGGCATAGCCTTTGTCCACTTAGTGAAATAGTCGATAGCAACTAGGATATAATTGTGCCCCCCAGTTGAAACTGGATTGCATGTCATGAAATCAATCCCCCACTTTGTGAAGGGACCTATAGTAATGACAGGAAAAAGTGGATTTGGATGTGCCTGCATATTTTTGGTGAACAATTGACACGAATGACAACGTTTAACTGCATCTGCACAATCTTTGAAGATTGTCAGCCAAAAATAACTAGAGCATAATTTTTTTGGGTTGTTTCCAACCCAGACAAATGACCTCCGCATGTTCCAGTGTGGGCATCATTCAAAACATTCTCTACTTCCTCATGGGTCAAACAACGACACAAAATGGAATCAAATCCTCTACGATATAAAGTGTCATCGATGATGAGATAAATCTTCTTGGTATGGCGTAAAAGTCGTCGATCATCCCTCGAAAAAGTAGAGGGGAAATTCAAAGTCTAGAGATACATCAAAATGTCTCCATACCATGATCTAGATGAAGAAATTAGGAATGTATGTTCATCAGTGAATGAGTCTTCTTCAACAGTGATATTTTCTTCGTTCAAAAACTGCAAAATAAGTTCAGTGAAAACCAAAGACTTTTTCAATTTTGCAGATTGAAACTCCAAATCGAACTCTTTGAGTATGAAAATCCACTTATTGTATTTTCCCTCAATTATTCGTCGAGTCAAAAAAAATTGGAAAGGGTTGACATCTAAAACTACTATAGTTGTTTGCAACAAAATATAATGACGGACTCTGGTAACAACATAAACATCTACCAAAGCTAGTTTCTCAACATGAGAATATCGAAATTCAGGACCTAGCAATGCACAACTATGATAGTAGAAAACATGCTCTTGGAGCTTATCATCTTCCTAAACCAAGACTATACCAACCATGGAATCTGACGCGGCCAGATACAAAAGGAAATCTCTTGTGTAATTTGGTGGGCTAAGTAAAGGAGCTGTCAATAATAACCTTTTAAGGGATTCAAATGAATTTTGGGCAGCATCGTCCCATATAAATGGAACGACCTTCTTAATAAAATGCATAAATCCCTTGGTTATTTTGGTATAGTTTACAATAAAACGTCTGGGAATTTTAGCTTTCACTTATAGACTTTGAAGCTGACAAATGGTATGAGGAGGAGGCAGATTTATATTGGCCTCCACTTTCAATGGATTGACCTTGATTCCTTTGTTGGACACGATAAAACCTAACAAACATCCAGATTCGACGCAGAATATGCATTTATCCAGATTCAAACGAATCTTATAACGTCTACATCGTTCAAACACAAGGCGCAAGTGATTAGGATGATCTCGTCTCTTTCGAGATCGAGCAGGTAAATCATCAAGGTATGGATCTACAATATGTTTGATGTCGTGGAAAGCTAAAATCATAGCACATTGGAAGGTAGCTCCAACGTTTTTCAAGCCAAATGGAATATTCCTATAAGCAAAGGTACCCCAAGGACAAATGAATGTAGTTCTATGTTGATCCTTAGGTTTGATTTGGATCTGATTGTAGCCTGAAAATCCATCCATGAAGGAAAATATTTCGCTCCCTGCACACTCATCGATAATCTGATCAATGAATGGTGTGCGAAAATTGTCTTTAGGATATGCTTTATTCAAATCATGGAAATTGGTGCAAACTCTAATGGTACCTTGCTTTTTGTCTACTGGAACTGGGTTAGACATCCATTTTGTCATAGCGATAGGATAGATAAATCCAACTTTTAAAATTTTTTCAACCTCGACTTTGACAGTCGTCGCTTTCCTAAGGTTAATTGGACGTATTTTTTGTCAAACATGTTTAATATTTGAATATGTTCGAATCTCATGTTCAACAATGGATGGGTTGATTCCTGGAATCACCTCATATGACCAGGAAAAAACGTCACGAAACTCTTTAAACAACACAATATAAATGCAAACTTCTTCCTCGGAGCAATTTTCACCGATAAAAATGTTTCAACGACATTAAGATCTTTGGAAATATTGATCGACATAGTTTTAGAGATGTTTTCCATATTTCCATGCTTAGCTAAAGGATTATGATCTGATCGGAATTCCCCTGTATTCTCACATGGAATTCCTCATTTTCAATCCTATATAAGGTTGGAAGAAAATAGGAACATTAATGCATATTCTTTCAAGGCTTATCAAGTCCTAACATAGCTTCCATAATGGCCTCATCCATAGGCAATACCATGTCTAAACAATTGAGAGAATGAGAGGAATCCATAGCCCATCTAGGCTCATAAGCATGTCCAACTCCTCTGATATAGGGTGATTTGTAATTGAATCTATGGCAGTGCTTTGAATGGATTGATAAGCTATTTCTACCATGGATAAAGGCATTATTAGCTGATGGTGTTGGGGATCTTCTATTACTCAGATGGAGTTGGAAATATCCAAGGATAACTTCTATCATATGTTTCTTGTGAGGAACCCTTATATATAACATCATCATCCCTAACACTAATCGAACTAATATAATTAACAGGAACAAGAAGATTGAATGTGCCCATGAGTGATGGATACATTCCTCCACCTAGACTTTCAATTGCTAGATGGGTTTGATCAATCCATGGAATATTAGAAATTATGGAAATTGCAGTACTATTCCAGGTATAGGATAATTTGTCAATTTTGATGATCCTTCCTTCATGAGGAAATAACAAAACCCGAAATACAGACGATGGGATAGCCTTCATAGCATATGCCCAACTTCTCCCTAACAACAAATTGTAATCAAGGGGAGTGTCTACAACTTCAACTTCTATTGAAAGTGTTTTTCCTCCTAACTTTATGTCAAAAGAAGGGAGGATTCCATGAGCCCGGAATGACCTTCCATCTAATGCAGTAAGTAATGTTGTAGAAGGAACTAACTCGAGGGACCATAAAGCTCTCCAATAAGAAATAGCCATAATGCACATAGATGCGCCTTCATCAACAACAACTAGTCCAATAGTTTTAGAACCATGGACTAAGTCGATTTGGAAAGCGACATGATACAGTAAACGAGGTTTGAAATCATAGATATCAAACTTTGTTAGTTTTTCAGAATTTTCTTACATCTAATCTAGAATCTTAACTGAGAGAACAACATGTACAACATATCTACAGCATATCAATCATGGACACAATAATGCAAGCACACAAGAGACACGGAGTTTACTTGGGGAAAACCATCAAGGTGAAAAACCCCAATAACTTCCTCAGAGATAGATAGAGCAATGATACAACCCAAGCATAAGAGATAGACATCTCCTAGAAGCAGCTTCTCCTCCTCCACAAGTGCGCCACTCTCCAAAGAGTGTGTGTGAGAATAGAATGATGAAATAGAGTGCCTCCCGCACTCTATTTATACTTGACTTGACTTGCCTAATAAACTTTACTAGGTCGGCCTCAACTTAACAACATAACACAATGTTGATTGGGCCAACACCCAATAGAGTGGTCTAATAACCCTTTGACCCACATGGCTGACCCCCAATAGGGTGGTCTAATAACCCTTCGACCCAAATGACTTATACAGGGCCAACCCAACAAGGTGGTCTAATAACCCATCAAGTATAAGTTACGACACTTACAATATAAATGACGACACTCTCGTATAGAGGAATAATAACATCTCTATAGGAATACAAACACTTCCGTATAGAGGAATAATAACATCTCTATAGGAATACAATATACATATATGTGAAATACATTCCGAAGTTACATATACATCAACACTCCCTCTTAACTAGGAAGGTATTTCTCGACACAGGTCTTCTAGCACAAGTCTTCTTCTCTAGATCATCGTCATCGATGCATTGTCGTCGAATCATCGTCATTGTCACTACTGCCGCTATCTCAATCAATCTCTGAATCTACTCGTCATAGGAAGTTCTACAGAGCCAGTCCTTTTTCATACTGGATGTAGGCCCACCACCTGTATGTCTTCATCATCACTGGCCATACTGTGGAAATCTCAGGACTTATTACGTGCATCACAAAACCTAGCTGCAGCATCCCAGGCTGTTACAAGCACACAGCTCTACCTGTGATTGTCACAAAACCTTAAAAGAGTCTCTTGACTAGCAAGAACCCTAAAGAGCATCTGAGGCCTTTTTCATCCTGTCGAGATCTCCAGGACTTATTACATGTGATCCCCACCACAAAACCTTAAAAGAGTGTCTTGTCAAGCAAGAACCCTAAGGAGCATCTGAGGCCTTTTTCATCCTGTCTAGATCTCCAGGACTGATTACATGTGGTCATGGCAATGCCTCGAAAGAGCATCTGAGGCCTTTTTCATCCTTTCCATATCTCCCAGGTCTACATACATGCCATAGGACAAAACCTCGAAAGAGCATTTGCCAGATCTCCCATGGAGCTATTATACGCCAGCGGCAAAACCTAGCAAGAGAATCTACAAACCTCCCAGGGCGCTATTATATGTCCTCCCAAAGAAAAACCTCGAAAGAGCATTTGCTAGATCTCCTAGGGAGCTATTATATGCCAGCGGCAAAACCTAGCAAGAGAATCTGCAAACCTCCCAGGGCACTATTATATGCTTATCTGCACAACCTGTCCACGACCACAGAGTATCAACCTGATACTCACCATACATCATCCTGATGTACACATGATCATCCTGATCATCATCACTGCATCGTCCTGACGCATGTCATCTAGAGCAACATCCTGAAGCTCATCATCCATGATCATCCTGATCATACAATGCATCCACTTGATGCATACATAGTATCTTCCTGATACATATCATCATACATGGTCTACCTGATCATATCCAGCATCCAACATGATGCATACATAAATAAATGATCCAACTGATCATATCCAGCATCCAACATGATGCATATACATATACAGAGCAGTAACTGGAGCATCGTCCTGATGCTCATCATCAAATGCTTACGTCCACAGCCATGTGAAGGATCCTCCTTCCAACATTCTTGGAATGGCTTCAGCAAATGTCTCCATCACTTCTTCCTCGAAGTGTCATCGATCTGAAGAACACCAAGCCTCTCTCTGAAGTACTCAAACTTCACTCTGGCTAGTGGCTTCGTAAGCACATCTGCAATCTTCTCATCAGTCGCAACATACAGAAGCTTCACTGCTCCTCTCTGCACCATATCCCTGATATAGTGATATTTGACCTCTATGTGTTTCGACCTATCGTGGAACACCGGGTTCTCAGACAGCTTCACATAACTCTGGTTGCCACAAAAGATACCAGTAGCCTCCAGCGCGAGATCAAATAAATCAAGCAGTATCTTCCTAAGCCATATTGCCTCACAACTAGCCGAACAAGCTACAACATACTCTGCTTCGGCTGTACTCAGTGCTACACAGGACTGCTTCCTGCTAAACCAAGAGATCACACATGATCCCATACTGAATCAGTACCCAGAAGTGCTCTTCCTATCTGCAGCACTGCTTTCCCAATCTGAATCAACATAACCCTGTAGGTTAAACTTTTGATTCACATCATACTTGAGCCCATAATTAACTGTACCCTTCAAGTACCTCAGAATATGCTTTACAACAACCAGGTGAACACTCCTCAGATCCATCAGAAACTGGCTCAATGTGTTCACCGCAAAGCAAATATCTGGTCTCTTGTTCATCAGGTACATCAAGGACCCAATCATCTGACGATACATAGTGACATCAATCGGCTCAGATGAAGCATCACACAGAAGCTTGCGGTTCGATGCCATAGGTGTGGCCATGGCCTTGCAGTCCATAATACCGAACCTCTTCAGTATCTCTACTACATACTTCCCTTGTCCAAGGAAGATTCCATCTGCACTCTGCCACACCTCCATACCTAGAAAATAGTGCATCATCCCCAAGTCCTTCATCTCGAACTCGGCAGCAAGATTCCGCTGCGTGTCGGCAATCAATCTATCCTCACCTGTAACAAACAGGTTATCCACATACAAAAGTAGTATCACTGGATTGCCTTCCTCAACCTTGTATTAAAGGTTGGAATGTGCTTTACTCTTGGTAAAGACCAAACTGGATAGAAAGCTGTCTATCCTACCATACCAAGTTCTGCACATATGTGTCTCAAAACCAAGTGGCTGCTCCACATACACTTCCTCTTCAACTACACCATTCAAGAAGGCTGTCTTGACATCCATCTGGTGTATCTTTCATTTCATCACTGCAGCCAGAGCAAGTATTGATCTGATGGAAGTGTGCCTGGCTATAGGTGTAGAATTCTCTTCATACTCAATCCCTCTTTCTGGGAGAAGCCATGAGCTACAAACCTTGCTTTGTATTTCTACATGCTACCATCTGCAGCATGCTTGATCTTATAGATCCATTTGGAAGTCACAACAGACTTCCCTTCAGATCTTGGGACTGCATCCCAAACATCATTCTTCATGATCGACTGGTACTCCTCGATCATGGCATTCTTCTTGAATCTTGGGAACTTCAATATCTTCAATAGATAACTTTGTTGTTGAAACAAATGTTGTAGTCCTTCTTTTGTAGGTGCTCGTATACGATCTTTCCTACAAAACAAGTTAAATTGCATGATTAGAAACTTCTCATAGTTTTCAGAACAAATTCTTACACATAAAGAAATACGTCATACAGTCATGCAATTATTTTAGCCAGTGCTTCAATACAACATTCATCCATATCCTGTAACTTTCTAGATGCCTTCCAATCTCTACCAAAACATTGTTAAGAGTTTGCACTACTCCCAACATGTCAGCAAAGAGGTTTCATTCTAGATAAGTATCAATGGAATGTTGTACAGTACCATAGGCCACTTACCCATCACATGCATATTAGTAGTATAATGTTCATTAATGCAAGTATTCTGATATGCATAATACACACCCTAAGTCTAGGAACATAAGCATATACATCTTTGAACAATATTATTTAAACAAACAAATATGCAAGAAATGACAATTCAAATACTTATCTTTGTTTGGTTGTAGGGTGGACTCCCTCTTAGTCTTTGCTTCCTTTCTGCAACTCCATTATGATGTAGATAGTGAGAAGTGGTCGACTCCCTCTGAATATCTGCATCCTTGCATAAACTACTGGAGTGTGCTCCCTCTTGATCTTTGCTTCCTGGATTACTTGTCCTTGAACTTATATCCATCCTTGATCACTATGCATGCTTACAAGTATCATTATTGTGATATCCTCGAGATCTCATACATAATCATACATTTATTAGTATATTCTCAATACTATCAAAACACAATAATCTTAAGCATGTATAGTTATGATCATTTCAAACAGAAATAATAAGCATTAGTATTCAAGGACTCTTATGGTTAGTCATATCATAAATTAAAGTAAGAAACATAATATGCCTAAACCCGTGATTACTCAAACCTATACTTTCATGACTCTTTTGGTTAGTCATATCATCAATTAAGGTAAGAAACATAATATGCATACACCCATGTTTATTCAAACCTATGAATAATCATTATCAATCATGCCATGTATACTTATATAAGAGATCATATCACAAGGTAGGATTCTAACTTGATATAGGAAAAACATACCTAGATTAGCATGTTAGCTAGTTATGTCTAACATACCCACATGATGTCTTCTTGTTCTCTTCAATGACTTGTGCTAGTAACCTGCATATCTCATAGGTTAACCATTATAGAACCAAGTTATACATACCTCGTAAATATATCTTCTAAGTGATCCATGACAATGGATGAATCTTTGTCTTCGTGTCACCATGATCATATGTTCTTGAACTAGAACATGATTTGTCTTTCTTGGTGTACCTTTCATGTTAGCGAACAACATAAACCTCATACAACACCATAATGCATTAGTACAATCATAAGTGTCAACACCCTAATCAATGAATATCTTCTATCATGCATTCCTAATTTTATTAAGGTGATACGACAAGTCTAAATTTAATCAAGATTGTACTAACCGTAATAATATGAAGACAAACATACCATAAACTTAATCATGAACAAATCTCGAAACATACCTGGATAAGTCATACATGTCTAGATTGCTTTTAATATTCTTATGTAAGGCCTTAGCCTCATCTCCCTCTGAAACAGGAACTTCTTCACTTATGTAGGTGACCAATCCATTCTCTTCTAGGATTAACCCAATCCACTTGATTTGCGGGAACTAGATCTGGAGCTGGATTAGGGTTTGTCATAGAAACCCTAAAAATTCAAACTTTGAATTTAAAACTTCTGAAGGGATAGAAAGATGCGCCTTGATGAGCTGATCAAGCCGGTATACTCAGAATTTGAAAACTGTAAAGTTTCACCCCTCAAAATTGCCTTTGAAACTTTCGGATCTTCTGGACAGGATCCCGAACTAGGGTTTGATAAAGCCCACCCTTCTACCCAACCAAAAGGTTTGATCCAAATCTCTAAACTTTGATTTTTCTAAGGAGCTTCCAGCCGTAGTCACAGACTTCAAAAATTCCAACTTTTGCAAAAGCCCTAATTTTCCACTTTTCCGATCAAAGTCCCGAACTAGGGTTTGATCAAGCCCGACCTTCTACCCAACCAAAAAATTTGATCTTGGTCTCTAAATTTCAATTTTTCTGAGTAGCATTCAGTCGTGGTCTCCGATTACAAAAATACCAACTTTCTCCGAAACCCTAATTCCCGGAGCCATGAATGAAGGTGCTCAAAAAATAATTCTGTTTTGACAGAAATATGCACCTGATTGTTTCTGGTGTAACTCCAAACTTTTCAATCCACAGGGTTTGAAATTTTTTCTTGTGGTAGCTTGACCAATCATCTTTCCAACCCCATAGGTCTGACCTCAAATGGATTCTCTAAGAGAGAGTTATGCCAAGTGTCGCAACGTGACCTGTTTATGGGATAAAACAGGAGAGCGAACTTGTACGACATTCCACGTGCCACTGGTTCAGTTTCGGCCTCAAAAAACATTACCTGAGAAATTACAGTCTGTTCACTACCTGTCACTTTTTACGAAATTTCATTTGGAGCTTCCTAGCCCAAGTTATGACCTTTTTTCCTAGGTCACCTGTTTATGACTCAGATCTAGAAGAGGCAAAAACCCTAGATTGTACATATCATAAAACAAAAAGTACAACCAATTAGAAGTTTTCCTTTGGACACAAGGTATATGGGGATCTGATCTTTGACCTATAAAAGTTTCAGATCCGAAAACTTCGCCAAAATAGATTTATAGAGAAAGTGCTACGATGAATGGTTTTTTCTATATCAATACCTAGCATCACAAGTGCAACAAGTGTCATACATGCCATACCATGCCTTCTTTCAGGCTAGCTCTGACTCCATGTTAGTTTTTCAGAATTTACTTACATCTGATCTAGGATCTTAACTGAGAGAAAAACATGTACATCATATCTACAGCATATCAATCATGGACACAATAATGCAAGCACACAAGAGACACAAAGTTTACTTGGGGAAAACCATAAAGGTGAAAAACCCCAATAACTTCCTCAGAGATAGATAGAGCAATGATACAACCCAAGCATAAGAGATAGACATCTCCTAGTAGCAGCTTCTCCTCCTCCACAAGTGCGCCACTCTCCAAAGAGTGTGTGTGAGAATAGAATGATGAAATAGAGTGCCTCCCGCACTCTATTTATACTTGACTTGACTTGCCTAATAACCTTTACTAGGTCGGCGTCAACTTAACCACATAACACAATGCTGACTGGGACGACACCCAATAGGGTGGTATAATAACCCTTTGACCCACATGGAGGACCCCCAATAGGGTGGTCTAATAACCCTTCGACCCACATGACTTATACAGGGACGACCCAACAAGGTGGTCTAATAACCCATCAAGTATAAGTTACGACACTTACAATATAAATGACAACACTTCCGTATAGACGAATAATAACATCTATATAGGAATACAAACACTTCCGTATAGAGGAATAATAACATCTAAATAGGAATACAATATACATATATGTGAAATACATTCCGAAGTTACATATACATCAACAAACTTTGCCACTAAATTGTTCGTGGAGTCTATGTTTCCTATAGCAGCTAAGAGTGCATTTCGTTGTGATGGGAAACTTTGTAACACTTCTAGAGCAGACATAGCACAAGGTGATTGGGATAAATATTCAACAATAGAGTAGTTAACAGCAGTCCGAGCATTAGGATTGTGTGCGGCTCTTTTATAGACACCTTTTGGAATCTTTGGCATAGAGTCTGCAGGTTTCTCAATATGAAGAGGGTTCTGCAGCTTAGGATTCTCTTTCTCCTTTTGTGATAGTTCATGGCTATAATGTTTTGCTCTATTTTGCAACAGAGTGTTCAAATATATCATGTTGATGTAAGACTGAGTGAATGATGAGGCATTTTGGGTGCCCTCAATGGAACTGGAGTTTCCAGAAGTCATGTTTTGTCCTTTTGGAAAGGGATCTCTCAACACAACAAGGTGTTGCTACTGCAAAAGCTTATGAGCTTGATCAATTAAGGGGCATTGATGCGTAAGGTGGTCTCCTTTACAAATTTTTCAAGGAAAATTGACTTTTATACATTCTTTCTTACACCCCTCTTCATTATCATTTGACTTGGGATTATTTTGATTTCCCTCTCGTTTCTTTCCCTTATTATTATTTTTCTTTCCGCCAAGTTGCTAAGGACCTTTTGGATTTGACTGCACATTGTGTACACTAGTTGTTTGAGAAGGGGGAATAGAAACCTTAGTTGCTTATGTTGCAGAGCGTTTAATGAATAAAGTTTTCATTTGTTTCACAAGTGCTTGTATAGTAGGATTTTCAATTGAACCAACAATGCCATTAGCATGTTGTCCTGGTTTGGACCTAGCAGGATCGGTACTCACTACAAAGTATCATGAATGATTTCACACAAAATACCAGATCGAGAGTATATCCAATATAACTATTGGGATTTGAAAATGGATTCCTCCTCAGTTGTAACCCCCGAAGTAGAAACATATTTAGAGATGTAAGGTAAGAGTGACTTTAAAATCCATTCTAATAAGAATTTAGGAGGTATAGTAGCTTTTCTCATCCTCTTCCACCTTTGCCACTCTTGAATATGATCAGAAATATGAGTGGCTTTAATCAACCTAAAAGTAGACAACAAATCTATATCGACATCATACTGGATAGGAATTTGGAAATGATTTAGAAAAATTGTTGCCAAATCATGAAAACGATAGTAAGAAGATGATGGCAAATCAATGTACCATTTTTTTGCCACGCCTGTAAGGGTTATTTGGAATAATCTTAATCTAATCAAGTCATCATTTAGCGAATTGGAAGAACACCATAGGTGACCAGTTTTGCCTTCGAATTTTGGAATGTCTGAAGGCAGCTTAGTGGGAACAAGAGGCCAAGATGGATTATGGTGCATTAGGTCATTCATTAGTTTCAACAAATCTGACAAGTTTAATGTTTCCAAAAAAGGTAGTTTAGGCTGTGCCGAAAAAGGAATGGATTGGGGATCTTTAAAGGTAAAGTCCCCCCCAATAATGTTCCCAAAAGGCTGGTTGGGGTTGCCCCCATCCATAGCTTGAAAAAGTGATAGTATTTTGAAAAGGGTTCCAACCAGGTTGTAAATGATTTCCTCCCCCCATAGCCTGCGTCCAATTCCACTGAGCCTAGGAGAAATTCCCCCCAACTGGAATACTAGTTGAAGGAATAACAGTGGTGCCCCCTCCACTGAACAGCGAAAAAAGGTTTGCTCCTTGTAGGTATAGCAGATGATTGAAAACCACTTGATTGAAAAATTGAATCCTGTAAATGGGTTTGATGCCCAAATAGGCCCAATGGGTTGGAAAGGCATAAATCCTACAAAATGGGAGGAAGAGGGAATATGTCCCCCAAACCAAGGAAATCCTTGAAAGGATAAAGCAAAACCATTAGGACCAAAATAATAGTTATAGGACACAGGAGTAGATGTAAAAGGAACACTTGGTATCCCTGTCATAGACATGTCAGATGTGAATGCATTGGACCCAAAGGGTATGGAAATGAGGTAATCAGAACTTGAGTAACTGAAGACCCTAAAGGTATAGAAACAACATTAAAGGTCACAATTGGGGCAGTAGTATCCTGATTTGTGTTAGGTATCTGAGCACTAACATGAGGAGGAGAAAATCCTCCTGACACTATGGAAAATGTAGGGGTGTGTAGGTCCTTTGATCCCTCTCCTAAGTTATCCATGATTAAACCACTAGTGATCATGTAATCACTTAACCTGGGTTCAACAAAAGGATGAACGTACACTACAACTAGATCATTGGGTCCAGTTAAGGGTGAGTTGAAAGGTATGGCAAAGCTTTCGGCTTGTAGATCTTCAACAACAATAGTGTGTGATGCAGGAGTGTTGTTCGTGATAAGGTTAGGCTCCCCAAGATACCAATTAATCCAGTTTGCTCAAAAGATCCACTTATGTTTATGTGGTGCCTTTGAGAAGGCGGTGGAAGCTCCATTGTAACCAGAGGAAGATTTTGAATCCTCCTTGGTTGACAGAGTGGTTGATCTTCCACCCTTAAAAAAATTTAGACCCAAAAAATCCTAAGGCCAACTAAACACACAGATATCAAACAACATATCGCTATAAAAAATCCTAAGGATGTCAGCCACTCAAACATATAAGCCTTCCAAATTTTAGAGTGGGTTGATTAAGTCCCACAACTAAAACATCAAAGGTTGAAAGCAATTGCTAAGGTTGGGTGTGTTTCCCTTCTTGGTGCAAGTGTTTTCCTAGATAAATATGGAAAAGACCCTCCAAGGGTACTAATGATCCACACACAAAGTACGCCTAAGGTGTTCACATAAAATCCTTTGTTAGCGCCTGTGTATGATCCTAGGACAAGAGATACTAAGGATACCAATTTCACAACCAGTGTCTGGCGGGATAGTCGCAAGTCAAGACTGTACGTATGGGTAGGGTAGCTAAGCTTGAAACTCAATAGTTCCTTAGGATACAGAGAAGTCCTTGTACATGCAAAGTATTTGGTAGATGTCTAATTAGGAATTGGAGGGATATCTCCACAACCTAACCTCACACAACCTCTTGCTTGACTCTTGTTTGAGTAGAGATTTCTGGCTCACCTCTACAATAATTGGATTTCACCTATCCTGAGAAAAATACCACTATTTTTAAAATTTAACTTGCTTTGGGTAGTTTAAAACAATCATTTTCCAAATCACTGGCCTAATCTACTGGTGAACACTCCTATAAAAAGAAAAGTTCTAATTAATTTTAATTAAGCGTTTGTTTTAAGTGGCTTTATTACTCAAGGGATGCACATGCGAAAATTGTGGTCGTATTCTAACTCTTACAGGAAATAAAATTTAAGATTAAAAGTGCTTGTAGAAAGCAAAGGAGTATTGAAATCTTCGAATGAAAAATAAGCATATACAACACTCATATCTTTCACTTCTTTTCCTTTTTCTTTTGTAAAAAAAACAAAATGAAAAGCACAACCTTTTCCTTTCTTTTTTTCAAAACTAAATGAAGAAATTAAAAGACTAGATCCTACTAATATGGTTCTTTTTCGTTTTATGTGGAGAATTTTTTTAAAAAAACTTGTAACTTCTTTTTCTTTTTAATGTATGCAAAGAAATAAATCTAAAACTTGTACATTCTTTTTCTTTTTCGTTTTGTAAATGACTTGAACAATGAAAAGAAGAAAAAGATTCAATAACAAAGTTTTCTCTTTTAACTTTTTCAATGCACACAAAACATTGAATAAAGCAAAAAAATATTTACAAGCAATTAAAGGAAACTTTTTCTTTTCTTTTCTTTTATGAGAAAAAGAACAAATCTGAGTTTTATAAATTCGAATCCAACAACCAGTAAACACTAAAAGAATCAAGAGGTGTGGATGAAAAATAATAATAAAAAATTCCGCAAAAACACTCAAATTGGCCTTTAACAAAACAAACTTTTGTTCTTGGGATGCTAGGGGTATAAACAAATAGATCTCAGACAACACATAGGCCACCAAACAATCCCAACTTTCAAGTTCAAGTAGACAAATTACTTTAAAAACGGTGCAAACAAGAGTATACATGACCTAGGTGAAGGTAGCTCAAGTATATGCAATCTGTCTATGTGCAAATCGCGTACAAGCAGGAAAACAATGAAATTCAACAAAAAATGCCTTCCTACAGGAAACATACACGACTGTGTATGCTTATAGGTAGTGTACAAGCTTGGGGAAAGCTAAAAAATAAAAGTCTGATTGCCCAAACCCAAAATTTACAAACTTATGAGGATTACAAGATGGTTGAAAATGTTTTAAACTAAAATCTAACAACCCAACAAACCAAAACAAAAGAAACCCGAGAAAAGAAACTCAAAAATTCAACAACCCTAAAATACCCAAAACAAAGAGAAAAAATTAGGATTTATTGCCTTGTTGCTTTCAGCTTCCTCTATTAGCTTCTTTATCTCTAGGCTTTTGACATACTCAGTTTGAACCTCTAAGATCCATTCTGGAATGACTATGGAAATAGTGCATAGTGTAGTGTCACTTTCATGTTTTCTTAATAATTTATTTGTAACCAAATTTTCCTTATCCTTCTTATAAAGAATGTTGAAGTAAAAAACCTATATTTTGCTCACCCATTTTTGTTGTTATGATGAAAGGTTCTTTTCGGTTAGGAAATACTTCAAACTATTGTGATATATTTTGATGAGAAATTTGGATCCCAACAAGTATTGTTTCCATTTGACCAAGGCATGCATCATTGTCAACATTTCTGTCATATGTAGATTTTGTTTGCTCATTTAGTTTTAACTTTCAAAGGCAATGTGGTGATTATCTTGCATGAGCATGGCTCCTATTCCTATTCTTGAAGCATCACATTCAAGGAAAAATGTTTTCATGAAATATGGGGCTACCAAAACAGGAGTGGATGTCATTAAGGTTTTCATTTTTTTTAAATAGGGTTCAACTTCTTCATTCCATTTAAAGGCACCTTTTTTCAATAGTGTTGTTAGTGGGGCTTCCTCTTAATGATGTGATTATTTTGGGGCTAGGCCACCCAGTAGTTGGCACAATTTTCTTTGGGTCTACCTTGATTCCCTTTGTTGATACGACTTGGACCAAAACTTCTATCTCTCTTTGCCCAAAGGTGCATTTAGGTTTGGTAGCATATAATTTATTCTCTTCTAGGATTTTTAATACTGTCTCTACGTGCTTGAGTTGTAAGTTCTAGGTTTTGTTGTAAACAAGTATGTCATCAAAGAATACATGTACAAACTTCCGCAAGTATGGATGGAATAAGTCATTCATCACTGCTTGGAAGGTTGCAAGAGCATTGGATAGTCCAAAAGGCATGACCAGAAATTAATACAAGCCTTCATGGGTGCAAAGGTAGTTTTAGGAATATCTTCCTCTCAGATTCTTATTTGATAATAGTTTGACTTTAGGTCTAGCTTGGAGAAATATTTGGCACCATGGAGCTCGTCCAATAGTTCATCCACAAATGGAATGTGAAATTTATCCTTTATGGTAATTTTGTTTAATGCTCAAAAAATTGATACAAAGTCTACATGACCCATCCTTTATTATGACAAGTATGACTGAAGCTGAGAAGGGACTCTTACTTCATGTAATAACACCACAATCCAGTAATTCTTGAACCGAGCGTTCAATTTCTTATTTATGTTTGTGAGACTACCTATAAGATTTTCTCCTAATTGGGGAAGAACCAGGGATCAAATCTATGACGTGATCTCTATAATGTGTTGGGGGAAGACCACAAGGAGGTTCTTGAAAGATGGCACTATATTTCCCAAGATGGTACTATATTTACTTACTTTGGATAATCATTTTTCCTTTCATTAGCAGTTCCATCCATAGAATAACAATGTAAAAAGTAGGCTTGAGCTCCTTTCTTAATCAGTTTTTCCATTCTTTTGGACGAAACCATTTGGGGGGGGGGATACTTGATTCCATGAAACTTGTACTTCCTTCCATTTTCAAAAAATCATATAAATTGTTCTTGTAAATTTAACCCCATTGTACCAAGCATGGCTAACCATTGGGCTCCTAAGACAATGTCTACACCTCTAATTGACATAGCATACATAGGAGACTTTAATTTGTAGTCATTAAAGTACTAGTCTTGTTCCCCAGTATTGAGACTTGAAAGTCAGAGGCAGGGTAAATGAATATGTTTAATTGCATAGCTATCCTTGCATCTATAAAATTGTGTGAATTGCCACTATCTATTAGCATTGTCACTTAATTTTTCTTGATGTAGCCAAAATATTTAAGACTTTCGGGTTGAGAAATACCAATCATTAAGGCAATGGAGAGTGTTGGAGTATTGTTGGATTCCTTGATGTTGGATTCATCAATGTATTTTTATATGTCCGAAGAAGATACATCCCCAACTTCCTCACCATTATCATTGTCACTACTACTATTATTATTATTATTTTCACATAGGTAGAACTTTTTCTCCTTGCATCTATGTCCTGGACTCAAATTAGGAGCATTACATCTAAAACATTGATTCTTGTCCTTATTTTCATCTGATGGTGAGATCCTTTGGTGAGGAGGAATGCATTTTGGACTTGATTTTTACAATTGGGAAGGATTTTGTTGATAAAACATCAGTTTTGCTTCATTGATTTCAACTTTATGGCATGCTTGTTCAACACCTTTGACATCTAGTACTTTAATTTCATTCTATATATTTGGTTTCAACCTAGTTATGGAAATTTGTAGAAGGTGTTTATTAGATACATCATCAACGATACATCAGTAATGTGAGTGGCTAATACATGGAGATTATTAAAATACTCATCCATTGTCCCTATTTGTTGTAAGCGAGTGAGCTTGTTGTAGAGTTCATATTCTTCTATATCTCGAAATCATTTAAAAAAATATCCTTGATGGTGTCCCAATCTCTCACTAGTCCTTCTTGACATTTAAAGTCCCACCACAGGAATAAATTACAAGCTTATCTCTCCAGGTACATTGACACAATGTTGATTTTGTAGTCTTCATCACATATATGGTGCATAGTGAAATATTTTTCAACTTTATTAATCCATCTTGTGCCTTCTCAATTGTCCTCGCCACCAAAGTTCGATATATCTATTTTTACTTTGTGTTAACATTGTTGAACGTACTTGTATTTGATGAATAATGAGCTTGTGAGGATGAGTTAGGGCTACTCATTCTATTATTTGCGTTTTTTTAGGCCTCATATTCAGCTTTAAATGCTAGGATTCCATCAAGTTTTTTGTGAATTCCTTGTACTACCGTGGAAATTGTGGTGTCAATCTAATGAGGTGGTGCAAGTGATCAATGAGGGAGTAGACCCAACGACACCAAAGCTAGCAAAAATTTGTCTATCATCAACATTTTTCATCTTCCATGGGAAATTCTATGAGAAAATTATTGGGGTAGCAACGAGGTCCCCTATCTCACCCAATGTTGCCAATATCTTCATGGAAGATTTCGAAAAAAGGGTGCTTGACTCATATCCCCTACGGCCAACAAGATGGAAGAGGTGTGTGGATGATACCAATGTGAAATGGCCAAATGGGAGCAAGGAACTAGGAAATTGTTTGAGCACTTTAACCATATCTCAGAGGATATTAAGTTTACCATGGAATTGGAAGAGAATGGGAGCATCCCCTTCTTAGATGTCTTAATTGGCAGAACATAATGGAGCCCTTAGCCATGGAATCTTTAGGAATAAAACCGACACTGAGAATTATCTCATGCCGACTCCCATCACCATCCCTCGCAAAGGATTGGAGTACTAAATACTTTATCCTTAAGAGCATTCTAAATACTAGAAAAGGAGCATCTTGAATAAGATAAAGACCAACTAATCAAGGTCTTTAAGAGCAAAGGATACAAGGTTAAGGACATCAGAAAAGCCATTGAGAAAGTAGAGAGAGGATCTCGATCTCACAATTATCACATGTCTAATAATAAGTCCTACCTCCCATATATCCAGGGAGTAACTGACAAGATTGCAAGGGTTCTAAGAAGAAAGCAAGTCTTGATGTCATTCATACCTCATTCATAAAATGAGATCTATTAAAGACAAAATTGACCAACATCAATCCAAATGTGTTTATAATGTTGCATGCTCCCGTGGAAAATGCTACATCGGAGAAACTTGATGTTCGTTCCGAATTAGGATTAAATAGCACGAGGTAGATATTATAAAGGAGCGTACGTACACCTCAACATTAGCTGAGCATTCCCTTAATACTAAACACCATGTGTTCCTAGAAGACACATAAATAATTGCTAAGGAGGACCATTATTATAAGCATAGAATTAGAGAATCCTGCATAGAGATTATGAAACATCTAAACAACCTGAACAAAGATGGGGGTTTTGAAATTAGTGAGAATTGGTTCCCTCTAATAATCTAAATAAGAAAGAGACAACATGATCAGGAGGAATTTTGAAGGTTTGTGAAGAAGAAACATGATGGTAATTAATACAATCGAAGCCGACCTTTTCTGATAATAACCATATATGCACCATAGGTATTAACGAGTCTCGTATCCAAATCATTTACTTGACTATTTGTCTTGATGATGAATCCAGTTCAGGATTTGAAACATCGATTCTACTAATGACAACTGTGGTATTCTTGAAAAAATCTATTAATAATGTCAACCACAGAAATCTTAGAAATCTAATCCATTTTTTTCGCCGAGTCATTTCCCTCGGAAGGCCTGCTAGATTTCCTTTCATGCTTTCTCATATTCGTGTTTAGTGCCAGACTGTCAAAGATGCACTAACTCAGCAATGATGCGTGAACTTGAGGATGAAGCGCAGGGATGTGGGATGAGTGTACATACAAAGGATGTGTATTTCCTGGATGCAGATGCATAAATTCACTAGATGGAGACCCAAATTAGACCTTTGTCCAACAACTCCTAAACTTGTCTATTAAATTTGTATTTTCATTCGGCGTCATTCTATGTAGTTCCTTGTTTGGAAGACTATAACCTAGAATCAAGTGTATATGATGGGAAATTCTCCTCATTGGTGGAAATCCCATAGGAATCTCTTCTGCTATCACCCCTTTAAATTCAGTCAACATTTTCCCAACCTTAGCATGAATATTTTCTCTTGTGCTTTCTACACTTAACCCCTTTGGAATGAATGCAAAATAGTAGCTCTATTTATTTTCTTCCTTCAAGAACTCTTTGGTTGAAAACAATATGACTCTTTAAATCCCAAGTAATTATTCTCACTTCCCTTATCATTTATGTCCTCCTTCAAGGGATTCATCCTTGTTTTATTGCCATCTTTCACCGCTAAAACAATGTTTTCATGGCCATCATAAATCATATTTCCATGGTCTCCCCAACAACAGATGACAAGCATCCATAGGTACCACATCACATAGCACGCTATCATAAAAATTACCAATCTTAAAAAAAATTAAACATTTCCTTGAGACTGTAACATGATGTCCCTTCTGCAACCATGAAAATTTCTAGGCATTTGGGTGTGGTCAGCACCTCAAATTCAGCTTCACTATGACCTTAGTCGAAACCAAATTTGAAATACTAATTTCTCCATCAACAATTAAGGAACAACACTTACCTCCAATTTTGTAGATAGTCCCGAAGATATAGCCTCTTGTTAGCCCTTATATTGTATGAGGCCTTACACTTGTGATTTTCATCACAACACTTATCATTTTCATCACACATGTCAGGTTTTTGCAGGATAACATTGATGGAGCATTTGATGGACTTGGGGTACATGTGCTTGGTTTGGAGTATCGTGCTATCAACTGGGATTTTTTTTCAGCACTTTGGTTGGAGGAGACCCATTTGCTCTATTCTTTTGATTGGTTGTCATATTTTGATGGTTCAAGTAGTGGTGCACTCTTCATGTTGCATGCATTTCATTGTTGGATCAACTTTACAATGACAATTTTTTATGTCTTTCATGGGTTCTTTGCATTGGTTAAAGAGCACCCTAAATACCATGGGTTTACTTAGAATTGTGGTGTTGTCTTTGATATATTTGCTCTTCGATTTGTGAGAGTGCTCCACCTTTTACAAATTGTTACATGGTGTTCTAGGCCTCACATTGGCTAGATGTTGATGATATTTGATGCCATTTGGTGCTATTGGTGGAATTCCCTAGAATTTATGGGCTTATTTGACATGTGGATTGCATCTTGGCATTGTTGAAATCACATTCTCAGAGAGTGTTCCTCATATGCACACTTTCCTAGGTGGATCTAGCCCTTTCAACAACTAGTTGGCAAGATTTGACTTGATTGAATCCCTGTTAATTAGACTCCCAAGCTCTTGGCACATGGGTTGGGTTTTGATGATGTGGAGTATCCTTCCTAGTGGAGTGCTCCCTCCATCTCTCCTTTCTTGACACATATCTTGAGGCATGATCACATGGTATTGCTTGTTTGATGGGTTTGTCCCCTTACTTCATGGATCTAGTGGACTATATTGATGACTTTTCACATGGATTAATGCAAGCACACAATGGATTGACTCATCCTTTCGTGGATCTATGCCTTGGCACACTTGATGTGGAGTTTGATATGATCATAATGAATAGATTGAGGTTTCATGAACATTCTTTCAAAGCATCATTGTTCTAAGGTGTTGTTTTAAGAACCATTGCCCACTTTACACACATATATGTAAATCCACTTTATGTGGGATTAGATAACATGATTTGAGGAGTGTCCCACATGTTATTGGAACACTTATTGAGGTCACCCTATGTTTGAGGGGTTGTTATAACAACTAATGGGTTGTTGCTTTCACACTTATCTACGCGATTCATTTTTGTAGGAGTTCAATATAGCTTTATTTGAGGGGAATTCTAACTCATGAGCATATATATTTTGATATAGTCCATATTTTTTCCAAATCAATGCTAATAGATGCAAATGGTTGCAGTATTTCCAGCATTAGTAAATGTACAGATGGAGAACACCTTGGACATAGGCCAAATCTTTCCATGTTTTAATGATATCTTTGAAGGACGTTCCAAAGGAGAATGAGATGTGGCATAATATTTTATGCATGGTTTGTCTTGTCAATTGAGTTGATTGAGAAATTAGTATCTTATTTTTCTCCTTGGAGAAGAGCATGGATCCAAAGGACTCCAAGTTATTTTATTGATTCTTCTAGAGAGAAGTAGATCTAGAATCCACTAAAATTAGTTTATTGTAAGAGGTTGAGCTAGAGACTATCTAAAGAGTAGGTCCCCACTCATTTTTCATGGTTGGATTTTGATAGCTTCCCATTTGAAGCTTAGTTCAATATCTTGAAGGCGATGAAGTTAAAGGTTCTCTTCTTGTGGAATTTATGCTTGGGTTATATTGATGAAAACTAAAGATGGAAATACTTGCATCAAATATGTTGTGAAGGGCCATAATTCTAGTAACATTTTGTTCCTTGTGAAAATGGTTTTATTGTGGGTTCTCTCTTTATAAAAATACGTGTTTATTAATGGAGATGTTAATGTGTATGTTTCCTCCAAATAAAGAGTTGGTGTCCATACACATTTTCTATTGGTAATTTGCTCTCATAGATATTTGGAATTACTCCTTAATTTTGGGTTTTCTCAAGTAATGTTTTGTAATAGTGGACAAAAGGATAGGGTTGTTTGCAACTTGTTTGTCTCAACTTCATTTACTCCTAATCTCATTCTAAAGAAGATTGTAGTTGTTGCCCTTCATAGTTGATCATTGACTCCCCCTTGTACAATGTATTGACACTAGTCTTAATTAACCCATCACTTTATAAAAATACCTATTACAAATTTTGTTTTTCCAAATATTAACTCTCAATTTCACCTTGAGCTTCCATTACATATCTTTTCCAACTCTTATCTTTGGGATAACCCGCTTGTGCTGGAGGAGAGCCAACATAAAATGAGAAGGTTGTTGTGGTGACAATGGGAATCCCTCTTGAGTTCATCTAAAGCTTCACTTGTCTTTTTAGGGATTTACCACAAAAAGTGCAAGTTTGCAAGGAAACACCTCTAACAAAAGATAGGAAGTATAGACCCACCACACAAAATTAACACCATTTGAAGTATACAAAAGGGGAATGGTAGAACCAAAAGGGATCAAGAAGTGTGTATAAGGACCCATAGGCAAAGATAAATAAGTACCCAATGCATTGGAAATATGCTACAGTGGAAGAGTTTGCATGCCCCGGCACTATAGTGGCCTTGCTAACATAAACAAAGGGTGACAAAAAACTCAACAATTTTCTTAACTACCAATTTAAATTAATGGTTGTAGGTTATGGAGTCTTAAGTGAGAGACTTTCCTTTCCATGGATAGACAAATTTTGTTTCAATGTTTCCTAGCAAAATTTTGTTGACATTGTGTTTTAACAATTGTAAGTTTTTTAAGCCAATAATGACTCAAAGGCTCTGTACTAGAAGAACTATTAAGAAATCTTGCATCGCTCAATCAAGGAAGATGATGTCATGTCCACTTCAGTGTTTAGGGATTTAATAAACAAGATTCTGAATTACGCTAATGGAAAAGATAACAAGTTTATGCATGAACTTTAATTAGGTTAAATTGTATTGGAAATTCAAGCTTTGGGTTAAGCTTCTAAGGTAAAATTAGATGCATACCATTTAATTTATACACAATTCATTAGCTCTAATATATGGCTTGCATCTTTTGGTTATGGCATTGCTAGAGATGGGTTATTTTAAGGTATGCTTCAAAGGTCTCACTACCTCATCATTTTATCATCTTACTATTGTTTCATTTATAAGTCAACATTAAAGTTGTTAATGTTAGAGAAAGACATTGCTTATGGAATTTAGTGTTCCTTTATTTACATTGAGAAGGCATAAACCAATTATGCAAGTTCTTTTTATTGATTTTATGCATTATAAATTAGTTGAAAAAAAGCCTTAGCTAATACCAATTCATTAAATGTTATAACCTTGACTCTACCAAATGTTGATAATTGTATAGGTGTTTAATTGCATAATAAGAACCAAATAATTGTTTTCATAGTGTTTGATGCAAGTATAATTTGTTTAAGCAGTGCATAGACCCTCTCATTCAAATCACTATGATGTATTTACTTCATGCTAAATTATATTACGGTTATACTTAAGAAGTTATTTCAGATTCAAATCTATGTACTTTTCTGACATTGGTTAAGTTCTCCATGTTAAGTATAGCATGAGTAATTTAACCATTATACAGTGTTACACCTTAGAGTATCTGCAACGTTCCCTACAGGTCCCCCATGGGAAAGGGTTAAATAGTTTTTGTTATAAAGGCCAAGTTGAAGCATAGTGTTGATTTGGGGCTAAATAACCCTAATCATGTCATCGATGGTCCGCTTGATTTCCACCTCCAAGAGGTGCTCTCCTTGCAGGGGTTGTTTCCCTTGGGGGGCTAATCACTTGGATGCACAACCACACTCGTTTATTTTCCATGAAAAAGGTGACAAGCATTTGTTTAACACACCTATTTTTCTCACTTAGACCTACTTTAACCCTCCTCTAGGTTGTGTACCCACAATTTGTACTTCCTTGATAAAGAAGTCTGCAAGAATAATGGAGGACGTTGAGGGCACATATATGTTGTGGTTAGTTGGGGCATGACGTCCTCCTTATGGAACACCTAGAAATTGTTGATGTATTTGTAACCTCGGAATGTTTTTCCTATATGTATATTGTATTCCTATAGAGATGTTATTATTCCTCTATACGGAAGTGTTGTCATTTATATTGTAAGTGTCGTAACTTATAATTGATGGGTTATTAGACCACCTTGGTGGGGTCAGCCCTGTATAAGTCATGTGGGTCAAAGGGTTATTAGACCACCCTATTGGGGGTTGGCCTAGTCAGCATTATGTTATGTGGTTAAGTTAAGGCTGACCTAGTAAAGGTTATTAGGAAAGTCAAGTCAAGTATAAATAGAGTGTGGGAGGCACTCTATTTGATCATTCACTTTCTCACTCATACTCTCATTGGAGAGTGGCGCACTTGTGGAGGAGGAGAAGCTGCTGCTAGGAGAAGACTATCTCTTGCACTTGGGTTGTATCATTGCTCTATCTATCTCTGAGGAAGTTGCGGGGTTTTTCACCTTCTTGGTTTTCCCCAGTGAAACTATGTGTCTCTTGTGTGCTTGCATTATTGTGTCCATGATTGATATGCTGTAGATATGCTGTACATGTTATTCTCTCAGTTAAGATCCTAGATAAGATTGAAATTTCTGGAAAAATAACATGGTATCAAAGCTATCCTGAAAGAAGGCACGGTATGGAATTTACGACACTTGTTGAAATTGCGAAGCTAGGGCTTGATATAGCAAAAACCAGTCATCGTAGAACTTTCTCTATAAATCCATTTCAGAGAGGTTTCAAGATCTGAAACTCTTACAGGTCGAAGATAAGATCCCCATGTACCTTGTGTCTGAAGTAAAAATTCTAATTCGTTGTACTTTGTGCTTTATGATCTGTACAATCTAGGGTTTCTGCCTCTTCCAGATCTCAGTCATAAGTAGGTGACCTAGGAAAAAAGGTCACAACTTGGGCTAGGAAGATCCAAATGAAATTTCGTAAAAAGTAACAGGTAGGGCACAGACTTTAGTTTCTCAGGTAAGGTTTTCAGAGGCCGAAGTTGAACCAGTGACACGTGGCACACCGTACAAGTTCTCTCTCCTGTTTTATCCCATAAACAGGTCACGTTGCGACACTTGACATAACTCTATCTCAGAGAATCCAATTCAGGTCATACCTGTGGTGTTGGAAAGATGACAGGTCGGGCTACCACAGGTCGAAGTGTCAAACCATTTGGATTCATAATTTCAGAGTTACACTAGAAACAATCAGGTCCATATTTTTGTCAAAACAAAATTGGATTTTGAGCACCTTCATTCATGGCTCCGGGAATTAGGGTTTCAGAGAAAGTTGGTGTTTTTGTAATCGAAGACCATGGCTGAATGCTACTCATCAAAATTAAAATTTAGAGACCAATATCAAATCTTTTGGTTGGGTAGAAAGCCGGGCTTGATCAAACCCTAGTTCGGGACTTTGATCAGAAAAGTGAAAAATTAGGTCTTCTACAAAAATGGGACTTTTTGAAATTTGTGACCATAGCTGGAAGCTCCTTGGAAAAATTGAAGTTTAGAGATTTGGATCAAACTATTTGGTTGGGTGAAGCTCCAAGAAACTCAAACCCTAATTCAGGGTCCTCCCTAGTGAATCCAGAAATCTTAAAGGCAATTTTGAGGGGTGAAACTTTACAGTTTTCAAATTCTGAGTATACCAGCTTGACCATCTCAGAAAGGCGCATCTTTCTATCTTTTCAAAAGTTTGAAATTCAAAGTTTGAATTTTTAGGGTTTCTCTAACAAACCCTAATCCAGCTCCAGATCCAGTTTCTGCAAATCAAAGTGGATTGGGTTAATCCTAGAAGAGAATGGATTAGTCACCTGCATAAGTGAAGAAGTTCCTGTTTCAGAGGGAGTTGAGGCTAAGGCCTTACATAAGAAGATTACAAGCAATCTCGACAAGTATGACTTATCCAGGTATGTTTCGAAATCTGTTCATGATTAAGTCTATGGTATGTTTGTCTTCATTAAGATTAGTACAATCTTGATTAACTTTAGACTTGTTGTATCATCTTAATAAAATTATGAATGCAGATATTCATTGATTAGGGTTTTGACACTTATGATTGTACTAATGCATTGTGGTGTTGTATGAGATTGATGTTGTCAGCTAACATGAAAGGTACATCAAGAAAGACAAATCATGTTCTATTTCAAGAACTTATGACCATGGTGACATGAAGACAAAGATTCATCCATTGTCATGGATCACATAGAATATCTACTTACGAGGTATGTATAATTTGGTTCTACAATGCTTAACCTATGAGATATGCAGGTTGCTAGCACAAGTCATTGAAGAGAACAAGAAGACATTACTAGACATAACTAGCAAATATGATAACCAGGTATGTTTTTCCTATATCAAGTTAGAATCCTACTTTGTGTTAGGATCTTATAATGTTGTTTGGTTGATAATGATTATTCATGAAGTTAGAAATGTAAGTAATCAAGGGTTTATGCATATTATGTCTCTTACCTTAATTAATGATATGACTAACCAGAAAAGTCCTTTGGTCAAATACGAATATGCATGAGTAAAATAAATATTCCCTAAAACCTTGAATACTAATGTTTATTATCTGTGTTTGAAATGATCATGACTATACATGTTTAAGATTATTGTGATTATACTAATGAATGTATGTATGCATGAGACCTCGAGGATAACACAATGATGATACTAGTAAGTGTGCATAAGTGATCGACGATGGATATAAGTTCAAGGATAGGTAATCCAGGAAGCAAAGATCAAGAGGGAGCACACTCCAATAGCTCCTGCAAGGAAGCAAATATTGAGAGGGAGTCCACCCTACAAACAAACAAAGATAAGTATTTGAATTGTCATTTCTTGTATATTTAATTGTTGAAATAAATAGTGTTCAATAATGTATATACTTATGTTCCTAGACTTAGGTTGTGTATTATGCATATTAGAATAATTACATTAATGAACAGTATACTACTAATATGCATGTAATGGGTAAGTGGCCTATGGCACTGTACAACATTCCATTGCTACTTATCTAGAACGAAACCTCTTTGCTGACATGTTGGGAGTTGTGCACACTCTTAACAATGTTCTAGTAGAGATTGGAAGGCATCTAGAAAGTTACGGGATATGGATAAATGTTGTATTGAAGAATTGGCTAAAACAATTGCATGACTGTATGACATATTTCTTTATGTGTAAGAAATTGTTCTGAAAACTATGAGATGTTTCTAATCATGCATGTTAACTTGTCTTGTAGGAAAGATCGTATACCATCACCTACAAAAGAAGGACTACAACATTTGTTCCAGTAACAAATCTATCTATTGAAGATATTGAAGTTCCCAGGATCCGGGATGAAGTAATGGAAGAATGCCATGATCCGTCAATCATGAAGAATGATGGTTGGGATGTGGTCCCAGACCATAAGGGAAGTCTATCGTGACTTCCAAGTGGATCTATAAGATCAAGCATGCTGTAGATGGTAGCATGGAGAAATACAAAGCGAGGTTGTAGCTCGTGGCTTCTCCCAGAAAAATAAATTGATTATGAAGAGACTTTTGCTCCTATAGATAGATACACTTCCATTAGATCAGTACTTTCTCTGGATGCAGTGATGAAATGGAAGATACACCAGATGGATGTCAAGACAACTTTCCTGAATGGTGGAGTCGAGGAGGAAGTGTATGTGGTGCAGCCACTTGGTTTTGAGACACATGACAAAGAGTCATATGTGTGCAAGTTGAATAAAGCCTTGTATGGCTTGAAGGAAGCCCCTAGGACTTGGTATGGTAGGATAGAAAAATTTCTATCCAGTTTGGGATTTACCAAGAGTAAAGCGGATTCCAACCTTTACTACAAGGTTGAGGAAGGCAATCCAGTGATACTACTATTGTATGTGGATGACCTGTTTGTAACAGGTGAGGATAGATTGATTGCCGACACGAAGAGGAAGCTTGCTGCCAAGTTCGAGATGAAGGACTTGGGGATGATGCACTATTTTCTAGGCATGGAGGTGTGGCAGAGTGCAGCTGGGATCTTCCTTGGACAAGGGAAGTATGCAGTAGAGATCCTGAAGAGATTTGGGATGATGGATTTCAAGGCCATGGCCACACCTATGGCATCGAACCTGAAGCTTTTGTGTGATGCTTCATCTGCACCGGTTGATGTCACTATGTATCGTCATATGATTGGGTCCTCAATGTACCTAACGAACACGAGACCAGATATTTGCTTTGCGGTGAACACATTGAGCCAGTTCCTTACGGATCCGAGAGGTGTTCACCTGGTTGCTGTAAAGCATATTCTGAGGTACCTAAAGGGTACGATTGATTATGGGCTCAAGTATGATGCGAATCAAAAGTTTAACCTGTAGGGTTATGTTGATTCAGATTGGGTAGGCAGTGCTACAGATAGGAAGAGCACTTCTGGGTGCTGCTTCAGTATGGGATCAGGTGTGATCTCTTGGTTTAGTAGGAAGCAGTCTTGTGTAGCACTGAGTACAACCGAAGCATAGTATGTTGCAACTTGTTTGGCTAGTTGTGAGGCAGTATGGCTCCGGAAGCTATTGTCTGAGCTATTTGATCTCCCGTTGGAGGCTACTGGTATCTTTTGTGACAACTAGAGTTGTATGAAGTTGTATGAGAACCCGGTGTTCCACGACAGGTCGAATCACATTGAGATCAAATATCACTATATCAGGGATATGGTGCAAAAAGGAGCAGTGAAGCTCCTGTATGTTGCGACGGATGAGCAAGTTGCAGATGTGTTGACGAAACCACTAGCTAGAGTGAAGTTTGAGTACTTCAGAGGGAGGCTTGGTGTTCTTCAGATTGACGACACTTCGAGGAAGAAGTGATGGACACATTTGCAGGAGCCATTCCAAGCATGGTGAGAGGAGGATCCTTCCCATGGCTGTGGATGTAAGCGCTGGATGATGAGCATCAGGATGATGCTCCAGTTACTGCTCTGTAAATGCATCATGTTGGATGCTTGTTATGATTAGTTGGATCATGTATATGTATATGCATCATGTTGTATGCTTGGACCATGTATATGTATATGTATTAGGTGGATATGATTGTATGATCAAGTAGATCATGTATGTTGATATATATCAGGTGGATCATGTATCTGTGTATGTATTAGGTGGATACATTGTATGATCAGGTGGATCATGTATGATGATATGTATCAGGTAGATACTTGGTATGCATCAGGTGGATGCATTGTATGATCAGGATGATAATAGATGACGAGCTTTAGGATGTTGCTCCAAATGACATGCATCAGGACGATGCAGTGATGATGATCAGGATGATCATGTACATCAAGACGATGTATGTTGAGTATCAGGTTGATACTCTGTGGCCGTGGACAGGTTGTGCAAGGGTATCATGTAATAAGTCCTGGAGATCTGGACAGGATGAAAAAGGCCTCAGATGCTCTTTAGAGATCTTGCTTGGCAAGACACTCTTTTAAGGTTTTGTGGTAGGGGTCACATGTAATAAGTCCTGGAGATCTGGACAGGATGAAAAAGGCCTCAGATGCTCTTTAGAGATCTTGCTTGTCAAGACACTCTTTTAAGGTTTTGTGACAGTCACATGTAAAAGATCCTAGGAGATCCGATAGGTTGAGTTGTGTGCTCGTAAAAGGCCTGGGATGCTCTTTCAAGGTTTTGTGATGCACGTAATAAGTCCTGAGGATTCCACAGTATGGCCAGTGATGAAGACCTGCAAGTGGTGGGCCTACATCCAGTATGAAAAAGGACTGGCTCTGTAGAACTTCCTATGACGAGTAGTTCAGAGATTGATTGAGATAACAGCAACAGTGACGATGATGATGATTCGATGTCGATGATCTAGTGACGATGATCCAGAGAAGAAGACTTGTGCTAGAAGACCTGTGTCGAGAAATACCTTCCTAGTTAAGAGGGAGTGTTGATGTATTTGTAACTTCAGAATGTATTTCTTATATGTATATTGTATTCCTATAGAGATGTTATTAATTCCTCTATATGGAAGTGTCGTCATTTATATTGTAAGTGTCATAACTTATACTTGATGGGTTATTAGACCACCTTGGTGGGGTCGGCCCTGTATAAGTCATGTGGGTCAAAGGGTTATTAGACCACCCTATTGGAGGTCAGCCCAGTCAAGATTATGTTATGTGGTTAAGTTAAGGCCGACCTAGTAAAGGTTATTAGGCAAGTCAAGTCATGTATAAATAGAGTGCAGGAGGCACTCTATTTGATCATTCACTTTCTCACTCATACTCTCATTGGAGAGTGGCACACTTGTGGAGGAGAAGTTGTTGCTAGGAGAAAACTATCTCTTGTACTTGGGTTGTATCATTGCTCTATCTACCTCTGAGGAAGTTGAGGGGTTTTTCACCTTCTTGGTTTTCCCCGGTGAAACTCTGTGTCTCTTGTGTGCTTGCATTATTGTGTCCATGATTGATATGTTGTATATATGCTGTAGATATGTTGTACATGTTATTCTCTCAGTTAAGATCCTAGATAAGATTGAAATTTCTGAAAAACTAACAGCACTTGGTGTAGCCTAATTTCACTTTATTTACTACTTTTATGTCTTTTAGAGTTGTTTGGCCCCTAAAGCTGTGGGTGAGCAAACCAAAAGTTATTTTTTTTACATTATCTTGTAGGCTAATAAATTAAAATTAGGTGATGCTAGTCTTATATAAATAGAGCCTCACTCTCATTGTAAAAACGCATCAAGACAAGGGTTCAAATATGTTTTCTTCTCTTTTTATCCTACTCTATGATATAATAATGTGATGCGCACTTGTTATAGGATTTCTCGATCGATGCGGATAAAGAGCAAGGTCCCTAATCTGAATGATTCAGATCTAGAACAAAATGAGACAAATTGTACAAACCTTCACCTAGGTCAATGAAATAGTAACAATGGATGAGTACATAAGATACATGCCATTGATATAGCAAAAGAACCTGCCAAAGATCGGAACAATACAACAACAAGTGAAATAGAAACAATATAATTGACCCATGCAAGTGACCAATGAATCTCACAATACACCATCCATAACATCAGATGTATGGGAAGGAAAATACAATTGTATTAACAAAGACAAAGAGAGAGTACAACTATTTAGGCCTTTGTGTTGTAGCTTCTTTCCAATGGGCTCTTCTTGCTCCAACGAGTCACTTTCACCTTGAATACAAAGCCTCAAGAGTTTAGGATCCTAGAGTAATTTAATTTCTCCAACATTTTCTTACTTCCAATCTTTCTCCTTCACCCATGGCCCAATTCTTCCATTTATAAGACAATGTGGATGAGGAGAGGTTGAGAAAAGTGTGGGGAGTGGAATAGATATGATCCCCATAATGGTGGGAGTCGCACCAGATCCAAAACAATAGGAGGCGAAAATGATCATTTGAAATTTTTCTTTAGAAGCTTCTCGAAACCCTATTTTTTTCCCATGGAGACATCGACACGGTCTGTGGTCGAGCAAGATGCGCCAAATAGGAACGACACAGGTTATTGTGAAATCATAATGCATCATCGACGCAGGTTGATAATAGAGCAAGTTGCATTGATAGACTTCGATGCATGTTGCCAGTAGAGAAAATCACGTCGAAGTGACAAAAAAGGTAAACATGCAAGGAAAACCTGTTAAAGATCATTCACCATGGAAGTGGCTTAAGGGATTGTGGCAATATAAGGTCACGTGGTTTTGTACGGATGACGACAATTCTGTGTAACATATTTCCCCCCAAAGTACGAAGCTAGAGTGAAACGATAGGTGATGTACTTTGATGTGACTGTTAGAGAGAAAAACCACCGGTCGGAAAACTCACAGTGGCAATCAAAGGCTTTGCAATACAAGTTCTGACATTTCTGAGCCAAACATCTCAATGACTCAAGACATGGATACTGACCAATACACTGCAGATCCATGCTGGTACTGACTGAGGATATGGCCACCAAAATATAAATTATGTGGATCCATACCTGAATGACTGAACACAATCATGGCTACTAAGATACAAGCATAGATCCATGATGAGTTAAAGACACAACCACGACCAATACAAGAGTGGATATGTGTGACAATACATCAATGAGGTCTCCACTATAACATATGTGTGGGAACCTACTAAAAATATCCATCGCAACCTGGGTGCAATAATAAGACATCAAACTAACCCAAGGTCTTCTACTCGTTCCCGAATCGATACAAATCTGACCATATGATTACAAGGTGTTGAAGTCAAACATGGTAGAAACCACTTGATTACCTATCAATGATGTGAACCGTTAACAAGTGCGAGGGAAATCACCAATGATGAAAATGATACCCAAGGTATCTCGGTACTTTCCAACGAATGCGAATGAATGAGTTGGATTCGAACATCCATGGACATCCATGGAATCAATCGATCAAAGGTTAATGATGCAAACCCACTGTCGAAAGCGAGAAAACCTGCCATTGAGGCATCAAGGCTTCAAGGTACTAGGTGGTCTCTAAATATAATCCCTAGATGATGTTGGCGTCGACAGGGATAGATTTGTCGAAGGATTGTCATGATGAATCCCACATCATCGACATGAAAATGATATAGGAAGGTGATTTTGGGCGGTAGATCAAATGAGCATGGACCAACACAAGGCATATGGACAAGTGTTGGCGAGAAACTGCTTCAGATATGACCGACATAAGAGTGATGACTACAAAGTTTGACCTAAATGGAGGAATTCCCTTGAACATTTTACGGCACGATAGGTGACTTGGCAGCATTGACTTGATGAGACATAAATCAAGACATAATGCAACATGAACGGAGCATTCTTCAGATGACCCACAGGAGAAAAAGTACACATGGACTTGTGTGACTCGAAGACAAGCTGATCACCCAACTGCTTGGATGAAATACAAATAGGTGCCATGTTCAAGGGCAACGATAAGCTACCATAAGTACAGATACAAATATATTTCCCATCATGATTGATGAGTACCTCTTTGTTTATTAATGAGCTTGAAGAGGATAACAGATGCTCGGTATAGCTCATCCTTCGGACGAGTCCAATATCACATGTTTTATTAACGTGATAAAGGATGGGTTCGGTCCCAAAAATGGTCCTTCGACGTTTGATTTTATGAGTCCGAAGAAGGTAAACTTGGCAACGTTTCATGTTTAGAGAGTCTGAAACGGTCAAAGAAGACTCCAAAGTAAACTTTTTCGTGAAGTTATTCCCTTAGGCTCGAAGAAGTGTAAAATAATGCCCAGAAGAAACTCTCTTAGTCAATGTTTGACTAAGGTATTCATTTTTCATATATGGTCTACATGGTCCAAAAAATAGGTAAAATATCGCTAGATAGACGACATTTCAGAACCCTTTTACAAGCGCGAAAGAGACAAGTTCGCTTGGCCAAAGTTTTCCTATTTAAAGAGTCTGAAAAGGGCTTAAAGACAACTCTAAGTGCATTTAAGTATGAAAGCAATTTGGACCATAACCATATCATCACGTTTGAACTGTAAACTTAAAACAAGTGTGAGGAACCATAATAACTAATAAACAAAGGACTTTTAGTAATGAAATGGTAAAAATCAAATAATAATAAACAATCATGAGGTAAAAATAATAAAATATTGCCTTTCAAGTCAATAAATAGAGATGAAAGGGACTCATTTTACCATTTCATTCTTACCAAAGAAGGTAAAATCCATTTGAAGGAGAAACTTGTGTTGGATATTCCGGGCATTCTAGGCGGTGGTTCTACATCTCATCGGGTCGAGGTAACTACTCTTGCCCTCCACTTCATTTCCTTAGCCGAATCACTGCAAGTTTTGGGTGTTTTTAGATAAATTTAGGTCGATTTTTAAAGTAGAAATACGCCTTTGGATTGACACGACTTCCTCTTTTGGGGAGTGCGTTGAACGAGGTCGACATGGTTCCCGAAAGGGTAAAATGCGTCGATGACGTGTTGTGGACGAAGTCGGGGTGCGTCAATCGCTGAGGGAGGCCCAAAAAATAAATGGAGCAAATTTATTAGGGTTTTCTCAGATGAATATATTCTAATGCCCCCATTCTTTGATTTTGCAGGTCTCATTCAAGGAAAAATATTGGAGTGGAGAGAGAGAGATCACGAATCAGAGAATCTAGAAGGGTTACATGATGATAACACTATGATGACTCTCAAAAAATGTGGGCTCAAGAAATATTTTCTTACTCCAAGTATGAGGGCCCAAGTCCCTTTACTGGAAGGATGTGGGATCCTGTTGAGCTTCATTTTCAAGTGGGGGCCCATATCCTCACATTGTAAATAGATGACGTTTACTTACTGACTAGGCTCTCAAGAAGAGGATCTCACACATCTTTAACCGGGCATAGTGGAGGTGATGGGGATGTAAATACACTTATTGATCAATATTGTGAGCCTGGGACCGTAAAGACTAGCGGGAAGATCCCGATCAAAAGATTTCGTAATTTGACTTTGAGGACATTTCTCTATATCGTAGTGCGGGTAGCGAGAACCAAGTCCCATCATCAAGTTAATAGGTCCCAGATGTTATGCGCCTTAGAGTGCATGCAACCCACTGTCTTTAACTGGTGTGAGGGTCTGTTGAGTATCATGAAAGATCAGCTGACCGAATTTCGGTCAAGTAGGGCCAAAAAATTTGGCTATGGGTCCATCCTAGTATCCTTCTTTATGGAGCTGGTCCCCCATTACCACCAACAACATATGGAGATAGGAAGCCCAGATCCATGGCAGCCACGCATGATGAGATGGGTTGAGTTATTCGGCCATCATGGTGGTCCGATTCACAGTTATAGGCCAACCTTCTTCTGATGGGTGCACAAGTAGTTACTCATGGTAGAGGATTATGCATACGAAGGCACGGATTTCTGAGGGGATCCTGACTTGGCGTTACCATAGGGATATTCCTAGAGCGACATAAGTGAGAAAAGATATTCATGCTTTTTCAAGTGTTTATGTATTTTTCAAATATATAATTTTTTTGGTGTACTAAGACTTTTTTTGTTTCACTAATGCAGATGTGGGGCCAGAGAGGAAACCCGGAGCTTCCCTATTCAGCGACGAGGAGAGGGTAGGGTCATTTATGCTCATGACCGAGAGGCGAGCGAAGTACTCTTGGAGATCGAGGAGAACTTAGAGAGGTTGACTGTTGATATCCCGGACATATCACTGGCTGATCTGCCTCGGCATTATCAACGCCACATAGTGGGAATTTCTGCGAGTATCGGACTTCTGCTTCGTCAGGTAGCTCGAGCGGTGATATGTTATTGCGAGCACCGTGACTAGCCCCATTATCTATATGTAGTAATCTACTGAAATCCACGAGCTTAAAATTTTTGTCATGATGATGTACTGAAAGCTATGAGCTTTAGATTTTGTCTTAGTACATTTTGTGGAACTTTTATCATACTTAATATAAAAAACTATTTACAGCGGTTTTATATACAATGTGTCTATGGTGGATATAGATCTCATGTGTGGATACTTATTTATGGATACTTTACATGCTATTCTTTTTAGATAGATTTATAAAAAACGTTTAAGAATGCAAGATATACCAATCTAAGATAAAATTGGCTAATGAATCAGCAATCGTATTCATATGTCTCGGAATATGTTGGTATTGAATGAACTCAAAAGATCTCTCCAAGAAACATACTCGTCGAAAAGGACGGAGTAGTGTACGGTTGCAAACAACGTAGACTCGGTTTATATGGGAGACCACAAGCTGAGAATCCAAATAGACGACAATGTGGTCCACACCAAGGGAGAATGTGTTGGTTAACAATCCAATCATCGCATGATATTCGAAGGTATTATTAGTTGCGGGACCTAGGTAAGTCCCTCCTGAACTTATAAGTTCACTGGCAAGGGAATATAGTACCCAAGCTGCCGAGGCAAGGTTTCGAGTATGCCGTCTAACATCTGTAAATCCTAAATAGGTTTTCATCTGCGCATTCACGTAGAACATGGTATAAGCAGTCATGATGGAGATGAGACCCTAACCTATGAAGGAAAAAAATTCACACCATATCAAACATACATCATATGCAAACTGTACAAGGTACTTATGCAGGATTTACCTAAACATAGTACCTATTAAGGTAGATCCCATTTCTAGGCTCCCCCAAAGGTATCCCATCATAATTGATTAACTCGTAGGCCCCTTTTTCTAAAACACGTTTCACGACGTAGAGCCCATGCCACATGGACTTGAACTTACCTGCCCCCAGTTTATTGTGCTTTTGGTCATATGTCAAAACTAGATCACCTTCATTGAAGATGTGAGGTTCAACGGACTTATCGTACTAGGATTTGATGCACTTCTTATTTCCTTCATTAGCGAGAGCAGCATCACGATGGGTTTCGTCTAGTTTGGCTAAGTATAGAAAACGTTCCTCCTCGGCCGTAGTGTTTGGCAAGAGTTCGACAGCTAGTTTCAAAGACGAGATCTTGCACTTTATACACAATACTGCTTCCAGTCTGTATACCAATTGAAAGGGCGTGAATCCGGTAGCATTGTTGACGTAGGTTCTATGTGACCAAAGGGATGAAAAGAGCATTAAGTGCCAATTTGACCTATGGGTCCCTACCATGCGTTGTATCATGGATTTCAAGACCTTATTGATGGCCTCTACTTGACCATTAGCTTGGGGGTAGTAGGGGGTTGATTTTTCATGGCGAAAGCCCAATTTGGCGCTCAATTTAGTTACCATTTGGTTTTGTAAATGTGAGCCATGATCTGTGACAATGGCTTGTGGAACCCCGAATCTAGCGATGACATGATTAAATATGAAGAGTGCGGCAGGTTTTCCGTCTTCTTTATATGTAGGACTCGCCTTGACCCATTTTGTGAACTAATCAACAAATACAATAGCATGGCCATGCCCCCCGACCGAGGTAGGCTTACAGTGAATGAAATCGATGCCCCATTTGCAAAGGGGGTGATGACAATAACTGGGTGTAAAGGGGCAGGATCAGTGCGCTTTTTGGAATGAAAAAATTGGCAGGGATGACACTTCTTAACGGCTTCCATACAATCTTTAAAAATGGATGGCCACAAGTATCTAGCATGTAAAATATTCTGGGGTGTATCCATACCAAAGAGGTGACCGCCACATGCCCTCGAGTGGTAGTCATTCAGAACACGCTCGGCCTCCTCGTGAGTTAAACAACGTCGTAATATCGAATCAATACCACAACGATATAGGGTGCCGTTGATGATTAGATAGTATTTTGCATGATGGAGAATACGACGACGTTCATCGCTAGATAAGTGAGGCCTGAAGCATTGGGTTTGAAGATACAAGGTGATATCTCTGTACCATGGATCGGAGGTACTGATCAAGAACAATGACTCATCAATAAGAGAGTCAATGGGCTCAGTGTCTTGATCAATATGGGAAAGATCACAGATTCGCTCCGCGAATACTAATGACTTTTTGGATTTTTCCTTTTCAAACTGTAAATCAAATTCTGGAAGAATTAAGATCCAACGCGAGTATTTTCCCCCTAGTACTTGACGATTTAAGATGTGGTACATAGGGTTTGAATCGGTGATGATAATAGTTGTACAGAGGAGAATGTAATGACGAAACTTCTGGCCAACAATGACAACTGCCAGAGCCAACTTATCGACATGTGGATAGCAAGTTTCAAAATCGATGAGACCCTTGCTAAGGTAATAAATCACATGTTCTTGCGCGTTGTTATCTTCCTGCACTAAAACCATACCAATAGTAGAGATAGAGGCAACAAGATAAATGATATAACCTTTGTTATAATCAGGTGGTTGTAACACAAGTGCATGGGTAATGGCTTGTTTGAGATTGTCAAATGCACTTTGGGCGTAGTCATCCCATACAAAAGGGATGTCCTTCTTTAACAGCCGCATATAATCCTGTGTATTCTTCGCATAATTACACACGAAATGACGCAAGTAGTTTTCCTTCCCCTGCAAACTTTGAAGTTCAGTGATAACCATGGGTGGGGGTAGGGCTAGAATAGCCTCTACCTTCAAGGGATCGATACGAATCCCATCTTTTGAGGCAATGAAGGCAAGGAGGCGTCCAAACTCCACGCAAAATATGCACTTGTCAGGATTTAGGCGAATGTTATAGCATCGACATCTAAGGAAAACAGTTGTAAGATGATCGATGTAAAACTCACGATGATTTGAATGAGTTGGAAAATCATCGAGGTAGGGATCCACAAAGTCCTTAATATCATGAAAGGCGTACGACATGTCCCATTGGAATGTGGCACCGGCATTTTTAAGGCCAAAAGGTAATTTGCAGTATGCAAATGTACCCCATGGGAAGATGAACGCAGTCTTGTGTTGGTCTGCTAGGTGGATCTCAATTTGATTGTAGCCAGAGAAGCCATCCATAAATGAGAAGATGACACTACCGACACAGTTTTTTATGATTTGGTTGATAAAGAGGGTAGGGTAATTGTCCTTGAGACAGGCCTTATTTAGATCTCAGTAATCAATACAAAATCTGATAGTTCCTTGTTTTTTTGTAACAGGAACAATGTTGGAGACCCAATCTGTCTAGGGGATAGGATAAATGAATCCAACTTTCAATAGCTTTTCAATTTATGCTTTAATAGCCGCAATCTTTTGGGGGTGTACTGGACGGAGTTTTTGTTGGACAGGTTTTGCATCGGGATAAGTTTTGATCTCATGGACAATGATATCAGGATCAATCCCATAAATCTCTTCATAGCTCCATGTGAATACTCCGCATAATTGTGTAAACAAGGCTGTATAAGTTTTGATTTATTCAGAAGAACAAGTTTGGCCAATATGGATATGCTCCATGACACTAGGTTTCACCGAGATGTCAATAATAGTGGTAGGTGTAATGTTTTACAAATTCCCTTCGGTTACCGTATCCTATGTGAGAATAGGAGACTGGGGGTTGGAAATGACATCTGGTGAAATAATAGTTTGGATATCATTCTCTACCGTGTCTAAAGGTGGGAGGAAGGACAATCGATGGTGATGGTCCTCCCATGGAAGCTCATCCAAGCTCATAATCTCCATAGTGGGTTCATCAGAGGAAAATGTTTGGAGAAGATAATCCAGCGATGGTGAGGACGAGTTCAACCAAGATGGCAGAGAACACGGGTCTGATACCACTAGGTGAATCAGATGTCGATTGGATGGCATTATAATTAGCCTTAGCTGGGTTAAGAGGCATATGATCTCCAATTGAATCAATGTCAATAGAATTGGGAACAAGCCAAGGGTCCGCTGAGTTGGAGGAAGATGGGGTCATGGACGATATCATGTTCACCGTGGAAAATTGTGATGGGGGATTAGGTGTTGGAAACACTCCCATCAAGGATGAGTTCTTAAGGAGTCATACCCCTACACTCTCATATATTTGCAAAGACTTCCCTATAAGAGGGACATTATTAGCGGGATGAGTTGTGGTGTCCGGTGTACAAAAATCTAATTGGTCAATAGTGACAATTTTCCCTTGATGGGGAAATTGCACAATGCGGAAGACGGAAGATGCGACCACAATCATAGCGTAAAACCAATTTGAACCAAGTAATAAGTTGTAATCCAATGGCGCTGCGACTACTTCCACATTAATGGAAACAATCTTACCTCCTAATTCAACGGCTAAGGATTGTAAAAGTGGTAGGAGAACAGTTCAGTTTAGGAGAGCCAATGGCTCTCCAGTAGGACAAGGACATTACAGAAATAGAGTCTCCTTCATCTATAACAATACAATGGATATTTTTCCCAACGACATTGGTAATGATTTGGAATGCCAGTTGGAGGGAAAGCCTCAGTTTAAAGTATTCCAGTCTAAACATGATGGTGTTAGATGATTATGGATCCACTACTCCAATAGCAGATAGTAGAGTCTTACCCTGATTAGGACAATTTTGTAAGACTTCGAGGGTGGACATAGCACATGGTGCCTGGTCTAGATCTTCCACAAGGTTGTAGTTCCGAGCGACCCAGGCATTGGGGTTGAAAATCGCTTTTCGGATTGTGCTTTTAGGTGGATGCAATGATGCATATGATATAGGTTTGTCGATGGTCAAAGGACCTTGTGTAGGAGGGGTAGTGGATGTGGATGTGGAGGATTTTTCATCATGACCTCCATTAGATTTTTATCTGGAACATAATCATACGTACGTGCCCTGGTAGATAAGTTAATCGTTTCACTACGCATCATGAGAACATGAGTGGTCATGGATGTTTCTCATTGCGAAGGAGTTGGTTGTTGTGTAACCATCTATCGTTGTTGTGTGGGGAAGGGGTCCGTTAAAACTGCAGGTTGAGGGTTTCCTTTTAGGAACTTTTGGACTTCTTCACAATGTGGGCATTATTTCGTGAAGTGATCATCACCGCATAGTAAACATGCATATTTAGCCTTTCGTTTCGGTTTTGTATCAATGGTGTCTTGATTGGTTTTTTGTTCCTACTGGTTAGATGATTTTTTGGATTTACCTCTATTCTTCTTCTTACCACCAGATTTTTGAGATGAAGCAGATTGAACCAAATTCACCTTCGCGGTGGGAGCAGGACTGGGTGAATGGTTGGTTTTATTACCAACTTGCGACGGAGTTGGATTTGAAACCATATGGCCTTTTGATCTGATCGATTGGGTGGCAAGCTGGGTTTTAACGGAACAATTTATGCCATTGGCATGTGATCTCGTAGTTGGTTTCGTTGGGTTGTGAGTGGGGCGAGGGGCATTGGGAATTATGACATATAAGGTGCCAGATTGAGCATAGACTAAGTTTAAATACAGGGCACGTGTGATCGCTTGTTCCTCTGTAACTTCCTCACCCATAGCGACATCTTTGGCTATTATAGGCAACCATGATTTGGTGAACCAATTAACCAATAATTGATTTGGAATGGGAGCCTTAATTAGCCGACGTCTTCTCCTCCATTCATGAATATGATAGGAAATATGAGTGGAGGTAGATTGCCATAGCGAGGTTAGAAGATCTGTGTCGTTTTCATAGCATATTGGTAATTGGAAATGTGTAAGAAAGGCCATAACCAAGGATCAAAATTTTGCGAAAGAATGTGGTGGTAATTCAATATACCATTTGGCTGCCGTGTCGGTGAGGGTTCTCTGAAAGAGTCTCAAACGAATAGAATCATCCATTAACGAGTTCGAGGAACACCACAAATGATATTTCATGACGTGGTTTTTTGGATCCTCGTCGGGTTTTCCGTCAAACTTGGGTATGTCTAATGGTAGCTTCACGGGAATGGGTGGCCAATTCATACCATGCTAAATGGTATCGTTGGTTAAACGTGACAGATCCGATAGATATAATGTAACCAGAAATGGTAACTGTTGGTTTGGATGCGGATACTGGTAATATCGGTACGACATTTGAGTGCCAATAGGACCATATATTGATTGATCGTAAGGTCCTCCCATAGAGGGTTCGCCATATGGTGGGGGTCCTCCCATGTTAGGAGGTGGGCCCGATGGTGGGTTTCCTCTTAAATGAGGGGGTCCTCCAGAATGGGGGGGTTTTCCAAATGGTGGGGGTGGAGGTGGGACAGGTGGTGGGAGTGGTGGTGGGGGAGGGGGGTGGACCGCCGACTAGGGGTCTGGCTGGCGGAAAGTTCTGTTGACCCCACGAGGTGTTTGTATTTCCGGGGTAAGGTACTCTGGGATAAAGGTTTCCCGGAGCAGTTTGATAAATTTGAATCATTGCCATATTTTGATTACCTGGATATGTGTAACCCCATGCAGGGTTACCCCAAGTAGATGGGCCCCATATATGATGTCCCCACGAAGGTTGTCCCATGGCTAGAGGCAAACCTGCAGTCATATTATAAGCAATAAATGAAGGTTTCCCTCCAATTAAATTATGCCCACTGACTAGAGGTTTCCCTCCAGTTAAATTCCTACCACTAACTAGAGGTTGCTCCCTAGTTAGTTTTTGACTACCAACCAAATTTTGCCCCATAGTTATATTTTGACCACTGACCACAGGTTGCCCCGTGTCCATATTTTGACCACTCACTATAGGTTGGTCTCTAATTATACTTTGTCTTGAAGGTTGTGTTCAAGTTATAAAGTTAACATTGGATGAAGGTTCCCCCCCAGTCATTGAGGTCAAAAGAGGTCTAGAACCGACCAATTGATTTTGATACGCTAGAGGTGGAAAAGATGGCTGGCTTGGTTCATAGGAGGTCATGTTGGGCACAAACATTCCTGGAGAAGAAAGAGTAAAAGAAAACATGGGAGAATGGTATTCGGGATTCACTACTTCCAAAGTAGATGGTAAAGGGAAACTCTGACGCCTTACCTGTTCTCCAAGTATCCGTAAGCGAGATACTGTATCTTGAAGTGGTCCAAAAATGTCTTCGGTTCGAGATGAATCTAGTAGGACGCGGAGGTGGAGGTGTCTCCACAGTCGATGGTGAACCGAAATCGGAAATAACTTGCCCCAAGAAGGTTCCCGAAAATGAAGCAGTTGGACCAAAAAAAGTCTCTATCGAGTCATCTGGAGGTCGAGAAAATATCCAATCGACAACTCCAGGGTGTCCTTCAAGTGAATGGTGAAAAGATGTGTTGTGCGAAGAAGGTTGTTCTACCACCAATGGTCCCATAGGATCGATGATAGGCGTATTTACAGGAGGAGAATAATTCCCTCTTGATTCAGTAACTGGAATTCCTTCTTCGTGTGAACAAATTGTAGTGGGTTTGTCCATATCTGCCCCTGTGTTTCCTTCCCCGATGAGAGGATATTCAGGTGGAAAATTTTGTATTTTGAGAGACCTCATTAAAGGTTACTTAGCTAGAGCATATAACGAAAATCTCTCCCTAAACTTTTACTAATCAAAAGACACACTTCAATTCCTACTCACACTAAAGCAACAAGCAAACTTACGTGATAGGTGGGATAAAAAGTTGGATCCTCATAGGAGTGTCAAGTCGTCGCAAATTGCGATATACCGTAGGGTCCAACAGTAATACTTGGCTCAATCTTTCAGAGCACTAACCAAGGAGGACTAGGACTGTACCCATGACCGTATTACCCAACTACCTAACAGTACGTGCATAATAGCTCCCCGAGTGTTGTTCTCGGTGTATTGCAACGTCAAGATGGCCAATGGCTGACTTAGATGGTTTCAGGATTCTAGTGGGGTCTCCGGATATACACAAGGTACATGGGAGCTCCAATCCGTAGTAGTGATTTATAATGCACAATCGTTCGACAGGAGCCTTCTTATATACCGTCGAGTACGTGAAGTACATTTCTATATACCGTTAGGTACATGAAATGCCATTCGATATACCGACTAGTACATGGAAGAACTGCAAGTCCCCAGGATGCAGTGCAGGCAAAGAACGACAGCTACTATGCTTAAAGACATCGGAACACATCTCTAATCTATCACTCAAGTTTCTAAAGATTTTAACTTAGACTAGTGCTTGATTTTATCTTGTACAGTTAGGTGGACTGATGAAGTGTGGACACATCCCAATATCATGCACGAAAACTAAATGAGATGCAAACTTTTCTTTCAACTAGATGTATGTATAGGAAGGAGAGAGATCTTTCTTCTTTTGCTAAGACAAACAAATCCTTTCCTGAAATGTAACATTATTCTTTCACTTTGCTTCTTAAGCGAAACAAAAAGATACAAGCAAGTGACACTCTTTCAATCAACCCAAAGACACCAAAATAACACCAAAGCAAAGTATATATATATATATTTGGTATTTTCTAAAAGAGATCTTACAATGCAAGCTAGGAATAACACACAATGAAGTCTTTTCTAATTTGCAAAACACCCCTCTTTCAAACAAAGAAGTAAAGGAGTTGAAGGAATAATTTCAAAGATCCTTGGAACATGCACTGATTGTGAAAAATGCTTGAAAATGCAAACTTTGAGATTCAATCTAAGAATTATTCTCTTTTCAAAGACTTTTTAAAGGATTAAAGGGAAGAAAACATAAACAATTTCCAGCTCTTTCATGTTTTTCAAACAATTATTCAAGATCCAAAAGATATATCTTCTCAACAAATCAAAGCACTATACTTAAAAAATGGAGAGAACAAAACTTCAATTCCTTTATCAACACTATTTTGCAACAAAGTCAAATATAACTCTGCTCACTTTGTTCCTAATCTCAAGACACTAAAGATCTGAGAGTTCTGCAACTTTTGGAAATAAAAAGCAATCACCCAAGAAACCAATCTCAAAACATACAACAATTCAATCCAAACTCACACTAGCAAGGGCTACTACAACAACACACTTGGAAAAATCCAAAGGCTAAAGCAGAGCAGATCTGAGGCTTCTAAGTGCCACAAGACAAGTTGTCCTTACAAAAGATCTATGTGACCCAAGACAAGGAATACAACTACTTGACTACTAAGGACCCAACAAGAAAGCTCAAGCTAGGCTTCAAACCTCAAGCAAATGCAAGGAAGAGGGGTAAATAGCAGATCTAGATTGAGATTATAGCTGAGATAGGCGAGGTATATATCTAAGGATAGCACTTGAACAAACCTTAAGAGGGAATTCAACCCCAGTGCAAAATTTTGCACAGAGCCGCGGTTTGCTATGGGAAACTTTGTGCCAAAGTGGATCGAAGTGGTTCACTAAGCTTCCCAGGTGCGTCGTCAACGCACTGTGTGTAAAGGCAGGTTGCATCAATGCCAACAGAGGGTGTTTTTTTTTTAAAAGACCAAAAATGCAATCAATCCTCAAAGGATTCAGATGGCTGCAAGTGTCAGATCCGTACTGGATCACTCAGGAACTCAAAGATGCAAAAATTTAATCAAAATAAGAGAAGGTAAGTGACAAAATCTAAAGGAATTTCAAGAGAACCAAGGAAGATCTAATGAGCAATCCCTAGTATGGTCGCCAATTTGGTTATAGGATTTCTCGATCGATGTGGATAAAGACCAAGGTCCCTAGTCTGAATTATTCAGATCTAGAACAAAAGGAGACAAATTGTACAAACATTCACCTATGTCAATTAAATAGTAACAATGGATGAGTACAGAAGATACATACCACTAATATAGCAGTCATTGTGGCAATTCAAGAGCAGCCGTGATCCAACTTCATGGGAAAAACAACCTACCAAAGAATGGAACAAGACAACAACAAGTGAAATAGAAACAATATAATTGACCTATGCAAGTGACCAAGGAATCTCACAATACACCATCTAGAACATCAGATGTATGGGAAGGAAAATACAATTGTATTAACAAAGACAGAAAGAGAGTACAATCGTTTAAGCCTTGGTGTTGTAGCTTCTTTCCAATGGGCTCTTCTTGCTCCAACGAGTCACTTTCACCTTGAATACAAAGCCTCAAGAGTCTAGGAGTCTAGAGTAATTTCTCCAACATTTTCCTACTTCCAATCTTCCTCTTTCACCCATGGCCCAAGCCTTCCATTTATAAGACAATGTGGATGAGAGGTTGAGAAAAGTGTGGGGAGTGGATGAGATATGATCCCCATAATGGTGGGAGTTGATCCAGATCCAAAACAATAAGAGGGGAAAATGATCATTCGAGATTTTGCTTTAGAAGCTTCTCGAAACCCTAGTTTTTTTCCCGTGGAGACATTGACGTGGTCTGTGGTCAAACAAGATGCGCCAAATAGGATCGATGCGGGTTGCTGTGAAAGCAGAATGCATCATCAACGTGGGTTGATAGTAGAGCAAGCTGCGTTGATAGACTTCGATGCATGTTTCCAATAGAGAAAAGCCCGTCGAAGTCACAAAAAAGGTAAACATGCAAGGCAAAGCAGTTAAAGATCATTCACCATGGAAGTGGCTTCAGGGATTGTGGCAACATAAGGTCACGTGGTTTTGTATGGTTGACGAAAATTCCGTGTAACACACTTCTCTTGGGATGCTTTTCTTGGCTTGAAGGTGAATGATGGAATGTTCTAAGGATTAATTTCGCACATGCTAAAGTTTGATGATAGACTAGTTGGAAGAACTCGTGCACAAGTCTGACCTAGGGTTTTTTCCTTGCTCTCTTCTTATTGAATGTTGGTAAGTTATGCTCCTAGCTAGGTTAAATGGCTTTTATGGTGCATTTTGTTGATTTGTTAGGGATTTTTGTCAACAATTTGTCAACTTTTGGATGAAGAGAACGTCCTCCCAAGGAGTTCTCTATTGCTTGTTAGGGACTCGGACTTCTCCATTTGTCCTAGTTAGGCTCTCTTACCGAACCCTAGAGGTTGCTAGGTGATGCCCTAGCTTGCAAGTGTTGAAAGACGTTTCAAGACAGGGTTGTTGATCATTGATCTCTCAATGCCCTAGGGATTGAGACAAGAATCATATCCCCCTGCTTGCATAAAAACCCTAAAAAAATGAAAATTTCTAAAAAAAACTCTAAAAATCTAAAAATTCCCAAAAATACAAAAATACTTGGAATTTGGAAATTCCGGTCTACCCACTAATTTAACCCTAGTAGATTTATCCACAAGTTTGCAAGGGCATCTCATTTGAAGCAAGTGCATTGGGAAACGTGAGAACCCTAGATCTCACTAACCTTGGGATATGTTTGGCTCCTGGCTTGACCTAGGGCTTCTCCCTAGCTTTCTCCTTCCTCTTTTCATCAATGCACATCTTTTGAGAGGTTGCCTTGGGATAAGTAAAGGTGCCTTGGTATATGTGAAGTTGCATTGGAATCTGTGAAATCTTTTAAATTAGAAAAGTGATTGATGATATCAATGAATGGTTATTGAATTAACTCATCAATTAGATCTAGTTGTCTTCTTTATACATTGTTTGACTCCATATACGACACTAATCTAGTTACAAGGTTGTAGAAATGTATTTGCATGTTTTGGTGTTTGCACATATCTTTAAGGGCTCTTTCGTGAGTTTAGGAGTTACCCAAAGAAGTTGAGAGGCTAGGATGTGGTGACGTTTGGGCCTAGACATCTCCCACATGCTTACCAATCACTAACATTCAATCTACATTGTGTTGCTTATTTAAGATTGTGAGTTTGAAGCGTAACACAGAGTTGGATAATTATGTTTTTCATGTGAATAAGCTATATTTGAACTCCTTGGGATTCTATTTTAATTTGGTGTCAACCAATCCTTATTATATAGTGAGTATAAACAGAAATAGAATGCATGATCAAGAGACTGAACCATCTTAAAGACACCATTTTATACTTGGAACTCAACAGGTTATCTCCCAATTTGAGTTGAAGAAAATACTAGAATGTTTTTCTTTTGAATAGATGCATGTACCTGAGCACAGTACAGGTGTGGATAGATAAAGCTTGGGAAAGTGAGCATCCTTCGTGGCAGAAATGTTTCTAGGTTCCTGATCTTGTTCATCATTTCAGCTTCCCCTCGATGAAGATACTGTTATGTGTTCAACTTCTCATTGATGTGATTCTATCTTGGATTATCTCCATGGAAAAAGGAAGAAAAATTGGCATGAAGCATATGCTCAAGTGGCTACATTGGTGGTATGAATTCACTTGAATCTTCTCTATTATCGTAATTAGGGTAGGTGGGTATAGTTTCATTTGAGTTCAACATTTACTGTTACCCATGCATTGCACTTGTAGTTATTTTTGAGTTATTTGCATTTTCATTTTGAATAAGGTGGGATGAAAGTGTCTTCCTCCGATGCATTTAATGTCTTTATTGTTAGATGTGTGTGTAGGTCTACAGGTACCTAGGAGATTCCAAGGGGTTCTCATATACTACCGAGAAGAGCACATGTTCCGCAGTGGGCGCCAGTTGTTATGCCTCAGAGTATCTGCAACATTTCCTACAGGTCCCCCGGGGGAAGGGGTTAATTTGTTTTTTATATAAAGGCCAAGTTGAAGCATAGAGTGTTGATTTGGGGCTAAATACCCCTTATCATGTCATGGATGGTTCGCTTAATTTCCACCTCTAGGAGGTGCTCGCCCTGTAGGGGTTGGTTCCCTTGGGGGGCTAATCACTTGGATGCACGACCACACTCGTTTATTTTCGATGAAAAAGGTGATAGAATTTGTTTAGCACACCTTATTTGCTCACTTGGACCTACTTTACCCCTCCTCTAGGTTGTGTACCCACAATTTGTACTTCCTTATTGAAGAAGCCTACAAGGATAATGAAGGAGGACGTTGAGGGCACATATCTGTTGGGGTTAGTTGGGGCATGACGTCCTCCTTTTGGCACACCTAGCACTTGGTGTAGCCTAATTGCACTTTATTTACTAATTTTATGTCTTTTAGAGTGGTTTGGCCCCAAAAGTTGTGGGTGAGCAAGCCAAAAGTTATATTTTTTACATTATCTTGTAGGCTAATAACTTAAAATTAGGTGAGGCTAGTCTTATATAAATAGAGTCTCACTCTCATTGTAAAAGCACAGCAAGACAAGGGGTTCAAATATGTTTTCTTCTCTTTTTCTGCTACTCTATGAGCTATTAATGTGATGCGCACTTCTCTTGGGATGATTTTCTTGGCTTGAAGGTGAATGATGGAATGTTCTAGGGCTTAATTAAAGGTTGATGCTAGACTAGTTGGAAGAACTCATGCACAATTGTGACCTAAAGTTTTTTCCTTGCTCATTTCTTGTTGAATGTGGTAAGTTATGCCCCTAGCTAGGTTAAATTGTGCTTTTATGGTGCATTTTGTTGTTTTGTTAGGGATTTTTTTCAACAATTTGTCAACTTCTGGATGAAGAGAACGTCCTCCCAAGGAGTTCTCTATTGCTTGTTAGGGTCATAGACTTCTTCATTGCCTTAGTTAGGCTCTCCTACGGAACTCTAGAGGTTGTTAGGTGATGCCCTAGCTTTCAAGTGTTGAAAGACATTTCAAGATAGATACGTTGATAATTGATCTCTCAATGCCCTGGGGATTGAGGCAAGAATCATATATGCTTGCTTGTTAATAAAATCACTCTTCTTTTCATCAATTAGTTGTATTTATTTTTGTTGTAATTTTATGCATAAAACCCCAAAAATATAAAAATTCCAAAAAATACAAAAATACTTAGAATTTGGAAATTTTGGTCCAACCACTAATTTCACCCTAGTGGATTTATCAATAAGTTTGCAAGGGCATCCCATTTGAAGCAAGTGCACTGGGAAACGTGAGAACCCTAGATCTCACTAACCTTGGGCTATGTTTGGCTTCTCCCTAGCCTCCTCCTTCCTGTTTTCATCAGGGCACATCTTTTGAGAGGTTGCCTTGGGATAGGTGTAAGTGCTTTGGTATATGTGAAGTTGCAATGGAATATGTGAAATATTTTAAATTGAAAAAGTGATTGAATGAATGGTTATTGAATTAACTCCTCAATTAGATCTAGTTGTCTTCTTTATACATTGTTTGACTCCATATAAGGCACTTATATGGTTACATGGTCATAGAAAGGTATTAGCATGTTTTGGTGTTTGCAAGTATCTTTAAGGGCTCTTCCCTGGGTTTAGGAGTTACCCAATGAAGTTGAGACATTAGGTTGTGGTGACATCTGTGCCTAAACATCTCCCACATGCTTACCAATTACTAGCATTCAATCTACATTGTGTTGCATATTTAAGGTTGTTAGTTTGAAGGGTGACACGAAGTTGCATAATTATGTTTTTCATGCAAATAAGCTATATTGGAACTCCTCGAGATTCTATTTTAATTTGGTGTCAACCAATTCTTATTATATAGTGAATATAAACGGATATAGAATATGTGATCAAGAGACTGAACCATCTTTAAAGATACCATTTTATACTTGGAACTCAACAAGTTATCTCCCAAGAGTTGAAGAAAATACTAGACTGTATTTCTTTTGAATACAATATGTAGAAACCACACTCGACACCCAAAAAAAATATGTTTCAAAAGGATAACAATTATCACAAGAAGGTAATCTACCTACCATATCATAAGCAAACAAAAGAATATCTTTTAGCTTTAGTATCTAAATAGTGGATGGAAACTAAAAACAAGAGGGAAGAAGCAGAGCTTCAAGTCCCTACCAAGTCACAACAGGATCGCTTGGGAAATAAGCAACCGGAATACATCGCAGAAGAGCTATTTGCACTCATATACATAGGAATAGGGCCAACTGGAGGAGGAAGCTAATGCATATCCACATGTAGGAAGATGTCAGAGCTTGAGTAGGAACAAAGGAAAAAGTAAGAAGAGGTCGATATGGCCAGCCGAACATTGGAATGAGCTCTGTGTTTTTTCCATTATTCGATGAATGGGAAGGTGACTCGAGTGTTGTAGATTTAAAATTTGCAGACATGCCGAAGCAGTGAGTGATAACGTGTCACAATGGAGGCAGTAGAGTTTAAAAAAAAAGAAAAATGACAGGGAAAAGATGTGTTGAAACCTTAGTTTCCAATGAAACCCAAGATGCAGCGACCTTTTCGAAGGATATTTTGAAGTGTTTTACTGACATGACACACAAACCCTAACGCAAGTGGCAAGAGGGTGAATCTATGCCCATCCGCTTCGTATCGACCTATGCTGATGGTAATTGACCAATACCATTATATCAATATATAAATCATGAATTCCTCGTCACTCGCATACATCACGCCAATTGTTGGGATATTGCTTGACGTGTGTGTCACGACCTGTGTGCAGAGTAATGGGATTCACTACATGTCTGCGTGGTGGTTGAGCCAATTGCCAAACCAATCTACATGCCAAGCTATCAGGCCAAAGTCATATTTCGAATTTTTAAGTCGTGTATGAAATGGTTAAATCAAGAGCTAAATCAATCATTAAGCGTCAAAACCACAGTCCACACATCGAGCAGGATTGCTAAGGTTCCAATCTAGTTTATGTGTCCAAGAGTTAAGCTAAGGAATGAGCGTTTAAAGCGGGAGCACGGTTGATTGTTGGATGGTTTCAAGATCGACAATTAATTCGTAAACATGCCATGATAATAACATTGAACAACTGTTACGGGACCCGCGTTGAAATTGCAAATATAAATAAAAAATGGCCTCGCCTCAGTTTGAGGCCAAATAAGGCCTCAAATCAATTGATTGTCCAAAGCATACTTATCTCAAGAAAAATTTGGTTAAAATGTTGTGTAATTCGTGCAATGTTAATGGAACTTGGCAAAATCGATTTCTATAGTCCCCGCTGCCTGCGAGCAGGGACTAATAACCCTTTTATTAATCAATATAGTAAGAACAATTACAAGGATGAGTGCACATACATCAAGGAAATCAATAACAATAAAGGGCTAAACCCTCATGCAACAGATCTTCTACTTGTTATAATTACATTTCATTCAGGTTTGCAGAATAAGTTAAAAAGACAACTCTGACATTACTGTGAGGAATTTTCTATCTCACCCGATGCAAATCCAACCCCACTTATGGTTATTTTCTGATGTTGAACATCCAATATATAATATGAGTATGATTTTGGAAGGAAACTGGGGTTTACCAATTTGTTTGGGGTTGCAATCTCTTGTTTTTGTTCACAGGAATGGTTTGAACTTTGTGGCAGTTTGTTTTTTCTGGAAATGATGGTTGACCCTTGGGCCGTGTTGCGGCCGGAACACGCACTCGAGGGTTGTCGCAGCAGAAATATTCAAGGCGCTTAGGTGCGTTCCTTGAGGGTAAGTCTCGAGTCAAGTACTGCCACTTGATCTTGACTCCTCCATTTAGGCAAAACTCCTAATGAAGCCAGGGGGGTAGTCCCTATGAGTTACTAAGGCTATTTAAGTGATTTAGTTTTGAATGAGTAAGTTGTTTAGGAGTTTTGAAATAGATTGACTAAAAGCAAAATTCACTTGCAAATATAAATTAAGATCAACAACATAAAATAGTTATAAGCAATATAAGATCTGACAAAATATTGAAATATTGTAAACAAGATTAGTGCCAAAATGGAGTCGAAATTGTGTGATGTTGTATTGTAAATGTTTTGCGAGTGCTTCTTGGTTAGTTTTAAATTATTATGAAATGAGATTTGATTACGGGAAAAGGGGAGCTCCAGATATACCGTGAGGTACAAGGAGTAATATCTGGAAATTAACTAAAGGTGGCTCCTCACGAATCCGTGTGGACTGGAACGGAGTCTCGAGGGAGTGTTCAACACTACACCAACAAGGGTGTAGCCTAATGGTGCCCTGAGGTCACTTCCCAGTGGTTCCCGCTTCTTCTAAGAACATTCCCTACACAATAACTAATGTCTGAGTGTTGGATTTTCACTATGTTTGGGGTTGTTGATTTTATTACTATGAGTTTTTAATTAGGTGTGAAAAGTTAAGGAGTTATTGCAACTCTTTATAATTTCCCCAGGACTAGGTCAATGCCCGCAAAGGGAAAGAGCATATTTTGAGTTGGTAATAAAATATTTATTTCAATTGATAAAAAAAGATAAACAACTTAAGTAAAGTGTTATGCTAATTACTAAAGGCAAGGAATCTATTTTATGATCATCCGATCACATACTCAGGAAAAGCCCTTTATGTGATGGCGAGAGCATACTTCATGAGAACAATGTCGGGTTCGTTACATTAAAGAAGATGCAAAGACTAAAAGTAAAGTGACTTAATTACTACACCACAAATATCTTTTCCCTTTCGGTACTTTGGTAGAGCGTGGTGGGTTGTTGTTTATTATTTTGGCAAAAAATATACTTGAAAAATAAAACTTGATTTGAAATGTAAAGTATACCGCCTGCAAAAAGGGTAATTAGGTGTTCCTACGTCCTAAGTAAGTTTGAAGGGCGATATTTGGATCGGACACTTCAAACAATAAATTTTAAACTTACTTTGATTTATTAAACTGAAGGAAAAGACTGACAAAGCAAAAATTGAAAAATCACATAAAGACGCAACCCCCCCCCCCCGGGGTTGGGGTGTGGGCGTTGGATAGGCCACTTGCTCTTCTTTTTATTTATGATTTACAATAAACTTTAAAGGAAAACACCTTGGATCTTTACAGATCTAGATCCAAAGGCTTACAAAAATGCAAGTACAAGCTGCCGGATGGAGCTAGAATGCCCTGGGAAGGTCGGATTGGCCTAAAACTTGATCTTTTTCCCAAAAAGTCCAAAAACCTGCTAAAACTCAAATCAATACAGCAAACAAAATTAGTTAAAAAGTGCCCAAAATCACTTTAAAAGTGAATTGGGTGGATAAAAAAAATTATGGAAAAAATCTAAGTTAAACTACTTGAAAAAAAAAAGACTAAAATGACTCAAAAAAACAAGTCCTTTTGAGAATCTTGGCTTGCTTTTGAGGGCAGCCAATGAAGCACTTTAAATTTGCCAAATAAAACTTTCAAACCAAAACTAAGGCTACCTAACAAGCCTTAATATTTTTTAATAAATTACTTGCATAAGAAAACTTAAAGATGCTAGATTTAGTGCAAAATATGGACTTGTTTGGAAACTAAGATCTAAGCAAATACAAAATCAGACCTATGTATAATATTTCTTTTAAACAAAAATAGATCTGAGAAGAACAGTAACCAAGGAGATTTTTCTTTAAACTTAACAAGAAGGAGAAAGGAATAAAAGAAGCTTGGTGTTGGATGGATTGACTGAAGAGACTTCCGGTAACAATTTGTGGACTATGTTGGATGAATCCCTGGATAATAAAAGAACAAACTTGTTCCAATACTTTTCCACGCTTTGTAACCTGTAACTAATCAGAAACTTGCCAAAGACATTGTGAGATCCGATAATATACACATAAGAAATCAAGAAAGCATGTTAATAATCTTATTAAAGAATGCTACATTAGATCTTTAGATATGCATGATTAAAAGAAACTAGCAATAAACTTATTACTTGCTCATTTCCTATCAATTGATACCAATCCTTTTAAGGCCAAATTCACAATATGATTAAGCAAACAATCTAAAGATACATGTTACCTCAAGCTAATACAACAATGATCATCCAAAAAAAAACATGGCACCATGTAGCTTCCAAAGCTTCAACTTTATTCCAACAACTAGAGCAAATGCAACACTATTACAATGGCATGCCTTTCTCAACACAACTCCAACCAGATTACAATGAGAGAAGAGGCTTGCTCTTATTGAGAATGAAAGAGCTACGGCACAATCCTCATGAAGAGAGGGCGCAATCTTGGATTGATCGAGAGGAGGGCAAGTTCTAGCATGAATCAAGGGATTGGATGGAGTGATTAAGGGGATAAGAGGGAGTTGGGGGATGAGGTGGGCGCCACCTCTACAAGAGGTGCGCCCCCTCTCCTAGAAAGTATCACCCATCCAATCACTGATTCCCACATACCATAACTCATCATCTTAATGAGATATGCACCCAAGCCAAAGAGGGATGCGCATCCCTTAACTTTAGAAATATGCCAACCTTAAGATTTGACCTTCCTTGTAATTGTCACCTCCCAATGAGGGAGATCCACCTCACTCAAGTCGCCACTTTATGAGATATGCACCCAAATGAGAGGGATGGCACATCCTTCACTTTAGCGTAATGCCATCACATTAAATCGAACCCAATTAAGTCACTACACACTTTAGAAGATTCGCCTTAACCACATAAGATGACACGCCAACTTATTTGGCACACTCAAGGCACACGCCAATCTCTTTTGACTTTTTGGATTTTGACCATTTTGTATTTTTTTAGCCTTTTTTTGCCATTTTGTCGCATCTTTAAGAAAAAATGCTCCAAGAGACAATCTAATCACCCGAAACATAGGAAAAGTGGGTCGTAGGGTAAAGAGAACACTCTGAGTGTGAAACCGAGCATCTCCACGCCAAATTCCACCTCCAGATCATACTTTTATTACAAATTGAAATTTCTCGATTAAACCATTAAAAATGGTCTAATTTTACAAATATATATATATATATATATTTCTCGGAAATACAAAAAACTTAGGGGGACCTAGCACATGTCCATACGACTTAATTTTAATGCCTAGCATGGTAATATACATTGACACATGGGCTCTAATAACCTCCTAAGGCCAAGAAATCATGCCTGCCACTCCAACTTTGGAGGTATGAGTGAAAAACTCGAAAATTATAAGTCGTTTATTCAACAACATATAATTGACAAGGGAAAAAACACTCTAGGCTAGTTAGACTGATATCTAAGTCTTAGGAAATCTGAGTCCTTTACAAAAACCAGCAGGGCATGGACATGTGATTTTTTTTTTTTTTTTAAAAGGGCCAAGGTGACCTGCTAGGACTTCTGATCTTCTTATTATGAACAAGTAAACTTGTTCTATCTTCATAGGCTCACCTGAAATCATCTAAGTGCAACTTAGCTGATAACAGGCCGGAAGTTCCTTTACAATATAGCTACAGCCTTTGAGGCTAAAGAAGGTAGCCCTCTAGCTGAGCTCTGCCCTTTGATAATGTGCTTCCTATTAAATATGTCTATGATTGTCATTAATGGCAACATTAATAACAAAGGAGAAAAAGGCACAATAGACAAGGTGATGGGCAAATGACCCATACTGTGGTCATTTGGACTTGGCCCAAATACCCTAGATAAGACACATAGCAAGATGACCTGGAGATGGCAACAATGATATGGACAAAACAAGGATGATTGGAACATGAAGTGGAGTTGGGTCTAAGATTCTGGACAAGAGCTGCGTGGTAAATTTTTGAAGGGCAAAACCCCCAGCATATGAAAGAAGACCACGAGCATCTTGGAAGTGGATTGCGGGCACTGCTAGACAACCCTCGCAGGCATCATTTTTTAGGCTGTGAAGATCAATGCAGGCAGTTGTAGGAAGACAGATGTGGGCATCATTTATGGCACATGTGGGCATACTAAATGATGACTATTGCGTACATGGAAGCCATATGTTGATCATGTCATGTACCCACAATGAGATGGCAAAAATACATATGAATGGATGTATTTTAAATATAGCATGGAAATAAAATGAACAAGTCGGCCTCTTAATTAAATAAAATATCATTTGATAAATAATGATGAGTCGGCCCCCCCTTTCATGATCAAGTATAAATACAAAAGAGCAATTCGTTGTTTGGGGAGAAAGAGCTAATGCGAATTGGGGAGGAGCAATGAGGTAGAGTTCGGTGGTTGAGGAGGACAGCTCGGAGGTAGCAGCAGGAGCAGCAACACCTACAGAAATGTAATATTTGGTTTATCTTTTGTTTCTGAGTTGCATGAAGATATGATGACAATGTTTATGGAGATATGATTCTAGAAGCTTACTGATGGACAAAATGAGACAGGGTTTGGTGTTGAGATAGCCAGAATGTTGAGAGAATGATGCTTTTGAACATAGTTATCTTGATGTGAGCAGAAGGTATTTGCTGGAGATTCCACTTATAATCAACAATGAACAATTTGTTGTTTTGATGGTGAATAAAGATAGATCTGAACTTGAGGAAGCATAAAAAGGAGATTTCGAGTGCTGCTGTTGGGAAAGACTGATAAAGTAAGGAAGGTTTGATAACCTCGGTAAAAGAAACCCTGAATTTGAAGGATAGTGCAAGGGAACAATCCTATGCCCTAATTCATGTTGTAGCTTGTTTTGACATTCTCAGTTGAAGCTGAGTATTAGAAATTGATTGAGGTTGAAGCCTCTGTTTGACCAGTTGCAGCTGGCATATGTTCTCTGTGTCGTAGCACAGACTGTTTATATATATAAAGTTTATATTCATACAAGTGAAGAAATTCTGTGTTAATATTACCTTGATGTTATGTTGTTTTAAGGAAAAACTACAAGATCAGTGTATTGGTTTTTATTTTTGGAATTAAGAATAAATTGAGACTTTACGACACCAATTCACCCCCCCACCTCTTAGTGTTGCGTGCTTTTCAATTGGTATCAGAGCAAGGTTCTTCACAAAAGGCTTGACAGCTTGAAGAAGATCCTAAGTAACACACAATGGGTGGATCCAAGCTCAGGGACATTCCTAGATTTGATGGGAGCAATTACATTTACTAGAGTAAGAGGATGAATGCTTACTTAATCTCTCTGGGGCTTGAGGTATGGAAAATAGTAAAAAATGGATATAAGGAACCAACAAGTGGTCCTACTTCTGAAGATGAAATAGAGGACTGTGAAAACAATTCTAAGGCTATGAATGCTATTCTAGCTGGGTTGAGTGAGACTGAATTTTTCAAAGTCATGAATTATACCACCGCTAAGGAAATGTAGGACAAGCTAGCCACCATTTATCAGGGAGACTCTAAAGTCCAACAAGCTAAGCTCCAGACATACAAAAGTAAATTTGAAAGTCTAAAGATGACTGAGGAAGAAGATGTAGCAGCCTATTTTCAGAAGGTAGAAGAAGTTGTGAACACCATGAGAGGTCTCGGTGAAATAATGGAACCAAAGTTGGTGGTTCAAAAGGTTCTCAGAACCTTGACACCCAAATACAATCCCAAGGTATCTGCTATTGAAGATAGGGAAAAATTGGATGAATTAAAAGTAGAAGAACTTCAAGGAATTCTAACAGCATTAGAAATGAGAATTCAAGAACCCAGGCAAAATGAAGCAGCATTCAAGGTTGCTAAAAACAAGGATCAACTTCGTGAACCCTGTCAACTAGACTCTGAAATATCCAATGAAGAGATAGCAAATTTTGTCAATAAGCTTCAAAGAGGGACTGGAAGATACAAAGGAAAACTCTCGCTGAAGTGTTTCAATTGTGGCAAAATTGGGCATTTTGCAGCCAAATGTCCATTAAAGGACAAGCAGAAACAATTAAACCCTAGAAGATCTTTTGGAGATAGAAGGTTTGTAAACAAGCAAACTTTTTTCTCTAAGGTAGAAGATGAAGGAGTTTCAGATGGTGAAGAAGAAGAAGAAATTTTTGAAAGAAATGAGATATTGTTTCTAGCACAAGAAAACAATGAGGATATCTCAAAACATGATTAGGGTGTAGTTGATCTTGAGGAAGAACTCATTGCTTCCTTGGAGAAAATTGAGAACCTAAAAAATACAAATGAACAGCTAAAACAGGAGTATTAAATTGCAAAAAATCAGTGGGTCAAAGACTAGGTCTGGCATTACAAAGAAAAGAGGATGAAGTCAACTCTCTTAAAGAAAAAATTGAGAAATCAAAACCACTGTCTCAGCAGAAAAATGTTGGCATCAAAAGTATGATTGAATACCCATCATTTAAGAAGCCTGCAGCAGACAAATTCTGGAAATCAGCAAAGCAATCTCCAAACTCAAGGACAATATTCAGAAAACTCAAGAGCCTTTGGTTGAGGCACAAAGACAGCTAGCACTAAGGAAGAAGGAATGTGAAATGTTGCAAAAGCAAGTAATCCATCTAAGCAAATCAAACGAAAATCAAGTCAACATGAGCCATGAAGACAAGCCAAAGTCAACCACAGCAAATCACTCATTCCAGGTTTCAAGAAGACCATTCTTTTCCAGGTATCAAAATACATTTTTTGGGCATTGCTATAATTGTTATAAGTTTGGACACAAAGCCATCGATTGTAGGACACCCAAAAAGGATTTTACTAGCTCCACAAGATTACAACATGCTCAGAAGACCTTCTTTCAAAACAACAACTCTTTTTCTGTACTGTCCGAAGAACTCGAATGCTCCAAGTGCAAAAACTTTGGTCACACATCTGAAAATTGCAGGCTAGAAACTGTTGGTGAAAAGACCACTAGTGACATTTGTGGGATAGCTCTCTATGCTCAGAAGAATGAAAATAAATGGTATATTGATAGCGGGTGCACTAAGCACATGATTGGAGACAAAGGAAAATTTCTTACATTAAAAAAGGAAAAAGGTGGTGATGTAGCATTTGGAGATAATGGAATTGCAAAAATCTTGGGAAAAGGGACTGTGGCCCTCACAGAAAATGCAAAGGCACAGAATGTTCTTTATGTTGAGGGACTAAAACATGATCTAATAAGTGTTGGACAATTATGTGATGCTGATCCCAATGTCACATTTTTTGCCCACCATTGTGAAATAAGACAAAATGGGCATAAACAAGTTATAGGAATAGGAATCAGATCAACAGGAAGTGTGTATGTATTAGAAGAAATAGACGGAGAAAGGTGCCTTGTCAGTCAACATGACAACAACTGGTTGTGGCACAAGAGATTATCACATCTAAACTTTGATAATATAGTAAAAATCAGTCAGCAAGATGCAGTTAGAGGGATGCCAAAAATTTCCAAACCTACAAACAAGTTATGTGGATCATGCCAACATGGTAAGCAAACAAGAACAAATTTCAAGGCAAAAACTTATCAATCAACATCACATCCCTTGGAATTAGTTCACACAGACTTATGTGGACCAGCATGAGTCCAAACTCTTCAAGGTGAGCTATACTTCATGCTTTTCATTGATGATTTCTCACGCATGACATGGGTCACATTCTTGAGAAATAAGTCCGAAGTTTTTGAAAAATTCAAGCTTTTTAAAGCTAAAACAGAAAATGAATGTGGACAAAAAATTAAGTGCTTACGCTCGGATAATGGAGGTGAATTCACGTCAAGTGATTTCAAATATTTCTGTGATTCAAATGGAATCAAAAGACGATACTGTGCAACCCGAACTCCTCAACAAAACGGGGTGGTAGAAAGAAAAAATCGAACTGTTCAAGAAGCTGCAAGAACTATGTTGTTGGAAGCAAATATGCCAGAGGTTTTTTGGCGAGAAGCAGTGAGTACAGCAGTTTATGTTATCAACAGAGCACAACTGAGAGTCAATGATGACAAAACACCCTATGAGTTATGGACAGGAAGAAAGATTTACTTTAAAAATTTTGGGAGGAAATGTTACGTAAAGGTAATTGATGACAGTCTTGGAAAATTCAATTCAAGGACTGATGAAGGAATATTCTTGGGCTACTCAACAGAAAAGAAAGCATACAAATGCTACAACAAGAGATTGAAGCGAAGTGTTGAAAGTATAGACGTAGTTGTTGATGAAGATCTCGCACGAAAATTGCCAGAATCCGAACCTGAGGACAGTGATGGTGATTCATCTGATGATGAAGAAATATCACAAGAAATGACTAAGGAACAAACAAATCAACCTAAACAATCTAAGGATGAACAACTCCCCTCAGAAGGCACGAAACCTTCACTCAGATTTATAAAAAGAGATCATCCAGAAAACCTTATCATTGGAAATCTAGATGAAGGAATTCAGCTAAGACAAATAGGAAGAAGGGATGTGGCTCTACTGTCCAAAATTGAACCAAAAAACTTCAATGAGGCATATGAAGATTTACAGTGGAATAGAGCCATGCAGGAAGAGCTAGAACAAATTGAAAAAAGTGGTACTTGGGAATTAGTCTCACGTCCAAAGGACAAGAATGTCATAGGAACTAAATGGATCTTTAGAAATAAAATTAATGAAGAAGGAGAAATAGTGAGAAATAAGGCCAGACTTGTTTGCAAAGGTTATGCACAGGTTGAAGGAATTGACTTCGAAGAAACCTTTGCTCTTGTTGCTCGAATGGAGGCAATCAGAATGTTCCTTGCTTACTCATGCTTCAAAAATTTCAAGGTTTACCAAATGGATGTAAAATCCGCCTTCTTGAACAGGGATTTACATGAAGAAGTCTATATTGAACAACCTGAGGGTTTCAAGCTACCTGAAATGGAAGACTATGTTTGGAAACTGAAAAATGCTCTTTATGGGTTGAAACAAGCCCCAAGGGCTTGGTATGGACGATTAGACAAGTATCTTTCTCAACAAGGCTTCAAAAGATGTATTGCAAATAGCAATATCTACATCAAAACTGAGAAGAATGGGCCTCTAATTACTGTAGTCTATGTTGATGACATCATTTTTGGTTGCAATAACGATAAGTTAAGCCATGAATTTGCTAAGTCAATGGCTCTGGAATTCGAGATGTCTATGATTGGGGAACTGTCCTTTTTCCTTGGTTTACAGATCTCCCAAACATCTAAAGGTATTTTCATATCTCAGTCTAAGTATCTAAAGGAGATGCTTAAAAGGTTTGAAATGGCTGATTGTGCTCCTGTAGGTACACCCATGACAACAAATTGCAAACTCAGCAAAGATGATCAATTTCCACTAGTTGATGTCACTTTGTACAGATCAATGATTGGCAGCCTGCTGTATTTAACTGCCTCTAAGCCAGACATCATGCAAGCTGTAGGAATGGTGGCCAGGTTTCAATCATGTCCTAAAGAATCTCATGTAGCAGCTGTCAAAAGAATTTTCAGGTATCTCAAGGGTACATCTGAATTTGGGCTCTGGTATCCCAAGGACCAAAACTTAAATCTTTCAGCCTATACAGATGCAGACTGGGCAGGCAATCTAGATGATCGAAAAAACACCAGTGGCAATGCATTCTTTCTAGGAAATTGCTTGGTGGCATGGTCAAGCAGAAAGCAATCATCCATATCACTATCTACAACTGAGGCTGAATATATTGCTGCAGCTGAGTGTTGCACTCAGATTCTATGGATACAACAATCTTTGGAAGATATTCAGGTTAATAACAGTCAGCCTACACCAATCTACTGTGACAATACCGGTGCTATAAGTATTTCTAAAAATCCAGTTATGCATTCAAAGACTAAGCATATCCCAATCAAGTACCATTTTCTTTGAGAACAAGTCAGTGAACAAAAAGTGAAATTGGAATATGTAAGCACAAAAGAACAGGTTGCTGATATTTTTACAAAACCCTTGCCCAAAGATACATTTGTGTATCTTCGACAAAGGTTGGGGGTTATCTCCCTTCAAGATTAACCTCACTTAACACATAAGGGGGTCCCATAAGAATGCCACTCATTATGGGATCTGTTTTTTAGGGGGAGTGTGCGCATGAGAAACTTGAAAATGAACAGACCTATAGCAGACGGTGTCAGTTGTTCACAAGTATTCGTGGACATCTACAAACACTAAACATTGTGTATAAGCAGCCAAAAAGATTTTGATGAAGCAAGACAACTATAGCAAAAGCCAAAAGTCTTGATTCTAGATATGAAGAAAAAGTCATGAGCATTTCAGAAATCTCTTTACAGCAGGTATATAAGTTCTGGTCAAGAACAGTTTGAGTGTCATGTTGATAGGGGGAGCACTCATATGAAGTCTGAAATTGTAGCAGACTCCAAGGAAAATTGCTATATTATCCCAACATCCAATGATGATGGCAGCCAACAAGGGAGAATACTTACAGACATTGATGATGGCTAATGATCAAACTCAGCATTCAATTTCTTTTTCACCTTTGTCATTAATGTCAAAGGGAGAGAAGAAGAAGCTAGCTGTTTGCCATCAATGACAAAGGGGGAGATTGTTAAATATGTCTATGATTGTCATTAATGGCAACATTAATAACAAAGGAGAAAAAGACACCGTAGACAAGGTGATGGGCAAATGACCCATACTGTGGTCATTTGGACTTGGCCCAAATACCCTAGATAAGACACATGGCAAGATGACCTAGAGATGGCAACAATGATATGGACAAAACAAGGATGATTGGCACATGAAGTGGAGTTGGGTCTAAGATTCTGGACAAGAGCTGCGTGGTAAATTTTTGAAGGTCAAAACCCCCAGCATATGAAAGAAGACCACGGGCATCCTGGAAGTGGATTGCGGGCACTACTAGACAACCCTCGAAGGCATCATTTTTGAGGCTGTGAAGATCAATGCGGGCAGCTGTAGGAAGACAGATGTGGGCATCATTTATGGCACATGTGGGCATACTAAATGATGACTATTGCGTACATGGAAGCCATATGTTGATCATGTCATGTACCCACAATGAGATGGCAAAAATACATATGAATGGATGTATTTTAAATATAGCATGGAAATAAAATGAACAAGTCGGCCTCTTAATTAAATAAAATATCATTTGATAAATAATGATGAGTCGGCCCCCCTTTCATGATCAAGTATAAATACAAAAGAGCAATTCGTTGTTTGGGGAGAAAGAGCTAATGCGAATTGGGCAGGAGCAGTGAGGTAGAGTTCGGTGGTTGAGGAGGACAGCTCGGAGGTAGCAGCAGGAGCAGCAACACCTACAGAAATGTAATATTTGGTTTATCTTTTATTTCTGAGTTGCATAAAGATATGATGACAGTGTTTATGGAGATATGATTCTGGAAGCTTACTGATGGACAAAATGAGACAGGGTTTGGTGTTGAGATAGCCAGAATGTTGAGAGAATGATGCTTTGAACATAGTTATCTTGATGTGAGCAGAAGGTATTTGCTGGAGATTCCACTTATAATAAACAATGAACAATTTGTTGTTTTGATGGTGAATAAAGACAGATCTGAACTTGAGGAAGCATAAAAAGGAGATTTCGAGTGCTGCTGTTGGGAAAGACTGATAAAGTAAGGAAGGTCTGATAACCTCGGTAAAAGAAACCCTGAATTTGAAGGAGAGTGCAAGGGAACAATCCTGTGCCCTAATTCATGTTGTAGCTTGTTTTGACATTCTCAGTTGAAGCTGAGTATTAGAAATTGATTGAGGTTGAAGCCTCTGTTTGACCAGTTGCAGCTGGCATATGTTCTTTGTGTTGTAGCACAGACTGTTTATATATATAAAGTTTATATTCATACAAGTGAAGAAATTCTGTGTTAATATTACCTTGATGTTATGTTGTTTTAAGGAAAAACTACAAGATCAGTATATTGGTTTTTATTTTTGGAATTAAGAATAAATTGAGACTTTACAACACCAATTCACCCCCCCCCCCCCCTCTTAGTGTTGTGTGCTTTTCACTTCCTTTGCAATGGAACCACGGCCTTAGGGTGGATCCCCTTGCAAAGGGATCACAACCAATATACCAGAACTTGAGGACAAATCGGCTCAAAATGGGGGGAAACATGGTGTGAACTAACTTCATCCCATATTCAAAACAAGAAAAATAGTGTAGATAAGGCAATAATATTACGTTGAAAATGAAGTGGTCGCACTGTGAATTTTGTTCTCTTCTTTGTTGAAGCATCGAACACAATTCTTTTGCAATGCTGTAGCATTATTGATGTTTCTTAATGGAATCCTGTACAACTGGCGTGTATTGTTCTTTGGCTTGTGTGAAATCCTCTCATGCAAATTTTGGTCAATTAAATCCTTAAAATTATACTAGCAGTTCATGAAACAACTAATACTTCTTTATCGATGTCTCTGAAGTCTCCAAACATGTTTCATAATGTAGAATTTCAATAAAAGAATAGGCCATAAATATGAACGAAGTACTTACATAGTCGCATTTTACAAATGCAATTTACATTTAGGGTATCCAAAATTTTGAGCATAAAACTCAAGTTCAAGGAGGTGGGATAAAAAGACCGCTTAACTCATAAAACTTCAGGTAATGAGAGTAATGAAACAAAGATCGTTTAATTTCTAATAAAATAAATGCATCCACAACAAGAATGTGTTGAAATGCAGTAGATTGAGCACACACTGGGTCCATTTAAATGCTTAATTGGAACACTGAAGATCTTAACTTGTATAAGGGGCTAAACACATTGCTCTTATTGAGTAAAGCTTTACAGACAGAAATATGTCATTAAAATCATACATGTTGAACAACGAAGACAGCTGGTTAAACTTAAAATGCTCTTGAAATATAAAATAAAACTGAACATCAGGGGCATTAACTTGATAGACCAGCAGCAGCCAAATTAGTCTTTGAAGCATGAGAAGGCAAACCCAAAGCATTTGCAATACTTCTGACTTCTGCAATCATGGCAACTTGATTATTCAGCTTATTTACTGCTGAGCCAACTCCCTGCATTCAATGGAATTCCAATAAAATCAGATCTCCTTAGACATACGAAGCTGATAGATAATATGAACATAGAATCAATAAATAAAGTCTGACTTACAACACCCGCAGCTCCTACTGCAATAGCCATTGGTGCTGTTACTGTACTCACTCCAGATGCACACATAACTGGAATTCTGATAGCTCTTGATATAGAATATGCAGCAGCTAAAGTTGGTACAGCCTAGAAATAAGTCACCAAGAAATATAGAAATGTCAGCAATCACCCAAAGCTTAGAGTCCTGTAAAACAATGGACGAAGATAATCCTGTTGCTGAACATGTGAGACATGAAGCTGACTCTCAGAGTAATACTAAATACTCTAGCAACCACATCATACATTGGTTAATCTATCTTGAAATCTATACTTTAGGCTTTTCTAATAGTTACAGATTTGAACACAAAGTTACAACGATATCACTTTGCTTTCTTGTTTCAGAAAGAGAACAGAAGGGGTTACTTTTCCATATTTTTGTAATTCAATTTTCAACAAGAAATTCCTGTATCAGTCAATTGGGTGTAGCTCGAGTGGTTGAGGAAAAGTTGTTATCCTCCCCGCCCAGGTTCAAATCTCACTTTGTAACATTCTTTCTCTTAGTGAGCCGATAATTGATGAGTTATAACTTATATATGATCTATTCATGAGTTGTTGACCTGGCCTTGTGCCCTGAAGAATGTAGGGTTTACCCTAGATACCATCTTTGGAATGAGGGGAAGTGCCTGAGCAGTTTGCCCTGCGATATGTTACCCATAAAAATAAAATAAAATCCTTTATCTATTAGAAAATCTGAGGTTGACCTAACATTCAATGAGCTACACACAATAAAATTAATTCAAAGTCAAGTTATTAGAAGTGCAAGGTATTGGAGATCATGAAATGCCTGCTCAATTCAAAAACTCATATGGACTTGGCTTGAAGGGATGTTGCTCAAGGTACCCAGCTGATTTGGTCTAACCATGAAATGACTCCATTTCCACCAAATGAGTCTAGTGACCCTCAATTCTTAAGGAAACTTGTCAATGCACGAACAGGGACCATCACGGACCATCAGACTTCAGGAAAGACATAAAGGCCATTACAAAGTATCTAAAACATCTCACGTCTCTTCTGAGTCATCAGACCATGAAAGGCATAAAGGGCATGGCAGATTAATAGAGAAATATCATACATGGCTTACAATTGAAGAAGCCTAGCTAGCAGGAATAAATGGAAAGGAACTAATAAATCACGCAAAGTAGACAAAGATTCAGAATTGATATATGGTCATAGAAATTAAAATTGAAATCTTTTCATTGATGTCCACTAGGTAAGAATGCTCATGGGGAAAAGAATCTACAATTACAATCTACAACACTTTTTCCCTGGTCAACGATTTCAGACCTTGGCCAAGTCATTGCCAAGTCCAAGTTCTGCAACACTGGTTATGATAGCCAGAACCTAGAACAGATTACAGACTACATGTAACCTACAGTCGTGCAAAATGACTGACTGAAAACAATCTCTCCCAGTTATTCGTATGTTTTGGATTTTCTTTGTCTTCTAATTGTTTGGCTGTGCAAATAGTTTTCTTATCTTGGAAATATTCTCCCATTTATGAAATTGTTTGTCAACAATTTCTTCATATCTTCTCTGGTGGTTTCAGGCTGTGCATTTGAACACGAAAGTTTCATTCTAATTTTCGTGAATTACAGACTTAAATATCATCCATCTGCCTACTTAACTTAGAAATTGGTGAGAATTTGTCCTGAGTCCTGACTATCATTATTCTTTCTTGTCAATGTAGGTTGGCCTTCAAGTACATTAGAACTTATGTTTGCATTAGCTGATGACATTTTTAGACAGTCTAAAGCAGATGTTTTGCTTCTATGCTTTGTTTTTCCACATGTGAGCCCTAATTTTCTTTTTTGGAAGGGTTTCTGACTCCTTTTCCTCTAAGCAAGGTGTCATCACTATCCACTTGAATTCCCTCCTTTTCAAGGTCTCTGTTATTGCTTTCATGGGTAGTCTTAATTTATCCATATTTCATTAATGGAGAGGTTCTTGGACATTGATTGAATTAAGCAATACCAAATGTTAGGAGAACCTTTTTAGAGTTGAATTGCAAAAACTAATGTTCCTCTGTAACAATGAGAGAAGGAAACCTGAACACAAGAGCAATCACTCTAGGGTCTTCATGTTAATACCAGTCCGATCACCTTGCTGCTTGCCACTGTAATGAACATATATATATATACATAATAACAATAATAAATAAAAGTACATCCTTGTTAGATACCTAATCCTTAGGGATTATGGTGTATTGTAAATATTATTATTATTATTCAATCAGAAGTAATATGAAGAGTCATAGGTGAATAGGAATAGTCATCAGACCTCTTAGAAGATGAAACCAAAGGTCATATCTCAATGTATTTATATGCTAAGAAACTGGACACATCCTCCAAGCCCTCAGTGTCCATTTCCAACGTGTCGGACACTGGACATGCTTGGACACGTGTCCAAAAATTAAGAAACTGGACATGTCCTCTAGGCCCTCCATGTCTATATCCAGCGGTCACACTCGAACACGTGTCTTGTGTTAAGATTCAATATGATAAGATAGATAACATCAATACTCAATTTAATTTCACAACAATAGCATATACAGGATCGCTGAAAGAACAACAAGCACAGCATAAACACAAGAGACACAGATTTATCCTGGGAAACCCTCATGGGGTAGAAAACCCAACAAAACTTCCTCAATATAGATGATCAACAAATACAAAGATGTAATCCCCAAACAAGAGCTCCTTCTCCTCCTTTGCATATCTCTCTCTCTCCTATGCGAATTCACAAGTGAGTGAGTGTGTGTTAAATGAGGAACACACCTCCTCTATTTATACTTTACTTCACTTGACTTTTTCCCTAACTAGGTCGGTCCCAACAACTTAACCACTCAACATAATGCTGATTGGGCCGACTCCTCTAGGGGACTTAAACACCCCATTAAAATTGACTCTAGGGGAACTAATGCCCCGACTTACATGGGAGGTTTTACCTCAATGACTTTACATTATAATAACATCCCGACGGAGGAATAAAACATCTCCGGATGAATAATATAAAGTACAAATAGAATATTCTTCGAAGTTACAATATTTCAACACTCCCTCTTAACGAGAAGGGTATTCTAACAACATCTGCAGTAGCAAGGAGTCATCAACTACATCACAGTGATACATCTATAAATCATTGGAAGTTTTCTTCAATCATCATCAGTAAATCAAACAGCTACTAGAACATCTTCAATTTCTTCAATACTGGAACATTAATATCTTCAGTACCAAGTCTTCATCTTCTGCAGCACTCAATCACTCAATCAACTGCAGCAACAACATCATCTGGATCTCCCGATCAACAACATCATTTGGATCTCTCGATCAACAGCATCATCATCTGGATCTCCCGATCAACAGCATCATCTGGATCTCTCAATCAATAGCATCATCATCTGGATCTCCCGATCAACAGCATCATCATCTGGATCTCTTGATCAACAGCATCATCATCTGGATCTCCCGATCAACAGCATCATCATCTGGATCTCTCGATCAACAACATCATCATCTGGATCTCCCGATCAACAGCATCATCATCTGGAACAACATCATCGTCAGCTAGAACACCATCTGCTGTAACATCCTCATCAGTAGCACCATCAGCTGGAACAACATCATCGTCAGCTGGAACAACATCTACTAGAACATCCTCATCAGCAACACCATCAGCTAGAACACCTACAACAAACATCAGTAACTAAATACTGATACTATCAGTCAGCCAGTACTGATCTTCCATCTCCCTTGGACAAACATCCATCCCTACGGACATGCATCAGCCATATTACCCTTCCTCTGGAAGAAGGGCTTCTACATTGGACTCTTGAGAGAGTTATCAGCATCCATCACTATTGGAGGACGTTTGCATGCATGAGGGCGAATTAACTTGGAGGGATATGCACGTTTTGGGCTAGAGAGCCATCCTTTCTTATGCATGCAGCTTCCATCATCATCAGAAGGGCACTATAACCCTATTGTACCTTGTCTAGGTCTTCAACATGCAAGCATCCTTTATTACGGAGCATTCATAGCTTGGAGGAGCGCGTCCTTACCTCAAGGAGGACGACTTGGCTTATCTTCTTATTCATCCAACCTTATGTCTGCATGCGGGGATCATCTTCATCGACATTAGCAGATCTATATACTGGTATGTACATGCATTAATTCCTCCTACTTTCTAGCATTTCAATATTATTTGGGTTACAGATCTGCATGCAACTGCATGCATGCAGAGCTCAGGGTTTACTTTCATATTCTGTTGAGACATAAGCCTACTAGCCATCTACAGTACACATAAAAAGAAAAAAATATCAGTTTGGGATATTACACAACTCCATTGGCTTTGAGCTAACTTGCTCTACAATCTAGGAGGCTGCCCTCCTTAGGGTTTTACGCCCTAGATTGCTCATTGTGTGCTATATATCGAGGAGCTTGGCTCCATTGTAATGGATCTAAGCATTGAACCTCTGCTCTTGTAATTTGTTTAATCAAAATAAAGTTGAAAGGCTTTGGAGGCCATATGCTGTGCAACTGTCCCATTGGATGTATGTTTTGTTGAAGTTCTGAGGTGATATCTTACTTGTTACTTGTCATTCTGCAAAAATATTCTGTGATTGTCTAGCTTAGATGGCCTTTGTGCCGATAGTGTAAGCATTCATCGTTTTGATTTGCTTATAAATGCTTGATTAGTTAGAGATAGTGAAGCAGAAAGTGTATTCAGTTGTACTAATGCCCTTCAAATCTCTATTAATTGTGTATTCTAGATTTAATCCCTCTTTTTGCAAGTGTTTGTGACAATACAGGACAAAGTCTGAGGAAGGAGAAAGGAGCTTAGTTGCATCCTCATCCACCTTAGATGATTGATTACCTTGGACTAATTATCATTGAGCTGCAAGCATATTGGGTCCTTTAATCTTTCAATATCAAAGCTGGTTTTGTGCTCCTTCTACATTATAAATATTAAATTTTCGTCGTCACTTAGTTACTTTTGCTTAATGAAAGTTAGATCTGCATTTAGATATCAATAGCTTTCTGTCATTAAGCACACAAATATCAGATCTATATTACTTTCAAAGTTCATTTTTAAACTAGATCTAAGCACGAAATTCTTTATACTTGAAGTAAGCATTTTTCCTGAAAATTTTCCAAGTATAAAATCTTAAATTTCTTTTGTATTTTATTTAATTAACCCACTGATTTCTGTGTTGTTAGCTTGTTGGTTTTTAGCAGGTCCAACAAAAAAGAGAAGGAAACTCTGGCCGATTTTTTGCCAGAAAGTGCCAAAAACACTTCTCGATGACCTTATTTCACCAATACTTCATTCTGTAAATTGTAAGCCCTTAGATCCTAATTTAAAAGGACTAAGAGGCACTTCTTTTAGCAAGCATTGTAAAAATATTAAACGAGAGCACGTGGGATACACAACGCCCACATCCCATCCCCCCTGGGGGGATTCCCGTGTTCCTTTTTGTGGCGTGAATTTTTCTAACATTTTGTGCAGGGTGTATACTTTGATTAGATAGTTAATTTTTGTATTCTTTTCATTAAATAGAGCCAATATCGTTGCCACGAAGTATGCTCTCACCTCCACCCAAAGGCATCGTCGATTAGTGGAGGTTGATCAGAAAGTGACACATAGATTTGGCTGGTTTATTTGTTGTATGTAAGTTACTAATTTAATTTCATATACTGCAAGCACTAGAAATTTGAACGAACATTCTGTTGTTTCTCGAAGTATGCTCTTTCCCCTGGGGACACTGGTCTCGGGGAAACCAGAAAAGAGTGCAACAACTCATTAATTCTCAAACATTTAATAATTACTCACATTAATAAAATGAAGAACCCTCAAGATAGTGAAAATCCGGCACTCGAACATTGAGTAAACGCGTGGAGAAATTTCTCAAGAGAAGCGAGAACCACTGGAGAGCGACCTTGGGGCATCGTTAGACTACATCCTTGTTGGTGTAGTGTTAAACACGCCCTGGAGACTCCGCTCCAGCCCACACGTCTTTGTGAGGATCCACCTTTGCCCAATTTCCGGACATTACTCCCTGTACCTCACGGTATATCGGGAGCTTCCATTTTCCCCTCTAATCAACTCATCCTAATAATTCCTAAAATTGACCAAGAACACAATTGCAAAACATTTACATTCACAGCAGCATTTAATTTGACTTCACAGCACTGGTCTCTGATTTTGGTTATTTACTTTTAAATAATATCTTGTCATGATACTTATATTCATATGTGCTGCGTAATTATCTTTATTTTGCAATAGTCTTGATCAAATGTTTTAACTCCAAAAAACTCCTAAGTAACATCTCTCATCCAGAAGAACTAAGCATCTAAAGCCTTAGTAACATTAATAGGGTCCACCCCCCTTGGCTTCGTTAGGAGTTAAGCCTAAACGGAGGAGTCAAGATCAAGTGACAGTACTTGACTCATACTTGCCCCCAAGGACGCACCTAGCAACTTGAAGATTTTTGCTGCGTTAACCCCAGGTGCGTAAAAGGCGGCAACAGTATTATTATTTAATATTTAAATGATCTAATTATTTGAGAATGTAGTAATTAAATATATTTAGATTTTTAAAAATGAGGTATTATTTAGTAATATTAGAAATACTAAATATTTTTATTTACTATTTCAAGGTAACTCCATTTAAAATTAAATATTATTTATTTTTCTTTTTAAAAGATCAATTATATAAATGCTTTTAATATTTCAAAATGACTCCAGTATGATTTTAATTAATGTTATATTTAAGTTTTAAAGGACTTGGAAGTAGTTATAATATAAAATATTCTATATTTATTATTTCAAGTATATTTATCATATTTTGAGATGAAATTTGCATGATCTTAACCAAGGTGAGGTTTATATGGAGTTAGCTATTGTCAAACAAAAATACAACACATATGCATCATTGACTTCTATATGTCCAATTCAACCATAATGGTTGACCAAAGCTATTGAAATTTTATTGGTTTGAAATCCAAATCAACCCAACTCATCCTTGGCACATTTTTTTATGAGGCCCATTTTAGACCCCAAATTTTCTCTAATGGTTGAGGTTATGGATGGATTCCTCACATGTGTTAAGAGGATGGTGCCAAGTCCATAAGAACGTGCCAATATTTCTAAAGAAATGGAAATATATAGGATGGATGGTGGGACGTTTGGCTTTGACATGGCTATTCAAGAAAGGAAGACCAAAATGCCAAGTAAGCTTCAAGTTCATGTTGTTTCAAATTTCAACGTCTCTTCTTCCTTTGTTTCAAATTTCAATGTTATTTCTCATGTTTCTCTTATTTGTTTTAGATGCTTCGTGGACAAGCTATGGCTCAAGACTCAAGAGTAGCCAATTTACAAAAGCTTTCCATTCGAGTGCTTAGCCAAACTGTAGCTTGTCAAGATATGAGTGCAATGGAATGTGTTTGAGAAAATACACACGAAGAAGCACAATAGGTTAAAATTTTCAAATTAAATTTTGAAGTCATTTTAAATTTTATATATTTATAATTTGATGCCCCGTCACCCTTTAAATTATATATTATAAAATTTAAATTATAATTTATAATTTATGACCCCCATACAAGTTGGAATCCCAAAGCCTTAATGACTTGGTGTACGTCTACTACAACCTTCGGTTGTGGGTGAGGTAACTTCAAAAAACACCTAGTGTGGACGCCATTTTGTTGGATGGGATTGATACCACTGCTACATGGAGGGTGGAGACTGAGGCATCTGTCATGGATTTGGATCTTGATTGGTTACATGAAGAGTTGCAGGAGGAGGTGGGCCAGGTGGCAGGGGAGGAGATAGAGGAGGAGGATGTTCCAGAGCAGACATCTTTACAAGAGGTGGCTATTGACACTGGGAATGCACCACCACCTTCGCAGACACAAACGCAATCAGAGACACAGTGAGCTGGACTTTGAGATTGCAGTGATACTAGCACTAGTAGAGGACATCCGACTCTAGCTTCTCCCTCTTCTAGAGGACATCAGAGTGTATATTTTCCTTCTGTTAAAGAACATCATAGTCCACTACAATTCATAGGGCCTTATTCATCTAGAGGAAGAGCCATTACCAGAGCCATCACCTTTGCCCGTAAAAGGGGCAGAGGGAATCGTTAGTTTATTTATTTGATTTCATTGTACTATACAGTATGTAGATCTTAATTGACTCGTGATGATGAGATACATTTATTATATTTTGAGGCTCAGGAGTCAGGAGTCAAGACATGGTTTAGTATTGATGTGTGATGTATCCTTAGACATCTTATATATCTGGTTTCTTTTCATATTTACGTGGCAATGTTTTTATTTGATGTTGTTGTTGCTTTAAATATTTGAAAATTTGAAAAAAAATGAATATTTTTGTATTTTTTTGAAGCATGCCAATATTTTTCAATATTTTCCCCGATGTTGCTGATAAGTTGTTTTCCGGACCCTTGGCGATATTTTTTCCAACACGATGTTTGCAACATTGATATGAACATCAAATAACTAAATAATAAGTGAAGGGACACATCCTAACTAAGGGACATGACCTAACCAAGGGGCATGACTCAATCTTTGTTCAAGAAACATAAATCAAACCTTTTCATTTAAGCTGATTATACGTGCATTCAATTTAGAAATAATGTTTCCTAAAGGTACTTGCCAAGCAAACCATTTTAATCTAGTGAAACATCTTTCTCTCCAACTATACTCGATATTGATTTAAAAGTATGTCTAACCTTTTCAATTAAACCATGTACACCAGGTCTTGATGGATCTGAACTTGTTCCTCCTTCAGTCTGAATTATGTCTACACCTTCCCATTCTAATGATTCAGCCAATGTCACCTGCCAACAAACATTTTAGACCGTGAATATAACAAAAGACAACACCATAGTATATAAAATGAAAATGAAATAAACAATACTACATATAAATAAAAAACTATGATATTTGAATTTTGTCAAAGTTATAAATCTTTCTGCCAAGACCTGGTCAGTGAGGCTCAGTGTATGTGGTACAGTTACAGACAATACAACAGATGGAAGCAGCTGCCTGGTCTTCTTTGTAAGCTCTAATATCTGCAGAGAAACTTAAATATGTCAATACATGCATGATATCTATAAAACCAACACTAGATATCATCCATACCTCAGATACATGCCAAAAACTAAATCACTAGTCTGTCACTGTAAAGACTTATTAGTTATTACACAATGAAAGTAAAATGTTGAAAGAATGTATACTCTGAAGCTTTCCAAGAGATAATATTTTTTAATTTTGATTCAATACAGCTATTAATGTCCACAAGTGGCCAAAGAAGGCCAATGAGACTGCAAAGTACAATGATAAGAGTGCACAATGGGAGGGGCCAAAACCATCCTCATAAAAAGTATGGGACAAGAGTAAGAGATGAGATAAAGTTTTCTTTAAAAGAAACACAATAGAGTAGGTAAAGCCCAAAAGGTAAAACTCGGCAAGTATCCAAAGGAGGGCATCAATATAGAAGCCCTGAATCAGAACAATGTTACCCAGCAGCTCTCCTAGCATCCAAGGCCCAGAAAAAGTTGGTGAGGAGATTTGTGCTGGAAACTCCAGAGTCTACACTCTTTGACCGACCTTGTAGTGTTAACTTGGCTGTGAGGCCTCTTGCAGCAGGAACAATCTGGAGGTTGAAAGTAAGAAGTGATAATTTTGGAATCGGCAATATGGGAAGCCCCACCTCTAGAGTATTCTGCTGAGATGTAGCATCTCACAAAGAAACGAGGCAAGAAAAGTTATTCCTCATATTGAATAAAACTCCTCAAGGAACCATGTGAATCTCTAAATAGGTAATAATATTGATGACAAGCCTCATAATAAATAGGGCATCTGAATATTAACTTATCCTCCGACTTCGGTTCCAACATACAAAGTCTGGAAATGCAATGCTCTCTCGGAAGCTGATGATTTGTCTCCATATGTAGTTGATAGGAACAAACCACAACTTCTGCCAAAAAAAACTATTAAGCTACAAAGTTGTTGTATTCTGGTATACACTGGAGAATGGATGCAACCGTCCAGGAAACACACATGTAGGAGTGGAAGAACTCAAGATGTTTTGAAGTTAGAGATTCCTGATGCTTGGATCAATCCATGTTCATTAAAAGAAGCTTTGTAGATCTTCTCTCTAGTACCTCTTTTAACAACCATCTTAGTGAGAATCTATAGAGGCCTCAATGAAAGTTCGCCATCCACCAGATTATGTACAACATGGTCATGGTACGGAAAACCATATAGGCAATGAGAGAGTGAGTACCAAACTTGACTCAGATGATAGGATGTGGAATCATTATCTCCGCAGGGATATGGTTTGATAACATAGTTATGACTCATGAGAACCCCCTCAATGTGGCTCCAATCAGTTAGTGGAAGAGATTTTCCATAGTCACATATTGATATCCAAAATATGTCAATATATTTTCCATAGTCACATATTGATTTTCGAGTGGTTGTATTTTTTTAAGTTTGCCGATATATTGTCGATGTTTGCCAACATTTTCGCCAATAAATCCGATAATTTCTTTTTGGAACGTCAGCGATATATTTGCCGACACGATATTTGTAACACTGGTCTATTGTGATTTGTGAATGTGTAATTAGTATTACTAATGTGTATTGATTCTAATTTCTATTGAATATTTGTAAATGTTCTAGTTTCTATAAAAAAATGGATCTATATGTCTATATTTTTAATATATATAATTTTATATATATATATATATAAGTCACCAAACACGTCCATATCCACTCCCGTGTCCCGTGGGATCGTGTCAAACACGAACACGGCTTCAACATGTGTCGGACATGTGTTTTTTCGTGTCCTGATTCCAGGACACGAAAAAACACGTGTCCAACATGTGTTGAAGCCGTGTCCCGACCCTCAGATGGGCAGAGAGGAGGAGGAGGAGGAGAAAGATGAGGGTCAGGGCAGTGATGATTTTGTTGATTCAGGCATGGAGGAGGACTATTGACAGATGAGATTCTTCCATCTTGATCTCATCTATGATCTACCCCTTTTTGTATTTACTATTTACTACTACAAGTTGCCATTGGCATTCCAACATCTATGTAATACATTTTGATTTTGATGACTTGATGAGAAATATGGTTTCGACATCTTGAGCTATCAGCTTTGTGTCTCATTGTGGTTTGTGAATGAAAAAATGTGTATTGTGTGTTGATTCTAATTAGTAATTTCTATTGAATATTTGTAAATGTTCTAGTTTCTAAAAACAATTGGCTCTATATGTCTATATTTCTAATATATATAATTTTTAAAATATATATATATATATAAAGTGTCCTCTATGTCTTGATTCCGGGGGTCACCGTGTCCATGTCGGACACTCGTATTTTCATGTCCTCCGTGTCCCGTGTCCTCGTGTCAAGTGACTTAGTATATATATAGATATAGATAGATATATAACGTGTCCTCCATGTCCTGATTTTGGAGGTCGTCATGTCCGTGTCGGATACTCGTATTTCTGTGTCCCGTGTCTTCGTGTCAGGTGACTGAGGTCATCATTCACAGTATGGCATAGCAGTAGAAACATGGCATACATCACATGATCATCACATCATATCATCTCATGAAGAGGGACCCAAGAGCAGCAAAGATGGGCCCCTGTAATACCCCTATTTTGGACTTTACACCCCTACTATATTTATGCTAAGTATTATTCCATTTATACTTAGGAAAGTTTAGAAATCTGCTAAAGAGGTTTCTATTGACCATGTGGACCAGCACATTAAAGAGGGAGTCACAGTCCCCTAAGGTTGGAGGGAAAATGCCACTTAATAATAATAAGAATAAATTATTATTGGAGACAATTGGAAAACCCTAAAGAAAATAATTGAGAGATTAATGAATTAAAAGAATTCACATAATGAGCAAAATTCCCCTAAGAGAATAAAAGGTGAAAACTCATTGAAGCTCTCATTATTCAATATGCACCATTCACAATCTCATGAGCTGAATACACAAGAGCAATGGGAATGGGAAACACAAATCCTGAGACAATGAATGCTGGTGAGGGAGGACAGATTTGGGAGGACTAAACTAGTCCTGAAGCCAAGTAATTGAGGGCAGGTTTGGGAGGACCAAACTGACTCAGATCAGAAAGAATCATACAGTTTGGTATGGGCTTGGCCACTTAACTGTGTGTAGGTAGGAGAACTGCCCCAAGTTTTGCAGAATTATTGCACATACCTGAATAGACTGTGTTTAATGATTCTCTCTTTGTCTAAGGCTTAAAAGCCCCTAGAGCACCCTGGAGCTCAGGAATATTGAGTTAGGTGTTGGGTTGCCTATTGCCTTTTGAAATAACCTGAATAACTTGGGAAATAACAAGTTAAGGGTAACTAAAATAAATACCCTACCTGGGGGACTGTGAACTCAGCTCGGGGGTGACCTGAGAGCAAGGATAACTTGTTGGTCAAAGGCTGGGAGGTTTGTGCTTGGTTCCACTGGTCAGCAAATTCAGATAAGTGTTTATCTTCTGACTTGCAGAGTATTTGCTTTGGAATAATATTTAGATATGTTTCTGAGTATATCTGATTTACAGTTGAATGGTATATGTATCAGATCTGACTATATCTGTATTGTTTCATGTACATTCTGAGTTTGAATCTCAGTTGAATAACTAGATCTCTGTATTGAGTATCTTATGATCATTTTGACAGATTTGGAATATTTATGTTATGGGCTGGCTGTGAAAATACCTACATTCTATTTGCAGTAGATATATAGCAATAAGACCCCCTATACTATTGAAAAAGTATGCAGCATCTAATTTAATACTGATATGAATCATGTGCTAACCTAGGGTTTGCTGAGACATGTTTTCATAGTGCAGGTGTTGTATTTTAATATATTCCAGCATTGAATAAAGATCTTATGCATTGTATTGTAATGTTGTAAATAGGGCAAGCAGGTAAACCTGAAGATTTACATGCCTAGCCCTTATGTTTATTAACTCTTTCATAGTAGAGTTTATTTCAAAAATGATAAACCTTGATATTTCTAGAGATCAAACCTATTATAAGTTCTGAGTTACGATTATAGACAGAGTTTGTATGTTATTCGAATCTGGTCATAATCGACCATATGAAATTAAATGGCATTTCAGTTTTCTGAGTATTGAAAATAAACTACATATTGTTATTAGATTTCTAAGTTGAATCTACCCCTAAATATCAGTCTGAGTTAAATGGCTAATGCTTAATCAGGTAGCATTGTAATACATATTTATTTACATGGATGCAAATGTATTCGCTGGTTGTGATATGCGAGTCTGGGAGAATCCAAATCGTTGTGTATGTATGCTACTTATAAAAATAATGCAACATCAAATGCATTAAGTGCAAAACGAATCGATTTAGGTAACCTAGGGTTATCCTTAAGCATGACAGTCATCATTTTAATAAATGGCGTTAATATTCATATACATTCGTTGCACATTGTATTACTGTCGGTGCGTCCACATTAATACATAAACATACATTGCATGCATTAACATTTCAACAGAGTAAAGCATACATGCATTCCATATTTTTAAACATTCAGCATATAAACGCAGTACATATATTTTAAACATTGTTGAAGACCTCGAATCGTTTCCCCTAAACATTCATTTGTTTGTGCACACGATGGGCAGGCTTAACGCCTTACCCTAACAACATTCTTTGTATACGAATTAAAAACTATAGTACAGTATGCCTTTCGAATGCAACGATTTCGTGGAAGATGCATAATAATGCAGACGATATCCTAGTTATGCGAACAGAAATCAATGTATTCATTTATGCAACTAGAAATTCTTTGTGCTCATAATATAACCATATGCATCTAATATTAAATCACCATGCATAAACAGAAGAAGCATTAAAATGTATACATTGCATTATAAAGTCGAATGTCAAGGGCATTTGTTTATACAGACCATGTGTTACAAAATACACATCATTTATAAATAACAATCAGACCCGACGAAAATCGTTGCAGGCATATCAAGTCAAGCTGGGCTTGCAACCAAGTACTCATTACAACATTAACCATTTACCCATTACACAGACAGAGTTTGGGAAATGCGAAGGCTGTGGCGTTGCCACTTAAGTTACAAAGAAGCCGATTACATTGAATCTCGACGCCTCTGTCGGGGCAGAGCGTCGTTGGAGCTCTTAAAACTACGTATGACAGTGGGGAGTCCTCGGGACTGTATTCCCTTAAGTGCACAACGACCCTACGACGACGATGGAGCGCAAAGAGGTCGCATCGATTTTCCCTATGGCTGGCGTTACGCCCTATCACTTTGGCCAAAGGCCGTGTCCCTTAAAAACTGGAAAAATGAAAGTAGGGGAAAACCCTAACCACTGTTGACAGCGTTTTAGTAACTCTGCCCCACCCACGGGGTGAACCAAACCAAGGCAGTTTGGGTCAACGAGTTACCTGGTGTGCTTAGCAAGTCGCCACGACCCCACGGTTGTTACGAGTTCGTGGGAGTGCTTCAACTCCACTATTACCATTGGTTCCCTGCACATGATAGAGTGACACAAGGTAAAATCTCAGGGATGCCAAAACTAACTGATGACAAGTTCAACTTTACTACGACGAAGTTGCAAAGAAGAGTGGGTGTGACATTACCTGGTGAATGACAAGTCGCAACGCAGCTCGGACTGGTTGCACATGTCACAAGAATATCACGAGGGTCAAACCTTGGACATTTACATGCAAAACGTAAACAGAAACAACACTTGCAGTAAACCACGATTTCATTAAACGAAAGGTTGGTGGAAGCAAAACATTGTAACTTACCTTGTTTGGTGACAACGCTGAGAATGGTGCCACCCGGTTCCATGCGCATCTTTGTAATTGAAGTGACGTAGCCTGGAGGGGGACCTTCCCCATACACCGTGCAGAGCCGAAGCTCTCAGCACAAACGAACAACAAGTGAGCCGAATGCCAAGTGAACGAGCTATCAACGCTGAGTACCGGGGAGAGCAGGTGAAGACCACTACGACCGGTAGAAGAGCGCAGTTAATGCAGAGGGGGACCTTCCCCATACACCACTTTCCATGCAATGACAGGGATCGCCATCAACGGATCCCATTGAAGCGAGTTTAATGCTGGACAGGTTGGTGTACAGTACGCTCGGGGTGGTATTCCACTAACGAAACTCCATTCATGGAGCGAACAACCATTCCACCACATCATCCAAGCCTCCAACGTAGCAATTGCACGACGTTCCCACCCACGTGAACGAGTCTTCGTCACCTGACAACAAGACAGCAAGGATGGGGTTACAACGTTGTAACAGGAATGGTTGAGCCTGAGTGGCGTAAGCCACAAACCACGCAGGCCACCGGGAGTTTTGAGTCAGCTTACAACCAGCTGAGTCAGGCATTTTTATCCATGTCTAACGTTGTAATTGGGCTACGTTCATTCGTAGGCTCCAGGGCTTTGCCATCGTGGCAGCATGGATATCCTCGCATGGAGATGCGTTGACCGGTCTCCACTCTAACCCTTAAGTGTTAACGCTGCCAAGGTGAGCCACGTTGAGTGGTAGGGTCGGCTCTCATTAGCGACCAGCTTTATGTTTATTTAAACCTTTACATGTTAAGTATGTGACGTTTAGCCTTGAGGGCTAAAGTTTACATGGTTTTAGCACCATACATTATATGCTATGGTTGGCATCGTAAGCCTTGAAAGGAGAGCAGCGAATTCCATGTTATACATGTGTGGGACCGTAACATATAATTACATCCTTTTGTAATTATAAGGTTTATGTTATGGCCCAAAACAAATAATGTTGTAAGTGTTAATCCATAGTGATTGTTGATATATATATATGGTGAGTCGAATTACATAGTAGTGTAATGTATTTAACCATTATGTTTATAGAATTAATAGCACTATTGTTATATGTATTAATAATATATATATATATATTATTGATACATATGAACTATGTAATAATATATGTATTCATATACATTTATTTATGTGGCCTTTGTCAACTTAATAGATGAATTATAATCAATGGTATAAATGATTGTAGATTTATGAAACCCTTGCAAAGTTGATAATTATAATATTAACAATAATATTAACCCATGATGGCTGGCGTAGGTGGTCAGCCTAGTTAAAGAGATGGGTGAAGAATATGATTGTAAAATGTGGAACTGATATTATTATTACTGTATTATGGTTGCAGAACATTAGTAAACATAGGACCCATGTATGCGCTTATGTATCGTTATGCATGTGTTCACAGTCACTTTCATAGAGGTTAGGATGTGTCATCATGTCGGCATAAAGAACCTCCACATCACACACGCTTGTTCAAGTGTGTGATTAATACGACACTTAGACATAAGGGTGCATATAGTCTGAAAGACTATAGCACATCGGTAAAAGTCTTGACAAGCATCTCCAAAGAAGGTGTGACAGCATTTACTTAAAGTGTTATGCTTCTGATATATTTCTAAGTATAATTATTATATAATGACGTAACCATGAACTAAATGGTAGGGCTGGAGGCCCGTGCAAAAAAAAAAAAAAATGGTAATAGGAGACATTACAGCCCCAATATTCTGGAATGCAAATGCTCAAAGCAAAAATAAGTGTGGAAAATAGTATGCCTGCAGAATGTGGCATAACAGGTTCCAAAAGTGTCCAAAGGAGATTCAGACTTTTTACACATTGTCACAGATTATACTGATAATGCTTGGACCATTATGAGTAGATGGATTTGGAGAACTGCTTTCACTTGCAGCAAATTCATTACAGAAATTGGAAACAGTCTTCATCTTCACTTAGGATGATAACTTCCCTCCACGTCTCATCACACCTTTCAAAATCTGGAAATAGATGGGCATATTTTCTCAATACTACTTACCTGCTGCTGGAGAATTTTGTGAACTGGCAGATCATATCTTCTAATTTTCTAAGCTCTCTTGCAGGCCCAAAAATTTAAGAGACTATGCCATTAATCCATTTGTTTACCTTGAGGATAGAATCCTCATTCTTCTAAAATGCTGCCATAGCCTCCTAGCTGATCTCTTGGGCCATTTCCAGCATTATCTCCATCTTGCACTTGGATGCTTAACTGCTAGCTTATCAATTTCAAAGGACCTTCACCCAAATCTCTATCCAGGCTTCCTCTCTGCCCCATGCATCCAAATGGCCTCCATGTCCACCTCCTTCAAAGTTCAAACATCAAATAATAGTTCTAATTTTAGTCTTTTCCTGTTGTATCAACCGAAAGGGACATGATGGGAATGAGCACTGAAGGGGATAGTAGGGTTAAATAACCACAACCATAGGAGGGTACAATGATCAGGATACCAAGGGAATTAGATAGGAAGTTGGATGGGGTATACATGTTCTAGAGAATCCACGATTGAAACCTGTGGGAGAGGAAGTCAGGATAGGGAGAGAATGAGTGGAAGTGGTGTGGGTAGGGGAAAAGGTATCAAGGACACCCAGGTATCCCTGGAAGAAGAGGTGTGTAATCCAAGAAAGAGTGGAGATTTCTCACACAAACCAAGGTGGCCTGTCTTCCTAGAAAACAACTGCTTCATTTCGTTAGGAGCATCATATTGCTCTGCCTCTTGGAGAATTGAAAGTACTGACAAGACAAAATATATTCTAGTAGGATTGAGCCTCTACTAATACAAAAGAACCAATCTAACTATTGGTGAAGTTCATGGGATTGTAGTAAGTAAGAACGATATAGATCCATCATGCCAGAGAGTGTTGAGGAAACCTAATATGTAATCACTTAGCCTACAGCCAACATGATTCACCAGCCCATTTTTCAATATTAAATCTTATTAATTTATCTTTTGTATTTCTTACGCTACAGTGTATCATTGTTACTGTGAATGTAGTGACAGAGAACTTGATAAAGGTAGCAAAAATCACATGCAATCATGGACATACAGATTTACCTTGGAAAACACAATGTGCGAAAACTCCAACATGGAAATGGCTTGCTCAACACTTTATTGGATTTTAGTCATTTCAGATTACAAAGGGCTATTATAGAGCTTTAACACAATGTACTGGACTCTAGGCTGCTATCAATGCTGAATACTTCCTCTGCTCTAACTCCAATATTCTGCTACTTCAAATCTTTATTAAATTTCAAACGGACAACTTACAATACATTCTTGTATATCTTCATTATTGTGTATGGAACACCAAATTGCTACAATAATGAATAAATATTTTGCTCTATTGCCACTCTCCCCTCCTTACTCTATGGCTACACTAGAACTGGAACTGGTGCCATCCCTGAAACTCTCATCCCTGTAGATTGTTACGCATTGAACTGCTTAACAAATCCCCTTTCTCCAAGTATTAGTATTTATCTTCTCCCCCTTTAGATGCTTGTGTTCCAGCCTCTAAGAAACCCAACTGTTACCAAGAATTGGGCTTTCAACCTCTGCAACTAACCACTAGAATCATTCAGACTTCATGATGATCTTGTGTTTTTTAACATATACACGTATGGAGAAATGCATGGTGCCTACTTGGTGTCCATGTGGCTCCTTCTGATTTGTTGTCATCTAGACAAACTGGGTTGCAGTCCACATGTCCTGTTAAGTCACCATTTACTTGCATAGCTAATCCTGTCTATTCATCTCCATCTCACATACGCAGAGGGTCACATGGAATCCTTGTAGGAGCCAGGTGTCCACTGCACAATGATCCTGATTGGCCATGGTGGTTATGTTAGGGGTGGATTCCCTTCTCATGGAACTACCTGTTGATACACTCTCTATGGATGATCTTCCTTGTCAATGACTTCCCTTGTTGATGACGCGACTCTATTGGTAACTCTGCCACTACCTTGTCAATGACCTCTCTTTGTCAATGGTTGCTATGCCGACAACCCCTTGGTTGATGACCCCATTGTTGATCACTCTTTTGTCAACAACTTTCTTGTTGGTCATCTGCTTTGTTGGTACTTACTTGTTGCTGCTTGACCAACAATTGTATTCCTGCATGAAAGACAAATTTTGTGCACAACTATGGAAAATTGCATCAGAAACATCTGCTTGAATGATGACCAAACATAACTCATCACTTTGTTGTAGTCACCTCATCTGGAAGTGCTCAACTACCCTTCTCTGTTGAAGAAGCATATACTTTCTCCCGAGTCCAATTACCAGAGCTCATTGATGATACCATATTCCTGGTTTCCATCTCCCTCTATAACTTATCCACAGTTCATGCCTCCTCCCTTCTCTGGAGGTGCACCATTGGCATTGGGCGGAACATAGGGACTAAGTCTCATCAACTCTACTAAACTATCTAATTTTCTTGTTTCAATTGCTTCAATTCCATGAAACATGATCATGCTTTCCATGAATTATATTTCTACATAGTGATAAATCTATATGAATAGGCTTAAAAAAAAGGCATCATTTGAAATACCTCTTTTGAGGAAAATGTTCTTCCATTTGAATAGAAGGAGTCATAATTTCCAATCTCAACCTGCATTATCATACTGAATATTAGTGAAGTTAAACACTTGTACTCCTTGTCCATTGAATTTGTTATCTTCTAACTTGTAACATCTATATATTTTGCATATATGAATAGTAATTATTGGCATAATCAATTAGGATTACAATCTTGTGATCCTGTTGTTAAAGCATCCAAACATTGAACTAATTTCCCTATCCAAGTCATGTAATTCTTACCATGTGAGCTCCTGCTTCTACTGCAGTAAGAAAGGCTTCAGGATCCAGTGCAGAAACACAAACCTACACATGAAAAGTCATCAATGCTGTTAGAGCCCAGGGTATCTTGCACAAAAAGAAACAAATTAAGGCACAAGTATCTAAAATTGTATTATTGAGATATTTAATAAATGTTTTGTGGATAACCAATGAGCCTTGATTAAGTTAAAGTGGCATCCTCAATCGGATTCCAATGATAGGGCTGCTAATCCCCATTGGGAGGGCATGTCACAACTCCTCAACATTGGTAGGACTTATATGGTGGGTGGTATGGCATAACATGGTTTGTTAGCCATGAAGGTGTCCAAATTCTGCTAAGTCAAATACCGTTTTTAAAATTCTCCATCTCATTAACATTCATTCATGGACTCAAGCAAGAGAAAAGAATGTACTCACGAATCATTGAGCATTAAAGAGGAGAGACCATTGTGTATTAAACTATTTCTGTATATTTACCTATGAATCATATATTAATTTCGCTTGAACATTTTCACATTTTGCTTAAAATTTGATTATTTGGATGTCCCTGTTTCCTTGCTAAAGAGGAGAGTGGGAACGGTACTTTATCAGTAAATATTTATTTCATTAATGCAAGCCTTTTTACTAGAAAAACACACACACACACATATATATAATGATTGTATTACTGTGTTATAGACCAGGTTCCAAACATCCTACAACACACCTTTATAGATATATAAATGATGGCATGCAGAATCAACTGACTTAACTCTGCATGTAATTGGTGATTTACCTATCTCACTTGGTACCTCCAATGAGGGGATAGAGTATGGCCATCAACAAACCTCCTATATGAACAAAACTCACATGGTCAGTGCCAGTTGATATTCATCACCATTCACCATTCTGTATGCTATCCGAACATTCATAATCTTGGCTCACCAATCTGTGGCTCCTTACCATATCTATCGTCCCTCTTATAATGTGATAAAATTTAAAATGACGTTGAAGCAAGAAAAAACTTATGGACGAGTATTTACCCATTGGGCGAATTTGCAAATATAAAATTATTTTGGTGAATTATGTGAATAAATTTTGCCATAGTTTCACCTAACATATACATAAATAAATTTTAAAATATGATATATTTTGACGTAACTTATGGAGTAGTAGTTCATATTAAAGCCTATATATCGAATGTTGAGACAGAGATATTATAGAATTGCCTAAATCAAACATCGGTAGCAAAAAAAACTGATATAATCCCTTAGAACATAATGCTGAGACTCTGATTAATTGCAGAAATTCTGAAAGAAAACTTTTTTTCCATGTGGTTTACACCTCTATCTTTCAAGAGGCCACTACATCCACAATACTTCCCCGTTACACTGAGAGGCATTTGGGGAGGCTGAACATAGTCGGAATATTAGGTGCTCAACAACAAGAGCATCATGTCACTTACAAGGATTTGAACCTGGGTGGGGAGGTTATCAATCAGTACTCCCAACCACCCGAGCTACATCCAAAGGACTGAATTCTGAAAGAAAACTATATATATATATAGTTTTCTTTCAGAATTTCTGCAATTAATCAGAGTGTCAGACTGTTATGTACAGTAGAAACTATAAATCACAGAAGGATAAAGTGAACTTTCTCACAGTCTGGTGTCTGAACAGAAAGACAAGAGAGATGATTAGTACAAATACTAGAAGAGGCATCTGCAACCTATGTCTCATATGTAGTGACACACATATCTGACCCAAGTAGGTTCATGGTATGCAAGTTTCCATCAATCAAGTTCAATCATCACAGTTGGTTAGCCTCTTTGTTAATATCATTTATAGTGTTTAAGTTGTTTTTTGTGTTCACATAAGTACTTCAAAGTGGATTTCTCATTCTAAATAGTAATGCTGATCTCTCCCAGACCGGCATACCAAACTGTTGATCACATTCTCACGCTCCGGGCCATCATCAAGAAGGCATGTCATCGCTCTTCAAAAGTTTACTGTTGTTTTGTAGACTTTCAAAAATCATTTGATTTCGTCCTCAGAGTGGCATTGTTCCAGAGCTCGGAGACATTGCCATTTCCAAGACCCTTATAACCGCCATTATGAGATTATAAGTCAATCCTTGGTCGCCTTCACACAGCCCACGGGATATTAGACTCTATCAGGAGCAATGAAGCACCACTCGCCCAAGACTCGCGAGTACTCATGAGTCTAGGCGAGTCAACCTCCAAGCCGAGTAATCGCATAAGACTTGTAGCTGACTCAGCAAACTCACAGCGACTCGGAAAACTTTCAGGGACTCGGAAAACTCGCATATACTCGACACAAACTCGGCAAAGAGACTTGGCAAGCATAGAACATATCCCGCGAAATTGTGTCCTCCAGCATGCGTGCCTCCAACAGAAATCGAAGCTAGCATCGATGAAGGGTTTCCATGCTTGTTGTGGGTAGGGTCGATGCTTGGCACGGGTACAATGGAGAACCACGCATGTACCTTGCGATTTCACAGTATTGTCGTGGCCCACGGCTAGGGTCAATACTTGGTGACGGGTAGCTTAAGCCAATTTGTATAGTAGTACGACCCAACAAAAATGCAATAGAATGTTGCTTTGGGAAACGTGCCACTCCTTGGGAATCGAGTCCCTCACCTTGGGATTCGTGCCCCTCTCAAAAAACTCAAAACCAATGCCAAATGCTCACTCTTGGAATTGTGTGTCTTGCACACTACCTTAGGCTTGCTCTTATAGTAGAAAATGACTTTTCACCTTCCCCATCCCTAAATCCGATGGCCAAGATCTAATCTTGCCTTTACAAGATCAAGGGACATGATTCATTCCCTCCAAAATGAATCAGTTTCATTTTTAATAAAGTAATTCTCACTTTATGAAATAAGTGCACTTTATCTCATAAAGTCACTTTATAAAAATAAAATAGGAACTATACAAAAAGTCACTTTATAAAAAGAGTCGTTTTATTACAACTTTATAAAAGACGCAAAAGGGGCTAGGTATTGTAACTTTATGGACACTTCCACATACAAGACAAACATGTGGAGTGCCTCTTGAGCTAAAAAGCTAACACTCCCTCTTAGCGAGGGAGGTACTCACTGCCATCACCATCAATCGGTCCAATCCTCAGGTCCATAACACTGTTCTTAGTAGGAGCTCCCTCTGAACCTGGAGCCAATGCTACCACCTGCACTGAAATCGAATCTGAAGACATCCTCCTAGCAACAACCCTGAACCCTGAGCTCCTAGGAGAATCCACTCTCCAATCCTGAGCTTCGGTCCTCTCATACCAGCTGAGCCTCCTGCCGATACTCTAAACGACTCCCTCTCTTCCCTTGAAAATCGAGACTGAATATTTGGTACCACTGCAGCCTCAGGAGCCTCCTGCTCCTCTTTTGTCTTTGAATCATGAACTGTGGGTTGTCCACCTAACTTGTACAACTCACCGAACTGATCACTAATCAACTGTGGCTCGATCAGATCCGCTCCCATTGGGTATATATAAACATGTCCCCCCTGGAACAGTGTCGAATACCCTACATCCTCTAAGGCTAACATCGAGAGCAAGATAACGCTCAGCCTTGGAACAAACAGAACTCCATCCTGCTCTAGGAGTCCTCCTGATGAAACTGGAATCTACTCTTCCAATTCCACGCACTGCACATGTCGTTCCCCCTTCACTCTGAACCATTCGGTCTAGACCTGTCTTAGTAATACTACGAAATATATGTCATATTCCGGTCTGTGACGAGAGGCTCCACTTTTAATGAACCAACTACTGTTCTGCACAAATCCATTACTCTCGGCACTCAATACAAGAGAGAACAATGATAATTCCTTCCCAAACTTTTTTGCATAGTCTTCTATCTCTGTTGTTGCTGCAACAGTCACATCCTCCTCCTCCTCCTCCATCTTCTTCTCAGGACACTGAGAAGCAAGGTGGCCATACTGGTTGCAAGCAAAGCATCTAACTCTGCTCAAGTCCTTACCGAACTTCTTCTTGCTCTTAGCAGAAAGAAAAACATTTTCTTCATCAGCTCCCTCCTTCTGTCCACTACCCTGAGATCCTTCTTGGATCTCTTCCTGCATGAAATCATCCCACAACCTGCTCCAATCTCGAAGTTTTTTCCCGACCAACCACACACTTCACGAAGACTTCCCAGTCCTTGGTGAAGCCTTTCAAAGCTATCCTCACCAACTCAGAACCAAAGATGACCTCCGCAACTACAACTAACTCATCTTTCACCTGTGCCACCCGAGTAAGATAGGATACCACACCCTCACCCTTGGCCATCTTGGTCCCATGCAGTTTATATTTGAGTGCCATCTTCCGGTTCTCATTCTTCGCCTCATACAATTTTTTCAGTGTGCCCCACATCTCATAAGCTAACTTCTTCTCAACCAAGTGTGGGATAAGATGGTCCTGTTATCACATATATAGTAGCTAGGCTACCATACATTATTTTTCTCATTCCAGTACACTATTCAGCCAGTTCCCTTACATTTGAGATGCTGAGATGAGCATCTAGATTGGATCACTATCAGATTATGGACAGCAGTTGTATTCCCCATGCCATGATTGAGTCTCAGGACACTCAGAGAGATGACCGATATAGCCATTATACCATTTGTACAGAGCAGTCAGTAGTGTTCAGAGTTGCAGCAGCAGTTCCAGAGGACAGGTGATGGTACAGGTTGATGAGCTTTCAGGTATATGACTCAGCAGGTATATCATGGTGTTATGTTTAGATTGCTTTTATACTTATTCTTATAGCATGTCTTAGCACTCAGTGTCATGATCTGGCGATCATATAGATATTTGGACCTGGTCGATCTATTATATATATCACATTGTCCCTACTCAGACTTAGAAGTTCACTATTCATACTCATTGGTTTTACCCTCCTTAGGGAGAATAGAGGTGATCATTCAACCATACCTTGGCTTGCTAGTTTTGGCTCCATTATTCATTGTCTTCATCCATCCATGGCCTACCTTTTAGATTATCACCCTGACTTACTACTTGACTAGTGGCATGGAGGACTTTTCCCCACTGTAGCCTCTGTATTGGATGAGCTTCCCTGTTTATTATGTCTCGGCTCTGAGTTGGTGACAAAACTTACCTATGGTGAGTTGGAGTTCCTTGTGAATTCCCCCTAGTCACTAAAGTTGTGTTGGCTAAACCTGAAACTTTTAGTGCTGCCATGAATACAAAATCTGGAAAAATGAAATGCTATATCTTGTATGAAAAGCCCATTCATGCAATGTGTTTCTAAACACACATGAATGAGAGGCATGCCAAATGAACATGGCAATGAAAATAAAATGTTATATCTTTTGGAAAATAAATACCTAGGTAAACAAGCTGTCCATGACACACCTAGAAGTGCTCAGGTAAACAAGTGCCTTAAAAACACACCTGCAGCAAAAAGCCTAAAGAAAAAATGTAAATCTATGCAATGTGTTTATAAACACACATAGATCAAGGCTATGGAAACTTCAGGCCCAAAAGCAATAGAACTTAAATGCTATATCTAAACAATTGCTGGCCTTATTTGTATTATGGATTGTGCGCATCTGTGAAGGTGAATAAACCCTCTTTAAACGACTCATCCATTTGTGAGACACCGCCATTCCCTGTGTTATTGCTCATTCAGTATATACTATGGTGTATATTCCCTTTCCCTTGCCAAAGTGTCACAAAGTTAAGTCAGTCAAGTCATCCCTTAGCCTAGCCAGTTAATTTAGCCTTCACCCTTCACTAGCAAATTGATCACAACTATGAAGTGAGTATGATCCTGAAAGTCTAGTCTGAGTAATAATAATAATTAACGACACTATACATTTGGTTTTAGATCGCCAGTTATGATTACTATGTGTTATAATTGTTATTTGAATAAGTTGTAGAGCATGTATTAACCTTGACACTTTGCAGCAGCCTTGGATGATGGTCTGAGTTATATTTGGTCTTGGTTAGACCTAGTTTGACCATGGATGACCATGTGACATGAGATGTTAGACCTTATGATGATATGGATAGATGATATATGGTCTATGTATACATACATGATGATTCTATGCAGCAGCTACAGGGTTATGATGATGATTCTTGGGTTTCAGCAGTGTTTTGTCATTTACAGATCATTATTATTGGCCTTGTTCCGGTATATTGGATATTTATTTTGATCGTGCAGAGACTCATATGGTGTATGAGTACACATCTTGGATGGATTTGGACCTTCTGAGTCCAATGGGCCAGTTTGTTTTCAGTTCCGGGCACTTACGGTGATGATTGAGCCTCAGTAGGCTGTCCCAGTGCAGTTTTGGTCTGTCGGAGGCCTTATCAGAGCAGATGTGATTTTTATCCGGTTGACCTAGGGCGCTGATGATGGAGGGGGTGGTCCAGCCACTTGTTTTTACCATATTACCCCCCTCCCGGACACACTGGTGCCCTCACCTTGACAGCGCAGGCACTCCAGGAGGCATTTTGGGGCAGTTTCACGCTTCCTGAGGCATTTTAGGATTGGTAGAAATGGCTATTGAAGAAATCGATTTGGGCTACTGAGGCAATGTTATGGCATGGGATGATCAGTGATGATAGATCGGGGCCTTCCACACCTTCTCCAGCAGTTTCAGCTTCATCGGGGCCCGCATCCATCACTTATGGCACTTTCTGTGGATTTCTGAGGTCTTTTGAGGACCACGACTTGACTATGGAGGCACGATTTGGTACATTCATGATTATTTATTGGTTATTGTGCTATGGGGATTGACCAAGGAGGGATAAAATTACCCCTTGGACCCACCATAAGCCTCCTATGATATTATGTCATCATGATTTGGTGGGATTCCCCTCTTCTAGGGCGATTTTGTCCACTTACATTATATTTTATTTGTGATCCATGTATTTTATTGTTGAGCTCATCTCAACCATTGATTAGACATTTGTATCTTTTAATCTTAGCCACTCATTCAAAAAGTGGTTAGGGTTTTGGTGCCTCTCCTTCCTATTTAAAGGAGAGAGCCTCTCATTGTAAAGGGTCTTTGGCTCTTGGATTATTGGTATAGAAAAATATTCTTGTGGAAATTCTTGTGGTCTCCTTTGCATCTGGTGTTCTTAGATGGTGATTGGAAAGTCTATTGCAACCTAGCATTTGGAAATTGTGGTAAGATCTATCTTTTTTGGAAATCATTGTTTGTCTACAGGAGGGCGACTTCAACAAGGGCGATTTTGCAAGGCTTCTTCAAATCGACTTTCTTGGCATTCGCTTGTATCAGGGGGTTATCATTAGCTTCATTTTGATCTATGCTATCTTTCTGTTACTTCTCTTGTGGCATTAGTCTTATCTCTTGATGCATCAAATCTGATATTGTTGACGTTTGTTGTGCACGAGAGAGGGCGCATTGGCTTCTTGGATCAAATCGACTTGCATAGAAACTACCTCAAAGCTTCTCAAATTGATCGGGTTTGCATAGATCATCATCATCAAGGCATCTACAAGGTTACCCAGGTAAGATCCACAGGTTTGTTTCTCTTTCCTTTATCCAATCCATTGACATAGCTCTTAAATTGTTAAAACCCTAAATATCTTAAAACCCCCATTTTACATTTTCTCAGATCTACTTAGATCTAGTGCGTTGTTGGGCATAATATTGAAAACCCACCTCTATAGCATCCACGGCATCCCGGATCTATAGTTTGGTGAGGATTGGCTTCCGTTTGACCCCTTCCCAAGCCAACTTAGCCTCTCCCAAGCAAAGCGCACTTCCTAGTTTGAGCAAGTTGACCTAGATCTAGTACATGGGTGTTTGAGATCCCGCTTGATCCATAATCTACACATCAAATAACATACACCCAGATTGTTACTTTTCTGAAATTCACCTTGTGGGCCCTATTCCACATTTTAAGGGATTTAATCCCCATTTTGGACCACTTGGAACACTTAAACTCAAATCTAGTAAGATCTAACCGTCGGATTGCCACGAAATTATAGATCCACACTCCTACTCGACTAACCTACCCGGATCTAAAGTTTGGATGCCATCGGACTTGTCTTGACCCACCTAACCCACCTTTTCAGCCTCCTTGGGTAAAGTCGCACCACCTTGGAGAAGTGAGTTCACTCACTTCTAGGAACTGGGTACTTGAGATTTTTGGAGATTTGGAACCGGAATAATTCAAAACCTAGGTCTAGTGTGTCACTTTGTCAGATCTTGCCTTGGGGATAGCATTCCTTGTTTTAAGGGATTGTGGTCCACTTGGGTTAAACCTAGATCTAAACCTACTTATCCATCAAGACCTTAATTGCCCACTTGTCTCAAGTATTAGGAGTCCTCAACCACAATTCAACCCTACTTTGACTCCATTATCCCAATTCCCAAGGCACTGGTTACTCTCCAAGTCAATTCGACTTTCCTAGATTGTTGGATTAACTTGTGGTTTGACCTTAGTGTGGTGAACCAAACCCTTGATGCCATCATGGTCAAACTTGTCACTTGTACTAGTTAGCCCCAATCAACCCCTAAACTACCCTGCATTGGACACGACTCCCAAGGCAGTGGGTCTTCCAACATTGAACTAGTACACTAATCCTAGATCTCACTTCAAACATTATAAGTCACTCTCACATCAACTATGAACCAAAGCTATACTCATTAAACCCCTCAGTTGGCTTGTGACTTCATCCTTAGGTCTAGGATAAACCATACACCTAACTTCACTTAGAAATACCCTGATTTGGTGTCTTGGTTTTGATCTCTCCTGTCGGGAGTAGATCGGGTCTCCCCCTTTGTTGTCTGGGCTAGATAACATAAAGCGAAGGTTGCCTCGACTGGCGTGACAACCATATACTGGAGGTCGAGGTGATCGTGGTTGCACCTTTTGAGTTACCCTTCCCTATTGCCATCCATGACTGGATACATCCATAGGGGTAACTACAGTTTAGGTGATAACAGGTCCTTAACACCATCCAGAATAACCCTCTGTGCTTTGGCCTCTTTCACTTCATGAATGTCAAGAGCAATAGGATCTGATGTGGGAGGAGGAACCACGGTGCTGACATTAATCCACAGTCTGCTTTCCTTTAGCACAGCAGTCATCCTGACTTTCCATTGCAAATAGTTGGAAATGCCATACAACCGGTCCTCAAATATGATGCAAACAACCATTTTCCTTCTGTTGTCAAAAAGAAAACAAAACACAAGTTTCCCCCTTCTTCCCAACGCCTGCAAAACACTTGCAGATAAGGTCTACCTGCAATAAAGTTCTCAAAACCAACAATAAACTCTTGCCCAACAACTCACAACACTGCTGCACCAACAATCTACTATTATCTCAGAGCCCTTGGAACAAAAAAAAATTGTTCACTGCAGAAATACCCAATGTAAATAGGCCAAATAGTCCATAAATGAACAAGTATGTAATAAATATATATAAGTAAGAGATGATGATAAATTACAAATAGGAGAGCCCGTATATATAGTCTTTTAAAGGGAACAAGTAACTCTTTGTAAAGAGTTGCAACTTTTAGGAATTATTATTATCTTTATTTACTATTAATTATCAACTTATTATTTATTTATTCTTATTTATGTATTTTTTATTCATAACATTGCCTTCCTCTTAGAGATGCTTTGTCCTCAAAGCATGATTATGGAAAAAAATTATCCCTTGTTCTTGCTCGTAACGCTTTTTCTTGATCTTTTGTGTTGGTAACTGCAACACTTGACGACATGAGACGATACGTTCTTTTAAACATTGAGTGAAATTGTTGCATCATTTGTGAAGTGATCCATCCGAGATCCACCTTCAATGGATTTGTTTGTTGATCGATTGTTCGGATAGAACTTCTCATTTTCTGCTTCCACTGAGTTTCTTGACTTTGTACCCATTATATTTTGAAATCACAACTAGATTGTTTATGTTCCTCTTGACCTTGTCGTTGTTCATATCGACTTTTATGATTTGGATGACGATAAGGCATCCTAATCTTTTGTAATTGTTCTTTGGAACCATATTGTCTTGATGTTTGTAGTGATTTGTCAGTATAAACATTCTTCTAATTTTGAGCGCTATTTGACTCTGTATTGGTTCCCCTTTTTGTTGTTTGAATTTGAGTGTTTGATGACTTGTCTGTTCGATTAGTCATCATTTCCTTGTCAGCTATTGATCCCTTGCAATCTAACTTTTCTTGTAACGATTTCTTATCATGCTTTAGTTTTCTAATTTGTATGAGTAATTCTTGATTGTGTCTCCCTAAGCGTAAGATTTCTTCCTTATAATCTGACTTGTCGACTTCATTTTGAGCATCTTGATTCTCTTTCTATCTTTCTCTTAACATTTTTATTTGCTCTAGCAATTCCTGATTAAACATACTCAGTAGTCTTTTTCATAGATCTAGGAATCTCCTCTCAGGGTATTCATTTTCACTTGTTAAATCATTAATAGTATCCTATAGCTAAAAGGGGTTGGAAAACTAAGCCTAACTTGGGACACCTCCTGTGGCTAGTTTAGTTCACCTAGTGTGGATTAAGAAGACTAAAGAGAGAGGAAAACTATCCGAAGTGACAACGTATAGCACCTTTAGGGGGATGGTCTTTCCTGAGCATCACAGTCTTGGTGATCGTCATTCTCTGTCGTCCTGGATAGGATCACTTATTTGGGTCACTACAAAAATTGTGATAACATTTTTGGCGTCGTTTTCGAGGAGGCAGAGACTACCTTGGGTGTTTGCGAGTGTGTCTTTTGCGTGTCATAAAATCATATCACATCGAGCATTTGATTTTGATGGTTTGTTGCTATAGTCGCATATATTTTATAACCATCATATTTGCATCATCTCTTTCTCCCTTCCTTAAAACAACATATCTTTCGGTGAGCATTCAATTTGCACCTAGAAACTCCACATCACGACTCCACTGAGGAGTGTATAATCTCAGAAATTCCAAAAATTCAAACAATTCCAAGAAGGATCCTGTAGTATATACGCGAACTCCTAATCGAAATAGAAAAGATCGTAAGATCCAATCATCTAATTTCTTTTGGAAAATATCTAATTCACAAGGGTCACCGAGTTCACTTTTTGGTCTTTCTTCCCCCATCAACTCATCTAATCCTCGATCTAGCCCAATGGAGGGTGTCAATCAAGGAAACTCTGGGGGTAATCAAAACAATCCTATCGGTAATCAAAACAATCCTATAGGCACTCAACGATTTGGAAAATTAACGCAAGCATCTGACTTTTCTAAAATCACTGGAGCACCCCATGATATGCCAGACAAGGATGCTGAAAGGATACCCTGTTTTAGTGGAAGTAGTGCCATCTCAATTGAAGAACATTTAGACTTCCTATGGCATCATATGGAGGATTTAAATGCTTCTGATGAAGATGTTTATATCAGAGGCCTTTATGCATCTTTAGAGGGTGATGCTAGGAATTGGTTTTATTGGTTACCTCCTAGATCAATTACTAGCTATGACATGTTTACAAGCCTTTTAATTAATGAATGGTCAGTAAAATTGGACGGTTGATTTCTTCTTAATCAATTGTTTGAAATCAAAAAGAAAGAGAATGAATTTGTTCGTGAATTTAACTCTCCAACAATAGCATAAAGTGGTTAAGATCCACCTTTCTCTCCAAGCAAGATAATAAAATAATGCTACTACATAACCAACTCATGTTGTGAAGTCAACAAGGAATAAACTCTTCTCTCCAAGCAAGATAATAAAATAATGCTAGTACATAACCAACTCATGTTGTGAAGCCAACAATGAATAATCTCTTCTCTCCAAGCAATATAATAAAATAATGCTAGTACATAACCAACTCATGTTGTGAAGTAAACAATGAATAAATTAATAAGGTGGTTATGTAAAGTGTCTTCTCCAAGGGAAACGTCCCATCAAACATGTGTAAGATAGCTCAAAAGGTGGGATGTCTCCAAGTAATCAGCTCTCCAAGTGAAAACGCACCTTCCAAGTGGCACATGTGGAGAAAATACAGTGCAGGCGGTGCAACCTTTTAAAACGACAATTTTGAAATTGGCAACTTCCTCAATAGTTATCGGATTTTCTATTATAACTACTTTTTGGAAATCCCATAGCCACTTTGCTTCTAATGGCATTAAGCTAACACAATTTTGGGCACTCTGTCAAAAGATAACTACTGCCAAAGCTAGGATGTCACCTCCAAAGGCTCGATATCCAACATATCACCTCACCAAAGCATGAGCAAAGGATAGATCCAAGGAACAAGGAGTCCACCAATCAAGATAGTGGCATCAAATCAAGAGAAAGGTACCCACAATACTCAACCAACCTCATCAAGGAAATGGATGACCCCTTCTTCAAGCAATAAAGTATAACCATTCATCAAAATGTGTGCCAAGAGAGAAGATCAAGGGGAGCTTTCCACTAGCAATGATAACCCATCGTATCAAGATGCCATCCAAATGCCAAGAAACAAGGGAATCCAAGCAAAAGATGAGTGTATGCCAAAGTATGTTCTAGAAGAGAGGGTGTTCCAAGGAAAACTAACAACAACACATCCCCAATTGTTAAATCACATCAAATGAGCTAGAGCACTCCAGTAGAAAGCCTCCAAATATCATCAAGTCGTGCATACAAGCCAAGTACTCCTTTAAAAGGATAGTCCATGTCTTCAAGATGTCAAATTTACCCAAAATTGCTACAACGCTCCAATAAGGGGCAATTATTAACACTTAAAACTTAAGGAGAACCTAAGTTGATGGGTTCCCACCCCATGAATGCACAAAGTGTTAGATGATTGCACCAATGCTAAGAAAAAACACTCCAAGCATGCCAATATCACCAAGAGGAGAGCATATCAAGATCAAAACACCATGGAGAGATCACATCCAACAACAACTACCATCAATCCAACATTCAATCTATCAAATGAGAGCAACAACCCTAGGCCAAAGCTCACATGTACCCCAATCCATCCAATGAATCATCCTTCTAGCTCCATCTTTGTGATTAAAATCACAAGTGTAACCCTCGTACAATACAAGGGGTAACAGGGGATAGTCAAATATCTTGGTATTCCTTTTGGGACAGGGTTATCACCCATGGCCATGTGAGACTTGTGTCTCCATAGGTTAAAGAGCAAGCTCAATGTCTGGAATCAGAAGGATCTCCCTTTTGCAGGAAAGTTGATGGTGGTGGGTCGCATTCTTCAAGCTTCTCCTGTTTATCATGTGTCTTGTTGGTTCCCAATGAAGCTTGGTTTTGTCAGCTAGAGTAGATCCTGAGGAAATACCTATGGTCCAGGTATGGTGTTGTGAGAGGTCTTCCCTTAGTATCTTGAGACATTCACACTATGACCAAGTATGAGGGGGGCCTTGGTCTAATAGATGTTGCAGTTCAGGGCAGTATTCTAGTGGCCAAGTAGGTGGTGAATTGCCTCGAGGGTTCGATGCCCTGGCAGGCTTTGTTTCGCCACCGATTGTGTTCAACGTAGCATGTTAGCAGAGTCTGGGGGAATTTTGGCCTATGTGACATAATTTCATCCCCTTCTTTGTTTCAAGTCTCTGGGTACTTTCCTTTTATGAGTACCTGATCAACATAGAAAGTTGTGGCTCCTCTAGTTCAATGGCAATGGGAGGGCAATCAGTTAGGTTGGGATTTAGCCTATCAGTCGATATGGAGTTGGCATGATACGAGAGAGTGTGTGGTAGAGATTCCACGTTTTAAGGCACACAAATTGAGTCTAAAGGGCATCTTCTTTTGGCATGATTTTTGGGATCTTGGTTCTCATTCTTGGAAAAAATGGTGAACTCTTTCCCCTGAGATTGGTCTTCTTGCTTTTGATCACCTATCGATTGTGGAGTTGCATGCTCTTATTCCAAAGACTAAGTAATTCAAGATGAACATTGATATTCCAAGGCCATTCTAGAGGGGCTAGTGGTGGAGTTTTGGTCACCTGTTGCTCTAGTATGAATCTTGTTTTCTTTATTCAACTCTTCATCAACGTTACCCACTTTCACCAGTCCTTAGTGGGAAGTGGGCATTGTCGAGTTCAAAGGACCAATGGGTTCATTAGCTTCATAGTGTTTGGTTGGTGTAGCTATTCTATAAGTTGTAGGTGTTTGTTTGGCTGGTCATTTATCAGGGGATCCCGTCTAAATCTCGAATGGCTAAAAGTAGCCTCTCTAATGGACTTTGCCTGGTATGTCAGTGGCTAGGGACTATCAAACATATTTTCTAGGAGTGTCAGTTAGCCAAGCGGTGTTAGGGATTTTTCAATGATCAGCATATGACATTATTTCAAAGCAAAATACATTGGCATGCTACCTTGTTTGGGGATGGGAGCTTTCATGTGAGAGATTCCTTCTCTAGTCTTTGGCATTATCCATGATCAAACATGCCATATCTTTGAATCCCACCAAATATTCTGATTTTGTTGTTTCTTTAGTTATTCTTAGGAAGAGGCTTTGACTCTCATTGTATATACCCTTCCACTTTTTGCATCTTTGTTTGAAAATATGTTTATGTGAATATAAGAAGTATTATTCAAAACAAAACAAAAAATTATACAAATTTCCTAGTTTCTATAGTCTAAGTATATACTATTTAATGATGTTATGTTATATACACAACAACATGATTACTTCTTAGTGTTATCTTTGTTTAGTTTGTCGCCCTTTATTCTTGAGTTGTTATGCTTTTATGAACTCTGAACTTCTATCTAGAGGCATTATGGCTATAAGTGTTTTGGCTTAAGTCATCCCACGATTTTGGCACTATAGTTTTTTGGCTATGCTTGTGGAGGTTGCATTCACAGACCACTTTTTTCTATTAAAACCCTTTATATACTACTTTTTTGTTATAGTCGAAAGAACCTTTAATTAATCAAATAAAAGGATGATATAGTGATAGAAATAACATGTAGAACTCCTTTCATCCCATTCATCAATGACATACTAAACCAGGTTCATATGCAAAACAGATTATAAAATTATCCACAAATGCTGTTGTGATTTGAAATGACAAAAGGCAGTGTTATGCACGTAAGAAAACAGAATGCTTACAATGAAGTAAACACAAAGGTCGATATAACTATCAAAATTCAAAATGAATTTCAAACAAAATGCACAACCTCCCTTTGTGATGTTCCACTAAATTAAACTTACATCAATATCATCAACCAATACAAAAAATGACAATTTTTCATACACAAGATGTTTTTTGGTCATGAACATAAAGATGCTACAAGATGACACTGGTTAAGTTGTTAGTATATTTATCATCTTTCTAGTTTTGCATTGGATCAAATGGGAATTTATGTACAATATCCAGGTTGATACAATTGCCAAGCCTTGAAGATGAAAAATGGTAGCACTGAGAAATTTCAAACTCTTGAAACAAAGAATGGAGTATTGTATTTCCGAGTTTTGTGTCAAAGTTTTCATTAACTCTATTATAGTTAATGCATGTCAATGCATTGCTTTTAATAAAAACAAAGAATTAAATAAAGGTGCTTAAATCCATCGTAACTGTATGTAATTTTTTTCCAACATAATGAATGACATTTTTACAATAAGAAAAGTGTGTTTAATGTTTAAACCCATCTAGTTAATAAATAATTTTGAAAAACATTATTATCCAGAACTTGGTACTTACCGGAAGATGAGTCAAGCTAATGGCCAATTTTACAAGCTCTGGGTCACATGCAATGTCCACATGTGTTGCTCCTCCCTATTAAAATCAGAATTAAGGCCTTAGGAACAACCTACTTATACATATACCGAAATAATGCCATATCAGTTCAAAATAGTTTAATCTTAACTTCAAGGCACAGAGAATTCCTAGCAAAATGTTTGACAATTATATGGTATAGGCATAATACTCTTATATAAGAAATGCAAGCATTCTGATAAATATAGAAAGACAACTTAGTATCTTTTAAGGCAAGCATGGCTCTTGACTATACACGAAGAATAAAAAATTTAATATAAGCAGCAAAAGAAACCCTCAAGGATATATGTGTTTTTTTCCTTTCTTCCCAGAAGATTGAATCTCCTATTTGGGATGGAATTTCATGATTTCTATAACTTATAAGTTATTTGATTATGCCAGTTTGGTTACCTATTTGATCCAGTTGTTGCATTTTAGAAGGAAGACTAGTCAAAAGGACAGCCATTCATGATATTGGTGTCACACATGCAGGTTTTAACAGCTATTCAGAATGGGATCACCGTATAGTATGACAGAAGGCAAACAATTCTACTATTTGTGCTCTGTAATGAAACTTAAAACTATACATATTTATTATTGAAGCTAAACAAATTATTCTACTATTTGTGCTCTGTAATGAAACTTAAAACTATACATATTTATTATTGAAGCTAAACAAATTACTTTATCTGCTATGTAAATTATTCATAATCTCACAATAATATCAGAGAAATTCACAAAAATAAAACCTTAAGGCCTTCATGTGAAGATCTTGAGAGGGTGCACTGGTTAGTGGTTACATCAACTGTGCCCTCCCAGAGAAAATATACAAAAAGATTTAACGATGTACCTTCTCTGCTGCAGTCACCACAGAAGCAACAATATCACTATTGAAGTTTTGAAGGCCGGAAATGATCTGCAATAATAATGCCATGTCAATTAGGTCAGTCCTGTATATTTAGTATAAACTCAAAGCCTTTCTGCAAGCAGATCTCACAAAACACATTGAATTCTGTCCAGCTAGTGAGCAAATGTTTTCAGAGAAATTCAGCATTCCCCCTCTAAAACATACATAAGCTAAGTTTATTTTTCTGCTTGTTCTCTTTTGTTTCATTATATTATAGGTTATGACCAGTTCAAAATGTAAATATGATCTTTGCTTCCTCCCCAATATCCCACTAGATGTCTTTATCTTACCTTCAAACTAAATCAAGGATCTTTTTCACACCCAGCAAAGTAAGGATCAATGCAGAAATATAGAAAAGAAAACAATTTGAAGGCATTTCAATGTGAAAATCTCTCCAGTCAATGAAAATCCTTGTAAATAAACAAAAAAAATGCACAAATTCCAAAATTATGACTTCCAAGTTCCACCTAATTCAAAATTGTCATATACATGAATTGTAGGCGACCATCAGCAGCTTTGCGAAAGAGTGGAACCCATGTGAGTTGACAGCTACAGTGATGTTGAGCATGACATGAGGATGATACTAAGGTGTAAATCATGCCAAAGATGAGCATACTATGTTAGGACATATATAGCACAACTGAGGGTACTTCCAAAGTGCTTCTTTTGTATGTTTGTATCTTAGTACTAATTTAAAAGGTCTCATTGTATGACAATACAAAACTGTGAGATCAAGCCAAAAATAAAAATAAAAAATTTGGTGGACAAATTAAATAAGTAAATGCAGAACAAAATATAATATACGAAAATGTAAAAAATTGCAGAAATATAAAACAATTTGTGAAAATATTTGACATCATAATAAGCCAAACCTATAAAAAAATTGAACGTTATAGCATTGAACAATACACAAATACACTAGCTATCACACATGCAAAGTTTGTTGCTTGAGTTAATATATTTGTCACGTACCAATTTTACCAATTTCCTTGTGAAATAAATAAAATAAGAACAAAAAGCAAAAAGTAAAAGAATTAGTTATTTTGTGGTTGTGTAATAACCAAAAATTATGATGTAAAAGTAAAGAGTCGTTACTTTTGGTAACTAAATCCTTCATCTTCTATTTTAATTGGAATTTGGGCATTGGCTTGGAGGAGGAACGGGGGATCAGGAATAAAGTTGCTCGTGACAAGGGAGATACCCAAGAATAAAGGTGCTCATGACAAGTGAGATACCCTGTATGGTAATACCAGTGCGTGAACCTGTTCTATGTTGCGAGCAAGAAAGATTACCGCAGTGACCTCTCTAGATTGCAAGCCAAATAAGTCCTTGCACTTGTACTTCATTTTAAAAGAATAAATACAATATTATTTCCTATTGTTAGCTATGTTGAATTAATTTACTATAAAATGATAATTTTGTAATGTATTGAATTTCTTGGATAATCCATGTATATGAATATACACATTTATATTTAAAATAAAATAGAATGATATTGTACATGTTTTCATTTTATGATATATGAATTTAATGTGAAATCTTAGAGTAGGGAGTAGAACCCTCACATTTGGTATTAGTGTCAATGGCTCGGATTTCTTAATTTGAGTAAAAACCTAATTCCTACGAGGTATTTGCCATATTCTCATTAGATGTGGTGTCTTGGTTCATGGTTTGGAGTCGTGATTATTGGCCCATGGTATTCCCTTCCAACCCATGGTGTTTCATTAATAGATGGTATTTAGTAATTATTGTTTACTATGGATAGGGTTTCTATGCCGACCTCCTCGTGTGCACATAGTTTTTATTTCCAACCCATGTTTTTACAAATTGGTTGGTGGTTTTTATGCACACGTTAAAAGTGTCGAAGTAGAATTTTATTTGTGTTTGTGATTTTGTCTAGAAATAAAATGATTCACAATGTTTATCAACTTAGTGCTTTTAAAATATGGCTTTTGGATTTCTCTTTGATTTTATTTTTCCATTATAGTTGGGAGACTTTTGGGTAGAGATGGATTTCCAATTTTATCCTAATAAATAGGTCAAAAACATATCCTATATTATTTATTGGTATACATGTGCGTGTGATTGTGTGATTGTTCTATATGCATGAGGAATTGCCAAAATTGTTTTGTATGTGTGGTCACTTGCAAATCCTATTGAGATGAGAATATAGCTAACTGTAGTTACCATCACTTGAGGATGGGAATTTATATTGGTATAAATGATCCATCATTTGGAATAGTCTTTCGACAATCACTCGGTAAGAGCTTTTACCACAGTTAAAACAAATGATTACAAAGGGAGTCAAATGTATCTAATATATATTAGAAAATATTAAACATATAATAATAGATACGTGATTAAGATCAAGTAAAGTATTGAGATTTAAACATTATTTATTGAGATTCATAAAATAAAGCAACAATGTCATATTCTTTATTTTAGAAATGTTATATTAATTATTTTGAAAAAGGTTTAAAATTATGTTACAAGAAGGTGAAGAGATTATTGAGGGACTTTGTCATTATTAAAGAACCCTCACATTTGGTAAGCCATTAGAACCCGAGTCTGGACTTGATATCCACTTCGAGGAGTTCATACAAATTGCCTCTCTAGATTTTGATGGAAATGAGTTCATATACATGGCTTCTTGTACTTCTCTACTTTGCAATCTCAAGATTCAATTAGATCCGAAGAAGGATATATGCAAGTGGGTAATCGATAATGTTAAGGATGTATTTATTTAACTTATGGATATTGTAGGGATAAAAGGTCTCCAATTTCTAGTGGCATTTGTCTCGTGAGATTCATTGAAGATAAAGTCTTGTAATGTTTTCGCTACAGAAATATCTCGTTAAATACAAGTCTCAACGTTTTCTATAAAAGTCAACAAGAAAGTTCCATAACCGACATACATATCCAGTTAGAAGTTAAGAAATTCTTAACAAGAAAATTCCATAAGCTACTTATATATCCAATTAGAAGATAAGACTTTGTTAGCATGATATGAAACCATCGTGCACAAAAGACTTGCAATGAAACTATTTGGGAACTGTTGCAAGAAACGACATTCCAGCGAGAGCCTCATGGATCTTTGCCTTTCCATGTGAGGGGCATATTTCTCCATTGCTATAATGAAAACATTAAAATGCATCATCATCCATTATCACCTTTAACATTTTATCTATAAGTCACAAAATGAAATAGATTTATTTGGGGTTCCGCTGGGGAATTTTAACAAGTCTCACCATCTCAGTTGACTATGATCAGTTCTTGGGTAATTCCAAAGGATGCTGAAAGCAAAGCTGCCCCAATGATAAACGAAACACGAGTAGCAAAGCGAGACATGTCTGACTCGTCCAGCATAGAAACCAAAACGGTGTACATGACATATATTTAGTAATCTGATATCGTGTCTCTTAAATGCGTTCTAGCTATCTCAATACAACTTGTTAGCATTTATTATGAGCGCCCATAGTAAGAAATAGTAATGGGGCATAGTAGTTCTAAAAGATTTGAGACTTTACATTTTTCCTACAGGAATAGCACCCCAAAACAACATGTATACTTCAACAACATGTATACTTCAAGGTTAGCATTTGCATGGTGTTCCAGCAGTGTATCACTCGGCCACAACACTCAAAACTAGTTATTTTAAGCTGCCTTGGATTTCATAATTGGTAAACAACAATAACACCTCGTGAAAGAGCATTGAAATTACAGTTATTAACAGATTATGGTGGTAAAAATAAGTAAACAACAGTGACATAAGTTAAACATATAAAAATTTATTTCCAAAATTCGCTTCATTGTTGAGGTTAATATGCATACTTAAAATGCTCTTGCATGTTCTTTGCATTCCATCTTGATTCTTAACCCTGGACTTAGAGACATAAAAACTTGCATAGGATGTATTCCCTTAAATTTTGAGATGATTAGTTATAAAATTGCTTTGTATTTACTATATCTTTCTAAAATAATTATTTAAAGATTCTACAACCCATCAAAATTTAGAAATATCAATATCAGTTAAATGAAGATTATAGAAGGTTAGAATTTTAAAAGGGGAGACGAGGTGCTATTGTAATACAAGAAGAACCAACGAAAGAACCAAATTATATGGAACATTTTATTGTCCAAGAGTTACAATAAAATTATTATGTAGGTTTTCACAAAATATATTATATATCTTAGAATGATTAAAAAAGATATAGAGGTTAGAGTTTCTCCAAGGATGGATAAAATTTCAAATGAGGGAGAGTGCTTGTAAATTATGTGACAATAATATATATATATATATATATATCAACACACACAAACACACACATATATATATATCAACACTTGACCACTCTATATAAGTCAATCATTTATAAGTATCCATCATTCTAAGAATAATTTTGAATCGCCTAAATATGATTTTATGATTTATTACATAAACAATTACATGTGATTGCATGAGTCAAGTTAATTATTTAGTGATTCTAATGTATAAATATCTGCAACATAGTATTATGGTCAGGCTTTTACTAGTTAAAAGGTCCAAGGTTTGTTTCTTATGTATTCATAATAGTAGAGGAAGGTGTAAGTTTTGGGTTATGTGGATTAATAGTAGTGGAAGTGACAATGAATTGCATTTAGTGATGCAATCTCAAAATATTCAAGCTTATTATCAGTAGTCTAGGTTCATGTTCAAAACAAAAAAAAATCAAATTATGCAAACTATTACTCATTCTTCCAAGATAAATTCATCACAAATCTATTAAACATGGTTAATACATATAATTAATCTATGTACATTCTTAAGTTCACTCATATTAGATTCATTAAGGATATGGAGTTATGTGAATGGTTTATCGAGAGAAATAGGTTTAAATTTAAGTTATGCAAAGTAATAACGAATCCGATAGCACTTTATTAAAAAAGTAAAAGTATAGTATTTGGTTAAAAGATTTGTATTACTATATTTATAGTAATAAAACACTTGCATTAAATCTATTAAGAAAGATGTATTGGATGGTGTCTTTAACAATTAGGAGATGATTTATTTAGCTATTTGGATATTTCTCAATTCAATTAGTATCCTCTCCTCATCATTTTCTTATAAAAAGAGCAGAGCACTCTCACCTTTGGAAGAGGTAGAAGGGTCGAGAGTTATATGAATATTATGTTGAAAAAAAAAATCGTAGTGTTATGTGAAAGTCATGATAATCCATAAGGATTATGCTAAGATTATGCACCATGGGAAGTGATATTGTAGACATGGTGGTAATACCAATATGATTGTGATGTTATAAGAAATATAAATGCCATAGAAACTTATAATTCAAACTAAGTTGTATTATCGTAAAGCCACATCTTGCTAGATTTGCTAATGTATCTTGGTTGGAAAAATCACAATAGTTGCACCACTATTCAATAGTCTACTAATCATACCATGTCCATGATCCTCCTTGTTGTGATTATAAAATAATTTCATGAGGGAGCGTAATAGTAGAAGGGTTTATCTTAGCCTAATTGAAAGAGTAGCTATAAGGGAGGTGTTTTAAATAGTGGAATGAGTGATGGAAGATATTGGAGATAAAATTGGTTGTCCAATACTTGTTGATATCTATAGTGTTGTGGTGTTGTGTGATAAGTTGCACGATGTGATAATTGATCACATGAGCTTGTAATATAACATTAAGAAAGTTAAATGTAGTTTGGCATTTAAAAGTGGGTTTCATCTTAGTACTCGATGTTCAATTCTTATGTGGTTGTTTGTCAATTACTTGCAAATAATTATTGGTTCTTTTGATCAATGGTTTGATGCATTTCATTAAGATAATTTTGTGATAATAGACACATTTAAATTTAGACATTAATAACATGATTATGTCGTTATTAATTGTTGTGTCCACATGAACAACCTACTCATTGAGGTTATGCTTAGATCCTAAAAGGAAATGGATATAGGTAGATGATAGAATATTTTATTCTAGTCATACTACACTAAATGGTAATGTGATGAGGGTAGTACCATATTATGGTAAAGACTAAGAGTGGTATGTTCATTTTTTGAAATTTTTATAATGGTATGTTATATGTGATTGCTTTATTTAAAGTATACAAATAATTATCAATAATTCTTTTAAGAGGTATGTTTTATGAAATTCACAAGGCACGTGTTTTTTACCTAATACATGGTGTGTGATATGAACTAGATATATCTAGTGAATATAAGTCTTATTGTGGTAAGTTATGATATGAAATTTATGTGAAGTGTATATTCGTCAAGATTTAAGATATATAACTTAAAAAGAAAAAAAACTTATAAAGGAAAAATTCTATCGAAGTATTTTCAGTAATTTCAAAGTTGGAGACATTCAACTTGTTAATACAAGAGACATAAAGTGATTGATACCACTCAATATTCATCTTTGGGATATAACTTGTTAAAATTATGTTATTATTTTATTTTGTTTGATCTCATACTAATTTATGGATGTTTGTTGATCTATGACTTTCATAATGATGTTTGAAAAAAAAAGAGCATGAGTATTTTTACAAGATACTTAATTTTTAAAAAGATATCTCATAATGAATTTTCGATGTAGATGGGATCAATGATGATGAGGACATCATCAATTCAAGGAGGGGAGAATGCCACGTACCAATTTCCGTATGTACATAAATTGTAAAATACCAATCCACAACTACTATGCTTTTCAACAGTAGGTCTGGTTTACTTGTGTTATAATCATAGTTTTAAAACTTAGTCGAGTCCAAGTCTGAGTCCGAGTCGGCCGAGTTGGCCAAGTTGACCTCGAGCTAGGCTGACTTGGCCTGTAAATCGGCTCGGGTGACCAATTCAGTACCGAACCGGCCGAGTTGGTGTCCAACTCAGTCGATTCGATACTGAACCAATCAACTCGCCCAATTTATGGGATGACTCGCCCGAGTTGATGCATGGAGTTAAAAAACACTAAATTTTTATTTTTTTTAATTAATTCTTGAACTTCTAAACTTTAGATATGTCTTGCATGTTAGTTAGGACTATGCCTATTCTTGTATCTTAACCTGTTGACGATTTGTGCTAATAGTCATTTAGGACAATGGTGATTCTTGTATTATAAGTAGTTTACATATCTTGTTACTGTGTTATTCTTTATAAACTGGAGTTGCTCTCCCATTGTGAGTGGGTTAAGTAGTGTTGAGGCCCATTTGTTGCCATTTTGTTGATATTTCTTGCAACTGTGAGATACTAGAAGGAAATTGTGCATGGTTGGAACTTGGAATGATAAGTATGGAATCTGGATTTTCAACTCATTATATTTGTCTACTTTAATCAACGAAGTTTGTATATGCCTTTGAAGTTTTCGTTATATCTGAATTTGCAATTTAACAGATGGTAAAATAATAACTATATTAAATATGGAAAGAATCAAATAAAATAAATTAGTGAATTATGCCACTCTACAGGACATTTAGGCCTTCCTTGATTATGTAATTTCATTTTGCTCCAATCTTCCATATATGTATTGCATAGTACACTTCGTGCCATTTTGATATGTTCACCCTTATATGGTATATAGTATATATGATGCAGGATCGGATCAATCGAACCAACCCAATCCGCAAGCCCAGGAATAATTAGGTTCCCAAGTGTAGCAGAACCTCCAAACTTAGCAAAGAACAACTAAGTCTTTCTCCCGCAGCTGTAAACTAGACTTCACAAAAAACTGTGGAATTTCAAATCTTGTTAGATTGCGGAACGTTGAACAAATTTCCTTCCGCAATTCTTCTCCACAATTTGCGGGCGTACCTTCTTTCCGCAGTTGCGGAGGTACTTTTGTAACTTGCTTCCGCAATTTGGCGTCTGCAACGATCCTTTCCACAACTGTCTTCCCTCCGCAATTGCGGGTTGCAGATTGCGGGTGTACTTTTCGTTATTTCTCGAAAATGACTTCCACAAATCGTCTTCCGCAAAACTCTTTCCGCAGTTTGCGAATGTGCCTGTTTCCGTAGTTGCGGATGCGCCTTTGCAAATTCCTCTTACAACTGGCTTCCACAATCACTTTGGATTTCCGGTACTGTCCGAAACATTGATCTTTGCAGGGCCTATCTCGTCCGTTGATCTGCGATCAAATGCAGATCGTCAACTTTAAGGGTTACGGAAGTCTATCTTCTGTAGCTTTAGCCAACTTGCATCTGGCCTTGCGGAACCTATTTCAAACCGTCGATCTCCCTCTTTCTTCTGATCTGGGCCGTCCAATATTTACTTATGTAAATAATCAAACTGTGAAATCGTAAATCGATCAGTGCAACGATCAATTTCCCACCTATTTCATTCGAAGGAATTCAACACGCCTTCAACTTCTGAATACTTCTGGAAATTAGTACCCTGTTCACTCTTACGTAGAGAATTTACATGTATTTCTGGTTATTGAAAGAAGACAAAGAATATGCAATCAAACGCACAATTTCTGAGCGTTGTTCTTCATTTCATCAACAACCCTTTGCTCAATTACATTCAGTGAGTAAATAAGACTCCACAAACCTGTCAAATCCAAATTTACAGAATCGAGACTTCTAAAGAAAGCAAATACATAACAGAACCTATCCTCGAGTAACCAATTGCAAGATCCGAGGACATCATTGGAAAATTGCCATTATTACATTCAAACTAATCCTATCTCAAAATCAATTACAATTAATTAAACAATTAACCCTAGACTTCTAAAAACTATTACAAAGAACATAAAAATAACATTGCTGCTCATTCAGAAAATATAGGGCTTTAGGTTGATGCTCCTGCATCATACTCCAGAGGAGAAAAAGAACTCTTCAATAGGTCTTTAGGGTCCACGTTAAACTTAGAAACCTCCATTGTTGTCATCCACACTGCATCTTCAAATGGATGGTCTTTCCACTTGACCAAATATTGAAAATAATCCATGTTCCTAGTCTTCTTTGAAATTCTCTTGTCAAGTATAGCTTCAATCTGTTGTTGCTCTTTCTGAGGTAATTGTTCTTGCCAATCTATCATTTGATCATCCTTACCTGAAACTATTTCTTCTATCTGAACACCTGAATCTTTAAAAGGATACAGATCTGAAACATTAAAAATTGGAGAAATTCCAAGGTTAGAAGGAAGTTCTATTTCATATGCATTTGCAGAAAACTTCCTCAAAATTTTACAAAGTCCAATTTTCTTGAGTTTCAATTTATTGTAGGTTCCCTTAGGAAACCTCTCATTCCTAAGATATGCTATCACTAAATCTCCAACCTGAAGATTAAGTTCCCTTCTTTTCAATTATGCTATTTGTTTGTACTTTATAGCACTCTCCTACAATTTCTTCTTGACATTTTCCCGTTGCTCCTGCATACTATATGCAAATTCTTCACCAGCTGCACTCCTCATTTCTAACTCTCCCAAATTCTGAGTTCATACACCCCTCTTGGATGCATCCCATACACAATCTGAAATGGGCTCATACTTGTACTCTTGTTAGATGAATCATTATAAGCAAGCTCAGCTTGAGCAAGAGCTAAATCCCATTGTTTTGGATTCTCATAAACAAGACTTCTCAATATATCCCCCAAGATTCTATTTACCACTTCAGTCTGACCATCAGTCTGAGAATGATAAGCAGAGCTAAAACTAAGATTGGTTCCCAATTTCTTCCATAAAGTTCTCCAAAAATTACCAACAAATTTAGTGTCTCTATCTTATACAATGCTCAAAGGTATACCATGTAACTTAACAACTTCTGAGAATAACAAATTAGCAATATTTGTTGCATCATTGGTCTTTTTACAAGCAATGAAATGAGCCATTTTTGAAAATCTAACCACTACTACATAAATAGAATCATTCCCCCTCTGAGTTTTAGGCAATCCCAGAACAAAATCCATACTAATGGAATCCCAAGGCCTATTTGGAATAGGTAGGGGTAGGGGTTGATACAGTCCAGTGTTTTGTCTCCTCCCTTTGGCATGTTGACATATCCTGCATGTCTCAACAAACTTCTTTATATCCTGTTGCATACGTGGCCAAAAATAAAAAGTACTCACCTGAGCAATTGTTTTGTCCTACCCAAAGTGACCTGACAAACCTCCACTATGCTTCTCTTTTAGCAAATTTTCCCTCATAGAACATTTAGGAATGCACAATTTATTGTTTTTGAACAGCAACCCTTCTTGCAACATGTAGTCCAACCATTGACTTCTATTGTGGGCAACTGGATTCTCACAAGTTGCATATATATCCTTGAAATCCACATCCTCTTTATACATATTAATCATATTTTTAAATCCCAAAGTGCTGACCTTAATTTCCTGTAAGATTAAATTTACTCTACTTAAGGCATCAGCCACCTTATTAGATTTTCCACTTGTATGCTTGATTAAAAAATTAAAGTTCTGCATAAATTCCACCCACTTAGCATGTTTATGATTCAATTTAGGTTGACTATTTATGAATTGCAAAGCATGGTTTTCTGAATATAATATAAACTCCTTGGGCATCAAGTAATGCCTCCACTTCTTAAGAGCTTGCACAACTGCATATAATTCCTTGTCATAAGAGGAATACTTTTGTTTTTCTTCATTCAATTTCTCACTGAAATATGCTATTGGTCTTTGTTCTTGACTCAGAACAACTCCTATTGTTGTCCCACTAGCATCTGTCTCCACTTGAAAAGCTTTGTCAAAACTTGGTAAAGCCAAAATAGGATTCTCGGTAATCTTCTTTTTCAACAGATTGAAATTTCTATCAACTGCTTCTATCCACTTGAAAGGTTGTCTACTTCCTCTGAAGGTGTCTATTATGGGTGCACAAATCTGACTAAAATTCTTGATGAATTTTCTGTAAATACTTGGAAGACCATGAAAACTTCTGGCTTCAAAAGTACTCTTCGGGATTGGCCAATTGAGAATTGCTTGTATCTTTTCTGGATCCATTTTTAATCCTTCTTCAGAGACTACAAAACCCAAATAAATCAACTCTTTCTTCATGAAACTACATTTTTTAAATTTATCAGTAGTTTCTCCTTTTGTAAGGTATCCAACACCAATTTGAGATGTCTCAGATGTTCTTTTTTACTTTGACTGAAGATCAGAATATCATCTAGGTACACTATCACAAACTTTCCAATGCAATCCTTCAAAACCTCATTCATTAATCTCATAAAAGTACTAGGTGTAGTAGTAAGTCCAGAGGGCATTACTAACCATTCATACAATCCATTATTGGTCTTGAATGCAGTTTTCCATTCATCCCCTTCTCTAATTCTTATTTGATGTTAACCACTCTTCAAGTCTATCTTTGAAAAATACTTGGACCCACTCAAACAATCCATCAAATCATCAATGCGGGGTAAAGGAAATCTATACCTGATAGTGATCTTATTGATTGCTCGGGAATCAGTACACATATGCCATGCACCATCTTTCTTTGGACTAAGCACTGTAGGCACTACACAAGGACTCAAACTTTCTTTCACTAAACCTTTATCGAGTAACTCCTGTACCTGTCGTTTAATCTCTTCATTATCTTGAGGATTCAATCTATAGGCTGCCTTATTGGGAGAACTTGCACCAAGTATTAAGTCAATATGATGACTAATACTTCTCACAAGAGGTAAAGCATTTGGTAACTCATCCACAATAATATCAGCAAAATCATCAAGCAAGATCCTAACTTCAGTAGGCAAATCATCTAAATTTGTGGCAGTTAAAATTACCTTTGGTTTTCCAATAAGGGCAAAACATAGCTCCTCTTCTTTCTTTACTTCTTGTAGCAGCTCATTCCCAATCATCAACAAAATGCTAGGTCATGTATCTTCTTGGGCTGCTACATCCTTCAAAGGTAGAGCACATGCTTCTCTCCATCCTTTTCCAGAGAAAAAGTGTTTCTCCTTCCATCATGAACAGCCTTTCTGTCATATTTCCATGGCCTTCCTAAGAGTACATGGCACACATCCATATGCATTACATCACATAACACTACATCTTTGTAAGTACCAATTTGCAACTCCACCTTGCACTGCTCATTCACCAAGAGTTGATGTCCTTTCTGCAACCAGGACACTTTATAAGGAGTGGGATATTTCATCCTCTTTAATCCCAACTTCTCTACCATCTCAGTGGAGACCAAATTGTCTGTACTGCCACTATCAATCCTTGCAACACTTCCCTTGTGACTTGCACTTAGTCCTGAATAGACTCTTCCTTTGAGCTGGTTCATGTACTTATTTTTCTGTTTTTATCAAAACTCTTTTCATCATAAGAGACTCTCCTTCCTCATGAGGACTTTCCATCCCTACTCTCTCATTGGAATCTTCTCGAGCCTCAGCAATGTGCATTCCTCTGAGCTACTGGTTTGTTCCTTGGGCACTCCCATGACATGTGTCCAATCTCACCACATGCATAGCATTTTATTTCTTTGTTTATGACTCTTCCTCTAGCACCAAATCTGCCTCCCCTGAATCCTCCTCTTTGGGGCATTTGGCTGCTGGAACCTTTTACTTCATTCCTAGAAGCCTGGAACCTTTCTCCTCTACTTGAGGATCCTCTTCCCCTTGCTGTACTTCTTCCTCTATTCTTCTGGTTTTGTTTTCTTAGTAGCTTCTCTTCTACCCTAGAGGCTACCTGATAAGCATCTTCAATAGTTATGAAATTCAATAAGTTGATCTCATCTTGTATTTCATATCTTAGTCCATTTATACACCTGGCCACTCTTTCTATGTATCCTTGTATCTGTCCAACTCTAATACTCAGCCTAAAGAACTCTTCTATATATTCTCTAATAGTCAAACCCTTTTGTCTAAGATTCTGCAGCTGCCTAATGAGAGTTAACTGATAATCCTTAGGGATAAATTGACTTTTAATTTTACTCAACATTTTATCCCAATTTTTTATTTTGGACTTACCTTTTCTTTCTCTATGGATCTGTAGTTCATCCCACCAAATGGATGCATGTCCTTTCAATCTAGTTGTTGCATATTTCACCTTCTTTTTATCTTCAATTTCTTCATAGTCAAAATACTTTCTAAAGCATTAATCCAGTCCATGAGTTCTTCAACACTTAGATTACCTTCATACATGGGGACTTCCACTTTAGGTCTACTACTAGCCTTCACCAGCATCCTCAATACCTTTATATTTTCAGCAACCTCCTCTGGTTCTTCTTCAGAGGATTCGTCCTCCTCACTGACATCTACAATCCCTGGATTTCTTCTCTCCATAGCTTCCACCCTAGCTTGAAGTTGTCTCAATTCCCTTTGCGTATCTACATCTGCAACTTGTCTTCCTCAATCTCCTCCAACTGGAACTCCACGTGCTCAACCTTGTCTTGGTGGCATCCTTCTTCTTGCTATAAAAATGATGCTCTGATACCAATTGATGCAGGATCGGATTAGTCGAACCAACCCAATCCGCAAGCCCAGGAATAATTAGGTTCCCAAGTGTAGCAAAACCTCCAAACTTAACAAAGAACAAATAAGTCTTTCTCCCGCAGCTTCAAATTGGACTTCACAAACAACTACGGAATTGTGGATCCCGTTAAATTGCGAAGCGTCGAACAAATTTCCTTCCGCACTTGGCCTTCCACAATTGTCCTTCCCGCAGTCTCTTTTCCGCAATTTGCAGGCGTACCTTCTTTCTGCAGTTGTGGAGGTACTTTTGTAACTTGCTTCCGCAAACAGCTTCCGCAATTTGGCGTCCGCAACGATCCTTTCCGCAACTGTCTTCCCTCCGCAATTGCGGGTGTACTTTTCACTATTTCTTGAAAATGACTTCCGCAAAAGGCTTCCACAAATCGTCTTCCGCAAAACTCTTTCCGCAGTTTGCGGATGTGCCTGTTTCTGTAGTTGCGGATGCACCTTTGCAAATTCCTCCCGCAACTGGCTTCCGCAATCGCTTTGGATTTCCGGTATCGTCTGAACCGTTGATCTTTTCGGGGCCTATCTCGTCCATTGATCTACGATCAAATGTGAATCGTCAACTTTAAGGGTTACAGAAGTCTATCTTCTGCAACTTTAACCAACTTGCATCTTGGCCTTGCAGAACCTATTTTAGACCGTCGATCTCCCTCTTTCTACTGATCTAGGTCATCCAATCTTTACTTCTATAAATAATCAAACTGTGAAATCATAAATCGATCAGTGCAGCGATCGATTTCCCACCTATTTCATTCAAAGGAATTCAACACGCCTTCGGCTTCTGAATACTTCTGGAAATTAGTACCCTATTCACTCTTACGTAGAGAATTTAGATGTATTTCTAGTTATTGAAAGAAGACAAAGAATATGCAATCAAACGCAAAGTTTTTGAGCTTTGTTCTTCATTTCATCAACAACCATTTGCTCAATTACATTCAGTGATTAAATAAGACTCCACAAACCTGTCAGATCCGAATTTACAGGATCGAGACTTCTAAAGAAAGCAAATACATAACAGAACCTATCCTTGAGTAACCTCTTGCAAGATCCGAGGACATCAGTAGCAAATTGCCATTATTACATTCAAACTAATCCTATCTCAAAATCAATTACAATTAATTAAACAATTAACCCTAGACTTCTAAAAACTATTACAAAGAACAAAAAAATAACATTGTTGCTCATTCAGAAAATATAGGGCTTTAGGTCGATGCTCTTGCATCAATATACATGAGCAGACTTTGGATATTTTGTCTCTAATGCTTTGGAATCGTGGATTATAATCTTTAAAATATTTTTTTTCATTAAAATTTAAATATTTTGTATTTTTTAGTGAACGGAGTCATTAAATTCAAATCGGTCAAGTCATTACCGATTCATTGTCGAGTCCGAGTCCGAGTCCGAGTTGACCCCGGCCGATTCTGAGCTCCGAGTTTTAAAACATTGGTTATAATGGCTCAATTTGAAGTTTGTTTTTCTTTCATGGTTTCATATAGTTTGTATGCAATTCATAAATTGGCATATATGCAAGTCTAATAACAAAATTGTAATCACAAGTAATTGTCATTGTTCCACCAGCAAATATATATTTATTGAAATAAGAAGCAAAACAACACTAAGTACATGCCGGAAACGTGTGAAGGCAGATCTGAAGTTGTTGCCAATGATAGACGCCCAGCTCATCTCCTTATTGCTGTAGGAGTTCTTCAACCTAATGCATTCACTGCCAAAACATAGTATATGCTCAGAATTTGTGTTTGCTGCCACACAATTGTTGATACGCCCTCCCACAAGAGAAATGTATTCACATATAGTACACATCTCAGCTCTACCAAATCTCAGAGAAAAGGTTGTCCCAAGAAGTTCACGACCTCTACCAATCTTCACGATCTCCACAAATTAACACGACTTTGGGAAAGGGCCGCTGCTCTATAGGGGAATCGAGCCTCCAGGATGAGGACCGCGATTCTCTTCAATGCAGACCACAACTTCACAATTTATGTGCCCAGTATGAAGCCCACGACTTCAACATAGACTCACGCAGCAATTGGAAGGAGTTCCCTGTTTGCTTTAGTGAAACACTGCCCTTCCATCGCCCCTGCCTGATCCACAATGGTTGTATGCCATAGAGATTGAGGGTCCACTATTTCGCTGCTTGTGTTGACAAGTCCAAACTTGCCAAGGAATTCGAGCTTGGGTTTATTTAACATGCCCTCTTATATATGAGATAATTGCCTTCAAATATCAAATCTAGTCCACGATTTTGCTATCCCACTATTCTTCATGAAAGCGTCCCATTTGTACTCAAACTTCCAAACAGGTAACGCCCATCTCAAGCAAGAAACCCCTTCAATAGAGTCCATAAGAATGGTAATTCACCCAGGTGTCAAGAACTCGATCTCTTCCCTAGAAACTCAAACAAAGTCGATCTCTGCTTAACAACTCAACAATTCCTTCGCAATTACGCACAATCGATAGATTTAGTGATTTCGCCATAGAAACCAATACAATCAATGCAATCAAGGGTTTTCGTCCTCGACACCAAAGAAAAGCTCTCAAATCCAATTCTCAAAAGTGAATAATAACAATGGATGCTCATCATTTCCTTTTTCCGTCTTTTACTACTCGCTTGACCTTTTCGGTCATTTAATTACGCATGCATACCATTTAATTAGGCATTTAATTAAGCATGCATGTCATTTAATTATTCATGTCACTTTATAACAGTTAAGTGACCCCCATGACTTAACATCGGTGCTAATAGTATGTATTTTTATAACAAGGTGACATCAATCATTAATTAATTCCCTGTTTATCATTACCGAACCTATGGGAATTGAATAGGTTAGCGGGTTGATCTCCAATGCTTAAGTAGAAGATTTCATAAATAAAATAAGAGTTCTTGAAAATAAGAGCAAAACATAAAAAAGTAAAAGTAATTAGTTATTTTGCGGTTATGTAATAACCAAAAATTATGATATAAAAGGAAAGGGTCATTACTTGTGGTAACGCAACCTTTCATCTTCTATTTTAATTGGAATTTGGACATTGATATGGAGGAGGAAGGAGGAGGAAATCGAGAATAAAGGTGCTTGTGACAAGTGAGATACCCAAGAATAAAGATGCTTGTGACAAGTAAGATACCCCATATGGTTATACGGGTGCATGGCCATTGTTGAATATGGTTGTCATTGATGTCAATGGAGATCAGTAATGACAAAGGAATAACCAAGGACATGATGGCAAGGCAAACTCAGTGGAAGACAAAGGAATAACTAAGAGAGTGATGACATGGCCTATATGATTGGTTAAGTGTTAGAATCAGGAAATTGAAAAGGCATTTGGAAATGCCCGCAAGGAGGGGTTCTTTTGATGATAAAATTCATCAAATAGCATGGTCTTGTTCCTTGGTGAACTGGTTATCCAGCCATAGTCTCAGATCCTATTCTGGAGGTCACACCTGCGAAAGACAAGCCTGCCAAGTTGGGAAAAAGTGTGTTTACATAGTCTGAAAGGTAAATTGGAAATGCCCACCAGATGATCTGGTTGTTCCAATAAATTCAACCAATGATGTAGTTCTATTCTTTGATATATTGTCCATCTGGACATGACTTCAGATCTCCATCTAGTGTCCACGCATGTGAAAAAGAGATCTGGCGAGTTAGTAAAAAGTTGTATGACAACACAAGTATGTGGAATGCCCACAAGGGGCTTAAGGGATAAAAGCTCATAAGAGATTTAGAAGCCCGTAGGAGCTTAGATATGCCCGCAAGGGGTGAGGTTAAGCCCACAGGGGCTTGTGATATGCCCACAGGAGCTTGTGTAAAGCTCGCAGCAGATGAAGTAAGAGCCCGCAGGGGCTTAAGGATGCCCGCAGGAGTTAAGGGTAAGCCCACAAGGGCTTGGAAGATGCCCGCAGGGATTGTAAATGCCCGCAACGGCTTAGGTTAAGCCCACAGGCATGGGTTTGAGGAAGCCCCGGTCAGAGGAAGCTCGCTGCCTATAGATGGAAGATGAGCCCGCAAAAGGAAGCTCACAAGAGTTTGAGGAAGCCTGCAGGCGTGAAATAAGAGGAAGCTTGTGGTCAGAGATGAAGGAAGCCCGCAGTTTGAGATGTGAAACCTGCATCCCTGAAATGAGAAGCCCGCACAGGCCTGGGTTAGTCAATGAAGGTTTTTAATTAATTTATTAATTAAAAATAGTAATAAACAGAGTTATGAATTTAAGATTAATATCAAAGATTTGAAAGGGCACGAGTGTTGTTTGAAGAGATGCATGAAGATATATATAAACATAAATTCGAATTAGAATAGTGTATGTCTCTGTGTATAAAAGATGAGCATATGAAGCAGCGCGGGATAGAGAACCCAGAGAAGGTAAAACGCAGAACAGTATGTCTCTGTGTGTTTCAACATGAAGATCTGAGGCAGTGAGGGGCTAGAGAAAGAAAGAGAAGAACTGAAGTTGTATGAAGTCCAGATCAAAGCAGCAGCAAGAAGAGACAGAGACCAAGTGAATGAAGAAAAAATACCAGTGACAGTATTTGAGGAAGATCTGGAGGACTGATAAGAATCAGACTAGGGTGGTAGGGTGGTGCTAGGGCAGGCTACATGCCTGCAAGGGGGTCGTAGTCTCCTTCCAGTGGTAGCTGGTAAATAAGGGTGTCGAAGCATCCTTTCAGTAGCAGCTGATAAAACCAAGGGGTCGTAGCCTCCTTCCAGTAGTGGCTGGAAAATAGGGTGTAATAGCATCCTTGTCTGTAGTAGGAGGCAGAAACCAGGGTGTAGTAGCATCCTTGTCTGTAGTAGCAGGCAGAAACTTATTGTAAATATAATTTTGCAGTATAGAAAGAGTTGGTGGTTTTTCCAATTGGGCTTCCACGATAAAAATATGTGTTCTGTGTATCTTGTTGAGTCCATGTTTTAATTAAGTTTAATAAGTGGTTTAAAGTGGTAAAAAGTTAACAATACTGATTCACCCCCCCTCTCAGTATTGACCAATATTCCAACAGCCATGGTCAAGTGGTTATGCGTGAGGTAACTTAGGGCCCAATATAATTCTCAGTTGCGAGCAAGACAAATTCTTGCGAGAGATTCCCACAGTGATACACAATCATTTTAGGTGTTAGAGAATAAGAGGGAGAGTGTTTACAAACATCAACCAACAAGTTTAGGAGGGCCAAATCCTTGTTTTCATCACCATCAATTTTTTTTAAATTAGAGCATGGATCAATTGCTAGCTACCTACGGTGTCAATATTCTTAAATCCCAGATATTTCTTCAAATTCCACACTCTTTGCTTCTTTTTCTAGATTTTTGGAGGGTTTTTAAAGTCCATGTTTGCTTGCCTCTCATTATCATTTTTTAAAGCCGTTTTTTTCCAACATTGTTTGATGTTAGTTCTTTTCCATTTTTGGCCCTAGGGTTCAAGTTGGAGGTTCAATATTGTACTACCAACATGCCAAAGGATTTGGGTCTAATGTGGTAGTATGGCGAACCTGAGGATGGAACAAACCGTCAAAGTTTGTCTTGTAAATTGTGTGGCCAACCTATGACAGGGGTGGTTAGCCGGTTGAAATACCACTTGGCTAAAATCCCAGGGCATGATGTTGTAATTTGTACTAAACCAACCACAAAGATTATGTGGAGGGCCCACGATTATATTTATGAGAAGAATAGAAAGAAGGAAGATGAAATTGCTAAGAAAGATGGAGTTGTTGCCAATGGAGTGCAAGATCTTCAAGAACTACGGACATATCTAGGACACAGGGAAATGAAAGGGACTTCGTGGCTTCACCTTCCATGAGGACCTCACATTTCTTTGTTCCAAGAATCAGTGATGGGGCTCAACCCTCCATTTGGTCAGTGATTAAAAGAAAGGAGAAGGAAGAAGCAGACAAGGTTTTGGGGAGGATGCTTTTTTCTAGAGCAATTTACCTTTGAGCATCATAAAGACCAATCCATTTTTACAGCCAATGTGTGATGTTATTGTTGTTGTTGGACCAAGGTATAAGTTCCCTACCTATGATGAGTTGCAAGGGCCAATTCTACAAATAGAAAAGAATGACATCAATACTAGATTGGAGGAGCTAAAGAAGTCATCGGAGTCCACTGGATGCATGATGATGTCTGATGGTTGGACAGATGGGAAGGATAGGACCCTTCTAAATTTCTTGGTACATTGTCCTAGGGGTACAATGTTTATTAAATCCGTTGATGTATTAGAGCATGTTAAATATGCAACATTGTTGTGTGAATTGTTGGATGTATTCATTTGAAATATTGGTTTGGAACATGTTGTGCAAATCATAATAGATAATGCAGCTAATTATGTGGACAACATTCCCTTGCAGGATGTTGATAACCTTAGAAATCTTTGGAAGAGTGCTCAAATCTAGAACATAATTTGTATGCACTTGTACCTGGAAAAACCCTAACATTGAGACAAGATCAAGACACAAAAACTTGACTCGGAATTTCAACAATAACAATGAGACAATGCTTGTGATATGAATTGAAAACACACCTAAGTCTTATCGATTGCTAATTAGTAATTATCCCCATGCTTACCCAAACCGATGCTAAATCAAGACACCATTGGAACTCAAACTTTTATCTTGTCCAAAATTGGACCTGTCAAAATGGACTCCAACTCAAATTCATTTACCATTTTGAAAACAAACCTATCAACCAAACCTACTATTAGAAAAACAAGATCGCGGAGCAATAACAATAAACAGAAATGCAAATATAATCACACATGTCACAAACACATTACAAGAGAGACACCAATATATCGTGGTTCACCCAAGATGGGCTACGTCCACACTGAAATTTGCCAATCCTTATTATTCTACCGTCCGGCAAAGTGAAGGGATACAACCTGAAGCACAGCCGCTGCACTTCCTCTTCACACTCTCTCACAGTCTCTCTTCTGATCTCAGAGATCTTTACAATGCATAACACTAATACATCAACCCTAGCCATGTTACAATGTCTTTCTTTTATAAGGAAAATACGATGGAAAAATACCACGAGTTACCCAAAACCATGGGCTCGAAAACTGTTGGCGAAAACAACCCCAAAAATTTTTCTCGGGGGCCCTGCCCCTGAACCCCAAGGTTGGGAATGAGTGTACAGTAAGCCTGGGGTACAAATACAACTGAATAACATCTTTGAATCTGGAAGATCAAGCTCCACAACCAACAATCTCCCACTTGGAGATTGATCACAACAACTCCACCATTGCTGCACTTGCTAGACCTTGGACTTGAAAAATTTCTCTTCACCTTCACGCTAGAAGGCTAACTGAAACCGAGCAGGAACTCAGTTTCTCTCTAGTCACTACCTTTGTAAACATGTCTGCAGAATTATGGCTAGTATGTATCTTTTCCAGCTTCAACAGTTCATCTTCCAGAACAGAGCGTATGAAATGGTACTTGAGATGTATATGTTTAGTCCTGGAATGGAATGCTGAGTTCTTTGCAAGATGAATGGCACTCTGGTTGTCACTATACAACCTGCTATCCTTCTGCTTCTTACCCAATTCCTCCATAAACCTCTGCAACCAAATCATCTCTTTGCTAGCCTCTGTAACAGCAACATACTCTGCTTCCGTTGTTGAAAGTGCAACAACCTTTTGCAGTCTCAAAATCCAACTTACTGTTGTTCCACCTACAGTAAACACATACCCTGTGGTGCTCCTCCTGCTATCCTTATCACCTACCATATCTGCATCAACATATCCCTGTAGAATAGTGTTTGAACCTCCAAAACATAATGCCTGAGTGGTAGTACCTCTCAAATACCTGAGAATCCACTGTACTGCCTTCCAATGTTCTTTACCTGGATTGTTCATATATCTACTCACAACTCCCACTGCTTGTGCAATATCTGGTCTTGTGCACACCATGGCATACATCAAGTTGCCAACTGCTGATTGATAGGGAATCTTGGACATGTAATCTGTCTCTTCCTATGTCTTGGGACACATTTCCTTACTTAGACTGAAATGGCTGGCCAAAGGTGTACTAACTGGTTTTGCATTCTGCATTCTGAACCTCTCCAACACCTTTTGTATGTACTCACTTTGAGATAATGTCAATTTGCGATTTTTCCCGTCTCGTTATTCTCATACCAAGGATTTGCTTTACAGCACCCAAATCCTTCATCGCAAATGAATTAGCTAGCTTCCTTTTGAGTGCATTTATATCCTACATGTTAGACCCTGCAACAAGCATGTCATCCACATACAATAACAAGATAATATATCTTTCATTGTCTAGCTTCTTGAAATAAACACATTGGTCAGAATGACATCTACTATAACCTTGTTCTGTCATAAACCTGTCAAATTTTAAATACCACTGCCTTGGAGCTTGCTTCAAGCCATACAAACTATTTTTCAACCTGCACACCAAATTCTCCTTCCCTTTGACCTCATACCCTTGTGGCTGCTGCATATATATCTCTTCCTCCAAATCCCCATGGAGAAAGGTTTCTTTTACATCTAACTGTTCAAGATGCAAATCTTCTACTGCCACTAGACTTAAGATAGTCCTAATTGAAGTCATCTTAACAACAGGAGAAAATATTTCATCAAAATCTATACCTTTCTTCTGTGCAAACCCCTTTACAACAAGTCTAGCCTTGTACCGCTTCTTACCTCCTTCTTCCTTCAACCTGTAAATCCATTTGTTCTGCAATGCTCTTTTACCAGCAAGCAACTGAACCAAATCCCAAGTCTGGTTTCCTACCAATGAGTCCATCTCCTCATTCATGCCTTGCTCCCACTTCTTTCTAGTTTCCACCTGCATTGCTTCTTCATAACACTCTGGTTCACCAGCATCAGTCATCAATAAATAATACATTCAAGGAGAGTATCGTTCAGGGAGTCTACTTAACCTGGTAGATCTTCTTGCAATTGCAGGAGTTTCAGGTACTTGTTGTTGTTCTTGATTTTCTGGCACCTTTGGAACTTCATTTTCTTTAATTTCATTAAGTACTGTGTACTCTGTGTTTTCCTTTTCTTGTTTCTTTCCCTGCAACTGATCTTTATACATGACCTTTTCATTGAATATCACATCTCTACTCCTAATAATTTTGTTATTTTCATAATCCCATAAGTGATAACCAAAATCATCAACCCCATATCTAAAAAAGGTACATTTCTTGGATTTAGCTTCAAGCTTTGTTCTATTATCTTTATCAATATGGACAAATGCTTCACAACCAAACGTTCTCAGAAATGAGTGGTTTACATTTTTACCTTTCTATGCTTCCTATGGAATACCACCATCCAAAGCACTTGAAGGCCCTCTGTTTATTAAATAAATAGCAATATTTACAGCATCTGCCCAAAACTGTAAGGGCAACCCTGCATGCAGTCTCATACACCTTGCACACTCCATGATCGTTCTATTCATCATTTCTGACACACCATTTTTTGTGGTGTTCTTGGAACTGTCTTCTCTCTACGAATCCCATGGTATGAACAGTAACTATCAAACTCCTTGCCGCAGTACTCACCTCCATTATCAAATCTGAGACACTTCAACATTTTTCCTGTCTCATTCTCAACCAAAGCTTTCCACTTCCTAAAAGTAACAAACACATCAGATTTCTGTCTAATGCAATAAACCCAAGTTTTCCTAGTTGCATCATCAATATATGTAACATAATAATGAGAGCCACCAAGAGATTGTACTTGAGCCGATCCCCATACATCTGTATGCACAAGCTCTAACTTTTCATTCTTCTTCTGTTTCCCAACCCTAAGAAATCTGACTCTCTTCTGTTTTCCATAAACACAGTTCTCACAGAATTCCAAACTTACCTGCTTCAAATCTGGCAGCAACTTCCTTGAGTGGAGAATCTGCATCCCCTTCTCACTCATGTGGCCAAGCCTATGATGCCACAATGTTGTATCTGTTCTTGTGGAAGCTAAAGAGATAGAATGGTCAGTATTATGAGGACATAAATACAACGTACCTGCCCTGTCTCATTTTGCTATCACCATTGATCCTTTAGTGATCTTCCACCACGTTTCTCCAAACATAGATAGACAGCCGCCATCTCCCAACTGCCCTGTTGAGATCAGATTTCTTTTCATAACAGGAATATGCCTAACATCCTTTAGCACCCAATCAGTTCCATTCTTAAATTTTATCCATACCTTACCCATTCTAACAATTTTACATGGCTCATCATCACCCAATAAAACATGTCCAAAATCGCCTGGAACATAATCATGAAAATATTTCCTATGGGGTGTAGCATGACATGAAGCCCCTGAATCTACTACCCAATAATCACTAGTATTATCTAATGCAAGAATCAAAGCATCTTGTAACACATCACCTGCTACATTTGCTTCCTAGGTAATTTCCTGCTGCCCATCTCCTTTCTTCTTTAGAGATCTACAGTCTTTCTTCAGATGTCATTTCTTTCCACAGTTCCAGCACTCTATTTTTCCCAATCTGGACTTGGATCTTCCTGTTTTAGACTTGCCACGATTACCTTGGCTCTTTCCTCTCTCCTTTTGTCTTCCCCTGCTCTCCATGGTCAATGCATTACCTGATGTCTCACCTGTGCTTTTTCTTCGCATTTCCTCGTTAAGAATAACAGCAATAACATCATCAAATTTCAAGGTGTTTGAACCAGAGACAGAGTTACTTACAGCCATGACCAAGCTATTCCAACTTTCTGGCAATGAACACAAGATTAGAAGAGCCCTAACCTCATCATCGAAGTTCACACTTACAGAACTTAGTTGATTTGTAACCGTATTAAAATCATTTAAATGATCAGTAACAGATCCACCTTCAGACATCTTCATATTAAATAAACGCTTCATTAGAAATACCTTGTTGGAGGCCGAGGGTTTTTCCTACAGCTTACCCAGTGCGCTCATCAAACCCTCCGTTGTCGTTTCTTTTGAGATATTGAAAGCCACCGATGAAGCCAAAGACAACCGTATTGTTCCCAGTGCCTTTCTGTCAAGAACCTCTCATTCTTCGTCCTTCATAGCCGCCGGCTGCTTTGCTCTTCCTCCCAACGGTAGGAATAGATCCTCCTGATATAGATAGTCCTCCGTTTGCATTTTCCATAACTGGAAGTTTTGGCCATTAAACTTCTCGACCTTAAACTTTCCTTCTTCTACCATTGCTCCCACTCGAACCAGAAACCCTAGCTTCCTGCGGGTTTATCTGCCAAATAGACCTTTGGCTTTGATACCAATTGTTAGAAAAACAGGATCGCAAAGCAATAACAATAATTAGAAATGCAAATATAATCACACAAACACATTACAAGAGAGACACCAATATATCGTGATTCACCCAAGATGGGCTACGTCCACATTGAAATTTGCCAGTCCTTATTATTATACTGTCCAGCAAAGTGAAGGGATACAACCTGCAGCACATTCGTTGCACTTCCTCTTCACTCTCTCTCACAGTCTCTCTTCCGATTTAAGAGATCTTTACAATGCATAATACCTAATACATCAACCCTAGCCATGTTACAATGTCTTTCTTTTATAAGGGAAATACAATAGGAAAATACCACGGGTTACCCAAAACCATGGGCCCAAAAACTGTTGGCGAAAATAGCCCCAAAAAATTTTCTCAGGGGCGTTGCCCCCGAATCCCAAGGTTGGGAATGAGTGTACAGTAAGCATGGAGTACAAACACAACTGAATAACATCTCTGAATCTGAAATATCAGGCTCCACAACCAACACCTACATGCATGAGAAGACTAAATAACAAAGTCCTCATTATTTATCTTGTATTCCCCTACAGCTATCCAAACTGAAAGCAAATGGATTAAAAAAACAAACAAACCTAGACCAAAACAAGTTTAAAAGTGAAATGACCAAACTACCTTATTTGTTCATGCAAAAACAAGCAAAAATTATTGATCTCCAATCCTAAAAGTCTAAAAATGAACGCGATTGATCAATATGATTATAAGACCAATGTAACAAATCATGTAAGCCGCTGATCCACTGAAATTCCTCCATATGCTTCACTGGTATACAACCCAATAAGCGTGTTTGCTGCAACATGAAAAAGAATTGCCACTCATGTACATTCCGAAAGAATGGAAAATCAAAGGACCTAAGAGCATGCTAATCCAACCTCTTAAACACCTCCATCCACAACTCAACAGGATCAGCATGAAAAAATACATCATGGTAATGATCGAATTCAAAATTATGTGCTGAAATAAAATCAGATTTTATAATCATTACTAAATCACAAAATTTCTCCCACTGTTTGCAACAACAGCCACTACTATCATCTCCTTGTGATCAGAAAAATCATCATTTGCTTGAACAAAAGATTGTCCATGCTACAATGATATCTCAGTAAGTTGTCCCCTTGAAATTGAATCTTCATAAAAAAGGGGAATGGATTCTCCTATTGACTCAGATCTTCGTCACAGATTTTTTGCACTTCCTCATCAAGTCTGGGACCACTGCTAAGAAGAGTCAATAAACCAGGCTCTAAACTCTCTCTTGTCCCTCATGATCGGTATCATGGATAGGATCAACATCATAATCATCATGCTGATGCAGTTCAGAGGCTTCTTCTTCCTCGTTAGATGTGGAATAAAAAACAAAAAGCATTTTCCCAACATCTTCCTCCTCATCCTCAACAATGTCTTTTGATTCATAATCATATTCAAAAAAAGAAGGAATGAAAGAAGACATACTAGAATTACCTCCTCATTGTCAGAAATTTCATTACAGACCATTTTTTCTGCAAGATTAAAGGACAATGCAGATCCGAAGTATTATCTTTCTCAAAAAAGGTCCTCTTCTTCACCTTCAACCACCAAAAGGTCCTCACAGTCACACTACTGCTCATCTTCTGCGTGAATCCTCTCTATGAGGCATCCTTCATGCTCTACAATAGAAATCAACACTTGAAAGACAAAATTAATTGTTGAATCCTATCCAACATCTTAAATATCTTAAATCAAGCCTCTCCCTGCAAATAGCATGAATTGCAAATGCAAAATACTTCTTACTGAGATCAATTTGAAAATCCCTTTTACATGCAAATTGTATGGATACCTCAATAGTGGAGTCGCCAAGAGAATTTCAAAATCTTCACCAAAAGCAGTATTCACCAATATCATGTTGCCATGACGCTACAAATCTTAGGAAGCTTGGTTGCACTCCCTGAAAACGGCGTCAAAATGTTATGAACCAGATATACTCTTGAGTCTTGACTAAATGTGATCCAAAGGTGTCCATATGGTACCACTAGGGAACGTATCGCTGTCACCAATAATACTCCCTCTCGTTTCTGGATTGGTTCATGCCAACCTAATAGATTTGAAAATTTACTTTAAACCTTTTGGGACAAAGGTGCTTCAAACCTGCAACAAACTTTGTTGTTTTCTTCAAATCTGCAACTTATTTCTTTAAATCAGAAAAGTTAGACTTTAGATTTATGATCCAAATTGTCAATTTTGCCCAAAAGCATCATAAGATAATTTTCCCTTGTTTCTGCAAAAAGTAACTGCAGATCAACAAGCTTTCTTGCCCTATAGATGGCAGATTTTATCTTTTAAAACTATAAATAATGTAAAGTTTCAATATAACAGCTCGTACTATCAATTCGGTGCCTTGTTTATGGGGTGAGTCAAGAAAAGAGGAAAATCAGTGAGGTCATTTACAAGGAGGTCATCATTTACTAAAATAGACCAAAAGATAAGGATAAGGAAATCTAAATCAATCTCAACAACAGCACTTTATCTCCATCTATCTTACCATGCAAACTAGGAATCTTTTCTTGGAAAATATGAGAATAATATCATCTCAAACAGTGCCTAACATGACTAATACTTATCTGCATGAGAACATGCCAAATATAACTCAAATGAAGCACCTTACTTTTCCAATAAAATGAAAGATTCCAAGCTCATTTATCATCCACATAAGAATTAAGAACAAGTCTTCTAAGCTGATTCGAACTTACATACTCGTTGCCTCCAGATGTAGCAATCACCTTGCCTAAAATTAGAAATTTAATATAAATAGAAATGCCTAAAAATAGGTGACATGTTGAGCTCATAATAAGTATATTGTTGTAATGGCTTCGACTTTTTAAGTCCTATCGTTGGCTTGGCCCTGTGCCCTAAAGAATCTAGGGTTTACCCAAAGTACCATCCTCAAGGGGAAGTGCTCGGAGGTTTGCCCTGAGATAATTACCTAGAAAAATAAAAGGAATACCTTAAAATAAAGATTACTAAAAATAGTAAGTCATCAGTATTTTCACATACAAACAATGCCGAGACTTGCAAAAAATAGCAATGCCTAAAAATAGACCTGCAAAAAAATAACAACTGCTAAAACAGTAACCCTCCTGATCCTCTAAAGCTCAATTGCAAGAATCCACCCACTTACTAAACATAGCCTGATCATGCATGAGGCTTTGCATGCAACCTATCTAAAAATAGAAGTGTTGAACCTCCCATGCGTAAGCTACATGTCTGTCTAAAAATAGCACTGTGTCCAAATAACAATACATAAAGTCTGAATGATTAACAGAGGTAGCGCTGATATAAGGTTGGGCTAAATTCAGTCAAAATGGGTGATCTAGAACTGAAGAAACGAGGAAAATTCCAAGTTTCTATATGTTGGTACCACCCTGATGAAGAGCCACCTCCTAGGGGATGGACCGAGCACAATTTTGACAGGGCATCCAAAGACAACCCAGGCCCAGCTGGAGCAAGCGTTTTAGAAACCAAAAAGGTAATATGGTCAGCACTACTTTTCAATTTTTAAGAGAAATACAAACAATCAAGCAGAATTGGCAATTTTATCTTTAAAACAGGATTTTTTTATTTTTTATTTTTACAACTAGCAATCCCCCACATTTGAAGGATGAGTCTATAACTTAGACCAGGGCCAACCCCAATGTTGAATGGAAGAATGATCTGCCCACCTGAAAGATGCTGTCACCAGGTTTGTGCAAAGATGAGGACCATCCTGGATGCCCCATGGGTCAGTTTAATTCCCTTCCGGATGGCTCCCACCCTCAATCAACCCCTGATCTACAGGAATTGAACAAGTGACCTGCGATGACTTAACCTCCACAAATGCCAACTGCACTACCACTGCAGGCTTCAAAACAGGATACAAACATATTAACTTTTAAGGTCACTAGACTTCATAATAGATCGCCTAAACGGAAGGACTTGTAACCTGTCATGGGAAATCGTTTGCAATCTATCTCGGTTCTGGAAGCATTAGAAAACCTGGAAAATAGTCAATTTGTTCATGTGAAAAGGCCTCTGAACCATGTAGTGCAGTGACTCGCAAACATGGTGGTAACCAGAAAAGAGGATAAGTTTGGGAACCTTGATCCACCTTCAATCAAAGAGAGAGAAAATTGGAAAGGGGAATTAAAAAGTGTGCAAAATTATCTTCAAGCAACTTAGTGGCCCCTTCTCCATGTCCCAAAATAAGTAGGCATAAGAACGTGGGGATTCATTTCTGAAAAATGTGCTTGATCAATCATGATATCATGCAGGGCAATCAAGCTGGCGTGTCTCTCCAGATTAAAAGGTATGGTATGCCTGCTGAGCATTCCTTGGATGCCCTGTCATTTCAATTAAATGCACGCACATATATTTACCTGCTCACTCGGTCCCCTTCTTTTCTATATTCTATACATTCTATCCTTGTGCCATTTACAATCATCCTTGTGCCATGCCTTGTTGACCATCTTTGGCTTGTGATTGTTTTCTATCTAGGTGATGTTGCAAACTTGCAAGTTATCTCACGACAGGGGATATTCATATGTCCTTGCACGTTAATAATCCACTTCCATTTCAAATCCAACTTTTATGGCGTTTCCTATGTTGGAAGCGTATTAAATTGTTTGAATTCGTTGGCAACTTCTAAATAAATAAACAGGAGCACAAACTTGGTATTTAAAAGGTTTGAAACTACAGCATTCTCCATTTATGGAGATATTGCCTCACCAGTCCAACACTGGCACTCATAAAGACGATTGTGCTATGCAGGCGTCACTGAAATAAGCCCTTGAAATCAATGTGAAAAGAATAATTATATATTACCTTGAGTGCGCGTCGGGCATGGAAGTCCTTGAGCACAAACTCCCTGTGAGAAGGTGCTGAGACGGCTGTTACTCTGAGAGGTTGCCTGGCCTTCACAAAATTCACATTCTTATAGTTTATTCCACCTGACGATGAGCTCTGCATGAGAGAAGACCCTCCAAATTTGGAGGCGGAAGCGGGATTTTTACAATGGAAGAAGCTGGAGGCTGACCTCACATCTTCTAAGGCTGTTGTTGCTGCTGCTGTAGGTACTCCTAATCTCAAGCTGCTCAAGCTCAAACTGGAGTTTGCCATTTCTACTGATGCTATGCGATAAGGGAGGGAGGCGATTATATATATATATATATATATATATATACAGATGGATGGTGAGGAGTAAGTATCCATGACCGAAACCCAACCCAATCTCTTGTAATGCTGTTTTGTCAGTAGTAATAAGACAGTAATACCCAATCGGACATGGGACAAATATACTAATCACGTCCACGAACAGGAACATAGGGTGGTAAATGAACCCACAAATTGGTGGACAAATAAACGAGTCTATGATTCATATTTTCGCTAAATTTCCCCGCGTATGTTCGCTGTCAAATCCACAAATTAGCATAAAAATAACATTTTGTTACGTTTCCTCTTTGTGGAGTTTTAACCTCAATCTACAAAATTATTGTGTTTTATGAAGTTAATTTCATTATAAATAATTGTCTTTGATTAATGACATGGAATGGCTTAGAAATATCCATGTATTCAGTAGCATAGGTTTGTATGCAAGTGAACTTAAATATAGAGTGTGAATTAGTAAGTTGTATGTTTTGTAATTTTGAACAATATATCAATTTATTTGTAATCTGGTTAGGTTTATGTTTTTGGAGCACTTTGTAAATTATTAATAAAAAAAATGCAATAAAATTATTGAAATAAATTTATAATTTTTATAAATTAAAAATTAAACTTTATTTAGAGATTAATTATAAATATACCTTCACTAAATTTCAAAATAAGTGCAAGATTATATTCACTAGTTCTAAGTGGAGAATATTTTTATTCCTAGTGTGGACATATTACATCTACTACCATCCGTATGGTTATTCTTGGGTTTCAATTGTGCATTTAAACAATAAAAAAAATCCATGAATGAGAATATCAACATCACTAAGGGTGGTAGGAGCACGAGGGATTCTCATTAACCCTTAAGGAAATATAGAAGTAAGTTTTCCATGGGGCCTAGGAGTAACCTAAAAAACAAGTAACCTAGAAAAATTTATGCATTACCTTGGAATGGTTTTTTTGCGGACATGTTAGATCAAGGAAGTTATAATTATGGGGGGCTCACTCTTTGTCATTCAACAAATGTAAAAGAGGGTGTTTATAGAGGATATCTTACTTCATAGAACTTTCCATAGAGACCTCAAGAACTTGGAAGGGACAGATGACGTTAAATTCTTCCATGTTCGACGAAGCAATAACACAATTGTTGATTGGAAAGAAAATGAGGCAGTGCACTTAAACAAGGGGGTTCTAGTTAAAAATGGGGACCCCTCCTGACAAGATTTAGATCCCTTAGTCTAGTTATGAAGCACAATCTTATGTTTTTAATCCACATCAATTGCAATAATCTTTCGTTAAGTCATAGCAGTCCCACTTGGTGGCCATCACAATGCGGAGATGCATGTGAGTCCCTTCACAATTAAAGACCCACATGAGGGACATTAAATTCTTCCATCTTCGACGAAGCAATAACACAATTGTTGATTAGAAAGAAAATGAGGCAATGTACTTGAACAAGGGGGTTCTAGTTAAAAATGGGGATCCCCCTGACAATATTTGGATCCCTCGGCCTAGTTATGAAGCACAATCTTATGTTTTTAATCCACATCTAATCTTTAGTTAAGTCATAGCAGTCCCACTTGGTGGCCATCCCAATGCAGAGATGCATGTGAGTCCCTTCAGAATTAAAGACCCACATGAGGGAGAACTTAATCTCCCTCGCTCCTCATGTTCCCCCATCCCTTGTATACTTATCTGCAACATGGATTCTTTAAACCTTCCTACAAGTTATCTATGTTACGAAGGTGGGATATCTCAAGCGTTAGTTTTGGTGGGAAGTGGTAGAGAGCAAGGTTGCTTTGGTATAGTTGTTTGGCTATGTGGTGATCACAAAGCAACAGGTGTGGCATCAAGAGTGGTATTCAACCCTTTCCAATTCCAATATTTCCATTGGGGCAATTTCTAAATTACAGACGTGATAGAGGTATGCTAAACCTTCTTCTTGAGGACCTATTTCTCTTGGTTTAGAGTGTTGTTTGACGTTTTCATTTGGTTTGCCAAAATTTTGTAAGCAATTGTAGAGGATAGGGATTGCCCATTGTGGGGAAAGTGGTTCAAGAAGTCTGGTTGAATTCTGAAGCTTTCTCTGGTTCAAGTGTGAATGTAATCTTGGGTATATTTGTTCCAAGTTGTATTATGTCTCACCCTTGCATTTATGGGTGTGGTTGGGGAGATGGAAACATTGAGGAGAATGAATAGCCAATTAGAGGGGATGAGGCAAGAAATTGAATGTACATATGTATTCACATGGAGAAGTAAGAAAACAAACAGGAGGAAATGGAAGCAGCTTTAAAATATCAGACTTCGAAATATGAGAAACTTGTCAATGACCCAGATATGCACTCAATACCATCTTCAGCTATGCCAGAGGAACTCAATCCATTGCAAACCACCCAATATTATCCATTGGTTATGTTAAAGAGAAGGTTGTAGAAGAAGAGACTATAGAACAAACAACTAACACTTTAATATTACCACCAAGAACTTTTAGGTTATTGTCATCTCATTAAAACTTGTCAAAGAACCAAACAGAAATTATTTTACCCCAATGGTAATCTTTGGAAAGTGTTTGAAAGCTTAGCAATCAAGCTTCTTGAAAAGATAGTTTGAATGAGCATATTTGGAAAACTTCCATAAGTTATCGGGAGGTTTCCAAAGATAATCTTTGTGAAATCCTCAATAAGTTATCAAGGAGTTTCAAAAGACCATTTGAATGGTTTTTATGCAAAAATCCTTAATGGCTTGCATCGAGAGGTTTTCAATGTTTGAATAGCAAACTAAAAGTTTCTCACTGACTATGATAAAAGTGATACGAGTACATTTTTATAAAACCTCTAATTACATATTCGGGCTTTGGGATTCTTGAAAAGATTGTTCGAATGAGCATCTTTGGAAAACTCTTATTAAGCCACCATAAATTTTCCAAAGATCATCTTTATGAAACCCTTGATAAACTATTGGGAGGTTTTCAATGTTCAAATAACAAACTTAAAATTTCCCCTATGACTTTGACAAAAGCTCCTCATTCATTTGATTTTCCCTAATGGAAACTTTTGTTTTACCTCGATGGCAATCGTGGAAAGCACCCAATGGTTTAGCCATCAAGCCTCTTTTAAATATCATTAAAAATATTTTATTTCCTCTCGATGGCATCTTTTATTTCTTCCCAATGACATCTTTTAAAACCCCCGATGGCATCTTTGAATTTCTCTCAATGGAATCTTTTGTTTGTCCCCATGGTAAAAATTGGAAAAGTGCATGATGTCTTAGACATCGCGTTTCTTATAAAGATCATACAAAATGTCGAATATTTTCCCAATGGATTTTCCATTCATCCATTTCCAAAAGTGAAAACCTCCTTTAGCGTTCTACGGTCAAAAGTTGGAAAGGCCTTGATGACAAGCCATCATGCTTGTTTCAAAGATCAATTAACATTATTGAAAGGGTCCCCATGACAAGCCATTGGGATTATTCTAACATTCAAATGAAAAATTATAAAAGACCCTTTCCAATAATTGATTTTTCAAATGTTGAAAAGTTCCCGATGTAATCAAGCTTCTTGAAAAGATAGCTTGAGTGAACATCTTTGGAAAACTCCCATAAGTTATCAAAAGGTTCTAGTGTACTCTAGATCTGAAAAATGTTACCACATACAAGATATAGAAATCACACAATATAGTATACCAAGATGTAGTAAACCTTATATATGAAAGATATGAATGAACACACAATATATCATAAATCACTTTTATTAATATTCAAACTTGATAATTTTATGGAAGGATCCACTCCTATTCACTTTCCTCTACGAGGGGGAAACCTCATAAGAGCTAAGTTCCAAATACAATATTCTTCCACACATGACTCACAAGGAGGACTCCATCCTTATCTAGAGATTACACTACAACTCTAACCATAACAATCTCCTAACTACCTAGTGGACCTTCTTTAATGAGGCCCCATTAAATTTATTCATTATAACTAGTAAATACCATAATGGGCCTTATTTAATAATGACAAACATAGTGGACCTAGTCCACTTTACTTTGAATGGCCTCCACTATTACTCTAACGGGACCTTCACCCATTATACCCTTAGGGAGGTTCATACACTCCACCCCCCTTAAGAAATCATTGCCCTCAACATTTGATGTGAAGATGCACAACCATAAACCAATGTCTCGTGGATGAATGTTGATCTCCATGCTAAAGTAGGCCAAGGATTCAGGGTCCCCTGTATAAGTTTTAGCCACCATGCTAACATAGTCCAACAAGCTCCATCTTAATCTAGGATCCCATGTATGAGTGCTAATGTTCACGATGAAGTAGTCCAAGGGACTCATCCATAAATGTGGGTCCAATTTCTATGTGATCCAGTTGATATCCCATCGTTGACATTGAAGCTGCATCACATGCCCATGATGTTCATGTGGATCCAAATAAGTAGAACCTTCCAAATAAAATACATCCCCCATACAGTAGTAAAATTATGGATCTCAAAGGAACTCTACTATTGTCGAAGAAACTTACTGGAAGTTGGTACGCACCACCTATTGTCGTCTTCCTCCACAAGTTCCTCTTCATATTGTGAGGAAGAGTTACCAAAAAGAATATGGAAGTAGTTGTATTCCCGAAAATTACAGTTATCCATATAACAATCATCATTAGCATCTTCTAAATCATACCATCCATATTTTTCTTGGTTATACTCTTCAACGATGAAAGTATATGTGGTTCAAGTAACAAAAGTCTCCTTCAATTTAACCAAATCCTACTTAAGCTTACTCATTAGTTGCTTCATAGAATTCGAATTTCCACTCAGAGCTTGAAGAGCTTTGGTGAGCCACATATGTTCCTCCGATGGCATGTTCCACCACTTTGTCATGCTTCAATTTCGTGGGGGTTTGAAGGCGGAATTTTGCAAGGCCTATAGCATATTGTAGATTGACTAGAAATATGTCATATAATATACCAAATGAAAGCCCCAAAAATTATCTCTCCAACGATGTTAATCTAGTTGCAATCGTATCATTGTGTCAAAGATGATGTCTTTTGCAATATCCGTTGTTCTCACCATAAACCCTAAAAATTAGCATATTTCAAAAGGAAATATTTCCCTCATATGGACACCAGTTTGAGGATTTTTTTTTAATCGCATATTTGTCTAAGAAGATTTGAGATATGCAATCAACTTCTAAAAATTCTTTGGAAAAATACTAAAAAACGAATCTGATTGTCACGACCCTCCTTTTATTTTTATTTTTAAAAGCTGCAAAATAAGAGAAAAAATATGTTGTTTTTGGCCCTGGAAAGTGATTTAATACTAGATATATTATAACTTAGATCTTAGATCTAAAAATATGAATGCACACACAATATATAAGAAATTCCCCATACTTTTATTAATATGAAAACCCTTAAAGTGGGGCAACGTTTTACAATTGATTATTTTTGGAAGGAATCCACTCATTTTCACTTGCCTCTTCAAGGGGAAACCTCCTATGAGATAAGCTCCACATACAATATTCTTCCACACATGACTCGTAAGGAGGATTGCATCCTTATTTATAGATTACAAAACAACTCTAACCATAACAACCTCTTATCTACCTAGTGGACTTTCTTTAATGAAGCATCTTTACATTTATTGATTAATACTACTACCATAGTGGGCCTTATTTAATAATGGACCTAGTTCACTTTACATCGAATGGCCTCTACTATTACTCTAATGGTCCCTTCACCCCCCCATTACACCCCTAGTGAGCGTCAAAACATATGCATACTATGTTATGGGAAAAAATTGCCTCAATGCGGTTTTTTTATCTAGTTGGCCTACTATTATAGAGGGTTAGTAATAGACGAAGAATTGACAATCATTTTCTTAATTCGGTCTTGTAGCTCCTCAATAGGATTATTTCTCTACTCTAACAATCCCATACAATCCTACATATATGCAAATATTTTCTCACTATAAACTATAGATTTGTGAAATTGCACTTGTGTATCATTTACCTCATCGACCAGATGCATCAACCAATCCATTAATTGTTGTTATCCCTAACTTCCTTGTGCCTTAGCACTCTCCAACTATCCATGTAGCTCCTCTGGTCTCTAATGGAGTTGTCACCATGATGTATAAACTAACTCTAGACTTTCTACAGGTTGGCAAACTAGCACTTTCTTAGTAAACTATGATTCTTCTTAGCTCAACTCAGACCATAGGTTCTATAAGCATACCTAAATAACTTCAATTTCATTTTCATCATATTGTCAATCTTGTCTTTCATTATCTCACTCTTGGGTGACCTTTGCAAGTTGGATCTACAATTTTTTATGCTCAAGCTACAACACTTTATGCCCATTTTCAACTCTAAAAATTCTTTGTTCCACCTCATTTGAATCTATTCACAAACCTAAATCAAATTTGATGTAGACCATTGTTGTAATTTTGTGGTCTATGTGGCTTGTCCCATCGAGGTCAATCAACTAAGTGGGTAGCCACTAGAAATAGAGGGGTCCTAATGCATTGGTATTTGAACCTCTGCCTTTATATGTTTCTTCATCGACTTAAAGACCTTCACAACTCTCTCCTAAGTGGCCTCAAATAGAAATGGGACCACATCCATGGGATCTCTGTAGATGCACAACATCACTTGGCAATGTATATGGTTTTTCATGAGTTGTTCAAGTTGTTCATGATGGAGAGGCTATCCAATGGTGACTCCTTCATTGTGACTATTCCATGTCAAGTACCAAAAATTTGTCTTCATAGACACTGATCCAATTCCCCACCTGTCAAGAATTCTCTATTTTCAAATTTCCATCTACCACTCTAGCAAGCACTAGATCCATCAGTAGCAACACATTTTTGCTACAAGATCCTACAATATTCTTGCTTGTAAACAAAACTTATACAAAGGATCTTGGGACTTGCTTCTTTGGCTTTGAATTCTTGATCATTCACCAGCTACTATGGATGTTCATCACTTCATAAGTGCCTCTACTCTCCGCTTCACCTTTTTGGTATTATAGACATGTTTTTCTTACTCAATCGATCACATTGCAACAACAATTTCTTAGGTAAGCACATGTATACTCTAACTCCTTTTGTTTTCAGAAAGTCATAGATGCTTATGGTTTGTTTTTAAAGTTTTCCTTGTGCCTCATCGAGTTTCCCAACTGCCCTAACCTCCTTTCCTGAGGATGGGTACTACCTTTGGTTAGGGGGGAGGTAATTAACATGATGACAATCACTTATCCTATCACCTCTATATCATTCCTATCCAACATAAGTGAAACCTATCACCACATTTGAACATGATTGTGGTTTGAATTCACTTGTCATTTCCATTATTTAGAAGGCATTGTCGATTTCTTTGTAATCACTATCCCACATGTTATATTGCATCCTCTTCGTCGAATCTCTTGGAAGTATTTTCATATTTTCCCCCGTAACCATCTTTCCATTACAACTACTCCCGTTTCATTTATTTATTCAGTTTTGTCTTGTTTTGTTTCTTGTAATGGGGGTATCTAGTGAGACATGCGCTAGAGGATACACAAATAATTCGTGATAACTCTAACGTCTTGAGGATATTTCAAGAGGCTAGGTGGATGTTCTTTTGTGAAAAACTCCAAGGATATGAATTTTCCATTGTAATGGAATTCACTCACTTTGTCATTACAATGGAATGGAAAATCCATTGCCAAATTTCAAGGGCTATGTATGTGAAATGATGAATATATCGTCATGCAAGTATCATGGCTACCTCAGACAAAGACAAAGAAATGATGGTTTGAATGCAAAATCCCTCTCTCTACATCACACATTGAATATGTCACCTACCCAAATTTTGAGGATATTTATTTTATTTTGCAAAATATTTTATGTTAATTTATAATTACAAAGTTTTGTAATTATGACCAAATATGGTCAAAGATGACTGTAATGACTCATTATTTTTATTTAATAAATTAAAATAGGAGACAAACACTCAGGAAAGTTGTTACAAGAGTGTTCACTAACCCACTAGGAGGAATGGAAGTTGCTAGAAGGCATGGGACAAATGGCAGCATTTGCACTCTACCACTAGCTGTTGGTTATGGGACAACTACCCCTAAATTTGTGGCATTCCCCCTCCAGGTGGAGGGAGGTGAGCATACAACTCACTAATGACTAGTTAACTACTAAAAAGGCCTAGGTAGTGTTGTTTGAGCAACATCCCCCCCCAAATTTTGTACATATTGGGGCCCCTCCTTTTATTTTTTCTAGAAAGACTACCTAAAGAAGTTAATTCTCCTTTTAACTTAGTTTTTGTTTTCAACTGAGGAGTTTGCTTTAAAAAATTGAAGTTTCTTCTTCTAAGAAATTCACGAAAGTCTCCCGAAACTGCGGAAGCCATTCACGAAAGTCTCCCGAAACTGCGGAAGCCATTCATGAAAGTCTCCCGAAACCACGGAAAGACTTAGAGTTTTTTTGGAAGAACTTAATTTTCTCTTCCGAAACTGCGGAAGCATTCACGAAAGTCTCCCGAAACTGCGGAAGCCATTCACGAAAGTCTCCCGAAGCTGCGGAAGCCATTCACGAAAGTCTCCCAAAACCGCGGAAAGACTTAGAGTTTTTTTGGAAGAACTTAAGTTTCTCTTCCGAAACTGCGGAAGCATTCACAAAAGTCTCCCGAAACTGCAGAAGCATTCACATGTCTCTCTCGAAATTGCCGAAAGAAATTCAAAAAGCTCTCCTGCAACTGCGGAAGCATTCACGAAACTCTCCCGCAACTGCGGAAGCATTCACAAAACTCTCCCGCAACTGCTGAAGCATTCACAAAACTCTCTCACAACTGCAGAAGCATTCACGAAACTCTCCCGCAACTGTGAAAGCATTCACAAAACTCTCCTGCAACTGCGGAAGCATTCACTAAACTCTCCCGCAACTACGAAAGCACTCGGCGAACTCTCTCGAAACTGCGGAAGCTTTCGTCCAATGTTGCCGTAGTAATTTGTCGGTAAGCTTGAACGAAGTTATTTCGTAAGTTGCGGAAGGATATCTTGAATCTTTCCAAAACTGCGGGACGACTCGGCAAAACCGTTCGCGATAAGCTTCCGAGAAGACTGTATTTTGAAAAGATACGCCCAATACTCCCAAAATGCCGAAGCAATTCGCCATATTGTTCCGCAATTGCGGATGAAACTCGTAAGTCTGCCCCGCAACCAACGGTTGAGCACAAATGCCGAGACGACTTGAAATGACCGCACCGTACAAGGCATTAAAACCGCGTTTTAATGACACAACCTACCCGTTTAAGTGCCGCACGTGTCTAACCTTTTATAAGGACGGTGGGGGTTTCGTTGATTTCATTATTTGTTTATCGTTCAAAGAACGCCATTAGGAAAACCGCTTCGGCTCGCTCCAGCTCAGCGCATCCACGATCGCGTCCACCTTACTCAACCATTGTCGCGTCTCCAGGTAGGCTTTTTAACCGCCATCTTTGTTTTATCTCCACGTCGAATTACTTTTTGGGTCTTCCCGTTCATAACATGGCCGATAGGCATTGGTAGTGTAGGTCATTTTTTTTGTTCATTACGGCCGCTGTGACCCCTTAGGTTCCTCATTCCTACCAGCTGAAAGCCGTAGCCATGACCATCCAATTTTTTCACTGACCGCATTCCCATCGTTTTCCTACCCTGATTCAAACCTCATACCGGCCACAGACCGTTTCGCAAGTGTTATTAATGGCAGTTGTGGTCGTTTGAGATACTCAACCACTCAACTTTTTAGGCTCAGTTAATGAATGTGGAAAGCAATCCCTTGTTTCATCGTTTATTCATAGGATTTTTTCACTCCAGGCTGACCCGCCATTGACCATTAGAAGTGCTACGATGATGGATACCCTCTCTCCAAGGGCTAGGCGGGAAGCAAGTTTTTTCCACGTCATATGCTTACCTTTTCGGAAGCATTCCAAAAGCTCTTGACTAGACATTGTCTCCCTAGAATAATCAAGTCTCAGAACCATATTTCATTTTTTGGAGTGATCTATTTTGCTTCCCCAGCATGCAGCTTCATAATTTGTCTATATTTCTCATTAGCATGTTGAATTTGTCCTTCTCTTTGTTAAACTCTCATAACATGTTGCAATTTTTATAATGATTCACATTTGTTTGCTAGCAGGGATAAGCCAGGATGCCAAAAGGTGGTAGAAAGAAAGCTAAAGTGATGGAACCAGAGCCAGTGCAACTAAGGACTGAAACTATGTTCCAAGATACTAAGTGTACCACCGGCATTCCTCCTGAGGTCCGTTGGGGAGATGTTTACAGGATGATCAGGGACCAGGATATCCCAGATGTATTATTGGAAGAAGAACAAATCTACCTCAACATCAGAACTTCCGGCATAGCTAGGGCTTCTACCCGCTCTGAATTGTTCCCATGCTCTGAAGTGATCGGGTGGATACTGGAACATGCCGACCCAGAGACAAGAGTATTACATGACAGCAGGGGAGAGGCTTTCGCTTCATTCCATCCAGCATATATTGCTGCAGCCTACAAATTCTCACGTCCCCAGCAAGCTCTAAGTGATGAATGGTTGGGCAAGATGAACAATATTGAGATGGCCAAAAAATTATTGGTCACAGGCAAGCACTTGAGAAAGAGAGGTAATGATGAATATGATGTTCAGAACCTAAGATCTCCTTTTAGGTTAATCGTCCTGATGCTATGCAGAATTTTCGGCATGCTCGATGGCACTGTATATAGGATACAGTGGGCCCCCATCATCCACTTTGTAGCATTCAAAGGGACTGTGTTTGACTGGGCTACTATCCTTTCGGACAGTTTGGCATCCACAGTGGCTGCTGCAAGAGAAGGTCTGGCCTTAAAAAAAGTCAGAATTTTACATGTCTTCCTATCTCATTGACTGTATTTTGGCCAAACTATCTTTCCCCAGCCTAGGTTGCACATGGGATAAAGCCAACGCCCCGGTCTACACTACTTATAACATAATGTGGGCTCAAAATTACAGAGCAATCTATAAGCTCATCTGCGAAAAGTTCATCATGCCTCTATATGAGCAGATATTCAAGGAAGAGCCCAACTGTCTATCAGAAAATGCCATGGAGGTCCTGGAAAACTATGGAGATTTTTATTTCTCAGAGCAGGGCACCTACATCAGGATGTTTGGAGGTACCAAAGTGCCATACATTTTTCCAAAATACGCCACTGATTATGTAGTCCTCAAGGAAGCCGTCAGGCAAATTTTCCTTGATGGAATAGAAGGGGTGCTTAACAAGCAACATAAGGCTTCTTTTCCTCCTTTTCCCTTCTGCATAGGAGCCTACAAATTCTCAGGGGTTGCATCAGCTGAGGAATTTGTTCAAGAGCTGAAAGCTTTCCACTTCGGTGAAATGATCTTCCATAGAAATGATAGGCGGGGGAAGGTTGCCGAGCATTGCAAAGAAATTTATGCTCATTTTGAATATGCTCATTACTATGATGTCGAGGAAGAAGTGTTCAGAGGCATCAGCAACATGACTGAGTTGCAGATTTGTCGTCAAGGCAGTGGAGCAAGCTCTAGCTGTACCCCAGCCCGAAAACCAGCCTGCAGAAAGAGAGAGAAGCAGCTGATGCCCGAGCCCAAGAAGAACAAAGATTGAAAGAGGAAGCAAGGTTGCAGAGAGAAGCTGAGGAAGCAAGGATGCAATAAGAAGCAGAAGATGCAAGGCTGCAGAAAGAAGCTGAAGATGCAAAGCTGATGGAAGAAAATGAAAATCAGCAGCAAGCTGAAGAAGAAGAAAGAAGGCGTAAAGCTGAAGAGGAACAAAAGGCGGAAGAAGAACTTAAGACCTATGAAGATGCTCAGGCAGGTGGCTCCGCCACCCAAAATGTGGAGGCATATGCATCTTAAGAAGGTGTTCCTGGCACCCAAAATGTGGAGGCAGACACAGCTCAAGCAGGTGTTCCCGGCACCCAAAATGTGGGAACAGACACAGCTCAAGCAGTACAGACCCCACCCATAGAAGCATAAATACATGTAATAGACCTCCCAATCGTCCCTTACACTCCATCAGAAGATCATACTGTGTCCCGATGGGATGAATTTGTGTATGATAGGAAGAGGAAGGTAGTAGTCTTGAAATCGGAAGAGAGGATAAAGAGATTCTTCCAAGAAGATATTGTTACCCGGCGGGAGACCATGGTGATGCAAAATACAAATAAGGCTCCCATAGCCATGGCATCCGCCACTGTAGAAGCAGCAAAAGCAACGCAGGACAATGTGGTCGATATGGTTAGAGAATTTGAGTCGACAAAGAGGAGAGCTCGCATGTTACAACATACTGTGGCTAATGAACAGGCTTACAGGGATCTTGTAGTGAATAAGTATAATCGCCTGTCTGTTGAGCACAAGGAATTCTCAGATAAGTATCGCCAATTAGAAGAAGAAAAGGAGCACCTGGCAGTCCAGATGATGGTTTTAGAAGCAGAAAAGAACGATTCGGAAGCTAGAGTTTCTCATCTGCAAGCAGATAAGCAAGCAATGGGTGAGCAATTAGAGCAAGTAGAGAGCAGAACAATAGATATGTCTCCCTTTCATGAGTTGTCCTGTGACATTCTGAGACAAATGCACGCCACACAGGAGCTGATTACTGAGGAAGTGTGCAGGCTCAAATCCATGATGGTTAGTTTGAAAGAAGTCAATGCATAGGCCAATAGGCTTAAGGGTAAATATACTCGGGTTAAAGCAAACATCCTGAGCTAGATGGAATGGAGAGAAGGGAAGGTTGATTTCCCCAAGCATCTCCCATTTAAATCTGTGGATGATTTTAAAGAAGATATAGCCCTTATGGAATTCTGCAGGAACTGTGGCCTTAAGCTCATGGCTAAGATCCAAGGAACAATGGATAAAAGTAACAGTCTTTATCAAAAAATCCACGAAGTGCATGATAAGTGCAAGTTGAGTTTTCCTCAGTCCCTCGATGATTTCCCAGGCAAAGAGCAACGTTTATCAGACTTGAAGGAAGAGCTAGGCATTCAAATAGAATATGTAAAGAAGATTGATGTCTTAGCCATTGATGATCTCCATCACTATATTGGGTTGTCATCAATATACAATCATTTGCTTAAAGAAATCCACCAAGCAGCAGTTGCAGAAATTCAGGGTATTGGAGCAAAACTTGGTAAAGATGTGACTTCCCAGAAGATCTTGCTCCCTTCCTCAGCAAATGTGGTTATTAGAGACACTGGTATTTGGTTTAGTTACATAGCAGAGGAGGAAAAGAAAGCAGCAGCAGTAGTAACAGCCAGTCCAAGTCCTTCTCTCCCAGCAGTCGCAGCCAGTCCAAGTCCTTCTCTCCCAGCAGAAGCGCCTTCCCAAGGGTGAACATGCTGATCCTACAGCGTTGTTCCTTTTTTTATTTTGGTCTCCCTATGTTTAAAGCGTGGAACCACTGGATAGCTGTCCTTTTCTTTTTGAGAAATTTTCTGTTTTAAGAAAAGGGCCACAATTTGTTTATTAAAAGGGAAAAGTCTGTAGATGACATGTGTAAAGAGCCAGGTGGCAGCCCAAGAGGCATTTTGTAAAGATATAAATAGAAGGTTGAGAAACAATGTAGAGGACTTTTGGCAGGGAAATAATTTTTCTGAACTTGTACGAGCTATCTTGCACTTGTTTCAAGAAAATGAAACGTACCTAATAAGAGCCTGGAGAGGACGTCTTTTGCATGGAAATGGATGTTGGATGCATGCTGGATTATTCTTGTGACTTTCATATTCTACTGTGAGATCTTTCTTTGTTGTCTTGAATTATTTCTCTGTATTGAAGCATCTTACTGTTTCTTGTGCAAATGAATTTTCTCCTACATGAGTAATGGAATGTGTTATATGTAAATTGGAAGCTAGCTTCTAATATCTTTTGCTTTCTTGTTGTAGATCTATCTTTATGATTTAATGGTTGTCTGTTGATCTTTAGATAACTCTTCCAGCATATTACTCATACTTATAATTTTGCTCCTTGCAGGGATAGTTTAGGTTTATTTCAGTTTTAAATACAGATTTGTTTCGAGTTCTGCATTTAGATTAAGTTAGTTTAGGCACTTGCATATCATTCTAAACCATAAAATAAAAAAGAACGGTGGATCGGGCCATAACCGATATAATTGAAGCAAATCTCCAAACCCAACGGTTTCAAGAACCGCTAACCGGACGGATTCCCCATACCAAACGGTGGACAATCTAATTGGGATAGTCTATCGGGGAGGATCCCTTTCTGCTTGATGCTACGATCTTCGGGGCATCAACAGGTAGCCTATATAAGGCAATTCGAATTGAGTAGGTAGCTCTTACAATATTTTCTGCAGAAATATTCCTCATGTGCATCAGGTGATGACTGAGAGATTCGAATTAAGGAGGCTATGTGAGAGTGCAATTGTAAGTCTGCAGATTATTTCTAAGGAAGGAAAACCAGAGGTGCTGGTGCAGGTCTCTTTAATTCCAGAGTCTGTAAGACTGGAAAAACTACTTGCTGCTGCAAGATTGAGGACCTAAGCTTCTAAAGTTTCTTCCTCCTGGTGGTTCAGTGAACAGGCTCGGGGGTCCTAAGGCAGGCATCTTGGATGTTTTAGGAGCAGGTTGGGTGGAACAGGCTCCTTGGGTGATTTGTTTCTCCTATAATTAGCAGGTTCTGCAGTTTCTTTATTTTGTTTGTATTTTTCAGAAATATGAATCTCTGCAGCAACTGGTTTAGAAAATTTACTAAGGATCAGTAGAAATAACTATTTTTATTTTCTGACCTAATTTTATTATTTGACTGATAAAATGACTCCTCTGCATTTTTCCCCATGCTTGAGTCTGCATCGTACTCCAGTACAGAGAGGTAGCATTAAATCGACCAAATTTAGTAAGCAAAAGGCTAAGTGGATTATTTTAGACTCTTATGGTAATGTTCTTGTCAGAATTTTGTCCTATATTCAAAACACAGTAAACATTCCAGTATAGCATCAACCGCGGCATAGAATTCATTTAATTAATACAGGAAAGAAAAACACAACACGTTTCTGCACAGTTCTATGTATTTCTTTTAACTCTATTTTTTTTCAGCCAGTAAGCAAATGCACATCAATCTTATACTTTCCATGTTTTTTTAGCAAGGGCCTTTTCAAGAATAATAGCAGCTGCAAGAATTAATTTTTGCACAAGATTCATATGTCCCCATTTCATACATAAGTACAGACGTAAGAAAAGTACAACATCATATAGACTGAGACATAGCATTTACCTATTTTATATTTAGGGAAGAATACATGTTATTACTGCACAGATCTATACTTCTCCATTTCGTTTTCGTTCCCTTTTTTTTGTAAAATGCACTTTTTTATATATTTTATCATAAATTTCATATTTACAAGCATTCATAATCTAGGTATTTTAGCAGTTGCAAGTATTTTAGCAGCTGCAATAACTACTCCCTATACAAATATTTATAATTGAACGCATACCAATTCTTCACTAACTGCCACTTGATTTCAGTTATCAAGATACATTTACGCGTGCAATAGCATCGAAACCCTAAGTTATCCCATGAATATGATTCCAGGTGTGTCTTGGGTTCAAAGTTCATATTTCTTATCACGCCATCCATGGCAAAGACCCTAGGCATTTCACTCTGAGGTTACTTAGTTATAGATTTCCAAACCCTAACTAAGCTTTTCGAGACTTTTACAGGGCAGTAAAACATCTTCAACAGAAAGCACGATCCAGTGTCAATAACGGACGATAGCCCACAATCCTAGCACGAATCCTTTTACAGCATTGAAGACATTCACATTATCATACCCTCTTTTTTTTACAGGTTAAGTTTCGGGTACCGAGGCACGTTGCAAGCCAGACAACAATCAAAATTATAGGTAGAATTCTTTACGAAATAAAAGAAAAAGGACACTGTGGCTTCCTCCTTTCAAATAACATTTATTTTCTTTCTTATTTCAAAAGCATAGCATTCATTTGCGAAATCAAACCAATTGTTTATAGGTGCAAGAGAACCCTAGGTTCTGAGTCTTTCCATTCAAATATAAATCAGAGTTATTTATCGGACTTGTTAGGATTCCACAGTTTGCAAGGCTTAAACCTTTTCAACCAAATCTTTAAACACGACCGTGGAGTTACAGAAAACACAAGGTTATACCCTTATCAAATAGCATGTAAAAACTGCTATTTCGAAGCTCTTAACGAACAATACAACCAAGCATCAAGAGCCGAATGACCACTTAAACTAGTAAAGACTATCCACTGTATCGTATCCATCAAATAAGACTCAAAACTCAACACTCGGCCATCACCAAAAACAAGTCTACAAGTTCCAACTCTCAGCATACGATAGTCACCATCAAAACCATGCTCAAGGGCACCTACAAGGTTTCGAGAACCACCGGAGCTTACCAGGAGAAGTCACAACATATTTCATTCCCCATGCTTGCACTGAAACCATCCTATGAAGTGGGCACCTGCAAAGTCACATTTCGATGGGGTTAAAACAAGGAAGATACAAGAAAACAAGCAAGCAACACCATACTATGACATTATCGTGAACAATTACCTTTTATCGCAGCTCAGAACAGTGGCACATCATGCCAGTAGAAAAGACAACGAGGCCTGGTAACAATAACGGTACTACAAATTCAAAACTCAGAAGACAATCTCTCATGGAGAACTCGAACCCCAACTTCAAATCACTATCAGCAACTGACAGAAGAATCTTACACAGCTACCACGACTGTAGCGTGGCTCTTTGGCACGATGCATAAGCCTGCAACCCTTAAAACTATCTCACACAGGTCTCGGGTTCAAGACTAGGGAGGAGTCCTCCTCTCAGAAAAGCAAACACTCCTACATTACAGCAATCGGTCGGCTCCACTATCTTACCACTGAGCGTAACAATGGTAACATGAAAACCTTCCTCCATCACTTACCATCGTAAGTTTAGGGTTTTCCCACAGCTCGAGATCTTGGGGAGATGGATAGTGGTACAACTTCCAGGAGGGCTCGTTGATAACCAAACTTGCATTACAATCAATGCTATTTAATAGCTGCATCTACCCACTTCCAGGTAAGTGGACCAAAAAGCTTGTGCATGGCATAGCTCGGTCAATATGGCACTCATTGCAGCCTCTAGCACGTGAATACCCCACACCATGGCTTCCACTTCACTCACCAAGTGGTTCGACATTTTTCAAATCCTGTCAATGCCAGATTGGAAATCATGTCAAGTACCGAGCCATTACCACCTGCCATCAATAGCATAGTATTGCATATTAGACCTTTGTGTGCTAATGTTATAGGATTTCGAAGGTTGTGTAGGTATGGTGATAATAGTAATATCACCCACTATTTTGATTAGCCTTAATGCATGGTCCATACCTAATGTTTTCATCACTCCATTGAATTTTAACTCGTAACATTTCATAATAGTAACATTGCATATTGTAAAATCACATCGTTACAAATAATTAGTGCACCTTTGATATAAGTTTGAACGTAGGCATCGTAACATTGGAATTAAATAATCAATGTATTTGGTAGATGCATAGAATCATACATTATTCTATTTAATTTTAATTCATTTCTAGAGTTTCAATTAAGCTATAGGATGAAGTTTGATGATGCTAGTTCATAACATAGAAACTATTCACAATAAATTCCATAGGAATTGCCATATAGTGTAAGACTATGGTATCATCGTAAGTATAAGTATTGGCGAGATATACTCTAAAGCTAGGTCCTTAGTACAAGCTCGAGTCACTATACTTACATCTACTAACCGTGCAATCAAAGGACAAATCCATGACTTAAAATAGTCTAAGTTCTGTAAGTAAAAGATATAATGATAGATCCAAAGCGTAAACATCATTTTCTACCAGATTCCTACAACTTTAAATATAGATCCGGTATCATAGCTTAATAGTAACAACAGTAGTCATGATATTGTATATTGCAATAAAGTAAAACACACGGACGACATAAAAATTGTATCACTGAAGAGATTGGATGTCAGTACATAAAACTAGAACTCGAACCATGTATCCATACCTTCAGTATCTGGTTTCGTAAGGAAGTAAATAACATTCTACTTTTACACTGACGTTGAATTGAAAGACACTTGTATTCATAACACTCGTTGGCGTAGAATTTCTTACCTGTGGTCTGCACATGGAAGACAGTATTCGAATGCCTTAGCTAATCATAGCTAAGTAAACTCCGGGGTACCTCATAGGACCCCTTAATCATCACACAAGGCAACTATAAGCTCAACATCAATATCATCATAATAGTACAAACTTATAACAGCATATAATTATACTTAGAAATTGAGCAAATCTATAAATTGTATTCCTTGCATAATCATAAAAAGATCCGTTATCAAGAAGTTTAGCATCCATTTAAATCTGATAGCAAATGAACCGTATAATGTTTACTTGGGAAGTATGACGTGTCATAGTTTTGAATTATCTTAGGGAAGAATTTTATTTAATTTATATTTCCGCATTAATGACTTGATAATTATTGCTAATTTAATTTTTTTTTTATTTTTGGTAATTTTCGGGATGTTACAGAATATTTCTTGGTTGGGGATGAAACGATGCAAGGGTTGGAAAAGGGGAATTAGTGCATATCCTTGGTGAAATTCTAAATCACAGCAGATCTAAGAGCTGAGTATACCTCACAAAGAAAGAATGAGCAGAAAAGATGAATTAGAGTGAAAACTGCAGCAAAAATGAGCAGACAATTAATCGTGCATGAGAAATCAGATAGGAATAGAGTAAAGTCACATGAACCAATAATCAATATAGTCAACAATGATGTTACAATGGAGAGAATTCGAATCACATAGGAGAATTCGAGTCTCAGTTGGTCTAGCTTCTCTCTAGCATAGGAATTGTCACCACTAGAGTGCTCCGGAAGACTCAAACTCAACCAAACTGATCCTAAACTCAGTTAACTGAAGCCACAATCAGTTAACTAACCAAGGAGGGAACATAAATGAGTTTTCCATGCAAAACAATCAGAAAAGGGCGCATGAGGCCACAATCAGTGGCATTCAGAGCTCTAACCCCCCACAAGAGTCAACTAACTTAGTTGAGATGAACTAGAACATTGAGTAGGTTCCTAAAAAATAGGGGACTTAATGAAGTGGTCCTAAAATGATGCATGCAGGGCTCAGAAGGTGGTAGATGGATCCTGGATGACATTTGCACACCACTGGGGGGGAAATGACATCATCATCTACTAGGAAAATGAAACAATGCTAGGTGGGACAAGGATGGAGTATTAAAATATCCTAATGCCCCCCCTTAATCAATACTTTTGCATCCTGGGCCCTAGTTACTAAGTCCAAAGGTCACCCATACAATCAAATAAATGATACAAAATAAAATAATTGTCCATGAACCAAGGAAATGGGGAAAACCTCATGGGAAACCCCCCCCCCTCAAAATAGGACAGCAGGAAGCTCAGATAGCTTTCACACCAAGTAGAGATCGAAGATAGACAAATCTCTTATGAGTGAAAAACTTAGTGAATATGTCTGCAATCATCTCATCTGTAGGACAATATTGCAGTGAGATGGTCCTCTTGTGCACTAGCTCCCTGATGTAGTTCATGTGAACCTCAATATGTTTGGTCCTCTATTCTGTACTGAGTCACTGGAGATCCAGATGGCACTTTGATCATCACAAAATAGGTCAACTGAAGGAGAAGTGTGAATGCCAAACTTAGTCAAGATCCCATGCAACCAAACTGCCTGGATGGTTGCATTCACAACTCCTTTGTACTCTGCCTTTGCTGAAGAAAGTGCAAGTGTTGCTTGCATTTTTCTTGACCAACAAATTGGTCCTTATCCAATCATGAATACATACCCTTATGTCACCTACCCAAATTCTGAAAATAATATTTTATTTTGCAAAATACTTTATGTTAAATTTTAATTTCAAAAGTTTTGAAATTATGACCAAGTTTGGTAAAGGATGAATGTAATTACTGATTATTATTATTTAAATAAATTAAGTAGGAGACAAACACCCAAGGAAACTGTTAAATGAGTGTTCACTGACCCACTAGGAGGAATGGAAGCTGTTGGAAAGCATGGGACAGATGGCAACAATTGCACTTCACCACTAGCTGTTGGTTATGGGACAACTACCCCTAATAATGTGGCATTATCCCATAGGTGGTGGGAGTGGGCAGGCAGCTCATTTAATGACCAAGTAACAACTGAAAAGGCTTAGGCAGCCTACATAAGGCAAATTCGAATTGAGCAGGAAGCTCTTACACAATATTTTATGCAAAAATATTCCTCAGGTGCATCAGGTGATCACTGAGAGATTCGAATAGGGAGGCTAGTTGTGAGTGCAATCACAAGTCTACAAACTATTTTGATAAGGAGAACCAGAGGTGCTGGTGCAAGTCCTTTGGACTGCTAGTTCTTGAAGATTTGACAATTATTGCTACTGCAAGTGGAGATCCTAAATTCCTAAGTTTCTTCCTCCTGGTGGTCCAGTGAACAGGCTCGGGGGTCCTAAGGCAAGTACTTGGCTATCTTCAGGAATTGGTTGGGTGGAACAGTCTTCTTGGGTTGTTTGTTTCCCTACAGAATTAATTCAGGTTCTACTATTTCCTAATTTGTTTCAGTTTAGTAGTTCTGTTTAGTAAAGATTAGTAAACTTTGTTTTGAAGAAGAATTGATCTCTGATTTGGTTTAAGTTTAATGATAAACTGAATTGACAATCCAATCTCTACATTTTTCCACATGTTGTTATTTGCATCGTACTCTAGTGTAGAGAAGCAAATTAAATATGGATGAAAGATAGGCAGATTGCCATTGATTAGACAGATAAGTACAGTAATTGATATGTTTTTCATTTTCTACCCAATAGTTAACAATAGTAGAAATTACCGTATAGTATCTAAAATATTATAAAATATTTTATTGTTTCATGAAAAACAAATATCGTTTATTCTCTGTACAAATACATAGTGTTTGCTTATCTCTATTATTTACATAGGAAATAAATGTAATTCAAATTTCCATACATCATTCTGTAAATAGATAGTATTGCTGCAAATAAATAGAATTGCTAACGATGGAACTAAGTTGCAAATCATAGTCAATACACAGTCTTCATATTTCACACTCACATAGTGGTTTCTGTATAAATCTCCTGCTATAACATTTTCATTAATTATTTTAGTATTATGAGAGAATGAAAATAATGTAAACCCTATCTTGTTTTCATCCATCTTACTTCCATTTATATTACAATCTGTATGTATTGTTTAAAGCTGGGTTTCATATCAAACCCTAGATAGTATTTCCAAACCCATAACATCGTTTTCCAACAGTTAAACAAACATGATCTACACACTCATGTACAAACTATAGAATAAAACCTAGTTGTCGATTGAAGGTCTTTTATGGAGTTCATTTATGAAAACATCTTATACATCGAAGGAAAAATTAGAATTTGGGCGTAGCCCTGTTCCTTTTCTTTTGTAAACAAAAAGATACTTAATCAAAACACACAGAGTTTTTCCAACTATGAAAATGCATACAGTTTTGCATAGCTTGACAGTCCCGTTATCCATACAGAACTTAAACAAATAGCATAACAACATTTTCCCATTGCCGAAGAAATTAAAACATAGCATACAGAGTTAAACGAGCTTCAGATCTAACATTTTATTCTTTAAACGTAACCCCAAAAATTTTCCAAGTTTGAGTTTCGAACCCAACACAGGTTCCAGCTTCACAAAGGAAGCATCAACATATAGGTCAACATTACATTTCCAAAATGAAAACTACACAGGTTCTATCCCCTCCTCTAGCTTTTAAAACGAGTATTATAACTCCCATCTCGACGAGCTAGACATCAAAAATTAAAGGCCGAGTATCATTTAAACTACGAGGGTCATTCCCTGTACGAGTTTTCAACTTCAACACAAAAGTATTCAAAGATTCTCGACTGAGAGACAACGCCGAAGCATGGTGAAACTTGGTTACTCATTTTTATTGAAACCACATCAACCAAGGTTGAATGGGCACCTACGAGGGTTTGAGACCTGGAGCTTACCAGGAATGGAAGCTTGTAACCTTTTCCAAACCCTTGCCTAAGTCACCTTTCGAATCCTGTACCTGTCACCAAAGTTGTCAAGGAGTTAGATATTTTAAATATTTAAGGATTGTAAGATACAATGCTAACACCTATGAGCTGAAAAACGCTTACCTTTTCTTAGCAACCGTGCTCTCTACTTTCACCAACAAACGACGAGCTCCTTGCTATAGACGAGACCAGGACACCCTCATTCTTTTTGCAGGAATGTGTGTTCCCACACAAACTCTGAAACGAAAACTACAATTTCAGCGTCGACAACCTTTCAAACTCAAGCTACTACAATCTATCACACGCCATGGAAACGAGGCGAAGCCTGCTACTATCACCCTAACCCTACAGGTTACGAGGTCGAATCCTCTTACATTCTCATATAACCCTAAAATCCAGCAGCCTGTCGGCCTCTCTGTCGAAACAATAGTAATCAATGAACGGCATTCACTCCTCATCAACAAACACAACGACGCAAAGCTAGGGTTGCATCCAACGACCCTGATTCAAATCTATCAACGATCACTAGCGTGCCAACACGTTTACATTGGAGATCGTAAAGCTACTGCATTTATTACTCCATTATTAACACAAGCACGGCCTTGCCACCGTTGCTCTTCGTGGATTGTTCATATAGCCAGCTCGGAGAAGTTAACTTGGAAGCGTTACACAGTGGTTTTTACAGTCACCTTCTTCTCATGGTTTTGTTTCAAGTGGAAGTACTATCAGTCCTCGTCACCATGGGGTTGGGATGGCCATTAATGCAGGTTTGTAACACGATCACCAACGCCAGCTTGATACGCATGCCAAACCAACAACCTGTCATTCGATAGTTAATGCATGTTAGTACCATATCTATATCCACGATATAGTTTCCCAAGCTTTTGATTCACGAATTAAAACATTAGTGATATGTTAAACTATTATTCAAAGTTTATATAGTTCTAAGTTTATGATTTATGAGTTATAATATTTGTGTTATGTATACATAGCAATCGTTATAGTTCCATGCTTGTTTATAGTTGTAACGTATGTTACATTCGTATATATGTTTTATATTGTGAACGTTAAGCCACAAGGCTTATGTACACTTTGCATATAGTTAAAGTAATCAATTTGTAGCATAGGATTAATATTTCATAGTAATTATAATGTTAGAATTATGATTTTTATTTATTGTATGTATCTTCCCATAGTTCTCATTAGTGCAAATAGTAAAAATATAGAAATTGCATTTTGATGTTTCAATTAATCCATTGTCATATATTTAGCATAAAAACTATTAATGCTATGTACTTCTTACCATCAAACCATCATGCAAACATTAATGAATTTTAGCAGTACAATTACTATATCAGTACTATGAAGATATTAATTACCTTAAGACGGCGACAAAAGCCAGCTATCACAAAGACAATGGTCATAACAACAATTTAGTAGCATGAAGTTGTAATAGACAACATTGTTTTTAAAACATTGACCATTTAGTAAGACAGCTGGAAACCATCTTGGAACTTCTTACCTGTCATCTGCACATAGAAACATTTCAAATGCTTTAGCATTGCAGCTAAGTAAACTCTAGGGTACCTCATAGGACACCCTTGGACACCAAGAAAGCAAACTGTCAGCTTCATCTCAAAAGAAAAGTATTACATCATATTTCTAACCTGTTAGTGCTTTTATTACAATAATCATGCTTGTCAAAAGTGTGTTAAGTAGTCGTTATTAAAATATTGCTAACTCATAAATTAAATTATGTTTAGTACTAAACGACTTTTTAATCATTGCTGTTGTAATCAAACATCTATTATTTTCCGCAACTATATTTATCTTAGTTAATGCCGTTTTCAAAAGTTTTAAATTTTTATGAAAATTTGTGATGTTACACCTAAAGTGGAATTCCTACCAGTACTGTCTCCATCCCAGTCTGAGTTAGTAAAACCAACTAGATCTAGTACTGGAGCACCAACAGAATAATGGATCCCAAACTCTCTCGTACCTTGCACATAGTGCAAGATCCTCTTAGTTGCTTTCCAATGCAGCTCATGTGGCTCCTGCATATACCTAACCACATCACCGACAACATATGATAGATCTAGTCTCAAATGTGTCAAATACAACCAACTACCAATCAACTGTCTGTAAAGAGTGCTATCAACCAAGGGTGTGGAAACACCTTCTTCCAATCTAATGCCAGATAGGAAGGGAAAGGATGTGTATTTGCAATTAGCCATATGAAACTTTTTTAGTAAATCAAATGCATACCTTGACTGTGAAACCATGATCCCTGAAGCATTTTGAGTCACTTCAAGACCATTGAATGGTCTCAACAGTCCCAGATCTGTCATGGAAAATGCTTTGTTCAAGGAAGACTTGATGTGCTTCAACCCAGTAGAAGACCCACCGGTGATGAGCAAGACATCCACATACAAAACAATCAACATTAGACTTCCTCCCTTTTGTTGCATGTAAGCATTGCAATCAGATTTGCATCTTTCAAACTTTAGTGATAGTAAGAAGGAATCCATCTTGGCATACCATGCCCTTGGGGATTGCTTGAGCCCATACAGTGATATCCTCAGTCTGCATACCAAGGAAGGATCATCAGTGTACCCCTCAGGTTGTTTCATGTAGATCTCTTCTTCCAAGTCACCATGCAAGAAGGCACTCTTTACATCCATGTGATGTACCTCCCATGCATACGAAGCAACAATGGCCAAAACAACCCTCAGTGAATCCATTCTTGCAACAAGAGCAAATGTCTCATTGTATTCCAAACCTTGGACTTGTGAGTACCCCTTTGCAACCAACCGAGCCTTGTACTTGGTTGTAGATCCATCAGATGCAAGCTTAGTTTTGTGGATCCATTTGCACTGAACTAGTGTCCTCCCTGGTGGAAGAGGGACAAGATCCATGTTCCATTTTTTTGCAGTGACTCGTGTTCTTCATCCATGGTTTCTTGGCATCTCGGATCATGGAAAGCCTCTCTGTAAGACTGTGGATTAGACCCCACCATGATGAAGCACCTCTCAGGGATAAGTGGATATGTATGGCAAAGTGCAATGTTTACATCTTGGTATTGACATCTTGTTCTTCTGTAGTCAGATGGATCTCCAGCAATGACCTCAACTGCCTCAATAAGATTTTGATCCCATTTAGGCTTTGAATTAGGAGTAGGCATTGGATCTAGATCTGGTTCTGCTAGATCTTCATGCTCAATATCTAGAGCTGAATGATATTGGTATTCTTCTTCTGATTCTAAATATGGATCACCTTTAGAAACATCATTAGGAGTGAATGGAGGAGGTAGGTCAGTTATACCTTCTTCACCAGTTGGTTGTAGATCATGCAATGGATCCTCATTGAATTGCACACTTCTTTCAATTAAGCATCTCTTGGGTGCAATATCCATCAGCTTGTAATCCTTTACATCTTATGCATATCCAAGAAGTATGCATTCACTACTTATAGGTTGAAGTGCTTTCCTCTTGTCGGTGGGGATTCTGGCCCAAGCCTTGGATCCAAAAACCCTCAGATGAGAGACATCAGGTTTGTGTCTCTTCAATGATTCGAATGGAGTGACCCCATTGACATATTTGTGGGGTACCCTATTCTGAATGTATGTGGCACAATTTACTTCTTCTGCCCAGATATTTGATGGGAGATCTCTTGCTTCAAGCAAGCAGGTAGCTATCTCTTTCAATGACCTATTCTTCCTCTCTGCTACACCATTTTTTTGTGGTGTGTATGGAACATAATGTTGCATCTAAATGCCTTCTGAAGCACATAGTTACCGCAAATCCTTCTTGATGTACTCCCATCCATTATTGGATTTGAGTGCTTTGATCTTCCTTCCAGCAGTGTTCTCAACTAGGGATTTGAAAACTTTGAAGCATTCAAACACCTCAGATTTCTGTTTGAGAAAGTAGATCCAACATAACCCATAGTAGTCATCAATGAAGGTCAGAATATATCTGGATCCATTCATTGAAGCAGTGGGCATCGGTCCTAAAACATCACTATGAATCAAATCTAGGATGGAGGAAGCTCTATTTTCCTTCCCAACTTCATACTTTCTCTCTGGGTGCTTCCCTACCAAGAAACCTTTGTAGATCCCTTGAGAGAATTTTATGTTCGGTAGACCTTCAACCATCTCTTCTTTGTGCAACTGTTGTAGGTATTTGAAGTTTAGGTTTCCGAATCTTTCATGCCAGAGTCTACTTGTCTCATTTGCATGAGTCAAGAGATCACTTTTATGGGAGTATGGAAAGAAGCAAGACAAATCATAAGTATTGGAGGGATGATTTGCAACTCCTTTGGCTATCATATTCCCGGATGAGATCTCAACAACCTCAACTAAATCAAGTCCAAATACTACTTTCTTTGGTGGACCTATGTGTGTCATCTGGTAAACAGACAACAAATTAGCTGCTAGAGAGGGCACATACAATACATTGTTGAACCTTCCATGATCAATATGTATAGTACCCTTCCCTTCAACAAATATTTGAGAGTCATCTCCCATGTGTATACTTGGTCCATCGGTGAGATCTAATGAAGAAAATGGCTCTCTGGAGGCAACCATGTGGTTGGAGGCTCCAAAATCAATAAGAAAATATTGGGATTGTGAGAACCCGACCTTTAATGCATGGCATCTCTCATGATATTCTGACTTTCCACCTGGATCAGTCTTCCTTGTGCCTTCAGGGAGGGAAATGTTATGCTTCTCAAGGAGTTTTTCCATTATATCTATGGTCTTCTTCATACAAGAACTCTCAGGATGATTACCCTTCTTGCAATATGTACACTTGGATTTCTCAAACTTCTTTTGTTTGTCCTTCTTGGAGCCGGAGGCTCCTTCTGATGGACTTGAATTGGAATTATGATTGGGTTCAGATTGCCTCTTCTTCTTTCCCTTGTGCTTCCCCTTTCCATTCGCACTTTTTGCTTCTCCAACCACAAGAGATTGATTTTTGGAGCCCTTCAAGGTGCTCATCTGGATCAATTTATCTTGTTCTTGGATGAGAGATTCAGTAAAAACATCTAAGGATGGCATCTTCCAACCAGGAATTGACTTTTTCCCTGAATGGAAGGTAGAGACAAAGATGTAGAACTCATGACCTAGCTTACTTAGAATGGATAGCACCAACTACTCATCCTTCTTCTCAATGCCACATTGCTTGCATTGCATGACCAGAGATTTGAATTTGGAAAAGAATTGTTGGATGGTCTTGAAACTGCTCGGTTGAAGAGAAATCAACTCATTTTTTAGAATATGGCCCCTTAGCTCATCTTATTTTCTAAAGAAGGTCTCTAACTTCAACCATAGTTATCTTGGAGTATTCAATCCATCGAGGTGGAAGAGTAGATCTCTAGAAATATGAATACACATGAAACTGAATGCTTCATCCAATCTATTCAGATACTTGGCTTTCTCCACAGTTGCTTGGGGTTCGACCTCCTCCCCATTGTTACCATGTATAGTGACTTTTTGCGCAATACCATCTTCATATCGTCCCTCCAATAAAGTTAATTGAAGGGTGTCAGGATCCTGGGAGAGAGAGGAGATTTTGAATTGTCCACGAGAATTGTTGGAGCGAATACAAGGTGAAACTGCTGCTACTGTTGCAACTCAAAAAAAAATCAATAACCTGCAAAAAAATCTCAATTTTTGGTGATAGACTACTACTAAGCATTGCTTTAGGACAATAGGCACAACTTTTTGGATCCTTCATAGCTGGCTAGACCTCAAAGGATTTCTCCAATGAATTCAATGCAATGGCACCCAGATTTGTTGTGGAAATCCAGAGGCTTCTGGTGTACTACTGAAAGAAACTACTCAAACTATGCTCAAATGGATATGATACCATGTGAAATTCTAAATCACATCAGATCTAAGAGTTGCATATACCTCACAGAGAAAGAATGAGCAGAAAAGATTAATTAGAGTGAAAACTGCAGCCAAAATGAGCAGACAATTAATCATGCATGAGAACTCAGATAGGAACATAATAATGTCGCGTGATCCAATAATCAGTATAGTCAACAATGATGTTATAATGGAGAGAATTTGAATCACACAGGAGAATTTGAGTCTCAGTTGGTCTAGCATAGGATTTATCACTACTAGAGGGCTCCGGAAGACTCAAACTCAACCAAACAGATCCTAAACTCAGTTAACTGAAGACACAATCAATTAACTGACCAAGGAGGGCTCATTAGTGAGTTTTCCATGAAAAACAGTAAGAAAAGGGTGCATGAGGCCACAATCAGTGGCATTCAGAGCTCTAACTCCCCACAAGAGTCGACTAACTCAAGTGAACTGAACCAGAACACTGAGTAGGTTCCTAAAAAATAGGGAACTAACTTAAGTGGTCCTAAAATTCTGCATGCAAGGCTCAAAAGGTGGTGTATGGATCCTAGATGACATCTGCACACCACTAGGGGGTAAATGACATCATCAGCTACTAGGAAAATGAAATAATGCTAGGTAGGACAAGGATGGAGTATTAAAATATCCTAACAAAGCAACCGTGGGATGATGTTTCCCTTTGCATGTAGAAGTATTTCACTCATGAGGGAAGGTATATTCTATTGTTTGGGTATCATTTTAAATTTATAGCTCCTCTCAAACATCAAATCCTTCTCAACATCCCATGCTATCTCCTCCAGCCATTAAGATTGATGTAAAAAATGGTCAAAGAAGGTAGAAACCCATAAGCCAACCTCACTCATCATGGGTTGATAAAATTATTTGTGATTGATTCTCTCACTAAGACAACTCAAAGATGGAATGTATTATTGTCCACATAGCCACTTTAAATGGGATGAGAGAATATATCTATGGAAGTTGCAAGATAAATTGCAGAAGTTGTGGAAGATTCAAATTTAAGCCCAAGAAGATTTCAAAAAAATCCTATCCTGGGTCCAACTCTTTTATACGTAATAAAAGAACCCCCCAAAAAAATCCCCTTTCCCTGAAATTCCCAGGTGCCCTAGGACCTGGTCAAGCTTAGTTGCAAAAGATAAGGAACCTATGGCAAGAATAGAAGAGTTAGAAGTCACAAAAACTACGTTTGCGGGTGACCTACATAACATTGAAGTGATTGAAGTGGAGTAGTTAGAAGACACTACAGTATTAGAGTCAGGATGTAATGTAGAGAATGAGGTTATCGAGGATAGGATTGATACGTCAAAAGACCCAGTGTAGACCTTGCCACGAAAAAATAAGAAGAGAGGTCTCTACCCCTTGTGTTTTTTCTTTAACTATACTCAATCTTTTCAATCCCTAGTATGACTCAATAAAAAGTTAAGGAAAAGAAATAATATGTTACAATACAAATTGGTTATTGCCTAGGAAAAATTGCAATATTATGAGACTAAACTAAACTTGATCAATTTGGTCTAAGCCATTGATGAACAACATGCATTGTCACCATATTCTCCACATGAGGGTGACCATTTCGATGCATATAAGGAGGTCCATAGGATTAACATAATTACTTTAGAAGTAATTGAATAGGAAGAGTTTTCTATTACATAGGATCATGAACAATTAAAAGCCCTGATGAAGGAGCACAAATCAACAAAGTCTATTGAAATTGATAATTTGAGACATAAGTAGAAAAATGGAGGATTATTGCTAAAACCTCTAAAAATATATTATTTCTTTATCTGAACATCACAAGGTTGTTAGTCGTCTACAGAATATTAAGAAACAAAAAATTCAAGAAGCTCTGCCAACTATTCAGAAGTTGACCAATGAAGTACAATAACTCAAACAATATAGTCACTACCTTTTCCATTTAGCCCATGTAATGCAAGAATATCGTTGTCCTTCTCTGTCTACTTTGTTTCCTTAAAGGAGCAATGGGTTTCTTTACAATTACGCACCATAACTACTAGAAAGCATTATATTGTCATGTATTTTGATCAATTCTTATAGTTATATTTCAGTAGTGAGGAAGGTGGTAGAATTTTGTTACGTGATCTCTATTAGCACAATATTTTGTTGGATGGGAAACTCAATTGGGATCCAAACCCTTTTGTGGGCGATATTCAGATTGGGATTTTATGTCGTTTATGTGTCATCAACTTAAAAGGGACAAGGGATCATCCTTCCTTGAATTCAATGAAATGAATGATGATTTGTGGGTGAGGAGAGTCCCCTTATTTATTATATATAGATCTTAGAAAAAGAGAAGAGCATTAAGTTGCATGAGTTTGTTTCTACTTGTCAAGAGTATGAAAGTCTATTTATTGTTATTGTTGAGAAATGGATAGCACTGAATCTGTTGGAAACCATATTCATTTCCAAAAATAATGGAAATCGTTATCTTTTGCAAAAAATAAAAAAGAACCTTTAACATGTGACAAGTTCAACATTTCCCTATACCGGTATAAAAAATATATAGATTATTTAAAAACTCATGGTGTTCATTGGATAGGGTTGAGATTTCATCTTCACATTCTATGGTGTCTAGTTGATCCATCGGGGGAGGCCAAATTTTGGGCCGATGTGAATAAAAAACTTGGCTATTATACACCAAATGAGGAGGGACACTCCTTATACAAATGAAGCCTTATCCAGTCAAGGTATTCACAACCTTCTTCCTTGGATTTTGATGTGTAGTTTCAAAAATAGAGGATTGCATGAGGAGATGCAATAACCTATGTTGAGGGGAGATGGTGAGCTTTGTTTTTACATCATTTTTCCACCTTTTTGTCATTGCTTATTTCTCCTTTTTTCCTAGAATTGTCCCTTTAATTAGTCCTTTTGATGGTTTGAATCAATTCCAAGGCTTGAGGTATAGTTTACTTGCATTTCATGGTATTTCATTGATTTATCTGAATAACATTAGGGTAAGAGTGCATTTATGATTATCTTCGAAATAAAAAAGTTTTCAGAGATATTGTAGATCTATTTTTTGGAAAATATCAATATGTTATGGATCCCCCCTATTTTCGCAAGAGATGTATATTGGTGTGACATGGATCCCCCTTGTTTTCAAAGTGCTATAAATTAGCGTATTGCAGATCCTGTGCTTTTGATTACTACAAAACCGCATATGACTATCATGGATGGTAAGAAAATATAATTGGAGACATGATTAAGTGAATCCAGGGAGTCAGTTATCATAATGGCCATTTGTTTGAATCGTGTTGATTGTGCATATATCATGGTCTCACTAATACATATGGGCAGAAAATCTGACGGCAAAATCCGACAGTATATGAAAATTAGAGAAAAATGTCGGACGGTAATTGTATTTTTTATTTTTTATTTTTATAATGCCCAATATCATTGGATATCCGACGACTTCAAGAACTGTTGGCTAGCCGACGAAAATTCAAGAACTATCGACTAGCCGACAGAAAGTCAAGAACTTTCGGATATCCGACGAAGAGCGCATTAAATGCACTATCCGTTAGTTAACATCTATATTTAGGTACTTGACCCTCTATATATTCTAATAGCTTCGACACCGTTGATGTGCTTTCGACTGTTTTCGAATGCTGTAGGGCCGATTTTGTATTGTTCATAATACAAAGTTATCGAAGATAATCATCACTGAATATTTGGTGAGGAAATATGTCACAGAACATTCCTCAAGGAAGCCAATGAAATGTGGGATCTGGATTGGGCGCTTCAAAGGATGCAAAATGTTATTGTCCTTGTAAAATATGCAAGGGCTTGAAACGAAGGAGACTTCTAATAAAAATGGTTGCCAAACATTGTAGATTGTATGGACACGCTAAAGGCGGACATGAATATCATCCATTAGTAAGTTATTTGTTATATGTCTTTGTATTGTAGATTGTTTTTGTAAATGTTCATATGCTAAATGAAAAGAAAAATAATGTATTATTATTATTTTTTGTATATATTTTAGGGGATTAAAGAGTGAGGGGTTATATTCAAAATTTACTTTATTCTTATTTAATAAAATAATCTTTTAATTTTTTTTAATTTTTAATTCTAAATCTAATTTTATATATATATTTGGTTAAAAAGTCTTTATAGTGCAAATATTTATTCATATTTTTTCATAAATAGTAATGTTAGTTGATAATTTTTTTATAACAATATTTAAAAAAAAATAAAAATTGATAATGATTTGAGTCATCATTGAGTTTGGAAACCCTCCCATATCGTCAAGGCAAGCAAACAGTCCATCCCCGTCAAATTCCACTGCATACATAAATAGTTTGATAAAATTTCAACATTGGCCCCATTTAGAGGTCATTGTTGCCCATGCCTAGTTCCAGTACAATGTCTTTTAGTTGTTTCTTTTAAAATTCTTTCAAGATCCACGTCAACGCATATTTTTAATGTATTCTTAATTGTCTTGATAAATTGCACAAGCTTCATCATTGATTTGTTGTCTTTGTTTCTCACTCTCACCTAAGTTGTCTTTGTCGTTGTCTATGTTGTCTTTGTTTTCCTATATTATATATGTAAACGCTTGTATCATTAAATATTTGTTATATACACTAATATTACTTTATTGTTTGTAATTGTAAAGAGAAATCGCCCTAGGGCATTGCTTGAGGAGGAAGAGGTGCAATATGTACAAGTGCCTGTTGATCAAGAACTTGATGGAGAAAATATTGAGGATCGATCTAATCATCCTATGGAAGAATATAATGATGCTAATAACATAGTTGAAGAAGATGGGACAAATAGATTTATCTGGGAGACATTTAATAATGTTGGAATCGATGATGATGGAAATTAGTTTGTTGTTGCTTATGATATATCTGTACTTCAGAGGGCAAGTGAACCTCTTTATGAAGGTTTGAAAATAAGTCTTCTCTCTGCTATATTGTTGTTGGAGAAATTAAAGGTTGTAAATGGTATGTCAATCACATGTGCGACACAACTCCTAAGGTATGTAATATATTAATTTTGTCACATTTAGTACATGATGACAAAGTTTTTGTTTTTTCCCTTGTTTTTAATGTTACTTGATCATCATCTGTAACATTTGGATGCAATATGTATGACTAATATTCTTTACATTAACAAGTAGTACTGTTTTTTTATGTTGTAGATTGATAGGTGAATTTTTGTTACCACTGTTAAATGTTTTACCTCACACATACCGAGATTTACATGCCATAATGAAAGATATTGGAATGGAGTATCAAGTTATTCATGCATGCCCTAATGATGATATTCTCTACTGTAAAGAACATGCGTCGAAAGACAAATGCCAAAAATGTGAAGAGAGTAGATATAGAGTCGATGAAGTAACAAAAAGGTGCCTCACAAGGTTCTTCGTTATATTCCCATAATTCCACGTTTGCGGCAATTATTCAGGTACAAAAGCATAACAGAGTTAATGGATTACCATGCAAAGAACAGAAGTGAAGATGGTGTTCTTCGAATTCTTGCAAATGGATCTATATTTACGTAGATAGAAGAAAGATGGCCAAAGTTTAAAGAAGAACCTCCTAATTTTAGGCTTTCATTGGAAACTGATGGTGTCAATCCATTAGGAAATATCAAACCTATTTACTCGCTGTGGCCTATTTTTTTATTAACAATAACATTCCTCCATGGATGTCAATAAAGAGGGAGCACATACTGTTGGCAATGATTGTTCCAGGTATTAATTTGTTTAGAATATTTATTTTAACACTGTAACATCTCATTTGTCTTGTTTGTTTCATAATTATGTCTTCTTCTTTTTTGTTTATTAATATATGTTCAATTATATTTTAAAATAATGTCTTATATATCTTTATTTACACATATATGTCGTAATTATGTACTGTATGTTCAATCAAATAGGCAAAAACCAGGTCAAAGATATGAATGTATATATCGAGCCTCTTATCGATGAGTTACTAGATTTGTGGAAGGGCGTCACTATGTATGATATCTCTAGACAAGCAAATGCACAAAGGGAATTTCAATTCCATGCAATGATGTATGGACAATTCACGATGCCCCGGGGCTAACTCATTTCTGTGATATGTTATAATTTTACCCTGCATAATTATACATACATCATTATAAATAATTGATATAAAAATTGATACATCTCTTGCAGGTCTTCAAACAAAGGGTAAATTTGCATGTCCAGTTTGTGGTCCTAAGATGAAATCTCATCGTTCAAGAAGTTTAGGAAAGGAGGTGTTTGATGAGTATAGGCACTTCCTTTCTAAGAACCATAGGTATCAGACTACTAAAAAATATATTTTCAATGGGAAAGAAGAGACTGAATTAAAACCACGAAGAATGACACTTGGTCCATGGAAGAAGCAATATAAAAGATATTCAAATCATTATGGTATGGATAAAATTGTCTATGTATCAATATATACATGAAATGTTTGGAATATTTTATATTTTTATTGCATTTTGATCAATTTACTAATTGACAAGTGTTGTTCTAATATCTTTAATTATGCTTTGTATTGACGATCATGATCAAGGCATCAATAATGAGGTGCTTCCATGAGGAATGAAAACTTATCCCGAGCAATTCAGTAGTCTCCCCTACTATGAGCATCTAGAAATTGTTCATTTGTTTGATACAATGCACATTGGGAAGAACATAACAAAGACCTTATGGCGAATATTAGATGGTAGGAGAGATAAAGAAAAAATTGTCAAGATTTGCAATGACATTAAGGAGGCCAATCATGCAATTGAAAGTATGATTCGTTCAAATAGTGATGGAGACACCCAAAATATCAACACCCTTCCATGGTTATTGAATGAGTATCAAAGCAAATATGTTAAAGAGGTTATTGAGAAAATTAAATTTCCCTCTGGATTTTGTTCAAACATGAAGAATCTCCTAACAAAGAAAGGTGAATTAGGTGGGGTAAAAACTCATGACTGGCATACCTTCATTAAGATAATTATTTTGGTGTATATATTTGTATATTGGTGAAACATGATCTTGTTAGTATTTTTTTTTCTCTACTAATTTTGGAATAAATAATGATTGGTCATTTTTTTTGATACAGTATGTTCTACCCCTATCTCTCTCAGAAAACTTTGACAACAATGTGAAACAAGTTATAAATGATTTGGGAAAATACATGAGGTAAGTGGCGAGTTATATGCAAAGTGTAATTTGTTCATTAATTCATTGTACAACTTATTTTTTACTACATGCATGTGTTTTACTTGTAATGTACTATATACATTTTTGTTGAAACCCGTGATTTGTTTGCATCATCTGTAGATGGTTGTCATCTGAAGAAATAGATCAAGAAGATATAAAGTATTGGAGGAGACAAATTCCTCGTCTAATGTGTGAAATGCAAAAGTATATACCTTCGTCATTTTTCAATGCATAAGAACACTACCTCATACACTAAGTTGAGGAGATTGAGAAGTGTGGACTTGTACACACAAGGTCAATGTGGATGGTTGAGAGGCACTTGAAATCACTCAAGGCTTTGGTCAGACAAAGAGCATATCCAGAGGGTTCTATGGTATATCAAACCATGGTTTATATCACTCAATATAGTCCTCAAATAGTTGCAAGTATTAATGATGTGGATCGCATTTGGGATGTCAACTCCATCAACAAATTTGAAGGGGAGCACCTATTGGGGAAAGGTAGAATGGGGAAAGTGAGATGTAAGTAGATATTGGATATTTATAATACATTTGATTTTTTTGATGTATGTCATACTTATTTAATTTTTAATCATCCTACATAATCCATTATTAATATATATGAAGGTATTCCATGGTAACTAATTGTATGTTAATTGTTTTATTTTAATACAGCTGGTCGAGAGTGAGATGCAATACATCGCTACATTGCAAACAATCTTGATTAGATGAAGGTATGGGTTGAACGATGTAAAAATTATAACAATGGTAGGTTAACATGGGAAGGTGTGTCTACATTGGTCAAAGAAGCTGAACTTAGATGAGATACAAATCTTACTCAAAGGGAGATTGATTTAGCACATGGTTTAAAAGATAAACATGCAAGCATTTTCACCCATGCTACTTAGTTTTTTTTAATATTATATTGATGCATATGACGTTTTTTTCTTTTTCATAATTTGCATAATTTCGAAGTATAAATATGTTTTTGAATTGACAATGTTTTTTTTTTACGTGTCTGGCATATTGTTGTTGAAACACTATAAGGCTATGTGGCGCAATGGTCACAAATTTCGCATCAAAAATTTGGATGAAAAGAGGAAAACTTTTGATAGTGGGATAACATCAGTATTTCATGCTACTAATGTACACTCTAGGATTGACAGACATCCCCGAGAAACTGAAAATCGATACTATGGGTATTTGCATGATATACTTGAGTGTGACTTTAATTCATTCAAATTAGTTATGTTCGACGTCAAATGGTACAGACTCAGAATAAATGAATGTGATCTCGAGAGAACTATTATTCAACATGCTAATGGTTTTAACATAATTTATACAAGGACTAGTAATGTTGAGCCAAGATCATATCACTATGTTCTTCCAAGCCAATGCGAACAAGTATTTTACTCAGAGGTTCTAGGTAGATCGGGTTGGTCATATGTTGTTAGATATGATCCAAGAGGAAGTCTGGTAAAGTATATTGTAGTGGAAGAAGATGATATTGAAGAAGAAGATGACATAGAGGAGCAGTTAGATCATGAATCATACGAAGACATCGAGGAAGTTCAAGCAGATGTGGAAGAAAATGTTCAAAATGAAGATGTTATTGACGATGTGTCAGACGAAGAACTTGAAGAAGTTGACCAAATGTAGGAGACCAAGTTCCTGTTGATGATATGTTTGGAATTGACGACATTGATGATGATGATGTTGATATGGCCAATATTTTGAACATGAACTCCGAACCAGATGATATATATGATGAGTTGGATGAAGAAGAATATTAATGATATCAAAATCTTGAAATGTACGAGGTATGTATTCTTATGTTTTTAGTTGGTTTGTTCTCTTTCATTTACCTTAAATATTTATTTTCTTAGTTTCTATGTTTGATTGTTATTATGTTTCTTTCAAATATTTTATAGTAGATAGATTGGGTAATGAGGAATTGAGAGTGGAATGAGGGGGGGGGGGGCATGTGAGCTTCCACCTTCACGTGGTTGGCATTGTTCAGTAGAGAATATATTATTCTTAAAACCAAGAGAAGCTCAATCAAGTTTATACCATCATCGACGTATTTGTCATTTCCATTCCATGTCAATTTTGAGTGCATTCAAAAACAGTTTGAAAAAATTTCAATGTTGGCCCCATTCATAGGTCACTATTGCCCATGTCTAGTCGCTGCAGTATTATGTCTTTTAGGTATTTCTTTTAAATTATTTCGACATGCACGTTGACGCATCTAGTGCAAGGGCGATAACGTCATTAAACAAATACTTGATAAATTGCACAAGCTTCATCAATTTTTTCTTGTCTTTGTTTTTTGCTCTCATCTAAGTTTTTTGTGCTCCATTCACTAGAGTAGCTCGAAATAATTGATGAAATGTCGGTTGGCGACTTTTTCTTGCCACCAATATCATGGGCCTAATTGGCATGCATGATGTTCATTTTGAACAACATAGGCGATGAGTATAAAAATTAGAAGGACCATGATGTGGATGGGTATGTCGGGAATTCCAGGCACGACAATCTGATAAAGTTCAAATGAAAGTAGGATGAGATCGGAGATGCCGAGTACTAGGTGTTTCCTTAGTCTTTGAGTATGGAAACGCTCCCATATTGTGGAGGCATGCGAACTACTAGTCCATGCCAAATTTGAGTGCATTCAGAAACAGTTTGAAAATTTTTCAATGTTGGCCTTGTTGCCGCCTAAAACACACCTGACCACATATAAGTCTCCCAACCACTATGTGTGTTCTTGAGGGAAACTATGAGTGTAGAACCCACTGTCACCTCGATTCTAAACTCCTCCGTTTAGACCCCAACTCCTAAAGGTCAAGGGGGGTTTTCCCTACTTACTAAGATTGTTTATGAGTTTATTTTAAGAGTTGTAAATTATTCAATGTCCAAATGACGAGCAATCATGCAGGGATGCAATAATTTCAATGACCAACAAACCTTTTGAACAATAAACCAAATATGATTGCAAGAGAGAAATTAAACAATTCACTAACGAGACAAGTGCCTACTTTACTTGGGTTACAGAGTCACGAATATAAATAAAATAAGATCACCAAGGACTCTCAAATGGCATTAAATCATTCACTTATCAAAATATCATATTTAACATTAACTTGTAGTGAATTAATAATTTAACAAATGAAAGATACTTATAACAAGATTGAACCAAAAATCAAAATGCTTTCAAAGTAAAGTACTTGGAAATGAAATAACAATTGTTGTGTTTTGCAAATGGTCCTATAAATTTTAGTTGATTTTAAGTCTCTCTTTATCTTAGGGGATTAATGTTTGTGCAAGAAAACTAATGCTACTCTATGTGTCTACCCCAAAAGGTATCTCTTTTGATTTGAGAGAGATTGTCGGGTGCTCAACAAGATAACACAAGGTTCTCAACTAGCTCCACGGGTGAATCCCAAAACTTGTTGTGTGTTCAACTGGAGGACACAAAGTGCCACGAGGCTCCCAAATAACTCTACCCCACTAACTCCATAGTCCAAGCTTCTTTTTCTTAGTATCTAATCAAGACTAACTTCTGAGTGCCTATTGCACTAGCCAACACAAATCCTTGCCCTTTCTTGTCACCCAAGATCGGTCGAACCAGCAAGGGGAGTGAATACAGGGAAAAAATCGGGGAAAAGTTTATTTTAACCTTAAATAAATAAACAAATGCCAATGTACAATGCAAACCAACGCGATTTTACAAGGGAGGCAAATCCTACTCACTTGTAAGGTGTGGGAAAAATAAAATAAAGCAAAAAAAATTAGAAAGTAAATCTGCTAGCCAACACGATTTTGCATGGATGGGAAGAGCCTCTTCTCATGCACGGTGTGGGAAAACAAAATGCAAGCCAACGCGATTTTACAAGGGTGGTAAAGCCTACTCACTTGTAAGGTGCGGGCAAAATAAATTTTAAAAAAAATAAGCAACTATACTAAACCCAAGCCACTCAACAATTGCTATGCAAAGGTGGCAATGCCTTCTCACTTGCATGAAAAAAGGAAAAATGAAGAACTTTAACTTGAAAAGAAAAACAAGGAATCAAGCCCAAGAGACTCTCTTGGACTTGTTACAATGATAAAGATTTCAACACTTAGTATTATAGAGAAAATGAGAAGGAAGAGAGTTATTTTGACCGTTTTTGCAAGTGGCTTGAAGATGGTAGCTTATAGGTGCCCCTTATGCTTGACTATGGCCAAATTTGAGTACAATAACACCTTAAACTATACGAACTTGCTAAAAACTAGCAATCAATAAACCACAGAAAATGCCCAAAATCACTCTTGGGCAATGTTAGTTGTATGATACAAAATGGTACAAAAAATTCTGAAAAATTTTATGAGTAAATTTGCATAATATAAGAACTTGTAAATGAGATTTAAAATCAGATTTCAATATGGAAAAGTATGCAGAAATAAAATGTAGGAATTTTGAAAGGAATGGAAGAGTTTGTGCTCTTTTCTCTTCAAATGCTTGAAGTAATGAGGTATCCAACCGAAGAGGTCCACTCTTCAACCCAAGTAACCTGCAACTTATGAGATATTTGCTACACAACTAAAAAGAAGGTGAGATCCAAATAATGAGCTAAGAAATCATAAACTTCAACCGAGAAACGCATGAAGTTCTTAACTACAAAACTGAAAATTCACAAAATCTATGGAAAAAATACCACAAATCTTACCAAAGCAAAGAAATTTGCTTGTTTGGCCTCCCCAAACTTGAGTAGCTATGAAGTGTAGAAGCAAACGACCATAGAGAAATACCAACACAAGATCTCCTCCAAAGAATTTTATTAACTAAGCCAAATGGCTGAAAATTACAATGGCCCAAATGGGAGCAAAATGGAAGCAAGAGAGTGAGAAAGAAAAAGAGTGCAAGAGAATGAGAGATTGTAACCCAAATGAGGAGGATGATCCTCCTTAAATAGGAAAAGAGTGAGGGGAGAGTTCCTTTGCATGAATGACATATGTCACTTGGAGAGAAAGGGGGCCCATGGAGGGGGGGTGCACTTCCATGGGTTAAAAATAACAAACAATGGGGGGGGACCCCCCACCCATGTTTTATATTTCATTGTTAGGCCAAGGGGGATGAAACATGAAGGTGGTGCCCCCCCTTTTGGCTTATTTCAATTTATCTCATTTCCCATGGTGAGAGAGGGTTTCCCCTTAGGGAGAAACTTCAAACTTGAAAAACACTTGCTTGGGGGGGCCTTTTGGCCTTTAATTTTACCTTAGGGTCATAATATAACCTTTGGAAACTTAATTTGGCCACCCCAAGTGACTTTAGGCACTTTCCCAAAATTTGCCTTACTAATTATTTGCCAATTTTCCTGATTTCCTTGACTAACTTAGGAAAATGTGTCCAAAACCTTAGCAAGACTTGTCCGAATGAATTCAAAATTTGCCCAAGGGTGTAGGGGGTCTCATGCCATTGATTTTGAGTATCCATACCCCTATTTATGGGCATTAAGTGCCACTTATCCCTCTTTTACATTACAATTTTTGTTTTTTTTATGTTGAGGGACATTTGTTAATTACCAAAAATTAAAAAATCCTAAGTAAAAATTAATGAAATTACGCAAGACTTTGGATAATGTCTAGCATGGTAATATAGAAAATTCCTAGGCCCTAATCACCCCATGGAATCGATCATTAGAATGCCTTTCACCACTTTGGAGGTATTTTTGAGTGAAAAACTCAAATAATTAAAATCACTAAAAATGAATTTTAATTATCCAAGGGAAAAAACACTCGATGAAAGGACTTCCCTAATGATAAAGTAACAAGAAACTAATTTATACAAAAATTGACCCTCATGCTGACATATCATTACAAAATCCCCCGTAGGGGTGCAAGAATTTCATGGAGAGAAGATAAGAAAAAGAGTTGCCACTCTTGAAAAGCTTCATTAGGTACTTCTTTCTCATATTCAAGGCACATTGTACATGTGCATGGTACATGGTTTCCCACCTAGTTGGTTAGGTGGTCAACATGCCCCATTCATAGGTCATTATTGCCCATGTCTAGTCGCTGTAGTACTATGTCTTTAGGTCTTTCTTTTAAAATTATTTCGACAAGCATGTTGACGCATCTAGTGCAAGGGCGATAACGTCGATAAACAAGTACTTGATAAATTGCACAAGCTTCATCAGATATTTCTTGTCTTTGTTTTTTGCTCTCATTTATGTTTTTGCACTCTAGAGTAGCTCGAAATCATTGATGAAATGTCGCATGGTGCCTTCTTCTTGCCACCAATCTCATGGTCCTCATTGGAATGCATGATGTTCATTTTGAATGACATAGGCGATGATTATAAATATCAGCACGACCATGTTGTGGATGGGTACATCGGGAATTCCAGGCACGACAATCTGAGAAAGTTCAAATGAAAGTAGGATGAGACCGGAGATTCCGAGTACTGGTATTTTCCATTGTATTTGAGTCTGGAAACCCTCCCATATTGTGGAGCCATGCGAACCACCAGTCCATGCCAAATTTGAGTGCATTCAGAAACAGTTTGAAAATTTTTCAACGTTGGCCCCATTCACAGGTCACTGTTGACCATGTCTAGTCGCTGCAGTACTGTCTTTTAGGTCTTTCTTTTAAAATTATTTCGACATGCACGTTGACACATCTAGTGCAAGGGAGATAACATCGTTAAACAAGTACTTGATAAATTACACAAGCTTCACCAGATATTTCTTATCTTTGTTTTTGCTCTCATTTAAGTTTCTTGCGCTCCATTCACTAGAGTAATTCAAAATAATTGATGAAATGTCAGTTGGTGCCTTCTTCTTACCACCAATATCATGGGCCTAATTGGAATGCCTAATGTTCATTTTGAATGACATAGGCAATGAGTATACAGATCAACACGACCATGACGTGGATGGGTACGTCGGGAATTCCAGGCACAATAATCCTAGAAAGTCCAAATGAAAGTAGGATGAGATCGGAGATGCCGAGTACTGGGAATTTCCATCATCTTTGAGTTTGGAAACCCTCCCATATTGTGGAGGCATGCGAACCACCAGTCCATGACAAATTTGAGTGAATTTATAAACAATTTGAAATTTTTTCAATGTCGGCCCCATTCACAGGTCACTGTTGTCCACGTCTAGTCGATGAAGTACTATGTCTTTTAGGTCTTTCTTTTAAAATTCTTTCGACATGCACATTGACACATCTAGTGCAAGGACGATAACATTGTTAAACAAGTACATGATAAATTGCACAAGCTTCATCATATTTTTCTTGTCTTTGTTTTTTGCTCTCATCTAAGTTTCTTGCACTCCATTCACTAGAGTAGCTCGAAATCATTGATGAAATGTCGATTGGCACCTTCTTCTTTCCACCAATCTCATGGGCCTAATTGGCATGCATGATGTTCATTTTGAACGACACAGGGTGATGAGTATAAAGATCAACATGACCATGAAGTGGATGGGTATGTCGAGAATTCCAAGCACGAAAATCCGAGAAAGTTCAAATGAAAGTACGATGAGATCGGAGATGTTGAGTACTGGGAGTTTCCGTTGTATTTGAGTATGGAAACCCTCCCATATTGTGGAGGCATGCGAATCACCAGTCCATGCCAAATTTGAGTGCATTCATAAACAGTTTGAAAATTTTTCAATGGTGGCCCCATTCACAGGTCATTGTTGCTCATGTCTAGTTGCTGCAGTACTATGTCTTTTAGGTATTTCTTTTAAAATTCTTTCGACATGCACATTGACACATCTAGTGCAAGGGCGATAAATTTGTTAAACAAGTACTTGATAAATTGCACAAGCTTCATCATATATTTCTTGTCTTTGTTTTTTGCTCTCATCTAAGTTTCTTGCGCTCCATTCACTAGAGTAGCTCGAAATAATTGATGAAATGTCGGCTGACGCCTTCTTCTTGCCACCGATATCATCGGCCTAATTTGCATGCATGATGTTCATTTTCAACAACATTGGTGATGAGCATAAATATCAACACGACCATGACGTGGATGGGTACGTCGAGAATTCTAGGCATGACAATTCGAGAAAGTTCAAATGAAAGTAGGATGAGATCGGAGATGCCGAGTACTGTGCATTTCCGTTGTCTTTGAGTGTGGAAATCCTCCCATATTGTGGAGGCATGCGAACCGCCAGTGCATGCCAAATTTGAGTGCATTCAGAAACAGTTTGAAAAGTTTTCAACGTTCGCCCCATTCACAGGTCACTGTTTCCCATGTCTAGTCGTTGTAGTTCTATGTCTTTTAGGTCTTTCTTTTAAAATTCTTTCGACATGCATGTTGATGCATCTAGTTCAAGGGAGATAACGTCGTCAAACAAGTACTAAATGATAAATTGCACAAGCTTCATCATATTTTTCTTGTCTTTGTTTTTTGCTCTCATCTAAGTTTCTTGTGCTCCATTCATTAGAGTAGCTCGAAATCATTGATGAAATGTCGGTTGGTTCCTTCTTCTAGCCACCAATATCATGGGGCTAATTTGCATGCGTGATGTTCATTATGAACGACATAGGCGGTGAGTATAAAGATCAGCACGACCATGACGTGGATGGGTACGTCGGGAATTCTAGGCACGACAATCCGATAAAGTTCAAATGAAAGTAGGATGAGATAGGAGATACTAAGTACTGAGTGTTTCCGTCGTCTTTGAGTCTGGAAATGCTCCCATATCATGGAGGCATGCGAACTTCTAGTCCATGCCAAATCTGAGTGCATTCATAAACAATTTGAAATTTTTTCAGCATTGGCCCCATTCACAGGTCATTATTGCCCATGTCTATTCATTGCAGTACTATGTCTTTTAGGTATTTCTTTTAAAACTATTTTGACATGCACGTTGACACATCTAGTGCAAGGGAGATAACATCGACAAACAAGTACTTGATAAAATGCACAAGCTTCATCAGATATTTATTGTCTTTTTTTTTTGCTCTCATCTAAGTTTCTTGCGCTCCATTCACTAGAGTAGCTCGAAATCATTGATGAAATGTCAGTTGGCGCCTTCTTGGTTTACACATCCTCTAGTTTCCACATTATCTATTTTTGGTGTCCCACATAGACACATGGATACCATTCAATAAATGTAAAGGTCAGAAGTTGGGTTTGCTCTTACTACCCCATGCCCTTGAAAGTGTAGACAACTTGGATATGTGGCACACATTTTGACTTTGGATCTTGGAATCTTGGTTTATGAAACTGTACTCTAGTTCTCTAAAGTGGTATCAAATATAGTCACTCACCAAATTTCAAGGAAACCCACTTTGGAGACCCTCATCCTGGTTTTCAATATTGAAGTTGTGGCTATAAAGTGGTATATCATACCACTTACAAAAGAAGAATTTTCCACCCAACCTTAGGCACTCTATCACAATTCCATGCTCGAGTTAGGGATCTGAATCCATAAGGCTAAAATCCTACTATTTGCCTCTAATTCCTCCCACTCATCCCAATTCAAGAGCTTCTATACAAGGACTTAAACTACACCTCTTGATAAACACAACAATCCTATTTCATGTAGCCACACTCTTCCCCTTAAACATGCACAACAAAAGGAATGTTATCCCCTTATTTGTTAAATAGTCCCCTAGGCTATCCCCCTTCTCTCCAATGCTCTAATGTAGACTAGCCAAGGAATCTATGATGTTGAGAACTATGGTGGTCAATTGTGAATAAGGGATTCCTTTCTAGTAATCATTCACCCATGATTGTGGTCATGGATTCCATATGGTTATGGAAGAAACTCTTAAATTTTTAGTAGTAAAGGTATGCTAAGAAGTGACAACGTGTCTTCATAAAACACCCACATATTTGTCCTTTGGGACAACTAATCTCAATGTTGGTGATTGATTAATGAGAATAAATAAAGGTTGTAGAAATTAGGATAAAAAATAGGTGGCAATAAAATATCATAATTTCCTCTTAGCCCCCCAAGCCCCCTTTCCTTCCTTACTCTTGGACACCTATCCCCCTTTTATTTTCCTTCTTCATTTGTCGCCATTAGTGATATTTATATTATATTTTCAAAGTAAATATTTACAAACTATTGGTTGTAATTTAATTAGACCACATATGTCAAGGCTTATATCCATTTCATCATTACATTTACACTCATAATGTAGGGGTCGAAATCAAGGTATTACAAGCATGGTTATCTTTATCTGATTTTTCTAATGTAACTAACCATTCTTATAGGGAAATGTTGTTGGGGAGAAGTTTGATTTCTAAGTGGAGGGGGGATCTCACATTTGATAGGTAAACTAGCTATATGCCATAGTAAACATGGAAGGAAAGAATCCTATCAATAGTTTTGATAGTTGTCGTGTAGTTCCATATAGTCAAGAATGACACGTGGTGCCAATTAGTTTCATGTTTGTTTACAATCCTCTAAAGCATGGTTTTGAGCACTTTATTGATGGGTTGTACCTACTTGTTATCTCTAGGATAATAAGGAGTGGAGAACTCATGTGTAGATTGAATCCAACACTTGTAATAGTTCATTCTCAAACTATTTACAGTGGTCAAAAACCAATTACTTAAGTATGTTAAGGTGAGTGATGAAATGGTTGAAGAAGAAGCAAGTAGTCATGGTATAATTCTTATTGAAGGTTGGAATCACTTCATCTCATTTTTGAAATAGTTGACGACTACAATATTGCACTTATGATTGCCATTGGATGCAAGGCACCATTCCATAAATTGATCCCATATTTATAGAAAGGATAAACGATCATACTATGATGCAAATGAGTGGGTACTGCTTAGGTTTTTGACACAAATATTTGGAAATGCATACATCATTAAACTATACATATGTAGTCATAAGAAAGGGAGGCTATTACAAGCATGCATGGAGGATTTCTAGGTAGTAGACCTGCCAGCCAAGTTACCACCACATGACCACTATGGAAATCATTAAGATTGCGTTATGCCTCCTGATCGTGAGATAGACATTAAGAAGAGATGTGGTGTTGACTATATTGATTAAAAATTAAAAATAAAAACAAAAAAAAATTAAAAATTAAAAATTAAAAAAAATTAAAAAAAATTTAAAATGAAAACAAATTAAGAAATAAAAACAAATTTAAAAATTATTATTATACATTATTACATTGTAATATAGATTATTTATATTACAATGTAATATATATATATATATATATATATTACATTGTAATATATATAATATATATTACAATGTAATATATAACATATAATGAAAATACATTGTTATTAATGCAAACAAACGCGACCCGTCTCTGCAACTCATCCCAAACCGGCAAACGCGGCTCGTCTTTGCAACTCCCAAACTGCTTCTTCGCCCCGTCTTTGCAACTCCCAAACCGACGAACGCGGCTCGTCTTTGCAACTCCCAAACTGCTTCTTCGCCCCGTCTTTGCAACTCCCAAACCAACGAATGTCGCCTGTCTCTACAACTCCCAAACCGACGAACCCGCGCCCAGGTTTTTCCATTGTAGACCCGGCTCCAAACTACCAATCGGTGAAACGACGCCACGGGTTTCCATTGCACAAGCACGAGCCAGAGCAGGAGCAAGGGGTTTCGATTGGACGAGCAGGAGCATGATTAGGAGCAGGAGCAATGTCTTTTCAGTATGTGGTCGTCTTTGCTCTAACTGTCCAAATTCATAGAATTAATAACACCCATCAAACTGGGTTGATTGTATGTGGTCGTCTTTTCCATTTTGCACATCGCTGATTGTATTTACTAACACCCATCAAACTGGGTTGATTGTATGTGGCTGCCTTTTTCATTTTACACACCGTTGATTGTATTTACTAACACCCATCAAACTGGGTTGAAGAATGAAAGTAATTTGAATATAATCCTCATGTAGTTTGAATCCATAGTATTTTATTTGTTTTAGTGTAAGGGGCAAGGTTTTTAATATGGGGTGATATATTCAACACACAGAAAATCCTTAAAATCATATGGGTGGGGTATTCTACACACAAGAATCATGCATACGGGGTGGGGGACATCACTGTTGGTAGTGCTAGCGTGAATCCTCCTTCACTAGCCACCTTCTATTAGAGCAACTAATGAAGTTGCAACAGCAACGCCATGATCCTTCTACTTTTTTGTGATAGTCCCTCTTGATCTAGGGTAGTAGTGCGGGTACCTCTGCACTGTAGAGAACTCGAAAAGCTATGGGTCGTGTGACTACTAGATGCATTGGCAGTGGGAGGAGGGGGCTGCAGGGCCTACCCCGTCACCGATTCATACACCCTCCTATTTATTATAAGGGGAATTTTTATCCTCTACATCTTAGAGTAATATTATTCAGTAGATTCCAATGTAATTTCCCTCTATATGTTAAGTAAAAGTTTATTTATTGAGGGCTCGCTCGGCGGGACCTTCTTCCCTAGAAACCACTGCCGACAGTGCTCTCTTCCCTTCTTTCTTTTTAGATTCCTCTGCTGCCTGGTCCCATTGCTTAATGGCCCTCTCCATACGTTGAGGCATCAACATGAACTCTATCTAATGTAAACATTGTGTAGGTTATTTAAAGTATGAGGATATACTCTTTCTAGAAGCAAATAAGAATAGGAAAGGAATCGCTACTAACATATCCTATATCCTCCTATACTACAAAATTTAGTCCCTTTACTCACCATACCTATAGTATTTAATTACTAAACTACAAACCTTTTAACTCCTAGAATAAGATAGGGAGTATAATAAGTAGTTGGAATAGGAAGTCTCATTATGTAGACATAGATGGAATGGAATAGAAATAAGATAGTCTATAAAGTAAAGCAGAGTTAGGGCAACCTTATCTCTTTTATTGCTAGAGATAGTAATTAGGGACTCTTTGTTTAAGTATGTAGGAATTAGTATGGAAATATTTATCTGTCTTAGTATTCCTTTTCAGTATTAGATTAGTTTCTAAGTCTACTATTTGTAGGTCTAATAGGATGCTTATATATTGGTAGATTGTTACTAAGGATTTTTCAACATGAAAAAATGGATAAGTAACTGGGATCTTTATCCTCTCTATTCTTCCTTCTTTTTATTAGCAAAGTAGAGTATAAAGTGATTAGATAGGTTCTTTTTTAGTAGTAGGAAGGTAATAAGAGTCTTTATGTCTTCTAAGATATTGGTGAGAGGTTATATATATATATGATATTGTTGGTCTATTAGTAGGGTTGATGTCTTGGGTTCTCTTTCCTCTATTTGTTGGTTTATATATTTAAGAAGAGTAATTGGATTATGTTCTCTTCCTCAGCCTTTCTAGATTTGAGGTTTTATATTTGTTAGATAGATACAGTATTAGGAGTTTAGCTTATTTAGTTTCTATAAAGGAGATAAATAGGCACTTGATTCTATTTATAGTAGTGAGTCTAGGCTCCTAGCTTTCTTTCTTCTGTATTCATTAGTTAGGAAGGTTGAATAAGAAATAAATAAGAATATAGCTTGAGTATTAATTCCTTAATATAGAGTCTCTAATTCTTTCTAGATATTTGAAAGTATTCTTGAAAAGGTTTGTAGAGTTTCTATAGTTAGGAGTGAAGAATAACTCTGACTAGTTTCTATAGTTAGGAAATAGAAAGCATTTTTTATATTCAGTATATCGAAGATATTTAAAGTAGTAAGTGTATGATATCTATAGTATGCTTAGGTATAGAGAAAGGATTAGTGACTATTCAGTGAAGTAATAGACTCTTTAATAACTAGTAAGTATGCTTGGGTAGAAATAATCCTAGGAACTAGTATATAGCTTTTGTAGAGAGAGATTGGAAATGTAGAGTTGGTTTACGAAGAGGAATCAAGTTGCTTTAGCTATGAATGAGTACAAATAAAGTATCTTAGGAGTTGAGTCTCTTTAGTAGATAGTAAGGAGATTGAAAGGATGAATATGAGATCCTAAGTCTCTCAATTAGCAGGATAGAATAGAGAGTATTATAGTCTAGAGTAGGTTGATCTATTCTATAGGAGGTCTTAGATAGTTGGAATTCCAGGCTATAAATAATAGGTCTATTATATTATAATAATGACTTTCTATTTCTTCTATTAGTATGAAATTGAGATATTAAATAGAAGGATCGACAGATACTTACCTTAACGTCGTAAGGGTAAGGAATTATTGTTTATTAATTTAAATGTATGAGCAAGTAGGAATTAGATCCTTATAGTGGCTTTCTATGTTAGATAGAAATATATTATATTGTTGGTATGGCTTGATGTAATCTTTAGGAAGAGTAGGAATTAGGTCCTATGTGTTATCTTTCTATCTGAAAGAGTAGGAATTATATCTTCTATTGTAGGTTGATATATTTGATAGGCGTAGACAGAAAGATAAACACTTGAGATACCACAAGATAAGCACTCTACTATGATCTCAACAATGTAACCCTCTAAAAAATCTCAGCCCTTTTTATCCTTACAAGAAATATCAAAGCATATAGGAAGAAGCTACTAACTAATACCTACTACTCTCTATTGTAGAAGAAGGAATCCTTATATTTCTTGTAGAATAAGCTGGGGGTGAGGATAGAACCTCCCCAACTCATAAACTAGATATTATAATGATCCATTATACCTCATAACAATAGCCTTTAAACCCCACCTGTAGTACCTTTACCTTAAGCATGCCTTACTGTAGCTTGGGTTTTCATCCAAGCTTGTGCAAATGAGCACCTACTAACTTCGTAGTAGCAATTTCGATAAAACAGTAAAAACTAATGTAAAAAGTAAGAAATTAATCTAACATGTGCAAGAAAGTAAATTTAGATCAAGAACAGTAAAAAACTAGATCCATGAGAGAAACAATAAAAAACTTGATATTTTATATTAATGAGCAAACAAAGGTTGGCAATGGTTTACCTCAAGGGTGAGGTTGCTGGAATTTTTGCAGCAGTACAGGAGTAGTGCTCCAGTGCTCCAATGGTCTCTCTCTTCTCCAAGATGCTTCAAGGGTGGGCCAAAGGTTCACTCTTAATGAAGAACTTCAAGCTCAAAAGGGATGGGCTAAGCTCAAGAGTAATTTTGGCAGCATGAGGATATGATGAATGTGAATGAATAATGGGGAGCCTCTATCACTTTTTTATAGCTTTTGGGTGATGGAAAATACAACCATGGTTTAAGGTAACCAATGGTATTGGTAAAAATGGTTTAGGTTTTCTTTTCCTCTTTTTCCCTCTTTTTTCCTTTTTTGAATATATTTTTGAATTTTATTTATTCCCTTTTAATTGATTTTTGGGAATTTTGGACCCCTTTGGAGGGTTTTTTGTATTTTTTGAGGAAAATTAAATATTTTGAGGAGAAAAATGTGGATTTTGGCCTTTTTTGGTGACCATTTGAGGGTTTTAGAGGTTTTAGAGGCTAAAATGGTAGGAAAAGTGTACAAATGGGTCACGTGAATAGGGAAATGAGCTAGTGAGCACTTTTTGGGTGTTAACAGATTGCCCCATGATGTGTGAGGGCAGGAGCTCATCGTATGGTCGACAGACATCATAGTTCTTCTGTCTTTTTCTTGGGGTTTGGAGGAGAGAAGAGACCGATTGGAGACTGGAACAACGGTCCCATACAAACTGCAAAAACTGAAAATACATGGCCTCAAGATGAATGAGGAATAATCTCTGATAATGGACGAGGCAGACATACCCATGCTTGTATCAAGACATATAAATAATAATGAGGCCCAAAAAAGGGGACCTAAACAATACATGGAGAACTGCTCTGTACATCATAATGGTCCAGAGGGGACATAAAGTTGGGACATACTCATGTTCAATACCATCACTGACCTGAAGAACTGATATACTGGAAAAAAGCGACAGTCGTTCTGAATGTTGTGTCAGAAGGACTGATGAACTGCTGGATATGAAGGTTTCCAACAACTGGATTGATTCAATAACTTGTGAGTCCGAATCTCAAGGGTACACTAAACTGTATCTGAATTGTGTACTCGAAGAAGTATACAACTGGGGTACTTTTGACTACTATTGCTAAGCGTAGCCCAGATATCTGCAGGAACAAGTAACTGGTTGTTCTTAAAGTAGACTCACCAATGTGCTAGAGTCAGGTGACATCCGAGGTCTTTGACTAATAACTGAACGGATCGATACCCTGTATGAATCTCAACGATGCGATCAAGGTGTTGACGTCGAGTATGTGAGAAACAATCATTTGGAGAGGCACTAAGGACTCCTTTCAAAATGATCCGTAGGCACACACCACTAATGGTAATGAGTCCAAGGCATAGGGACCTCTGGGTCTATCCTCTGGAATAGATTGGTTGGCATCGACAGAGGGAGACCTGCAACTACCAAGGCGATGATGTTTCCTTGATAGGAGCGCGAGGTGTACAACCAAAGTGTGATAGTACTGATGGTGGGATTGACCTACTATTGGGATGGAGAATAACTGTGGTTGTAGAGTGGGGGGGGGGGAACTCAAACTTCCTTTGCTCAGAGCATGATGACATGGATGACCTGGCAGCATATGAAACTAATTTTAGGTATGGGGACCATAGCTTAAGGGATCAGGGGTATGTACTGCAATGGGAGAGACTTAGGAGGACAAACTGATGTATGGTATCCAGAAACTCTCAAGGTGGCATATCACAGAATGCTCTGAACAAAGGCGACCGAATTGGGGAAGCTACCATAATAGTGTGATTATATATGCTTTGTTGTGGCGCCGAGATGCACCGTTGGGGCTTTCTTCATGGTAACTTTAAGGAGCTCAAAGAAGGGATAAAAGTGTGCTCAACAATGGTACTGTTGTGTGGATTTGTACGAGCCCAGGACAGTTCATGCTCGTGGTTGCTTTCAATTTTAGAGAGTCTGGAAGCAGTAAGTAGACTCCAAGGGGGTTCTTTTTCGTGTGTTAGTCTCCAAGGCCCAAAAAAGCATAAAATGATGCAATGAAGAACTCTTCTAGCTGATGTGACTAGAGTATTCCTTTTTCGTAATTAGTCTACAAGGTCCGGAAAAGGGGTAAACTTATACTAGGTAGACGCCCTTTCAGATACTTTTAGCGAGCATGAAAGGAATCAAGATTGCTCGTTGATTTTTTCATTGTTTTAGGAGTTAGAAAAGAGCTTAACAAAAACTCCCTAAGTGCCTTTTTCGTAAAGGAATTGATTGGCTTGAAAAAGGGATAAAATCATACCAAACAAAAGTAATGGTGAAGCAAGGAGGAAGTGTTCAATCAAGGGACAAGTATGGGGATCAAGCACAGTGATAGAGGGATCAAGGACAATGATAGGGGGAACACTAATGGGGCCTCCTTGTGGGCTGATGAATGATATCCAAACAACGCCATAATTACAATATGGATGGAGTGAAGGGCTCATATATAAGTTGTGATGCACAAATTTTGTAAAATCCTACAGCTATCGATGTGGCACGCAAATCTAGGCGACAAGGTGTGAGGACACAATGTCAAAAAGGGTTTCTGGTGAGAGCGAGAAATGATCTCAAGCATCATCACAAGCATCGAAAACTGAATCCGGTGATATAAAATTCATAAAAAATAGACAATGACCAATGTGGCACGCAAATCGAGGCGACAACGGGCATGTGAAAAAGATACCTGAAAAATCTGGTGGTGAGAGTGAGAAATGATCTCAAGCATCATCACGAATGTGGAAAATTGAATCCGACGATATAATATTCGTAAAAAATGGACGACAACCAATTTGGCACACAAACCGAGGTGACGAGGGACGTGTGAAAAAATGCCCGAAAAAGGGGCCGATGAAATTGAAAAATTGACTAGACGACCGTGAAGTTCTCGCTGCGTTGAATCCAATGGTATCAACGGTTTGGAAAACGGACATCATATGGCTTTGGAATGGTTGACTGAAAATGGGTCAAATGTCTATAAATAACAAGTGGACCCATAGTGACACGTGTCATTTGCACTATTTAGTTTGACAGGAGATTTGAGTTAGCCAGAGCTATTTTTTCATTTGCGGGAGAACCAACCATTGGATTTTCTTTCCGTGAGTTCCAGGTAAGCCTATTGGCCCTAAGCTTTAACTTTATTCAATTTCGGGGGGGAATTGGGTCCTTGGGGGCGGTGCATTGGTCACGTTGGGTGACCAATGGGGTAAATCGCGACGTCTGAGGTTTTTTGCGCGATCTGGATTGCGACTGTGGTCCCCACAGTCACGTTTTGGATCGCGACTGTGGTCTCCACAATCGCGATTTGGATCGCGACTATGGATTCCACAATCACGATTTTAGATCGCGGCTGTGGGCCCCACGGCTGCGATCTGGATCGTTACTGGGGAGAATTTTTTGGTTGTTTCTAATTAAAATTTTCTTGTGTGTTTTCCAGGATGCTCAGGATACCGAGGGTATCGTGGAGGGAGAGGGAGATGCTGGATGATCTGATGCAGATCATCCATGAGGACCATCATGCACAGGCTGCTTTGGCATTGGGAAGACTGCTAAAGTTCGCCCAGGTTCCCCTTATTCGTTCAGCACATTTTTTGCTGAACAAGTTGATCGGGTTCTGGTACCCGTCCATTCAGGTCTTCATGGTTCAAGGTGAGAGGTTGGATCTCACCTTGACGGATGTTTACTTCTTGACTGGATTGCCCCGCTTAGGTGTGATAGGGGACACTCAGCCTAGGATACCAGGGGATGTTGAGATAAAGGAGCTACTGGAGAGATTTTTCCGTCCGGGGTCTCGTGTGCATGCGAATGTACTGTTAGTTCGTGATTTGCGGGATCCAGCGACACAAGTAGTTTCGGCTTGCGTACTACGAGTACTTGGATCACGGGCGCCTCACCTATTGTCGGGGGGGAAGATGTTGTTGGTTCATTGGGTTATGACTAGGACATACTATGCCTGGGGGCAGATGTTTCTTGCCTATGTTCAGCATGAGTTGAACAAGGTGAGTCAGTTGGGGGGGGAGTTTAGCTATGCTTCGTTTCTATGTTGTTTCTTTTTTGAGCGGGTGCCTACATTACGGCCCCGTGTGCCAGTTCGGGATGGTGGGATGAGTGAGCCGTGGATGGTGCGGTGGGGAGAGATGATGTGCCGCAGTGGTGGCGGGGCAGTTGGACAGTTCTTTAATTCAAAGATGTATCGGCAGTGGGAGAAGATGCCTGTTCTGTTCGATGATTATCCATAACAGGCTATGGATTACCGGGGGGATATTGAGATGCCATGAGCTCCAGGACAGGCTTGGGGAACATATGGTACATATTTGTTTTTGTTTTCTCTTTTAGCATATCATGTTTGTATTTGTTTGTTATGATGATAGCTAGAGGTGTTTTTATGATGTTGACATATTCGAGTGTTGGTTATTGCAGATGTGGGTCCCAGGCCTCCACCGAGGCTTCAGGTCCGCAGAGGTCATGTGGTGGTGGCACCTCCACCACCTGTGCGAAGAGCCGTATGCCGTCGGGGCAATGATGTGGGGGTAGAGGACATACGGTCTACCATCGATCAACTATTGGATGGTGTGGTAGATGATGGTTGGAGGGAGTTGGATCAGTAGGTGTTAGACCTATGTTTCGACGTTCCATGTGAGTGGAGATCGATTTTGAGGCGGATTGCTGTGTTGGCAGTGGAGAGGAGGGATAGGGACGCCGAGGATCCAGAGGAAGAGGATCCCGAGTAGGAGGCAGGCCGTGATGACGAGGACTAGATTGTTCATTACCTGCCCCCAAATGCTGATGAGCATATGGGGATTTTTTTGTGGATATGTATTATGTACGGCTGATGTATTTTTTGTATATTTGGGTGTTGAGGGCACTCTTGACATTATGACTATATGATATATATATTTATGCACATGGATACATTTTTTGATGATACAGTCATGTATGCACATGGATGCACATGTCATTGTTTTTATGTTTTGTTGCACGTGGATGCAATTGTTTATGTTTATGTATGCTCGTGGAGGCACATTCTATGCACGTGGATGCAATATTATGTTTTTGTATGCCCGTGGAGGTACATTCTATGCACGTGGATTCAATATTATGATGGATTCTTTTGTTTGTTTCTATGGTTTTTTTATGCCTATATGATGTTATGTTGATGTATGTTTGATGTCCTACATGGTTTGGTTGACGTGCCAATCTAGAATGTTGTTAGCCATTTGGTCTGCTACACTGTTGAGATTTCTTGGGACATGAGTGAATGAAATGGATTCAAATTGTCTAATCATTTGTTTAGTGCATAGGAATTTTCTAAAGAGGCAAGGATCGCGTACCTGGTAACAATTGTTGAGGTAGGAAATAAGAAGCTGGGAGTCGAGGAAGACATGAAGGTGACTTATGCCCATCTGGAGGGCAGCGGTCAGGAGACTGGTCACAGCATCGTGCCATGCCTGGTTATTTGTAGCAGCACCTATACACACTCCGTTGAGGTCAATCAACTCATGTGAGGGGGAATAGAGTACCTAAGCTACAGAGGTGAGATTTGGAGACCAGCGAATTGCAACGTCGGCAAAGCCAACATAGTAAAGTGGAACACGATCCATCTATGGTCATGCAAGAAAAAAATGTAAGATTTTTGAAAGTTGACAGTTAAAAAAGAATTAAAACTGTACAATATGGACTGTGGTGTCCAAAATATGTTATGGGTAAAAGCGTTTGAGGTACAACCCATTACGAGGGTTGCGCAGGGGGTTACCTTCTGAGTCGGTCAGAATGTATGCCCCATGTCCGAGGCAAGTGTGTATGATGTATGGGCCTTGCCACATGGATTCAAATTTTTCTTTGCCCGTTTTGTCATGGGATTTATTGTAAACGAGTACAAGGTCTCCTTCACGGAAGGCTCTTGGGTGAACGTGCTTATCATAGCCGGCTTTGGAGTGGTTTTTTGCGGCTTCAATAGTTTGGAGGGCTGCTCAACGATCCTCATTAGCTTGTTCCAATAGGAGTAAGCATTGTTCGAGCGGTGAGGTATCTGGGAGGAGTTCGATAGCGATATGCAATGTTGGGATCTGACACTCAATAGGAAGGACAAATTCCACATCGTGAAGCAAATGGAAAGGGCTAAAACCAGTGGCAGTTTTAGTGGAGGTTCGGTAATCCCACAGTGCGGGAAAAAGAATATGATGCCAATTGGGCTTATGTTGGTCAACAGTGCGCTGGAGGATTGTCTTCAAAATTTTGTTAATGGCTTCGACTTGGACGTTCCCTTGGGGGTAGTAGGGGGAGGCGTATTGATGTTCAAATTTGAGGAGAGTTGACAATTCTCGCCATATAGAGTCCTCGAAATGAGAACCATGGTCTGAGACGAGTTGCTTAGGTACTCCAAAACGAGAAATAACATGGTTGAAGAAGAAGCGGGCTGTAGTGTCGGCTGTGTAGTTGAAAGTAGGCATGGCTTCTGCCCATTTGGTAAAGTAATCGACGTCCAAAATGATGTATTTATGGCTGCTAGCTGATGCAGGATTACACTCCATGAAGTCGATGGCCTATTTGCAAAAAGGATCAACGGTGACGACTAAATGAAGGGGGGTGGGGGGTGTTCTTGCCTTGGGGGCAAAGAGCTGGCAATTTTGGCAATGTTTGACCACTGTGATGCAATCATTAAATAGTGAGGGGCAAAAATACCCTGCATGGATCACCTTTTGGGCGGTGGCCATTCCCAAAAAATGGTCACCGTAGGCACCGCTGTGACAATCATTGAGAACTTGTTCTGCTTCTTCTCGTGAAAGGCAACGTCGTAAGATGGTGTCGACACCGCGTCGATATAGGACATTGCCTAGGAGGTGATAACGGGAAGCATGGTGATGGATGCGTTGACGTCCGTCACTTTTGACATCAAGTCGAAACTTTTGTGTGTGGAGGTAAACCAAAATGTCGCCATACCAAGTGTAATCTGACGAGATGATGAACAAATGGTCGTCAGTTAGATTAGTATTGACCGCGGGTGATGACGATATTGATGGTAGGCCTGTGATGAGTTGAGGAAGTGCAAGTGCTTTTCTACTCTTAGGGGTTGTGAAAGTTAGGTCATACTCTTGTAAGATAATAACCCATTTAGTGATGCGGCCTTGCAGAAGGTGACAGTTCAAGAGATAGACCATGGGGTTGGAGTTCGCGACAACTTTAGTGTGGCTCATGAGGATGTAATTTCGCAACTTCTGCACTAAAAAGATGTCGGCGAGGGCCAGTTTCTCTTCGTATGGGAAACGTAGTGGTGGGCCAGATAAGGTTTGGCTCACATAATAAATGACATGCTCTTGACAAGCAGGGTATTTTTGAATGAGAACTCTAGAAACGACAGTTAGATGCCGAAATGTAAAGGATGAAGTATTTAGAGAAATCCGGAGGGGAGATCAAAGGGGCATTGGTGAGAGCTTTCTTCAGGTCACCAAAATCTCCTTGCGCTTGGTCGTCCCACACAAAATGGATGTGGGTACGGAGCAAATGATGGAAACCATGAACCGTCGTGGCATAATCTGGGACGAAACGGAGAAGGAAATTTGCCTTCCTCTGAAATCTCTGTAACTGTCAAAGCGTACGTGGTGATGGGAGGTCTAAGATGGCTTGGACCTTTAATGGATCGACTACGATACCTTTATGTGATATGATGAAGCCCAACAACCGGCCTGCTGGAATGCAAAATACACACTTGAGTGGGTTCAAGTGGATTTTATATTTGCGACAACGCATGAAGACTTGTTGGAGGTCGTTTAGATGATCGAACCATTTTTTCGATCGGGCCGTGAGGTTGTCCAGGTAAACCAAGATAATGTTAACCAAGTCATGAAAACAATAGGTCATGGCCCGCTGAAAGGTTGCTCCAGCGTTTTTAAGACCGAAAGGCATAACATGGTAAGCAAAAGTGCCCCATGGGGTAGTGAAGGAAGTCTTGTACTGATTTTCTTTGTGGATGTGAATTTGGTTATACCCAGAGAAACCATCCATGAAAGATAGTATCTCATGCCCCACACATGCATCGATAAGCTGGTCGATAAATGGTGTGGGGAAGTTGTCTTTGGGAAAAGCTTGGTTTAGGTCATGGAAGTCAGTACAGACAGATAATGCCTTGCTTCTTGTTAACTGGTACTGGGTTAGAAACCCAGGTGGTGTAGGCGATGGGGTAAATGAACCTAGCTGTACGAAGCTTCTCAATTTCCGCTTTGACGGTGGGATGCTTGGATGGATGGATGGGTCGTTGTTTTTGGTGAACGGGTGGTACGTTGGGCCAAGTGTCAATGTGGTGTTCTACTATAGCAGGGTCAAGACCTGGCATCTCGGTGTAGGACCATGCAAAGACGTCGTGAAAATATTGGAAGAGCTTCTTGTAAGCTTGGGCTTCATCCTCGGTGCATGATGCGCCCAAAGAAATGAGTTCGAGTGTTCTGGGCGTGGTAGAGATGTCAACTTTAATGATGGGTGAAATATTGGCCATATGCCTTCCTCAAAGGCATCAGGAGCTGGGATTGGATATTTAAACCAGTCAACCTTGGTGGGAAGGAAATCTTTCGATTCAACGGAGAATTGATTTTCCGTGTAGGAGGTAGATGCCTCAGGGATGAAATATGATCGATGGTGCATATCATCCCAGGGGTAGTCAGGTGCGGTAAGTCGTTCGAGTATTTCTTTGTCACTGCAAAAGCATTGTGTTGTCAAATCGGTTGACTGTGGTGCACTGGTGGACTAGATCATATAAATTGTATTAATTTCTTTCGAGGAGGAATATGTTGGGGGATATATTTCCTCAATAAGAGGAGGGGATGTCTCTAGGTCGACATTATTCAGTTCGTATAGAGCTGCTCTATAATCTGGGAGATCAGGGTAGTGATGTGAGTAATGGCCGTAAATGTCGCATATTGCATAAGGGTGATTGGTACGCAGGGATTTATCGCGAGGTTGAGGGGTGATGTTAAGTTTCACAACTGGGATGTTAGCATCGTCATCTAACATTTGCATGTGTTCCTGAAGTGCTAGTAATTGTGGACATTGATGGGTAGCATGGCCTAGATCGTCGCACAAAGAGAATTTGGGGGGAGCACGAAATGTCATGGGGTTGTTTGCTTGCTTTGGGGTAGGTGGCGTGGTGTGGGTTGCAGGTGAAGCAGTGTAGGTTTGTGGGCCTCTGCCCCCTGTGTGATGTGGCCGGGGTGCATTACTAGATGTTGATGCGGTTCTCACCCCTGGAGGTGGTCGGTTTGTCATAGTGATAGGTTGGACAACTTGTAAAATGACAGTTGGTGTTGGGGGAGGATTTGGGGCGGGCATGTACCACATAGGTAGTCCTAAAGTTAACCCTGGAATATTGAGCGTAGCCATTACTGGGGTGCTGACTGCTCTTGAAGGAGGAAATAGAAACGAGATAGTGTGAATGGGTGTGGCTCCGACATGACTTGGCATTGAGGGTGGTTATGGCAGTAAAGGGGGCTGTTGGTTAGGTGCATGTGTATTGTGCGAGAGGGTGCACAAATCAGATATCTCGACTGTCTACAAAGGTGGTGGAATGGATTGGAATGTGGAAGTCATGGGTGTATCTAAGTATATCCAGGGTCCGATTATGGAGACAAACGATGTGGGTGCGCTCTGAACGGGTTTTTCAATCATAGGTAGAACATTTTTAGGTGCGGCGGGGGCGTTAGGATCATAGTATGTCAGTTGATCAATTTTGACTACACGTCCCTCATGGGGGAACATCATAGTGTGGAAGATGGATGAAGCGACCGCTTTCATGGCATACATGTAACTTCGTCCGAGTAAGAAGTTGTAATCAAGCTGGGCATTGATGACCTCTATGTCTATAAGTATAGTCTTTCCACCTAATTGGACGGGCACGTTAGCCAAAAGGCCTTGCGGTTGAGCTGAAAGGTCATCGTAAGCTCGTAATGCGGTAGTGGATGGCTGTAGTGTAGGAGATCTGAGCTTCTGCCAAACAATGTAGACATTACGCAAGTGGAGGCACCTTCACCGATGATGCATCGATGAATGACAAGGTTTCGAATGGATACATAAACCTAAAATGCTAATGTCGAAGGAAAACGTGGTTCGGCTTGGTCCAAGTCGAATGCCATCATTCGTGAATCGTTAGGGTCTATCGCACCAATGGCGGATAACAATATTTTCCTCTATGCAGGACAGTTTTTTATGACTTCCAGGGCAGACATAACAGCGGGGGACTGGGCTAAGTCATCCATAATGTTATAATTTGAGGTTGCACGAGCGTTAGGATTATTGTTGATCCGTCATAGGGGGAGGAGAGGGGATTTAGGACCCCCTTCCAACGGTATAGTAGGTATATGTAATGGTTGATCAGTTGGAAGGGTGGTAGTAGCTGGATCAACGAGCATGGCCTCAGGGGTGGGGCCATATTGGTTTCGACGTGTTTGGAGGTGGACATCAGCTGATGACATCATTAATAGATGGTGAGTACCTGAATCCGTGTGTTGGTAATCAGTTGTAGCATAAGTGATTTGTTGTTGTGGTGCCATGGATCCTTGTGGGGGATCCATTGGACGGGTGTTCACTACTCCTTGGGTGGTAAAGGATTCTGTAATACCATGGGTTGCGGTTGAGGAGGTGGCACTGGCTGTGCCACGTGCCCTTGGCGTTGGGCGTCATCAGTCCAAAGTTGGCACGCTCGCTCCAAATGGGGGCATGAGTGTGTGTAATGGCCATATACCCCACATATGGAACACAGATGGTTTGTTCTTAAATTAGTATTTTTACCCTGTTTCAATGGACGATCATGGTTTTGGTTGGCGGGAGTAGCATTATTGTTGTTTGGAGGATTAGGTTGCTGACCACCTTGGTTTTGACGTTGATTTTTCCCGCGGTTCTGTTGACCCCCTTGATTGCGTTGGTTGTTCTGGTTTTGGGGCTAGTTTTGCTATGCATACACTTTCCCTTGAGAATTAGGGGGATTTTGAGGTTGCACAGGTGCTGGAGCAGGCTGCGGTCGATAATAAGCTAGTGGGGCTGGAGGTGGTCCAGGTGCTGATTGTGGTTGTTGGTAAGTCTGAGTGACTAGAGGTTGTGGTGTTGCAGGTGCTACTTGTGGAGGGTAATAAGCCAATTGGGCTTGTGAGTGAACAAGAGCATGAGTGGCATGTTGGTGATAATATGTAGGAGGTGCGTAAGCTGACGGCATGTGCCCATAACACTGTGGTGGACATGAGGGTCCATGAGTGTGGTTAGAGTGTGCCATGAGAGCATACGAGGTTGTATCTCCGGAGTGAGATGTGGCCCGCGAAAGGTCGGGGCCAATATTATTAGGCATAATTGAAAAGGGTTGGTTGTGTGATACAACATGACCAATGATACCATCGATAGCATGGGATGCCCCCGTCACGTCATTCCGGGATGGGTCGTCACGGGGGGCGTCAGGTAAGATGGTGTACAAATAGCCAGACTGGGCGTAGATAAGATCAAATTGTTGGGCTTTGAGAATGGCTTCTTCTTCCGACTGGGGTCGTTCAAACGCCACATCTTTGGCTATGGCTGGAAGGAGATATTTTAGGAACCAATATAGGAAAATACGGTCATCCAACTTGATCTTGCATAAACTACGGTGTTTACGCCACTCATGAATGTGATCAATGATGTGGGTAGCTGTGTTCTGCCTGCAAGACAAGAGGATTTATACTCCCGCGTCATAACGAATGGGTAGCTGAAAGAACTGCAGAAAGGTCGAGGCAAGGGATGTGAAAGTGGGGTGGGTCCCGTGAGGCTGCTCGATATACCACTTGGCTGCTGAGCCAGTGAAAGTCCTTTGCAACAAGCGCAGGAGAATGGAGTCATCTACTATGGAGTTAGAGGAACACCATAGATGAAAGACATAATGTGATTTTGGGGATCCTCACCAGCCTTCCCCTCAAACTTAGGGATGTCTGATGGGAGTTTGGTAGGCATGTGAGGCCAAGTAGGATCATGTCTAATGGGATCGTTTGTTAATCTTTCCAGGTATGGTAGGTTGAGACTAGCCATAAATGGAAAACTGGAAGAAGAGTGTGACATGGTCACCGGGGCGTATGTGCTGGTGGTAGCATTGTTGATCAGGCCATTGCCCCCAAAGGGAATATTAGCCGTGAGGGGGATGTGACCCCCAAATAGAGGTGTTGGGTTGGCATGAGAGGGGCCTGTGCCTCCAAGTATAACGTGAGTTACATATGGGTTCAGATTGGGTCCAGTAGCTATTGGAATCTGATTTGTGACGGGAATGGTAGGTGTGGGTCCCATTGAGGGCATACCTAGGGTAGGTGTGGGTCCCATTGAGGGAATACCTAGGGTAGTTTTTGTAGTGGTGGCTAATGTGGTGGTAGATGCTCCACCAGCTGTCCCTGTAAAGAAGGGGTTGGAAGTCATGCCAGCCATGGGGTTAGTCGGTACTGTGTATGTAGGGTTTTCTGATTCTCCCTCAGAGTTAGATGTGAAATAAGGGGCGTCGAAGTTGGGTGAGGAAGCTCTACGCTGGTGACGAGTGGAGTCAAGTGATAAGGCTCTACGTCTGTGATGAGTGGTGTCAAGTGAACTGTACTGTGGGGGTTCACCCCGAAAGCGCTGAGAATGTCTCGGGGACTCAATGGTGACAGGCGGCTAGTAAAACTAGTAGGTAGTGGTGAGTGAAAAGCCCAAACCCTAATGAAATCGAGTGTGAAGAAGGGGAGCGCAAAAAATATGGCACTCAGGCCCACAACAAACTCAAAACACTCACAGTAACAACTTTGCTACTGTAAGCGGAGTGATAAAAAAGTGTGGTTAGAAAACCAACAAGCAAACGACTCCTAGAATAAAAAATGGTGTACTCGCTAAACCAAGGGGAGGTAAGAGAGCATGCAAACGCCTAACTAAAAGGTATGTTGGATCAAACTAGACGTATCCTCTGCAAGGTGATGAAATCCAAGTCAGACAATACGACAAGTAGAACCAAATGGATAAATGTCCCCCTACCGGGAGGGACAGTGGGTAAAAGAATCCTAGAAGAATGGCTACTGAGATACCCCATTCATGACACGTCCAGAAAGGTAAATCCACAGCTCCTGTTCTATTGCTGTTGTACTCCCATAAGGGTGGTACAACTAGAACAATGAGTAGGTAGCCTTTGGTTACTGAATGGATTGCGGTATTCCTCTTAGGCCTCCGGAACCAGTCTTGCTACTTCGACCCTCCTAAGGGAGAGGCCTTTCCGACAAATTGGTGTATAACCGTGTCAACAAATACTAAGGGATTTTGGTACCCTAATAGACAACAACTATGTCTCAAGTGAAAGTGAGTGAGGGGTGTTATTTGGATGCCCATCCCCTCAATCCTACATAACTACAATCTTCTTTTAATTCTCCCCAAGTGGGGTTAGAAGGTTGGTTGAGTTAAATATATTTTAAGGCTCACTTGGATTAATGGTGACAGAGTGTGTGTAAGTGTAATTATGTACCAAATAGAATGCCTAGAATGCCTCGCTTGGGTGAATATTTATCAAATTAAAATGTCGATTTCAACTTGCAAATATGAAAATTTAACTGTAAATGCTTAACAATTTTCTTTTCAATAAAAATACTGAAAAATATCCAAAATTGTACAGTAAAGCAAATAACAGAAAAAGTAAATGAATATCTAGGGCTACAAGTAAAACAGTAGGCTGTCAAGGTGCAGGGGAGATGGAAAAAAAAATATGGGCCAAAATGGATGAAGAAAACCTCAGAAATACAAATCATAGGGTTTGGGTCGAAATCGCGACTGTCTAAGGAAAAACTCGTGATCTGGATCGCGGCTGAGGGGCTGTAAGTCATGATTTGAATCCCAGCTAAGGGTCAGAAAGTTGTGATTTGAATCGTGGCTAAGGGTCAGAAAGTCACGATCTGGATCACTGGATTTTAGGTCAAAACTTTGGGTTTTGGAATCGCGGCTTTCGGCTAAACAACCACGATCTGGATCGCGACTGTGGTTTAAAAAACCTGTGATTTACAGCACGAAAATGGGCACCGAAAACGAAAGCCAAAATGTAAAAATAGAGACTGTAGAGGTTGCAGAAACAACAAGGGGCTTTGGCAGCAAGCTATAGGATTAATGGTAAACCAGATCTACAATAATAAAGCTAAATAACAACTAAAACAAGAAGAAATCTAGATCTAACCAAAGATTCAAAGATTCAAAGAAAAGCGGAGTCGCCAAAAACTGTAGCTTGGGTTTTCACCCAAGCTTGTGCAAATGAGCACCTACTAACTTCGTAGTAGCAATTTCGATAAAAGAGTAAAAACTAATGTAAAAAGTAAGAAATTAATCTAACATGTGCAAGAAAGTAAATTTAGATCAAGAATAGTAAAAAACTAGATCCATGAGAGAAACAATAAAAAACTTGATATTTTATATTAATGAGCAAACAAAGGTTTGTAATGGTTTACCTCAAGGGTGAGGTTGCTGGAATTCTTGCAGCAGTACATGAGTAGTGCTCCAGTGCTCCAATGGTCTCTCTCTTCTCCAAGATTCTTCAAGGGCGGGCCAAAGGTTCACTCTTAATGAAGAACTTCAAGCTCAAAAAGGATGGGCTAAGCTCAAGAGTAATTTTGGCAGCATGAGCATAGGATGAATGTGGATGAATAATGGGGAGCCTCTATCACCTTTTTATAACTTTTGGGTGATGAAAAATACAACCATGGTTTAAGGTAACCAATGGTATTGGTAAAAATGGTTTAGGTTTTCTTTTCCTCTTTTTCCCTCTTTCTTCCTTTTTTGAATTTATTCCCTTTTAATTGATTTTTGGGAATTTTGGACCCCTTTGGAGGGTTTTTTGTATTTTTTGAGGAAAATTAAATATTTTGAGGAGAAAAAGGTGGATTTTGGCCTTTTTTGGTGACCATTTGAGGGTTTTAGAGGCTAAAATGGTAGGAAAAGTGTACAAATGGGTCATGTGAATAGGGAAATGAGCTAGCGAGCACTTTTTGGGTGTTAACACTTACACTACGACTTTTACTAGTAGTTTGACCGATCAACTCACCCTTACTACTATAGCCATAGAACAACAATACTCTTCATAGGAAAAAGGACGATAGACTTATGTATGCATAGATTAACAATAGGACTCTCTTCACTTTATCAGTTAATATCTCCTATTAGTCTCAAAAGCAATAGGAATCATGCTATTTGTTAACTCAATATTCCTTTATCAGAATCAATGATAACATTAACTAATGTATCAAGACCCATTAATTTAACACCAACATTTTACTTATACAAGTACTCAGAAACTTACCACCCTTCATACTGCATCGATATAACCAGACTATTAACTATGGACTCTAGTTGATCTACTATTAGTCAATGAACTCCATCGAAAATAGAAGGACGTATATCAGAAACAATAATACATCTTGTTGAGTTCCATGTATCTATCATTAAATATGTATCTATAGATAGAGGTACTACTATTATTTTTCTCTTTGCAACTGCACAACCCTTGACATTCCTTCTTTTACTAAGGAGCCACCCTATATACCATCATCTAGCATCTAGTGTTAGTTTTAGACTTTGCATTTAACCTTTTTTTATTTTTTTACTTTTATTTTCATGGTTGACATATGGACCTATACCAAACCAGTCAGTTTAGGAATTTAATCCCTGTTCCATACAGAAACAGTCGGTTTTGGTATGGAACTGATTGGTTCAATTCAAAACCGACCGGTTTCCCAGTTTGAAACCTCGAACCCAACCGATATAGCCCCGACACTAATCAAACCAAGAAATTTTTCCAGTTTTAGTATGGTTCTGATAACACTAATTCCAAGCCATATTGCTTGTATGATCCATCCACCAATAAGGTGATTAAAAGGAGAGATGTTCTCATTGAAAAGGTTGTTTCTCATGGTACACTAGGATCTTACCCCACTATTTACATTAGGGCTTGTTCAAGAGATCACCATAGATTTTCCACTTGCACCAACTGGAGACATCTATTTTGAATTAACTAGTCCATCCACTAGTTATTTAGGCATTTATTGGCCCCCATTCTCATCTATTTCATCTCTTAGGTTATGGAGAACATAACCTAGTTTCTAATAAAGTATTCTTAGGGAATGATATAAAGTGATTATCCTCACCCAAATGGATATATTGAACATGGATTATAATGCTCAGATCCTCACATATCAAATTTGATTCCATGGTTTGAATCTATATGGGCGCCTATGATTAAGAACAAGGTTTATATTTCTTTGATTCAATGAAATTTCTTTACATTCATTTTAAAAAGTGTAAAGGATCGATAATGTTGTTGCATTATTTGGTGGTTCCTAATTCTTTCACAAAGCTAAGCTTGTTCCCAAGTATTAGTTAGATTATGGGTAATGCTGCCAAGGTTCATGTCACACCAATTTTATGTTAGGGTATTAGAGGATATTGGATAGATCATACATTACATCATTTGCATAAATTTTCTTTCTAGGATTGTGCCAAAGGCTTTTATGATGTTGAATTATATCTTCAATTATCACTAGTATAAAATGAGAGATAAATGACCAAGTGACCAAAAAATTTGCTCACCACAGTTTTTTTAAGGTATAAATGACCAAACTTGAGTGAGCCAACTAAAAATGACCAAAAGAATGACCAATTGGGTCATGGGATAAAATATATGACCATATAACAAGTAACTAAACTAAAAATGATGACATAACAATAACATTAAGAATATGAATTGGTCATTGTTAGTTGTGTCACTCCGACAATGGAAAATTGCAATTTTGACAATGAATTTGTACAATTTACTAAATTCTAACACTATAGATGGATTCAGAGACCCCCTCATCTACAGTGTTAGAATTTAGTAAATTGTAGACCCCTTCATGTGTCACAGCTGAGCATTAATGCATGAAGCATATTTGCACCGCTTACATTAACAACCTTATACGTAGTCTTATGTTATCGGAGCATAAGCAATTTGCTTATAAGCTTTACATCCTTCCCAAGGTATCATAATTAATTTTCAATACATCTATGGTACATGCATTAATAAAAACCAATCCAAGCGGAGATATTGCAAGTACCACAGACCTAAACTAAAATTGACCACATAACAATTGGCCATTAATTTGGTCATTTTTAGTTGTGTCACTCCAACAATGGAAAATTACCTTTCTAGGGGGTCTCTGAATCCATCTGCAGTGTTAAAATTTAGTAAATTGTAACAGTGTAGATGGATTCAGAGACACGAGCTAGTGTTGAAACATGATGCCATATATAGGCGAACCTACAGAACTTTTTGCAAGATCATTTCATCTATATTGTCACATCCAGTTCGATGTGCTTATCATGTCCATATCTTATTTCACCATTTTTGCTTTTGTATTATCTCTTCGACAAATATGCCAAGTTGCATCATGTGCATCATCATAGTGTGGTTGAGTCGAGTCTTGGATATTTGTTTTCTTAATTCCCTCTTGGCATTGTCATGTCGTGAAGTTGGTGTCATTATGTTTGGCTCATCATACTGGTCATGTTCATATTTTGTTTGAACAAAACCATCATTGTTTGACCCTCTTGGCATTCTATTAAAGTTTCGACAAGTTCATGTATTTTGCTTCATCATGTTAGCTAAAAATTGTCAATTTCATAACCTTCATTAATTCTCCATATTCATTTATTCATCATGGCTCTCCTCGTGCTTGAGTTTGGAAAGTTATAAAGTTCCCCTCGAGTCTCTCCCCTGCAAAAAATCTCCAATATCCTCCAATTTGAAAAGAAAGAAAAAAATCCTCCCTTTTTGTAAAATTCTTAAAAAAAAAACAGTTACCATGATTCTAGTATTTACTCATGTTGACATTGAATAAATGATAAATTGTTAATTCTGTAAAATACAACTCTATGCTCTCTATTCCCTCTATGCCCTCTTTTTTCCTAATTGGGTTACATATTTCACTGTACGACTATGGATACCATAGGATCAGTTAAGGGTAAATCAATGTGACACATATTATTATGAATCAATGGTAATGCTTAACCTGGTGAATATGGCTTTTCTACCTCCGCTAAGTGTTGGTTCAATTGTGAACAATTCAACAATATCTTCTAGCAATGTTACCACCAACATAGTTGGGTCATCACAACCAAATTTTGCCTCTAGTTTGGGTATGTTGACTTCAACAATCACCACCATTCAAAGTGTGAATCTATATAGACACCATTTGTGTGCAACAAACTTTTAGGATTAAAAATGATTGAAATTAATCCATTTGATGAAACAATATAGATAGAGTTAATATTATATAATTAATATATTAATTTACTATATAATATGTAATATTAATATAATATAGTTATTACATATAGTTAATATATTATATATTTATTATATATATTCAATATATTAATATATGTAATGTATTAATATTAATATTAATTAATAAATAAAAAACAAAAATAAAAATAGCAATTTAATAAATATAATAAAGAAAAGGAAATAAAAAATAAAAAAGAGGATAAATGAGCAAGAAGAAAAGGGTAAATTAGAAAAAAAATTGGAAGGAAAATAGGGTAAAATAAATTAAAATAAGAGCCTATTGAACCAAACATTATAACATTATAAATTATAATCCATGGGTGTGATAGGAATAATTACCGCACCACATCTAAAGACTGTCTATCCAACTGAGAACAATCCATGGACCCCAAACTTATACCATCTCTCTCCAAACCAGAGCCATGATCCATAAAAACCATCACCACTTCCACTATTGGGGCTGAACTTTTGATCGATCTGTAGAGCTTAGGGTTTTACGATTCCAGTGTGGGATAGAGACATTCGAAAAGGTTAGTGACAGAAGGGTGCTACATTGTGCATCTTCATAGCCTACATCTTCTATTGCTGTGTGGATACATAGGACAATTGAATTTCAAATTTAGGTGCGCAGGGGCTGGGTGGACTTCATAGCTTTTAAGGTTGGTTTTTTTTTATGATATTTTTCTATGCCCTAAAAAAAAAAACTTTGCTTGATCGGAGGTGAAAATTTCTAGCGTGCCTCTAGATTACGTTTAGCTCTAGGTTCAATCCATGCCAAAGAGATCGTTTAAACATGACCATCCTCCAGGTGTCTATTTATAACTAAAATTATGTGATCAAATTTGATCTTTATGTTTTGAAGTTTTCTGGGGATCATATTATGAGTGAGGTTATTGAGTTTTATTTTTGGAATGGGTAATGGCCTTAGTTAGGGTAACAACTCTAGTTAGGGATATTGGTTGTAGACAAAGAAAGTTAACATTCTGATAAACAACTCTCATGAATCTTCAATAATCGGAATGAAAAGACATCATGCCCTCACGCTTACAATAAAAACATACACACATTTATGTCATTCCCCAGTGCCCCCTCAGGCCTCAGAATGAACCTCCTACATCACGATCCTCTTTTTTTCCTATTTATAATATTAGATCATAATAAAATAATACGACCTTACAATATCGATGATCCTCTTTCCAAAAATAGTTCTAAGAAGATAATCTGAACAACTCATAAACTAATGAGGGATTTGATGCCTTGTTTCTGAAAGAATTTGTTTGACTTGAAATTTTGTTTGATATGGATCCCGAGCCATCCAAAGAATATTAGTTGACAAGTTTTTATGTTAAACCAATTGCAGATAAGCTTCGATGATGACTTGACATGCTGGAAGCTAAGACATAGAGCAAACTGTTATAAAACTATGATTTGGAGGAAAGTGATTTGACCGCCTAAAAACTTGGGGTTAATATTTTAAGTGTCAATTTCTGCTTGATATATACCCAGTCAACAAAAAATCTGGATGCCTTAAAATATGGAAACAATACTAATCTCTAGATGCTCTGCCACCTGCTAGAATACTGCCTGAAAACGCTCATCGAACTGCTACAAATATGGGATATAGTTTGACCATTTGACTTAAAAATTTTCCAAACATAAAATGAATTACAGTACCTCTTCGTGGCATCCGATGAATGCTTTATGTTTATGCTTGACTCTTCGTCAAGCTCTTAGCTTGACTATATCAAATTTGGTGGCATTTGAATGCTTGAGACATTGTGCACAAATTGTGAATCGCTAGGCTCTTCCCTTGGCGCTCTGGATGAAATTTAATTCTTGGTACTCTATACTGATGTGAATAAGATCATGCTTGCTTTTCAAAGTGTAACCTGGCAAGTTGGAATGCTGTTTATAGCAATGGAAATTGGTTTTCACCAGCGTTATGAGCTTGACGTTTGGTGATCTTATAGACATTGGTTTCAATATTTAACATTCGTCTTCACTGAAGGCTTCAGATAGAACGTTTAGCATTGTGTCTTCACCAATGGACATTTAGAAGCTGGAATGCATGCTATGATGCAACTTGACATTTGTTTGCTTTGAGTGATGTTTGCTTTTAAACATTTATGGCAAGTGGCACACTTTCAATGACTTGGTGATGACTGTGGCTTTCAACACTCATCCTCTCAATGCTTATTGCTACACTTAATCTTGAGCAATGACTTTGAAACCTGTTAGTGAAGATCTTGTATTGAAGCTTATAGTTTTTCGGTTAACATTTAAAGGCACTCCACTTTGACACGTTGTGCAAGAATTCTGGCTCTACATGGACTCTCCTTGGCGCTTGATGTGAGTGATTTTAGTTTCATTCCTTTTACGATGAAAAATATCCCACATGCAATCAAAGCATGTGATTTTATTACCTTCTATTGTCTGGTGCCAGTGTGCACTATCAACGTGTACTGTAGAAACAAAGGAGATAATGACTTATGCAAGGCGGGCTTTGAAACTTGCTTGCTTGCTTGGCACTTGACAATGTTATCTCTAACAGATAGTAAATGGAATGGAAACTTAACTTAGGTAATTAATTTCGATGGTCTCTAAGAGATAGTAAATGGAGTGGAAACTTAACTTAGGTAAGTAATTTCAATGATAGTAAATGGAGTGGAAACTTAACTTAGGTAAGTAATTTCAATGGTCTCTAAGAGATAGTAAATGGAGTGGAAACTTAACTTAGGTAAGTAATTTTGATGGTCTCTAAGAGATAGTAAATGGAGTGGAAACTTAACTTAAGTAAGTAATCTAATAGATAGTCTAAGAGATAGTAAATGGAATGGAAACTTAACATAGGTAAGTAAGTAAATGGAGTGGAAACTTAACTTAAGTAAGTAATCGGAGTGGAAACTTAACTTAGGTAAGTAAGTAAATGGAGTGGAAACTTAACTTAGGTAAGTAAGTAAGTGGAGTGGAAACTTAAGTTAGGCACTACAAGATTTGAACCCAAAATCCGACGACATCTGACGAAAAGGACTGTGTCATTGGATTTCACCTTAAAAATTTCAAAATTTGATGATTTTTTTTTAAATTGGTAGAAGGATCCGTCGGATATCCGACGGATATGTGGATATCCGATGAGATCCCCAGAATATCCAACAGCTATGTGGATATCCGACGGCTCTGTGGATATTGGGCATCATATTAAGCCCTGGGATGTCGGATATCCGACATCATATTAAGCCCTGGGATGTCGGATATCCGACATCATATTAAGCCAGGGATGGTTAGAGGATGTCAGATATCCGACATGAAATCTCCAACGGTAACTAAGTTCAAGGCGTCGGATATCCGACGGAAGGATGACTTTTAAAACCTATAAATATCGAAACATTCTGACATGTTTGCTATACAAGCGACGGTTTGCAGAAGTTTTTTTATTCGGCTAACTGTTTTTCATTATTTCCATTGTTATTGTGATTCAAGCGAGCGAAGTGTGGAGCTTCATTTTCTAAGACCGATAATCTTCATTCAAGCTCTTTACGATAAAATGTCAACTAGCAATATTCCTGATCTAGACGAACAAAATCGACAATTGCTTGCTAGATTGTGGGAAGGAGTTGAAAGAAGTGGTGATGGGAAATGCTATTGTCCATGTAGTCACAGAGGCTTTAAGAAGAGAAGAATTTTGATCACAACAACCACAAAAAATTGTAGGGAGCATGGGCACGCTGAGGGGGGACATGAATACCATCCATTTGTAAGTTTTGCATTATATATGTTTTTATTTTGATTGCTTTTGTAAATTTATGTATTATTTTAATATTTTTTTTCTTATATCTATTGATCGTGGTTTCAATAGATGGGGACTAACATGGACAATAAATATTATTTTAATATTTAATATTTATTATAATATTTTGTTCTTTTGTGCATTTTGAATCTAGGGTGTAGTAGAATAACTCATTTATTTGTTCGTTAGTGAGACTAACCTACTCACCGGGGAAACCACTTAACTCTCTAGATTTGTGACACTTTCCATCATGATAATAGAAATAACGACTATATTAGCATGTTGTAATTTCTCTTATATTTTCTCTATATAAACCATAGCATCGTTTATCTTACCTTAGTGGGCAGTATCGGAAATTTTGGGTTATATTTGAGTAGCTTTTGCTCAGTAATTGGGTCAATTATTATGTCTCTTGGATAGTTTGGATGCACCTATTTGACCAACAGTACAATTGGCCGTTGTTCTTTTCATCCCAACAGCACAAAATTTGTTACATTTTAAATGCATCACATAAATGTTTACATTTTCGTTTGAAATTTTTACATTTTGCATTTGAATTTCTTATATTAATTTTTATATATTGATGGTTTCATGTAATTATAAAGGAAAGATATCCTACGACATATCGTCCGGAGGAAGTGCGTCCAGAACAAGTACCGGAGGAACATGGAGCTATGAATATTGATGGAGAACAAGTTAATGATCACATTAAAGAAGATTATCATACTGATAACATAGTTGAAGATGATGTTACAAATACTTTGATCCATGATTAATTTAATGTTAGAATGGATGATGATGATGATGATGATCATGAAAATGATGAACATTTTGATGATATTCATGATATATCTCTTCTTGATAAGGCATATGAACCCCTTTATGAGGGCTCTAAGACAAATCTTCTCTTTGCTATATTGTTGATAATGAACTTGAAGGTTATGAATGGTCTTTCAAACATATCAGTCACATAGATGTTAAGGTATGTAATATATTCCATCACAAAATATATATGATCATGTATTTTATTGTTAATTCATATATAAGTCAAATTATTACGGATGAAATGTGTTTCTTTAATATTATTTCAATAATATATTAAATAGATTTTATTTTAATTTGTTGTAGCATGATAGGTGAATATTTGTTACCACCATCAAATATTTTACCTCGCACATATCGAGATTTATCTGCCATCATGAAAGAAATTGGAATGCAATATGAAGCAATTCATGCATGCCCCGATGACCATGTTCTATATTACAATAAGCATGAATTTGTAACAGAATGTCCTGAATGTCATATCAGTAGATATCGCACAGATCAAGTAACTAAAAAGGTTCCCCGCAAGGTTCTACGTTATATTCCCATTATTCCACGTTTGCAACGACTGTTCAGGTGCAAAAACATACCGTAGTTTATGGATTACCATGCACGGAACATAAGTCAAGACGACATTATTCGGATGCCTGCAGATGGGTTTGCATTTAGAGATATGGAGGAAAAATGGCCTCACTTTAAAGAAGAACCTCGTAATCTTAGGATTTCTTTGGCAGCAGATTCTGTCAATCCATTTGCAGAGATGAGATCCGTTTGCTCGGTGTGGCCTATTTTTGTTATCAACAACAACATTCCTCCATGGTTGACAATAAAGAGGGAGCACATAATGTTGTCGATGATTGTTCCAGGTACGAACCTTGCAGTTTTTTTTATAATGTAGTGGTATCTCATTTGTCGCATAATGTCATATATATATCTAACGTTTTTCTATTGTGCAATATGGTTTAATATATATCTAAATGGTACGTCTCATAATTATATTTTTTATATGTTCAAAACAATCAGGTAAGTACCAAGTCAAAGATATGAATGTATATATCGAACCTCTTATTGACGAGCTACTGAAGTTATGGAATGGCATCACTATGTATGACGTATCTAGACCAATACGACAAAAGCAATTTCAATTCCATGCAATGCTTGTATGGACAATACATGATGTCCCAGGGTTAACCCATTTTTGTGGTATGTAATTTTAAGTTCCACTTTGCATTTAATTTTACGAACTACTAGTTAATATACAACGCACACATGTTTTTCTAAATAATCCATTCATTTTGTATATAATTATAATTGACATAGATATTCCATCTCTTTATGTAGGTCTTCAGACAAAGGGGAAATTTGCATGTCCAGTTTGTGGTCCTAAGATCAAATCTCGTCGTTCAAAAAGCTTAGGAAAGGAGGTGTTTGATGAGTATAGGCACTTCCTCTCTAAGAATCATAGGTATCGAACTACCGAAAAATGTATGTTCAATGGCAAGCAAGAGACTGCATTAAAACCGCAGAGAATGACACCTCACCTATGGAAGTTGCAATATAATAGAAATTGTTAAGGTACATATAATGATTCATCGTATATGATATGTTATATTGTATTTTATTATGTTTGTGTGTTGTTTACTGTAATTGACATTGATTTATGTAATTTCATGATTGTCGTTCATGTGATCATGAAGACATTAATGGGCTTCCACGAGGAATGAAAAGTTATCCTAGACAATTTAGTAGGTTTCCCTACTATGAGCACCTAAAAATTGCTCATCTATTTGATACAATGGAATTTAAATGGTCTCTAACAGATAGTAAATGGAGTGGAAACTTAACATAGGTAAGTAATTTCGACGGTCTCTAACATATAGTAAATGGAGTGGAAACTTAACTTAAGTAAGTAATTTCGATGGTCTCTAAGAGATAGTAAATGGAGTGGAAACTTAACTTAGGTAAGTAATTCGACTTCAAAAGACCCAAGTTTTACATAACAATACTTTATCCTTTTTTTTAAATAACGATACTTTATCTTTTTTTTATAAGTATTATAACAATACTTTATCTTTTTTTTTTTAATATTAAAATAACTAAAGCCAAAGTAATTTCGATGGTCTCTAAGACATAGTAAATGGAGTGGAAACTTAACTTAGGTAATTAACTCGACTTCAAAAGACCTAAGTTTTACATAACAATACTTTATCCTTTTTTTTATAAATATTATAACAATACTTTATCCTTTTTTTTAAATATTAAAATAACTAAAGCCAAATTAAATAAAGAATAAATATAAAACATTATTTTAAAAAACCATAAAGAATAGTTTTTAAAAATAAATAATGTTATATTTATTTTTATTGTTTTTTTTTTTTATAAATATGGCTTGATCTTTAAGGGTAAGGACAATTTGGTGTTTTGAACATAATTATGGAGACCAAAGAATTGAGGATAAAGAAAACGTGGAATTTGACCATGACTCGTAGAAAAATAGGTATATGGTAGAGAAAAGTGAGGATAATCACAAGACTTTACTAAGTTGAATATTTGACATGAAGAGAGCTGACCAGGGTGACTAAAACACCCATGGCTTTGCCGAAAATACTTGTGAACATTTCAGTAGAAAAAAATGGGGTCCCTCTTTACATGCATGCTGTCGGAAACTATAAATTTTGATAGGGCAGAGTTTGGTACCAACACCCCCACTTAACTGATTGACCATCTATTTCCTTGTCCTTTGTTCCGATCCGATTCAAGCTACGTTTCATTCCTGACCCGTCCGTAAGATATGTGGGAAGGATGGTTCATGGTTAGCTATAGAAATTGTTGATAGAATGCAAGCAATAGTGGGTGTGAGGGAAGCTATGTGTGTCACATGCTTTCTATCCATACCTTCACGTGATGCCTTAGTTCTGATTTTCATCGATATTTGATTTCAAATCATTTATCATCCCCCTCACCGTTGGGTTGTGATAGTCACATGACAAAATGTATGATGAATGATACCTTGTTTGGTGGAATTTCAATTTATATCTGTGATATGCCTTCCTTCACAATGCTGAGTCTTCTCTCCAGTAGCTCGAACTCAAACAGAGAAAAGGCTTGTAAGCCTAAGTATTTCCCAGCCCCCACGAATTGGATAAACTCCCACAAATGCGCCCTTGCATAGGATGGGCGTGGTGCTCTTTTGTTGTGGCCATATATCCTAATTGTTGGATTGGGATGGTAGGCTCTAAGGTAGTGTGATTATTGCTTTTCATTTGTCTAAGATATTGAATTTATATAAGCGATTGAATTTTATTAGGGTTTTGTTTGCAGCTCCTAGACTATTAGCCTTTAGATACAAGCGTCTTGACCCATACATAAAAGGATCTTTAGGAAGCATAGTTCATGCTTAGCCTTGTTGATTGAAATGATCTAGAAATGCAGATACAAACCAAAAATCAACTATTAATAATTAACAAAGTTGCATATAAAATAATGACCTTTTAAAAGCAAAATTGAAGCTAGAGTCATAGCTGAGCACGACCTCATGCTATCTTTGCAAATTAAATACAAATAAGTTGAATAAAGTACTAATAGAGGTCATCCATGATAATGGCATCTAGGGAATCTCTTATTAAATTAAGAATCGATTATTTTGATGATAAAATAAAGAGGCAATGACTGGAAATGGAATCTTCATTATCATTCAACAAACACTATCCAACCTTTGAGAACATGAAGAAAACCTGTGTCAATGTGCTGCTGGTTGCTTTGATAGAAGCCATGTAACCACCATCCCCATATTTCAATATTATATGAAAGAATGAACCTGCAAAGGCAATTATGATGTCCACATCCAATGAAATATGAAGGGCTTCATTTTGAAGGCTTGAGAATATTGATGGTATCTTCCTTACCTCATCTCATAAGCTGCCTGTGTTGAATTTGTTCTGAAAACTAATGTTTAAAGTCAGGGAATTTAGTTTAAAATCACTTCCGAGTTGTAGATCATGATATAAAATTATTCCTAGGCCTTTAAAATTTGCTAGACTGGTTGTTATTGATACCACCAAAACTTTTTCCAGGTTCAGATGTCTAGTGTATGTCCATCCATCCTTTCTGATTGAAGCCATCGCCTCTTAAGTTAGTTGGTTTTTAAGGTTGAATTTTGATTGTACAAGTTATAATCCCACATCATTTTCCCACGTGAAAATACTAAAACCAAGTTTTGTTCCTGCTAAATCCGTGGATTATTGTAAACTGAGTAGTCAAAGACTTGTTCCTGGAAGACTGCAACCAACAATTTGAGAGAGATGGCATGCTGACTAGTAAGGACGAAGTGCTATAGTTATATACCAAAGCATGTTGGAATATTTTATATTCCTTGGAAGGTAATAATGTCTTTGTATTATCTTGGAAGATATCCACAATCTTATGTAAAAGAGCAATACATTATATCCCATATTCATTATGGTAAAGTATACTCTTGATATTCATTATTATATAAATAGATGTTATTATGGGGAATTATATTATCCCACATCTAATATGTGAGAGTAATTCCTCGTCATCTCTTAGTATATAATAGAGTCAAGGGAGTCACATCACTCATATATCATGATCTTCACTTATTCACACAAGTATTGCTATATTGTATTGGGGTTATTGACATTGCTCTCTTGTAAGCTTGAGGGAGATATTCTGGAGATAATAAAAGACTACCTTCCTGTGGACATAACCCAATTGGGTGAACCATGTATATCTAGTGTACTCTTTTATCTTGTTTTTTTTATGTACCTATTGTTGATATATTATTGTTTTGCATAGATAGGTAAGCTAGTTTAGATAGATCCATATCTCTGACATGGTATTAGAGCTTTTTGCTATGATCTAGCACCTTCTATTGCTTTCAAACAAAATTTTATCATTTGGGAATTGTTTATTTTGTAGATTTGCTTTCTATTTGGTATCCATTAGGCTTCTCTTCAGATTTGGGCATGTTTCTGCAGTTTTTTCTTTCTAACCCTAACCTTGTTGTAAAAAAAAAATTTGCATAAATTTTTCAAGGGTTTCTTGAATGTTTTTTTGTATATCTATATAATTTTTTGATTCTCCTCAAGGATATCTATCTTCCAGTTATCAGATCGGCAGTTTTCGTCCAAGTTTGGTAGACTTTGTGCAGGTTTTCGTCTTTGGCAGATTTGACACTGTTTTCGGCCTCAAACTTGACCTTCGCGACTTTTGCTTCGCAAAACCCACGGTTAACCGCAACTGTGCCTGCTGCGAACCCGCGAGTATACTGCAGACCCGCGACTTCCAGTGAGTAGACCCACGTATGCTATGGTGTACTCGTGACTGTTCTCACTGCTAACTCGCGTTTACTTCAGTCTACTTGCTACCCTCATGTGCTGAGACCCGTGAGTGTTTCGGCATAGCCGCGGATTTACTGCCCAGACACCCGCGAACACCCTGATCAGAATCGCGACATTTGCCTTTACAGACCCGCGAACCCGCAGCTGAATCTACTGTAAACCCGCGAGTAACCGCGGCCTTTGCCATGCAGAACCCGTATTTTTTTAGTGTTGTTCGCGAGTCCACTGCGACAAAACCCCAGAGTGACTTTTCTTGGCACTTTTCAAAAGGGCTATAAGTGAAAGTTTCTTTTCCTTTACTGTTTTTCTAACTGTGTTTTTGCAGATTTAGATCAGTAGGGTAAAGTGTTTCAGTTTTCTATTATTCACTTTTTTTCTCTTGTCATTTCTAGCATTTGGGTTTTATTTTTTCTACCATTATGACTTCACAAGTAGCTTATGTTCCTGAACTTGTTGGTCCTAACTCTCTTGCATGGAAGAGAAAAATGATTGATGTTCTCAGGAGTAAGAATCTATGGAGGATTGTTAATGGTGAGCACACAGAACCTGTTGATGCTCAATATTGGGCTATATGGGAAGATAAACGTGATCAAGCAAGAGGGCTCATTGGTCAAATAGTTTCAGACAGTCTCCAGGTAAGTATAGAGGCAGAAGACAACCCCGTTGAGGTATGGAAGATTCTTGCTTCTTTATTTGATAAATCTGATGATGTTTCTGCGTATTACCTTGAAAAGAAGATTTTTTAGCTAGATCCTACTAACTTTGAAATAGTAGAATTATATCTTGCTGAAGTGAAAACCTTAAATGGAAAATTAAATAATTGTGGTAAAGATTACAAGAGAACAAACACTGCTTTTATAATTCTTGTAGAACAAAAATTGCCATCTCGTTTTGATATGTTCATCCAAACTAGGAATAGAGCTCTTGAATTGTCTTCAAATACCACAAAACCTACTTTTGATGATTTTTGTAAAGGATTGATTAATGAGCAAGAAAGGTTAATTGTTTCAGGACAAGTCTCACCTAATAAAGCTCTAATGACACATAATAAGAATCCTAAGAGAATTTTTAATAATGCTAAAGGTTCTTGTTCACACACTTCAAAACCTACTAATAATTTTGGTAATGCTTCTAATGCACATCATGAATCTAGTAAGAAGAAGAAAGTGCATGATCCTTGTAAGCATTGTGGTAAAACTAATCATCCCGAAAAGAATTGCTTTAAATTGAAACGTTTAATGGCTAAGGCTAACAAGAATGGTTCTGATGAATCCCAAGTAGCTTTATGTGCGTATGTTGTTTCTTCTAGTAATTATTCTTCTATTGTGGAATGGATAATGGATTCTGGTGCTTCTAAACATATGAATGGTAATGCTTCTTTATTTACATCTTATGACAATAATAAAAACACATCTCAGAAAGTATCTATAGGTGATGACAAACAACTTTCCGTAATTGGTTCTGGTAATGTTAATGTTGCTAATGATCAATTGGAAGATGTTTTTTATGTTGAAAATATTCCCATCAACTTACTTTCTATTTATCATGCATGTCAAAAAGAATTTAAATTTGAAGCTTGGCCTGATAAATACATTCTTAAAGATATCAATCAAAATTTCAAAGTAGTTTCTTCTGGTCTTGTTGATCATACTATTGGTTTATATAAATTTGTTGGTTTTAATTCAACTAAAAGAAAACCTTTTTATTCCTATGTTTCTCATGTTGATGAACTAAGTAAATTATGGCATGAAAGATTAGGTCATTTGCATTATGGTAAAATGCAAATGTTAACTAAAATGGTACATGGCTTACCTCATATTTCATCTACTAACAGTGTTTGTGAAGGTTGTGTTCTTGGTAAACATCATAGAGACATGTTTGATAAAGGTAAAGCTTGGCATGCTAAAGAACCTTTGCAATTAATTCATAGTGACATTTGTGGTCCTCTTGAAGTTCCTTCTATCTCTAATGAAATTTATTTTCTTACTTTTACTGATGATTTTAGTAGAAAATCATGGGTTTATTTTTTGAAACATAAAAGTGACACTTTTTCTAAATTTCAAATATTTAAATCCTTGGTTGAAAATGATTATGGTAAAAAGATTAAGACTTTAAGAAATGATAAAGGGGGAGAATTCATTACGAAATAAATTGAACTATTTTTATCTAAACATGGAATTCAACATCAAAAGACTGTTCCTTACACACCTCAACAAAATGGTATTGCTGAAAGGAAAAACAGAACTTTAGTTGAAATGGCTAGATGTATGCTTTATTCTAAAGGATTACATAAGAAATTTTGGGCTGAAGCCATCAGTTGTGCTAACTTTATTGTAAATAGAGTTCCTACAAAAGCTGTTAAGCATGTTACCCCCCGAGGAAAAATGGAATGGAAGAAACCATATATTAGTAACTTTAAAGTGTTTGGTTGTGAATGTTGGGCTCATATTCCTGATGAAAAACGGAAAAAGTTAGAACCCAAGTCTCACAAGTGTATATTCATTGGTTATTCTGAGGATTCTAAAGCTTATAGGTTATTTGATCATTCTAATCAAAGTGTCATCATTAGAAAAGATGTTCCATTTATTGAAGTCTCTCCACCACCTAAGTCTGTTGAACCTCATGTTACTCTGAATATTCCCTTATCACCTGTTACTCCTATCTCGATTACTCCTTCTAGTTCTGTGACTGATCTTAGTTCACCTTCTTCTTCTTCTTCTTCAAGTATTCCACCTGAATGTCTCGAAGTGCCTGAAGTGACTTCTGTCCCTTCTAACCTTCCTATTTGGGCCCGAAAAACTCTTGAATTTGTAGGAAGTGATATCGGAATCCCTTCCGATAGTCGTAGAACTAGATCTAACTTTGCTCTTATGACCAAAGTTTTGGCCACATATGATCCTACTAATTATGCTCAAGCTAAGGGTAAACCTCATTGGGAACAAGCTATGTTTGCTGAGTATGATTCTCTTATGAAGAACAAGACTTGGTCTCTTGTTCCTCTTCCTTCAGGAAAGAATTTCGTTGGTTGTAAATGGGTTTATAAAACTAAATTTACTGCAGAATGATAGATTGAAAAGTATAAAGCTAGATTAGTTGCAAAAGGTTTTAATCATCTTGAAGGTATAGATTATAATGAAACTTTTGCTCCTGTTGCTAAAATGAATACAATAAGAACCATTTTATCTATTGTTGCATCTTATAAATGGGAAATACACCAAATGGATGTTAAAAGTGATTTTTTAAATGTTGATCTTAATGAAGAAATTTATATGCAACAACCTCCTAGTTTTATTAATGTTGAATCATCAAGTTTAGTATGTAAATTACACAAGTCTTTATATGGTCTTAAACAAGCACCCAGGGCTTGGTATGCTAAAATTGATGCATATTTATTGAATAATGGTTTTAATCGTTGTATATCTGATCCTAACCTATATGTTAAGCATGTTGATAATAATATCATTGTTATTAAGTTTATATGTGGATGATCTTATTATCACTGGAAACCAACTTGTTCTCATTCAAAGTATGAAAAGTGACCTTCAAAAGCACTTTGAAATGACTGATCTCGGTATATTGCACTATTTCTTGGGTCTTCAAATTTGGCATCTGGAAGATGGTATTTTTCTCTCTCAACCGAAGTATGCTACAAATTTATTGGCTCGTTTCCACACGAGTGATTGTAAACCTGCTCCTACGCCTTTTCAGTCAAGTGTAAAGTTAACTATTGAGTGTACTACTCCTCTTGTTAATGCTACTCTTTATCATCAACTTGTGGGAAGTTTGATATATTTAACTCACAGCAGACCAGATCTCTCTTTTGCCGTCAGTATGGTTTCACGGTTCATGCAACAACCTCATGAAATTCATTGGCAAGAAGCACAAAGAATTATGAGATATTTACATGGGACATTGTACTATGGTGTTTTTTATTCGAGCAGTGCTACAGTTTCACTTTCTGGTTATACAGATTTTGACTGGGCAGGTGATAGTTTTGATCGATGGTCAACTGTTGGTTATATATTTCAACTTGGTTCAGGTCCGATTTCTTGGTCCAACAAAAAGGTGAAGACTCTTTCTTTATCTTCGTGTGAAGCAGAGTATAAAGCAGCCAAAGAAGCAACAAAAGAAGCAGTTTGGTTACGGCATGTTCTCACTGAGCTTGGTCTGGTTCCAAAATCGTCCACTCCGTTGAAGTGTGACAATTAGGGTGCAATTCATCTTGCTTATAATCCGGTATATCACTGCAAGACAAAGCATATCGACCTTGATGCTCATTACATTCGAGGTCTCGTTGCAGATGATGTTCTTTCTCTTGAGTATTGTCCTACAGAGCAACAAGCAGCTGATATATTGACCAAATCCTTAACAACAACGAAGTATGTGCATCTTCAGTCCTTACTTGGGATGAGGGAAGTTGTCATCAAGGAGGAGCAGTAATGACTACTTCCTTCTTTTGTTAGTGGGATTTTCTCCTAGCCATTATTAAGGGGGAGTGTTGGAATATTTTATATTCCTTGGAAGGTAATAATGTCTTTGTATTATGTCGAAAGATATCCACAATATTATGTAAAAGAGTAATACATTTTATCCCATATTCATTATGGTAAAGTATACTCTTGATATTCATTATTATATAAATAGATGTTATTATGGAGAATTATATTATCCCACATGTAATATGTAAGAGTAATTCCTCCTCATCTCTTAGTATATAATAGAGTCAAGGGTGTCACATCACTCACATATCATGATCTTTACTTATTCACACAAGTATGGCTATATTGTATTGGGGTTATTGGCATTGCTCTCTTGTAAGCTTGAGGGAGATATTCTGGAGATAATAGAAGACTACCTAATTCCCATGGACGTATCCCAATTGGGTGAACCACGTATATCTGGTGTACTCTTTTATCTTGTTCTCTTTATATACTTATTGTTGATATATTATTGTTTTGCATAGATAGGCAAGCTAGTTTAGCTAGATCCATATCACTGACAAATCACACATCAAAGGCCCATAGTACAAATAAGACAACAATGTTTGTAAATCTTGCAATTCATGTATAATCATTCATGTTTACGCAAAAATCTATTTGATGATGGAAAGCATCTATAAAAATGAAATCAGAATTATAGCCCAACGAATTATAAGAGAATCATTCATCAATACTTTGAAGCTAAGGTTTCGCTTTGTTTTGGGAATTTTAAAAACCTCCAATATTTTAAAGGCATTTTATTGAATAATGAATAATTATTTACATAGTAAATGCAGTCGTTTAAAGGAAATGAACATTCTTTAGAAAGTAAGCAGACGTAGATTATCAGAAATTGCTAGATATTATAGACACAAATCTTACAACCATCCTCTCAAGCTATAGGATGTACACTGGTCCAATTCTTGGTAAGGATCATGCCACTTTGAGATGTGCTTGTATTGATATGTGACCGGTAGTTCAGAGGGAATGAACGTAAGACAGGATTGCATAGAAACACGTTTCTACTGTATGTTGACTATTTCTTTTTATAGCAAGAGAATTCCAACAGAAGATGATGAGTCAAAAGTAATCGAAGAGCTACTTTGCATTGCCATTTTCTAGTAAAGGCTTGTTGTTCCTCTTTGAAGATTGGCCAAATGCTTGTTGACTATTACTTTTTATAGAGAGACAATCCCAACAGAAGATGATGAGCCATAAATAATGGAAGAGCTATTTTGCATTTCCATTTTCTAGTAAAGGCTTGTTGTTCCTTTGCATGCTTATACAAATTTTAATCTTTGATTTTGCTGCAAAAAGTAATTTCTTAGAACCTTGGAGGGTTTTGCATACCCCTTGGTTTCTGCCTGCCTCTCTGTTTTGGTAGTTGGCCCTTTTTTATTAGTGCAACAACTTGAAAGGTTTAGTCACTTCCATTTTTGTTTCCTAAATCTAGAGCTATTTGGCCTACTCTGGTTATGAAAACCTTACTGTTGATGGATTTAATATTTTTCAATGAATCCATCTGTCTTAGTCAATGTAGTGTATTCTGTTTACCACCTCTCTAGCAAGTTTCCTTAAATGTGCTTTGCTTTATGATTCCTTGTTCATTTTTGCATATTTTCTGGAATCATGAATGGATTAGCTAGTTGTTTGAAAATTATTTTCTTATCATTTTGAGAAGGTTCATTTAAAGCCTCAGTCTCCATGTATGAGTGAAATTGCATTAGTGATTATCTTTTATCTTGTTAAATTATATACAAAGGATTCCACTAAAATGTCACTTTTAGATTTAGTTACATTACCTTGAGCTCCATATTCTATAAATTATTTTTTAGGTTTATTGTTGTATAACAAAATATATTAAATTCATATTTTAACCATTGATTTTTACTCTTTTGGCCAGGGTATTGAATATTAATACAATGTTCCAATAACTATGGTTGTGGGTGGGATTGGGTAAAAATGGCCATGAATTGGATCAAAGGGAATATAAAATGATCATAAAGAATAAAGGGTACAAAAGTAGTGATTACGCACTCATTTCATAACATACAACTTAAATAAAAGGCTGAACCAGATCATATCCATTTCCATTAATTTCTATAAGCATATATCAGTGCATTCGCCTTATGTCTACTACAATATCCTAAAAAAGGCCCAATGTTTTCTACCAACATATACTACTCCATCATAATCCATTTCAACGTGTAACTCTGATTACATACTATTTATATCATATATGATTATAAAGAAGCTACAATCAATTCCAGATCTAGAAGCTTATGGGATAAATGTAGAGCTATCAAGTCCAATGTGATGGAAAGCTAAGCGCCCTAAGCAATGGGGTGTACTGGGAAGTCTAGTGCATGACTCAAAAGTTTGCAAAATGGGGTCCCAACATGCTCTGACTACTAATTTTTCCTCAACATGAGAAAATCGGGTTCACTACTAGAAAATAATCCCAAAGAAGGAAGATCCTTTAAATACTACTAAATTATTCAAAGCTATGAGTAACTTCCTTGTAGACATCATCAATTTTTTAGACATCTGCCTGAAATTTCTTAACGTTTTCCAGAGTAAATGTATCCATGACTAGTGTATCATTCCCTGATTCCTTCACTGTCTCTTTTGCTAACTGTTGTACATCACTAAAGTTGGTATATTACTTCTGTTCCTGATCCTGATAGTGTGCAGCTAGTTTCTGTTGATCGGTCTGGGCAGTAATATTTTATTTGGTTGAAGCTTCGCTATTGTTTTTGAATCTGTTATTGCATAAAGGTTTTGATTTATTTGTATTTTTCTTTCTTGTGGATCTTGATGAAGCCTACTATCAATATGGCACTCTATATCTTGTTTGAAGTTTGCAAATTATAGTTCATAAATCATTACACTAAAATAGTAAGATATAATATTTTTACAGGTGAAATGCTCGCAAGTTAGAAACTAGATAAAAGCTCCTTAGGTTGTAGGTTCCATCCACACTGATTTTGAAAGGGTATTTATTTGTGCAAAGGTAATTTTAGAACATTTTTTTTTTGTCTATGTTGGTATCACATCATCATTAGTGTAGAAAATGTTTGGTTATCCCATTTGAAGGAGCTGCACAAGTTAAAGTATATGCCTATTTGTATGATGCCACATTTTATTCAACATATTAAGTTGCCTTGTTATGGAAGAAGATATGTAGAAGAACACCAAACCTGGCAGTTTCCAATTTCACTACAACCATGGAGACATGCATTTAACTAATTAGTATTGATGATTTTTCTATATGAGTCTAAGTCTGTTCTTCTTGCTGTAAGTTACTTTTATTGAGCATTATTTGATACGATATAGGGAAAGCTTATAAATATATATAATTGTTCCTATGGCTGAGGTCTTGTTAATCGGTATATAATGTGTGAGATTTTGCAATCAGTTTAAACTTGAAATATGTTTTGATTGCATACACCTGTCCATGTATGAACTTCTCACTTGTTGTGTGTTACTTGAATTTCTTCATGTTCATGTTGTTGATGTAATGGAATTGATATATGTGTATTCATGTTTACAGTATATAATGATGCAATTTGAATTCAATTATTAGAATATGATTCTTCCAAAAGAAAGTGTAAGGGTATTTGTTGTTTGGGTGTGTGCAGGTGTCTAAGGAATATAGGCGCTAAGGATTCATCTAGTTGTTGAACATTCAAGACAAAGGAATGGGAAGTCATTCATAGGTAGTCTACACCCCTATAGTCTACTATTTTGTTATTTGCATATTATGAATATTTTCTACAGGGAAATGAATTGTAAGGACCTCATCAGGTCCCTAGTTTAATTTAATAGAAATCTAGCAGTTTGAATTTTGTCTAAGTTATTCTGTTCAACTCTACTTGTTTGCTTCAATGGTTTTGTAAAATCCTTTAGTTCTGAAATAGGTTGCATTTCTGACAAGTAGAAACCAAATACGAGCATGCATAACAACATCAATTTCTTAGAAATTATTAATATATTTCTTTTCAACATTTTATACAATTTCTCTATTTTCAAAAATGTAAAAATTTGAAATATGATACAAGTAAAATACATGTAAGATAGCAGAAAACTCAACCTGCCAAAATGGCCTTCCACCCTGCCAACTAGGAAAGCCTCGCCGACTTCCTAGATCCAATAAACTATGTTTCTTGGACCCTCGAGCCCAAAAATTGAGTACAACCAGTCCAACCAATTTCAATGTTTCCATGAAACAATTAGAAACATACCTCCTCTGTTGTTTCTCCAAAAATCCTCCCTTATTCCAAGCCTCGAGTTGTCCCCCTCCTCGGAAGACTTCCCTTCAAAAAATATTTTCAATTCGCTCCTAGTTTACTCCCCAAAAGAATGAACCTTCTAACCCGTATATTTTCACCTAAATACTATTTTCCTCCTACTCAAGCCTTCGGTCTTACTCCACTGCCCCCATCAAATCCCTCGAAACCCCCAAAACATTTATTTCCATCAAAACAAAATATTATATTCTTATGTACTTATTTTCTCGAGCAGTTCAATGGCGTTAATCTCAATTAATTCAATTAAGTGAGTTGACTGCGCATTCATTAATAATTCTTAATGTGTTCATTTGGGATTTTCATGAGATGGTGGGTTAATTATTATTCCCACTCACCATTTTAAACATTAAATATGTTTGAATAAAATAATAATTTAATAGTTATTATCGTTGACTTTTCAAGTTGGTAGTGGTGGATGTCTTAAATGTATTATCCATCTAGATGTGATGTCTTACATGGTATTAAATTAATAACAATATTATTTTAATGCAATCCTATCTTATCTTGTTTGATCCAAATAAATAAATTAAATATTCCTTTTTAACTTTTCATGAATGCTCCGGTTAATCCTATTAATAATTACTTAACTCAATAATCCCTATAATAATTTAGTTAATCCAATATGGTTTATAGTAAAGGACAATTTTATCATTTATTAATATTAATTAAATAATAATAATAATTAGTGATTAATAAAAAATAATAATATTTATCTGTTTAATCGACAAGTACCCTAGTACCAACACAATATTCTTGTATTTGTAAACAAAGCACCCTTAAGGGTTTTAAACAATCATAATAACAATTAAACAATACAATTATACTGACGCATATGGAACAATATCTATGTGTATTCACGACAATTTCCTTACAACAATTTCTAATTGACGATACTTAATCAATTACTTATTACAATGTTCACATATGCTTAATAACTTGGACGTTCATTATCTGTATTGGATCAATGCACAATTAACTTAGTTATTCACAACAACTTATATAATTATTTAACATGTCAAGTATTCATATATCGATACTAGCGTATAACATGTGCAAAGTGTGCATGCGTGGCCAGTGTATGCACAGGTCGGATATGTACTATAAGCAACATCATCTCACATATGCTACCTGCTAACTAATAATAATAATCTTCCAGACAGGTAGAACAAGCATACATATAACATAATTACTTTAGCATTATTAGTTATTGTAACAGTTAACCATTTAACATTTCATATCATTATCTTTATGTTCACATTAGTTTAATTAGTCGATTACAAGGAAGGGTACCTACTACCACTAACTCAGATCATAATAATATATGAAACAAGCATAACATACTGAGTTAGGATACAAGAATCAAGCAAAGGTTTTCAGTACACACACAGTAAATTGTGTTTCCCTTTAAAACTTCCACGACATTCATATCTACCTACTTCCTTCTACCTAATTCACAACTAACTTCCACATCCTATCCTTCCTCTGCTCGACTACCCTAGAGTGTCCACTACATGGAATAACTCCAGTTAGAACCCGTAAGAGGAAGTGTCGACTACATCGACCAAGCTTCCCCAACAAGAACCCACTAGTCATCATCACACACCTTAAGGAGCACGGCGTAGCACATCCCTCCCATGACTCTGGGTTTCGGAGGATAAACGGTGGGTAATGTCTCCACCCCTCCTATGGAACAAGGGACTATGTCTACATCGACATAGTGACTGTGTTGCGACTGTTGTAATCAATTTTTGCCATCGAGTAACCAAGTTGGGCGGTTGAGTTTTATGAAACCCCATACCTATCCACACATCATGATAATAACACAATACTCATGCTAAACAATAATACATCACTTGCATACCATTTATCTTTCAGAATTCATGTCCTAGAGGTACTCCCACCTTGTAGGACTCAGCTACCACTTAGCTCTTTTATCCTGTAGGTTAGTCTCCAAACACAAGATCGAGAATATCGTGCAATCATTGACGTGTATTTACATTTCATTACTAATGAACAATAATGCAAATAATTTTTCTATGTACCATACACCTGGTATCATATCCATCCATTCAACATATAACTTTAACTTGGTATCCACGTACCCATCATTTATTAAATTTGAATTCTAGATACATAATCAGAACATGAACATAATTCATAATATTAATATCACATTCATATATGTAAACTCCGCAAAATAATAAATCCATATGTCCACAGTGTAATCAACCGACAAAGTTCACAATAAGAAGGAAATACCATTGGGAAATGGTGGTTTAGGTGGTAAAGTCAAAACGAGACATTACATGAATATTTGCTATTGTAGATTATGATGTTTTTGAAACAGGTCCCGATTGATTTATAATATATTTTTAAGTTTTGCATATAATATATTTTTATTTAAAGGGGTCAAAACCCTATGGTTTCTCCATATTTGGACTTTCAAATTTTCAATAGCATTCATTATAATCTTGGTATTTGTTATGGCCTTGCTAACTTGTTCTTTATGTTCTTTTCAATTGATTTGATTCTTCAAAGGTCATCATTCATTAATTTTTTACATTTATTTGTTCTTTCAAGGAATGTGCCAAAATGATGTAGGTGCATTATCATCGACAAAAGGCAGGGAAAGACTGTTCGGGTACACAGGGTACTACCAAAGGATCAAACACCAAGAGCAACCACTTCACACAAACAGATCACAGATCAACACACCGATGTTTTGACGTGGTTTAAACCCTCTTGAGGGAAACACTCCACGGCCCCGGCCAAATAGCTTCTACGGGACAATTTATTATGCAAAGAAAGAAAGTTACAAATGAGCTTCTCATAATCGATCAACTAAACAATGACCCTCCATGCTCTTTAAATAGAGATCATGGACCAATCGGGTGTTAAGCCACGGATCAAGGTTAGGTTTGATCTAAGAGAAGTTGAGCCGTCGGATCACTCTATGTCGGAAACATATCGTGACCGTCGGATTAAGTATTTACAAATGCATACTAATGCATACTAAAGAAACACACTATCCCTAACGGATATATTACACAAGTTGATCTTAACTAACTCCTAAGTGTCTAAATATCCTAACATCCCCCCTTAAGAACAACTTGGGATAGGATTGAAGGATTTACAAAAGTGACACTATTAGGAGAAGGAAGGAGGCATTAGAGCCTATCCCCCCTTAATGACAAGTTCCTGAACTCCTAACATAGATCGAAGTTTAGAAAACTTCGCTTCTATAAGAGACTTGGTGAAGATGTCTGCAACTTGATCATCTGTAGGGCAAAAGAGCACTTCAAGAACACGATCATGAACAAGATTTCTGATGAAGTGCATATGTAGCTCAATGTGTTTGCTGCGTTGATGTAGAACTGGATCTTTGGCAAGCTTGATGGCACTTTGATTGTCGCACCAAAGTGGAGTAGGCTGCTGCTGCTCGAATCCAAACTTTGAAAGGATCTGTCGAAGCCATAAAGCTTCCAGACTAGCATTAACTGCTGCTCGATATTCTGCCTCTGCTGAAGAAAGAGCAAGAGATTGTTGTTTCTTACAAGCCCAAGTAATAGGTCCAGATCCCAGACTGAAAACATAACCTGCAGTAGACTTTCGATCATCAGGATCGCCGGCCCAATCTGAATCAGTGAAACCAACCAACAAAGGTTTCCCCCCTGTACTGTAATGAATCCCAAACTGAACTATACCTCGAATATATCGAAGTATTCTTTTAGCTGCTCTCTAGTGACTTTCATGAGGTGTCTGCATATAACGGGCAACTCAACCAACGGCAAAGGAAAGGTCAGGACGGGAATGAGTCAAGTATAAAAGACTACCAACAAGCTGACGATACAAGGTGGCATCTACTTCAGGTGAAGTACAAGTGGCAGAAATTTTGACTCCAGACTGGAAGGGAGAAGGGGCTGGTGTACAATCTTCCATGTGAAAGCGACGAAGAAGGTCACAAGCATATCTAGACTGAGAAAGAAAGATTCCTTCTTTGGTTTGCAGAACTTGGAGACCAAGAAAATAATGCAAATGTCCTAAGTCTGACATTTCAAAGGTTTGTTTAAGACTAGATTTCACATGGGTTATAAGCTTAGGGTCACTACCAGTAAGAATAAGGTCATCAACATATAGAACAAGTATGATGAGATGGTTTCCTACTTTCTTGGTATAGACATTGGAGTCAGAATGGCATCTAGAAAAACCAGTGTCAAGGAGAAAGTTATCCATTTTGGTATACCAAGCTCTAGGAGCTTGCTTAAGGCCATATAAGGATTTCTTAAGGCGGCAGACAAGGCTAGAGTTATTCTGAACATAGCCAGGAGGTTGTTCCATGTAAATTTCCTCCTGTAAATCACCATGTAAGAAGGCAGACTTGACATCCATTTGATGGAATTCCCAGTTGTGTAAGGCTGCAAGGGAAAGAACAAGGCAGATGGAGTTCATTTTTGCGACAGGAGCAAAGGTTTCATTGTAGTCAATCCCTTCAACTTGGGAAAAACCTTTGGCAACTAACCTTGCCTTAAGTCTTTCAACACTTCCATCTGATGCATACTTAGTTCTGTAGACCCATTTACATCTGACAAGTTTTCTTCCTTTTGGAAGAGGTACAAGATCCCAAGTATCGTTCGCCATTAAGGAACGATATTCTTCATCCATGGCTGCATCCCAATCTGGATTCCCTGAAGCTTCTGCAAAATTTTCTGGATCATGATTCTCGGAAAATTGAGCCAAAAGAGAAGAGGCTCGCTGAAACTGAGAACGTGTTCGACGTTGATCTCTAGGATCACCGGCAAGATCACCAGCTGCTTCACATGTTGAACGGACCCATCGAGGAAGCACTTGTGCTGGTGCAACTGGAGGAACATGAGCAGGCGGAGGTGGATTTTCATCCTCACTGTCATCATCAGAAACTGGAGTTGGAAACTTGTCAAGGAAGTTGGAAGAAGAAGAAGAAGGCACAAACGCCGAATCAGGCTCGCAGGCCAAAGATGGCACACTCGCCGAGTTAGGCTCGCAGGCCAAGATATTTTCATCAAATTTAACATCTCTTTTAATGATTATAGCACGAGAATGTGGTTGAAGAAGTCTATAACCTTTTACATCTTCAGAATATCCAACAAATATGCACTTTTCACTTTTAGGCTGCAATGCTTTCCGTTTTTCATCCGGAATGTGAGCCCATGCTTCACTACCAAACACACGAAAGTGACTTACATCAGGTTTAATTTTACTCCATGCTTCTTCCAGTGTTATACCTTGTAATGCTTTTGTGGGGGTGCGATTAACTATGTAATTTGCACAATTTATGGCTTCAGCCCAAAATTGAAGACTTAGTCCCTTAGATTGGATCATACAATTAGCCATTTCTTTTAAAGTGCGGTTCTTCCGCTCAGCTACACCATTTTGTTGTGGTGTATATGGAACAGTGTGCTGTTGTTGGATGCCTTGTTCAGTGCAGAAAGTAGTGAACTATTTGTTAACATATTCTCCTCCATTGTCAGATCTTAACTTAATAATTTGATGACCAGATTGTTTTTCAACAAGGGCCTTGTAGGCCAAGAACATGTTAAATACTTCGCTCTTAAGTTTTAGGAAATAAACCCAAGTGCGTCTGGTGTAGTCATCAATGAAGGTTAAGAAATACTTGAAACCAGAAAATGAAGCAGATGGAAGAGGACCACACAAGTCACTATGCACAAGCTCCAAGGGAACCGAGGCGTGCCAAGAGGCACGTTTGTCAAAATTGTCCCGATGATGTTTTCCGAGTACACAACCGGAACAAACACCATCTCGGCAAGATACCATCGGAAGACCTGTCACCATATTTTTTTTACATAGTTGTTGCAATGAGCGATAATTTAAGTGACCAAATCGCTCATGCCAAAGTTTGCTCAAGTTATCACTATGAGCAACAAAAACTGAAGGGAAAGGTGATGACCCAAAGTTGTTAAACTTGTACAACCTGGTAATATCATCAACAATTCCGGTAGCTAAAACCTGTTGAGGATCTTTAAAATCCTTGATTACAACTTGGTGAGGTGTAAAGGTCACAGTTTTACCTTCACCAGAATGAGTGATCTGATAGACTGATAACAAATTGCAGGAAATTCTTGGAACACATAATACATCACTAAAATGACCATTATCTACTGGAACTGTTCCAGCTCCTACAACACTTAGAGATCTATCATCACCAACAAATATTTGTTTGGTGTTACATTCATGCATAGTAGAAAAGATGGCTTGATCCTTAGCCATATGATAAGATGCTGCAGAATCAATGAGCCATTCATTTGAAGTAGAAGAAGAAGATGCATTATAAGAATAACCAGAAGCACAAAGTGCATGTCCATGAGAGGCAGATTCTGAAGGCGAATCTAGGCTGATGTGGTGCTTCTTCATTGCTGCTTCCAAGGCTGCCATCTTCTTGAAACACTTAGATTCATCATGATTATCTTTCCCGCAATAGTTGCAATGCCGCTCAGTCTTCTTGCCTTTTGGCTTGGATCCTTTGTCATTTTTTAAAGAAGGAGCTGACTGAGAGGGTTTTGGACCATTGTTTGACTTATTATTGCGAAAATTTTGTTTCTTGGGAGGCTTGGACTTTTCTTTTTGTTGGGACAATAAGGCTTTCCTAGATGTATCTGCATTGTTGATTATTCCAAGATGAATGAGTTTATCTTGTTCCCTAATCAAGGAATCACAAAAGGATTCAAGACTAGGCTCTTGATAGCTAGCTGCATTCAAGGATGCTTTCATGGAGTAAAATGTAGATACAAAAACAGAATATGCAGGTCCAAGTTTGGAAAGAATATGATAAATGCATTGTTTGTCTTCCCTCTCAATCTTACATTCTGCACATAAGAGTTTAAGAGTTTTGTACTTAGATAAATAATCTTGAATGCATGAAAAGTCACTTGGATTTAAAGAAATCAACTCATTTTCGAGTTGGTGGCCTCGAATTTCATTGTGTTTACCAAACACAGTTTCCAACTTGTCCCAAGCAGTATTAGGTTCATCAATTCCAGATATGTGGAATCGCAAATCAGTAGAGATTGACATCCCAATCAATCCACGAGCTTCATCACATCTATTTGCCCATTTTATTTTCTTATCATCATCAGTGGGTTCTTTTTTTTCCCTGTGGTAATTCTGAAAAGTCACCTACTTCGTAGAACATCCTCCATACGAGATTTCCATGAGAAATAGTTGGAACTGTTAAGTAGAATATCACAAGAGGCGGCCATATTTGTAAATTAATGGCTGAAAAAGCAGAAACCAATAGTCTGGATGTGAAGAGCTTGAAAAAATAGGCGGTTTAAAAAAAAACGGCACTGAAAACTGACTCTGTATGATGAAGTTATGCTTGAACAAAGAAACTGTTGAAGATGTCCCCAATAGTGACGTGGCAGCTAGAGAATGTCTAGCAAAAAAAGAACCCCCCTCTTCCCAAGATGAACCTTTTGACAATCACTTTACAAGAAAGTTGCTTTAAGTGAACCACTTTTGTAAAATAAGTGATTTCACTTTTACAATGATATTACTTTTAAATAGTGCAACAATAAAAAAAACTTAAGTGACTCACTTGTATTTTTATTTTTTATTATTTAAGTGAGATGCACTTTTACAATAAAGTAACTTGAAAATAGAAATTGCATGCACTTTTCCTTTTAAAAGCAACTTCCTAAGACTTGAACTCAAGACCTATTAAGGAATAAAGCAACTTTGAACCAAGTGAGTTAGATTAAAAGGTATGTAAAATATGGGAATGAGGAAGGGGGCTTTTATTTTATTTTATTTTATTTTATTTTTTATTTACTCTTCTTGCTCGGTTTGCGTGCTTGCCCTTTTTCCTGCAAAACAGACCACAAAACGAAACAAAAAAAACTTTTCCACACTTGTGGATTTAGATCTTGTTAGCTTGCCCGGAAAGTCTACGTTTTCTCTCTGTTTCTGATTTGCCGAGATCGCGTAAGGTGCACGGCAAAGAGCATACGCAGCCGAGAAAAACCCTTTCCCTTTCTGTTTCTGATTTGCCGAGATCGCTCAAGGTGCACGGCAAAGAGCATACGCAGACATGGAAGCAACAATCCGAACCCAAAAAAATCTAACAGTAAACAAAAAAATGAAATATGAGATTTTTTCTTATTAAAAAACGAAATAAAAAAATGCGTCACTGTAACATTATACCTTCAGATCTGATGAAATATGCGTTTCTGGAGCAACCGGGAACTGTTTTCGATCAAACGAAAACTATTTCCCAATGGAAACGACGCTTTGGACGCAATGGAACACCTCCCACAGCCCAGAAATGCACAGAAATGCACAGAAATACCAGAACTAGAAACCCTTTCGAGTTTCGGCAATAACAGTTCAAGATCTAGATCATAACCGGAAGCGGCACTTCATAAAAGCTCTGATACCATGTTCGGGTACACATGGTACTACCAAAGGACCGAACACCAAGAACAACCAATTCACACAAATAGATCATAGATCAACACACCGATGTTTTGACGTGGTTAAAACCCTCTTGAGGGAAACACTCCACGGCCCCGGCCAAATAGCTTCTACGGGACAATTTATTATGCAAAGAAAGAAAGTTACAAATGAGCTTCTCATAATCGATCAACTAAACAATGACCCTCCATGCTCTTTAAATAGAGATCATGGACCAATCGGGTGTTAAGCCACGGATCAAGGTTAGGTTTGATCTAAGAGAAGTTGAGCCGTCGGATCACTCTATGTCGGAAACATATCGTGACCATCGGATTAAATATTTACAAATGCATACTAATGCATACTAAAGAAACACACTATCCCTAACGGATATATTACACAAGTTGATCTTAACTAACTCCTAAGTGTCTAAATATCCTAACAAAGACATGAGTATTTAGAACAGTTTTCAACAAAATGACACCCAAATGGAGGTATGATCTAGGAAGTCAATTGTATAGCCAAAATAGTCTAGTTCTTTTATGGATTTTGTACACTAACATATTTGTAGTTGTGTAAGAGCTATACTTACTATTAATTTCATGGTTAAGTTAAAAGTTTATTTAGATCTAGACTTTAGCTTCTATGGAGGGTCAAGTAAGATTATTTCCCTAAATGCACCTTTTCTTGTGTGATAGAGTGATTTTTAGTCTATTCTTTCTTTGTTCCAAAAGGAAAAGAAAACCTTATATTAATATATACAATATGACTTGTTTTCTTGTGAGTTTCTATTGGAGTTAGGTTCCATACTTAGTCAAATAGAGTGCTCCCTTGCCTTTGTTGTGACCATAGAACCTTTTGAATGAGACCATGCTTGTGTCTTAGATCAATAATGTCAAATTATATAATATATTCTATTTAAGGGTGCTAGTTCAATGGAAAAGCACCTACGTTATAGATAGGAGGCTGATGGTTCGATTCCGCCGTGCCCTATATTTATTTTGAAACCACTAAAAATAGATAAATGACCCAAAATACGACCAAAACCCACATATAAATGAGCACTGGTGACAAATTAGCGGTCATTGATCACGCAACAAAAAATGTGGTCATATTTAGTTTGGTCGTTTAGAGTTTATCTTGTGGTCATATATTTAGTCGTATATTTGGTCATTAATTATGACAATTAATGACCAAATATATGACCACCAAATAAGCTATAAATGACCGTTAAATATGACCACTTTTTGGTTCATGTGATCAATGACCGCTAATTTTCCACTAGTGGTCACCAAATCAAAATTGGTCATTTATATGCGGATTTTGGTCGTTTTTTTGTCATTTATCTCTCATTTTGTACTAGTATATGTTCTTGTGGTTTCATAAAGATGTTTCATCACAACCGACGTTATGACACTCGCTAACTGTTTCTCTCACTTGATGGAGTGTTATAGGGCATACAACCAAACAAGTGTTTGCCAGATTATTCCTCGTCAAATGAGGGAATTTCATGTAGAATAGAGGAAAGTGGGACATCTAGTACATCTAAGAAGCGGAGATCAACTAGAGGTGAAAAGATCGGAAGAAAATTCAATAGACGATTCAAATTTTTTCTCGCTAACGGGGAGTCATGTTCTTATGGTGATGAGGGCATATGCGACATTGAGGTGCCCTTCAGTTAAAAACATCTAGTGAAATGATGGGTACCTAGGGATCTTCCTCAAATCAACATTTATTTTTGTGTTGACAGAATGATATACTGCATTGCTCCATCGTCATTACATGGTTTGGGGCTATTTTCCATGGTTGGAATAAAGGTCCATGATGGCGGATTAATTGAATTGATGGAGTATGTCGAACCCTGTTGCAACTACATTTATTGGATATGCCTAGTCCAATATACAAAAATTATGCGAAGATATGGCGTAGCTGCAAATTATATACAACTAAAAGACAAGGGTCAACATAAAGGAGAATCAACGTATATTGATGGAAGTCCAAAAGAAACAGGGAATATTGCAGGGTTTATAAACGGTACATGACCTGCGACAACAAATAAGAAACCAAATTGCATATTTGAGGGGCATGAAGGAAACCATGTATTTGTATGTGCAATAAAATCAATAGCTGCAGGGAAAAAGTTGTTGATTGAGTACAATTTGAATCAAATAGATACAACGGCATATATACTATTTTACCCAAACTATAAGAAATAACTGTTGTATTTTATATTTAACATTTACTGTAATATGTTTGCATGTGTTATGTTGGTAAAATCAACATCTGAATAATTCATGCTTCTTGAAAAACACTAGTTTTGTTATAGAACTGAGACATAATTAATGTTACTTTTATTCATTATAAATCCAAAGTTGTTTGTATTTGGACTTAATATGAATACTATGTTTTTGTTTGATTTTTTATACAAATATAAGGAGAAAAAGTAATAATTGACAAAATGCATAGATTCTTGTTCATTGCAAATTCTCATAACCAATTTGTGAATGTGCTCATAACCAATTTGTGTCAAATGGTGGATGCATTATTTGCATTATTTGCATTATTATGTATGCTTCCGTGTTGATCAACAAGGCGATAGGGGGAAGGCACTAGCATCAGAGAAGTCCACAAATGCTACTGAGGAAGTGCCTAGTGAAGAATACAGTTTTTTGTCAACTGACCCTGTGCACACAGTAAAGAAGCTTTTAATAAAAAAAAGGGAATTCACTTCTTTATTATTGAATCTTCCAAAGACACAAGAGATAAGAGATAGAATGGATACCTTGATGCGTGAGATTCGTGAGCTTGGGGTAAGAAACATATTCAATTATCCCATTTATTTATTTAATTATTCATGATTATAATTAGACTATCCTTTATAACAAAAATATTTTTTTATAGGTGTTTTTGGAGGTGCAGGTTAATCCTTATGGTGCGAGGACTAGTGGAGTCGGCATTGGCACCAGCGTAGTTGGTTCACATGCGAGTGGAACACCAATCACTCCGACCCCTACACTCCCCAACGCTGATGCCACTAGTAGTACACCCCGCCTTGAACAACACACGCCATGATCTGCACACTATGCAGTGGATGCAGAGCGTGATTCCATGGCAAATTGTGAAGGCAGTTTTCCTGGAGCTACTCGTGTTACTAGCATGGGAACATTAAAGGTTTCTTTTTTGGTATACGATAACCTCATCCACATGAAAACTAATAAGCTTGTAGGTATTTAAGAAGTATTTTCAATATATATGTATGGTCTAATTGAAATTTACATATAAGTATCAATTATTCAAACTAATGATAATATCGTTTTCTAGGAAACGATGTATTTGATGGACCCATGAATGACCTCGCCTTGGATATATTTGGGCCCACCATACAAACAAGGTGGAATTTCCAAAGCTCAAAATTAAAGGATGAATTAATGAACAAGTTGGTTGGCCTGTTCGGTGAGGGTACCTTCAACAAAGTTGGAGTCTCCGCAAAGGTAGGCTTATATTTAAGATATATTCGTGACCAATATAGGGTTCATCTGAAAAACGACCATAACTATGATCACCCTCCACCGATAGCAGAGATGGAGTGAAAGGCCCTCGTCCATGATGCAGAATAAAAGGCGCTCCGAAAAGAAGGAAAGACACCACCCGAACTAGGAAGGTATGAGGCACTTTTAATAATTTATTTATGATGCTTTATCATCATCGCAAGAACTAAATAAGTATTTGAATCTTTTGAATATAGGCTCCCAGATACATCCAAAGCCACCAAGGCTAGGATAGATAAACATGGGCAGCATAAACTTGGCCCGAGTGGTTTCTCGAAAGTGGCTGCACGATTTGTAAGTACAAAATAAAATAATTTGCATCCAAATTATAAATTATTAGCAATTTTAATTTAATATCGCAAAAGAAGCAAAATTCATGCCCTTATGCACAATTGTAGGGTGCAGAATTCAAAGAGGCTCCTACAGAGGAAGACCTCAGGCATGCCTACTACCATGGCTATAAATCCTTGGTTGAATGTTGGGCATGGCCCAAGTTGGCACAATTTTGATGAAGCGAAGTTTAGAAATGCGCAGTTGGAGAAGTGAAGTCCAAAGAAGTGGTGCAGTTTTGCTGATGTGCAGTTCCAGCACAACAGCTATTTTGGGGAAAGAATATAAGTAAAGTAAGGTCCAACAGCGACCTATTTTGGGTAAGTGACTCCATGATTCCCGAGAGTGGGGTAAGGAGCAGCGTGGAAGCGGATGAAAGCAACCTATCAGCCAGAGTGGCGAAAACCGTTAGAGGCAAAACAGTGGGCCGACAGATACATAAAAGCCATAGTGGCGGAAAGGGACACACCACTATGCAGTTAGAGCCGTTACGTGAGGATTGCGGCTATCAAAAAGGCGTAAGAGCGAGGAGTGGCACAGAAAGGTGGCCAGAGGCGAGTGGAGAAGCTGTCGACTACGACAGGCCAGGTTAGCATGGTAACTGCACCATTTTTGGTACTATAGGGTTTTGACCCATATTCATTGTAAAGACGTGACCTACATGCACAATCTATAAAAGGGGAAATTTTGTAAGGGAAGGGTTGAATTTTGATCTCTCATGGTCTTATTTTGATCTTTTTTGGTATTTCAAAAGACTAAGTATTGTAAAGAGGTTCTGCAACTGCGTGCGCAGAGACCCACTTAAGAGAGAAAGAGGCTCTGCAGCTGTGTGTGCAGAGACCTATTGTAGAGAGAAGACACTAGCATTTTTTACCCCAAAATACGACAGCATACATGTCCGATTTTTGACATCTTGTTGTTGACTATCTGACAAATCCCACCTTTTTTTAACGTCGGTTGGAATTTGGCTACAATCCGACATCTTAACTATCCGTCGGATATCCGACACCTCATCCGTCGGATAGTAAGTCTGATATCCGACGACAGGTCCATGTTAAGATTGCTGATATCTGACGTTCTGTGCCGTTGGAGGTATGGCAGGAACGTCGGACGTCAGGTGGGGAGAGTCGGGTATCCGACGATAGTGGCCGTCGGTGGTGTGGCATGAACGTTTGATATCTTCATATGTAGAGTCGGATATCAAATGGCTATAGGTAATTTAAAAAAAATTACACTATTAATTTGTGATCGTGATCATGCCATCCATCAAATTGAAGACAGTGATTGAACCAATTTTTTTTTTATAAATTTTATTAATAACCATTTTGGTACTTTGGTCCAAATGTTTTTTCTAACTCATTGTTTCTCCATATTGTGTGCCTAGTTCCACCTCTCTATATCAATGCCTAAATCAACCTTTGCTTGGTTTCTGGTTCTAGATGCATGATATTGTTTGTAGTTGCATGCCATCGAGTGTTGTTTAGAAATGAAGTCTTGTAGAGGAGGACTAGTATGTGGCAAATATATGGTGGAAACTACAAAATATTTGTAAGATGCTACTAATTGCACATGACATATCTCATTCAAATATATCTAGAGGATTTGAGACATATCTCATTCAAATATATCTAGAGGATTTGAGACATATCTCATTCAAATATTCTCAAGGAGATTCCAAGGAATTTAAAGAGAAGGTTAAAGATATTGGTTCCAGTGCATGATTTACTCAGCCTTTGAAGTTGTGGAAACTCGAAATTGGTTATGATCAGGAGCAACCAAACATCACAACAAGTTCCAAAAAATTGCCAAATTTTAGATGACACGGGAGTAGGTTGTAGAAAGGAAACATCGTTTCCATTCATTATTGAGCTCCTCTCTGTTCTGAGAATAATTTAATATTATCTACTGAACAGGGCCAACCACGTGAAGGTGGAAGCTATTATGCCCCCCCCCCCTCACATCACTCTCAATTCCCCATACCCAATGCATGTACTTGAAAAACAAATTACGTGCAAATTCATGCATATTTCATCATAAACAAACATCTACCATTCATTCAATACAAAAGTTCACGTAACATAGTGGTTTGTGTTTTCAGGAATCCTTCAATTTACAGGGTGAAAATGGCCAAACAACTGCTACAGTTCTGAGATAAGAATACTGCTAACCTAAAAGTACACTTGATAGGTTTGGATGGAAACCATTTTCAATGTTGATACCACTACTGACCTAAAAGTACACTTGTTGTCTCTTAGTACTCTTTGCATCTTGACACATATGTTATTTTTTGGTTGTCTCTGCGTCCTGACAAAGGAAATTAAAGAAAACATATAATTTGCATCGAAAAAATAATAGGGTATGAACTAAACTGAGGTAATTCGAACCTGCAACCTATGTCTAGTCCCAAGGCTACCACCTTCAAGCTTGAAGTGTAGCTGACAATGGAAGACACAAGTGTAGTTTATTATCAACGTGCGAATTTAATTTGACCTTATCAATCAATTCCCATCGCCATTTCCTCTCATACGACGTCCCACAACCATTTCTCTCGACACCCACTCTTGATTCATTCTGCATGCATTTCACTATGCAACAATCTCAGATTCTCACTGTGTTTCCCCTCAATTAGTTTCTCAATTCAGTATGACCCACGCCCACCGTTCGAGGAGTGTTGCCAAGCTAGAACTCAAGACCGCTGGCAACACTCCTCGGACGACGGGCGTGGGTCATACTGAATTGAGAAACTAATTGAGGGAAAACGCTATGAGAATCTGAGATGGTTGCATAGTGAAATTCATGCAGAATGAATCAAGAGTGGGCGGCGAAAGAAATGGCACTGGGACGTAAACTTTACGTATCCATTTATATGTTTTCTGCAAAACATATGAAAAATGTGGAGTAAGTGAGAGACACCTAAAATCATAATTACTATGCAAAACATATGAAAAATGTGGAGTAAGTGAAATACACCTAAAATCATAATTACTATGCAAAACATATGAAAAATGTGGAGTAAGTGAAAGACACCTAAAATCACAATTACTATGCAAAACACATGAAAAAAGTGGAGTAACATCACACTTGAGAACATCACACTTGTCCTTGGTATCATATTGAGGTTCATCTACTCATGAATCCAACTTAGGGAGCAATACCAGTTCCTCCCTCTTAGGTAGCTCTTTCTCGACATCAAGAATGATAACATTCATATTGTTAGTGGACACTTCAATAACCATTAATGACGCAAGAGCATGTTAAGAACTCCAACAATGTATTTCAGTCCTCTCAGAGCCAAGTAAACTGTACCCACTTCTTGATCACTAAGTATTAAATTATTAATACAATACTTTTCATTTGTGATCTCCGTGGGTGTGTATCTAGCAAGAAACCTTTTGAGAGCATACATGCAATCAAATTGTCCTACAAATTTGTCTTTAAACTCATTGTGAGGAACATGAGAGGTGAACAAGATGACATAATAATTAAGACAAGTTTGAGGACAAGGTCATGGATGGACAAGGTCATGATTTGAGTCAACTTTGGTGCTATAGGTGCCTCCTTCAACAGAGTTTTTTTTGAATCTAGGAGTCCCAAATCTACAAGGTGCTCATGTATGAGTTGTAGTATTTCCCTGGAAATACAGAAGGAATTACACCAATATATAATGAGTGGTAGATAAGCAAAACAAGCTAAGCTACAAAGGTTGATAAAATTCTACCATAATGTTCTGTTGAAAAAATAATAAAGTACTTTGAATGATAAGTTAGGGCAAACAGAAATATGAACAAGCTATAATTGAAATTTGAGGAATGAAAATAGATAATAACAGTTAATAGAGTGTTGCAACCCAGTGCATACAAGCTGATAGTCTGCAAACAAAATGACAAAATAGTTTGCTAAGTTGTAATTTAAATTTGAGGAATGACATTAGCTACTAACAGTTATAGTGCTGCAACCCACTGCATACAAGTTGGTTTCCACAAACAAAATAACAAAAGAGTTTGCTAAGGGTGAACAATGTTTCATTCCCCAATGTGATTCGATGGAGGGATTGAACATGCATGCGTAGAGGCACAGAAACCAGCAACAACATAGTGCTGCAGTTCATTTGATGAATTTGCAGATGTCTTTCAGGATCTACCGCATGAATTTCCAGTTTCAAGTGCATTTGCATTGTGGTATTGTTGGTACTTGATGTATACTTTTTGGGCATTGTTTAATAATTGTTATCAATATGGTGTGCATCAAAGCAATGTTTTGGTGGCCCTTTGATAATTACCGCAACAATTATATTTGACTAAAAGATGTCAATTACCGAAACATAGGAGTATGCGACAACAAATTGAGCAGTTGATGGACGCCAAATAAGACTTCCACCAATTGCCACAGCTCAATAGAGATTCATTCTACCCCAAATTCCCCTCAGCATTTCAATTCAACCTACACATATGTCGTTATTATTATGACCATTTTCCTTCACCATGTCCATTAGGAACATAAAATTTGCCAGAATCACTGACAAAGATGGAAGCCACATCAACCTAGAAAATGTTGGGAAGCTTGTGCATCTAATGCAGTTGGTCAGAAACTTAGAAGTGATGATGGTAAGAAAGGAATTGTGGCTTCGTTGCGTACATCCCTTGTAGGTGTGATTGCAACCACCGATCAAGATGGTTGTCACAACCAATTTGTGTAGCTCGGGTGCTTTCCTATTTTGGATGGTTGACTTCAAGAAGCCCAAAAATGAAATACTAGAGATGTAGGAATACCAAAGGAGGGTGACAAATTTGTCGAAGCACTGTTGTTATTGTTGCTACGTGCTCTTGATAGACTACTTGTAGATCTTGATGCTTTGAAGACATGTATGGGTGGAAAATCTATAAACCACTTCAAAAATCAGAAGCACCAACAGATTTAGAGGAAGGCTAGGATCTTAGTTGATACTTGGAAGAAACATGTCGATGTAGTAATGAAGAACAATGACACAGTCTGGATCAGGCCAGGGAGAAAATTTTCCCTATAAGTAAGATACATGAAAAGTTGCTTATACTTATGGTGGAAAGCATGCAAGATCTACTGAAGTTGTGAAAAAATCAACACCATTAAGTGATATGGATGATGGGGGTACGAATCTACTGGTAAATCTAGCAGCCACCGAAAATTCCAAGGACAAGCAAGTTCTTGTTGTTGCCAGTGAAAGAAGTGAAGGACCTTATTGTTTCCAAATCCCAAGGAAAGGCAAGGAAGTGAAGGATTTTATTGTTTCCAAATAGAGTTCAGATGTTTCTATCTATGACTTGTTGAATAAGATTCAGAAAATTGGAAGGCATGATCCTCAAAAAGACACACTTGATACCCCCTATAACCTTAGAAATAACTAATTAAGAGATAGTGACCTGCATCTTATAACTTTCCTTTTTGTCTTCAATGGCATTTTTATGTCGAGTAAATTGCATGGTAGACTGGTTTGCATTTGTTTACAAAATGCACTCTACCATAATTCTTATGTTTGGGCCTATTAACCTCCATTTTGTACCAAGATTACTACCATATTTGGGCCTATTACCCCCCTTTTGGTATGGGTTTCCACATGTGCTATTGATCATAGTCTTCAGACAATAAGATACAACACTTATGAGCATAATGGGAAATTCTGATTTGTGACAGTAGTGGGCCCTTTCATTGTCAATCCTGTACAATCCAACAGTAATGAATATGGCCATACATTAAATCTGGGCATACTAGAAGGCATTCTAGAAAATTATAGTGAGGATAAATGTCATATGTGGGCATATTTGTATTCATTTGGAGTTGGTTGTGGCAATATTATCCCCAAGGAAGCCATTAAAGCATCATTTTTTAGGCTTGTAGCTGAAAGGGTATGTGCAACAGGTATGAGAACATTATGTGCACTGTATTAGACCTAAATAGGGGCCCTAACCATTCAACAATAAGGTCTCCTACAACACCTAGACTTGGATCAGCAGCCTACAGTTGCATAGTAGTCCTATAACAACACATAGCGAGGTCTGAGCGCATCTTCTAGGAGTCAGATTTAAGATATGCTCACACAATAGAGGGAGTTATCTCATTGTTTTGGAAGGTGCCAAATATTAGCAGTTACCCCTTATACCAGCCCAGCCCAACCTTGTTTTAGAACAATCATCGTTTGAGGTCTTATGCCAAGGGTTACGAGTTCAAAACCCTCAACAAGAGTTTCTAAACAGCAAGGAAAAATCGTAAAGCTTAGCCTACCACGAGATCTTCTCATCCCAGCCATTCATTTAAACATTTATCACAGGCTACACTACAGTATCGTTGTAATAAATTCTACCATTCCTTCAGACCCAAAAACCACTAACATTTAAGCACGCAGACGCAGACAGAGACATTGGTTGAGTGAATTAGAAATTGAAAGTGAATTATTACTCAAACATTTATTTACATTCCTCTTAGCATATCAATCTGCAGGTCACAGGGTCGAATCCCATTATCAATTTTCTGAGTAAATCGTGCAAACCCAAAAATGTGTCAATACATAGTTTTAAAGCTACAGAATCATCCTTTTAAACAAGCTAGAAGTTGGACAGAGGCACCATCATCATCATACGAATCTAGGAGGCCTTTCTAATTACCAAATCAACTGCATAAGGAAATAAAACAACGACATTACATGCAGGATGCAGACCTGGGCATCACCATACATTTTTCCATAGAAATCAAAACGCAGAGCTAAATAAAACTGAGGATCATAGAGCGAAATACGCAGAGGCCCATTTAACCCTGTCTATTTATTTCAATCACCAGACAACGCAGCAGTAAGAACTAGAATTTACACTTCTCAGGCTTATAGTTAAACTAGTATCAGGGTTACGTTTTTCCCCTGTCAACACATTCTTAAATATTGGTCAAATAACAACGATAGCCAAAACACCGAGCTTAGAGAGATTATTTACCATACAAACTTCATAAAGAAAACGCAGAGGTTACACACTTCTTTATACATGTTCAAGGATCAATAGAAAAACACAGGTCACTGTATCGATTCCCCAAAACCCCAAATTTACACAACAGGAGCTCATAACTCCTTTAAAGAGGCTTACAGTTTCATATAACCACAAAATGGTCAACTATTACATTCATTAAATGGTCCATCCAAACAACGACCTTCCAGGAACTGCAAGAAGTTTTAGTGAACCCCAAAGGGGATTCACGCAGTTCCTCCTAAACATCCATAAACAATACCACTCCATAAGAGGTGAGAGGAAAGGGTAAGGGTTGGAAAACCTTGAACTTACCAATTGCAATGCCAACGAAGTCGAGGGTATTGGGCATCAGTTAGGAAGCCACGCAGAGGAGGAAATCCATCATTCACCTGCCAAGCAAATAACAACACGAAGTTAAACCAGGAGATTTTATCAAAACTCTGATTTGAATGTAACAGGAAACAATTGCAATGAATCGATATATACCTTACCTATTGTTTTCTTATTTGTGCAAATGGAACCCTCAAACTCCTTTGCGGCCTCCTCAACCTCCACTATGACCTCCTCAACCTCCTCCATGATTGCCTCAACCTCCTCCACGACTGCATCAATGACCTCTACGACCTCCTCAGTGACAGCCTCTGCAACCTCTAGTATTGGAAGTTCTTGCAAGGTGAGGTAAGTGAAATGTGTTCACACGGGCTGGGAGGGAGGTAAGTTCTATATTTTGAGGGAGGTTAGTTTTGTTGATTATTTTTTTATGTTTTTTTTGTATTTATATATATATATTTTTATAGTTAGTATTTATGTATTATTATTTATTTATTAATATAATATGTATGCAAATGTGTGTGTATAAAATCTAATATTCTAACATATAAAAATAGATGAAAAAGTAGGCCACAAAATATCGATGGATTGAAAGAGACGTCTGTTCCGTAGGATTGTTGTTGATTTTGATGGACAGTGGACTGAAAGAGAGAACATGACTGTTGGGAGTTGGGAGGCACTACTAGTGTGATATCGGACCGTACTATATAAAAGGAACTATATGACTGTTCGGAGGTGCGGTGATCAGATTTGTTCATAATTACCATGAGATATTATTCATCACAGCAAACTCATCAACGTCGTGTGCGCATCCAAATGGTCATAAGTGAGTACAACAATTTCATCATGTTTGTGCCTCCAAATGGTCACAATCAAACAAACTCATCAACGGGTGTGCGTCCAAACGGTCATAAGTGTGTACAACAATTTCATCATCTCTGTGCATCCAAACGGTCACAATCACAATGTCTCTTTCGATCAGTTTCGACTCCCGAGTCCCTACATAGATTGTCACTATTTTCAAGCTCAGTTGCTATCATGATAATCCTTGGAACTCATGATAGAAATCCGACTTTGACAAAAATCCGATTTTGATAAATGAGTTCCAAGGATTATATGAAAATTCGATTTGCATGGGAAGCATGTGCCCCACCTTAGAAGCTTGGGACATACACAAGAGGTTAACAAGGTTATGGAGTTGGACACTTGGCAACAAAAAATTAAATAATATTTTATATGGATTTCTACTACTGCCCCTCTCATTGGTTCATTGCCCCCATGGTGTTCACATGGAGATTTAACCCCAAGTGCACCTATTTATTATTTTATTATTCATTTCATTAATTAGAATATAATGCACTTACCCACTTACCATATATTTACGCTATATGTTCATATGCGCACAGGGGTATTACAAACAAAGTTATTATGATTTAGCAAGACTACTTGGGGGTTTGAAGTAAGGATCTTTTACCTATGGAAAGGAATCCTTAACCAAAACACCAAACCAAGGTGTTTGGCAAGGTATGCATCCCATCGATTTTTTATTCTTCTAAACATAGTTAATCTATCCATTTAACAAGACCACTTAGGGGCTGGAACTCAATACCTTTTACTTGCGAATATGAGTATTTAACCAAGCCACCTTGTTCAATAATATACATGTGTTATTAATCACTTATTGTCATGAACTGAGCCATCGTGATATAGCAAAATTGCTTGAGAGTTTAATCTCAAAACCTTTTACCTATGAATAAATATCCTTAAACAAAAATAATAAACCATTTTTTACACAATCTAAAAAGAAATAAGATTTAATTGTTATCATAATATGATTCTGACAGTGAGTGTACACCAGTCTCATAATATTTGTGCCTCCAATATACAATCCGATGACCAACCCTCTTTTTTAACTTTAATCCCCATGCAACTTATAAAATACTTTCCAATTGCCATGATCTAAAATTAGTATGCAGTACAATCTTACAAAGCCATTACAAAACATAATACGGAAACAAAATGAATGTCAATGATGTTATTGCATTATCTCAAACCTGAGCATCTGACGGCTAGGAAACATAATCTAATATTATCTTAATCATAATTCATCACAACAAACTCATCAACGTGTGCGCATCCAAACGGTCATAAGTGTGTACAACAATTTCATCATGTTTGTGCCTCCAAACAGTCACAATCAAACAAAATCATCAACGGGTGTGCATGCAAACGGTCATAAGTGTGTACAACAATTTCATCATCTCTGTGCATCCAAACGGTCACAATCACAATGTCTCTTTCGATCAGTTTCGACTCCCGAGTCCCTAATGATATTTGTGTTGGCAAGGTTTTAGTACATTCTTGGAAAGTGCATTAGATAAAACAAGATTTGCAAAATCTTTTTTATATATATTTTGATATTTTCAGAAGACACCGTCGGATATCCGACATGCTAGGGATATCAAATGCCGTCGGATATCCGACCTCAGTGGGCTTAAGATTAGGTCGGATATCCTTATTAAAAATTGATCAATATTTCTAAGGGACGTCGAATATCCAAGGGACGCCGGATATCTAAGGGACGTCGGATATCCGACGGATCCTTCACTTAGTTTTAAAAAAAATCATCAAAGTTCATAATTTTGAAGGTGAAATCCGACGACACAAACCTAATCGTCGGATGTCGTCGGATTTTCTCGTCGGATTTTGGGGTCGAATCTTGTAGTGAGAGTCTGCAACGGAGTGCGCAGATTGGAACTGTTGAACCCTTCCCATTAATATAAACAACAGTTCTCGTGGACGTAGCTCCCATCCAGGGGGTGAACCACGTAAATACCGTGTTGTGTGATTGAATCTGTGTGTTTCCTTATGTTTATGGTTAAGTTCATGCTTATAGTTATATGTGTCTTCACTTTTACATGTAGTTTCCACATGAATGAGTGATGAGAATAATATGTTAAGTGTCGAACATATATGCTTGAATGTTGAACGCAAGTAATTATGAATACGTCGAATGCATGGATTATTTGGGTAAACACTAAGTCAACGAAGTCTGTGTTAAGTGTGATTCCCTAGAAGCGCAGTACTAAATTTGTGCTGTTGCGTTGTATTTCACCATATTGTATGAGTTTGCGAAGTGCATAGTCCCATATGTTTTGCGAAGTGTAGACTTGTGCTGTCATATTGTGAAATGACCGTTTTGAAGTGCACAGTCCCAGTGCACACTACAGTATAAGTGATAGACGCTAAATAGGTATACCTTCGCGCAGCTCCCTAGTCTGTTAACCGCGCATCACCTAATTACAGAAACCTGCTTCTGTAATCCTCCATAAACTTCGCCTCGGGTGAGACCTCAACTTGTTCGCAAGTTTTTGCCGAAAGGGCTGATGAAGAAGGGTTTGTTGGACCACAACTGCGCAGACCCTGGGTCAATACAAGAAAGTTAAAGAACGAGGTTCATACCCCAAAAATGGTTCCGTTGCCGCGCGTGAACTGGTGATATGTTCTGAATATTGGAATCCCGAGAGAAAAAAATACAGAACTGGGTGGATAATACAGAAAAAAGAGTTTGAATTGAAGGAGAACAAACATCCGCATTTCTCTGACGAAGAATGGTTGCAGAGATACCTATTTTTGGATATTTATGAAATTTTCTTCGCATCCTTCAACAACGACCTATATGAGTGGCTATCAAGACTAGCAAAACGAAAGAACTTTTATCAGGGTGGAGAACCTACAGTATGGATTCCAGAACTAGTTCAGAGACTTAAAGCGGTGGATAGCCCAATCTCACGAGTAGTAGACTTCTGGTTTGATAGCGTACTAGAAGGATACGTTACAGAATTTGATGTGGACACTTTGAAGTCTTACAGTGTAGCCGAGGAAGATTTCTTCAAAAGATTCAGAGGTAAGTACCTAAACAATCTCAATCTATACATTAAAATGTTGTTAGCGGAGAAAGGTGTCTTAAGAATGCAACAAGATCCCTAGAAATTTGAGTTTGTAATGTTCAATAATATAAACAGTGACATTGAGGAAAACATTCACACATTATGAGTGGTAAAAGATACAAGTATAGTACCGAGAAGAGGCCTAATGAACATGAACTTCACATCTCTCTAGAAATTGAGTTACAGGTTGAGACTGATAGTGAAACAAAACCCCGAGTGAATACCTATCAGCCCATCACTCCGCAGAATCCTCCAGTTGACGATAGAAATACTGCTAACCCACAGAACAACAATAGTAGTAACACCACAGGAGAAAAGAATCAGAAAATTCTGACAAGTAGTATACCTACCACCTCACTGAACACTACACCTCCTAGAAGAAGAATGACAGACGAAATTAAGATGTCGATATTCATAGGAACGGGTCTAGAAGAACCTGAGCAAAACTAGTTTCTCTGTGAAGCCGTGTGGAATGTTAAACAAGTACATGATGATGCTATAAGACAAGCACATATTGTTACCACATTCAGGGATAGAGATTTGACATGGTTTATGAAGTATTTTGTTGGACAGAATAGGACCTTAGTGGATATCAAGACTGTGCTCCTAAGACAATTTAAAAAACCTAAGTCATAATCGTAGTGTATCACATAGCTCAAAGAAATTAAGCAAAAAACTACTAAGTCAGCGTGGGAATTTGATCAAAAGTTCAAAGCGCTGTCAGACCAAGTAAGCTTTGACATAGCACCACAACAACACCAGGAATGGTTCATAGCCATGCTGTTGCCACACATTAGTTTACCGTTGATACAACATAAGGTTGATTCACAGACATAGGCCCTAGAGATTGCGATGAAACTAGAGGCTTCTCCTATAGGAGATACTAGCGCAAGTATGGTTCAGATACAGACCCATCTAGCAAATTTTGCATTACAATTGCAAGATATGAAGAAAGGAAAAGAAGCCCGAGAAGAGGTTTGGTGTACAAAGTGTAAGGGAGAAGGTCACTCTAAAGAACACTGTCCGGTATTTAAAGATTACATCGCTAGTGGAGCTCCAAACCCATTGAATCAACAAAAAGGACCATGGTGTGATATTTGTCGATGTAGAGGACATCGCCTAGAAGAATGCTATTTACTTCAGAAGTATGTGCAAACACCAAAGAGCTTATACTGCACATTTTGTAATTCAGTTGGCCATGATGATACCAACTGCAGAGCCAATGAAATCATGATGGAAAGAAAACATGATGTCTACCAAGTACAAGAAGAAACACCACATAACAATGAAAACACGCAGTATGATCAAGGCATGTACAGAGGACGTGATGGATTCACAGGCAGAGGAAGAAACACTGGACAAGGAAGAGGAAGAGGTCAGATAGTATGTTATAACTGCGCTCAACCAGGACATCTATCCAGAGATTGCACAAATGCTTGTACTACCTACAAATATTGTAAGTCTTTTGATCATGTCATTGAGGCATGCTTTGTTTTGCAAGCAAAAATGCAAGAAAGAAGACCAGAAGCACAAAACCAGAACATACAGATGATCGCAGCTGAAAAAAAGGAATACATATTATAACATTCATGCTATGACGCAAAGTGGGGCTACGACAGGTGGCGATCAAAGAGCAGAAGCTTCAACCTCTGAGAATCACCAAGATAAACATAAGCCTACTGAAGGGACTTGGATAAGAAAAGAAACTGGAAAAAAACCTGCTTTTGAGCTGAACAAAGAAAAATAAGTCTTCATGGAAGCAAGAGAAACCTTCAAAGATCCGGAACCTATCACCCCATGAATCAAGTTGCGAAGTGATACTTCGCCTGTAAAGGATATGCCAACTTCGTATGATCACTCGCGTACTGCAACAAACACAATGAGTCATGTTGCGCAGTTGTTACAGAGTTGCATGAAGCTGTTAAAACATGAGAATGCCTTAGCAGAATTACAGATCCTACTGAGGCATTACGAGCAGCGTAATGTAGTGACTGAAACACATAGGGTGGTTCATCATATTAAGAGTCATAAAAGAACCGGAAGGGAAATGATAGTAAATGCGCATATCGAAGATTTTGAAATGGACGAAATTATCCTTGACTTAGGCTCAGAAGTAAATGTCTTGACAAAGAAGACATGGAACAAATGGGGAATCCAAAGTTATCATGGTCACCAATACAGTTGAGGCTATCTTATCAACAAAAGGTTATACCCTTTCGGAGGTTAGAAAGTGTCCTTGTTGACATTGATGGAGTGCAAAGTAGAGCAGAATTCGAAGTGATTGCGATCATAGATGATAGCCAACCTTATCCTGCACTATTGGGGATAGATTAGGCAATGGATAACCTCGCAATTATCAACCTGGAAAAGAACCAGATGATATTTGAAGGAGAAAATATCAGGCTCATCGCACCCTTGGATCCTTCACAAGGACCTAGATACACTGAGCCAATAAGAGAAGAATGCAGAGCGCAAGATCTAGATCGTATCTACAAGATGAAAGCGAATAAGGCAGATTACATCAACCCAATTGATGATGGAACACTGAGTTGGCGATGTGACAGTTCTTGCGTATCAGACTCAGATGCAGGACTAGAGAACTGGCAAAGCAGAATGCATGAAGTATCTGCAAGAAGATGTGCGCAGCTCACGAGATCACTGCGCTGGATTGGAACAAAGGTAAGTCCAATCCCTACTTATGATGGCTTGACTACCATCCAGACATTTTTTCAAGAATATCTTATATCAGTTTGAGATTAACATAAGATAGTAGCACTGGATACAACACTGCGCGCTTCACCTGCTAGATGGTGGGTCGCGCACAAGCAGAATCTAACCACATGGGAAGAATGTAAGCACATGATGGAAATCGGATTCCTAGAACATACTGATCTTGTACAAGTGAAATTTATTGGACAAAATGATCCTAACGACCACATAGACCTTTTCACGAAAGCATGGACACACGTACCGCAAGTATAATGGGTTCATTTGTTTGTACACACACTAGAGCAGAATTTGAAGAAATGGTACACAGAAACATAACTTCGCAGAGGGACAGTGGAATGGTTTGTCCCGATTAAGAATTTCCAAGCAACGTTTAGCTTTGAGGATGAATGTCCAAGTATTAATGAGGCATTACAGGTCATCAAAAAGAAGGTATTCAACGACACACCAGAACCTGTGTATCACCAACCAAAATGGGCAAGACAGCTAGAACATGCCCTGGAATGTTATAACTTCGCTTTAGATGAAGAAGAAGAGGAAAGAAATGATGATGACCTGTGCAATGTTAACATACCTGAGTCAGAAGGAAAGCGCGAATTCGAAGGACCTCCATTGGAAATTCTGGATCTAAGTAATCCTGTAAAAACTCGGAAAGTGAACATTGGAACTATTGAAGAACCGAAGTTTGCTTCTATAGGAGATTATTGGGACGAAGAGACGGTTGCGCCGATAGAAGATTTACTTCGCGAATATGAAGACTTATTTCCTATGAAGTTTTCCGAAATGAAGGGAATTTTGGGCCACTTAGGGGTTATGAAAATACCTCTCAAGTCGGATGCGAAGCCCATTAAGCAAAGACCTTATCGACTAAATCAGAGATATAAAGAAAGGGTAAAAGCAGAGCTTGATAAGATACTCGATGCAGGAATCATTGAACTTGTAGAAGAGTCAGAATGGAGAAGTCCCATGGTTATCCAGGAAAAGAAAACTAAAGGAAAAATTAGGATCTGTGTAGATCTCAGAAAGCTAAACGATGCATCGTTGCATGACCCATTTCCTACTCCATTCACAGATGAAGTATTAGACAATGTTGGAGGAAATGAGGTGTACTATTTCACTGATGGATTTTCTGGATATCATCAGATCAGAATTGATACAACAGACAAGCACAAGACCACTTTTTCCATAGAATGGGGCTCATTTCAATACACAATTATGCCCTTTGTTTTGAAGAATGCACCTGCCATTTTTTCAAGAGTAGTTGTTGCTGCATTCAAGGATTTCATCCATAAATTTTTAGAAGTATATTTCGATGATTGGACAGTATTTTGGTTATTAAAAACCATTATGCCAGCTTAGGACTGATGTTAGCGAAGTGTAGACAACATCAGATCTCCATGAACTTGAAGAAGAGCATCTTCTGTGTTCCCTGTGGAATTCTATTGGGACACATTGTTTGTAAACAAGGGATGATGGTTGATCCAGCTAAAATCGCAGTAATTTTGAACTTGCTAGTGCCTAATTCAGTAAAACAACTGCGCACTACATTGGGGAACACATGCTACTATAGGAAGCTCATTAAAGGATATGCGCAGATAACTGCGCCTATAGAAAAATTGTTGAAGAAAGAAGCAAAGTTCATATGGACTGAAGACTGCCAGAAAGGACTGGACACACTGAAATAAAGGATGGTAACTGCGCCTATCTTAGTTTTTCCAGATTGGAGTAAACATTTCCATGTACATGTAGATGCTTCATTCATTGCACTTGGCGTTGTACTAGCTCAACCAGGCGAGGGAGGCATTTACCATCCTATTGCATTCTCAAGTAGGAAGCTGTCCTCATCATAAAATAATTATACAACAACAGAAAGAGAAGGTTTAGCCATGGTGTATGCATTGCAAAAGTTCAGGCACTATCTGCTAGGTGCGCACTTCCGTATGTTTACTGACCATTCAGCGTTGAAATACCTGGTCAATAAACCAATGTTAGGGGGAAGAATATGTAGATGGTTGTTACTCTTTCAAGAGTATGATTTTGAAATCATTGTTAAGCCAGGAAGGCTGAACTCAGGACCTGAACATCTCTCTAGAATTGAGTCAGGCGAAGAACCTACAAACCTGGAATACAGTCTACCAGATGCGTAGTTATTTTCTATTCAGATAGCAGATGACTATTATAAGGACATTATAGAATTTCTGACCACAGATCTGGCATCTACAGAGTTTACTACGCAACAGTAGAAGCAGCTAACTTCACCATAATTGCAGGACAATTATACAAGCTAGGACTGGATGAAGTACTGTGCAGATGTGTGCTAGAACACGAGAAACCATTGATACTAGCTGAAGCACATTCAGGGGTGTCTGGAGGCCACTACGCAGGAAGAGCTACTGTGCATAAATTTTTAAGAGGAGGACTATGGTGGCCTACACTCCATAAGGACTCGAAGGATCATTGTTGAAGTTGTGATGTTTTCCAGAGGACAGGGAAGCCATGTCACAGAGATGAGATGCCATTGATGCCACAATTGACACTGCAAGCCTTTGATAAATGGGCTATTGATTTCATGGGACCTATTAACCCACCAGGGAAGCGAACTGGTTCAAGATACATTATTACAGCTACAGACTATCTAACGAGATGGGAAGAGGCAAAATCGGTAAAGGACTGTAGCGCAGTTATTGCCACACAGTTCATTTTTGAAAACATCATCACAAGGTTTGGATGTCCAAAGATCCTAATGAGTAATCAGGAAACACAATTCTTGAATAGAACTATTGAATCCCTGACTGAAGAATTTCATATTTACCATCAGAAAAGCACACCATATCATCCACAAGCTAATGACATTGTTGAGGCTTTCAACAAGGTATTGGAAAATGTGCTGACTGAGGTATGCAACATCAACAGGGATGATTGGGATCTGTGAATACCAGCTGTGTTATGGGCATAAAGGAAAACTTGCAAGAAGTTGATAGGCCATACACCTTTCAGATTAACATATGGACAGGAAGTTGTGATGCTAATGGAATGCATAATACCAAGTTTGAGAATTGCAGCTTTCACAGACATGACAGATGATGAAACCGTGGAAGAAAGGATACTACACTTGGTTGGGTTGGAGGAAGATCGCTTCATTGCAGGATTTCACCAGCAAGTGCAAAAAAAAAATAAAAAAATGGCATGATCGCCACATCAAGCACAAATTCTTTCAGGTAGGAGACCTTGTACTCCTATATGATAGTAAATTCATGAAGTTTCTTGGAAAATTTAAAATGCATTGGCTAGGGCCATATATTGTTATGCATGTTACTAACGGTAGCGCAGTTCAGCTAGCCACATTAGTAGTAGAAAACCTACCAGGTCTTATTAATGGAAGTAGACTAAAACCCTATAGGGAAGTCCTACTTCGCCAGGCCCTCAATGATCACCATCGAAGAAAATTCTAAGTGTCAAGTGTAGTTGAAATTGGACACTAAGAATGTGAGAATAAAAGTTTGCACACAATTTTGGTCAAATAAGAAGTTCCATGAAATATGAGATGCGAAGTGCACAATGGAAGTTGAAATGCAAAGTATCAGAACACTTGCGTTGTGCAGTTAAGAATAAGAAAGGGAAATCCGTAGTGAACCTCACAATTCACAAATGCCAACCCCCAGGTAGGGTTTGCACTACAAAGTCAGATGTATGGAATAAGAACAATGCGCAGTGAACTACGCATACCAGATAACCGCTAGTGCAGTCTAAAGGAAAAGATAACTGTTACAGTATGTCGGTCAGTAAGTTAGCCATCATCCAGATTGTCGGTCCATTGAGTCGTTATCCACTATGTCAACACCAAAAAATCTCTGCATTTAAATAAAATCTTGTCTGTTCGAGCCTATTCAATGATGGAGAGGACCAGGATATCAGCGAGATCCGACCAACGGACATGGTATTTAATACCTAACTTAGCCGTCACACATCCTGGAGACATCGACAAATTTCAGCAATGAAGGAAATTTTGTCCAATCAGACATAATAAATGATGGAAAAGATCGAGATCTGAGCCAACGGACATGCCACTTAATTCCTAATTTAGTCGTTCCCAACGCATTCAATAACGGAAAAGACCGAGATCCTTGAAGGATTTCGCAAACGATTATAACATTTAATGTCTAAGCTAGCCGTTAAGGGCACACCATCGGGGTAAAAAACCTATAAATGGTAATGACTGTTTTCTTACCAGTTTTACCACGAATTTCAAATTTTTACCGACTGTAAAAATCCTAAGTGCTCACCAGCTCAAAGCAATAGTTGCTCGCTAGTATATGTCCGCAGAGCCGACTTTAGAAGAAATTTTGGCTACCTTCAACCGTTTTGGTCTGGGAGGAATCATGAAGTCACCTGCAAAGCAAGCCGCTCCAGACTGGGGTGGCCCGTCCAAAAATTCGTCGTGGAATTAACCGCCACAGCAGAAGAAAGACAAACAACCGACCACTGGCAAGGAAAAGCCGAAGGCCGCAGGTACTAAGAATCCGTCTGCACTACAGGTGAACTCACCGACGCCAATATGGCTTGTCCCTAAATATGCTAGCCCGAGAAAAAGTGATGCACCAGACGTGTTGCTTGAAAAGAATGCCCAGTACAACATCCCCCTGCCGCCGATGTCAAACCATGTGCGGGTGAAGGAGAACTTGCTTGATAAGATACCCAGCTACAAATTCGTAGACCATGATTTGTTGAATCACGAAAAGTTTCTGCAGTTCCAGCCGGACAAGTATATGTATAGGAATTATGATGAGGTTACAAAGCAAACGATGTTGTCCCGATGGAATGGGCCAAGCCACTATCCAGGTCTGGACTACTCAACTTGCTACGGATTCCACACTTTGAGCGGAGCAGTGAGCTCAATGCCGTGGTGCACACTCTGCTTTCATGCATGCACCAGGGGTACATATGGTTGGACCGTAAGGTAAACATCATTGTTGACCTTATCACCAGGATTACAGGCTTAAGCAAAAGGGGTGAAGACCCTTCAATTGAGTTCATTGGGAAGAGAGAGGATAAAGAGTTGGCCGCAAAAGTAAAGGTTAAATTCAACCTAACCAAAGGGACCAGAGGTTTTGTAACTGATACAATTAAAAACGAACCTCTGCGGTTCACAATTCATTGATTGTGGGAAGGCTTCTAAGGAAGTCTAGGCCGAAAGATGTTTCTGCTGCCGTAGTAACCTTAGCTACGAAGGCTAAGGACGGTTTTCAATATAACTGTGCGAACTATCTATTGAATGAATTTTTAGAGGATGTTCGAGACACACAAGACAATGGAGCACCGTTTCACTTTAGTTGGCTGCTGGTGCTCATTGCTTTCGTGGGGTGGAAGGAAACCCTATATCAAAATGGTCTGCCCATAGCCCCGAACGATTGTCATGGGGTGAGATACGCAAACATGTGGACCTCAACAAACCTAGATAAACAGAGGTGGAGCAACCAGCAGTTTTTCACCTATTATGAGAAACTATGCAGAGTCATTAAGAAGACTTTGCGCATTACTAAGGAGGTGACGACCTGATATATTCCAAAGATTATTTTCAAGGCTGGGATACACTTCATATATATACAACCACGCATACTGATCACACCTAAAACGTGGGATGAAGGACAATATTATCTAGATGCGCAGAGGATCGACTTGATCCTAGAAGATTGGCCGACGGGAATGGAAGATCGATGGGCCGTCCACTCTCATCACTTCATTTGAGGAGAGCGAAAAGGATGACCGATAAGACAAAGATAATGAGGTCACAAGCACGTAGGACCCAAATTCTGAACAAGGAGCAAGAGAGAAAAGGAAAGAACCTGATACAGAAGTGCCGGAGAAGCCAATGAAAAAGAAGACAAAAGCTACTAGAAGATTATGAGTGCATAGCAGCAAGGGTATCGACATACCTAGAAGATGTAATGGGGTTGAAAAACACCAAGGAAGAAACATCATAAATGGAGGTGAAGGAAAGCGTCGTCGAGCTGAAAAGTATGGTCACAAGAATGGAACACGTCCAGCGAGACTTGGTAAAAGAACCAGACCACGACGACCGCTTAGGCGAGTCAAGCCAACATAGGAGAAGTCCTCCTGCCTATACCACAAGGACACAGATAGTCAATATTGAGCCAATGTGCTTCATATTCCCAACAGATTATATGGCTGAAAATGCACAGAGGCTCGCACAGTTAGAAATCAAGGTAGGGATGCTACCCATAGAGGGATTGCATAACCTGCATACGCAGATAGCAGCTGAAATCCATGAGAGAGACATAGTCTCTCATAACCAGTACCTAAGGATGGAAGAAAACTACAAATAGTTGCAAGAGGAATGTACGTTGAAGACAAGGGAGCTTGACTATGCACAGGAAAAGCAACGCAAGATAAAGGAAGCAGTTTCAACTGTCTGCGCGAAGCTGCCCGAATTTGACAAAGAGCTGAAAATCGAGACAACCATCCTAAATATCGACGCTGCTGTCGACAGTCTGAAGGATGAAATGATGGCGCTGGAATTTTCCCATAAGGATAAAATTGTTGAGATGGAAGTTTCCCATCAAGCGAAAATTGCGGAGCTAGCGGCTCAAAAACAAGCAAGAACATCACAGCGGGAAGAAGCAGCAAGAGCAGAGGCACTGAAGGCCTCTACAGAAAGCATTTATGCAGAAGTGGCAAGATGCCAAACCCTGCTAGATGAAGTTTCTAAAGTCTGGGCCAGGATACAAGAAGAACAAGAATTACAAAGCATCAAGGATGAAGTGCAGCGGAAGCAACAAGATCTCGATTCTGTTAATGCCGCTATGAAGGACTTTCCAGCACGACAGAAGATGCATAAGTTCGCAAAGAGAAGGGAACTTCAGAAAGAGATGGAAACATTAAGAGAAAAGGAAGCTGAAGCTTCCTCAAGATTACAGCCGTTGCAGGAGGAAGCACTAACGTTGACAGAAGAAATTGAGATGAAGTTGCAAGATCTCCGGGCGATAGAGGATAATGTCAAGGAGCAACTTTTGGAACCCATTTCAAAGGAAATGCTTGACATATTCAAGGGATGCGAGCAAGAGGCCAAGGAAATAGTTGCCAAGCTCAGCGCAATTGTTCAAGAGTTTACTGCGAGATCAAGCACCTTAGTGGATGCGCAGATGGAACATCCAGGTCGAAGTGGCTCGAGGACAAGCCACATGTGAGTGTTAGCGGGGTCTGTTGGGCATGGCCCAAGTTGGAACAATTTTAATTAAGCGAAGTTCATAAATGCATAGTTGGAGAAGTGAAGTCCAAAGAAGTGGTGCAGTTTTGCTGATGCGCATTTCCAGCACAGCAGCTATTTTTGGAAAAGAATATAAGTAAAGTAAGGTCCAAAAGCGACCTATTTTGGGTAAGTGACTCCATGATTCCAGAGAGTGGGGTAAGGAGTAGCGTGGAAGCGGATGAAAACGACCTGTCAGCAAGAGTGGCGGAAACTGTTAGAGGCAAAACAGTGGGCCGACAGAGACAGAAAAGCCAGAGTGGCGGAAAGGGACACGCCACTATGCAGTTAGAGCCGTTCCATGAGGACTGCGGCTGTCAGATCCAGGAATGGCACAGAAAGGCGACCAGAGGTGAGTGGAGTAGTTTTCAACTACGACAGGCTGGGTTAGTGGGGTAACCGCACCATTTTTGGTACTATAAGATTTTGACCCATATTCATTGTAAAGATGTGACCTATGAGCACAATCTATAAAAGGGGCAATTTTGTAAGGGAAGGGTTGATTTTTTATCTCTCATGATCTTATTTTGATCTTTTGTGGTCTTTCAAAAGACTAAGTATTGTAAAGAGGCTCTGCAGCTGCGTGCGCAGAGACCCACTAAAGAGAGAAAGAGGCTCTGCAGCTGTGTGCGCAGAGACCTATTGTAGAGACGTAGCTCCCATCTGGGGGGGGTGAACCATGTAAATACCGTGTTGTGTGATTGAATCTGTGTGTTTGCTTATGTTTATGGTTAAGTTCATGCTTATAGTTCTATGTGTCTTAGCTTTTATATGTATTTTCCACATGAATGAGTGATGAGAATAATATGTTAAGTGTCGAACATATATGCTTGAATGTTGAATGCAAGTAATTCTGAATACGTTGAATGCATGGATTATTTGGGTAAACACTAAGTCAGCAAATTCTGTGTTAAGTGTGATTCCCTAGAAGCGCAGTACTGAATTTGCGTTGTTGCGTTGTATTTCACCATATTGTATGAGTTTGCGAAGTGCACAATCCCGTATGTTTTTTGAAGTGTAGAGTTGTGCTGCCATATTGTGAAATGGTCGTTTTGAAGTGCGCAATCCTAGTGTGCGCTATAGTATAAGTGATAGACGCGAAGTAGGTAAAAATTCGTGCAGCTCCCCAGTCTGTTCACCGCGCATCACCTGATTACAGAAATATGCTTCTGTAATCCCCCATAAACTTCGCCTCGGGTGAGACCTCAGCTTGTTCGCAGACTGTTGCCGAAAGGGCCAGTGAAGAAGGGTTTGTTGGACCACAACTGCGCATAAACTGGGTCAATACAAGAAAGTTAAAGAACGAGGTTCATACCCAACATTGAACATAGGAGAAGCTTGGGGCAAACTGATCCGGAAACAAGATCTTTTCTACTCTATGACGTTAACATGAATTGCATAAAGAGCATGAACGAAGCTCACAAATCCATAAGAAGAGAACCAAAAAACATAGACACAAAACGCACATAAAGACAACAAGTTGATAACGGAGTTCGTCCAAGATGGACTACGTCTCCAGGCCTGCTTCTCAATAGGAGGGCCGATCTATAATCTCAGCATAAAGGCAAAATACATGGCAATGATACAATGATACCTTGGCGACAATGGCCAGGAAGAGAACCGCTGCCCAAAACACAACAAGACTGCTTCCAGCAACTCCGAAGCCTGAAGACGGTGTAAAACGAGTATAAACACTCATACCTTCCTCCTGCAGAGCTACGCAATCTCCCTTCTCTCCTTTAGCTACAAAGTCTCCACTCCAAAGCATGACTGACAATGGCAAATGAGAGAGTTTATATAGGCTTGTATGAACTCCTCTCACATGATCCTCATGGTTTCTCAAGTTACAACAATTTTGCCTAAATAGGCATGTGGTTACAAACCTCCAAGTGGTTAGCATGTGGTTGGGCTCTTTATTAACTAATAACCAAAGATACTTAACAAAATACCCTTTTAAAAAGGCATTCCCTTTTGGTTGGTTTTTAATATGGTTGCAACCATATAAGAACCATACAAACCCACTTTTAACTTAACCCAAAGTTTGTTAAGCAAGGGTGGCATGTAACGTGGATGGGATGGCGCTCCAATCCATTTGAAAGTTTGTTTTAAAAACATGTGACCATGTCATAAAACGTATAACCATATCACGTGGGTTGTGGGTTGGGGTTGTAACCAACTCCCATGCATTGAAAACCAAGCCCCGACCCCTTTTGGCTCCATTACCAACGTTTCCACGCTTAAATAAACAAACCTTAACAAACATACCAATAAAGATATGTAGCCCAAGTGGTGAAGGCAGAGCGCTTATATGAGAGAGGTCACAGGGTCAAACCTCATGGAGGCCATAATATTTTGCCTTAGATATATTGGCCAATCCCATGCTGCCACGTGGCGGCCTAGGATTGGTCCACCTCACGCCCAGTCAACCGCCAAGTCATTGTCCATTTTGCCACGTCACCATCCGTACATCCAGTCACCATATGCCAGCTTGGATCATACTGCCACGTGTCACCTTGTGACAGGTCTGTACTGCCATGTGTCACCCTGTCAGTGGTGCCACGTGGCACCCCATTTTGCCAAATTTCCCTGTTTCCCTTATAGAACAGAACGCGATAACTTTCTCATACGGAGTCCGTTTGAGGTGAAACGAACGCTGTTGGGATTGTCTCGACGAGCCCTTCGATTTGGTGTTGGTTTTGCTGAGATTGGAGGACTTCAAAATTTTTCCTTCTTGGATCCTCCTGGATCACAAACACAACCTTCCGGCACACAACCTGGCGCTCATGTAAATAAAAGCAACGAAGAGGATTTATAATTTATTATTTATACAATCTAATATTGGTCATTATTTTTTGCCATAAATTAACGTGTTTGTTTCATTTAACCAAACAAAAAATCTAGATACAAATGCCCCAAGTAATAAATCAACAAATGATCCCAGTGATGGTGGAGTGCCACTTGAAAGTGGTGCTCATCTTGGTACTGTAGGTATTTCATGTGTTAACAAAAAATTGTAGTATGTATTACAATTAAAAATATTTAATTTGCGAATTGTGTATGAATTATAACCTTTCTTCTTTCAACTGCAGAGCATGTAGTTGGATGAGCCCAGACAAGATGAGGAACATATTGTCACATTCGAAACTACTCAGTTTTCCTCCACTACTGAAGTAGGTAAAGAACACTCTACTGCTCTTTTTATTTATAAAACGCTTGTAATAATAATAACTAAAAATGGAAATTTAACATTTCTTTCTTATTGCAGTTGTTTCCCCGCCCCCCTTGCAACAACCTTGACGTACGACCAGTTCATTAGCAAGACATACATAGACCACAACAATTGAAGGGGAAGAAGAAACATCCAACATCCTTGCGAATTTCATACTGCAATATAAAAATAAATCAAGAAAATAAATGTTTGTACTTGTAAACATTTTATGTGAACATACCTTTTTATGATACAATTGATTGAGATAAAGTATTTTGTGTCTATGAATGAATGTTGATAAATGTCTATGCATGAGTGTTATCCTTGGAAAAGTTTTTACATTCTCATAGATAGTTAGAAGTCATTGATGTTGCAGAGATCATATTTTCTTGAACATTGCATTAAGTAATTGGTTGATTTTTTGTTTGAATTACCATTGCATGTGTTACTGAGTATGTTTTTTATAAACGAGGATGAGAGGATCACATCTTCCAGGTTGAACCCTGATACCTAAATTAGGATGAGAGGATCACATCTTCCAGGTTGAATCCTTACTATACGGTGATGATAAACTTTCAGTTGTTGCATGGGACATATGTGGACCACATATCTTTGAGAGAGAGTCTTGTTATGTTATGTTGAATTTGTGTTTATCCCACTTGTTATGTTATTTTGATTTTTGTTATGTTGACTTTGTGGTTAGCCCCCTTGTTATGTTATGTTTGTGGTTATCCCACTTGTTATGTTATGTTGTCTTTGTGGTTATCCCACTTGTTATGTTATGTTTGTGGTTAACACTCTTTGTGTGTTGACTTGTGGTTAGCTTCTTCGTTGACCCTTCTTTTATCTATGCGCCCTCCTTAAGTTGGTTACTTACCACTTTGATTTGAATTATAAAGTGATGACGCCATGCCTAGCCTAATTTTAAGGGAATCCTTAACGTCACTTAGAAGGACCTTCTAGGAGGTCTTTGACAGGCTATAAGAACTAGTCTAGCCTTTGTTGAAAGCGATGTCTTTATGGCACTTTGAGATCTATTTTGGCACGGTTGATCTAGGGATTGCATGAACACTTGTTTATGACATCAAGGGTTTGAAGGTTGTCTTCGCTTGAGCGTTATTTGGTTTTTGGGTATACTTGCAACACCGAACCTGTCCTTACTTAGCGCTACCCTTTATGAAGGTTTCTATAGAAATTTTCGTTCTCCCTCCTTCACACGTGCGAGTACATACTGCTCCTTGCTGTGGCTACGATTTTGCTGCCTTGACTGTTTGAGGGATACTTTGGTGTGCTGGTTGATTTTTTGGGGATGATCTTTACTGTGTTGTACCTCTTTGAGTGGCTGGTTCTTCTGCTGTACATGTTTGTCCTTTTTATCAGCATTTATGGTCCCTCTCTCTCTCAGGTATGTTTATGCCCTTAAGTAAGGGACAGTTTGTTCCAGTTATTGACTTGCCTCTGAGAGGAAAGATTTGATCTGAAAGTTAAAATCTGAGTACAAGGAAGGTTCTTCCCATCAAGTAAGTCATCAGATCTGATTTTGTCATATTTATTTTGCAATTTTGTTTCTATGAATGAATGAATGAATGTTAATAAATGTCTACGCATGAGTGTTATCCTTGGAAAATTTGTTGCATTCTCATACATGATGTTGTAGAGATCATATTTTCTTGAACATTGCATTAAGTAATTGGTTGATTTTTTGTTTGAATTTCCATTGCTTGAGTTACTGAGTATGCTTTTTTATAAATGAGGATGAGAGGACACAATAAGAAAATGAATTCACGGCGTGAATGAATGAAGGTGATGTTGAGATTCAAAATATTTCAAAGCTTGAAACATGTGGTGGTGGTTTTCAAGCTTGAAATCTCAAGGAGGCATTTTAGAGACTAGAATAAGAATGGTGACTTCAAATTCTGAAATACCAATGATGTTTTGATTATAAAGGATCAAAAGGGAGATTGGAATTCAAAAGATTGAATGATATCTAATTCAGAGCTTGGAAGCATGATCAATAATGTTAAATTAGTAAAGTAAAAGTTTACGTTTTCCTTTATCTTTACGTTTCTACCATTTTATTTAATTTTTTATCATTATCATTAGTTATTTAAAGATGTATGAGAGTGGTTTCAGCGTCATCAAACTTAATATAAAGAAAGCATAATTTCAAATTTCATTCATAATTCTACATCCTTAACGATTTTTTGGATTTCAACATTCAAAGTTGGATTCCATAATGACCTTAGCTCAGAATGCAATAGTTCCAAGGCTTGAAAAAAAGTACCCCTTTCCAATAAGACATACCTTAGATCTTAAGAAGTTAAAAACTCCCCATTTATTGTTTCTCTAATACAAATGATTTGTACCTGCTTTCGCTTCATCAATAGGGGAGTTTGAGTATGAATGTTTCAAAATGAATTAAGAATGGTTATGTTTCATCATGAGTGGTTATGTTGTCAAAATTACCCTCCATTTGATCAATTCACAAGGGGAAGTGTTGTTCAAAATGATCCAAAATTCAAGAGTCCTAAAGAGCATAGAACCCTCCAAGGAGAAAGCTAGAGGTCATCTCCATTATTCCCTTAAGGTGACGCTATCCATCTTGTATTTAGTTTGTTTTAGATGATGTTAATACAAAGAATTTCATCCCATCTATCCCCATAAATATTTTCAAATGATGTGAATATTTCTTCATTTGATTTTGTACTAACTACTTGGTCCATACTAATCTTGTTAGGAAATGATAACATTAGCTTTTCTATCGTCATTTTGTTTAGGATATTTGTGAGGACAATTCTACACTTTAAATACCCCTCTTTTTGCTCCACAACAAGGCCAGTTCAACAAGAATATTCCCCTGAGGTTTTATTCTACAAGGACTAACATGATCTGAGAGGAAGAGGGAAAGTCTAAAGCGGAAGAGGCAACGAAGGTGGAGGGGATGCCTCTAGAATTGGTTAGTATTTGAACTATCAATCAAATATTATATCAATGAATTGGAGGACATCAAATATTCTTGTTCTATTGAATATATTGTGCCTATTCCTGTGAAGAGATGTGTTGTTATAGATTGCTCCCTAATAATAAAAAAATTCTTTATTGTGCTCATTCAATGAAAATTGGGGTAGCGACCCAAAAAAATTCAAATAATTTCTTTAAGGATGACTGATAGCCCGGAATTATTTTACTGGAAATTTTTTTATCCATAGACCATGAGAAAAATTTGCATCAGTACCCAGGGCTAAGGGGGTTTGAATGTGTAATCCTAGGGGAAACCTAGATCGAGGAGCGCTATCACTCTTAACAATCAAGGCCGAGAGAAGGGGACATGGGTGGGGGGGAGAACCTTTGTATGGATGACCAATTTCTCAATGGATCCTATAGAGTAGTACACTAGAGAAGGGAATCTGTCAATGGATTTGGGACCCCATGGAATTACTTTAGCTACTTGTTTAGCGATAGGATCCATGACTAGTTTGTTGAACAATACTTGAGAAGTGACATATCCGATCCCCTTACATTCTTGGAGTTGTGTTTTTCTGATATATCAAACTTCATACTTTATTGCAGCTTTCTTAATGAGTAAGAATACTCTCTTGGTTGCCAATTTTTCATGCGTCAAATGTTTTCATTGATGTGGTATAGATTGATTTCCGAGTTGATGGTATTTGAGCCTGTAGTGCTCACCTCATCAACTTTCTCTCTTATTTTGACTCCATTTCCATCATTGATAAAAGGCACCAATGGACTTTACTTCAAAAGATAATTTTATTTCATCATCCAAAGAAATTTTATTTTCCAATTTGTAGGAGTAGATATGTAGGCCAACATTTTAAAATCTTATCTTGCTTGAATAGTTGCTTGAATAGATATGTAGATATAGTAGATATGTACGCCATTTAGTGTTATCTTCTCTTGTTTTCATTCTTATTTTTGGAGGCTGATCATTTCTGTGTTATCTTCTCTTGTTTGAATGGTTTCTTCATTCTTATTTTGGGAGGATGACCATTTCTATGTTATCTTCTCTTGTTTGAACTTCATTTTCATTAATTTTGTTTCTTAAATGCCCCCATCCCATCAAATTGATGCAATTGGAATTAGAATCCACTTAGATGCATTAGCTTGTTGTCATGGAAACCATGGAACCATTTGTTATTGATGCCATGTTTGTAGTTGAATGTTTTGAATTTTGATAATTCGGTAGAGTTTCATTTACTGGCCTAACCTTTTACTTACCTTGGATCTAGTTGTTTCCATGACTAGAGCTTGAATAAATAGGTTCCATGATCTGTAATCTATGTCCCTTCTCCTTAAAAAAACATATGAATCTGCATAAGCCGATCGAATGATGGCCATTCATCTCTTAGTGGAATGTTTCAAGCTAGAAGGGAGCTAGACCCACCTATGGGAGTTGCATATATTTTTTTTATGACAATTTATCATTGGATATCCGACACATATAAGTGTTGGAACTATAGCACCGTCGTCAGATATGAATTGCAAACGTCCGATGAACCTCCATTGGTTATCCGACGATATTTCATTGGTTAATCGAGGAAGTAACAAAGGGTATTCATCGGACATCCGACGAAATGCCATCGTTGAGCTGACAAAGCAATACCGGATTTTCACTGGATATCCATCGAAATGTCATCGGATATCTGGCGAACTTTTATCGGCAAGATGACGTATCAACATCGGATAGGCGACGATGACATAGGAAAAGTTCATGGGATATATGGCACACCGTCGTCGAATAACCGACGACAAAGTAAGGATTGTTCGTCGGATATCCGACAAACAGTAATCAGTGAACCAACGGAAAAATAGGAAATGGTCATTGAATATCCGACGAATATGCATCGTATATACGAAACCAACCACTTAAAATAATCGAATTAACACCTTCGAATAAATGCAAAAAGTGTGGGTTATCCAACGTCCATTATGTCGGATATTCGATTAAATTACACCGACCGTTGTTGGATGTTAATTTCGTCGGATAACCAATGGCATTATATCGAGAATCCGACGAATGTCCGTCAAATTTTGTTCATTATGTAATAGTGTCTAGTTTCCTTTGAATATGGTAATTTCACAATCAAGTTCGACCGCATTTAAACAAGGATCCTGGACTATCAATGGTTCCATCTATTAGTCGGGTGATTTTATTTTCAAGGAATTAGTATTTTGTTGTAATAGCTCGAGGATCAATATTGATCCTCGAACCTATTCATAATATCTCTTTTATAAAGTGACTCAATGCCATATATGTATAAAAAGAGACTAATATTCTATTATAGGGGGAAACAATTTGTGAGATTGATATCGAAACTCAATTTCAAGGTTTATAATCAGTACAAGTTATCTTTGGAAAATATTGTATCCAAATGTCATGAGTGATTGAATTTAGTTTACTAAGTCTATTGTATCCCACCAACAGCTTGTTTGAACAAGTTAGGGCCCACTCCTCGTGAATAGGTGTTGTATTTTGTTGTTGTAGATTAAATTTCAATACTATGGATATTAGGACGCAATTGTATTTCTTTTATGTGCGATAATTCACTTTCCCGTTGAATGATTATCTTTCATGTGTCGAGTACAATTTCTAGTCATCATTTGCTTCTTCATAATTGAATTCAAAATTTAGAATATGGTTTATAATTGATGCAAGCATTTTTGGTGTGTGTGAATAATCTTCAGTTTATTGGTTTTAATACCTCAACCTCTTTATTGTTTTATTGGAAGGTGCATTGGGAAGGCCAAATGGCATCAACAAAAATTCATAATGACCTCCATGCATTCTAAAGGTTGTTTTCATAATTTCTTCTTCCCTCTTTCTAATTTGACAATATCCATAATAGAGATCTAACTTGGTAAAAAATGTCTCCCTCTGATTCATCTAATAATTCATAAATCTGCTATCCTTGTCACTCACAATGTTTTTGGGAAGTCCATGCAATCTGAAAATATATCTAAAGAATAGCTCAGCTACTTGTGCAACAATAAAATATGATGTAATAGCAAATAAATGAGCAAATTTGGTGAGACTATCCACCACAACATAAATACAATCCTTACCAAAATCCTTGGGCAAACCTGTGATGAAATCCATGGAGATGCTTTCCCACTACTCTCTCTGTTTTTTTTTTTTTTTTCCTGGAATAGGCAATGGTTGTAAGAGACCAGCAGGATGGGTGTGTTCAACTTTGTTTTGCTGACATATCTTTCATTCATTCACATACTTTAAAACATCTTCCTTGAACCCTTTCCAATATAACCTTTGTCTTAACTGCTTATATCTTTTAAAGAAACCGGGATGGCTTGCTAAATGGGAATCATGAGATTCCTTCAAGATCTTGTGCTTTAAGTTCGAACCATGAACTAAGTATATTCGGTATTTATAGTATATCATGCCATTGTATATCTTGTACCTATCATCTCCCTTGACCCCATCTAACAATTCACAAGCAAATATATCTTTGGCTTACTCTACTCTTTCCAATCTTTTGAAATGTCCATAAGGGAAAATGAAGGTCTCCTAGACAATGCATCTTCTACAATATTATTCTCCCCCTTTACATATTCAATGTCAAAATAAAAATCTTGAACCTTACTTACCCATTTTTGTTGTCTTTCATTGAGATCTTTTTGTGTAAGGAAATGATTTAAACTGTTATGATAAGTTTTGACCACAAACTTGTTCCCCACCAGATATTGTCTAAAATTGGCTAAGGCATGCATTATGGCTAACATTTCCTTGCCATATATGGAGTAGAGCCTCTCATGTGGCTGCAATTTTCTGCTCTCAAAAGCTATGGGTGTTGATTTTGCTTTAGGAGCTCCCCTATGCCTTCCCCTGATGCATCACATTCCAAAACAAATGGTTTATAAAAATATGGTAATGCAAGTACTGGACAACTACTCATTACCTCTTTCATTCTTTGGAAAGCCTTTTCAGCCTCTTCATCCCACTTGAAAGCATCCTTCTTGGTCAAATAAGTAAGGGGAGCAGTTAGTTTGGAAAACCCCTTCACAAACTTCTTATAGTAAGTGCAGATCCAAATAAAGACTCTCAATTCAGTGATGTTCTTGGGTGATGGCCATTCAAGAATAGCATTTATTTTCCCCAAGTGCACCTTTACCCCATCTTGCCCAATGATGTGCCCAAGATACAAAATTTCTGTCAACCCAAACTCACACTTGGACAACTTAGCAAACAAATATTGTTCATGCAATATTTTCAATACAACTTCTAAATGGTGCAAATGTTCCTCCCATGTCTTACTGTAAATTAAATATCATCAAAGAAAACCAAAACAAACTTATGGAGCTACTTGCAAAAGATTTTGTTCGTGCATGATTGGAAGGTTGCTGGAGCATTGGTCAAACCAAAAGGCATGACAAGAAATTCAAAATGACCATAGTGACATCTGAAAGCAGTTTTCTGCAGATCCTCCTCCTTCATTCGAATCCGATGGTAATCGGATCTAAGATCAATTTTTGAAAAGAACTTTGCTCCAAATAGCTCATCCATGAGATCATCTATCAGAGGGATGATATATCTATTCTTTATTGTCTTCTTGTTTAAAGCTCTAAAATCAATGCACATCCTCAAGGTTCCATCCTTTTTCTTCACCAAGACAACTGAAGAAGCATAGGGACTTGAGCTTGGTCTAATGAACCCCAATTCCAAGAGTTCTTGAATAGCCTTCTCAATCTCATATCTGAACCTTTTTGGGTGTCTATATGGGGGTATTTGGATAGGTTAAGTACCCACCTCCAAAACAATGGTATGCTCAACTCCTCTGTCAAGTGGCCTTCCAGGGGGAAGGTCTCCAAAAACCATTTCATACTTGTGTAGTAGTTGCCTTATCTCCCTTGGGTGTTTTGAAAACTTTATGTTTGGTTCGAAGGAAGTGATGAAACATTCTGCAGCCCATTCAATGTCCCCATGCCTTAATATGGACCTTATACTGTGGAAAGATACCACTTGGTTTAGATAGGTGTGAATTCCTCTCACCACCCTTTGTTTTCCTTCCGAATCCTTGAAATTCATTTCAGGTATTTGGTAGTTCACTGTATGTTCTCCTATAGAGTACAACCATTGTACTCCCAAAATCACATTTGTATCAGCAACATCCACCACATAGAATCTATCAGAAAATGTGTAATTTCCTATGGTAAGTTGTAGCTTTGGAATCCATGTGTTGCATTCCATAGAATTGTTACCTGGAATGATGACTATGAACCCTTCGAATGATTCAGTAGGTAACTTTCTCCTCTCCACCAAGGCTACATCAATAAAGATATGATTATCTCCTCCATCTACCAATACCGAAACTCTCTGCCCTTGTACCACTCCCTTGCATCGGATGGTGTGAAAATGAGACACTCCTGAAAGCATTGCCATTCTCCCTTTTTCGGGTGATGGACGATCTTCTTCTGCTGTGTCATATCCCTCTTCTTGGGCTGAAAGTTGTTCTTCTTCCTCCATGTCCCCTTCATCATCATAAAATAATTCAATGAATTGTGCTTTCCCCATTTATGCCCCGGTACCCATGGTTGAAAACATGCGTAACATAGTTTATTTCTTCCGAGTTCTTCCTTGCTTGGTCCCTCTTTCTTGTCCTTCCCAAATGAATCTTTTTTCCATGTTATCTTGTCAAATCTGAACTTGGAAGGAAAATTTGGCTTGGGAGGATACTTTATCTTGGGTATCACATTTTGCAGATCTCTTACCAAGTTCATGGCATCTTTTAATGAAGTAGGTTTGTGAGATTTAACTAAACTTTTCAAAGGTTCAACCAATCCCTAATTAAAGAGAAATACCAATTGAACCATAGATACATCAGCCACCCTAACTAATAGTTTTTGGAATTCCAACATGTACTCCTCAGGGGTTCCAGTTTGCTTCAACTGCTCTAGTTCCTTGAAAGGCATTTTAGGGTCTTTTTGCTCAAATATTTCCACTAACTTGTTAACAAACTCTTCATATGATGTGACCTGATCATGCCCCAAGGTTTTAAGTCCATGGAACCACCAATCATTTTATTCTCCCTCAAGATGCATAATAGCCATTTTTAAAGCATCCTCTTCAACCATTGGATTCAGCTGAAAATATACATCTAAATTTTTTACCCAAGTATTTGCAGAAATTTGAGATGAGCCATCAAAGGTATGAAGGGGCATTTTACCTATGGCATAATTCAATTCTTTTTTTTGTAAAGAAGATCTGTTTCCTCCCCTCGTTTTGAGCTTGTTTGAGGCAGTAAAGAATTGATCAAATGGTCAGGTCCTCCTACAATCTTCACTCAACTGTTTCCATTCTGCTAGAACTTATTGCATTCCATATTGGGCGTGAAGATCCTCTTTGGCCTCAAGAAACTTGGGTGTGGTGGCTCTTGTTGAGATCGGTAATTCATTGGGTCGATTGTGAGGCCGTGTCTTTGAGAAAATGCTTCCACCAAATGCCTTATTTTCCTCAAAAGGGGAACTACTGCTGCCTCCTATTTCCAATTTGCTTCCAATTTGACTAGCCATCAATTCGAACCTTTGCATTATCTGCCTTGTCATGTCCTCAAAAAATTTCTTCATGAATTTCCTAAACTCCTCTTTCTCCTCCATCTCTGAGGTTCCTTTCTCATCCTTAGCCATAGTCTCAACAAATTGCACCTCTTCTCCTGCTTCTTCCTCTTCACCAAAGGTACTTTCAGTTTCGGTTTATAATGGTGGGGGATGAATTCTTGACCTCATAAATGGTCACCCAAATCAATTGCAAGGATCATGCTCTGATACCACTGTAATATCTCTCCAAAAGAAAATGCTTGGGTTCACCTTGTTTTGAGATAGGGTTGTAGTTTACAACTGGTTCCAAACACTTCCAAATGATTTAGAATTTGGGGAGGAAGGTATTGATGGGGCATAGTACACATTAAAACATCTATCATACATACAAACAACTGAAATACCCATCCATGGTCTGCAATTTGCAAGGAAATAAGTTTCGGGACAAGACTAGTTAATTTGAGAAGTGGAAATCTCCCCTAGGTCTTCCATTAAATGTTTTTCCAAACACTGTACGACATTCACTAATTCTTGGTATGGGACTTGTATCTGTTATATTACATTAAGGACAATATTTTTGCATCATTATATTTTGTTTTAGGGTCGAATAGGTATCCCAATGAACAACAACTTCTATAGTCTAATATTTGTGGTGAAAATGGTGGACAAGGAGTCTCGAATTTAATCATAAACAATAGTAACATGTCGGGGGTCTGAAAAAATCATTTGGAACATAAAACTAAATTAATATACAGCTCATAACATGGATAAACATCTCATCAAACTCTGATACAAAACAGGTACAACATCATTCCAAATTCACTATGCAAATGCTATGGGAAAAATGGCTCAAATCTCTTTCTTGATTGGAAATATCACTTGAAATACATGATGTTTCAACTTGTGGCTCTCATGATATGATTATTATAGATATATGCAGCAACTAACATGTCCATGAAGTAGAAATAATAATCCTCCACTAACTATATGCAACATGAACTGTGCCCTTGCACCTTTACATTACATTGGGAGAAAGATAGTAGAATAGGCATAGAGAAGAATGAGAGAAGATGAACTCGAACTCAGTTGGGGTTTGAACCTGCATCAAAACATATCCATGAATCTTTGTTGAGAGGTATGAATGGCCTCTCCATAAACCAACTAGGATGGGAATCTTGCAACCTCGAAATTGGTTCTAAGGCAAGGAGGATAAACATCCACCGTGTAAGGACAAGCTAATCTCTCCAAATTTTTCCAAATGAGAAATGATCAAAAGATGGTCTCCTTCTTTATTATCGTATTTTATTAAGCTCCCAAGGCCTCCATGGCTTGAATTCCCTCCAAGAGCTTCATCCCAACTCGAATTAGGGAGATATTCCCATGAGTGCCACTTGTCCAACACTTCCTAGCCTTCCTCTTCCTTCAATTCGAATGGGGGGAATCTTTGCTTCCATAACTCCCCTTATGCGCCCTCTTGGAGGATATTTTTAGCCCTGAAATGTACTATAAGTTAGATGTCAGAAATCAGGTCTGATATTTGTCATAAGTGTCATAGAATCTTCATCATTGTTGTCATAGAGAGGTTAGGGAATCTAGATCCAAGTGTCACAATACTTCTAAGATGCCTCTTTCTCTTCCATGGGAGTTACTCTTCCACTCTAATTCAAAACTCCTTGATTCATGCCATGAATAATTCCTCTCCAACTCCCCCAAGAACGTTAGAATCCACCTTGGATTCGAATGGGTGATAATAGGATGCCATGTGGCATGGAGAATCTTTCCTTGTGTGGGTCCCAAACCACCTATGCGCCCTCATGACCAAGTGCCAACTTATTTTCTTCTTCTTATTATTTATTTATCCCCTTTAATGTAGATTTATCAATCTAATGTCCATTTGGGGTCTTATAGCTCCCTTATTCCAAGTCTACATGTTTCCACCCCAACCCAGGGAACTAGTAGATTGGTGGAAATTTCCCTTCATGTGATTTATTTGGATGGGGACATTACAATAGTAGAAATTTGTGGGTATATTTTTTGAAACATAAAAGTGAAACTTTTGGTATATTTCAATAATTTAAATCCTTAGTTGAAAATGAATCCAATAAAAGTTTTAATACTTTGAGAACTGATAATGGGGGGGAATTCACTAAAAAGAAATTTAATGCATATTTATCTAAGCATGCAATTCAACATCAAAAGATTGTTCCTTATACACCTCAACAAAACAGGGTAGCTGAAAGGAAGAATTGGACTTTGGTTGAAATGGATAGATGAATGCTTTATTCTATAGGATTACATAATTTTTTTTGGGCTGAAGCTATTTGTTGTGATAACTATATTTTGAATAGATTCCCTACCAAATCAATTTTGCAGGTTACTCTTGAAGAACAATGGAATGGAAGAAAACCTGATATTAACAACTTTAAGATATTTGGAAGTGAATGTTGGGCCCATATTCCCGATGAAAAATGGAAAAATTTAAATCCCAAGTATCACAAATGTATTTTCATTGGTTATTGTGAGGATTCCAAAGCGTATAGGTTGTTTGATCGATCTACTAAAGGTGTTATCATTCAGCAAGATGTTCAATTCAATGAAGTCTCTCCTCCTCTTGAGTCTATCGAACTTCATGTCACCTTCGATTTCCCTTCATCTTTTGTTGCTCCTATATATGTTACCCCTTCCTCCACTTCTATGCCTAATCTTGATCCTAGTTCACCTTCTTCTTCAAGTGATCCACCCGAGTGTTTTGAAGATACTAGTGTGGTTCCTACCACTACTCCTCTTCATGTTTGGGCCCAAAAACTCTTGAATTTATAGGTTATGAGATTTATATTACATTTGATAATCGATGGACTAGATATGACTTTCCTCTTATGACTAAAGTATTGGCCACATATAATCCCTCTATATATGTTCAAGCTAAAGATAAAACTAAATGAGAAAAATCATTGATTGTTGAGTATAACTCTTTAATGGAGAACAAGATTTGGACTATTGTTCCCCTTCCTCTTGGAAATAATTTAGTTGGATGTAAGTGGATATACTAAACAAAGTTTAGTGCAGACGAGCCGATTGAAAAATATAAAGCGTGGTTAGTAGCAAAATTTTTTTCTCAATAAGAAGTTATAGACTATACTGAAACTTTTTCTCCAATTGTTGAAATGAACACAATAAGAACCATACTTTCTTTTACTACATATTATCAATGGGAAATACACCAAATGGATGTCAAGAGTGCTTGTTTGAATGGTGATATTCCTGAAGAAATTTATATGCAACAATTACTTGGTTTTATTATTGTTGAAACTTCAAGTTTTTTATGCAAATTAAACAAGTATTCATATGGTCTTAAATAGGCACCTAGAGCCTGGTATGAGAAAATTGATACTTATTTCTTGAAGAATGGATTTAAGAATGTATATTTGATCCAAATCTGTATGTTAAGAACTTAAGGGATGATGTCCTCATTGTGATACTTTATGTGAATGATCTTATCCTTATCACCAACCAGCTTACATTTATACATGAAATGAAGAGTAATCTTAAGAATGAATTTGAAATGGAAGATTTAATCCTACTACATGATTTTTTGGGTATATATATTTGGCATATGGTTGATGGTATATTCCTTTCTCAGCCTAAGTATGCTACAAATTTACTCGCTTGGTTTCATATGAGTGATTGTAAGCCTTCACCAACGCCATTTAATTCTAGTGTAAAGTTAATTGTTGATTGTGATACTCCTCTTGTTGATGCCACTTTGTATCGTCAGCTTGTGGAAATTTTGATGTGTTTGACACACAATGGACCCGATCTCTCTTTTTCAATCAACATGATTTCAAGGTTTATGCAAAAGCCTCATGAAAGTAATTGGAAATAAGTAAAGATAATTCTAATATATTTACAAGGGACATTGTATTATGGTGTTTTCTATTATAGCAGGGCTATAGTTTCTCTTCTTGGATATATAGACTCTCACTGGGTAGGGATTACTTCAAATAGAAGGTCTACTGCAGGGTGCATCTTTCAACTTGGTTTAGGTTTGATTTCATGGTTCAATAAGAAGTTGAGAACTCTTTCTCTTTCTTCTTGTGAAGTAGAGTACAAGGCAACTAAGGAAGAAACTAAAGAAGCAATGTGGTTCTGACATGTTCTTATAGAGCTTGGACTAGTTCAAAATTATCCTATCGAATTAAGATGTGACAATCATAGTGAAACTTAGCTTGCATACAATTCAATGTATCACTCCAAGACCAAACACATTGACCTTGATACTTATTACATTCAATATCTTGTTGCGGATGGTGTTATTTGTTTGGAGTATTTTTCCACGGAATAGCAAGCAATCAATATCTTCACCATATCCATGACAGAAACGAAGTTTGTGTACCTTCAAATTTTGTTGGGAATGCAAGAAGTTGCCATCAAGGGGGAAGTTAATGTAATGCCATCTTCCTCCATATATGTGTTTCTCTCCTTAGTCATCATTAAGGGGGAGTGATGGAATGTGTAATGTTAATATTACATGTGTAATGATGTCTAGTGTGATGTTGTAAAATATTATGATGTCTTATCTAGCAAAGGAAGGCATAACGCCTCTATCTTATGTAAAAGAATTTATCCCACATGCATCATGGAGTAATACTATCCTATTACCATTCATTATATAAGGAGGTGGAAAATCATTTATCGCACATGTATTATGGGATGTAATTCTTCCATATCTCTAGCTATATAATAGAGGTGAAGGAGACCCTTTGGGTATGTTGAGAACAATATTCTTATGTAATTGTAAAGTTGTAATAAGCACATGTGGAGTGGAGGTGTAAGATTGGATATTTCTGAAAGAATAAAGAACACAATACCTTCACATGGATGTTTCCCCATTTGGGGTTTTACCATGTATTTCTAGTGTATCTTTTCTTTTTCTCTTATCTCTTACTTACTAATTTGATTATATGGTGCTTATTTGGATAGAAGGTTAGACTAGTAGATTCTTGATATTGATTTACTTGTGAATAAATGTATTGTTGTATGTTTACTGCATATTTCTCAATGTTCTAACATGGGTGACTATAATTGATTAAGCCTCATGTATAACATTCCCAATGGAGGCATAGATATTGGTCTTGGGATTCAGTGGTTGAGAACCTTGGGTACAATTTCTATATACTACAATGAATTATTCATGATATTTCAATTGAAAATAATTCAATATGAACTCAAAGGTATAAAATCTCAACCCTCTCAAATCATCATCTCTCATAAAATAGAACATCTCCTTAAAAATGGTTTAATTGGAGTTATTTCTACAATTTATTCTATGGAAGTGAAGCATGTAGATGAAAATATTCCATATGAATTAAAATGTAGCTTGGAAAAGCACCAGAGAGTCTTCCAAGATATTCCTAAAGGGATACCTCCATCTAGAGAACATGAATATCAAATTGAACTCATACTTGGAAGTACTCCTCCTAATAAAAGGACTTATAGATATCCACATTAAAAAAAGGGCGATTGAGAAAATGGTACAAGAAATGTTGGATGTAGGTATTATTCAACCAAGCAAGATCTCCTTTTTAGCACCAATAGTGATGGTAAGAAGAAAAGATAATGCTTGGAGGATGTGTCCTGATTACAAAGATCTAAACAAAATCACCATCAAAGATAAATTCTCTAGTCCAAATATTGATGAGATGTTAGATGAGCTTCATGGTGTGGCTTATCTCACAAAGTTAGATCCTAAATCATGATACCACCAAACTAGATTGAGACAAGCAGACATTCCAAAGATAGTTTTTAGAACATGTGAAGTGCACTCTAAGTTCTTGGTCGTGCCTTTTGGAATCACTAATGTTTCTTTTACTTTTCAAAGTCTTATGAACAAAAGTTTTTAACATCATCTTATAAAGTTTGTGTTGGTTTTCTTTGATGATATATTTATTTATAGAAAAACATAGGAAGAACACATTAAACATGTGGATTGAAAGTCCTACATATTCTTGAGAATGATGATTTGCATGTAAAAAGGTCCAAATGTTCTTTTTGGAAACAAGAAGTATAGTATTTGTGTCATATTGTTTCAAGGGAAGGGGTCAAGGTGGACCCTCAAAAGATTCAAGTTATTACAAAAATGGTCCATTCCTAAGAACCTCGAGAGTCTTGGAGGATTTTTGGGTCTCACAAAATATTACATGAATTTTGTTAGAGTTGTGGATGCATTGCAGGCCCACTCACATCTCTCTAAGTTGAAGAAAAAATCATTTGTATGGAATGAAGAGGTAGCTTTGGCATTCTCACTCATAAAGGTTGCTATGTCTTCTAAACCAGTATTGGAAACACCTGATTTTGTTCAAACATTCATAGTTGAATGTGATGCACCAAGACAAGGAATTGGAGCAGTGTTGATGCAACAAGGGAGAATATTATATTTTGAAAGTCAATAATTCAAGGGAAAAGACTTGGTGAAATCTACATATGAAAAAAATGGTAAAGACTTTATATACAGTTAAAAAAATGGCGACAATACATCATGAGGAGACATCTTAAAGTCAAGACAAACCATGACAACTTGAAGTGCTTTTTATTGGAGCAAAGATTTTAAATAAAAGAGAAACACAAATTGGTAGAAAAAATGTAAGGGTATGATTTTTAAATTATCTACAAGAAAGGGAAGGGAAATATGGCGGAAGATGCAATTTCTAGAATAGGATAAGCTTCCAATTTATATTCCACTACATTTTCCATTCATATGGGGTTGGAAGAATCTCAACATAAATGACAAGAAGACAAACAAGTTATACAACTTGATGAGACTTTATGCTCAAAATGAGAACTCTAGCCATAAAAACTCATATTTTTGCATAAAAAACATCAAAAAACAACTCCGAATAAAAAAGCGATGCTACCGGTAGCACCACTTTTTTTTATGGTTAAAAATATAGACATGGCCAAAAACAATCATTATTGGTGTTTACAAAAACCTTAAAATCAAGCCTTGAATTGAAAACTAATGCTACTGGTAGCACACTTTTAAAAACAATGGCATTATTGTATCATTGTATCATAATTTCAAATTATATTTATTAAAACTGTTAGTAACACTATATAAAAGTAGCACTAAGTTAAACACAAATTATTCAAGAAATTATTTCACCACCATTTCCATCTAAAATAAAAGAATTTATGATATTATTCATAATAAAACCATATATTAAACCATAAAATGTAAAAGTTATGATATTTGGATGCACAAGGGAGGAAACACAATATCACTCATTTTTTCAGGGAGTAAAATTACAACTTTCTGGAAACCATGGATGGTATCTTTGCAATTGAAACACTAAATCGACCCCAGATTGAAAAGTGGACCTCCTAGAATCACTGTCATTTTTATTAGAGGTTAAAATTTTAAAAACAATAACTTTAAAGGAACATAATTAAAAAAATAAAAAATAAAAAGGTAAAAATGCAAAATTTATTAAAAAAAATCAAAAAACAAATTAAAAAAAATAACAACCATACAAGAAAATTTATAAACAAAGTTTTTTAAAAAATAAATCCAAAAAATAAAAAATGAAACACAAACCTAAAAAATAAAAAATAAAAAATACATTTTTTTAAAATTAACATTTAATTTTTTTTTAAAACCAATCAACCAATTTTAATCATTTTTTTAAACAAATCATTTAAAAAAAATTCAAAATAAACAAAAAAAAATAAATTTTTTAATAAAAAATAAAGGGGCTCAAAATGAAAAATGGTGCTACCAGTATACACACTTTTTGAAACGTGGGTAAAAAAAACTACTAAAATTGACCACTCAAAAAACGAGAACAATGTTGGGTTCTCGTCAAATTGTGTAACTTGTTGACAATAGTACTAGACATAAAATACAATATATCAAAGAAAAGGAAGAGCTCTATAGAACATTGAGAGTGGAAGAGAGATATCCTTTGGTACAAGGGTAGAATATGATTACATCCTCAATCAAAGTTGAAACAACAAATATTAAGGGAGATTCATAACTCTATGATGGAAAGACATCCAAGGTTCCTTAAAACATATCAAAGGATAAAAAAAAAATTAGGGAAGGAATGAAAAACAATATTTGAAATTTTGTAAGAGAATGTTAGTTGTGCCAAATAAATAAAAGAGAGACAATCAAGCCTTCATGGTTACTTCAACCTATACAATTACCTAATCAAATATTGGAAGAGAGATCAATAGACTTCTGTAACATACCCTATAATAGACCAAAAATAAATTAATGTCGCTATACGACAGTTTCTAGGATATGTATCATTTGATTTGCAAAAGTGGCAGTTTATTTTTGCATCATGACTTCAAATCTGTCTTAATCCTGTATGGATTATTACATTAACTTGTACCATGATATTATAGCTTCATTGGTCTAAGGCAAGTTCATTTCTTATGCTTTAATTATCTCAAGGCACGTTGTCGAATATTAACCATAACCTCACTATTCATAACCATAATACCTAGGTTCAAGTTTCCAATTCCATATTTATATGTAGTTTCCCTCGTAGTAGCAAAATACGGTCGTATTGGTAGTTGTTGTACGGAAGTTCGAACCAAGTTAAAAATACAATGAACATTCGAGATGATACGGTTCGGTACAGTCAATGCAATACTTTTTCAAATTCTTATAAATTTACCATCCCTAGAACAAAATAAGAATAGTGAATCAAAGAAAATAAGAATTTACCATCCCTCGAACAAAAAAATAATTGTGAATCAAAGAAAATCAAATTTATTTCTGAATGTCAACCGCTAATTTTTGGACTAAGTTCATAATTTTGTGTTAGTGTTATACGGTTAGGTTTTTATATCATCTCAGTTATTACTATTTAGTTATAATTATTACATTATTACTATTACATGTAGTTTTTTTATTCAAGTTTTATTTTATATGTAATTGTTATTTTATTTTTATTTTTTAGTATTTATTATTTTTCAAAAAGTAAATTTATGTAGTTTTTTTTGTTCTCATTTTTTTTAAGTCATTTTATATAAAAAAATATTTGTGTAGTTTTAAGTTTTATTTTTAAAGTTTTCAATGATTAATAAATGAGATGTTAAAATTTGGAATGATTATGTATAATCTTTTTTTTTTAAATGAAAATTGCATGTTTTTTGTATTTATAAGATGTCTAGTTGTACTTGATATTTTTTTGTTACGTATTTTTCCCATATTGTATCCGAATCATATTCGAATCCGTACTCGAATATTGCTACTATGGTTTCCCTTAGTCTTTGGCTTGTAATTATTTCTCCTTTGTTTTAACATATAACAAAACCCCCACATTCATGAGCATGATTCCATGCTATTTGATATTCAATGATTATTACTATGTTAATCCTTATCATGACATAGGTTAATTCTAACCCTTAAATTTTCCCAGCTAGCATAAGTCCCTTTGATCGAATTCATAGTTTATGTGCAAGTGATTTATCTACATAAACACTGTTTGGCATGTTTTACATTATCCACTTTGTGAATATGTTTGATCCTTTAATAATTTGTTTATTATAAATCTACATATAACAAAACCCCCTGACATTCATGAGCATGATTCCATGCTATTTGATATCCAATGATTATTACTATGTTAATCCTTATCATGATACAGGTTAATTCTAAACCTTAAATTTTCCCAGCTAGCATAAGTCCCTTTGATCGAATTCATAGTTTATGTGCAAGTGATTTATATACATAAACACTGTTTGGCATGTTTTACATTATCCACTTTGTGAATATGTTTGATCCTTTAATAGTTTGTTGATTATAAATCTCCTTTGTGGTACCTTAGACCTTTGAAGGCAGGCCAGGTGTGGTCATGAAGCTTTGCTAGCCACAGGCTAACGTATCTTTCCACGCAGGGTGGATTAACATGCTTTCTCCAGGTGAGGATTTAGTGATACATCTTGAAGGTCTCATGGTGAACACTTAAGGCATGATCCTTCAGGACATGAACCAAGGCATAAGATGAAAGGTTCATGGTGCATTAAGTTGGATAATTTTCAGACAGTAGGGTAGTTGGAATTGCATGCTACTACACTTCCACATGGACTCAGTATTGTCAGTGCCATTAATAACCCAGTACGAGCTTTTTCCGAGTAACATACTGCATCGAGATGCTTCCTGGATCATTTGTGCATTGAGAAATTTGGGGGTGAGGCTTGGCCTCCTCCCAGATCGTCTTGGAGCTTAAACAGAAGGATTTTGCAAAATACATCAGTTTATGAAATGTTAAAATACAGTCCATTATGCCTTGCGTCCATAGCTTCAGATATGGCGTGAGGTTTAATAATCTTTTGATGTAATTTGGAAGGCCACAACACAGGAGGGTTTGCATTAGAGCCACGCATCCTCTGTTTCACTCGTGGTATGAGATTAATGCAATTCCTTTATGTGCTATTGATTTTATTAATTTATATCTCGTACAATAATACAAGTGGTGAGGCTTAATTTGTTTATGGAAATTTTTTATCCCTTAGATGTTTGATTATTTCTCAATATGTATAATCATTTGTATTCATGTATTGATCTTCTACCCTTGTGACTTGATTTGTGATTCTTGTACAATTAGTTTAAACAGATGTTTTTACTATTGAGCGTAGCCTCGCTCGCCCCCCTCGTTGCTCATTACATTATTTATTATTTGCAATGTTCACGAGTCCATGGCTTGACTTTGTGGTTGTTGAGTATTGTGATTAGTGGAAAACACAGTGGCCTGTAAAGTCGTTTCAAACATTGTTGCAGATACTAAAATCATACTTTTATTTACATAGTGTTTATTTTAATGATTGTATAGGTGATGGCTGGTACGTGATTCGAACTTATATTATCAGCTCGTGTTATAACTTATGTTCTTTTCTTTGATGGAGCGGCACAGCATGGAATTTGTGCGGTTGGAGGGATAATCTATCTCAATCAGGATCATTATTTTTCAGTGCGATTAAACTGTGCGTCTGGAAACAATATGAAGGCAGAACTTTTAGCCCTCTGGTGTATGGTAAAGATGGCAAACATTTTTGGTTTAGTGAACATCAAAGTCTTTGGAGACTCAAGAGTCACTATCAAATGGGCATCTGGTGACTACAGTCTTAAAGTCATGAACCTGAGGCATTGGTGCATACGAACTAGAAATGAAATCTCAAAGGCTCAGAACATCTCCTTTGAACACATCTATAGACAACACACTCGCAAGCGGATAAACTTTCTAAACAAGCTTTGGAAGGCATCGAAGGAGATCTTATTTGGGAGGAATGGTTTAACACTGACATTCTTGATATGGGTGTCATCTACTTTTTTCACTGACTTTTATACTCTGTTATGGCATTTTCTATAGTCTTTTTTTGAAGATGTTTTTATGTCTTTGTATTAGTGGCAAATGTAGCATTTATTGTATACATATCTAAAGTGTATGTTGTTGGTTCTTTTTGAACATGTGTTGATTAGCATGTGGCTGATCGAATAGGATCTCAAAACTGATTCTGTTTAAGTTATTGGTTGCTACTTGAGAACCATGAATATCATTGTACTATTTGATTCTTATGAATATCAATAGTAGTTTTTTTTCTGCTGAAAAAATAAGTGATTCAATATGTATACTATTATATCATACAATTGGGTTAAGCGTTTAATCCCTGGATTGTTTTGAATACTCTCCCAATTCTATGTATAATGGTAGCTTTCTCCCTAGGGTTTATTAACCCAAGACTATAAAGTAGTATTTATTTTTGAAATACAAAGTTTTTCTTTTGTATTTGTATTGAATAATTTTTTTATTGCAGAAATAAAACAACCAGTACTTTCAGAATTTTAGAACATCATCATAGAGTAAAATAGAACAACCAATACTTTCTGAATTTTCATCATGGAGTAAAAGAAATAATATATTTTTAACTACAATTCTTAGTATTTCTAAATACAAGGTTAAATTAAACTCTTTAAATAAATAGAGTATGAATAAAATCATTAACATATAAATAGAGTATGAATGAAATCATTAATTATATGTTAAGTACAGCTAAACGATAACTTCTAATACTCAGTTAATAATTTTAACAAATGATAATATTCAAGAACAGCCTAAATATTTAACCCTATAATTAATAATTACAAATTTAAACCTGTAACATTAATCTTGACCTAGTTATAGGTGCAACTAATTTAATAATTTTAACAAATGATAATACTCATATTTAACCCTATGATTAATAATTACAAATTTATACTTGTAACATTAATCTTCCATTCCTAAAAATTATATTGACCTAGTTACAAGTGCAACTAATTTAATAATTTTAACAAATGATAATACTCAAGAACGACCTAAATATTTAACCTTATGATTAATAATTACTCAAGAAGAGCCTAAATATTTAACCCTATGATTAATAATTACAAATTTAAACCTGTAACATTAATCTTCCATTCCTAAAAATTATTTTGACCTAGTTACAGGTGCAACTAATTTAATAATTTTAACAAATGATAATACTCAAGAAGAGCCTAAATATTTAACCATATGATTAATAATTACAAATTTAAACCTAATTTAATAATTTTAACAAATGATAAGCCTAAATATTTAACCCTATGATTAATAATTACATATTTAAACCTGTAACATTAATCTTCCATTCCTAAAAATTATATTGACCTAGTTACAGGTGCACCTAAGAATAAGCATCAATATAAACCAATAAATACAAGAACTAATAAATGGGGTTAGAATAACTTATCAACCTTAGTTTTCCGAACTAGTTGGAGAACTACCACATTCCTTCGAGCCTTATATTTCTTGAGTAGCTCTGCAACTCTAGTTCAAGAAATCACCCTCGAGCCAGACCAAGCACACTATGAGGAAACGAACCAGGGAATTTGTTCTCTATCTTTTCATCTACTTCAGAGTAGACACAAGGTGTTTTACCAACTATGTGTAAACCCTGTAATATTTTCCCTTATCAAATCACAGTCCCACTAGGAATACCATGTTCTCTTCATGGTTACTAAGCGCTCAAAGATCTACAACTGAATCTTCTAGTATACTAGGGACCATTACCCCTTGTAATATCCTCTCTCTGCACCTGTTCATTTTAATGAAAATGCTCTGTTCATTAATTTAGGTTTCTCTCTCTCTCTCTCTCTTCTTAGGAAAAAGATTACTCTTTTTGCTTTCTTAATCTTCTTTTATATTCTCTTCTCATTCAAGTAATTAGGCATTCAATTTTCTCTATTTATTTTTAGCTTTAATTTATTAAAGAGCATTTATGCTCACTTTATTCTCTTCTCATTCAAGTAATTAGGCATTCAATTTTCTCTATTTATTTTTAGCTTTAATTTATTAAAGAGCATTTATGCTCACTTTATTCTAATTATGCATTAACCTTTTTATGTATTAATTAAAAAGGGATCATTCCTTCGAGTGTGCTTGGTCCCTCTTTAAGTGGTTGTTCTCAAACCATTTAGGATAAGATAACACACACACACACATATATATTTTCCAAAAGCACTTTAAGTTCACATGCTTAATGCTACAAAGATTCTAAGCTCAACATCAAGTTAATACATTTTAATGTATTTGATGCCCAGAGTCTCCAAGTTCAACAACAAATCCATAAACACTTAAGTCTTACACTTTATTTACAAAGGGTGCAAGAACTTGGGACATTACAACTTCATCATAGGTTTACCAAAATCAGAAGGTAAGGATCCCATTTTGTGGTCATGGATAAACTCGCAAAATACACACATTTTTGTGGAATTCAAAGCACATATACTACAAGCCAAGTGGCAAAAGTGTTTATGAAGGAAATTCATAAACTTTATGGATTTCCTAAAGTAATAGTAAGTTACAGAGATCCAAAATTCACGAGAAAATTTTGGAAATAGTTATGGAAGATAAGGGGAACAACACTAGCTATGAGTTCAACATATCAACCACAAATAAATAGTCAAACAAAAATAGTTAACAAATGTTTAGAGTGTTATCCTCGTTCATGTTCTTCAGATAAGAAACCTCAACGGTTCAAGTGGATTCCTCTATTAAAATGGTGGTATAATACCACCCATCACACATCTACTAAGATGTCTCCATTTGAATCTCTTTAAGGTTATCTAGCTCCTAGTATCGCATCCTTTTTGCAGGACCATTCCAAAGTACAAGCAATGAACTCACATATGGAAAAGACTAATGAAACTTTAAAAATCCTTAAAGAAAAGATTTAACTGGCCCAAAACAGGATGAAGAAACAAGTAGATCAACATCAAAGTTAAAGACAATTTAAGGGTAATTGGTATTTTTTAGAATACAACCTTATAAGCAATCTACACTCAAACAAAAGAAGAATTGGAAACTAGCTCCAAAATTTTATGGACCCTACAAGATTCTTCCCAAAATTGGAGAAGTGGCTTATGAGTTAGATTTTCCTTCTTCTCACATTCATAAGGTTTTCCATGTACCTTGCATGAAAAAGGTTACGGGACAAACTATACCAATGAAAACCGAAATTCTAGAATTAGATGAAGAAGTGAAGTTGATTGTTGAACCAAAAAAAGTTATCAATCGACATTATCTATCTCTTTAGAATAGAACCATTATAGAGTACTAATCAAGTAGAAAAGTATGCCTCCATTAAAAGCTACATGGGAAAATGAGCAATTCATGAAGAAAAACCCTCAATTACAAGATTTAAGGGAAAAGGTTTTTTAAAGAGGAGGGTTGTGTCAAGGCCTTGACCATCATTCATTATTAGTATATTATTTATGGTTAGGTTGTCTTAGTGGTAGGTTACATCATGATCACTTCATCTCCTCTTTATACTAAAGGAGATTCATTTGTATAGGTATATCATCTTGTCTAGTGCATTGGATATATTGGATATGTTGTAAGAGGAGGTTGCCCCCGCAAAGAGGCTTGGTATTCATTGAATCTTTATAAATATCAAGAAGTGGAGGTACTTTTATTTTTGTTTTATTCCATCTAGGGATATTGGTCCATAATAGAAGATGTGGCGATACTACTTGGTGGGAAGAAGGTTCATGCTAATGGCATATCATAATGGCTTGAAGTATTTATTCGAGAAACATTACTTGAATGCCAAGCAAGCAAGATTGTTGGAATTTATCTATGATTTTGACTTTGAAATCAAACACATAAAAGGGAAAGAAAACAGGGTCGTAGATAGATTTAACAAGATAGTGCATGTAGTAGTTGTCAACATTTGCAATCTAATTTAAAGAAAAGAGTAATTGAGTGGGCCCTTGTTGAAGATGAGAACTATATCCAAGTGAGAGATGGACTACAAAAAGGAAAACCAAAGAACAAGTATGATGGCTACCAACTAAGCAATGATGGAATTCTTATTTACAAAAATGAGATGTATATTTATAACCTGGCAAAGTAGGGAATAATTATCATGGATGAGATCTATAAGAGACCATATTTTGACCATCCAGGATACTAGAAAATGATGGCTACAACAAGGATGCAATATTTTTTACTTGGAATGAGAAGGGATGTTTCCAAATACAATGTTAGATGTATGGAATGTTAGCAAGTTAAGGTTGAGCAACAACACCTAACATGTTTATTACAACCTTTTCCACTTCCATAAAGGAAAGGAGAGGTAATAACAATGGATTTCATAGTCAAACTACCAAAAACAACAAAGCGACATGATGCCATCATGGTTGTACTTGATAAATTAATGAAGTTAGTTCATTTTATTCCCATAAAGTCTACTCATAGGTAGTGTTCATTCAAAAAAAAACTCATGAGATATTTTTAAGTTGCATGGATGGCCGCAACAATTGTTTCTAACAACGATATAAAGTTTACTTTGGAAGAGTCTTTTCAAAGACTTTGTCGGAATCAAAATTGAATTTCAATGCAACTTATCATCTACAAATATATGGGGAAAATGAAAGAGTAAATCAATTTAATGCTTGAAGGCATGTTTCGCATGTATGTCATGTATAAAACCACTTATACTATGAAACGAGAACTATATACTAAGAACGAGACTCTAGCCATAAAAACTCATATTTTTGCATAAAAAACACCGAAAACAACCCCCAAATTAAAAATGTGTTGATGCCAGTATCATGTTTTCATAAAAAACACCAAAAACAACCCCCAAATCGAAAAGTGTTGATACTAGTATCAACGTTTTTTTTCTCTGGGTTAAAAATATAGCCATGGCTTAAAAATCTCATACTGTTGTTTACGAAAGCCTTAAAATCAACCCCTAAATTGAAATTTTCTGTTTTCAACAAATAAATTCATAACCCTAATCCCCAACAAACTATTACAAAAGTTTAAAAAAAAAATTATAATGCGCCCCTCCTACCTTAACCCCCGATAATTTTTTTAAAAATTTACATTTAAAAAAATAATTACATATCTAACCCTAACCCCCCAACGAACCATTAATAAATGTTTGAAAAAATTACATTTTAAAAAACAAAGTACATTTCCTAATTCCCTAGCCCCCTACATTACCCCCTACCTTAACCACCCAAAAATTACATTTCCTAATGCCCTACCCACTACGTTAACCCAATGTTACCCCATTGCTCCTCACACATTGTTTTAACTAAAAAAAATTAAAACCCAACTTAAAAAAATTAAACAATTAAAATAAAAACCTAAACTTAAAAAATAAAACCTAAACTTTACAAAAGAAAATAACAAAAAACAAACTAGACTTTACAAATTAAAAAAAAAAAAGACTTTACAAAAAATAAATTTTAAAACAAATCAAAACTTTTAAAAAAAACTTAAAAAAAAAATTAAAAATTAAAAAAAAAAAATTTAAAAACAAATTAAAAATTTAAAAAAAACTTAAAAAATAAAAATTAAAAATTAAAAAAATTTAAAAATTTAAAAAATTTAAAAATTTAAAAAATTTAAAAATTTAAAAATTTAAAAACAAATTAAAAATTTTAAAAAAAAATTTCAAAAAAAAAATTAAAAATGAAAAAAAAAATAAAAATTTAAAAACAAATTAAATTTTTTTTTAAAAACTTAAAAAAAAAAATTAAAAATTAAAAAATAAACCCGTTGGGCACCCAAAGGGCCGCCCCACGGGGGCAGCTCGATGTCGGGCATCGAGCTGCCCCCGCGGGGCGGCCCTTTGGGCGCCCAACGGGGCGAAGGCAGCATCCGCCGTCCACTTTTGGGCGGGCGGATGCTGCCTCCGCCCCGTTGGGCGCCCAAAGGGCTGCCACCACGGGGCGGCCCTTTGGGCGCCCAACGGGGCGGAGGCAGCATCCGCCGCCCACTTTTGGGCGGGCGGATGCTGCCTCCGCCCCTTTGGGCGCCCAGGGGATTTTTTTTTAATTTTTAATTTCTTTTTTAAAGTTTTTTTTTTAATTTTTTTTTTTTTTAATTTTTAATTTTTTTTTTAAAGTTTTTTTTTAAATTTTTAATTTGTTTTTAAATTTTTTTTTTTTAAATTTTTAAATTTTTTTTTTTTAAGTTTTTTTTTTAATTTTTAATTTTTTTTTTAATTTTTAATTTTTTTTTTAAGTTTTTTTTTAAAATTTTAATTTGTTTTAAAATTTTTTTTTTTTTTTTAAGTATTTTTTAAAATTTTTAATTTGTTTTAAAATTTATTTTTTGTAAAGTCTTTTTTTTTTTTAATTTGTAAAGTCAATTTTGTTTTTTGTTATTTTCTTTTGTAAAGTTTAGGTTTTATTTTTTATTTTTTAAGTTTAGGTTTTTATTTTAATTTTTTAATTTTTTTAAGCTGGGTTTTAAATTTTTTTAGTTAAAACGATGTGTGAGGGGTAATGGGGTAACATTAGGGGGTTAACGTAGTGGGTAGGGTATTAGGAAATGTAATTTTCGGGGGGCTAAGGTAGGGGGTAATGTAGGGGGCTAGGGCGTTAGAAAATGTACTTTGTTTTTTTAAATGTTTATTAATGGTTGGTTGAGGGGTTAGGGTAGGATATGTAATTTTTTTTTAAATGTAATTTTTAAAAAAAATTATTAATAGTTTGTTAGGGGGTTAGGGTAGAAGAGACGCATTATAATTATTTTTTTAACTTTTGTAATAGTTTGTGGGGGAGTAGGGATAGGGTTAGGGTAGAAGGGGGCAATGTAATTTTTTTAAATATTTTCTTTTTAAATTTTAATAATAATTGGTTAGGGGGTTAAATATTATGAAAAATAATGTGAAATAGTATCATTTTTATACAAAATGACAAAATCTGTTAAAAATGGGTTTAAATGTCTTCTTTTTCTCGATTTGTTTACTATTTTTTCCATAAAAATATATTATTTATGGTTAAATTTTAAAGATAAATGTTGAAAATGTATGTGTTTTTCATTATAGCTAGCTTCTAAATGTATGTTTTTTGTTAAATTTCTAAAAAACACACTTGAAAATAGAAATTAAAAATACTTTACAATAAAGATGTGTCAAAGGCCCAAAAAAATGCCTCAAAATGAAAATGTGTGATACTGGTATCAACCCTTTTTGAAACGGAGGTAAAAATAGCTACTAAAATTAGGAGAGAGAAAAACGAGAACTGTGTCGAGTTCTCGTTTCATAGTATAAGTGGTTATAAACCATCCAAGTGGGAGGATTCTCTATACCTTGTGGGGTTTGCATATCACAATGAGCATCATGAATCATTAAAATCAATATGTTTGAGGCCTTATATAGAAAAAGATGCAGTACTCCAGCTTGGGATAACCCAAAGAACAAGATCGTTCTTGGGCCAAAAATGATCCAGGGAATGGAACAAGAAGTTGTTAAGATCATGTAGAATTTGAAGGCAGTGCAAGACAAGCAAAACAATTATGTAGATAATAATAAAGTGCATAGAGAATTCAAAGTTGGGAATCGTGTATACCTTAAAGTGATGTCAAGGAAGAGTTGTTTATGAGGGCATAAGGGTTGAGTACAATCACCATGGGAAAGTGTAAGAGACTCCATCTTCATGAAAATTCAAACCCTCCATTCTCATGCACACTCTTTCATTCTAAAATTTGAATTGACTCATTCACTCAACACTCTCTAATGTTGAAGCACCATTGACCTTCTAAAAATTAATATACAATCCTCTAAACAACCAAATCTAGTTACAGGAGAGTAATTTGTAGACCTAAGAAAAGAGATGGATGGTTATAGAGAAGCATAGAGGTTGGGTTCTTTAAGAAAAATTCCTTTCCCCAATTAATTGTTGCTCATTGGGTGCCTCGGAGCCAAGGTATAATTCTTCCAAGTTATTCTGAAAGGTAAATAATAGGATGCACAAAGAGCACTAGAAGGAAAAATATTCCTAAGGGATTGTGAAGCAGTGAAGGGAGATTTATCCCTGTGTGATTCGGGGAAATTTGGATGAAAAATTGTCCTCCTAAGGAAAATAATAAAATAATAGTAGAGAGTAAAAAACCACTTTTTTGGAAGGTATTTTCAACTTATCTCCTTGTAGGTTTGCTCAAATTTCAAGCGGTAGAACTCATTGGATGCAGGATTAAATTTTGCATCGAACGAGTACCCAACTTGCATACTTTTAACAACATCTACATCACAAAAAACTAAAAATACATTAAAAAACGTGTTTCTAGTGAGAGAAAAAAAAACATGTTTTTTTTAATGTATTTGCAGTTTTTCATGATGTATATGATGTTAAAAGTATACATATTGGGTACTCGTTGGATGCATAATTTAATTCCGCATCCAACGAGTTCTCCTACTTGAAATTTGAGTAAATCTACAAGGAGATAAGTTGAAAATACGATCCAAAAAAGTAGCTTTTGTTTTTTTCCCTCCAACGTTTTTTCATGCACCTCTTTTGAAATTTAAAGCATTTTGATTGGCTAATACATGATGACATGGAATTTGGATTTGGATTGGGCGGACCATTTTTCATCCAAATTTCCCCTAATGTTGGTTGGTAGTGGATGAGAATGTCATGATTGTTTGATGAGTGGATGGTTTCCTTGAGTGTTTAATTTTGAAAAACTTGGTTGAGCCTAGGATCAATTGGGTTTGATCAGTGACCTGTGACCTTGTAACCAATTTCCTTCATCCTAGTGGCCTCATAGCCTGGCTTGGGGTTGTAACTACAGTGGATTCCTATAGTTGGATGGAAAAATACTAGTATCTAGCCAATTTCTTGGACCGTATTAGTGAACACATAAGTGTTCAATCTCCACTCTTAAATATGTGTTTATATCTCTGCATTTAAATTTATTTTATGCTTGTGAATGAAATTCGAAATGAATCTCTTGTTTAAATGAGTTTATGCGTGTTTATTTTCCTTGTATAAGTTATTGCGCATGTATGAATTTGGGTGTCATTGAATTTAATGGGTGTTTATTTTCTTTCAAATTGTTAAATGCATAAGACATGGCCCACTAGAATGTTACTCTAGCATTTTTAAGGCCAAATGACATCACCTAATAAACAAAGATACCCCAAGGCATTGTGAAAGAATTTTTGTGTTGATCTTACTTGCGAATATGTATCTAGATATATTCATAATCCTTCCATAAATGATAGAATTCCATTCTCGATGCAAGCATCAATGATTCAATCAATAAAAGGAATGGAATAATTATCCTTAGGGAATGCTTTATTGAGATTGTGTAAATCCATGCATACAGGCTTATAGTCCTTTTTTTATTAACAGACACTAGGTTAGAAACCTAAGTTAGGGGACAATATAAATAAACTATAATCCTTCCATAAATGATAGAATTCCATTCCCGATGCAAGCATCAATGATTCGATCAATAAAAGGAATGGAATAATTATCCTTAGAAAATGCTTTATTGAGATTGTGTAAATCCATGCATACAGGCTTATAGTCCTTTTTTTATTAACAGACACTAGGTTAGAAACCCAAGTTAGGGGACAATATAAATAAACTTAATTTTTAAAAAAAAAAAAAATTCAACATTAATGATGGGTGCTTTATCAAGGTGCATAGGTCTTTGCTTCTGTCTAATCGGCTTTCCATCAAAATAGACATCGATCCTGCACTCAACAATCCAAGCATCGATAGGAATTTCTTTGTAAGCCCAAACAAATACATCATAGAATCCATTGAAAAGGGTCGTGTATGATATTTCTTTAGGAGAACAGTTGGCCCAATCAAGATATTTTCAACACCAAGTTTGATGAGATATCAATGAGAATGGTTTTGGAGATATTGATGAGGTTCCCTTCCTCAAACACATCAAGTGTTGAGATAGGGTTCTAGAACCAATCAACATCACCACTAAAAAAATATGATGTTTGTATTTAATCTTCAAAAGCATCTAGTTTAGTCAAAACTTCCCAAGGTAGAAAATATTATCTGTGAAGAAATTTATCCCATAAAATGTCTAGATATGTCATAGTCGCAAGAATTGCATCATCAAAGGGAATCACTACTAGGGCCCTACCGTAATCCCCCTAGTTAGGGTTACTTTGTTGTGATGGGTTAGTTAATTAAAGTACAATGCCCATCCTCTTTGAATTAGGTGATGGTTATCATGATTGAATAAGGTCCACTAGGTGGTTAGTATGTGGTTAACCAATGTGCAGTGTCATCCTTATTGAATAAGTGCGCTAACAAATTGGTACTCATAAATTAATGTAGCCCAATCCTTAATACAGGGGCCACTAGTAGTTAGGGTTTAGGGTATATAGAAGCTATTTATGCATGTAGACAGCTATGAAGTACTTTTTCAAATACTATCATGGTAATGGAGAACTTCTCATTTGGAGATTTGCACCTCGAAGAGGCACATGAACATTGCTCACCTTTTGGAATATCATCGAAGGGTTACTTATTCTATAGTTTCAATACTTTTTTTCCTTCATTTACTTATTAGAATTTGAATTTTCTCAAGGATTGCTCCTAACTCTTTGTTTCCCTATAAAAGTACATTATAGGTGGTATCATAGTACTTTCATATGCTAGCATGCACCCAAATTTCAAAAAAAAATTAGGGCAAAGACATGCTCCAATTTCCACAAACACAAAGAACAATTAGTCAATAGGTAAATATGATGTTCAAGCATACACAGAGGTAATACCAATGGGGTGACCTAGTTGGAAACCATTGCAAATTTCTATTGATACTAGGGGAGTAGTATTGCATTAGATATAATCTACTTGTGAATTTGATCTTCCACATGCCCTCAAATGTATTGAAAGTCCCCTAGGCATACTTGAAACCATCACTACAAAATCCTTTCAAGGATTTGTCATTATAGTACACCAAACACAACTTTCACAAAGATCACTCTCTTACTTGGGAATTGGGTAGTATCGCCAAGGGCACGAATGATGCTCTTTAGTTAACACCATGAAAGACCAAGTACCATTGTCGGAAACCCCAAGGTATATTAGAAAGCTATAGCACTTAGCATTCCCTTTCCCATGGGACCTTGTCAAACCTCTACAACAGAAGCATTGAAATTCCTACATGACTTGAAATATCTGTAATTTGAAATTTTCATCAGTACATTAATCTTTCGACAATTTAAAAAATAGTTTGGAATTGCCTTAAGTATGTCTAAACCATTTTGGATGGCCTTTTTCAAAATAATCCTCATGTAAAGCCAATCTTGTTGGTATAGCTCATCATTAGCCCTTCTAGTGGACCTACATGGTCCCATAACTATCACTCAAAACTTGACCATTGAAACGAGGACCACCCAACTAGAAATCCAAATCTCTATAATAACCCAACAGATATAGCCAATCCCCTCATTCTCCCACATGTACAACCCAACCTACATTCCAAACCAACATCAACAATCAATTGGACGTGTGGAATGATAGGCTAGTATAGATGGAAAGTGGTGAATCTTCAATAGGCAATGGTCGTTGAACTGGGCCACCCTTTCATGAAATTCAACCCAATATGGTGCACATATTGCCTAAGGTATATATAAATAAGTTCAATGCATTGAATCCAATCGAATGGGTTGGTTAGATGAAACACTACTTTTTCCTCCATGTTATTGATGATGAATAGTGAAGACTCCAAGTGGATATGTTATATTTGTTAGGGAGCAGAGGCACTGGTGGCCATGGCATAAGAAGAAATATCAGGGGCATATTTCTTGGAACCGATTTGTAAATTACCTCAATGCTCAATTTGACATTGATACTAATTTTATAGGGATGCTTACCAAGTTGCACCAAACAACCAAAGCATCAGAATGGAAGAATTTATTACTTCTTTTGAGATATTGGCAATAGCAACAAAACATTTGAATGAAGTGTTTTTCAAAGATTGTTTTATTAATTGTCTCGAGAAGATAAAGAGCACAAATCTAGATGTATCACCCAATGACCTATTTGGAGGCCCCTCCACTAGCCTTGTGTGCACAGGTTATGGCAACCACCCAGTGAAATGAACCTATTTCATTCAAAGACCACATCCTAACTTTGTGCACCTCCACATCCCTCTCCACTCCTTAAGGTCTACAAGTTGACTCATGCAAAAATTGCAAAACATCAACTTAAAGGTCTCTGCTATAATCATGATGAAAAATGTTTACATGGGCAATAAATGTAAAGAACGTAAATTATATATCATTAATATGGTTCCACCTGCCAATTTTGAGGCAAGGGCACAATTGAGTTGCATCTTGTAGAGATTACACCCACTACTAATGAAGTTCCCACTCATGAACATCATGAGTAACCTTGGATTTCAATTCACACTTTCGCAAGCATTATGTTTACCCAAACCATGAAGTTGGTAGGATATATCAAGCACAGGAAGGTGATTGTTTTAATAGATAACGACCATCCCCACAAATTCACTCATCATCAAGTCACAAAAGAAACACATTGGTATTTCCATGCCATGCACAATGTTTGGATGCAAACATTAGACCTTGTTACCATGGATTTCAGTGAGTTTTGCATAAGCTTCACTAAGGAGAGACATCAATACACTCTCAAAGGTCTTCAAGCACACTCCCCCAAAATCATTATTTCTCATTATCGAGAAAATTTTCTAAAGAAGGGTTGCTATGACATTATTGCACAATTTAATGCCATCCAAGTTATGGATGACTCCCCACATGCAATTTATCCTAATTTGCGGTTGGTAATATTGCCAAGTCTTTGAACCACCCCAAAGCCTACCCCTCTCACCTGACAATCATGATAATGGCATCCCATAGATTCAAAGAAGTCAACTACCAAATGTGCATCCTTATAAATATCATTTTACATAGAAAAATGAAATTAAAAAAAAAATCATGAATTGTTGGAACCAAGGTGATATGCCCTAATAATAGCCCATAATCCTCGTTGATCATCATGGTTTTGAATAAAGAAGGCAACTAATGGATGTGTCCCAAATTTTGTGCTCCTAATAAATTCACAATTAGAGATAAATTTTCCATTCCAATGATTAACGACCTCTTGGATGAGCTTCACAATGAGAAATTCTGACTAAATTTGATCTTTGTTTTGGTTATCACTAAATTAAGATGAAGGGAGATGTTTCTAAAACAACATTCTACTCACATGAAGGACAATATGATATTATTATGCTTTCCTCAATTTGCTCATGTCCCCTGCAAAGTCGCACATTATTATTTTCATATCCCATATGGCAAAGTATTATACCAAAGTTGTCTAATGAAATCAGTTTCAATTAAATAAAGTGTAGTAATGTTAATAACCTAAGTTCAAAATTGACAAAGACAAAATCCTAGATTACAAGTTGATTGAGTTTGACCAATTCTACAAACATTAATTTACATTAATTTGATAAAATAAATACTTTTAACAAGTCATTGTTAAGATTATCGACTATTTTTTGTTTTTTCTTGGTGATTAAATTAAAAAACATAGTTTTTTATAAACATTTATCAACAAATAATAAAAAGAAATATACATATATATCATTTTCTTACATAATCTTCCTATTCTTAAACAACATTCTACACACATGAAGGACAATATGATATTATTATGCTTTCCTCAATTTGCTTATGCCCCCTACAAAGTCGCACATTATTTTTTCCATATCCCATATGGCGAAGCATTATACCTAAGTGGTAAATCAAATTCAATTGAATAAAGTGTAGCAATGTTAATAACCTAAGTTCAAAATTGACAGACAAAATCCTAGATTATAAGTTCATTGAGTTTGATCAATTCTACAAACATTAATTTGATAAAAGAAATACCTTAAACAACTCATTGTTAAGATTAACAACTATTTTTTGTTTTTTCTTGGTGATTAAATTAAACCAGCATAGATCCATTTTAAACCCGGATCTATCAAGCACCAAGAGGGATCCAATTTCTTGAGGTGTATTTTTTTTAAATTTAAACTCAAGAAATTTGATCTCTCTTGATTGATAAATCCGGGTTTAAATTTTAAGTTTTTATTTTAGAGACAAATTATTTTGTTAGGAACGAACGTTACAACATCTCCCCCATACTGGGTTGTAGAGCACCTCGCTCCTCTCTGTGCAAAAACATAGTTTTTTATAAACATTTATTAACAAATAATAAAAAAGTAATATACATATATATCATTTTCTTAAATAATTTTCCTAAAATATTCTACTACTAAAAATATATAAAAATTAATTGAATAATCTTTTAAACTTCAAATCATCTTTTATGAATTCCAATAAATCAATAACATTATATTTTTAATTACTCATAGTTATTTAAAATTAATATTTTTGCACCAAAGAGGCGCATTCTACAACGCAGTAGAGGGGATGTGTTCCTTTTTAAAAAATAACAGATGAGCTCAAATTAGATTTAAAACATTTACAACGACATAAATATAAAACTACACAAATTAAACAAATTAAAATGTTTCCTCCAGCTTTATACTCTAAAAAGGGGTTTGCATCTCAAGAGATTTGATCCCTCGATGCTTGGTAGATCCCCTTTTAAAATATATCTATGTTGATTTAAATTAACAAATCACTTCAACAATTCTTCAGTGTTTCAATGCAACAAAATGATCTGAATATTATCAAATAGTTATTTATTCAAAATAATTTATTTTTTTCTCTGAACCAAAAAATATTATAAAATATCACACAGTACTTTATATCTATCTAAATAGAAAGAGATAAATATAATTTGTTTATGCATTCTTCGTTTTTAATTCCATATAAGTCCGGGAAGAAATGAAAAAATTTCATGGTATCCCACTAACTTGGGATAACATTATTTACCAAGATAAAATAAGATGATTATTCCATAATTATTGTAAAACGGGAAATTATTGTTAGTCATATATGATACATAGTTACATAATCACCCGTCTTTCACCTTGCATTGATAACTCTATAAAATATGTTGAACTTGCCCTACTAATTTCAGAAGAGAGGTATGTCAGAGAACATGAAATAGCTCATCAAAGTTTTTGGCAAGGAATCTAATTGCTTTCTCACAATACAGTGCCAATGCCAATCATTACCGTGCTTGAGGAAATATTCTACAGCCTACAACATGAAAAAGGAACCCAAAATAATCAGATGAAAATCTACTTCTGATCGATACATTAAAATTCAAACCTATAAGGAAATGGCAATATACTTATAATTCAATAAATCAACCCTGCGGACAACTTATCAAATGCATCTTTTTTGTTGCTAGTCTTACTACATTCCTTGCACTGTTCCTCAGCATAGACCAGTTGTTTATTTTGATGGGGCAGCAAGGGATGGCCTTTGTGCTGCGGGTGGGGTCATTTACCTAAATGAGAATCACTACTATACACTGAAGTTGAATTGCGGGCAAGGATCAAATATGAAATCTGAAATTCTTGCTCTATGGTGTGTGATCACTGCTGCACATATTTTTGGTTTACCTGACTTGGCTGTCTTTGGTGACTCAAGGGTAACCATATAATGGGCCAGGGGAGAGTATAATCTAAATATCACAGCTCTCTATCAGTGGTGTCGACGAATTAAAGAAATAATACAACTCTTTGATTATATCTCTTTTGATCATATATACCGACAGCATAACTCCATGGCCGATTTACTTTCCAAAGCTGCTTACACAGGAAATGAAGGGGAAATTATATGGGAAGAACTACATGATGCTCAGGTGATCGACTCAGGGTCGGTTCAGATTTTTGACAGTTAACTACTAAAACAATTCTGTTTTGTCATTTTTGAAGAAGTGCATTTGACTATATCTGTAGGTGGTTGGGTTTTTGTATATTTTGAGGTATTGGATGTAAAGGGTAATGGATTACAGCAGATTATAAGTCTTGATCAGACTTATACAATTTTGTACTATTTGATTCTTATGAATACCAATAGTATGGTTTTTTCGCTGAAAAAAAACTTATCAAATGCAACTTAAAACCGTTAAAATAAACTTACAGAATAAAATATACATCATCAAATCATCTTATCATCCATTTTCCATTTTCCATGACTGCCCGTGGAATATATTTTTTTGATGATCACTATAATCAAGGGTTCTATTAAGCATTGGAAGAATGAGGCCAAAGGCGCCAGATGAGATAGCACATTTTTATCTGCCATCATTCCCCATAAAAAATTCCTTGTATTCAAAATGCAGGCAGCCCAAACGCATTGCAAAAACCCTCATTCAACCACGTGAGATTATTCAAACCATCTCTTCAGATCTCCTCTAGTTTGCTTCGAGTCATTCTTTGAATTGTCTGAAAACAACTTGGAACGGTACCGTGCAACTAGCTTGTCAAGGTTATCCTCTACCTCCTTTGCAGAGGCCTTCTTTTTCTTAGTTGGTCGATTACCATCATTGGACTTCTGCTTGCCCGAAATAGTATCAGTCCGATCCTCTAATTTCCTTTTCATAAGCTTTTTGTTACCCTCTTTTAGTTGGGATTGCGAATTTCTATTAGCAAGCCCCGACACCAAAGTTTGGTTTGTTTTGGCCTCCTGTGCATTTAAAAGTCATCATCAAAACATGCTTGACTGACAGTACAACAAAGGAAATGCACACCAGAGAACTCCATGCATATTTAAGTGCTATACTGTCACTGAACATTAAATGAAATTTGTGAGCCATGTTATAGATAATACCATACCTGTGGCGGATTTTGGCTTGCAGATTTATAGCCCTTGTGCTCTGCTTGTCTGGGCAATGCTTCACATTTCCCTGACACAGTCGTTTGCTCTTGTTTTGCAAACTTTCGAGTTTTATTTAAGTCGTTGTTATCCTCCATATTAGGGCTTCCTTTCTGAAGCTTACTCCTCCTTTTTCTATCCTTTTTGTGTTTTCTTGCATTTCCTTTTGTGTCCTCTTTTAAAGGTTGAGCTAACTCAAACTTACTATCCTCTGCATTCACATTTGTCTCAGTTTTCTTTCTGTTCTTATCCTTCCCTCTCTGTTTTTCTGCATTTCCTTTGGTGTCCTCTTTTAAAGGTTGAGATAACGCACTTTCCCCTACAAACACATTTTTCTCAGTTTTCTTACTCCTCTTATCCTTCCTTTTCTGTTTTGCTGTATTTCCTTTCATGTCCTCTTTTACATGTTCAGATAACTCAAACATACTGTCCCCTTTGTTCACATTTGTCTCAGTTTGTTTTCTGCTATTCTTTTCCACATGAACATTCTTAGTTTCACCAGCAGCAGCAGAAAACCGAGATTTAGCTTGTTGAAGCTTTTGCAACTTTCGCACATCTTCAATTGCAAACTCTACAATAGGTCGATGTTCTGGTCCAAATGTTTCTAAACCACAATACAAAATATTATCAGGTTAAGAAGAATATAACAATAGTAACACGAAATAATTCCAAAATGCCCTACCAACTAAAATCTCCCTACCCCTAACATGCTTCTTTGTTGCATGATGTAAACATAAACATATTTGATTTGATGATTACTTTGTCTAAATAGAGAATGATTACAAGCCGATTTTTCTTGTCTTCCATACCACTGTCCCTTTGTTCATTAGATATTCCCTATTTAGAGTAACTCTACTGGACATGATTTGACCTGAAATTATTCATTTTTCTTATTCAACATAGTTTAGAGAGGAAAAGAGGAAAGACCAGGATTGTTATTCAGCACACGAAGAGCCACAAGTGCATGCTCATGTTCAGTGAATTCAACAAATGCCACCCCGTGAGATCGAACTTTTGTATTGCTGCTTAGCTTCTTTATATCCTTCAAAATCTTTACCTGAAGTACAAAGAGTAAAGCATCACTAACCTTCAAAACTAAATAATTTTAATATAGTGAAAAGTTCAACAAATTTACTAAATAAGAGTGACACTCGACCAACCTGCTTAATCACAGGATTTTGTTTGGTAGCACGTGAAAGAACTGCATTTATAGAAAGCTTTTTTAGCTCTTTTTCCGTCATGGATTTTGGTACATTGTACATAGCTAGCCTTGTTTTTGAAACATGAAAATTCGGACTTCTAAGTTTTATAGCCTTTTTCTGTGCCAATCTGCAAAGGCCACATAAAAATATGTTTAGCTGAACAGAAGTTGACAATGAATTGAGGTTGAACTGGAAAATGATGCAAAACGAATTAAATAAAATACAATAACCTTTGGGTATAAAAACTCCCTACACATTCAAGTATTCAAACGGCACATTCACATGTCAAAAGACTCATCAAAACAATAGCAAGTTCATAATACAAATTAATTTCCCTCAGCCTAGATGTTAAGTTGGAAAAAACTCAGTAATATAATATTAAAAGGTTAAACATTAATAGAAAAATGCACAGGAAGTTTGCAAAATGTTATTTAACTACCAATAAATTTTTGCTGCGTACATTCCTTGTTAGTTTTGTACCTAGGTCGAGTTCCCCTAGTGACTATGCCAAAGTCACTAAGCATGGGGTGGTGGGACCCTCTTATTAATTAATTAATTAATAAGACATTGATGTCACTTTTTATCCTAAGTCTAAAAGTGAGTGAATATTTATTACTTAAGTGATTTAATTAATAAAGTGTACTCACATCTAATCTGGGCCATTGATTAGATCTAATCTCAGCCCTTGATTTAAAGATGCCTTTAGGGTTGGATAAAAAGGTAGAGGGAGGCAATACCTATTCATTATTGAGGTGAATGAATGAAGAGAAGGAGAGAGAGCTCGAGAGCTTGGAGAAGGAGAAGCTAGGGCGCAGGTACAGTACTTGTGTTTTTCAGGACACGAGTTTCTATGCACCATTCTTCCAGTATATTGGCTCAGTATTCGAGGCATGCATGTGGCATGATTATCAGCAGGGTTCATTTGATAGCAGGTCCGCAACAGCAGCAAACTCGTGGTGAAGGCACAGGAAACCCGTACTGCAGGTATCATCTCCAGCACACAATTCGAGGAAGATCTGGGCAGCTTTCCCGAGATTCTTTCTGCTGATTCTGTGGTGAAGACACTGGCTAAGGGCTTCAGAACTGTGACAGGTAATTCTGGGCACCATTCCAGAGTTCCATTCTGCTGAAACTTTGATGAAGGTAGGGCACGAGTTTCAAAATATTGGCACAGTTTTCTATAAGGAATATCAGCACTGAAATAGAGAGCTAACAGCACAGGATTCAAGGTGAATCTCAGTCCAGCTTTTGCACAGGAATCAAGGGATATGACAGTGTTCAGAATGTGCATTGTTTCCAGCTCTGTTTGAGTTATTCCTGGCTCGAATCTCTAGGCAGTGGGCACACCAAACTAGGTTCAGTTTGGTGCATATTTTCCAGAAAGCTTCTGCTAATGGGTGAAGATAAGTTTGTCTTTTCATTTGTAATGCTGTGATGAAAACTTTGCTGAAGAAATAATATCTCTCTCTCACTCAACTGGTTTTCCCCGTGGGGGTTTTTCCAGGGCTCGATTTGGCCAAAATCTACTGTGTCAAATTTTTTGTGTGAATGTTTGTAAAGTAGCTTGCAGCCTGTAATTTGCTTTCAGTGTGTGTTTACTGCTCATTTTACTTTGGCATTAAGTAGCCTACAGCCAATGCACAACAGGGCTGTAGGTGAAAACCACCTATAACTTGGCATTAAACCAGCAGGCACAGAGGGCAGAAAATCTACATGGTATCAGAGCGCAGGGGGCAGAAATAAAACTAATTTGCAGACACCCATAAAATTTGCAGATCTCAGAAAACTAAGTGTTCTTACCTTTGATTTGGGCAGCGTTCTTTTGGACTGATTTCCAGATGGCTACAGGGTTGAGGATAGAGGACAGATTGAGTGGGACGGAGAATTTTGTGCCTTGGAAGGCCAGAATTCTATTGCTGTTAGAGGAGAACGAGTTATGGGAAGAGGTGGTGAGGAACACCACCACATACCCCATTACTATTCCAGATGGCTCAGATATGACCGCTCTTTCAGTCTTCAACAAGAAAGACTGTAAGGCTAGGAGAATCATTCTAGATGCAGTGAAGGACCACATCATCCCTCACATTTCGGGGAAGACCAAGGCACACGAGATGTGGAGTGCCTTGATCAGCTTGTATGAGAGCTCCAACGAGAACAGGAAGATGGTTCTCAAGGAGAAGCTCAAGAGTATCAAGATGACCGGAGGAGAGGGAGTCGCAGCTTATCTCACCAGGATCTCAGCAGTTCGTGATGAACTAGCAGCAGTTGGTGAGGTGGTATCCCCTACAGAGTTAGTTCGCACCGCGGTCAACGGGGCTTCCAGGCCCTGGCATGCTTTTGTGCAGGCTATTGTGGGCAGGGAGAACCTTCCATCATGGGAGAGGTTGTGGGATGACTTTGTACAGGAGGAGACCAGGAGGGGTCTCGTACAGGGCAGTACATCAGGTGGTATAGCAGATGAGGAGAACGTGGCTCTCACAGCCAAAGGGAAGAAGAAGAAGGGTCCCAAGAAGCATGGGGCCAAGGGACAGCAGCAGCAGCAGCAGTATCATACACAGGGTGGGCAGAAGAAGGACTTGAGTAAAATCAAGTGCTACTGTTGTCAGGCGTTTGGGCACTATGCATCTCAGTGTCCAAACAAGAAGAGGAAGAAGGGACCAGGTCAGCAGACAGCAGCCTCAGCAGAGATAGATGAGTTTGGTGACAGGTTTCAGAGGGAGTTTTCCCTTTATGCTAGACAGAGTGAGAGAGAGAGAGTTTCTTTAGCCACCAGCATTGATATGGATATGCAGGTTGAGCACTCATTGTTGATTGGGCATCAGACAGGTCCTTCCACCACTGGTACGTGGTATATTGACAGCGGAGCTTCGAGGCACATTACAGGTACTCGTGAGTTCTTCTCCGAGTTGTCACGCACAGAGAGAGAGGTGGAGGTGGTACTTGGCGACAACACCATAGTTAGAGCAGTGGGTCAGGGGACAGTTGTATTTGAGAGGGAGTCCATGAGTCCCATGACACTGAGGGATGTGTTGTACGTCCCTGGGCTGAAGAAGAACCTTGTTTCAGTTTCCACGATTGAGGACAGGGGTCTTGGGGTGTGCTTCTCAGATGGGAGAGTGCAGATATATCCCAAGACCACAGGTGTATCTACTCCCATGGATATTGGAGTTAGATGTGGACGACTGTACAAGCTCTTGTTTCAGCCGCAGCATGCTCTAGCACACAGCAGCAGCAGCAGCAGCAGCAGTGAGCTGTGTGAGTTATGGCACAGGAGGATGGCCCATTTACATCACCCCGCTTTGGGAGTGTTGCGGAGCATGGTCACAGGTTTACCTGATTTTGACTCAGAGCAGAGTGATGTATGCAGAGGGTGTGCTTTGGGAAAGTACACCAAGACTGTGTTTCCTACCAGTGACACGAGAGCAGCAGGTGTGCTCGATCTGATTCATACCGACATATGTGGTCCTATGTCCTCAGTTTCCTTGAGTGGCCATGAGTACTATATCAGCTTTATTGATGACTACTCCAGGAAGACCTGGATCTACTTCTTGCGGGGCAAGAAGTCCTCACTTGTATTAGATGTCTTCCAAGGGTTCAAAGCCCTTGTGGAGAAGCAGACGGGGAGGAAGATCAGGACGTTGAGGTCAGACAACGGGGGTGAGTACACCTCCAAGGAGTTCAGTGCATTCTGCAGACAGGAGGGCATACAGCGTCAGTTGACAGTTCCCTACACTCCTGAGCAGAATGGAGTAGCAGAGAGGAAGAACAGGTCGATCCTTGGAGCAGCGAGGGCCATGCTTCATGATCAGGGATTACCGTTCTTTCTGTGGGCTGAGGCCTGCAACACTGCAGTGTACCTGCAGAACAGGAGTCCCCATCGTGCCGTGGGGAGCATGACTCCAAAGGAGATGTATTCAGGCAAGAAGCCTGAGGTGAGCCACTTTCGCATATTTGGCTCTTTGACTTACTCTCACGTCCCCTCAGAGAGGAGGACGAAGTTCGAGCCCACCGCAGAGAGAGGCATCTTTGTGGGTTACGACGAGACTTCGAAGGCATATCGGCTTTACATTCCTGGCCAGAGGCGAGTTGTGGTTAGGCGGGAAGTAAAGTTTGAGGAGGAGAGGGCCTTCAGGAAGTCCAAAGAGTTAGAGCAGGAGGAGACAACAGCTCCCACACCTCAGTTGGGACAAGCTTCTTCGATACAGGTTACAGGTCCACAGGTTTCTGGGGTGACTGGATCACAGGGTACTGGCACAGGTTCTACAGGGTCAGTGGTTCAGATTTCAGGGACAGGTACAGGGTTTGGCACAGGTTCAGGATCACCGGTCTCTGGCTCACAGATTGCAGGGTCTTCTGGGACTAGTTCTTCAGCTACAGGTCCTAGGGGTGGTAGACCTCATGCTTCTGACACATCCTTAGAGGAGGTGACACCAGGTCCAGAGGAGCCTTCAAGGAAGAAGAAGCCCAAGTGGCTTCAGGACACCTTGAAGGAAGCGGAGGCATTTGGTAGACCTCAGGAGCAGATCAGGACTATTTTTGAGCCAGATAGATATGGGTCAGCCCTTGTTGCGAGTCTTCGTGACTCAGCGCCTTCTACATATGAGGAGGCTTCTCAGCATCAGGTTTGGAGAGATGCCATGATGGAAGAGTACCATTCCATCATAAAGAATGATGCTTGGGAGATTGTACCGAGGCCTGAAGGGAAGTCAGTTGTGACTTCCAAGTGGCTCTACAAGGTCAAGCATGCAGCTGATGGCAGTGTAGAGAAGTTCAAGGCTCGGTTTGTGGCTCGAGGGTTCTCACAGGTTGAGGGAGTCGATTATGATGAGACTTTTGCTCCAGTGGCTCGGTATTCCTCCATTAGGGCAGTGATATCGATTGCAGCAAAGATGGGTTGGAGGATCCACCAGATGGATGTGAAGACCGCATTTCTCAATGGTCTTCTGCAGGAGGAGGTGTACTTGGAGCAGCCACAGGGATTTGAGACACATGAGAGAGATTCACATGTGTGCAGGCTTAGGAAAGCCTTGTACGGTCTAAAACAAGCTCCCAGAGCTTGGTACTCCAGGATAGATGCATATCTGATGTCGATGGGATTCCAGAAGAGTGAGGCTGATCCCAACCTATACTACATTGTGGTTGGTGGCGATCCGCTCATTCTTCTGCTATATGTTGATGATTTATTTATCACTGGAGATGAGCGTCTTATTGCTCTGTGCAAGAGAGATCTTGCAGCTGAGTATGAGATGACAGATATTGGGCTGATGCATTACTATTTGGGGATGGAGGTATGGCAGGAGCCAGGACATATTTTCCTTGGACAGGGGAAGTATGCTGCAGAGATCCTGAAGACTTTTCAGATGGACGACTGCAGGCCCATGTCTACACCTATGATCACCAACTTGAAGCAACTTCATGCTTCAGGTGGTAAGTTGGTGGATCCCACATTATATCGTCAGCTCATCGGATCGTTGATGTATCTGGTCAACACCAGCCCAGACTTGTGCTTTGCAGTCAACACTCTTAGCCAGTTCATGGTGCAGCCTAGGAGTGTACATTGGAGTGCTGCAAAGCACATCTTGAGATACCTTGCAGGGACGGTGGATTATGGTCTGGACTACAGGGGTTCAGGTGGAGTTAGTTTGATTGGGTTCACAAATTCAGACTGGGCAGGTTGTGTGAGGGACCGGAAGAGCACTTCCGGTTGCTGTTTCAGCTTGGGCTCGGCAGCAGTGTCGTGGTTCAGCAGGAAACAGAAGTCCGTTGCATTGAGTTCTGCTGAGGCTGAGTATATGGCAGCCAGTCAGGCAACTTGCGAAGCACTGTGGCTTCGTAAGTTATTGGTAGATTTATTTGATCAGCAGCTGAGGCCTACGGTGATTTACTGCGACAATCAGAGTTGCATTCAGCTCTCTGAGAATCCAGTTTTTCATGACAGGTCAAAGCATATTGAGATCAGATATCACTTCATCCGTGACTACGTTCAGAGAGGAGCAGTTGAGCTTCAGTACATATCCACTGATCAGCAGGTTGCAGATGTCCTAACGAAATCTTTGGGGAGGGGGAAGTTTGTCTTCTTCAGAGATAAGTTGGGAGTGGTGCGGAACTCCTTCCTCGGTAAGAGGGAGTGTTAGTTTTGTACCTAGGTCGAGTTCCCCTAGTGACTATGCCAAAGTCACTAAGCATGGGGTGGTGGGACCCTCTTATTAATTAATTAATTAATAAGACATTGATGTCACTTTTTATCCTAAGTCTAAAAGTGAGTGAATATTTATTACTTAAGTGATTTAATTAATAAAGTGTACTCACATCTAATCTGGGCCATTGATTAGATCTAATCTCAGCCCTTGATTTAAAGATGCCTTTAGGGTTGGATAAAAAGGTAGAGGGAGGCAATACCTATTCATTATTGAGGTGAATGAATGAAGAGAAGGAGAGAGAGCTCGAGAGCTTGGAGAAGGAGAAGCTAGGGCGCAGGTACAGTACTTGTGTTTTTCAGGACACGAGTTTCTATGCACCATTCTTCCAGTATATTGGCTCAGTGTTCGAGGCATGCATGTGGCATGATTATCAGCAGGGTTCATTTGATAGCAGGTCTGCAACAGCAGCAAACTCGTGGTGAAGGCACAGGAAACCCGTACTGCAGGTATCATCTCCAGCACACAATTCGAGGAAGATCTGGGCAGCTTTCCCGAGATTCTTTCTGCTGATTCTGTGGTGAAGACACTGGCTAAGGGCTTCAGAACTGTGACAGGTAATTCTGGGCACCATTCCAGAGTTCCATTCTGCTGAAACTTTGATGAAGGTAGGGCACGAGTTTCAAAATATTGGCACAGTTTTCTATAAGGAATATCAGCACTGAAATAGAGAGCTAACAGCACAGGATTCAAGGTGAATCTCAGTCCAGCTTTTGCACAGGAATCAAGGGATATGACAGTGTTCAGAATGTGCATTGTTTCCAGCTCTGTTTGAGTTATTCCTGGCTCGAATCTCTAGGCAGTGGGCACACCAAACTAGGTTCAGTTTGGTGCATATTTTCCAGAAAGCTTCTGCTAATGGGTGAAGATAAGTTTGTCTTTTCATTTGTAATGCTGTGATGAAAACTTTGCTGAAGAAATAATATCTCTCTCTCACTCAACTGGTTTTCCCCGTGGGGGTTTTTCCAGGGCTCGATTTGGCCAAAAACTACTGTGTCAAATTTTGTGTGTGAATGTTTGTAAAGTAGCTTGCAGCCTGTAATTTGCTTTCAGTGTGTGTTTACTGCTCATTTTACTTTGGCATTAAGTAGCCTACAGCCAATGCACAACAGGGCTGTAGGTGAAAACCACCTATAACTTGGCATTAAACCAGCAGGCACAGAGGGCAGAAAATCTACATTCCTCTACCCAGATATAAAAAATTTCAAGGAAACTGTAACATGACACTATAAACAAATAGATAATAACCAAGTCACCTGGTTCCTGTTCATGTTCAGAATAGGCAACAATGAAATTCAGAAAAAAAATGCCGCCAGTGCAAAAGGGTATAACAAATCTCACCATTAAGTTTTGGCAAAGAGATTTAAGGAAATCTTGTTAAAACTTCACATATGCAAACAAAAAACATGTACAGATATATTTTATAACTTCAAATTTGATCCAAAAACATGTCAAATTAAATGTTGACACTGAAACTAACAAAAAACATGTACACATATATTTTATAACTTCAAATTTGATCCAAAAATATGTCAAATTAAATGTTGACACTGAAACTATGTTAAACTTAAAACATAAAATGTTCTTATTTTTCAAGAACATATGTTTCCTCCTAGAAGGTCACAGGCTCAAATCTGGAGGAGGCTAGGGTATGTACACCTTTGTAGAATTTAGCAGTCAAATCACTGGTTGGATTGTCCCACAAACACAGGGGATTCATTCACCAATTTGGTGTCTGGCTAGGCCATGACCTTAAAATTGGATTATTGTTATTATTAATAATTATTATACATGTGTATATGTGTGTTTTTAAATGTTAAACAAAAAAACAATCTTAATGATTATTTTATTGTTTTAAAAAAATTGCATGGCTTATGCAAACAACCAATCAATTCACCATAAAATTCATGAATGCTTGTGATTTGGCAGATTTCAAAAAAATTGCCAAACACACTGATGAGAATACAAATAATGTCAGTTACTATTAGAAAGAGATAAACTGTGATAAAGACCGTATGGTAAGGGGAACAATATACCTGAACCTATTGTGACCATCCATCAACTTATTAATCAATCTTTGTCAGACAAATTAATGTAATGTTTATTTTCTAGGACTTAGGTCCTAGAAGTTCATTAGTGTTAAGTCGTAAGGTTAGTCGTGTAATAAAGTGCAATATTAGGACAGTTCTAATAAGGTTATTATGATGTAACGAGGCTTTCCTTTTATAACAAAAATAGAACAAGGTTTCTATATGCCTGTGTATTCAACACATGATACTGAATAGAAATGAAAACACATCAACCATTCACTTTGTTACCTCCTCAATTATCATATGAAATTAAAGCACAAAAAACAATGCTAACCCAAGAGTACCTAAGAGGGGTTACCCACTGTCACCTCAGTAATGCACTCTCCAACTTTAGGTTGACTTTCCTTCAATGTTGGGGAGTATCCCTACATAAGATTGCTAAGGCTATGCCATTAAAGTACCAGATTATACAAGGAGAGTAAGGCTTAACAAAATAAATATGGTTGTAGCATATGAAAAGGTGGAAATGGGAAAAGGTTAAGAGGGGGAAAACACTACAACTGGTAGAGAAAAGATGGAAAACCGGTGCCTACCAATCATGGACTAAGTTACTAACAGAGTCATAAGATGACACTGAAGTTAAAAAATTGAAGTTCTGTGGGCATCACACCCACTAACCTCTCACAGTCCCCAGTGTGCCTCTCGCAGGCATGGATTTGCTATAATCACTGCAACTTTCCGGCCATCATACTCGCTGAAATATTCCATTCTCGGATCCCTCTCTAAAGTAGCTGAATTTCACTTAAACCCTACGCTAGATTCTGAAAACTTCTGAAACACCTATCAAAGCTTCAGATCTGCATAAACCAAAATGTTGTAAAGAAGATTCAAGAGTATACACACTGGATATCAAGAGGTTAGATTATATAACACGAAACAACTGATAAATCTAAAAAAAGAGAAGTCCAAAATCAGATCTAAATACTAACTCAGCTCAACACCAGCCCAACATTAAGTAGAAAACATATCAGATCCAAAAATCAGAATAGCATGTTAAATCAACTCAGCACCAACACAGTTGTAAGTAGAAATCAAAACTGGAAAAAACAGATTAGCATACTAAAGATGCACCATCAATCACCTATCTTTCCATTACATCAGAAAAGAAGATTACATTAACCAAAATCAGCATCTCTGAAGCTTACAACACAGCCAACCAGCTTCTCACAAACTCATAAAGCAAAACACTACAAGGAAGTAATGTGCCCCTCATACTCTTTTATGGGATACAAGAGGGAGGAAGTTATGAAAGAACCCTCTAGAAAGGAGAGTCCACCAAACCCTAATACTAGGTCCACCTTAACCCACTCATGCACCTTCTAAGAAAATCTTCCCCAGCTAGAGCTCTGTACAAGTGCTAAGGTAAGTAGTAACATTAAAATTTGTGCCAAGCATGTTTCTCCAACTAACTCATCACTGCACCCCACCTGTGCCAAGCTTGAGTAGGCACATGCCCAGACATGTCAAGTCACCTACTCCACATACTTGCATGCAACACCACATTTTTATGCAACAACTTTTAGTGCACCCTCCCAGTCCAATGTAATGCGTAACTACCAAAATAGATGAAAATGGGCCAAGTCAAAACACCCTCAAGAAACTCTCCCACTTGTGCAACATACCGATAGCAAGAATGATACACTCTCTGAGCAACAGGTAAACTAAAAGCCTCCTTGGCCTAAGAATCAATCACAAACTCTAGTCGGATATGCCCCACAAAACACCCCAACAGTTTGTGCTTTCCAGCTTATCAAAAACCAAATAATACTCACAATCTGAATATTAACAAAAGATTCAATAGGAGAAATTTCATTGCCTTGTGTACTGCCTTTGGGATGATTTTTGTAGGGTTTGGACAGATCCCGGATCAGTCTCTCCTTCCGTAATTGCCAAAATGGCAATTTCAGGGGGGCATGGTAGCCATTTAAACAACCCCTTGACCTTATGACAAGCATGAAACACTATGTTTCCAGGTCTGTGCAAGCTCCACTAAACATAAAAATAAATGTCGCATTAAGGGAAATAAGTTCAGATCTAACCCTAGATCTCTTCGCAACCTGAAATCCCATCAGGGCATCTCAGACTTATGTGAAAACCTACCCCAAATAGATCATATAATAAATATGTATTGTAACTTATGTTGCCTGGTTTGGGCAGGGAAACCAATAATTTTACTGAACTACCGGCCTTGAAACTGCTGCTTATTCTCTGATGAAAAAGGGATCACAAAAATTCAGATCTTTGGTGTCTCTTTGGTGTTGATCAATTGGACTAACGGTGATGTTGAAGACCAAGCTTGGTGATTAATACCGGTGATGGGAATTCGATTTCTCAGGTGTCAAATTCAAGGAAACCAACAGGTCTCACAACGAGTATTTATCTTTAGACAAAACAATTATTGCACAGCCATGTCAATTGGGTCTAACCTGGGTTGTTGTGAGGAGTGTTATCCTCCCCACCTAGGTTCAATTCCCAAAAGTGGCATTTTGAGCTCTTAAAGAATATATTGTCGTCACGGCCTTGAGCCTTGTGTGACAGCCTTGAGATTCAGCATAATCCACTTTACCCTGGTTATCATCCTTGGAATGACAGGAAGTGCCTGGCAGGTTTCCCCCGAGTGTGTATTTCATGGAAAAAAGGTTGTACAGTGGTACAAACCAGACATAAGTAATTGCTGCAATCTAAGTCACTCAGATCATGTTTGTGCTTGAATTCAGAGACAATGAAACTTTTAAAAAGTTCATTAGTGTAAAAACATATAAGTGAATTCCATTATAACTTCATGTATTCAAACAAATATATATATATATATATAGCATCAAATTTGACCAAAGAATATGTCAAATTAAATGTCAGAGCCAAATATAAACATAAGGTTTTGCTTTTATTATTTTTAAGTTTAAGAAAAAATGAATATAAACATTTTTTAAATTTATAAATAATTCTAAATAGCCGATTAAATTCACCCCTACTTGAGATGCAAAAAAATCAAGATTTTTTGAAAAAAAAATTGCCATACAGGATGACTAAGGCTACAGGTACTCAAGAGTCAAAACCTTCATAAAATTCTGTTTGGCAAAGTTATTCAAGTAAAACTCTAGCTAATGTTTTCCCTAGGGATTTTGGACGGTTCCATATTGAGAGCAACCACAAGTGACGTGAACACCAGCCTCTGAAGGACTGGGAATCACACAGAATACTTTTCTGCAACAATTCATTCCTCGAGTACCAAAGATCTTGAAGAGCCTTTGCAAAGACGCCAAAAAATTATCTACGATCAGAAAAATAAATCATTGATGATGAGAAAAATCAAAAATATTATCGCACTTGCCCATCACTACTAAACAAAATAGAACCACCATCAATTATCTTGTTATTTATATTATATTTGTTATTTAAAAATAAAATGGTAGTTTTGAAGTGATATAGAGCTGCCCAGATAAAATTAAATAAGGATCTGATAGAATCAAGAACTGTCATGATTCTGTTAAAGATAAAGCAGCTGCGAGAGCCATTCTCTAGGAGGATGGCACCCTAGTCAGTTAACTAGGGTTCCTGGTCAGTTAACCAGGCAGTTTAAGTCCCTAGCAGGTATCTAGGGCCCCTAGCAGTTATCTAGGGATCTTGATCTGGGACCAAGCAGTAGAAGTCATGGCAAAAGCCCCAATGGGCTCTTGGAGCTTTGGACTAGTTGTGGTTATAGAACCCCTTTGAAGGACCAAGAGCCCATTTGTATAGGACCAAAGGACCAAGATAAAAGTCGAATTATTTTGAGAATGGTTAAAAGTGAAAATAAATAATAAAACCCTAACTAAATGGATTTTATTATTCCTAAGTTTATGGAAATGATTCACAAGGGTGAAATATAAATAGAAAAGCATTCTTATTTGTGAAATACACTTCATACATCTCTATCACTGATTCAAGAAGACTGTCTTTGGGGAATTTATGTTGATACTTCTCTCTCTCTCTCCACATCAAAGAACTGGTGCATTCTTGAAGGCAGCTGCAAAGGTTACTTGCTCTGAGTATGAAGTCAGATCAGTTTTAGAGGCAGCTGAACCCTGCTAGAGGTTTATCTCAGCCAGCCGAACTCTGCTAGCAGCCTATTGGGTGAAGCCTCATGGCCAGTCTGAACAGGCCTAAACAAGTCAGCCGCAGCCTGAAACAGTCAACAGTAGACCTTTGATTGTCAACAGCCCACTCATATGTGCCATTAGCAGCCTCAATTCAGTCAACAGCAGGCCTAGATAAATCAAGGACAATCAACAGCAGTCAAGGAAGACAACGGCTTGGTCAAAGAATTAACAGCTCGGCTTCACAGTCATCAGCCTCTGCTGTTTGGCCAATGACAGCAGCTAGGGTTTGATCAAATCATTAACAGGCTAATTCAGCCATCTTCATCAGGCTTCTCTTGGAATGTGTGCCCTAGGGGCAAGTTCAATTTGATGTAAAAGGTCTGATCTTTATATCTGCTCATTGTACAAAGTACAAACTCAGTCATCTCATATTAAAGAAGATTATTCTTGCTGGGGTTTTTATACCTTAAAAGGTTTTCCCAAGAGTAATTTTTGTGTCTCTTGTGGGTGGTTGATTTTACTTTACTGTTGATGATCTACTGTTCTTCTACTGCTACTAAATCTCAGATTTGAAATTTTAAGTCTGCTAAAAGTTAAAAGAAGACTGTTATTGCTATCAAACTCAGATCTATGTTAAAATTTAACAGATTCATCATATCAACTAATGTACATATCAAACACATTGGTTGTGCTGTCACTACAATAAATACAACACATGCTCCTTATGCTTCCATTTTTAATCATGGGTGTGATTTGTATCAAGTGTATTTAAGGAAAACATCAGAAGTATTTAAAATAAGAAAAGACTCCTTGAAAAGTATTAAGAGATTGGATTTATGAAAACGCATAATATGAGAGTATATACAGTATACACCATAAGGATATATGACGATGCAATATATATTCTAAGGAAACAACTTAACTTAGTAAATGTTTCAGAAATGTGGTCACCTTTTAGAAAAGATTAATTAACTATTGAAATTATTAAGGATGTCAAGAATATTTTAACCAAAACTCTTGGGTTTAGGATATTCCATCACTTATAAAGTTATAAGTTATAACCAAAAAAAATTAAGGGGTTTATGGTAAAATACCTAAAACAAAGGTGTATTTTAATTAAACTACCAAGTCTAAAGCTTAAATCACTAAAAGCATATCACTATTTTTTTGTGGGACCTTCCCATTCCATGCACCACTTAGTCTCGAGATTGTCAAGAAAAGTACCACAATGATGTAAAGTATGAAGCAATCATTACTTCATCTCTTGAGGAAAGAAATTACCATTCCACTCTGAATTTGATTGCCGCTTGTATATCATCGTGATTATTCATTATACCACTTTTTTATGATGGAGCATTGAAATGGTACACAAGCTATACATTCTCCAAGTTTTCTTAACTGGATAAAAACTTTCATGGATGCTTGGTCTAGTAAAATTAAGGAACAAAAAACTAGAATCTTCTTGTCAGAAGTGTTGATTTTTGTACCTAGGAAAGTGTTCCCCTAATGATTTTTTGCCTAAGTCACTTAAAGGGGCAATTAAAAGTGACCCTTGCATTAAATGACTTGAGATGAGCATTTAAAGTGACTTTAGAGATTAAAGTCACCTTTTGATAAATATAAGTGAGTGAATTTATTTTTATGAAATATTAAATGTGAGCATTTAATCTCATCCATCCATCTCCGCTAATCTCAGCCATTGGATTAGATGGGCCCTCACTCACCTAGGGTTTTTGTCAAAAAGGTCAAGGGAGGCAAAACATATTCATTCTTGAGATGAGAGTGAAGGAAAAGAGAGAAGAGAGCAAGGGCACGAATTTCGAGGAGGGTTCAGGGCATTAATGACCAGTACGATTTTCGAGGAGCAGCATTTATTATCAGCACATTTCCCAAGGTGACCGTACAGTACAGATTCTGGGCACACATTTCGAGGAAATAATTCTGAGCATACATCCCGAGAAGGCAGCATGGTTTTCTAGTCAAGTTCTGGGCACAAATCCTGAGAACAGCGGGCTTGGTTTTCGAGGCAGCAAACTGGGCACATGTCCCGAGGACAGATATGCACACATTTCGAGGCAGCATAAAAGGCACATTTCCCGAGACAGGTCTGCACAGAAACCGAGAAAGGTACAGCACGGATTTTGAGAAAAAGGACAGCACAGAAATCGAGGTGTACGGATTTCTGTCCTTTCAGCACTAATTTCAAGGTCCAGATTTGCTCAGAAATTGAGGCATGTTCAGCACTGATTTCGAGGCAGTCTGGGTGGATTTTCTGGTTGAGATAAGTAAACTTTTGACTGAAAATTATTGTACTGAAATATTGCTGAAGAAATAAAAATCTCTGACTGGTTTTCCCCGTGGGGGCTTTTCCAGGGCCATTGGCTAAATTTTCTGTGTCTGAAATATTTTATGGCGTGCATGTGTATTTAAGTTTCTGCCTGTAATTGTGATTTTCAGTGTGTTTTAATTGTCTGGAATTTTATAAGTAATTTCCAGCCTTCATGAGAAACTGAGTTGGACTTTAAAGTTTAAACTATGAAAACTTGACATAAAACCAGCAAGCTGAAAAACTCAGAAAATCTACAAGAATTATCTCATCACCATAAATTTTAGATCAAATATCTTGAGAATGCTACAAAGATCTTCAATACAAAGTGCATATACTACAATGCAAACTAAAAGATCAGGTCAGCAAGGAGGATTATCTCAAAAAAGGGTTAGAGACAGAGAATGATTTTGCAAGTCAAGGATCAAGCATCAATTCTACAAGATGTCGCATGATTTTCTTAAGTCAAGGAGCAAACTATAAATAAAGAGACTTTTACATATTCATTCATAGTCAAAACCATAAGAGTCGCAAACTGAAATACTGCTGCTCCACAAAATGGAATTGCACTAATGGTTACTGTGACACTGTCTGCAATATACACTAATGAGCCTGTAATTATTAATTTATTATCTTCACAATTATAAATAAAAATAAGTAAGCATCAGACATCATCATAAATGTGTAACAGATTAAAATAAATTACTTACAATTGACGCTTGGACATATCTTCTCTCGATACTCCTTCAGCAGCAGGCGTGCCTTCCAAAATAAGCCCTTCCTATTCAATGTTAAATCATAAAGCAATATATAAGCACAAATGCTAAACAGTGCCATCATGTCAGTAAAGGTAACTCCAAATAAAGCAACTATGGCATTCTAAGTCACTCGCCTTTGTAAGATATAGGTTGCGGTGATCATGATCCGGCTTTTCTGTCTTTTCTTTTGCCTTCTGATTAGCTGTTGTTTTATCCATGGCCCTAAAGACTGTCAATGGTCTGCCTTTCATTATTATCCCTGAATCTGCCAAACCATGTTTTATTTCAGCTGCAGATATGGCAGCTTCAGCTCCTTCTATTGTTTCGAATTCAACGAATGCTGTTCCTTTTGGCCGCCTTCATCACCAGAATCACTAAGATTAGATCCAATGACTACTCTGGCATTGTAAATTAAATACCTTTAGTTTGCTATACACACCACACTTGGTGAGAGAAATAAACTAAACTTTTAAAACATAAAATGACTATTCAAATTAAAAGAATTTAATTGGAGAAATAACAAAAATGATGTTCACATACTTTGTTAACTGATGAAGAACACGATGAACAGACTTTATTTTCCCAAAAAACGTGAACCTTGTTTTTATCTCTTCATTATCAACCTCAAATGGAAGATTACTGATAAAGATAGTTCTTTGCAAACTATTTTCATTTTGAGGTTGAGTAGAGGCTTGAGTGAGCATTCTTGCCTCAGTTTTAGCAATTTCTAGTTCAAAACCCACTCTTATAGTTTCTTCCTTAAGGGACATTTTATTACCAACAACTGCAACCTTTACTTCACTCAACTCCTCAGTGTCATTTTTACCACTCATGGTCAAAGCATTGTTCCCTTTTTCACCAGAATCAATTATATTGCTAAGTACTTTCCGTGCAATATCCATCTCCTTTAAGATGTCAAAATTTTCTGACAGTTCAGCATCTGGATCGAGTGCAGGGTTATTATCAGGTCTCAGAATTTCATCATTCTCATTATCACATAGTTGAGTGCTGGACTTGGGATGTTCCTCTATACTATCACTGTCTTCATCTTCACTTGCAGTCTCATTATCCTCCAGGTCAGAAACTCCACTGCCAGGAATTACTTCTCCTGTGGCATACATATTGATTAGATTACAATGGGTAACTAAAATATTCCAGTTACAAAATAGATGGCACAGTAATAAGATAACCAAGAAATTTATCAATGACAATTGTCAATTTCTCATCTTTGATACTAAAACCACCTTCATAATCACAAGATAAAAAACAGACAACAGAACACCATTTTTAGATGTTACTTCCTCTCTAAACATGTACAGTAGTTTCGGCATATACAGATCAAGAAAAGCAAATAATATTAAAGGCCTGAAGAATTTGTATTGTTACCCTTTTTTGGCAAGGGATGGGACTAGAGTTCCTTAAAACTCTTAACAATTAATGTGCATCAATGTTGGTTATGAATTGAAACAGGCAGATCAAGCATGATTTATGATATTCTACTTACTACTGCTTGAGAACTGGAATTTCTAACTTATTGGTATTTTTCCCAAGAAGACAGAACCCCCTTCAACACAATCTCATTCGTGTCAAGTTCAAGGTTCTACAAAAACTTTATCATGAATTTAAAAAATGCTTTGTAAGCTTGTACAACAGTTGTAATGATCGGAAAAATGATCATACAATGTGTCCAAAAATGTTAAACCAGAAAGGTAAACTTTAGATCATTTGAAATCCAATTTGCTTGATTGAGGCTTCCTGAAAATGTTAGACAGGTATCAACGTAAATCTGAACCTATCTCACATTGTCTGAATAAGTACAATAAAAAAGAAACATTAAATAATGCTGGGCCAAAATAAGAAGCTTGCAAGGCCAAATTTCTAAAATTGGCTCTCCTAAACTGGAGCCTTCATTCAAAGCATTTCTTTCAATAATTTCAGTCCCCCATTCTGATTAGAGGAGCCAAGTCAAAAATAAGAAGAGGCTCAACAGAACTGTTAAAGAGGATATTTGTAGGCAATGTTGGTTTGCAGCAATTCTGCAAATATCATTTTTGGGAACATATCGATGAGGATCAGGAAATGAATTTATTGGAAATACCAGGGAAAATATCAGAAATTATCAGAAAATATCAGCAAGCATAAACATGTACCTGAAAAACATTGAAAAACTTGAAAACATCAGCAACCTAGAAAACTCGGAAAAAAATAAAAAATATTGGCAGAAATTGAATGTTTTTGCAACACTGGTTTGCAGACTATAAAGAGAGGTGTAACAGAACTCTTAAAAGGAAAATCTGAAGGTATGGTAATTGACTGATCCTAGCATTCCTTGATTATTTATAAAATTGACACCATTTTAATCAGCACAAATGTACATCTTCAAAATACTTTTTTTCTGTCCCAGAAATTTCCAACTTTAAAAATAGGCTCAAACGAACAGAACTCTTCAAGGGGAACTTTGAAGGTAAGGTACTCAATTGAGTCTAGAATTTCTTTGTTTTTTTAACAAAACTGACCCTATTTTAACTTGCCAAATTGTGTTCTCCCATTAAGTTCAGACCAAGCTTAATCTTTCTTGTTTAACTGCAGAAGCTGATTGAAATGTTGTCGAGAGGTGATCTAGCATTTTCTTGTAATACACTTCCGTCTTGATCTGTCTTATGAATTGAAGAAAGTTGTCCTTACCAAAAGAAACCAGAAACAATGTGTACCTTTGAAGATAAGATAAGATAATTTTATTAATGTCCAACAAGTAACCATAAATAGGTCAAATGGACTGCTAGGTATATTATAAACAATACATAGTGGAAGTGTGACTGCAGCTCCTATAGAAGCATATCTAACCTTTGAGGTCAAAGACCTAGAATCTAAAGTCTATTATCTAATAAATAAAAGGATACAAAGCTGGGAGTCCTATTAAAGAAAGGATCACTCTCAAGAACTCGAGAACCAATAAATGTCTCTACTAGAGGTGCTTGGAGAATGTGATCAATGTCATGAAGAGCCATCACCTGCTGATGAGGAGGGGAATCTTCTAACCTCTAGATCTGTACTAATACTAAATAGTAGGTGAAACCCTCCTACCATCCAAGGCCAAAGCAAAGAAACTCATGATGGAGGACTGTTCAAAGGAACTAGAAAATATGGGTACAACATGCTGCCTGGAAGCAGTCGCTCTACTAAAATATAGATGAGAGTGAAGAAGGGTGTCTGGTGTAAACGGAAGAGGATGGGGGTCTACAAGAGATCTCAAGGATTTGGAAGTGTTATCACATCCATAGTAGCCGGGCTACCATGATGTTTCAGAGCAGTTTGTCCCAGACCTGAGCCAGATGTTATCAGTAAGATGACCTACTATTTCACAGTGATGATCAGTGGCAGAGTACTTACAAGCTAAGTTGCACGAAACGGGGAAACGTCTGGAAGTTTCCGAAACGGGTATGGCAGGAAACGTGACCTTCCAAAAATGGAAACGCCGAGGGAAACGCCGTATATAAAATATTAAAATATATATATATATATATATATATATATATATATATATATATATATATATATATATATTAAAAAAAACACATTGTCTTGCAAGAAAAACATATATATATATATATTAAAAAAAACACATTGTCTTGCAAGAAAAACATAATGACACTCACAAATAAAATCAAGTAATATCTAATTAAAAATTATTCTCATAATTAAAAATAAAATAAAATAAAGTATTTTCGGCCAAATTGAGGGACAAAAAACCCTATTTTCCGGCCGTACGGACCTGTGCTGCTGGGAATCGCTCTGCCTCCTCACGAATCGATCCCAATTCGCGATCCGGACGGAATCGATCCCTGAATTGCGATTCCTCATCGATTCCACCCGAAATCGATTCTGTAATTCGTGAATTTGCCCTAAAAAAAGCAATCCCTGGATTTTTAGGGTTCGATGAGGAATCGACCTAGAAACGTTGATTCCGGTTTGATTCCTCATCGAACCCTAATCGAACCCTGCCTTAAAAAACGAACCCGAATTCACTCCCGCAATCGATTCCGCGGGCTTGGCAGATTCATGACAAAAAAAAATTGATTTTTGTATTTTTTTGGGGTGTTTTTTTTTGTGGGCTAGGTTACTTTGGGCCAATAAAGGGTAAATGAGTCCATTTGGACTCATTCCATTACTCATTTGCTTGATTGGGAAGAGCTTTGAGCTTGGAGTGAATTTGCTAGTTGTTTGAGAGCTTTCAGCTTTGAGTGGGAGATTGAAGGGGAGATTGAAGGGGAGAGCTTGCAAGAGAGATTGAAGCTTCCATAGAGACATTCAACAACCATTGAAGAGCTAAAAGGTAGGCTCTAAAAACTCATCTTTGTTTGGTCTTGCAATTTTTTTTCACTATGTTAAAAAATGGAAAACTTGCAATGTTCTACTTCTCTTCTCCTACTCTTTCCAATTTCTTCTTCTCCATCATTCTATTGCAGGGAACAAGTGACTCTCATCTTGAATCAAGAAACATGATGGGTATGTGGTTTTGCTTTTCCATTCCACTTCTTCTCATTATGATGGTGTTGGGAAGTAGATATGGTGGTGGTAGTGATGATGGGGAAGAGGTAGAGAGTGATGCATACCAAGGAGAAGAGGAGGAAGGGGAAGAGAGTGATGATGATGAGAATGAGGGTGATGTGGGGCAAAAACAAAAAGACACAACACCTTTGTGGAAGTATGTGACAAGGCAAGGGGGAGGGAGAGGGGGTGGAACCACAAAGTTTGCATGCCCCCATTGTAATAAAACATACACAGGTTCATATACCCGGGTGAGAAAGCATTTGTGTGGGGTTATGCCATGCGATGAAGGTAAGTCTCATGGAGTCAAAACTTGTGACAAAGTGGGAGCTAAAGAGAGAAGCAAATACAGGATGGAAGAAGAGGCTGCTCAAAACAACTCCAAGAGATCAAGGGTTGAATCTGAAGCCTCACAGAGAATGTTTGGTAGTGGAGCTGGATCATCATCGGCTCGATCAGGACCCTCATCTCCCCATGGAGTCTCGCCTATGTGAAGAACATTATCTGATTTCCTTGACACAGGTTGTAGAGATGATGTGGATTCAAAAGTTTATAGGTTTCTCTATGCATGTGGTGTGCCATTCAATGTTCTTCGCTCACCCTATTGGCATGAAATGGTACAAGCCATCAATGGTGCCCCTCAAGGATACAGAAGCCCTAGGTATGACAAAGCTAGAACCGTGGGACTTGACAGGGAAAGAGCCAAAATCAATGGTGCTTTTGGAAAATTCACAAATGATTGGTCCAACTATGGGGTATCCATTGTATCTGATGGGTGGACAAATGTTAAAGGCAAACCATTGATAAATATTCTTGGCGTTTCTGCTAGCGATGCGGTCTTCCTTTCAGCCCATGACTACTTAGATCGCGCTACAAGACCGCTATTAACATTGCACAACCTTTACTTAAAACCATTCAGGAGATTGGGCCATACAATGTCATTCAAGTCATCACTGATAATGCTGCTAATTGTAAGGCAACAGGAGCAATCATTGAGGATAAGTATCCCAACATATTTTGGTCAGGGTGTTTGGTTCACACATTGAACCTTTTGATGCATGATATTGTTAAGATGAAGGACCCTAATTACCCATGGATTGGTGCCTTGTACAAGAGAGGTAAGAAAATGATCAAATTTGTTACCAATCATAGCATGGCCCACCACATTTTTCGCAATCACTCTAAGTTGGAGCTATTGAAGATTGCAAAGACTAGATTTGCTAGCTACTACCTCACCTTCAGGAGGCTTTTGAAGGTAAGAGAGGCATTGGCTAGTATGGTCTCAAGTGATCCATGGTAGGAATTGAAAGACAGAGCTGCAAGCGCATCAGATAGAAGTGACTTTCAGGAGGTGGGGGACACCGTTCTTGAAGGTCATTTCTGGTCATAGGTTAGGTATGTTCTGCAGTTCACCAAGCCAATTTATAACATGATTTGTTTTGTAGATACAGATCAGCCGGTGATTGGGGAGGTATATGAGCAGATGGATAGCATGCTTGGTCAAATGAAAGACATTGTTGAGCAAAGAGATGCAATCTTGTATGACCATATTCATAAACATGTGGTCAAAAGGTGGGATAATCTAAATGTTCCACTCCATGCCCTTGCATATGTCCTCACCCCAAAATACTATTCTCCAATTTGGTTGGCCCAACCTGCACCTAGGGGTAGAGTTAGGAAAAAACCCCACACAGATCCAGAGGTTGCTGCTAGGTATATGCAAGCATTAGACATGTTGGTCCTTGATGAGGAAGAGTGTGCTCAAGTACGGAGTGAATTGAGCGAATACATTAGTGAGCATGGAGCCTTTGGTTCCCTGTATGCAACCAAAGATCGAGACAGATTGGATCCTATCCGTTGGTGGAACATGCATGGCTCTGGAGCCACATATTTGCATAAATTGGCAGTGAGGGTGATATCACAGGTTGTTAATAGCTCTTCTGCAGAGAAGTGTTGGAGCACCTACAACTTCATCCACAATGTAAAGAGAAACAGTCTGAATGTAGATCGCGCAGAAAGCTTGGTTTATGTGCACTACAACTTGAGGTTGTTGTCCCATTATTGTGAGGCGGCCAAGAATGATAGAACATTTGTGACTTGGTACAACAATTCAGAGGAGGCTAATGTGGAGGATGGAGCCATAGCATTAGAGCGCTTGGAGGCTGAACTATTGGCTGATCATGATGATCCAATTCAAACTACCCGTACAGAGATGCCACCCCCAAGCAAAAGCAGCTTTCCGGATGCAGGAGTTTTGCCTTTAGCTTCACAACGTCCAAGTTTAGCCTGTGGGGGCCATTCATCTTCTTCTCATGTTCCACGATCACTTCCACCAGCACCTATTCCACCTAGAACATGAGAAAAGAAATTGGAAGTTACTCGTAGCAAGCGGAAAGCTTAGTAGATTCATAGTACTTTGTAGTTTGTATTTCATTTTCATGGTTATTTTGGCGGTTGGCCTATTTTGTAAACATTATGGCCTAGTTTGATGGCAAATATTATATGTTGAAATTTGAAGGTTGATGTTGTTGATGATTGATGATTGATGATTGATGATTGATGATTTGATGATGATCATTTAATGACAATGTTATAAGTTATAGCTCCTAGAATCTAGAAGACTAGATGATTAATGTTATATCAATGTGTACTAAATGGTTATATGAATATCTAGATTCTATGTTTTGATGTTTTCTATAGCTAATTTGGCATAATACATGTTTTTTTTAATTTATATGCATCAAAATATATATTATATTAAAAACGCTCCCTAAATGCTCCCAAAACGGAAGCTTTTGAAAATTTTGACTTTTGCTCCTGCTCCCGCTCCCCGCTTCGCTCCTGCTTCCAACAGGGTAGGTATGGACCCACACAAGCTCAGGAAAGTCGCGAAACGCAGGCCATACAGGCCGAAACCCGCCCGAAACGTCGTTGGCCGTACTATACGGCATTTCGTACTCATGAAACGCCATACGGTACAACCGTCGACATTTCAGACAGGTTTCGTACTCGTTTCGACGTTTTGTACTGTTTCGAGTACTAGTATGGTTGTTAGGCAGGTGTTTCCTGCAACTTAGCTTACAAGGTTAGCCAGAGTTCCAGAGCATTATCATCTACTTGCCCTTATCACTTTTGAGCCTCCATGACCCCTGAGATACATTTGTTAGACCATGGTTTCACTTTAGAGATGCAGCAAAGCAGGCAACTAATATATCTTCCTTTCCCTACAGACTGTCAGAAGCACTTCAGATTCAGATGCAGACATGACTGAGCAGGTATATGCCATGAGGTTTGCATATGTCTGTTGTCTTTCCTGATTATCTTAGTAGATGTGACTAGTTATGTGTGGTGGCAGTGTGGTGATTATGTACTTATGGTTGCTTTTGGACTTGTTGCTGCCCGAACACGCACCTGGGGGTTATCGAGGCAGCAATCTTCAAGCCACTTAAGTGTGTTCCTTGGGGGCAAGTCTCGAACTTAGATACTATCACTCAACACTCAACTCCTCCGTCTAGCCCAACTCCTAGCAAAGCCAAGGGGGGTGGTCCCTAAGAAAAGAAAACTATGGCTATTATGCTAAGTTATGAAAATGGAATTGATTCTAGGAGTTTGAAATGATTATTAAAACAAGAAAGTAACAACGCATGTTTTAAGATAGCAGTAGAGAATAATATTAACCCCAACACATAATTGTTTAAGCAAAAGATAGTAAATTGATAGACCAATGCCAAAACAATGTAAATGGAGTCTGCTGAAAAGGAAATGTTGTGCGAGTGCTTCTTGGTCAATTTTAATTATTATGGATGAGTGGATTAGCGGGAAAGGAAATTCCCGACATATCGTGAGGTACTTGGGAATATGTCTGGATTTTACTTGATGTGGTTTTGCACAAGAAAGAGTGGGCTAGATGGAGTCGCATGGGTGTGTCCAACACTACACCAAACGAGGGTGCAGCCTGACGGGGCACTGCAGTCACTTTCTAGTTATTCTTGCTTTCCTTGCAAACTTTGCCCACAAAAAGGTAAAATCGTCTAACACCGGATTTTCGTTATGTTTGAGGGGAATTGTTTTTATTAAGGTGAGTTGTTCAAATTAAGATGTTTGAAAATTAAAGAGTGTTACAAATTCGTCTATGATTTCCCAGAGATCAGGCAAGGCTTGCAAAGGGAAAGAGCATACGTGAATTGCAACAAAATTATTTGTTCCAATTTGAGATTGTAAAAGAAACAAAAGTAAAGTGAGAAACTAATTACTAAACCAAGGAGTCTCTTTTCTGATCATCCAACACCGGTGTGAGGGAGAGAGCATACTTAAAGAGAGAAATGCTTGGTTAGTATTTATTTTTCTTGCGAAATAAAAGAAGGAAAAATAAAACTAACTATGCAACTCATAAGGACTGAGTGTGTGCTTGTGTTGATGAAATAAAGCAAACATGTTAGAAAACTCACACCATGAAAAAAGAGACTGCGAATCCGCCCAGGGGGGATGGGGTGTGGGCGCTGGGGAACCCACTTGCTTTTATTTTTATTTATTACTTTTTACAATAGTCTCTAAAAAATGGCTTGGATCTTTACAGAAATATATCCAAAGGCTTACAAAACACTTAAAGAAAACAGTTGGATGATGCAGGAAGGCTCTGGGATGCTCCGGATTGGTTAGAAGTTCAAATTTTCGCCCAAAATGCCTCCAAACCTGCTAAAAATATTAAAAAAACAGCGAGCTAATTAGTAGCAAAAAATGCCCAAAATCACTTTAAAAGTGATTTGGGCAAGCTAAAAGAACTACCGAAAAAATTACTATACTAAACTAGATTTAAGAAAACAAATAACTAAGACAATTTGGTGTAAACCAACTTTCTTAGGGTCTTGGACAACCTTTAAAAGGCAGCCAATGAGGGCACTTAGATGCTAGATTTAAACCTTTTTTAACTCAAGAGAAACTACTTAACATGCAAGCTAAAAATCTACTTTGAAGGAACTTGCAAAACGAAATAGTTTCTAAGCTAGATTTACTTTTTATGATAAAACTTTGAATGGATTTTTAGATCTAAGCATAAACCAAACTTAAAAATAAAATCGAATAGTAATTTTAAACTTAAAGGGAGAGAAAGTGGAAAGTAAGGCCCTTTCAACTTGGGCGATGGAATCATCCCGGTGGCGTGGAGAGAGACTATGTCTTTTTCACAAAGAACCTGGAGAATGAAGCAAACAAACAAGTTCCTCCATCAATCCAAATTGAAGTGTTGGATTTTGTACAACTTTGGAAGATATTATTCATTGTATTTTATTGTACTTGATTGTACCTCCTAAGGGAGATGAACTTGATGTAATCACTTATATAAACACATGAAAGAATCAATGTAAACCTTGGGTGCAAAGAAGCAAAAGAAAAATATTAAAATTAAAATTATTAATTGCCCCCAGGTGAAGTTGGCCCAGTTAGGGATTTTTTCATGTTTGCACTTGTATAAATAAGAGGTAAAGTGCACCTCATTAGATCATTCACTCACTTCACAATTGCGCATCACTTGGGAGAGAGAAGAAGTTCGCACAAGCTGGAGAAGGAAGTTGTTTTGGGGTTTCTACTTGTGGAAAGCATTTTCACATTTTCTCTTTTATCTTTGTACTCTAATCTCGGGATTATCATCTCTATACGAAGGTTGCTGGGTTTTCCTAGGTTAAACTCTGTGTTGTTGTTTTCTGCTTTGTCATTCTTCTAGTGATCCTGTTTATGCAATTGAAATATTATGCTATGAATGTATGAAATTTAACATGGTATCAAAGCAGTTCTAGAAGAAGTCATTGTCGGAACATTGTCGGAACCCTGCCGGAACTAGGAATTGATCTTGTGAAGTCTTCACCCAACATTTTGGAGAAAAAGAGCCTTAGGAATTTTGTTTTTGGGAACGCGCATATTTTGGTGAAGACAGAAGTCAATTCCGAGAATTTTGAATTTTTGACCTATCTCTGCAACTGGAGCAGAAATTAGGGTTTCAATTTTGACCTACTTCTCTCCACAGATTTGGATCAGCCCTACCTCAATTCAACTCTCCTTGGCAAGGCGCATTTATCTATGATTTCAGTTTTTCAAATTATCAACTTTCATTTTTTACCTAGCTCCTGCTAAGGTTTTTGGACCAGATTTGTAGACAAGATGATTGGTATGAAGGTTGAAGATCATTTGGAAAGAGCTTCCAACTTTATCTCTTGGAAATCTAGGGTTCTTCTACTCCTAGAAGAAAATGACCTCTTACTATATGTAAATGAGAAGGTTCCTGAACCAGAAGCCAAAGAGGATAAATCCCGATGGAGGAAGAATGATGCTAAAGCAAGAAGGATTCTTGTGGATTCAGTAAGAGATCACTTGGTTCCACAAATCTCAGGAAAGAAGAATGCTAGGAAACTGTTCAAGACCATTATGAAGTTGTTTGAATACACTAGCCTCAATGTATCCATGACTTTGAGAAATCAGCTCTCAAATATGAAGATAGCCAAATCAGAATCCATTGCCTCATACTTTATGAGGATCACAGAACTAAGGGATAAGCTCAGCACCAGTGGAGATCCTATTAATGATAAGGAGCTTGTTCTCACCACTCTGAATGGTCTTCCACCATCTTGGGAGTCCTTTATCCAAAGCATAAGTGGTAGATCCAAACTACCAAAGTTTGACAAGCTTTGAGCAGATTGCTCTCAGGAGGAGACAAGGATCGCAGCACGTCAAAGACTCCATGGCACTCAGCCTGAGGAGAACCAAGATTTTTTTTCCCATGCCAAGAAAGGTAAGGGAAAAGGGAAGAAGTTCCATAAACACAAGCACCAAGAAAGGAGATCAAGTCCCCGCTAAGAACAAAAGAAGAAGAGGGATGTATCTCAAGTTCAATGCTATAGGTACAGAAAGTATGGACATTACGCCAGTAGTTGTCGAATCCAAATCAAAAGGAAGCATGAAGCATCCACTACTGATGTAGAAGAAGATCATCATCACAAGAAACAAAAGAATGAAGATCACACAGAATTTTTGTTCATATTAGCTTTATCAGGTACTATTCCCACCACTAGTGACACTTGGCTCAAAGATAGTGGTGCAACTAGACACATGACAGGTTATAGAGAGAATCTTTCAGAACTAGTTGAGAAAGATTCGCATCTCCGTGTTGTACTATGAGATGATGCAAATTACACTGTGAAGGGATCTGGAGCCACCACCCTTCAACTAGAATCAAATGATACATTACGTCTGAGTGATGTGCTCTATGTACCTGGAATGAAAAGAAATCTTGTCTCCATCTCAGCCTTGGAGGAAAAGGGATATAAAGTAGCTTTCTCAGATGGGAAAGACCTTGCTTGGCACAAGAACTCAAGCATGAGCACAGCCAAAAGTTATTAGCATAAGAGAAGAGAGCTTGTGTAGACTAAACACTCCACCAGTCCAAGCCCTAATACACGATGCTGCAAGTATGGGCGAGTTATGGCACAAAAGGTTAGCTCATTTGAACTATCGAGCTCTCCCAGTTCTAAAGAATATTGTGACCGGTTTGCCAAGGCTCCAGGTAGACCATGATGGGACATGTAGAGGATGTGCACTTGGCAAGAATGCCAAGAAATCTTTTCCAGATAGCGAGAGTAGATCCAAAGGGATTTTGGATCTGGTACACTCTGACTTGTGCGGGTCAATGGCAGTTGTGTCATTGGGTGGATATCATTACTATATCACATTTATTGATGATTACTCACGGAAGACTTGGATATACTTTCTCAAGTCAAAAGAATCTAAGGAAGAGCTATCAAGATTTTGAGATCCGATAATGGTGGAGAATATACCTCTACAGAATTTAATGATTTCTGCAAGGAAGCAGGAATTAAGAGGAAGCTCACAGTTCCCTACAACCCTCAACAAAATGGGGTTGCGGAAAGAAAGAATAGAACAATTATGGAGGCAACCAAAGCTATGATACATGACAATGTTATCAGAACCGGACCGGTGGTCAAACCAGTCGGCCCCAGGACCCGAACCCAGACCGGAACCGAACAAAAACTGGGAAAAAAACCAAATCAAAAAACCTGTTGAGCAAAAATACATAAAATATTCATATTTTCAAAAAATAAATATATATTCATGTGAATTCAAACCATTATACACAAATCTGCAAAGTTTCTCATGTATATAGCAAGTAAGAGTGTATAAAACCAAAATTTGGTTGTGCCATGGCCCACAATTGAGATTTGATTCCAGACTCCCAAATGCCCTACTGCCCTAACTCTGTAATTCGTATGCTCAGCCTAGAAAAATCGAAAGATGATTGTGAATCATGATTGCAATTGAGGGTCCATGCGTCAATATATAGTGATTGTACAGTAAGTAGGTTAGCGAACGTGGTCGTTGTGCCCAAAATTTTTGGTTTTTTAATTAAAATAAATTTCAAAACGTAGGTTTTTTGCCCTAGAAAGACCCGATATGGAACCGGCCGGTTCCATACGGAACCCGACCGGTTTGACAAAACTGGCCGGTTCCGTACGGAATCGGGTGGTTCTTGGTTGAAATCGGCCAATTCCGTACATAATCGGTCAAAAACGGGTTGAATCAAACGGTCGGACCCGAAAACCCTTGGAACCGGTTGGACCGGTCGGTTTTGCCAGTTTCGGGCCGGTTTTTATAACATTGATACATGACCAGAGTCTTCAAATGTTCTTGTGGGCAGAAGCATCCAAAACCGTTGTATATGTACAGAATAGATATCCACATAAGATATTGAAGAATATGACTCCGGAAGAAGCATTCCCAGGTGTGAAACCAGAAGTGGACCATCTCCGGAACTTTGGTTGTCCAGTCTACATACATGTGCCCAAAGAGAAAAGATCAAAGTTAGCACCTTCAGGCAAGAAGGGAACCTTTGTGGGATACAGTGAGTCTTCAAAGGCTTACAAAATTTACATTCCAGGATCCAGACATATTGAAGTCAATAGGGATGTGACCATTGAAGAAGAGATGGTTGTCAAGAAAGGGAGAGGATTAGATATGGAGATCGATGATGAAGAAATGCTAGAACCAAGGGAGATGAGATCATCTCCCCTCCAATTCAGAGGGATTCAGCAGAAAAGGATGAACCTATCGATCCCATAGATCCAGTTGATATCCCCAGAGATGTTGCAGGTCGGAAAAGACCTCGATGGGCACAACAGACGTTGCAGGATGCAGAGGGGCATGATGCTCCACATGGCGCTTTCAAAGAAAGCAAAAGACCTCAGAGGTTCTCTAGCTATGTGGCACTAATGAGCAACATTATTGATTCAGAACCCACCACTTACGAAGAAGCATCCAAACATCAAGTTTGGAAGGATGCCATGATGGAAGAATATCAATCCATCATGAAGAATGATGTGTGGGAGGTTGTGCTGAGACCTGAGGAAAAGTCAGTAGTGCCTTCTAAATGGCTATACAAGATCAAGCATGGAGCAGATGGCAGTGTTGAGAAATACAAGGCCAGATTTGTAGCCAGAGGATTCTCTCAGAAAGAGGGATCGATTATGATGAAACATTTGCTCTTGTGGCTCGATATACTTCCATCAGATCCATTATTGTGATTGCTTCAGCTATGGTATGGAAGTTGCATCAGATGGATGTGAAGACAACCTTTCTCAATGGTGTTATTGAGGAAGAAGTTTACATCGAACGACCAGATGGGTTTATTCTCCAAGGAAAGGAGTCTCATGTATGCAAATTAAAAAAGGCATTATATGGACTCAAGCAAGCACCCCATGCTTGGTATGGACGGATAGACGGATTCCTGGTGAGCTTGGAATTTTCCAAGAGTGATGCAGACTCCAACCTTTACTAAAGGTTGTAAATGATGAGCCACTGATTTTGGTATTATATGTTGATGACTTGTTTCTCACAGGAAATGAGAAACTTATTGTATGGTGTAAGAAGAATCTCGCCTCTAAGTTTGAAATGAAAGATCTTGGATTGATGCATTACTTCTTGGGATTAGAAGTATGGCAGAGGCAAAAAGAGATTTTCCTAGGACAAGGAAAATACACCCTTGATATATTGAAGAGATTCGGGATGTTGGATTACAAGTCCATGGCTACTCCGATGGATGCAAATTGGAAGCAGTTGAGAGATTCTACTTCAGATTCTGATTTGATTGATCCCACCATTTAACGCCAGTTGATTGGGTCATTGATGTATCTGACCAACACCAAACCAGATATATGTTTTGCTATGAATGCCCTCAGTCAGTTCATGTGCGAACCGAGGCAGATTCATTGGATTGCTGCAAAACATGTGCTCAGATACTTACGTGGCATTGTGGGATATGGATTGAAGTATGCTTCAGATTGTGACCTAAGATTGCAGGGGTTTACAGACTCAGATTGGGACGGATGTGTTGAAGATTGGAAGAGTACTTCCGGATGTTGCTTCAGTTTGGGTTCTCCAATTATTTCCTGGTGCAGCAGGAAGCAGAACTCAGTAGCACTCAGTACTGCAGAGGCTGAGTACATGGTTGCTAGCACAGCAACTCGAGAAGCAGTTTGGCTTCGTAAACTCTTGGCAGGATTGTTCGGCCAGATTCCAGAGCCGACCATGATTCACTATGATAACCAGAGCTGTATGCAGATGTCAGTGAATCATGTATTTCACGACAGGTCGAAGCATATCGAGATTCGATATCACTTCATTCATGATATGGTGCAGAAATGTGTGGTCGAGTTACAGTACGTGCCGACAGACGACCAGACTTCAAATGTTCTCACCAAGGCTCTTCCCAGGGTGAAGTTCGAATACTTTCGCGAAAGACTTGGAGTCGAAGAGAACGTGTCCCTCCTTGAGAGGGAAAGATGACATTGAGATGCTTTCCCTGCTTTGCCCAGGTGCCTCTGCAGTCCAGTACTCAGCCAGATATGGGAGAAATCTCATAGGCAGATGAGTCGGGCAGTCAACAATTGGCCGAGTTCACCCAGGGACCCTCTGCAGTCCAGTTGTCAATCATTACACTTGAGCCAATAATCATCAAACTTGAGCCAAAGACATCGTAATAGACCTCCAAAGCCTTTTATTCATCAAAAGATTCAACAATAAAAATATACATGAGAGCAGAGGTTCCGCATTCCATCCTGAATGAGTGGAATGGCATTGCTTAAATAGCACAATGAGGAAGAGGGAGGGCACAACCACCACTAGAGATGACGGGCGAGTGCATGAGCAATCAAAGGGATCTGATTTGAGTTATTGATTTGATATCTAATCACCCCAATCATCCACCGATTAAATCTTCAGTTAACTCCGATCTCGATTGAGACAAGATTCCATTAATTTAGGAACCTGATTTTCTCTCACTTTTTATTATTTTCTAATTTTTTATTCACTTTTTTTACTTTTTGAGAGAAATTGCATTTAAGTGATAAATAATCACTCAAATACTTGGGAAAGTGGGTTTAGGGGTTTAACGGGTTCTCTAGGTTAGAAAACGAGCACCCGCATGGTGAATTTCTTCTCCTAACCACACTTTTATTACTTTTTTATTTTCCCAATTAAACTATTAAAAATTTGATTTTACAGGAAAATTTATTTTTCTCGGAAATTAAAAAAAAAACTAGGGGACCTAGTACATGTTCATAAGACTCTATATTAATGTCTAGCATGGTAATATACATTGACACTTGGACTCTAATAACCTCCTAAGGTCGAGACACCAAGATGACCACCCCAACTTTGGAAGTATGAGTGAAAAACTTGAAAATTATACGTCGTTTATTCAACAACATATAATTAACAAGGGAAAAAACACTCTGGGCTAGTCAGATTGATATCTAAGTCCTAGGAAAGCCAAGTCTGTTACATTAATTCATCATGCTAGTACATTTTTTACAACATCCCCAAGGGGTATGAACATGCAATTATTTAGAAAAGGGGCCAAAACCTGACCTGATGGACCTCAAAACACTGATAAAGAACAATTGGATTGTTCAAGTCTTCAACGGTTCACTCGGAATCCACTAAGTGCAATTTTAGTGGATAACATTTGGTTCCAACTGCGGGATGTGTGCTCGATCTGGTCTTTAGGCAAGGAGAACATACGAGAATATCAGAATCTTTGGTTTCAATAATTTGCAAAAAGATCTCAACTTGACAGGAAAACCTTTCAACAGCACAAGTTTTATAAAGAAGACAATGAATCACAAATTGCATTTATTCATCAATAAGATTAATTAAGGAAAAAGGCTATTATTCCTAAGTACTAGAAAGAAATGCATAAAGTAACTGCTCACTTTGGGGAGCTTATTTTCCTACTCTAAGCATGATATAAAGCAAAATGCTAAGTGTAATCAGAAATCCAATGTAACCATCTAAGCATTTCATCAATATAACAGTTTTTTGCCTCGTCTTTGGTTACCAGCCAAAACAAGGACACGTTTATTAGAAAGTACACACCTGCATGATTATTCTGGATGGGAGGGCTAGTTGGGAGATCATAGGCATGTAATAGATCTTTGAAGTGATTTCCCACATGGTACGTCCTCCTGTAGGCTTCTTCTATCCATGACTGGATAAGACTAAGAAAAAACTCTGAATGATGAGGCAGATAAACTACCTCGTATTGATCTGAAGGGCTTCTCTGATGATAACTCTTTGTGAAAGCATAAGCCCCAAGCTGCTCCAAATCATAAGGAACCTCTGTATGTGAAAACGATAGCTGAGACTGTATCTGATCTGACTCTTCATTGCACTGCTTCTTTAGGTCTTCATTGTTGATACTCATGCATGGCTCTGACTGATCATATGAAAAAATTTCATGCTCCTCTTCCATACAAAGATTTCCCAAGGTCTCAAAGTCCACGCCTCCTTCTCTAAACACCTCATAGATGGGATTTTCAATAAAATCATCAAGATCTTCTGACTCAAACTTCCTTTCTTCAGATATGTCATATATGGGATTTTCAATCATGTCTTCAAAGGATTCTGGCTCGTCATTTCCTTCTTTAGACATGGCATAGATGGGGTTCTCCATAAATGAACAATTCTCATCATCAACATCTATGTCAATCATGAGGGATTCTTCATCACTTATATCATGCTCCAAGCTATATTTGTCCTCTTCATGCTCATAATCTTCCTCTTCAGAAAAAATGTCATAAGGAAGTAAGCCTTCCAAACCACCATCGTTATACGCATTACAAACCTCCTCACAGATTTCAATATGGGCTTCTGTAATGGTTTCTTCTGGAGGCGGATCAAGAGTAAAAATGTGCTCATCATCATTGAAATAGTTCTGAAAAAAATTCCATTCTTCAACATTCTCTGTTGAGGTGACATGAGGAGGGTCTTCAGTAATATCTTTAGTGAATGGTTCCTCATGCTCCTCTTCAACGGGATCAACATGAATCTCTAAAAATGGAATGTCATACATCATGTTGACATTGGGTAGCTCAGGCTCTTCCATATGAAATTCCTTCCAAGGAAAGAAGTAAGCAAGAGTGTTTCTAATGAATAATTCAATATCAAAGAACCCAATATGAACTTCATAATGATACCACTGTCTAAAAAATACCTCAAAGAAGCTAATGAGGGAAGTAATAGATTTATCAATAAGGCCCTCATAAAACCAACATGAGGCATCCCCTTGCAAAGAATAAGCAAATATCTGCATCATATGATCCTCATGGACTATGTTATATTCGCTCATACGTGAAAGAAATGTCATGATATGGAATTTGGTTGAGTGGTCCTCATCATGACCACTAAAAAATGGAAGAGGATAAGATGTCTTTTCACCATCGTAGTGATTAGGAAAACCTGGGATCTTAAAGTAATCAACGGGCAGATATGCATGGGAGATCCGAGCAACAATTTCTATTCTCTTAATATCCATATCAAAATAAATCAATGACCCTGGTTTGAAATAATCATGGAGAACCTCAAGTACTGAAAAAACAAAGTTGTCAACAATGAACTTTAAAACTTTATGTGTTTGTATGGGCTCATCTACACACAAGAAGTCTCAACAAAATATGAGATACAAGGGTTTTATCCCTTCAATGGAGTTGCCATGTGAGAATAAAAATATGCATTTAACATACTCACAAAATTTCTACTCTTTTGCTTTTCTTTGAAATTTTTATAAAAAAGGAAAAAAGGTTAGTGGAGTCGCTAGATGAAAAATAAAAAGATCTACTCTAAAAATTCATCAAACAAAGCAAAAACAAAAAAGGAGAAAACAAAAATTTGTAATCCGGGAATAAAAAGATTTATACCCGGCAATGGCGCCAAAAAATGTTGTCGCCTGAACACGCACTCGGGGGTTATCACAGCAGAAATCTTCAAGCGGCTTAAGTGCGTTCCTTGGGGGCAAGTCTCGACTTGAGATACTGTTACTCAGCACTCAACTCCTCCATCTAGGCCAACTCCTTTCGAAGCCAAGGGGGGCGGTCCCTAAGAAAAGAAAACTACAGCTTTTATGCTAAGTTATGAAAATGGAATTAATTCTAGGAGTTTGAAATGATTACTGAAACAAGAAAGCAACAACGCATGTTTTAAGATAGCAGCAGATAATAATATTAACCACAACACATAGTTGTTTAAGCAAAAGATAGTAAATTAATAAACCAGTGCCAAATAGTGTAAATGGAGTCTGTTGAAAAAGAAATGTTGTGCAAGTGCTTCTTGGTCAGTTTTAATTATTATGGATGAGTGGATTAGCGGGAAAGGAAATTCCCGATATATCGTGAGGTACTTGGGAATATGTCTAGATTTTACTTGATGTGGTTTTGTACAAGAACGTGTGTGCTAGATGGAGTCGCGGGGGTGTGTCCAACACTACACCAAACAAGGGTGTAGCCTGACGAGGCCTTGTGGTCACTTTCTAGTTATTCCCGCATTCCTTGCAAACTTTGCCCACAAAAAGTTAAACTTCGTCAACGTTGGATTTCCGTTATGTTTGAGGGGAATTGCTTTTATTAAGGTGAGTTGTTCAAATTAAGATGTTCAAAAATTAAAGAGTGTTACAAATTCATCTCTGATTTCCCAGAGATTAGGCAAGGCCTGCAAAGGGAAAGAGCATACGCGAGTTGCAACAAAATTATTCTTTTGAATTTGAGATTGTAAAGGAAACAAAAGTAAAGTGTGAAACTAATTACTAAAGCAAGGAGTCTCTTTTCTGATCATCCAACACCGGTGTGAGGGAGAGAGCATACTTAGAGAGAACAATGCTTGGTTAGTATTTATTTTGCTTGTGAAATAAAAGAAGGAAAATAAAACTAACTATGCAACCTGTAAGGACAGAGTGTGTGCTTGTGTTGATGGAATAAAGCAAACATGTTAGAAAATTCACACCATGACAAAATAGACTACGAATCTGCCCAAGGGGGATGGGGTGTGAGCGCTGGGGAGTCCACTTGCTTTTCTTTTTATTTATTACTTTTTACAATAGTCTCTAAAAAATGCCTTGGATCTTTAAAGAAATAGATCGAAAGGCTTACAGAACACTTAAAGAAAACTGTCGGATGAAGCAGGAAGGCTCCGTGATGCTCTGGATTGGCTGGAAGTTCAATTTTTTGCCCAAAATGCCTCCAAACCTGCTAATTCCCTATCTTAAACATAAGCATTTTTAAATCAGAAAAGAAACTACTTTTACTCACTCCTATCGATTAATACTAACCCTTCCAAGGCTAATCATTGACAAAAAAAGCAAAAACAAAAATCTCTACAGTCACCTCAGAAAGCACATGAGACAATGGTCATCAAACTTGAGCCAAAGACACCGTAATAGACCTCCAAAGCCTCTTATTCATCAAAATATTCAACAATAAAACTTTACATGAGAGCAGAGGTTCCACATTCCATCCTGAATGAGTGGAATAGCCTCGCTTAAATAGCACAAAGAGGAAGAGGGAGGGCGCAACCACCATTAGAGATGAAGGGCAAGTGCATGAGCAATCAAAGGGATCTGATTTGAGTTGATTGATTTGATATCTAATCACCCCAATCATCCACCGATTAAATCTTCAGTTAACTCCGATCTCGATTGAGACAAGATTCCATTAATTTAGGAACTGATTTTCTCTCACTTTTTATTATTTTCTAATTTTGTATTCAATTTTTTTACTTTTTGAGAGAAAATGCATTTAAGTGATAAATAATCACTCAAATACTTAGGAAAGTGGGTTTGGGGGTTTAACGGGTTCTCTAGGTTAGAAAACGAGCACCCCCATGGTGAATTTTACCTCCTAACCACACTTTTATTACATTTTTTATTTTCCCAATTAAACTATTAAAAAATAGCTTGATTTTACGAGAAAATTTATTCTTCTCAAAAATTTAAAAAAAAAACTAGGGGACCTAGTACATGTTCATAAGACTCGATATTAATGTCTACCATGGTAATATACATTGACACTTGGACTCTAATAACCTCCTAAGGTGAAGACCACCCCAAATTTGGAGGTATGAGTGAAAAAATAAAAAATTATAAGTCGTTTATTCAACAACATATAATTAACAATGGAAAAAATACTATGGGATAGTCGGATTGATATCTAAGTCCTAGGAAAGCCGAGTTTGTTACATTAATTCATCATGCTAGTATATTTTTTACAACATCCCCAAGGGATATGAACAAGCAATTATTTAGAAAAGGGGCCAAAACCTGGCCTGATGGACCTCGGAACACTGATAAAGAACAATTGGATTGTTCAAGTCTTCGACGGTTCACTCGGAATCCACTAAGTGCAATTTTAGTGGATAACAGGACTAACAATTGAAATGGTTAAAATAGCACGAGGTTAAGACTTAGGTATATGCTCGTCAGTAGGGTTAGCCCTTGTACAACTTAGCCCATTCCCCACCTATCTCTAGCACCGCCTTTTCACTTGTCTTCCATCCATCCGTTGATCCTTTGTGCAGTCTCTTTCCCTTGACTTGGATTAGACTTATGAGATCAAAGACCTTCCCCACTATGACCTATGTATCTATATGGCCTCCATGTTGTTTGTGTCTCGGCTCTAGAGTGTGTGGCTGCACTTTATGTCTTGTCAATCGACTTCTTGTCCATTACCCCGGATGTTGAGGTGTTGTTAGGATTGTGTTGTCCACAGGAAGTGTCTCCCTTAGTGCTCGAAGCAAGTTGTCCATATCTTTAAATGAAAAGTGCCCGTGATGAAAGCCGCGACTAGTTGTGCTTTTTAGCGCATGTAAAATCACAAAAAGGGATGAAATGAAATACAAACCCTAGATGAAAGTTGCAGTTAGTTGTGCTTCTCAACATATGTAAAATCCGAAGGGTCATAAAATGAAAAAGGCCATGAATAAAAATGTAAAATGCATCGAAGCTTAAAAGCTATATCTAAAAGGATGTCGACCTATATGAAAGTCGAATCTTGCAATGAAAAGCAAGCAAGGCACTTGTTAGAGTCTATTGGAGCCCTTCTAAGCACTCTACCCATTTGTGAGACACCGCCATTCCCTAGTGTTTGCCTACCCAGTCCATGTCACTATGTCTCGTTTTCCCTGGTACTTTGAGAGATCATAAGTCTTGTCTGCATAAGTCAAAATTCATAGGAGCTAGTATTTCATTGTTCCCACCTCACCCAGAGTAAGTGAGGGGTGGTCTAAATTGTACAAGGGAGTGAATGTGAACACGAGCATATGTTTAGGACTTCATTTTTGCTATGCAACCATCAATCTTTGGTCCATATGTTATGTTGTTTATTTCAGTCACCACTGCTGCATGCCACTCATGATTTATGTTTGCTACTAATATAATTTGGAGAGTAGTATCGATACCATATGCATGCACAGATATTCAGTTTTGGTTCAGTCATCATTTTTTACCATTTTGACCATGTTTGACTTGGTCACTAAGCAGGGCCTAGTAGCGTATGTGACTACGAGTGATCATTTCATTTACTTTGATGCCTATGGATTCCCACCGAACTATTCGATGCTTCAGATAGTGGATTATTGCCTTGGTACAGATTTATTATTATTTATCAAGCTATATATTTTAATTATTGGAGATGGATTTCTTCCAGATCACACATAGGTGGATCCGAGGTGTATGAGTAGTCATTTCTTCTGGATTTCATGCTTTTGATTTCATTTGTGCATTCAGATCAAAGTTTTCAGCAAAGGAAGAGCAGATTATGGCCATATTTGATCATTTATACGCATTATCAACATTTAAATTAATTAATTAAAGCGACCATGGTTTATCAAGTTTATCAAAGGGGGGGTGTTTGGCAAAAGAATGACTTTGGGTATTTATCTTATGTATTGAGGACAATTTGTATTGATTTTTCTTAGCAGTTAGATGTTTTTAACTTTTTATAACTTATCTATCACATAAACATAAACTGCATGCATATAAAGGATCACTGAAAGAAACACATCCACAGTAGACACAATGTTTACCCTCGGAAAACCCTCACAGGAAAAACCCAACAACTTCTCTAGATAAGATTCTTCAACAAGATACAATGTCAAATCTAGTGCCTGGCACCTAAGTCACATGCGAATTCGAGTTCGACAACCATTTGATTCGATTCGAATTCGAATTTCTCGATGAGGTTCGTTTGAGATTCGTCTTTAGATTCGAATATACATATATATATTACAAAATAATAAAAATTTAATTCAACAATTTACTCAAAATGTAATACAAAATAGTAAAAATTTAATTCAACAATTTACTCCAAATATAGTACAAAATAATAAAAAATTACTTCAACAATTTACTAGTGGAACTAGAAACGCATGACTAGGGGTTTGTTTCAATTTTCAACTCATCTTCTTAGGTAAATTTAATCTCGATAGCGATTAAATTCAGTCTTCAACGGCAGCACAACAGAATCACGGGTCTATGATTGTAGTCTGTAACTCAAATGGTGAGTTGGTGATTGTGAGCAGTAGCAGTGATTCATGAACATTGAGATCGAAACTCATGGAGTCATGAGCTCTAAGCACTAGCATGAGGGTTTCTTTGCTAAGCGGTGGCAAGGAGAGCGGAAAAACTTCGCTAGCGGGTTGGGAGTCGAGACTGAGGTAGGTAGACCATGGTGTGTAAGGACTAAGGTTAAGGTTAAGAGACCAACTCAAATTTTTTCAATTTTTTTTATTAAATTCGCCTTAAAATCCGCCTTCAGATTCAAACCAGCTTGAAATTCGACAAAATTCGAACCTCAAGGTTCAAATTCGTCGAATCTTGCGACTTAGCCTGGCACTAGTTACGAAAACAAAATCATGATATACAAGAAAGATACAGAATGACCTCTGAATAGGTGTGCTCAAAGAGAGAGAGAGAGATAGTACGATAGCCCCAAAGATTTATGCTTTGTGTGTTCTTCACTTGTCCTCCTAGAGAAGTGCGCACCACTTGAGAGAGAGAAATGCTTGCTTGATCATAAAATAAAGGGTGGAAACACTTTATTTATATTCTTCTTTTCACTAAAAGTTTCTACAGTTAGGTCGACTTGACTTTTATTTATTCTTTAATTTATCTTTTATTTATCTTTCAAGCAGACTTGTCATTTTGCCTTCTAGGGTCAATTTATGCATTTCATTGGGTTAGTTGTGCTCTTCATTTCTTTCCACTTTCTTTGGGGCTTCTTAAGAATATATTTCGATGCTACATAAACATCAACACTCCCTCTTAGCGAGGAATGTATTCTTCTTACACGATCTTCAACACTGCTTGTCTTCTGCAAGATCTTCTTCAATGTTCTTGGGGACTGTTATTATTCTTCCTTTTCCTTCGGTTGACTTCTGCAAACTTCTACGGTTCTCTATGAGCTCGCCATCTTTAGTGATGTTCTCCACGGCCTGACCACTTCAAAAGTGGCTTGTTTGTTCTTCACTGTCCCACTATACCCCACTAGCCAAGTATATGGCTATCTGACCTCTCCAAGAGGTTTGACTATTCCCCAACAGTCCTGACTATAACTCACTCGAGTATCTGATAGTCATTGATAGTCTCGGAGACCTTGACTATTGTCTTGATAGTCATCTAAGGTCTTAACTATGTCTCTGCTCATGTGGGTGCACTCCACAAGAGATACTGCAACCCCGAGCTATCTAAGCATGTACCACTGCATGGCTTATCTGAGCCATGTACCATTGCATGGCTTACCGGTGTCTGAGCCATGTACCACTGCATGTCTTATCGGTGGGGAAAATGCCTGACTCACTAGTGGGGGGGAATGACTACCCATTGCTGCCCATGGAGAAACATCAACACTCCCTCTCAGCGAGGAGAGTCATTATGTACTACACCAAGCTTGTCCTGGAAGTACTCAAACTTTACTTTAGACAAAGGCTTGGTAAGTATATCGGCAACCTGCTCATCCGTGGATATGTAGTAGAGTTGCACTACTCCTTTCTGCACTATGTCTCGGATATAAATGATTAAAAACATTCTAAAGCTTTTTTGCTTTTCATCTTGCAATACTGGCTGCAATATGCTCTGCTTCTGTTACACTGAGTGCCCCTGACGACTGCTTTCTTGGTAAAACAGGATATCATAGTTGATCTCAAACTGGAGCAACATCCTGGATGTGCTCTTTCTCGTCCACTACAGTCTTCACCCTAGTCAAAGTCCATATATCCTTGCAGCTTTCCTTCTTTGTCCGAGACATATCTGAGTCCATATCCAATCGTACCATGTAGGTACCTCAACACATGCTTTGTTGCTATCAAATGTACATGTCTGGGCTCAACCATGCACTAACTCAAAGTGTTCACTACAAAGCATATATCCGGTCGAGTGTTAACCAGATACATCAAGGATCTTATCATCTATCTGTGACTCTGTACATCGTGGGATCCACCAGATCTGAAGAAGAGTCACTTGACAGCTTCAGATTTGTCATCATTGTTGTGGCCATAGACTTACAATCCGTCATCCCGAATCTCTTCAGGGTTTCTACTGTGTATTTTCCTTGACTGAGGAAAATCTCATCTGGTTTCCACCTCTGATCCCAAGAATCATGCCAAGATTCTCGAGTTTCATGATCTGCTCCCTCTTGGAGTACTTCTTCTGCATCATGTGTTGCAGTCACTCCCTCTGAAATGGAGTTTTCTGCTCCCTCTATATCTGGACATCTTGCATTCTTTGCATCTGGATGTCTTGCACTATGGTGACTTGCAACCTTCTCTATTGTTGATCTTCTGTGTATTGATCTGTGTCATCTCCCATCAAATGGGTCTACTGATACAAGCCTCTTGCTCTCAAGATCACTGGATACTGAGATCCTTCATCTTGAACTCTGTGAGGAGCTCCCTCTTGCACCCATCTATGAGCTTCTCATACCCTCAAAGAAATAGGTCATTCATATATAGCAACCATCTTCAACCTTGTAGCAAGGATTGAGATCTGCATCACTCTTGGTGAATACCAAGCTCATCAAATAACTGTCTATCCTGGCATACCATGCCCTGGGTGCTTTCTTAAGCCCATACAAAGCCTTCTTCATAACTGGAAGGTTCTGCATCAATGATGTCACTCATCAGTACCATGTATCTAGACTGTTGGCAAGGTCTTTTGCTTTCTCTGAAAGACCTACTGGGAGCACCATACTTCTCTGCATCCTGGATCGTGCTCTGGAACCATGCTGGTGTCTTCTTAGAGACTGTCATCTCTCTAGGTGGGTCTTCTGATGCTTCTGGCTCTACTATCTCCAGAGTAAAGTCTTCTGCGCATGTTTTCTTTGGAGCTTCAAGCTCCTCACAGTCCTCATCCATGTGAGACTTCCTGAATTTGTTGAAGGTTGTATCTTCGTCAAATGTCACATCCCTGTTGATCTCGATCTGTTTCTATCCTGGAATGTAAATTTTGTATGCCTTTGAAGTCTTATTGTACTCTTCTTTCTTGAAGGTCCCATCTTCAGGAATCCTGTCCTCCATTATCTGGCGAGAACACTTGTTCTGAGCATAATTGTCGGTACTGGATACTTCTGCCCATAAGACATGGGTAAATCTTGATCACGGATCATTGCTTTCACAGCCTCCATAGTGGACCTGACAGAAATGTCCACAAGGGTTAACCAGTGTCCAATGTACTATCCATCAATAAAATAGTTATGCTACTTATCAATAAGATAACAATTCAATTTAAATAAATAACACTTATTTCACAAAACATTAAATACTTATCTTTGCTTGTTTGGTTGAGTCCCTCTTGATCCCTACCTCCTAGCAGAGATCACCAAGGTTCTAGAACTTTGATCAAGTTTTGAATTCCTGGAACTTGCTGGAAAAAAAATCATCCTTGGCCCTCACGTCTTCTGGATGCACTAGATCCAACATCACCTTGGATCTACCTTCATAGTTTGGGAAAGATCCCTTGGCATTATCTACAAACTTCATTATTCTTCATTTGAATCTAGCTAATAGGAGGCTTCTCCTACTCTTTAACTCTGTTACCCCCCCATTTGACAGGGGCGTCCATAGTCCAGATCACCATTTGCAGCAGTGATGGCAATTTGATTTTGCAGCTGTCAGAGATAGAATGTTGAAGGTGGAAGTGTTTGTCAGATAGTGAAAATACAGTCAAAAGAGCAAAATATCCACAGAGCAGCAAAAGAAGACCCTTTGGATGTGCGTCATGATGAAGCATATACGTTTAGGCGCTGGCTTCTTCTAGTACCAATGTGGAAACAAGCAATCTTGATGAAGCTGAAAAGGAGAAATCTGAAGTCTATAGTTCTAATATGACAGAAGCCATGGGAGCTGTATTGACATACAGACATGAATTGGGTATGAATTATAACTTTGTTCTGCCAGACCTAATTGTGGGTTCCTGCCTTCAGAACCCTGCAGATGTTGATAGACTGAAGGACATCGATGTTGGGACGATATTTTGTTTTCAACAAAATTCAGATCTTGAGTACTTTGGGGTTGACATAAGTGCAATTCGAAAAAACATGCTAAAGAATGTGACGGGATTCAACATATACGAGGAACTAAAGAATCATGTTCCAGAGGAGCATCGAACCTCTGTTGCCAGAAGCTTACTTGTGGTGCTTTAGCAGGTTTATTAGGACAAGCTTGCACCTATCCATTGGATGTTGTCAAACAGCAAATGCAGGGACAGAGTACAGGCTTTTTTCAGGTATGCGCTTCTCTTTATGGCCTGATGGAAAGCTCGAACTTGTGGTTGATCCATATCAAATTTTTGAGAGATTTTTTGTGGAGAAGCAGCGATACTTTTGCTATTTCTCGACATTATAGATGCTTTGATGTTTTTGAAGAAGCTGAAGCTAGTGAAACTGCTGGAAAGTATGATAATACATCTATTAATGCTCAAGTTGAGTCCTATTGAAGTGAAGGCTTGACTCATTACAGTTCATCCAAATTTCCAGTAAACATGTGATATTCCTGGAGACTGTGTTATAATAAGGGAGCATCGATCACAAAAACAGCCTCTCCTTCGTGGTCTTTTCTATTATGGCTCTGAAATCAAAGGGTCATTGCTTGTTAGCAGAACGATGCCATGTGAATCAATCTACGATAAAAGTTGAAAAGAGATGGGATTGATAACTTAGCCACCTGTTGCCTCCTCCCGCGTCGTTTTCCTGGCAGCCAATTTCAGTCTTAAATGAGACATCCTCTGAGGACATTTTCTTTTTCGCATCCGTTGCGCTGGTCGTCGAGTTTGATTTCAGTATCTGGCAGTTACCTCGTAGCTCAATGAATTAAGCACGCAACAGAAATCAGGGTTAGGTCAGGGTCACGCCGTTGATCGCCGAGTTGAGATACACATTTCTTGTTGGCGGAGAATCGCAGACGTAAATCTTTCACCCACTCAAAATTGGCTCGTGTTTAGCTCCTATGCTAAGTCGTGAGGTTCAACGGGTTAGGAAAATTCCTGCCAATTGAAGCAACTAACTTAACTATCTGTTGATCCACGCGTCGTATTTATTGGCAGCCAGTTTTGAAAAAATCGACTTGATGTTAGGAGTTAGGATACACATGGCTGTTGGAGCATCCGGCAGTGGACTTTATGGTTGGTTGTCCACCTTTTTGGTAAGAAGAGCTAGCTAAAGCAGAGAGTTTTTCTTTAAAGAAAAAAAATTGATGAGGATTCGATGGAGGAAAAAGTGGATCTGAAGTGCCACTTTTCTTTTCCATTTTATTTTATTTTATTTTTATTTTGTTTTTTAAGTTTTTGAAAAGTCTTTAAAAGGAGCCAAGCTCCTTCATTGTAACGATGGAAAACTTTTGGGGGTTTCTTTCCCTTCTTGAGCTTAATGAAAATATCAGCTGGGTTTTTTAGGACAGATTGAGTATCTTTCATTGTGGTTGTGTGATGTATTTCAAGTTGCAAAATAAATCTAGCTTGTGAGGGATTTTTTAAGCACAATAGATTAGCCATTTACGGTTTAAGTTGGTTAATTATGCTTAAACGATTAGTATTTCGATGGACATCAGTATTCGGTTGTACGAAATGTTGATTAAGATCTGATTGTTTGGGCATTCTAGATTAATCTCACTTTTATGAAGCGCAAGGCCTCCATGAGTCCTCTTTTGACTCCATTTCCCCTTCTGGTACTGGCACTAGTCTTTCCCTGAGGATTGATCTTCCCTTCTTTTCCATCACCCATTTAAAAAATACATCTTTTTGTTACATCTGTTTCCTAAGGCAGCCTCTTCAATTCACCTTGCTCGTTTACTGTACTTGCCTTAGCGATCCTATCTTAGGGATACCCTCCTAGAGTTGGAGGAGAGCCAACCTAAAGCAAAGAGGAGAGGAGTGTGGTGACATTGGCCTCTCTCCTGAGAGATTTGTCATCCAGCTGGTGTGTTACATTTTGGGCTTCAACAACACGCATGCCATTTTGGGAGACAACAAACTCCATACTTGGAATTGTTTCCAAGTTACTTCAAAAGAATTTATATAGCATGTCAAGTGCTTAGAAGCACCACTATCCATTAGGCAAACACCACTCCCTAAAGTGATAGTACTTAAAAGGCAAATTCTTCATCTGATGTCTCCTTTGACTTCTTGTGTGAAGTAGGCTCATCATCATCTGCTATATGAGCATGATGCTTCCTTTTTCCCCTTTTGTTTTCTTGAGTGCAATTTCTTGCATAGTGTCCCAACTTGTTACAGTTGTAACACCTAATGTTGGACATATCCTTCTTTTTTCTGATACTGATCTTCTATCGGAATTATTGGTAAACTTTCTAACTTTTCCTCTTCTTGCATGAGCTGCAAGTGCTTGGTTTTCTTCGTCTGCATCTTGGAGATCAACCTTGCCTGTTCTTGAGTACAATCTGTCCATAGCTTGTAAAACTTGGGTAGCTTTTTCCTTGCATAGATACCTTGAACAAACACATCCCAAGAAGAGGGAAAGCCATTCAATGTTGTCAACACAAGCTCTTTCTCTTCTACAAAATCTCCAATAGCTGCTAGTTGACCGTTGATCTGAGAAACCCTTGTAAAGTAGGAGGACACTGTCTCTGACTTGTTTATCATCATATTCCTTAACTGATGTCTTAACAATAGCTTTCTGCTAGAATTTTTGCTTTCATATAATCTTGTCAAGGCCTCAAACATTTCCTTAGGAGTCTTCAATTCTGACACATGAGGGATCAAGTGGTCCTCGATCGAATCAGATAGAATTCTTTTTGCTTTAACCATATTCTTCTTGTACTTTGCTTTAGCCTCCTCTTCTTTTGGTTCTGGGGTATCTTCTTTGACATAATCTAAGAGATCATTCTCATTTAGAATGAGAATTATCCTATGCTTCCAAGATCTGAAGTTATCTGCTCCATCCAATCTATCATCATCAGCTTTCTTAGGTTTCCTTGGTTGCTGATCTGATCAGCATGTACTGAAATTTTAACAATATCGGTTATTTGCATGAGTAAAATCTCAAAACTGTTTGTGTTGTAGGTTGGTGCTGATGGTCCTAGTTTACACACTAGCACTGTTCTTTCAACCTTCCTTGTGTAGTTTCACTCACGCTCCACATTGTCATTCTAGGTTGAAGTCTCAGGAGTCAGAAGTTATTTCACTCTGTATTAGGATTAGGCTGACCTTTATTCCTTGGTTCCCAATTTAGTGTTTAAAAATTCAAACAAAACCAGGAAATGAACAAAAACCAAAAATAAGTTAAATCAACTTCACACATTAGACTTTAAATAACTAATGCCAATTACATCAAGTGGAGTAAGAAAAAGTAGTGCTTATAAATTATGCCATACAAATATAAAAATAACACTGGCACCAAAATTATCATAAACCTTATTACACAATATACAAGTTGATCTCATGGGCTATGGGAGGATGATGGTATTTTAGAACCTGACAGATACCATGTTACCTGGAGCGCAATCCTGGGCATTGATCGAACATTAGCTTTAGATAATGATAAAATTGGAGCAAAAGCTTTGGTAGAAACAAGAAAGACAACAGTCCCCTTTAGAGTCTATCTTTTCTTTGCCTTTTCATTTTTGATTGAAAGTTTCTGTGTTTTTGTCCCTCATAGTTTTGATCTGCAATTGGTTCTCACTTCTCACCCACTACAACAAAGAGGCAGAAGGCTGGAAAAGTCCGTTTCGGGACCCAATTAGGAAATGCATAGGAAACATCTCCAGAACAGTTTCCTGATGTTTCTCAAATCTTGCCCACATTGGCAATATATAGGTTCATAATCAGGGTTTAAAAGAAATTTTCCATGTTACTTTAATATGGCTTCCCACCATGGTTTTCCAAGCATTAACACAAAACCTCTTCCAATACATTCATGAAATTATTCAGGAATGTTGAGAATCCAATACAAGTACTGTCACAAACCTGTTGTTGCAGTAATTGTTGAAGTTAGGGTTTAAAAGAAATTTTCCATGGAACTTTAGTATTGCTTCCCACCAAGGTTTGCCAAGCATTAACACAAAACCTCTTCCAATACATTCATGAAATTATTCAGGAATGTTGAGAATCCAATACAAGTACTGTCACAAACCTGTTGTTGCAGTAGTTGTTGAAGTTACGGCAGTTTCATACTTCTTCTTCGAAACAGCCCAGTCAACAGCAATGGGCCTCTTACCAATTTTGGTCCCGTTGATAGTTTGAATTGCCTAGATTGAGTATTTCAATATTTTAGAAATACAAATGCAAAAAAAAACCATTATCATAGACAAATAAATCAACGTTGGAATAGATCCACTTACTTTTTCAGCATCTGTCTTGCAAGTGAAAGTAACAAATGCAAAACCCTTCGATGGCCTGCTTTCAAACAAAAAAAAATTGTATTCATTGTTTCAAATGATAAAGGAAAACAAATACCATGCTTGTAAAAATAGGAGCACCATGGACCCTAGCCAGAAGGCTTGGCTCAAACGGTTTACCCATCCACGCAAGGCATGTTGCCGAGGGGGAGGCCATAGGTCACAAGTTCAAATCCGGTCAATTCCCTCGGGGTTAACAGTCACTACTGTGGCTGGCAGTTGAACTGCCCTCCATCCATATATTCCAGTGAAGAAAGGAGGATCCCACAAGGTTTCCTTGCCAACAATTTAAAAAAAAAGGGAAGGCCTTGGACCCTACAATACCTGCCATCAGATCCCTGAGGAATGGTAACATTCCATACAAATCCTGCTGTTGAAAAAAGCTTCCTTAGCTCATCTCCATTAGCCTGCTTAAACTCAAACACAAAATTTTATAGACCACAGAAATTCTACAATTTAAACAAGAATTAGGTGTGAGATAACTTTAAAATAGGACCATATTAAATGATACCAAACCTGGAAAGGTAGATTTCGAACAATGAGCCTCCATTTCTTTAACTTTGACCCCTGAAACCAAAATAATATCTTAATAACTACTCGATATTACCTTCAGATGCCAACATATAAGGTAATCCAAATGCAAAACAATTATGTTCATGGAATATTTAGAGAGAGCATGTTACATTTGAAAAAACTTCTATCATACCTCACCACCAAGTTGACGAGCCCAAATTAATCCACCCTCAAGCTTTCGTTGATGCAGTGTGGCTACAACCTGATGAGCTGACCTAACAGATACATACAGTACAGCAACAGCACCCGCTTTGCAACCATCACTAGCAAGCCCTTTAGCAACATCAAACAAGAGAAAAAATTTAGCACAAGCTAAATAGTGACATGATTTTACAGACCTTTAGAAACCTAAAATAGTTAAAGATCAGACATATGTTTAAAAATAAGTCCGATATTTTTGGCATCAACAGATATTTTATGCAAAAGTTTATAAACCAAAAGAAACAGTATCGATGTTAAAAATATTACAAGCCCTGTAAATGTTCTCGCATAAATTGGAATTGACAGCATCAGATATCTGTCAGAATCAACTTTTTCATAGCAATGTTCAATGGGAATATCAGAATGTGCATAGAATTCTTTGGGCCTGTTACTCATAACTCTTTCAAATGGCATAGGATATGGAATTGATAACAGAAAACATTAAAAAGTTCATAAAAGATGCCAAACTTGAAGCACAAGAACATATCCCTTAATCCAGGATTCTGCAAAGAACAACATGATAAAAGACCAAAACCTCAAAACCTCAGTGATAAAAGTGGAGAATAAAATAGAGGACAGTCACAACAATATCAAAACCAAATCCTCCAATCTGGAAAGGGATTCTTCCATCTAAGGATGTAAATGGTATCTAAGACTATGACATAACATAAAATCTAAGTGGCATGGGTACCCGTACCCGGGGGTAGGGCACGGGTACTCGTAACGGACACCTGTACCCACGTATCGGATACCCTATACCCACGTAACCTGCCGTACCCAAAACTTGGCCTAACTACCCGAGACGTTTGTCATGGATTCAGAGGACGTTGATTGCAGAGGGGACGGGGTACCCCTATTTTGGGGTCACATGGGGACACCCAGGGACAAGTTTTGTACTGGGTACCCCTGTTTCGGGGACGCCTAGGGACCAGTTTGGTACGAGCCCAGCCAGTTTTATACAAGTGACATTAAAGTCAGTAATATTAAATTCTTAAAGTAAAAGGATAGAAAATGAAAAATGTGATGTTTGAGAGTGGTTCCAACCTCATTGGACTTCATATGCAAAAAGTAGAATTTTAGATCCCATTCAAAATTCAACAAACTTAACAGTTTTCAGGATTTCAGGATTGTAACATTTCCACTGTATTTAATCATGTATGAGGGTATGGGATTGGCATTTAATTAAGCACATCAACTTCTCTATGTACCTTCTTCTTGGTGGTGCTTATTTTTGAACTCCTTTGTCATTACCTTAACAAAAATGTACCCTTCACTCAAGCAAACTCACTTATTAAGCATGGGAAGCTTTTTCTACCTTATTTTAACACTTGGATTATGAAGTTTCATCAAAACTGTAGGGTGTTGACTAATGTCCTCAGAGGACCAACTTCGAGATACAAGGTATAGGCAAGGGCTAGAGCCTAGAGGTGGGGCACGGGGTGCTATTGATGAATATGGTCCCAATATAGGAAAGGATTTTGATATGTAATTATTTGTTGTAGCATTAAGTTTTTTGTACTCTATAGGCCATTTAGCGTCTTTGTTTATGTATTTTGGATCAGATATGGATTGCACTAGATGTTTTTTTAGTTGTATGCACCCTTGCTATATACATAAGAAACTTTGCATATTTGTGTATAATGGTTTGGATTCATATGGATGCACGTGAATATATATGTAAAGTGAAAATGATTTAAATTTCATATGTACTATAATTTATAAATTTATAATTAAAAAAAAAAGAAAAAAAAAAATATATATATATATATATATATAGTACCCCCGACATACCCATGTCCCCTGTTTCAAAAAGTGGCATCCCCGCACCCTTCCCCGTACCCAAGTTTCCTGGAAACTTAGCATAAAATTGTACCAGATCCATAAACTTTCTATAGCTATTTGTCATTGTATGTATACAAGAATTGAAATTTGAATCCATAAAAAAATTTGAAAAATATGTTCATAGAACACGAATACAGAAATGATGGAAAAACAAACAAAAAGACACATTTGAAAAAGGTTACAAATGTATGCAAAAATTAATGTCAGCGTAATGCAAGAAAAGCAATGCAAACTATAGAAAAATCTCATATAAATTGAGGATAAAAATTATTAAATATGATCATAAAAGCATTACAAATTTAAATTTTAAGGCAACTAACTTTTACCTGCCTCTAGAGTCTAAACAGTCAATGTTTTGACGTGGATTACTAATAGAGGACTAACTAAAAGAAGAGCAAAGTAATAGTTTTAAAAAAAACCTGGACTATAGTGACTATCATTGAAGTTAAAGCTCTCCATAATATATATACAAGAGAAATCTATATCATGAGTAACGGAAGAGATCTCTAGATAGGAATTACCTACCATGGCTTTGAAGCTCATACTCAGGAAGTGGATTAGTGACTGATTCAATAGGACCAGCTTTCTTTGCTTCCTTAAGCACTGCTTCTGTCATTTTGCGGTCAATGAGACCACCAAAAACTACTGTTCTTGCAACCCTGCTCAATATCAAATAGGAAACTATTTCTGAGTATTCAGTACTTATATATAAGTTGGCATTGAGCAGATGATAAATCTTTTATGCTTATACAGAGAACATTTTTTCTTATTAACAGAATAAATAAAATCCTCTTAATCTTATTGTTCATGTATTCAAACTACACTGGTATCCTGATAAAGAATTAAACTCATAGTCCAAAAAATCATATAATCTTGCAAAATGGTCTTGTAAAGTTGTCGGTGTCTTTGCATTTATAAATATCTAAAAATTTTAAATGAGTATAGAATAAGACATGATTTGCAAATTGCAATATGATGTACTAGGTAAATGGCATTAAAACTATATATATTTTCCAAGGAAAACTTCACGGGATCCCCACCTCTTCTCCAGAATATCTGGACAAAGGACACCTCAACAGCCAGCCACAATAGTAGCAGGTAACCCAGCAGAGCTCCACCAAACTCGACCCTCAGCCAGAATAGAACTGAAGACATCACAGCAAACTCCGTCTTGAAACAGACCATTCAAACCAATTAAGCTAACCCATCAAGCTGCTTAATGTTTAGACTATATATATATATATATATCAAGGTCACAGGAAATTCCTGCTCACCCCATATATATGTATATATATATATATATATCAAGGTCACAGGAAACTCCTGCTCACTATATATATATCAAGGTCACAGGAAATTCCTGCTCACCCGCCATTTCCTATGCTTCCGTTATCAAAAACATTTGAGACATTTCCTGTCCAGAAATGCCATGTTTCCCACATCAAAAATGACAAAAGAAAGGTGCCTAAAGGGAGTGGGACCCACATGTCACCTGCTTATGTATAAATAAAAACCCTAAAACGACCAATAACTGTGAAATTCCAAAAAACAGAAAATAGAAACGATTTATTTAGAATTATAAATTAAATTTTAGAGTTTTTATTTTTTATATTTCATAAAATATTTTAAAATGCCACTACTGTGTTTCCTAAAATTTTGAAAATTGTCGTTTCCAAAACTGAAACTGCTTCCCAATTTCAGATGACTTTGATATATTTAAACACATACACACACTTGCTCTTGATGATTTATAATGTTGCCATAATAATCAAAATGTGTTAAAAAGGCTGAAATTTTCAGTCAATAAGTTCTAGATATATAAGGTACTTTTTGGTCCATTTCATTAGGGCCTAAAAAATAAAATAAGCAAAAAAAATTCAAATTGTACCCAAATACCTTCTCGTTAGTAAATCTTAATGTGGTAGAGCCCTGAATTATATAAAATATTAAAATTAAATCAAGAATAGGAACATTTCAGAAGGAATGGTCATCAAAAGGACTATAAAGTATATTACCATAAATTGCTTTGAAAATAGAACTACATGCAAAAATTCTTGGATAAGCAAATAGTAATCTAAATAATTTCATAATACTCTAAAGATTTTATATTGTTAAAAGACAGGTAAATATAGACAACTGGTGTTTCTCTCTAAACCCTTGAATCAGATATAATTCCTAAAATTTAAAAATCCCAAGAAATAGTACAAGACACAAGCTTCCGCTACCTTAAAAAGCCCTGCAACTTTATGGTAAGAATTAATAACTACAGATTTCTATGCTAAAATATAGATTTTCAATGAGCGGTAGAACTATTGAATACTCTTTGGCCTATTTCTCCAAATATAAATAGACAAATTATAAAGTAGGAGTTAATTTCCATGAATGTATTATAATTACTTGGCCTTAAAATCTTAGACAAATTTATATAAGTTATAAAACAAACGTAATAACATTTCAGAATGGTTGGGTGATCAAAGTGTTGCAGCTGCAATAACCCTCCCCAGTTTGTTAGAAACTAGGGCCCTCCTTATAAGTTTTTGCATTCAACTAGTACTTAATTCGTCCTTTAAGTCTTGCTAGGGACTAGAGTAAATTGCTTGGAGCTTGGCTCTTTATAAGTTGACACTTAAAACAAATTTGAGTTCAGACCGTTTCGACAACTTATCTTAGCTGCAGCGAAACAGTCGGATCAAATGTCGGTTCTTCGCCGAAATTCGGTGCAATTATTGATTTCATAACATAACGGTCAGAGGTACTTCCGATTCTAGGCCAAAATGTCGGACCATTTCTCTATCCCTCGCCAACGTCGCAGCAAAACGGCCATAATCTGGCTAGTCTTCCAAACCGATTCGGGGACGTTGTAACTTTCACTCTGAAACTTGTTAGAAAGTGGCAACAAGGAAGGTCTTCTATAATTGCATGTGTCCTTGCATGCTAGAAGACATAATGTATTAATGTATTAATGTATTAATGTCTTTTCCAAAGTTTAGACTTAGGAAAAGTGCATTAAGTGATCTAATTATTAATTGACTTAATGGAGTCAGTTTTATAAAGTTCAAGTAAAAATAATTTAATTTAAGTGATGGCTAATCTAATCTTGGCCATTGATCTCGCCGGAGGATCTCATCCATCGATCCATAGTGAGAAGTTAGGGTTTTCGCTTGGCCATTGAGTTAAAAAGAGGATTGATTTGGTGAAGAGGACACAATACACACAGAGAGTTTTCTTGCTCATAGCTTTCAGCCGGAGAGTAAGAAAGACAGTTTGCAGGAGAATTTTACAAAGAGGAAGACAGAGGAATTTCTATTTGGAGGATTGACAGGGTGACTTGGGCAAATCGAAGGAGGCCATAAAGACTTGTAGAGAGGCCGTACCGTGTAACGCAGGCAGCCGGATGTACAACACACGCAGAGGGCCGTACGGAGCTGTCAGTACGCTGACGCAGAGCCGTCCAGGCTGACATAGAGTCGTCCAGGCTGACGCAGGGCCGTACGGATCAGTCAGTACAGTGACGCAGAGAGTCATACAGTGGCATAGGAGGGCCGTACGATTTGGGGGTTTTCTCAGTGAGGTTTGGTTGTACAATTTTGCCAGGTTGTGTAAAAATCGATTTTCTGGATTGTATTGTTCTGTATCTTTCATAATAAAATATCTTCTTAGACTGCTGCACAGGTTTTCCCATCTTGGATTTTTCTGGGGGTTTCCATACCCAAAAATATTGGTGTCTCTATTGATGTGATTGATGTTATATTTCTCTTAGTATTTATTTTCCGCTGCATTGTGAAGAAATCCATTTGTAGTTAAAAGTAATATTTGAGGTTTAATTAAAAATAAACTTGCATACTTTAACTCAAGCTTGGGTTTTAAGGAAATTTACATGGTATCAGAGCTCTTCTGAGCAGATCTGAGAGAAAGCAACAGTTGTTGGATAGATCAGGGGCAGATCTACTCCAAGATTTACAGGTACACTTCATTATGGTCGTACAGTTGAGAGTTGAGGATAGACTCCAGGGGGCACAGAACTTTCCTACTTGGAAAGAGAGGATCACCAGGATCCTGGATGTTCATGATGCAGGGGAGCACATTGACGACCAGAAGGTTGCTCCCAAAGATCCGACAGAGTTGGCTAGATGGAAGAAGGTAGATTCTAGAGCTATGTTGATCATCTTGGATGGGGTGAAGGACCACATAGTCCCTCACCTTTCCGGGAAGAAGACCGCATTGGAAATGTGGAAGGCTTTGGAAATCCTTTACCAGAGTAAGAACGAAAACCGGAAGATGGTGCTACAGAGGCTGCGTAGTACCAATATGGCCAAGGGTGAAGGAGTGGTGCCTTATCTCACAAGACTCACACAGATCATGGATGAACTTGGAGGAGTGGGCTCTAAGACTGAAGATGAGGAGTGTTACCAGCTAAGTTGTACTTAGTTGGACTATCAAGTGAGCGGGCAAAGTTGAACATGTTACATGTCCGTTTTCAGTGATTTGATGTCTATCAGGCCTTTATAAGGACCCCTTTTTTTAAAAAAATTCCACATGTCCATGCCTTGCGGAGTTTGTAATAAAATGTACTAGCATAGTATTTTTTGTAAAGGACTTAGTTCCCTAGGACTTTTTGACCAAGCCGGGTATTCCAAGGAGTTTTTTCACTTATTAATTATGTTTTGCAACTTTGCATAACATAATTTTTGAGTTTTTCTCCTACTCCTCCAAAGTTGGAATGCCTGGTGAGGTTAACGGGCCTTAGGGGGTTATTAAAGTCCATGGGTCAATGTATATGAATATGCTAGACATTAATTTTGAGTCGTATGGACATGTGCTAAGTCCCCCTAGGTTTTTTTTTAATTTTCGGCTAAAAAAGTTTTTCCGTAATTGAGCCATTTTTTAATGGTTTAATTAAAAAAATTGTAATTGGCGTAAAAGTGTGGTAGAGGGGACTTTTTTACCTTAAAGGTGCTCGTTTTCTAACTCAGATTACCCACCTTACCCCTAAACCCACTTTCCATTGTCTTAGACCCATTTATTTTTCACTTATGGCTAAAAAATAAAAATAAAAAGTGAAAAATGGAGAGAAAAATGCAAAAAAGTCAAAAAAGTCATAAAACAATTAAATTGTTTTTGGAGGAGTTAAAGGTCTGAATTATTTCAGCACCTTTTATGGAGCGAGCATATTGGGCTGAAATGTAAGAGTTTTGGGCAGCCCATTTCATGGGATTGACTCCCCACATAAAGGAGGGCGCATTTACCTTAGCTTGGGCGCATTTTGGTGAGAGGAGAGGCCAACGAATTGAGGGTTTTTGCAGCTTGTTTTGTGGCAGTTGTAGTGTTGCGTTTTGGCAGCAAGGAATGAGGAATGGGCAGCCCCATTCAAGCCACGATCCTCTCCCTCATTTGCTCCACCATTCCACCACTCTCTCCTTAGCTTGGGCGTCTACCTCTCTTGCTCATTTTCTATAAATTGGCAAGTTCTCTCCCATTTAGAACTAGTTGGAGTTGGAGCAAGCTACCACTTTGTACTTGCCATTTTTGTTTAACAAAATAAGAGACTTTGGAGGTCACTCATAGTGTTGGGCATTTTATGAGTGGATGAATGTATTGGTTTAACATGAGGTAACCTGTGTTTGTGCTATTTGTTTCTCTTTGCATCAAATCTAGCTTTGGGAAAAATCAGTATTGATTTATAAGGGAGGTTAAATAATTTGTTTATTGCTTAGTGTTTTATTTATGCATATGTAGAGATCTCATTTAAATGTGTCATTTGTTTATGAGCATTTTCTTTTAATTTCTACTATGTATTTTTCTAGATTTGATCTTTGTGTTGCAAGTTGATGTGTTTTGCAGGTTGCTTCAAGTGGATGGGTGGGAGAACTTGCTCGTTTCTTCTACTTCTCTAACTTATTATGCAGATACAGTCCCTCAGCTCACCACCAACAAGGATCCAAGGCTTCTTCAAGGAAAAAATTGATAAAACTATAAAATTTCTCCATATCTCCTTCTCTTCTACTTCATACTTTCACTTTGGTTACCGGTCATAAGTATAGAGTAATAGTGATTTGCATTTCAAAGTTCACATTCTGATTTATTACTCTAGAAGTCTGATCTTTTCTATTTGCAAAGTATTCATCATTAATAGATTAGATCTTTCATTTATCTGGCATTTACTTTTCTCAACTAGTAAAAAATTGTCAAATCTTAAAAAAGTGTGAAAGGTAGTGTTTAGATATGTTTTAAATGTTTATTTGGTTGTCTTAAGAGCTAGTAATTTGCAGCTCATTGAGTTTGCAAAGATCCTAAGGAGACAAGCCTCACAGCTTGTCTCACTTAGATTTTTTTTGCATTTTTGCTTAGATTTTTACTTAGAAATTTTTTGGGTTTTAGGTAGGTGTCCCAAATACACTCTTAAAGTGTTTTTGGGCATCTTTTACTAATGTTTGCTTGCTGGTTTGCAGCATTTGATGAACAGGTAGGAGGAGATGCTGGACAAAAATTGAAGATCCAGGCCATCCGGAGCACCCAGAACTAAAATTTTTCAAACCGGATACTTTTTTTTCTCTCCATTTTTGTAAGCCACTAAGTCATAATAAAAGACTGGGGCACTTCTATTTCATTGTAAAGACTTATTAAACGAGAGCAAGTGGGCTAACCAGCGCCCACAACCCATCCCCCTAGGGGCAAAAACTGTGTCGACTCATTTTCGTGGCATGCATTTTTTTTAACTTAGAATTGTTTTTCAGTACTTTAATAAAATTAACTAGGACTAAAATTAACCTCGTTGGTCCATTCCATTGGTAGGCCACGAGTTCACTCGGGACCTAGCTTTTTCCAATTTTTACAATTTTCATTTTTTTTTACAATCCAAAACACCCCCTTGCTTTCCCGAAGTAAGGTTTCAGGACAAGGGCTTCCCCGAGTACTGGCCCGAAAAGAGACTCTTGGGGCTTAAAAAAGTAAAATATTGGTTCTAAAAAACTTAAAATTTCCAAGGCTTTTCCTCGTATGCTCTGTGGCCACTGCAGAGTAGTCTGAACATGCTTGCACACATCAGAAAGGGATAAGTGACTAGTAATAGGTTCTAACACACCCCAAATAAACCACCTTTTTGTGAAAATCTGACACAATTGTTTATTCTCCTATAGTGGGCAAATTTCTCAAAGGACGCAGGATACCCTGGATAGTGACCTCCTGGAAACCGTTAGACTATACCCTCGTTTGATATAGTGTTGAACATCTCCTTGGGACTCCAATCCAGCCTACATGTCTGAGTGAAGAACCACATAGTTGAATTCCGGACATATTCCCTGTACCTTTTGGTATATTGGGAATCCCCCAGCCCTAATAAAAAAATCATTACCACATTAATAATAAAATAAACCAAGAACAATTGCACAACATTGTCTTTTTAGTTCAAACACTTTTGTGACTCCATTTATCGGCACTAATCTATATTGTTATATTTCAATGATGATGGATGTTTTAAAATGACAATGATGTTGATGAATAATATTTGCTTTATATATATGCTGCATTGATCTTGGTTTACAAAAATATTCTAACTCCTAGATTAGATGTTTTGTCTTTCATAGATTAGACACCTTAGTTTATTTTCACTTTTTAGGGTCCACCCCCCTTGGCTTCGCTAGGAGTAAGCCTAGACGGAGGAGTCGAGTTTCAGGTGACAGCACTTGACTCTGGATTGCCCCCAAGGCCACACCAGCAGTTTGAAGACTTCTGCCGCGTTTTCCCAGGTGTTAAACCAGGCGGCAACAAGGAGCTAGTTCGGATAGCTCTCAATGGATTTTCTAAGCCATGGGACGTCTTTGTAAAAGGCATGGTGGCTAGGGAGAAGCTCCCTAATTGGCAGAGATTGTGGGATGATTTTGTACAGGAAAAGATCCGTATGGGTCAAGGTTCAGGTTCATCCAGTGGTGCCCCACAGATCGTGGATGAAGAGGCTCTAGCCCTAACAACCAAAGGCAAGTGGAAGGCAAAGAAGAAGAAGGGTGTGAAGAAGAACATTGACATGTCAAAAGTCAAGTGTTTCATCTGCCACAAGCATGGACACTTTGCCTCCCAGTTCCCATATAGGAAGAACAACAACAACACACAGATGGCAGGTTCAGCAGAAGTGGATGAGTTCAACAAGAGTTTTGATGAGGACTTTTGTTTGATAGCTTGGATGGCAAGCTCCCTCAACAACAACATCTGGTGCGTTGACAGCGGTGCATCTTGTCACATGACAAGACATAGATCCTTCTTCAAGAGCTTGCAGGAGGGTGGAGTGAATCTCCACATTGAGTTGCGAGATGATGCACGGTATCAAGCGCAGGGAGTTGGTATTGTTTCGTTTCAGAGGGAGTCTGGCAGGCCCATCAGCTTTACTGATGTATTATATGTTATGGGGATGACAAAGAATCTCATATCTGATTCCACACTGGAGGACAAGGGTTTTCTAGTGACTTTTCGGGATAGGAAAGTATATATTAGGCCAAAGGGGTTAGATCGGATGATTGGGGTCTGGAGCGGGAAAGTGTACAGACTACACTTCGAGTCTGCAAAGGCTCTAGTGGGTAGCAGCAGCAATGAGAGGATGGCACACTTACATCATGGAGCACTGAGGCACCTGAGACAGGCAGTTATTGGAGCTCCTCCAATACAGGAGGAGAAGCATAACCACTGCAAAGGTTGTGCGTTGGGGAAGAACATCAGGAGACCTTTCCCACAGAGTGAGCACAAGTCTAAGGGGACCTTGGACTTGGTGCATTCGGATGTATGTGGACCGATGAGTGTCCATTCTTTCAGTGGTTACAGTTATTGCGCCACATTCATTGATGACTATTCTAGGAAGACTTGGATCTATTTCCTGAAGGCCAAGTCAGAGGTCTTCAAGCGGTTTCGGGGGTTTAAGACTCTCGTGGAGAACCAGACAGGAAGGAGGACTCGGATATTGAGGACAGACAACAGGGGTGAGTACTCCTCCAAGGAGTTCTTGGAGTTTTGTTCATCAGAGGGGATCAAGAAGGAGCACACCGTTCCTCACACCCCGCAACAAAATGGAGTGGCGGAGAGGAAGAACGGGACACTAGTTAGTGCAGCCAAGGCCATGTTATTTGATCAGGGATTACCACTATTCCTATGGGCCGAGGCATTTTAAACTGCAGTATATGTCCAAAACAGGTGTCCTCACTCAACTTTGGGGAGGAAAACACCTGAGGAGGTATTCATAGGTACTAGACCAGATGTGATTCATTTATGCATATTTGGGAGTATCTGTTATTGTCACATTCATGCTGACACTAGGAAGAAGTTGGACCCTTCAGGTGAGAAGGGGCTTCTAGTTGGTTACAGTGAGACTTCTAACGCATACAAAGTATATATCCCGGATCGCAAGAGGATCATTGTGAGCAGGGATGTCCAGTTTGATGAGGACGGGGCCTTGAGAAGATCTATGGACTTACCAGCACAGGACTCGGGAGTCAAGTTGGAGGAGCCACAGGTACAGGTACAGACACAGGGCACAGGTTCTAGTAGTCAGAGGGAGTCAGGTGGACAAGATCTTCCTATCATTGATTTGGAGGATGAGCCGTAGCAAGAGGAGGACATCCATCAGCCGCAGCAGGTAGACACTAGGCCACGGTCTAGGTGGTACAGGTCCACAGTTCAGGATTCCAGGCAGGTGAGTCTTCCACGGAGCTCCATTAGGCAGAGCAAACCACCAGATAGACTGAGCTATATGGCATTGATGAAGAATTTGATTAACTCCGAGCCTTCCAGTTTCGAGGAGGTTGCACAATATGATGTGTGGCAAGAGGCTATTGTTGAGGAGTATGACTCAATCATGAAGAACCAAGTATGGGAGGTTGTGCCAAGGCCATAGGGCAAACGGGTGGTAGGATCCAGGTGGATCTACAAGGTAAAGCATGCAGCAAACGGAAGTGTGGAGAAGTATAAGGCATGCTTCGTGGCAAAGGGGTATTCACAGAAGGAAGATATTGACTATGAGGAGATCAGATATTCTTCTATTCAGACTATTCTCTCATTGGCAGCAGAGATGGGTTGTCGCGTTCATCAGATGGACGTAAAGTCCGCCTTCCTCAACGGAGTTATAGAGGAGGAGGTATTTATTGAGCAACCAAAGGGGTTCAAGGTGGAGAACAAGGAGTTGCATGTATGCAAGTTGCAGAGAGCTCTTTATGGACTCAAGCAAGTACCTTGGGCATGGTACTCGAGGATCAACAGCTATCTGCGGGATATGGGATTCCAGCCGAGTGAGGCAGACCACAACCTATACTTCTTGTCAGGTGAGGTACCTCTCATACTAGTGTTATATGTAGATGATCTCTTTCTTACAGGAGATGAGAGGCCGATCGAGGACTGCAAGTCCAATCTTGCAGTAGAGTTTGAGATGAAAGACCTTGGGTTGATGCATTACTTCCTAGGTCTAGAGGTTTGGCAGAGAGATGGGTGCTTCTTCATTGGTCAGGGGAAGTATGAAGTGGAGATCTTGAGGAGATTCAGGATGGAGGACTGTAGACCCATGTCCACGCCTCTAGTTACCAACTGGAGGAAGATTGATGCATCAGGGTCAGAGGAGTTTGATCCTACATTATATCGTCAGCTTATCGTGTCACTTATGTATCTGGTCAACACTCGACCAAACATTAGCTTTGCAGTTAACTCTTTGAGTCAGTTCATGGTGGACCCTCAGAGAGTGCATTGGACAGTTGCAAGGCATGTGCTTCACTACATCAGAGGCACGGTGGAGTATGGATTGGTTTATGAGCGCAGTGGGAGTATACAGTTAGCAGGCTTCACAGATGTTGACTGGGCAAGATGTGTAGAAGACCGGAAGAGCACTTCAGGTTGTTGCTTCAGCATTGGGTCAGGGGTCGTACTTGTCTCTTGGTTCAACAGGAAGCAGAAGTCAGTTGCATTGAGCTCGACAGTGGCTGAGTACATGGCAGCCAGTATGGCAGCATGTGAGGGGATGCGGCTGAGGAAGTTGCTCTCAGGGTTATTCGAGAGTGAGTTGGAGACTACGATTGTTCATTGTGACAATCAGAGCAGCATTAACCTTTCTGAGAATCCAGTGTTCCATGACAGGAGCAAACACATAAACATCCGGTATCACTTCCTCGGAGATTGTGTTTAGAGAGGAACCATTTAGTTGGAGTATATTCAGACAGATGAGCAGGTGGCGGACATATTCACCAAGGCACAAGTTTGTGAATTTCAAGCACAAGTTGGGATTGCTACCGAATCCCTTCCTTGTTGAGAGGGAGTGTTAGAAACTGGCAACAAGGAAGGTCTTCTATCATTGCATGTGTCCTTGCCATCTTTTAACCAACCTAACTGTATCCTCATAGGAGTGTCACTCAACCCTAAGCTCCTTTACCCGTTCTTGAACGCATTTTTTTTGCTTAAAACCCTAGACGACGGTTCCTTCCTCAATACGATTTTGATTAGCATTTGATTGAGCCCTATTTAGTACATTTGTTTTGCATTTGCAGTTGTTTAAAGTTAGGTTGAAACCATAGATCTTACGTTTTCATTTAGGACAACCCGTCGAATTTGAGCAACCAGACTCGTGTCATTTTTTTTATTTAAAGGAGGCATCACTCAACCCTATTCTATTTACTCGATATCTACCGCAGTAATCTACCCAAAAAGCAATGTTAAACCTAGCTCATAGATTTTCTTTCAAATACATGTATATTCAATGAGCCTTTGAATTTTTATTTGTAGTTTTGTCTTCTTGTTGAGAATAATGTTAATGGACTTGTTGGAAGAATGAGTCTCGTGTTTACTTTGTGTTTACAAATGATGATCAACTTGAGGCAAGATTGATAGTCTTATATTGATAAGGAATAGCATGCTCATATATCTAGTTGATTCATTGAGTTCTTCCTGTGATCATTCTTTTCGATATAAATCTACCTAGTGTTATCAATGGAGCCCATGCAACCGATTGATGATGCTTTTATGTCACATGATTCAGATATGTCTAAAAGGAGTTCCAAACGTAATGCCAGGTTGCTGGAATCGTATTCTGATGTAGAGATGATCCCAGAGACAACCTTGGAAGTCCAGTTCGAGGATACCAAATCTACCACGGGGATAGCTCTTGAGTTTAAGTGGGGCAAGAGTTATCACCTCATAAGAGATCAAAATATACCCGATGCAACAATAGAAGAAAGTTTGATATACCAAAATATCAAAAATTCTGCTCTTATAAAGCTGCTACAGGCCCAGAACTATTTCCATGTTCAGAAGTGATTGGATGAATTTTGCCATATGTAAATGTGAAATCGAGAAACATTGCAGGTGCTAATGGAAATGATTTCGCTTCGTTTCAACTTGCGCATATAAGCAAATCCTACAAACTCTCAGTGCCTAAAGTCCTTTTAACAGGCGATTGGATAAAAAGCTTGAAGATTGAACACTCGAAATGTGCGAGAAAGATGTTAATCCCAGGTAAAAAATTGCGACAAAGGACTAGTGGGGAATATGATACCAAGAACCTTAGAACTCCATTCAAGGTTGTTGCTATGCTTTTATGCAGAATATATGGAAGAGCCAATGCAAGCATTTACAAGCTTAGTTGGATTCCACTATTGTATCATGTCACGACGCACATTACCGTATTCAATTGGGCAGACATTATTTCAGAAAATATGATGCAAGCCATAAAAGAGGCTCAGGAGGGAATCAAGCAAAAGAAAGATGAATTTTATATGTCATCATATCTTATTGATTACGTTCTTATTAGGAATCCTTTCCCAAAGCTCGGATGCAACTGGACTCCAAATGAAACTCCAATATATGTGGTGTATCTCATAAACATGCAAGCTTCTATAAGCAGATCTGTGAAGAATTTCTAATGCCTTTATATAAATTGATTTTTGATGTAGAAACCAATTGTATGTCTGATGAAGCACTCGCGGTGATCAATGAATATGGAGACTACTTCTTCACTCCTGAAGGTGCATATCTACACATGTACGGAGGTACAAAGATCCCCTCACTGATGCCCAAATATGTTACAAATTACACTATCTTGAAGGAGCTAGTGAGGTAGGTATTCGTCAATGGTGTTGGACACTTCCTGAATGAACACAAGAAAGCCTCGTGGCCACCACCCCCACTTGTGGTTGGGGCATATAAATTTAACAAATTCAAAGGAGCAGAAGAATATGTGAAAGAACTGGATGCTTATCACTTTGCGGAAAACATTTTTGTCAAAAATGACAGCCAGCAGAAGGTGGCTAAGCATTGCTTATCATGCAAGATTAATTATGAGTATACAAATCATTTTTTGAATGATGAAGAGGTGTATAGGGGAGAAAAGAATCTTACAGATTTAAACAAAAGATTTGGTAAGAAAACAGAAGCAAGTTCCAGCAAGCTAACTACATCAACAAAAGGAGACTTAGAATAGGTACCAAGGAAGAAAGCTAATGAAGAAGCTCTAGCAATTGAGAATGTAAAGAGGATGCAAGAAGAGGAGTTAGCCAAGAAGAAAGAAGAAGAAAGGCAAAAGGAAGAAAGGGATGAAGAGGCAAGGAAAAAGACAGAACAGGAAAAAGACAGAACAGGAAAAAGCAGACAAAGTGACACAAAAGCAAGAGGAGAAGAGGTACCAAGAAGAAGCATTAAAGAAGAAAAATGAAGAGCAAGAGCAGATCAAGAAAGCTGTGGAAGCTCGGAACTTACAAGAAGAGAGTGGGCAACAAGACATGGAAGTAGATAATCCTACTGATACTAATACTGACATACCTCTTACAAGAGGTCATCTTCCTTTGGGTGAGCTAGGACTCACGTTGTTTACACCATCAAAGCAACATTCAGTTGCCAAGCTTGAAACAATAGTTTTTTACCCGAAAAGAAAGACCATCATGAAAAGAACGGAAAAGAGGTTGAAGGCGGCTCAACAACCAAATATCATCGATGTACAAGAAGTCAGAGTATTGGAAGGAACAAACAAGGACCCTAAATTCACAGCATCAATGAATGTTGTTGCTACATAGGCTAATGCAGATAATATCGACAAATTAATTGAGAATGTGGAAAGAAGTAAAGCTAAAGTGATTAAGCTGAAAGACAATTTGGTGCAGGCCCGAAGTCAAGAAATTGAAATGAGAAGACAGCATGATACTTTAAAGTTGGAAAAGAACGAAAACTAGGTTGAAGGCGGCTCAACAACCAAATAACATCATTGTACAAGAAGTCACAGTATTGGAAGGAACAAACAAGGGCCCTAAATTCACAGCATCAATGAATGTTGCTGCTACACAGGCTAATGCGGATAATATCGACAAATTAATTGGGAATGTGGAAAGAAGTAAAGCTAAAGTGATTAAGCTGAAAGACAATTTGGTGCAGGCCCGAAGTCAAGAAATTGAAATGAGAAGACAGTGTGATACTTTAAAGTTGGAAAAAGAGGAAGTTATGAAGACCGTCCAAAGTTTAGAAGATGAGAAAGACTCATTAAATGTCCAGGTGGTGATCATGGAAGGTGAGAAGGTTGACCTTCAAGCTCAAATAGGCGAGTTACAAGACAAGGAAACTTAGCTAGACTAGCAAGTTGAGGCTCTTACAATAGAAAAGGGAGCTTTGCAAGCTCAAGTAGCAGAGGTAACAAGAGAAAAGGAGTCCTTAGTGGAGCAACTTAACTCTGCTCAAGAACAAAAACAAGATCTAACATCATTCTATGAGTGTGCTTCTGAGTTGCAGGAACAATTGTTTCATTCCCAAGAATTGCTCACTGAGCAAACATACGAGTTGCAAGGGATGGTAACCAGATTGAAGCAAATTTCTGAAGAGGCTTCAACTACAAGGCAGAAGTTAACAGGAACTTATGATAAAATGAAGAAGTTAATTGTCTGGAAGAAGAAAGTTAAGGAAATTCCGCTGCATCTGCCAAAAAGGACCACTACTGAACTCAAATTAGACATAGCACTCTTGGATAGTTATCAAAAGGCAGAGAAGAAGTTGTAGAATGAGGTACGAGATTCTATCACAAAGTATGAATATATTCACCAAAACATTTATAAAGCATTTGAGAAGTGCCATCTACCGCCTCCCGGTGCCATTGAAGAGCTACTACCAAAGGAGCAGCGCTTAGAAGAATTGAGGACTATCATGAACGAAGATATTGCCGGCATTAAAGTCTAGACACACTCAATGCAGAAGATCTCCAACAGCGTATTGGACAAGCCACCATGAACGTCTTTCACTTAGGAAATGGTCACAATGCAGCAACAAAATGGTTGAATGCTATGGTTAAATACTTACCTTTCCATGAAGTGGCCTTGAAATTATTAAATCCTTAGCAACTAAATGCAATATCTTATGAGAGTGGTCTTTGGAAAGATTACATCCAAAGTCAAGAAAACGCACCATCCAATTGATGAATATTGTATTTTTAATTTTTGTTTTGATTATTTCTGTTGCAACCACAAAAGGACAAAATTGTGGAAGACAAAGGTTTTAAAGGGAATATGAAGTGATAAGTCACCTCAAGGCTGGGTTTGTGAATATAAATAGAGGGAGCTAGATAGGAAAAGGGCTTTTTGCTTGGGGAAATATTGGACTAGTCTCATATTGTAAGAAACTATTTTTCTTCTAATGAGAATAGACATTTTGTTGGGTGAAGGCGTACATGGAATGTTGCATGGAAATATGTGAATGAATGTGCAGAACTTATTTCTTCCTTTTGTTCATTAATATGCAGTAAGATCTTTCCTTTTGCTATTGGATTATTCTAATGGTTTGTAAATTATCTCATTGTTTATGAATATGAAATGCAATTTTTTGTGTATTTTTGAGTAATGAATGAAATAAATGACTATATCAAAGCTATCTTTGTGTTCATCCCATTCTGTGACTGTTAATACATTTCTTTCATCAGCTAACTTCTAGAGTTATAATAGGCAGTCATACTCATTACTCTCTTTTCAATTTCACTCCTTGCAAGGATAGATTAGATTACGTAGATTAAAATTATGCATTTTAGTAGAATATTCTTGGTTGATTGGTAGTATAGGGGTGGTAAGACGAGAGGTAAGAACCTGCGCATCACCTTGTGAGGCCTTTGTCTACCTGTCAAACAAGCATAGGTAGGACCATGCACATTTAGAATTAGGATTTTGCATTTGCATACATAATAATAAAACTTTAAACGGTGGATCAGGCCGCAACCAATAAACCGACAACAATAGCATATCTTACGGTAGCCGAACGGTAAATCGGACGGGTTCCCTACTCCAAACATTGAATAGTCTAATTGGGACTTTCCATTGGGGAGAACCCCTACTGTTGACGCAAGGATTTTTCCAGGCGTCAACACAAAGGCTATTCGAGCTTATCATGAAAATAGATGTTTACATAATATGGTCAGGTTAGGATTAGGTGGTTAAACCCACATAATAAATTTAGGTTGCTATACAAAGATGTGATGAGGGATGATTAACATAAGGGGGCAATACTTGTACATTAGGTAGCCTACCTCAGGGCCCTGTCAATATATTTGTTGCAGAATCGTTAATATATTGGACATTTAGTATTCTCTCCAAATTCATTTATGTCAATCTTGTGTTATGTATGCACCCACATGAAATCCTACATGGTATCAAAGCAGATATCTGTCATATAGCCTGTGAAGATTGAAGAACAGAGGATCAGAATCAGAGACCAAGATGGAGATGGAGATTTAAGTTGGAGACGAAAGACACAGGATGAGAGAAAAACTATGAGAAAGCAGTTCCACTTCATGGGAGAAAATCCACAAGCATGAAATAAACACAAGTTAGACATGTTTATTGAATAAAAAAGAGATCATTTAAATCTATTGACATTCCTAAAATAAGGCTTTAGGAAAATTTAGACGATTAAAAATTAAGAAGGAAAAAATGAGCAGAAGAGACTTGAAGCCAAGAACAAACAGAAGAGAACAGATCTGAAAGAAGGAAAAACTGTTGCAGACATTGTTGCAAACCAGACTTCATGATCTGAATGTCAGGATTGCCATACATTGCAAGAGGAGATACTGTAGACAGAAAAGAGAATCCAAGCGGGCACCTGTTAGCAGAGAGTAAATGAATGGAAAAGAGAGAATTGTTAACACAAAAAACCCATCAGTGTTAGAGGTTGAAGACCGACTCATGCAGATCAGAAAAAACTCTGCTGGAAGACATCTGAGATGAAAGCAGAACATCATAAAAACAAAAACATGACGTGGATGAAGGTGAATCAAATTCCATAAACATGAAATTTGCATTAGGGCACAACATGAGCAGTCTCAACAGCATTGAAGTTTGCAGATTAAAGATCCTCTATGGGAGGGCATTAAAAATTTGATTATGCAGATGCTCTAACAAGCAAACCCAACTGTGAATAATTCTGGTAGGGCAGAAGACACAAACATAGATCTGACATCCTAAGTTACCGGAAACACCCAAGCAGCCTTGGTGAAACGCCGTTCCCCGTTTCGGATCCTGAAATGGAGGGGATACGGCCTTGAAATGTCACTGATACGTATCAGATTGGTATGGATACGTTTCAAGGGTTTCGGATACGTTTCAGCCTAGAGGTGATACGTTGCAGGGAAATTGTAATATTAAATTCTTAAAGTAAAAGGATAGAAAATGAAATAAGTGACATTCTCCTTATATTTCATTTCCTATCCTTTTTCTTAAATTTTTAACATTACCATTAATTGTTTTAGGATGTTTTAAAGTGGTTCCAATCTCATCGGACTTCATATGCAAAAAGTAGAATTTTTACCACGGATGCGGGTGCTAGTACCACACAACTGCCAGATGGGGGAACCATGGTGACACCTAGTCACCCGATCTCCACACACACCATCGATGAGGTCTTTGAAACGACGTCAGGCAGAGAAGCTAGTTAATATGCCTGTCCTCGACGTCACCTCAGTCACTCTGGTCGGCATGACAATGGATCTCCTGCGTGTGAACCACAGGCACAGGGCTCTAGGTTACCATCGCCCTGCTACTTGTTCGATGAAGCTCTCCGGCGAGTTCATTCTCCAGGCTCTCCATGCTCTAAGCCTCTCGCTCTCTGTGTTCGAAGACTTCTGTGCCTTCCACCACCTGCAGGCAAATCCCCGTGTTTGTATCGTCATTCCAGCGGCGACTATGGGCAAAACCAAGGGTGCAAAGACTAAAAACAAGGAGGATGTGAATGCCGCAGTGGAAGCTCCCTTGAGGAAGGGCTATGGACCTGCCATCTCTATCCCAATCCGTCTGCTGTTGGACAATTGGGAGGCCAGGATCCTCGCAGAAACAATGACACCCGGGAATCAGGAGCCGACTTGGGACCCGTATTGGCTGATCAAGAACATGATGGGGCAGATGATGGAAAACATGCAGGCTAACTGCATTACAGCGCACCAGGCAACCCAATCTCTGTTGGCCACCCTGCCCAATTGGACTTCCACTCTTGGTACCCTGAGCAACACGCAGAGCTGGGACTCTTATGCTCCTACCCATTCCTTTGGTCGTGACTTTCGCTCAGGGAGCACAACCCCTGGAGCCACCTCGTCAGCCGTTGCCCTGAACTCTACACTTGGCTTGAACAATCTTAACCCTGGTGGCAGCTCTATAGGCTTAACTCGCAGCGATGCTCAGAGAAAAGGCAAGGAGAAGACTCAAGCCCCCTTCCCTGTTCCATGCACTCTGGGCCCTATCCTTGCTAAACGCACCCGCAATGAGCAGTCTGCTTTCACCCCTGTGATGCCCAGAAAAAACGCTCCTCTGCCTGTCAAACAACCAGTTCCTGGAACGTCGGCTTCAACGAAGGAGAATGCTACTCGGATTTCTGACAAGGTTTGGCAGGACAACACACCCTACAACTGCCCAATCCTGGAGGAGACTCCGTAGACTTCCTCATCTACAGGTTTTTTGTTGTTTTGTCTGTTCTGATAACCTAGTTGTTTTTAGTTTGCAGAATGTCGAGAAGGCTATGAACTCTTTCAATTTCCAATTGGTTCTCCCCTCTGTAGACAAGGGTTTTTTGTATGGTAACTTTTTGATTATCATCAACTCTCTAGATAGACATGGATGGCACCCCTAGGCCAGACCATCGTCGAATGTAATCTATTTTGAACCTCTATTAATCTAATACAATCGGCAGCTTTTACAAAAAAAAAAAGTAGAATTTTAAATCCCATTCACAATTCAACAGACTTGGTTCTCCCCTCTGTAGACAGGGGTTTTTTGTATGGTAACTTTTTGATTATCATCAACTCTCTAGATAGACATGGATGGCACCCCTAGGCCAGACCATCGTCGAATGTAATCTAATTTGTACCTCTATTAATCTAATACAATCGGCAGCTTTTACAAACAAACAAAAAAGTAGAATTTTAAATCCCATTCACAATTCAACAGACTTAACAGTTTTCAGGATTTCAGAATTGCAACGTTGCCACTGGATTCTATCATATATGAGGGTATGGGATTGGCATTCAATCAAGCACATCAACCCCTCTATGTACCTTGATGTTGGTGGTGCTGATTGTTGAACTCCTCTGTCTTGGATGGACTTGGACCCACTTCCATATCCAGAGGATGTGAACATTGGTGCTGGGAAGGTGCCTTCAAGCCCAGGGGAATCAAGCCAGGCTCGAGATCCCTATTTTCGATCTACTTTTGTTGAGGACATAGATGATGACTCTAACTCTGAGCATGAGTATTCAGATGATATTAGTTAAAAGTTTTCATAGTATCATGTTACATGTATGATTAATGATATTCGATAGTAGTGTCAGGTGATGATGATGATGTACAATGATAATATTATGATGATTATGATGCCAATGATAATATATATGATGATGACGATATATATATATATATATATATGCCGTTTCCCCGTCGTATCGTATCTGACTTTTTGAAAATTTGCCGTATCGGTTCCCCCCCCCCTCTCCCCGTATCCGTTTCTGTATTCGCTTCAGTGCAACTTAGCTGACATCCAATTGAATACAATAGATGCCAAGGAGGACACGGGAATCTGTGAGGTAGAAACAAGTTGCAGTCGAGATTCCAACCAAGGACATGTCTCGACAGCATTGAAATTTGCAGATTAAAGATCCTCTATCGGAGGGCATTAAAAATTTGATTATGCAGATGCTCTAACAAGCAAACCCAACTGTGAATAATTCTGGTAGGGCAGAAGACACAAACATAGATCTGACATCCGGTTGAATACAATAGATGCCAAGGAGGACACAGGAAGCTGTGAGATAGAAACAAGTTGCAATCGAGATTCCAACCAAGGACATGTCACATTCACGCCCACAAAGATCTTCAAACTAGGGCATCATGCTAACAAATTTGCCAAGTGAAACAACACAAAATCTAGTAGTATTCAGACGTTGTCTAGAAGAAGCCTAGGGTAAACATGGAAGGGGATACTGAGCCAGATGAGGACACCTAGAAACAGTCACAATGTGCACCAATGTGGCAGTGGAAGTAGGCTGCTGTGGAAAATGCCCAGGCAGGGGATTACACAGACAGATGTAGGTGATTATGGAGGGTAGAGCAGCCCTGAATGAGTTTGGCATAAGCTTCCAAAAGATGTTGGGGTAATTTGATGTCCAGCAGAAACAAACAGAAATGTTACCAGAAAAGATTAGCTTCTTATTTTTAAAATTTTTAAGAGATGTAAAGATATTTTGTTCACGAGTGCAGAGCTGTTGATATTTAAATTTTTAATGGCATAATGAAGTATCTAAATTTTAAAAAATTGAAAATATGTGATCAAGCCATAAGATTATAACTAGAAATGCCCAAGGCAGCACATGGCCTTTCCATAACAAATTACGGGATTTAAAATCTGACAATTTGGTCATGGGAATTGTAGTGATTTGTCTGGTGAAAATTTAAATTTAATGAAATGTTGGGTAAGTATACTTTGTCCTGTGAAAACTTAATTTAATGAAATGTTGGGTTTGGTATCAACTCGATAAGGAAGGTTGTCTGGGCCAGAACTAGCCATCCCAGCTTGTTGACAGGGGAAAATGTCCCTTGTCAACGTTCAATGGATTTACCAGGTTAAAATCCGTGAACTAGGATTCCAGCCCCTTTACGATAAATTCTCCAGATCATGGTGCTGGTTAATGGATATGTTTTTTGGGGGGTTTTATTCAAAAAAATATTTTTTTATTTTTATTTATATTGGCATGCAAATGCAAAATAAAAAAATGAAATTGCTCTCAAGGAATTAATTAAGAGCAAAGCAATGAAATGTAACAGAGTTGTAAGAACCAAAACACAATTCCATTTCTAGAAAGATTTGAATTAATTGAATTTACCAAACACAATACAATTCGAATATATCACAGGCACATTCCATTACTGGGAGCCATCGTAATTGCAAATATATTACTATTTACAATTGAAACCATTCATTAGCTAATACACTCACAGTTCAGCCATGAGGAACAGTAGCAAACGAGATAAACATCAAACATCCCCGAAATTCATCCAAGCTATTATTATGCTTGCCAAAATTAGAAACTGATGTGTAGATTCCAATCTCCTCTTTAAGGTTCCTTCAAGAAAAATTCTTACAATGTGCTATTATTGATATTTATATAAAACAAAATGGGGAGTTGCATAACTCTTCAACTTCAACTATGGCCTTTCACATACTCCTCAATTCTAGCATATGCCAACAGCAAGTCAAAGGGCTTTGAGGAAACAGTGTTATAATTACTAAACTTTGCAACATCAAATCTATGTCTAAGGCCTTCATAAAAATGTTCAGCCCAACGGAAAAAAAGACTTTAGTAGCTTTAGTAGTCAGTGGATCTTCGATGAATGGCTTTTGCAGTATTCCTGGCAGCTCCATCCACTTTCTCTCTCTCTTCCACTGCTCTCTCTACAGTGTCAACAAGCAAGGGAATAAAATCACCATCATTCTTAACTTGTGGTATCTAGTGTAAATCAGCGACCTCTTCAGCATCAACAATGCCATCCCCTTTATCGCACAGTACTTTGTGAACATCATCACTGGCATCCTCCATGGTGGTTCTAACATGATGGATACTGGCAGCAAATTGGTCAATCTCATAGGATCACAATGGACACACATTTCTTGGGATGGGTTTGAACTCATCCAGCCACATTATTATCATTGTCAAAATCCTACAATCACCTTGCCATGTTGGCAATCCTTCATGCCAGCAGTCCTGCTATAACAGAAACTTCAGCAGAGAACTCCTTAGAAACATGAACTCCTTAGAAACTTACAATGGAGGTTTTACCTCGATATTCTTAAATGACCAAATACAATAATGACATCCCGAACGGAGGAAAAACAACTCTGACGGAGGTATACTAAAAGTACAATAACAATATAATAATAATATACAAAAGAATATCTTCCGAAGTTACATTTACAACAACAATTACCACCTCATAGTCATCAAATACTTCTAGGTGTTGAATCTTTAATTCTAAGTCACCTAACACAAGGACATGGGTCACAAAGGACACGAAAATACGAGTGTCCGACACGGACACAGTGACCCCCGGAATCAGGACACAAAGGACACGTTTTATATACATATATATATATTTTTTAAATATATTAAAATTTAAAAATAGATATATAGATCCAAATATTTTTAGAAACTAGAACATTTACAAATATTCAATAGAAATTAGAATCAATACACATTAATGATTACACATTTTTCATTCACAAATCACAATGAGAGACGTAGATGCATTGAAATTTGATAGGCATTGGGCAATATCTCAAGATGTCGGAACCATATTTCTCATTAAGTCGTCAAAATCAAAATGTATTACATAGATGTCGGAATTCCATTGGGCACTGGCAAATGCCAAATACACTAATAGTAAATACAAAAACGGGTAGATCAACATGGAAGAATCTCATCTGTCAATAGTCCTCCTCCATGCCTAAATCAACAAACTCATCACTATCCTCTTCCTCCTCCTCCTCCACCTCCACCTCCTCCCCCTCCTCTCTTCCCATCTGATGATCTACATCTGCTGGTGTGGAGGATGACCCCTCCAAAGGATCACCATCATCAAAAGTAACCGGCTCTAGCACTTGATCATTAAGATCCATGTTGGCTAATGTCAACTCAGTATTTCTATCCAAACCCATATCATCAGGAAAGACATCCCACATCTTTATCTTTCCCTTCACCCACTCCTCCCTCTTCCTGTAAATAAGACAAAGGTTGGAGTGCACATACACCTTCATCTCTGCCCTGGACTGCTCAAACCTGCTCTTCTTCAAACAATACAAGTTCCCATATGTGCTCAATTTCCTCTCACAACAAGAAGATCATGTAACTTGAGAGATGACCCTCAAGGCTAACTTTTGTAGAATAGGGCATGTTGCCCCATGAGTTGCCCACCAAACATAGGGTTTCTTAGCCCCCCTTGTCTCTAAGCACATCATAGCCACCAAATCTCCCAATGGAAGTGGAAAACTCTACAAAGCCCTCCTCAACCTCATCAAGTCTCTATCCTGAAATAGCCATCTAAATGCTATCTTCCTCCCATGTGAAATCTCTCCATCCATGTAAGGAGGGACTCTGTGTGAGGGCCCCGGACCACCATTCAGCCATTCCTAGCTGTAGAACTTGGGGTTCACGGAGTGGGCCAAGCAACTCAAAGGTGTGCAATTCTTATCCCACCTGGAAATAAGAATATCCTGAATAATGGACCATAAGTTCTTTGTTGATGTCCCATACTCGAGACACTCATTCTCCATAACAATGGACCTCGTGGACTCAATCATGGAATCCCACCCCTCATAAACTTCTCCTAGGATGGGTTGGTCCGTCTCTGCAAACCACAACAAAGAAATGATTGTCTCATGATCTTAATGCTAAGATCTAACCTCTCCCACCAACCATCATATAACACCATGCCCTTCACCTTTTTTGAAGCAATCTGATCTGTTTTTCTCCAAAAAGACCAAAACTCTGAAATCACCATGGACCCAAGAACGGTTTTGACCTCCCTCGACCTCTTGAGCATGATGAATGAGGAAGCAAACCGAGTAACTGCAATCTTCAGCAATGAAAGTTGTGTGTACTCTTTGTAAATGGTGAGGGCATTTGTGTGGTTTTGAACAAAGTTACGGATATGGTGTGCATCCTCAATAAGGTTGCCAATCCATATCACATCTGAAGCAATGGATTTCAGTGCTAAATTCAAGGAATGGACAATGCAAGGTGTCCAAAAAACCTGTAAGAGCAATAAAAGCAAGTATAAATGACTCTACAACACTAACAACTCAAATGAGTCAAAGACACCTAGATGAATCATGAATCTTGTTGTTACGATGGTACCAGTACCAACGCACCTGCAGAGGTGCCCCAAGGAGAGGGTGTTTAGCAAGCTTTTTCTGAGTAGGGATTATGGCCAGACCCTCTAATTTCTCTCTTGGAAGTATTATGGCTTAGTGGCATTACTGACAGCCTCATGAAAGGGCTTGAAGCCCTGAGGTTGGTGTCCGGGGCTTCCAGGGGTGGATCACTGGGTCACATGACCCCAACTCTGTTCCACCACTCCAACGGCAGATGTTTCAGCACTGAGACACATTTTTATCCTCCAGAGCATCTCAAGTACCCTCCTGGCCCTCCAACTCACCAGCGCCCTCTCTCTGGGCCCTCCTACAAAAGATGACGTCATCCATGAGAGCTGACTATGAATAAAGGGGGGGCGTTGAGGGATTTTTCACTTCTATTGGGGTTAGTTGGGGCATGACAACCCCCCCTCCACAGTCTGGCCTTTAGAACGGGTTATTTTGCTCATTTTTAGGGATTTTAGTCATATGTGGGTAAAGACTAGGGAAAACACCCCAAATTAACCACAGTTCTGATTATTTTATATTATTTTTGTTTTAATTTTAAGTTGACATTTATAATTTCAAATTGACATTTTAAAAAGGCATGTCGGCCTGGATTTGAATTATTTTTGTAAAAGTGAATGTGAAAAGTATAAATAACTTTTCCTCACTTCAATTTTAAAAATCAACTTTATGGGATTACACTTTTATTTTTTATTTTGGCCCTCACTAGGGCTCTTTGAGTGATGTGCACCTCTTGAGGATGATCATGCTTGCTAATTTGGGGACAAATCTTTGAATTCTTTGCTAAGGTGATGCTAAGATTTGTTTGCTTAACACATGCACAAGAAGGTATCTAAGTCTTTCTCTTGATGTATTTTTGTTAAATGTTCGATGTATACTTGTCTAAAGTTTAATGGTAGCCATTGTGTTTCATTTTTCCCTAGCATAAGTAATTTTCTAGCCTTTAATTACCCTAGCATTGTTAACTTGAGTTTTAGGTCTCCAAAGTTTGTCTTAGCTAGGGCATCATCAACCAACTCTTGAAGTTGTTGAGAAAGCCCTAATTTTCCCAAACTTGGCAAGCACCATCTCAAGAGGAGGGCCATCCTCTTTGATGCCCTAGGGTTAGGTGATTGCCTTTAATAAAACCCTAAGTTGTTTCATCTACTCATCTAACCTAAATTTTTGAGTTTGTATGTATTGTAGTTTAGTTTTTAAAAATTTTATTGTAATTTTATGCAAAGTTTTTGTAATTTTTAAGTTATTGAAAAGGTCTGATTTTTCTTTAAACCCTAATTTCTGTGTTAAAAATCCCTAACTGCAGAATTTGCAGACCTTTCCTACCCTACGACGACCTCCCTTCTCCCTCATCTCCTATCTTCGCCCTAGTCCCTAAGCTACTCGGCCTCCCCTTTTACCCCATTCCACACCTTCAGACCCACTCTTTTCCTTGCTCCCTGGACACGCTGTTCCCACAGTCCAAACCTACTCCAGACCTGTTGCTGCCCTATCCGAGCCCTCCTTCCACTTCGCTGCTCCCTTATCCCTCCCTTCCACTTCCATTCCCTCTACCCTCTTCTCCACCTTTCTTTTGGCTGCCCTTCCACCATCCATCCTCCATTTCCCTTTCCTTTCTTTTGGCTGCCCTCCCACCATCCATCCTCCACTTCCCTTTCCCTTCATCCCACTCCTTCGCTGGCCCTTTTTCTTCCACTTTCATCCCCACCGATCCTATTTCCTTACCCTAACACATGTCTGCAATAAATATTGCAGACCCTGTGTGTTATCCTTTGCCTTCACCTGCCACACACACAAACAGAAAACCGAGTTAGCACTTTAAATTTAATTGATAGTGGTTTAATTCCCAGAGTTAGTTCATTTCCATTTATGCACGTTTGTGCTTCTTAAAAGGTTATTTACTGTGCAAAGTACAACTCAGAATCTTACATACAGATCTGAAGATTACACATTAGATGAATTAAATTGACTAGTCATTTGATCTTTTTACTAGTTGTTAATGAATGGTACACTACCTTGCTTTACAATCCTGGTTTCTCTTTACACTTAAAGCATATTTACATGACAAATGTTGATGAGTGACCCTTACACTAAGGTTTCTTCTATTTACATGCAATGAATGATATATGATTGGATGACCTTAAGTGATAATGGTGTTTTGGTTTGGCTACCTATTGGTTATAATCTCTTGGAATATCCTTATTAATTCACATGCTCATGATCTATTTGGTGTAAGTGGATTAATCTTGACACTTGAATAATTCTTCATTGACTGGTTATTTCTCTGGTATTTTATCTTGCATTTACTCATGCTAAGGCTTGAATCTTCTTTTTCATATTGACTCCATTTAGGCACTGGTCTAACTAACGATTGCATAGAAAATATAGTCTTTTTGGTTATATCAATGTTCTACAGGTTACAAAAGGATACTTCTCCTTGGGGGTTCTGACGCCCCGAAGAATTTAGGATTTTGATTGAGGTGACATTGGATTACTTTCCTTATTTTTGGTTATCGGGAACTAGCCCTGCTAGTTTGCCCGGTAACACTTGTGATAAATTCAAACAATGAGCAAATTAGAAATAAAAGGTGTCCAAAATGAACATAACTATGGATATTTAGCTTCCACAATCATGCCAACAGCCTTGCAAACAGGTGCATTGTTCGTGATGATTCGTACACAAGAATCAACACCTACTTCTTCAATGGTTTTGATGAATAACTCAGCCATATACTGTGCATCCTTGTATTTCCCAAGAGCATCCACTGCTTTCAAGAACACCTGTCCATTTTGGGAATATACCATGAAATTGATGACTGGATGTCGTGTTGGATCCGTCCATCCATCAGAAACAATACTCACACCGGATGAGGGCCATGTTGATCTAAGTCACCTGACACGGGGACACGGAACACAAAGGACACAAAAATATGAGAGTCCGACACGGACACGGTGACCCCGGGAATCAAGACACGAAGGACACGTTTTATATACATATATATTTTTTTAAATATATTAAAAATTAAAAATATAGACATATAGATCCAAAAATCTTTAGAAACTAGAACATTTACAAATATTCAATAGAAATTAGAATAAAAACACATTAATGATTACACATTGTCATTCACAAATCACGATTCACAACACATTTGTCATTCACAAATCACAATGAACACATAGATGCATGTCGGAACCATATTTCTCATTAAGTCATCAAAATCAAAATGTATACATATATGTCGGAATGCCACTGGGCACTGGCAAATGCCAAATAGACTAATAGTAAATACAAAAGGGGGTGGATCAAGATGGGAGAATCCCATATGTCAATAGTCCTCCTCCATGCCTGAATCAACATACTCATCACTGGCACTGCTCTGATCCTCATCCTCCTCCCCCTCCTCCTCTCTACCCATCTGACGATCTGCACTTGTTGCTATGGAGGATGACCCCTCTATACGATCACTATCATCAAAAGTGACCGGCTCTAGCACTGGATCATTAAGATCCATGTTGGCTAATGCAACTCAGTACTGTTGTCCAAAACCATATCATCAGGAAAGACATCCCACATCTTTATCTTTCCCTTCACCCACTCCTCCCTCTTCCTGTAAATAAGACGAAGGTTGGAGTGCACATACATCATCGACTTTGCCCTGGACTGCTTAAGCCTTCTCTTCTTTACACTGTACAAGTTCCCATATGTGCTTCAATTCCTCTCACAACAAGAGGATGATGTAACTTGAGAGATGACCCTCAAGGCTATCTTCTGTAGAATAGGGGATGTTGCCCCATGAGTTGCTCACCAAGCATAGGGTTTCTTAACCCCCCTGTCTCTAAGCACATCATAGCCTCCAAATCTCCCAGTGCCAGTGGAAAAATCTACAAAGCCCTCCTCTGCCTCCTCAAGCAGGTCTCTATCATGAAATAGTCGTCTAAGTGCTATCTTCCTCCCATGTGCAATCTCTGCATCCATGTGAGGAGGGACTTTGTGTGAGGGCCCTGATCCACCAGTGAGCCACTCCTGAGTGTAGAACTTGGGGTTCAAGGAGTGGGCCAAGCAATGCAATGGTGTGCAATTCTTATCCCACCTGGAGATAAGAATATCCCGAATCATGTTCCATAAGTTCTTTGTCGATGTCCCATACTTGGGACACTCATTCTCCATGACAATGGACCTCATGGACTCAATCATGGAATCCCACCCCTCATAAACATCTACTAGGATGGGTTGGTCCGTGTCTGCAAACCGCAACAAAGAAATGATTGGCTCCATGATCTTAATGCTAAGATCTATCGTGTCCCACCAACCATCATCTAATACTGTGTCCTTCACCTTTTGTGAAGCAGTCTAATCCGTCTTTCTCCAAAAAGCCCAAAACTCTGAAATCACCATGGACCCAAGAGTGGTTTTGACCTCCCTCAACCTCTTGAGCATGATGAATGAGGAAGCAAACCGAGTATCTACAATCTTCAGCAATGAAAGTTGTGTGTACTCTTTGTAGATGGTGAGGGCATTTGTGTGGTTTTATACAAAGTTACGGATATGGCGTGCATTCTCAATAAGGTTGCCAATCCATGTCACATCTGAAGCAATGGATTTTAGTGCTAAATTCAAGTAATGGACAATGCAAGGTGTCCAAAAAACCTGTAAGAGCAATAAAAGCATGTATCAATGACTCTACACCACTAACATTGCAATGACCAAATTCAAACAATGAGCAAATTAGAAATGAAAGGTGTCCAAAATGAACATACCTGTGGATATTTAGCTTCCACAATCATGCCAACAGCCTTGCAAACAAGTGCATTGTCCGTGATGGTTTGTACACACGAATCAACACCTACTTCTTCAATGGTTTTGATGAATAAATCATCCATATACTGTGCATCCTTGTATTTCCCAAGAGCATCCACCGCTTTCAAAAACAACTATCCATTTTGGGAAGATACCATGAAATTGATGAGTGGATGGCATGCTGGATCCGTCCATCCATCAAAAACAATACTCACACCGCATGAGGGCCATGTTGTTCTAATTGGCTCAAGGATTTTATCTACCTCCTTCTTTGCTTTAACCAACAATGTGGTTCTAAGCTTCTCTGAACCAGGAGGCACATAACCACTTGGAGCTCGTTCCAAGATAGTTCGAACCGTCTCAAAATACAATGGTGATTGTACAACATTGAATGAGATGAAGTTGAGGTAGAAGAAAAATGCAATGGTAAGGTCTACCTCTTCTCGCGCCTCTTGTTGGAAAATCCTATCTATTGGACCACTTGTAGATTGCCTCTTTCTTGTTTGATAAGTATCCCCACTCCCATGAATGCCAGGTGGAAATGGAGACTTGGTGCTAGAGGACTTCCTCAAAAATGGAAGAGGATCATCCTCTTTTTTCTTGCTTACTGCTACCACCTTCCCTAAGCCAACATGATCCTCTCTTTCCATATCCCTCCTTTGGTTAACACTCACCGCTTTGCATGAAGAAATCCCACAAGAAGGAAGGGCCAACAAATGGCCCTTAACCCAGAAATATGTGCTCTTGAACTCATTCTTGCAAAAATTGCATCTCCGAGACACATTGCCTCCCCCACTAAGCTTTGCCCCGGGCCCATCTTTCCTTGTCACAAACTTCCACAAAGGGTATTTTTTTTCTTGGACTTGTTGTCTTGCTAAAACAAGGTTAAATGGAGCCATAGTATGAGCTCCACTAGCAGCAGATGGAGCACTTGATGGAAGAGGAGACACGCTTGTGATTGGTGGAATAGGAGGGGAGGCACTAGATGGTGCATTTCTCCCTTTCCTTTGCCCCTTAGCTCCTGCCCTAGCTGATTGAGACATTCCTTTCCTTGTGTGATGGTTGAGCTTGCAATCCTCTCCACAAATCCACCGCAATGCACTTGGAATCGCTTGGATGCAATGGATAGCCTTCAAATCTCCTTCACCTGCACATACAACTCACTCTCAACCAACTCCTTCCTTGCAAATGACAAAAAAAACCCAAAATTTTGTTTTAAAGCAAACCCGACCGCACTTTTCCGCGCTTTACGTGTCTTGTTTTCGGGACTCGTGTCCGACAATCGGGGACACGATTTGACATCGAATCATGTCCGATTCGATCCCCACGGGACACGGAAGGGCTTTAGGACGAATATGGTTTCTTAGATGTTGATCTAATTGGCTCAAGAATTTTATCCACCTCCTTCTTTGCTTTAACCAACAATGTGGTTCTAAGCTTCTCTGAACCAGGAGGTACATAACCGGTTGGAGCTCGTTCAATGAGACTTCAACACATCTCAATAAACAATGGTGACCGTGCAACATTGAAAGAGATGAAGTTGAGGTAGAAAAAGAATGCAAAGGTAAGGTCCACCTCTTCTCGTGCCTCTTGTTGGAAAATCCTATCCATTGGACCACTTGGATATGGCCTCTTTCTTGTTTGATGAGTATCCCCACCCCCATATCTACTAGGTGGAAATGGAGGCCTAGTGCTAGAGGATTTCCTCAAGAATGGAAGAGGATCCTCATCTTTTTTCTTGCTTGCTACTGCCATCTTCCCTAAGCCAACATGATCCTCTCTTTCCATATCCTTCCTTTGGGTAACACTCGTTGCTTTACATGAAGAAATCCCACAAGAAGGAAGGGCCCACAAATGGCCCTTAACCCGATAACATGTGCTCTTGAACTCATTCTTGCAAAAATTGCAACTCCAAGACACATTGCCTCCCCCATCAAGCTTTGCCCCAGGCCCATCTTTCCTTGTCACATACTTCCACAAAGGGTGAATGAGTCCATTTGGACCCATTCCATTACTCATTTGCTTGATTGGGAAGAGCTTTGAGCTTGAGTGAGTTTGCTAGTTGTTTGAGAGCTTTCAACTTTGAGTGGTAGATTGAAGGGGAGAGCTTGCAAGGGAGATTGAAGCTTCCATGGAGACATTCAACCACCATTGAAGAGCTAAAAGGTAGGCTCTAAAAACTCATCTTTGTTTGTTTTTGAAATTTTTTTCACTATGTTAAAAAATGGAAAACTTGCAATGTTCTCTTCTCCTACTCTTTCCAATTTCTTCTTTTCCATCATTCTATTGCAGGGAACAAGTGACTCATCTTGAATCAAGAAACATGATGGTTATGTGGTTTTGGTTTTTCGTTCCACTTCTTCTCATTATGATGGTGTTGGGAAGTAGACATGGTGGTGGTAGTGATGATGGGGAAGAGGTAGAGAGTGATGCATACAAAGGAGAAGAGGAGGAAAGGGAAGAGGGTGATGATGATGAGAATGAGGGTGTTGTGGGGCAAAAACAAAAAGACACAACACCTTTTTGGAAGTATGTGACAAGGCAAGGGGGAGGGAGAGGGGGTGGAGCCACAAAGTTTACATGCCCCCATTGTGATAAAACATACACAGGTTCATATACCCGGGTGAGAAAGCATTTGTGTGGGGTTATGCCATGCGATGAAGGTAAGTCTCATGGAGTCAAAACTTATGACAAAGTGGGAGCTAAAGAGAGAAGCAAATACAAGATGGAAGAAGAGGCTGCTCAAAACAACTCCAAGAGATCGAAGGTTGATTCTCAATCCCCACAGAGAATGTTTGGTAGTGGTCCTAGTGGAGCTGGATCATCATCGGCTCAATCGGGAGCGTCATCTCCCCATGGAATCTCACCTATGCGAAGAACATTATCCGATTTCCTTGACCAAGGTTGTAGAGATGATGTGGATTCAAAAGTTTATAGGTTTCTCTATGCATGTGGTGTGCCATTCAATGTTCTTTGCTCACCCTATTGGCATGAAATGGTACAAGCCATCAATGGTGGCCCTCAAGGATACAGAAGCCCTGGATATGATAAAGCTAGAACCGTGGGACTTGACAGGGAAAGAGCCAAAATCAATGGTGCTCTTGGAAAGTTCACAAATGATTGGTCCAACTATGGGGTATCCATTGTATCTGATGGGTGGACAAATGTTAAAGGCAAGCCATTGATAAATATTCTTGACGTTTCTACTAGCGGTGCAGTCTTCCTTTCAGCCCATGACTACTCAGATCGCTACAAGACTGCTATTAATATTGCACAACCTTTACTTAAAACCATTCAGGAGATTGGGCCATACAATGTCATTCAAGTCATCATTGATAATGCTGCTAATTGTAAGGCAGCAGGAGCAATCATTGAGGATAAGTATCCCAACATATTTTGGTCAGGGTGTTTGGTTCACACATTGAACCTTTTGATGCATGATATTGTTAAGATGAAGGAACCTAATTACCGATGGATTGGTGCCTTGTACAAGAGAGGTAAGAAAATGATCAAATTTATTACCAATCATAGAGCTATTGAAGATTGCAAAGACTAGATTTGCTAGCTACTACCTCACCTTCAGGAGGCTTTTGAAGGTAAGAGAGGCATTGGCTAGTATGGTCTCAAGTGATCCATGGCAGGAATTGAAAGACAGAGCTGCAAGCGCATCAGATAGAAGTGACTTTCAGGAGGTGGAGGACACCGTTCTTGAAGGTCATTTCTGGTCACAGGTTAGGTATGTTCTACAGTTCACCAAGCCAATTTATAACATGATTCGTTTTGCAGATACAGATCAGCCGGTGATTGGGGAGGTATATGAGCAGATGGATAGCATGCTTGGTCAAATGAAAGACATTGTTGAGCAAAGAGATGCAATCTTGTATGACCATATTCATAAACATGTGGTCAAAAGGTGGGATAATCTAAATGTTCCACTCCATGCCCTTGCATATGTCCTCACCACAAAATACTATTCTCCAATTTGGTTGGCCCAACCTGCACCTGGGGGTGGAGTTAGGAAAAAAACCCACACAGATCCAGAGGTTGCTGCTGGGTATATGCAAGCATTAAACAAGTTGGTCCCTGATGAGGAAGAGTGTGCTCAAGTACGAAGTGAATTGAGCGAATACATAAGTGAGCATGGACGCTTTGGTTCCATGTTTGCAACAAAAGATCGAGACAGATTGGATCCTATCCTTTGGTGGAACATGCATGGCTCTGGAGCCACATATTTGCATAAATTGGCGGTGAGGGTGCTATCACAGGTTGTTAATAGCTCTTCTGCAAAGAGGTGTTGGAGCACCTACAACTTCATCCACAGTGTAAAGAGAAACAGTCTGAATGTAGATCGCGCAGAAAACTTGGTTTAAGTGCACTACAACTTGAGGTTGTTGTCCCATTATTGTGAGGCGGCCAAGAATGATAGAACATATTTGACTTGCGACAACAATCCAGAGGAGGCTAATGTGGAGGATGGAGCCATAGCATTAGAGCGCTTGGAGGATGATCTATTGGCTGATCATGATGATCCAATTTCAGGTACCCGTACAGAGATGCCACCCCCAACCGGATGCAGGAGTTTTTCCTTTAGCTTCACAACGTCCAAGTTCAGCACGTGGGGGCCATTCATCTTCTTCTCATGTTCCACAATCACTTCCACCAGCACCTATTCCACCTAGAACACGAGAAAAGAAATTGGAAGTTACTCGTGGCAAGCGGAAAGCTTAGTAGATTCATAGTACTTTGTAGTTTGTATTTCATTTTCATGTTTATTTTGGCGGTTGGCCTATTTTGTAAACATTATGGCCTAGTTTGATGGCAAATATTATATGTTGAAATTTGAAGGTTGATGTTGTTGATGATTGATGATTGATGATTTGATGATGATCATTTAATGACAATGTTATAAGTTATAGCTCCTAGAATCTACAAGACTAGATGATTAATGTTATATCAATGTGTACTAAATGGTTATATGAATATCTAGATTCTATGTTTTGATGTTTTCTATAGCTAATTTGGCATAATACATGTTTTTTTTAATTTATATGCATCAAAATATATTAAAATATATATTATATAAAAAACGCTCCCGAAATGGAAGCTTTTGAAAATTTCGCTTTTCGCTGCCGCTCCCGCTCCCAACAGCGTAGATTCATACACAGGGTCATTCAAAATTGATAGTTATTTCATCCCTGGGGAATTCATTAACTTATCATATTTATTTTGGATATTCAGTTCATGGAACAATTTGGTCCATTACAATGAATTTATCCAAAGATTTGTGGGCTGAAGCAGTTTATAATATATATTGTAATGCATCTTAACAGAAGTCCAACTAATGTTGTAAGAAACACCACACCTGAAGGATCCTGGAGTATAGGAAATCACAGGTCAGAAAATCCTAGAGTTTTCCGGTGCAATGCTTGCATATATGCTCTCAAAAGAAAAGACCTAATCTTAAGATAAAACTACAAAGTAAATTTTTGATAGGGATTTGTAGTGATTCATTTTAGCCTATGATTTGTTTTCGTATGAGATATTAATCTCATATTTTTATTGTATGGTAAGCTCATTATCACTACTATAGCCTTTGTTTTACGTAGCCTTTTAGGTTCCTATTCTCATGGAGTAGATGGGATTGTATCCTATTCTCATTCAGAGTTGGCATCTTATCCCTACTTCTTAGTTCTATTATTAGATTTAGTTGCTAGTTTCTAGGATCTGGTGAGTTATTCTCTCCATGTTTGTTGAGTTGGTTTTCTTCCTATAAAGGCTATATAAGCCCATGAATGTTTAATGAGAAATCAGTCAGAGATTTGGTTTTTCACACCTATGATGTAGAACTCTGCTCATGAATGGATTGATCCATATCATTGGTATCAGAGGATTTCGATACTTGGGTATTCGCTCATGATTTTGTTCTCGCCTTCCGATCCAATTATGGATTTGGGTTTTTGGCCCTACTTGGCTGTGAATCATATCCATTACTTTCTTAGATTTAATTTGGCCGCCTCCTTCCGGATCTGTGTGCACTCACCAGCCATGTTCGGAATTTTCTCTCACATGGGCAACTTGTCATAGCGCTTAGCTTGTGGCTCAGCCTTGTTGTTGCACACCGGTGGCCTCCTTTTTGTGGTGTTTGAGATACGCAGCAGAGTAATACCCACAACGGCACCCACAGGATCCTCTGTCGAAGTTTCAGAAGAGAAGAGAGATGAGCTACCTTGATTAGCCTGGGATTGCAACTATTTCATGATATGCCTCTGCCCTCAACGTTCGAACCAATGACCAGAATCAGAACGTTGCCTTGCATTTAGAAAAAAAAACTGCATTCTGCATTTAAGTTTCTTGGATAGCATTGTTGAAATCTGTATTTTTCTAGCTTGCTTGGCTTCAGATCTGTAACACTTTATTTCAGGTGATTTCTTCCTGTTTTAAAATCTGCATGGGCTCTCATCAATTCGTGCATATCTTTGCAGTTTTTCAAAGATTGTGCCTATCGTGCAGGTTGGTGATCATGTACACGGTGTCTAATTCTTCCTGTACATCCCATAAATTTTCAGGGTGAAGTGCTGCAGAAGAATATCTGTAGACCGCATTTCCAAATCCACCAGACCATACTCGAACCCCCTCATAAAAGTCTCCACAAAGAACTGCGTAGCGGTCTGTTCATTCCTTGATATTGGGCATTTATTTATTATGGTGATCCATTGTTAAGGCATTTTTTTGTGATCATCCAAAATTTATTTGTAAGGAGAGGATTCAACTCATATCTGTTTTGAGTTTTTATGAGCTTATAAAAGGTTTGATGTGTGGAGAAATAAAGTATATATTAGCTCTTTGGCAAATGGTGCTTATAGACTGATTAAAACTTTTGGAGGGAAAATTGTTCTTGTAACTTTTAAGATCACGTTCTTAGGGATTTCACGCAATCCTGAAGTGCTTGACAGCTAGATTCTAGACATGGACACTTGGTTCGAGTACAATCTAATCCTTGATTATGACAAGGTTCCATTCACCTTGAAGAGTTAAGGGGACTCAATAAAGTCACCTTGCTGCACCACTCCACTCTCGCAAAATCCTGACATAGTCTGCTTATCACACATGCACATCTCTCCCATGATTTCTCCACTACTTGTATCTTCGACAATGGCTCCCAAGAGAACTTGATTGCCAAGTCCATTGTCGATAAATTGCATTTGCTATTGGACCCTCATATTCATCCTTATGCACTTGGATGGAAGGGTCATGGTTCATCTTCTCAAATCACGCATACATGCACTGTCTTGTTTACATTTGGTCTTAAAATTGTGGATAAAGTCTCTTGTGATGTGACTGATATGGACTGTTGTGGTCTATTGCTTGGCCGAACTTATCAATATGATTGTAAGGCCCAATATGATGCATTCAATAATTCACTAACACTTACTCACTGCATAAATATTAAATACAATATTCAGTATATTATCCATAGTACACTTGAACTACCATCTCAAGTTGATCCTATTGTTAAGAAGCATCCTTTGACTTTTGGCTGACAAACTTATCCACATCATTAGTTTGTTCTAGATGTGCAGCCCTGAGTTCATTCAACAGTTTCAGAGGACTCTTGTACACCTCCTCCTTCACCATTTGCTTTGTTCTCTCATCGGCCTCAGTTGCCTTGGCACACCACATCAGGAGGACATTCTACAAACTTCAGAGTTTCTCACCTGTCACAAAGTTCTCTATTTCCTTGGAAGTTGAAAATTGATAGCCTCTTTGCATTGGGTCACAAACTAATTCAGCAGCATTCATCATCTGAAGCTTCCCTTCAGGTTCACCATGCTCTCCGGCATGATCTTTCGAATCAGTTAAGCATCCACAATGTCATCAACACATATCATGATGCAACTATTGTTCCAGAGTATCAGCTTCTGCTCATTGCAGATCAGGCTCCTTGGATTTCTCAACATCAAATGTATCATCACTTTCCCTCTCCTAGAAGCATTGGTGGCCAATGCTTCTGTTGTGGGGAGAAATGATAGGGATTTGTACTGATTTATTTTAGCTTAGGATTTGTTTTCATATGAGATATTACTTATTAGTCTCATATTTTTATTATATGGTGAGCTTATTATTCCTATTATAGCTTTTGTTTTACATAGCCTTTTAGGTTCCTATTCTCATGGAGTAGATGGGATAGTATCCTATTCTCATGGAGAGTTGGGATCTTATCCCTACTTCTTGGATCTATTATTAGATTTAGTTGCTAATTTCTAGGATCTGGTAAGTTATTCTCTCCGTGTTTGTTGAGTTGGTTTTCACCTTGCAAAGGCTATATAAGCCCATGATTGTCTAATGAGAAACCAGTCAAAGATTTGGTTTTTCACGCCTATGGTGTAGAACTATGCTCATGAATGGATTGTTCCATATCAATTTTTAGGCCACAATGAAGAGTCTAATGTATATAGACTCTTTTATTTGAAAAAGAAAGGCAGTTTTCAGCAAAGATATCATATTTGATGAAGACCATTCCATTTTCAGGAAGATTTGGATCAGATTGGTGTACCATGGCCCATTAAAAATAAAATAATGGCACTAATAAGTTTACAGAAGAAAGTTGTCTAAGCCAAGAAGGCAAAATCAGTCAACAATAAAGCCAAGATGAGGGGAAGTCAATGACAGAAAAGCTAGTAGTGACAGGTCATCTCCACTGCCCAGAATCATTCCCAACTGCTGCTTGGAAACATCAAGGAACTCAAATCTACAGGAAAACTAGTGAAGGATGCAAAAAGTCAAGAAGACTACAAGACTCTACTTCACATCAAAGCTATAATTTCCAAATTTATATGAAACTGTTTCATTTGGAGAACAGGATAAAACATGTAGGAGGAATATGATTCGTTAAAAGAAACTGAAAACATCGAAAAAAATATATATAGGCTGCAAAGGGGTTTATAGAACAAAAAATATGGTTGATAGTTGGGTTGAGAAGCACAAAGAAAGTTTAGAGAAGAAAGATTCTGAACGTAAGGAAGGTATTGATTTCAAAAAAAACTTTGGATTTGTGGTGAAGATGAGTATGATCAAATTGGTGGTATCCAAGCCAATTCAATTCTAATGGATGTTTAACAGGAGGTCAAAAGTGTCTTAGTAAAAGGAGATTTGCAAGAGCTTTATATGCAACAGTCCCAAGGCTTTATTCAAAGCAGCTCTGTTGCCCGAAGCTGCCCGAAACTCCTAAGTTGCCCATGTACCAGTACCAGGAACTCATGGAAAAATGAAAACTTTCTCAGACATGCCCAAGTGCCCATGAGGGGTGTGGGACCCATAGAAAGTTTTAAAAACCCTAATCTATGGAAAATGACGACGAATTAACCTCTAATTCATTTCTAAATCTACCTACAAATTTACCCATTATTCTTATTTTCTTGCAACAGAATGTGTTATTAAAAAAACTGCATACATATATATACCACGTTTCCCACGACATATCCATTTTGGGGGAGGTCATGTTTCCCAGTGTTCCCTTTTCCAAAACTAGTATACATTTCCACATTTTGTGCAACTTGGCAAAGCAGTAAACAGCATCAGGTATGGAAGTCGAAAAGGCATTGGACGAGCTCAAACAGGGTGCTAGAAATTGGTATTCAAAGATATGGTAGGCTGGTAGCACCTTAGAGCAAATGGGTTTTAGAACAAGTCCATCATGTCTAAATTTGTATATAAAACAAAGAAGAAAATGATGATGTGATCTTGGTTTTGTATGTCAATCATTTTATGATTATAGTTAACACAAAGATTATTGAGGAACTGATTGATGAACCACATAAAGCCTTTGAAATTATTTATTAAGCCTGCTTGAACATTGTTTAGGAGTGGAATTATCACAAATGGATGAAACCATTTTCATGTACGATACTAAATATGCATATGAGATGCTGAAAAGGTTTAAAATGGTTGATTGCTAGTCAGTGGAACAAAGAATGAAGTTATCAACACAAGAAGACTCAATGCCAATGGATGCAGCATTGCTCATGCAACTCTTAGAAAGTCTAATCTACCTTACTACCATCATGCCAAACTTGAGCTATGCTATTGGGATTGTTCTACAATTCATTCCAAGTCCCAAATACATTCACTTCAAAGCTACAAAAAGGATGTTATGGTGTGTCAAGGAACGATCCATTATGAACTTGAATAGGAAACAAAATGATAACTTCCAGTTGGATGGGCATGCTAATTTAGATTGGGCAGGTTAAAATTTTAAATAGATGAAAGAAAGTCTACCACAGGTTACTTCACAAGGGTCCAAGAGTAATTTCATGGGTTAGTAAGAAGCAACAAACTGTTGCATATCCTCTACAGAGGAAAAGAACAGATAACAGTTTTTCAAACTTGTGAAGCAATATTGGAGAGGGTTCTTGGTGATATGAATGTTTGAATACATCCAAGCTACATCTCTATTCTGTGACACTCGGAGTGTTATTCAACCAAACTAATCTAACGTTCCATGCCAGAACCAAGCATATGCAGATCCCTCACAATCACCAGAGAGTACACGAAACAAAGAACTAAAAGAATGAAGTATTATATTGCAGAACTAAATATCATCTAGAAGACGTTTTTTTACCAAGGCATTAAGAAAGGACAAGTTTTAGAAGTATAGACAAAAACTTGGTGTAAAGGAAAAATAAAAGGCATTATGGGGTGGGGGATATAAATACTGGCTGTTTTGGATGGACATCTCATTTGACAAAAATAGGCATGCAATTAAAATTAGAAGTATGTGAGAAAACAAATGCTAATTACCAACTTTGGGATAGGTCTATAATGTGCTGAAGATCTATCTTTATATTCCACAACCAAACTTAAAACAAAGTTTGAAGATCTATCCTTATTCAACAACCAACAAACATTACATTTTTAATGACGTAGAAGATTATATTTTGGTTTAAAAACTAAGGATCTCATCGGCCTCATGCATCACCATATGAACCTCAAACGTTCACAAACATAAATGGTTATTCAATAAGATTCAAAAGGTATTACCTTTGAATTGCAGAACTCTTGACTTCAGACAACTGATGACCAGCTATTTTTGCTTCCTTGTACGTTTTTGTTTCACCTGAACATTAAGCAAGAATATATTCTGAAAAGATTACATGCAAGATTTAAGGATTATTGTGAGAAAAGCAAAACCAAATAAAGCCAACCAAGTGATTTACACATCTTAATGGCAGAACTCTTGCCTTCTCCTCGAGTGTGGTTACATGCAGGTTTTTTTGCTTTTTCTTCTTCTATCAAATCACCTGTACATATTTTCCAAGCATATAAAAGACCACATATAGTGACATACATGTTAGCTAAAACTCAAGGATACAATAATGTCTACTAAATTAGCTAACAAAGAGGATAACCAACTTTGTCCAGATTACTAGGGATCCACAATCAAGACATTTGAACAAGAATAAACTAAAGTATTAATAAAACTTCAGTAACCTTCATTTCTCTTCTTTGTATGCGTCTCTAAATGAATACTTTTACCAATATTATCCTCAGTTTTATGATCCTCTACATTTCTTTTTGTCCCTTCTATACCACCTGTTCCAGTAAACAATTCAATTTAATATCAGTGAACTTCTAAGAGAGATAAATCTGAATACAAAGCCAAATAATAGAACAGAATTATCTTTTGCATGTCATTCATTGGTACACGAATTTGAATAATACATCATCATTCACTACAGAAAGGCATTCTACAATAGAAATTATCATACTAAGGACAACCTACCTTCACATGTCTTTCCACGACGCTGTTGAATGGAAGGTCGATGCTTAGCAAGGTCCACCCTAATCTTCCGCCCACCCATAATTGATCCATTTTTTCCTTCAACAGCACGTTTTGCATCCTCTATAATAGCACTGGAAAACATGCCATTCCAGAATATTTGTAAGTTACAATTGCATAAGCTTAGCCATGCAACTAAATTTAAGAGAAACTTAAAACACTGAAGCAATAGAAAGGCAAATTGTTGTTTACCATGATTCACTAAAATCGAAAGCAATAAGGTCATAACTTCCCAAAATTATCAACTAAGGAAATTGAAATAAATATGAATAAGTAAGTCGAAAGAAATAAAACCATAACTTATGATAATATTAGCAATGATAAGAAGTTTTTGAAAGAGATACTGAAGTAATGAATAATTGAATATTAATGCTGATCTTCAGATTTGTAAGAGCACATAATGCTGATCACAAAGAGATGCACCCATTACCATAGTGTGCTCAAGAAGAGTAATTGAGCTTAACAGAGAAATCCAACATAACAAGATAGATTGCTGCATAACCCAAACACACAAGTACTCAAGAGGTGTGCTATAGAGAAAAGATATGGTGCCCGTAGGCAAAAGAATCAATCACTAATGAATGCATGATGTTACAAAATACTCATAAGTTGTGTATTTATACACAACTTAAGAGGTTGGGGCACCTTCCCCCATGAACGGTTTATCGAACCATATAAATTCCTAGGTCAGCCTTGGCCCCCTAGAATAATATGCAATAACGTTGACTAGGTCAACTATTAAACCATAACCTAGTAATACAATATCAAAGGAACTTGGCCATAATGTCAAGTAACCACAAGTGAAGATTACCATCATGTCAACAAATATAAATACATCATGCCAAATTTAATTGAGACACTAGACACAATGAAGTTTGTTATCCCTTGGTAAAATTTAACTTAACTCAAGAGTGCAAACCTTGAGTTTTTAGGTTAAAAGGTTATCTAATGTAAATCTTTAATCAGAGTTGCCAGGAAACGTGGGTACGGGGACGGGTACTAGTATGGGGACAAGGACAGGGACGCCACTTTTTGAAACAGGGTACTTGGGTACGTTGGGGGTACTGTAGACATATATATATATATATATATATATATATATATATATACTAAGTCACTTGGTTCAAGTTTGTGTTCGAATTCGATGACCTTGAAATTCGACAAAAATACGGCAATGAAAAATTTGGTGATAAAATTCGACATTAAGTTCGAGGGACTATATATTTCAAAATATATATATATATATAATTCTAGGCACTCATTAAACCTATATGTAAAATGAAAATTGCATGCCAACATTAACATATATAATTATATTTCAAAAGGATGTTGTCTTGTTAAAAACTTAGGAATTTAGGTTACGTTTTTTGTCTTTTTTTTACCTTTTAAAATTTTTTGCGAATAAATCCGATTAAATTCGCCTTGAAGTTCGAATTCGACTTGAAGTTCGACTTTGAAATTCAGCTTTAAGTTCGGCTTCAAGTTCGAATTTGGTTGAAGTTCGGCGAATTTCAAATTTCAAGGTTGAAATTCGTTGAATGCGGTGAGTAAGTATATATATATATATATATCTATATAACAAAAAATGTGGTTCACAACCCCGGAGAGGAGTTGCTACGTCCACGGGAAGAATTCACAGGGGGCCCACCCGAAAGGGCCTAACAACCCAGCTTCTCTATGCCAAAGAAGATCACATATAAAATAGACTTATAACTGAAAGCACTATAGGTCTCTTAACAACATTGACCAAAATAAGCAATCACACAAAAGACTCACAATTTTACCCTGGAAGCCCCAATGGGGAAAACTAGCTTCGATGGGGCTTTCTTCTTTCTTGAGCCCAGAGCATATAATAAAGAGAGAATGGTTACACACAGAAATTCAGAATATCTAAAAAAACCTAACGGGTATAAAACCCTAGATTTGCATGCAGTAGCTACTGCTGCTCTTCAGAAATGCGCCCATGTTGTTTGCTCTGATCTGGATCTCACAACTACAAGTACTGTCTCTGCCTATCTCAGGATGTAGTACCACCTCTCTCAATCCTCTGCCCTAATCTGCTCTATCAATGAAGAAAGTATGCAACCTCTCAGTGTAGAATGCGCCCCCTCTACACAGGAAATGCGCCCTCTCTCAACAGCTGCAAGGTCGCCCCTCCTCAGATCTCAATAAATCTTTGATGAGATCAGCTCCGATCTTCTTCAATAATTGAAGAAGATCACTCTTGATAGTCTCGGCTCACCTAACCTCAAGCAGAACAGCTCTCCGGACAAACATGACTTCCGAGGCTCAGGAAGTGCGTCCCTCTACCTCTGGAAAGTCACCCAAGCTCAAAAATCTAAGTTGTCTCCACTCAGATGCTCTCTCTACACACAGTAATGACTGATTGATGCCTTCAATCTAGTAAGGACTGATCCCTCTCAGATTGCCTCACTATCTTTCTCTACAGATGCGCCCCCTCTCTCAAGAAGTTGCCCCCTCTGCATGCACAAGTCGCCCTCACCCTCAATCTCCTATCTCTTTGAAGAAATTGTTGAGTAACCTCTCCCGGTGACCTCCTACCTCCTTATAATAACTCACTAGTCAATTAGGGTTTCCGAAACCCTAATATGAGTGCATGAAAAAATCTCGCTTTTGCATGCTTTTTAATTTTGTTTTTTAAAAACTGCATGCAAAAAGTCACATGCATGAGGCAAATCACCCTGAAAGGTCTGCATGCATCCACCATTGGATTTAATAAATCATAGACTCATAGTAGATATCAAGTGGAAGATTGGAAGTTATATAATTAATAATATTATATGTCCATGACTCCATGAGTTCAAACTTCATTGTCATACTACATTCAAAATTTGCCTAATGGCATTTCCAAACATGAAAAAGAAAGTTCAAAACAGTAAACAATGAACAAGATAGTTGATTTGGCTTCCTCAAGCCATGTCATCAACATCCTCGAGATCAATGTCATCAGCGTCGCTAAGGTCCTATGTCAACAAGCTCTCTAGATAGACAGCACTCTCGAGTCATCACTCTCTAGACTGTCGCTGGAATCGTGTCACTGGAGTCATGGACACTGAGCAATGAAATGGTGAGGCAAGGCAATGAAATGTTAAAGGGACTCGAGTTTAGGTAAGGACCCGCTTCTTATTTGTTTAAATTTTTAATAATGTTTATTAAATTATTTATTAAAGTTTTAATTTTTAAAACATTGCAAATCGACCCCCTAACCAACGAATTGACCAAACTTGACCGACGGGCGTACCCCTGACGTACCCAAACATGGGGTACAACATACCAAAATGCATGCAAGTACTTGAATGTCATGGATGACGTCCAAGATATGTGAGGTTTGATTTGGCTAGGGTATGTCTAGATACATACCTTTCAAGTACCCAAGTACCCGGTACGGGTTCATGTACCCGACCCCTCAGTATGGGTACCCATGCAACATAGTCTTTAATGCTAGGCATTAAGGTAATATACTAATATAATCTTATGTCAACTGGGTGTAGCTCGAGTGGGATGTGAGGAAAAGGTGTGACCTGTTGCCAGCTAAGTTGTACCTAAGTTGCACGAAACGGGGAAACGGGGACAAGTTTTCGAAACAGGGACGCGTAGGAAACGTGACCCCCCAAAATTTAGGAAACGGGGAAACGCGATATATATATATATATAGAGAGAGAGAGAGAGATTAAAATTTTAAATTCAACAAAATTAGAAATCATAGTCATAGTCATACACGTAACATCACATTTACAATTTTACTCATAATTTCATAAGTGATTCCATAATGCAAGTATTAATATCTCTTTAAATAACTTGTTTTTTATTTGCAAAGAGATATTATAATAAAGAAACTTAAGCATGTTGCCTGCATATTAAGAGATTTCAAAGTACAGGTATTAAGAGATGGAATAAAATCTTCTTCCAAGAAAGTTGACACAATTGAATCCTAATCTTCCAAATCGTGGATTGGAAAGTCATATTCTAATCTATATGTTAGTGTAGTATATTAGCAGATATGAAATAATCCACACCTTTTGTTAAAAAAAATACTCTTAATGGAAAATGGAATAAGAAACATTATATGATTAAGGTTAAGGAGAAAGCATTCCCAATGTTAAAACAGCATACAATCTTTAAGGATAACTAGAAAATCAAAACGCTAAGAATTACTATAAATTTTAACTTTTCAGGATCAAACTTGAAAGTAAAACAATTATACAGAAATTATAAATAGATAATCATCATACTATCTCAAAGATAAGGAATGAATTGTCACTGTATCAGAGGACATGGCTTATCTCTGATTAATTTTGGGATTAGTTATGTACATTCATACCATAACGTTTTATAAATCTTTATGACATATATTTTACTAAGCTTTCCCCTGAGATAAAATATAAATAACTCTCATATTTGCTAAGTTGATGACATTACTACAGCGTTACAAGCTCCTCGAAATCTGTGCTTGAAATTCACTAAAAATTTTAAATTTTCGCTTAACCGAGTGTTGACGGGCTGACTTGGACGAAAACGTGGCAAAATTTCGAAAATCGATTTGGAAACGGGTTTCTGATTTTCTGAAACGGGTTTCCGATTTTGAAACGGGTTTCCGATTTACTGAAACGAGTTTCATACCCGTTCCGTACGCGTTTCCTCGTTTCCGTACGGAAACGAACAAGGGACGTGGGGGGGTAGCCCGTTTCCTGCAACTTAGAGTGTACTTAGTTGGATTATCAAACGAACGGGCAAAGTTGAACATGTCAATGTTCATTTTCAATGATTTGATGTCCATCAGGCCTTTTTGAGGGCCCTTTTTTTTACTTTTTTTACCTCATGTCCATGGCCCTGCGGGGTTTGTAATAAAATGTACTAGCATGATGTTTTGTAAAGGACTTGGTCCCCTAGGACTTTTTGACTAAGTCAGGTATTCCAAGGAGTTTTTTCACCTATTAATTATGTCTTGCATTAGTGCGTAACATAATTTTTGGGTTTTTCTCCTACTCCTCCAAAGCTGGAATGCCTAGTAAGGTTAACGGGCCTTAGGGGATTATTAAAGTCCATGGGTCAATGTATATGAACATGCTATACATTGTTTTTGAGTCATATGGACATGTGCTAAGTCCCCCTAGGTAGTTTTTTAATTTTCGGCGAAAAGTTTTTTTTCCGTAAATGAGCCATTTTTTAATGGTTTTATTAAAAAATATTGTAAGTGGCATAAAAATGTCATCTAGGGGTCTTTTTTGCCTTAGGAGTGCTCATTTTCTAACTCAGAGCACCCCCTTAACCCCTAAACCCACTTTTTCTAATGTTTGGGTGTTTAATTTTTCACTTATGCTCAAAAAACCCAAGAAAGTGAAAAAAGTCATAAAAAAATCAAAAAAGTGAAAAATGACTTAAAAAATTAAATATTTTTTGGAGAAATTTGGGGACTGATTTGGATCAGCAGTGTTCAAGGAGTGTTTTAGGCTGACATTTGTGTCATATGGTATCGCGTTTGGTGGGTATGACTCCCTCTCTATAGTTGGGCGCATTTCCTTTGCATTGGGCACATTTGGTGAAGTGCGAATGCCCACGATTCATGGAAGTTGCAGCTGAAATAGTGCTGTTGTGTTAGCATGTTTTGTGTTGCAATTTAGCAGCCAAAACATAGGGATGGCAGCCCCTATTCTCTCCACCATCTCCACCAATTCGCCCACCCTTCTCTCCTCAACTTGGGCACACTCCCTCCTTGGGTTTTTCTATTTAAGCATGTTCTTTCCTCATTGTTGAGCATGAGAAGGTGGAACCTCTGCTCCTATTATTGTAATACTTTTGGCATTTGTTTATGAATAAAGGCTTTGGAGGCAAATCTATGTGTGGATTCTAGTTATGTGGATGACCATGTTCTATTTTAACATATGAGGTAATATGTGTCTTTACATGTTTATTCATGCTTGTTTATTAATCAATCACTAGCTTTTGAAGGAGATGTTTATCTTAGTAAGGTAAAGATAGTGTAATCTAATTCATTATTTTTACTATTGGTTATCATAGAGAGGTTAGATTTCATTGTTATTTTTGTTTAAATGCTTGAATCTAATTCTCTATTTTAGTCTACACTAGTTGCATTTGATCTTGCTTGTGTGAGTTGTTTTTTGTGTCTACAGGTTGTTGATTTGAAGAGTTGGTGGAGCTTGCTTGCATCTATTGGTCTTCGAAATTGATTCAAGGAGAACTAGTCCCATTGATCCCCACGGTGGAGGACTCCATAGCCCAAATTCAAGACGTTTCTTCTTCTCATCAACATAAAAATCTTCAAATTTCTCTTGGTTACTTTGGTTTGCATATTTCAGACCTCATTCTTATTTAAATATCATAAGTAGGTCTCATTTTTGTATTAGATCTTAAGTTCATCTTGAAGTAAAAACTTTATCTAGATCTAATTGATGCATGCTTCTTGATAAAGTATGTTTTTCCGAATATTTTAAGGGCTTAAACAAGTAGTTTGTTTTACTGAACTTCATGTTTATTTGGCTGATTTAAAGAGATGATAATTTGCAGCCCTCAAAAGCTTGCAAAGATCCCAAGTAAAAAGGCCCCAATGCTTGTTTTACTTGGATAAATTTCGTCATTTTTAACTAGTTTTAACACTTAGTTTTTTCTGGGTTTTTTAGGAGGTGTTCCAAAGACACTCTTAAAGTGTTTTGGGGCATCTTATATTGACGTTTGCTTGCTAGTTTGCAGCAAAAGACGAACAGTTAGGAGGAGGGGCACTTTTTCCTGCAAAATTGTAAACCACCAAGTCACTTTAAGTAGACTGGGGCACTTCTCTGATCATTGTAAAAGATTATTAAACTAGAGCAAGTGGGCTAGCTAGCGCCCACACCCCATCCCCCCAGGGGTGGCCTGTGTCGTCTCTTTTCATGGTGTGATTTTTTAGAGTAGTTTACTTATTTTATTTTCGGCATTTAATAAAACTAACTAGGGTTAAAATTTACCTTGTTGGTTCGTTCCACTGGCGGGCCACAAGTTCACTCAGGACATAAATTTTTATCATTTTTTTTACAAACTCAAACACCCCCTTGCTTTCCCGAAGTAGGGTTTTAGAACAAGGGCTTGCCCGAGTACTGACCTGGAAAGAGATTCTTGGGGTTTTAAAAGATAAAATTTTGGTTCATAAGAAATTTTAAAATTTTCCAAGGTCTTCTCCCGTATGCTTTGTGGCCAACTTGCAGCTCAATCTGATCATGTTGGTACGCATCAGAAAGGGGAAGATGACTAATAATAGGATCTAACACCACCCCAATAAACAAACCTTTTTGTGAAAATCCGACAACATGACCCTCCTCACCTGGGTTCAATTGCCACTTTGTGAAATGTTACTTATGAGTTAGCCAATTGTTGACGAACTATGTATGATATATTCATGAGTTGACCTAGCCTTTTTCCTTGAAGAATCTAGGGCTTACCTTGGGTACCATCCTCAGAATGAGGGGAAGTGCCCAGGTAGTTTCCCTCAAGCTAAGTTACCCAGAACAAAAATGTTAATATAATGTTTGCAATAAAAGCATAATATAATGTTAGCAACAAACAAATTTAATTATTAGCAATTAGGTCAAAAGTAAGGACATCCATCACATTAAATTAAGTGATTTGAGTATAAGACATCATCCATTTATGTATGTAATTCACATTTAATAAAAGGCATCAATCAAGTATAGCATTTCATTCTTCATTTTTCTCCCCTATTGTAAATTTTACATGATCTCAAAGCAATGTTCAAAGACATGGACAATGAGCAAAGAGGAAGAAGATGAAGGTTAAGTGAGTTCAAGAAAAGAATTCTTAATAAAACAAAGGAGAAGTTGGTCAAAGGAAATTTGGGAACTGTTATCACATCCATAGTAGTTGGGCTACCATGATTGCAAAGCAGATATCTGCATACTTTTGAGCTTTGCCTTTACACGTCTTCAATGAGATCAGCTATGATGAGCAGTGTTATGTGTGATCAATCACACATCAGAGCAGCCTTATATTAGACATGCATTAGACCTTATGCCAAGGTTGAGCCTAAAGACCTCAAGATTTGATGACTGAGATGACCTTTTATTCTATATAGATACAATGCAGTGATTAGAGTTTCAGCAGCAGTGTTCTCAGTGGCTACAGTTGGTCCGAATTATGGATACAGGTATATGACCTTAGTTCTCTAAAGTTGTTACAGAAAAGCAAAATGATTTTGTTGTAAGAATTGCTTTGCAGCAAACTGTGATGCCATGTTGGAATCGAATTTTGGAAACCTATTGAAACGTGTTGTTGAAATATTCGAAGGCATACAGATTTGAAAGAAACCATAACATGATATCAACATAAAGATGTACTTTTTTATATTTAGAAATTTTCAAAACTTGAAAGACATCCATGAATCCTCAATGATCAAACACACAAGTGTCAAGAACACATTGTACACAATAGATTCAAGAGTAAGCATAATTGTAGTTTTTCCATTTGATGTCATCAAAATGTATTACATAGATAACATGATGAGAACACCAATGGCAAAATACAAAATAGGGAAGTAAACAAGTCTCAAGGCTCGTTCTCTTGCAAGATCATCTCATCATCATCATTGCCAATGCCATTGCCATTGTTCTCTCCACCCTCCTTTTCCTCATGTGGAACTATTGGTAATTGTAATGAACAAAATATATAATAAATAACATAAACAATTATTAATAATAAAAATCAATAATTAAACACTTAATGAAGAGACACCTTGATGAAAGGTTATGCCTCTTCACGAAATGAGACACTACATGGGTATATATACAAACCCTTATTTGTAATTTTCCATATTCATCATCTTATCAATTATTTATTCTATTATTTGTCCATTTATGGATGATCTGTGTTATTTACACTGATATTCGTGTACGAAACGATTTTATCATCTCATTTGGTATCAGAGCCCCTTCCCGGGCTTCACTAATTCTAGTTGTTGGCCATACCTTTCAGAGATTCTCTGGCAACAGGTCTTTGAACATCCTCGGGTTTTTGACCCGCTACTCTTTGCTTTTCTTTTTCAAGGCATATCCCAACTGTCCATCCTCCTACGCCCCATCACACTCCTCCCTCTCTTCCCTTCAATGCTCTCACTTCCATTCTACCATTCCATCGCCTATTCTCCTACTCCCCACGCGACACCTGTAGTTTCCATTCTCCCCATTGCGTGTTCTCCTCATACAACCAGCGCATTTTCCCAACTCCATTCCTGTTCCATCTCCAGTCTCCTTCGCTCTCCCATCACTGCTTTCCCCAACACTCACTCATCCCTACACTCCCTACGCACCTTACCTCACAATCTCCCGACCGCAACCCCCATTCACCTTCACAGCCTCCTTCTGCCCAGACTCCAGCACCACCGTCCATCCACGACCTCCTCCTACTCCCGGGCCATTGAATCATCCTCCCAACCTTCACATTCCTCTGCACTCATTCCTACATTGTTAACACATGTCAGTCCACCTGTGTCGTGACCCGAGAAGAAATAAGCCGCCACAACCAAAAATAAAATAAAATTGCGTGGATTTGTTATTGCAAGAAAGGCGGGTCATCAGTTGCAAAGATCGTGCCCTTGGGGTTATCACGATGGGTCGCGTCCATTGTAAAACACCCCTCTAATTTAACTAACAAATAATAAGTGTTTCAAGCCAAGAAATTATATCACAAGATTTTCGAAATTATATTACTCGTTGAAAAAGTGATTAGAGGAGAAAGGTTCTAAATTATTTTGAAAAGCAAAGGAAAAGAAATAAAATATTCAATTAAGGAAAGCTCTAAAAGCCTAAGACTCATTGACGGAGCGGTTAATAGGATCGATTTCAAAGAAAGAAAAAAGTCTAAGAGAATACAAGGAAATTAGGGTGTTAGCATATAATATTAAGTAAAGGTGAAGAAAGGTTATTATATTAAATATATATATAATATAATATTAAAGAGGTGACTTAAGGAAAGACTAATTTACGTCAATAAGAAAGAAAGAGTACCTAAAGTTTAAAAAAAAAAATTAATAAAAAAAGGAAGACATGTGTTTCTTTTATAAAAATAAAAAGAAAGTTTTTCTCAGTTTTAAGGTAAAAATATAAAAGGGCACATATATTAAGTGAAATAGTTATATAAGGAAGTGAAGAGTAGAGCTATATTTTTTTTTTATCGAAAAAAAAATGGAATCTATCCAATGCGAATCTATACTATGTAAGATAGAAAAGAAACAAAATTCTTATCTAGAAAAGAAGAATAAGGAGTTGCTCACGCAAATCATGGAATTAGAAAAATGAGAATTATCGCAATGAGAGATTGCTAAGGGAAAATGAAGATTTCAAGAAGAAAGTTGAAAAACAATTACTAGAAAAGATGAAGAGATCTCTCGTCTAAGAGATCATAATCAGAAATCAATTCTGCAAGTCAAGAAGGCGAAGGATAAAGCAGAATGCAATCAAAAGTTAGAAGAGGAGAATCGAGATCTTCAGAAGAAACTATTAGAAAACATTGACAAAAATGGTCACCTCAAGAAGCACAAACAAGATCTAATGGATCAAATTCAGAAGCTTAAAGATGATAAGAAAGCGCAAGAAGAAATGACCCGAAATCTTAAAAAAGAAAAGGACTCGTTAGACAATAAGTGGGAGCAAAGTCAAAAGAGGGCATCAAATCCCTTAGACTCAAAAATCTACGTTGAGAAAAAAGAAGCAAATGCAAATTCAGTCCTCGTCACAGTTCAGAAAGAAGTCAATCTAGTAAAAAAACAAACAACAATAACTCCTTATCGACACCCAAATTATAAAAGTCATTTTGACCAACGACAGGGTCAAAATGAGCATATAAACACAAGAGTTAAGATTTCAGAAGAGAAAGAGCACAAAATCAACAAAGTAAGCATAAAACGAGAAGTTCCATCCAACAATGTGATCAACAAACAACAATGAAGATAGATCTCGAATGGACCACCTCACAAACGATGCGATATTTTTTCCTTGGAGTGCGTAACTCATATCATCTTGTTTCGTCAAGTATGACTAACACAAAAGATCGAGAGATGACATTACAAGCAAAAAATCAGACGTAAGCCTTGTCGTCAATAAGCTTTGAGGTAAAAGCTTCCGTTAAGGGGAAGGCAATGTAATGAACAAAATATATAATAAATAACATAAATAATTATTAATAATAATAAATCAATAATTAAACACTTAATGAAGAGACACCTTGATGAAAGGTTATGCCTCTTCACGAAATGAGACACTACATGGGTATATATACAAACCCTTATTTGTAATTTTCCATATTCATCATCTTATCAATTATTTATTCTATTATTTGTCCATTTATGGATCATCTATGTTATTTACACTGGATATTCGTGTAAGAAACAATTTTATCGTCTCAGTAATGGTGTGAAATACCACCCCTCAAGAGAATCATCATCATTAAAAGTGACCATCTCTAGGATCGATGCATTAAGATCCAAGTTGGCCAAGGCCAACTCAAAGTTGTGATACAAACCTATAGCATCATGAAGTAAGACAGAGGTTGGTATGCACATACACCAAGGTCTTCACTCCCAACTATGCAAGCTTGATCTACTTTGAAGTCTTTACGTTCCCATATGCGCTCCAAATCCTTTCACAACAAGAGGATGAAGTAACTTGAGAGAAAAGCCTCATGGCTAACCATTAAAAAATAACGCAATTGCCCCATGTGTTGCATAGGGTATCTTAAGCCCTTTGTCTCTAATCAAATCAATCTCTGAATCTCCTAATTGCAGTGAAAAACTCTACAAATCCCTCCTCCACCTCGTCAAGAGCTGCTCTATCCTATTATAATATGCTAAATGTAATCTTCCACTCATCTAAGATCTCCTTGTCCATGTGAGGAGGGAATCTACATGTAGGCTCAGCGATGAGCCACTCATGACTATAGTACCTACGATTCAACAAGTGAGCCAAGTAATACAAAGGCATGCAATTCTTCTCCCACTTACTATCAAGAATATCCTATATGGTAGTGAATAAGCTCTATGTCAATGTCCCATACTCAAGACACTCATTTTGAAAAGTAATTGCGTTCACAAACTCAGTATTGGAGTCCCACCCCTCATAAACATTTCCCAATATGGCATGGCCTATATATTCAAACTACAACAAAGAAATGATAGGGTCCATGATCTTAATGGTAAGATCTACCCTCTCAAACCAACAATCGTCCAACGCTATATCCTTCACATTCTTTGAAGCATTTACATCTTGCTTTCTCCAAAAATCCCAAAACTCTAAAATAACCATAGATGAAGGTATGGTTTTGACCTCCCTTAACCTCTGAAGCAAGATGAATGAGGCAAACCGAGTATCTGCAATCTTCAACAATAAATGTGTGATGTTTTTATAGATTGTGAATGTATGTGTATGGTTTTGTATGAAATGGAGGATTTGGCATGCATCTTGAAATTACTCTCCCATCCATGTCACAATTGAAACAATAGATTTAAGTGCTAAATTCAAAAAATGCACAATGCAAGGTGTTATAGATTGAACTAACATGTGTGATTAAATCCCCAAAGAACAAGGCTAGCCCAACTATAACCTAGAGGTGTTACCCACTATCACCTTGATAACCACCTCTCTACATTTTAGGTTGGCTCTTCTCCAACTCAAGGGGGGCTTCCCTAGGGTCAAGATTGCTACGCTATGGCAATAAGGGCATAAGGTGATTTGAAGAGTTAGCCTTAGGATAACAATTTTTTGGTATTATTTGTAGTATAGATGATGTGAGGGTTATGAAGACTAGTGCCAATCCCCAGAGCATATGGAGTCTTAAGATGTCCCCCCCTTGGGCCTTGTTTGCATGTGTTTAGCTAGAACCTTGCAAAGCATGACAAATTCCTCTCCCAAACTCTTGAAGCTCCTTGCAAAATTCACCAAGGAAGGGTAGCCTTAGCATACACCTTCAAACTAGAAACCTAGCTCATCCTTAGCCTATGCAAGCTTGATTAGTACCCCTCCTAAGATGCCAAATACTCAATCAAGTTACAAAACTAAAGTATGATATAAGTATAGAAGATTCTTACACTTAAACCAATGGAGCAAAATTGCCCTTCTATGGACTAGATTAATAGACCTTACAATGCCAAAAGAAACAAGTTACTCCAATATTTAGCCATCAAGAGAACTCAAGAGAAGAAAACCCTTACACTTCAAAATGTTCCACAAAGATATAACAATTAGGCTCCAAAGAAAGAGAAAGCTCCCAAAATCCAACCATGAGTTCAAATGAGGAAGAGGCTCTCTTTATATAGGAGAGTATTTCAACTTCCTTTACAATAAAATAACAATAAATTCCTAGATATACTTTAGTGTGGACTGAACAATGAATAAACTCCATTAAAACCCTAACAAACTCCAAAATATGAGGTGTCAATGCCACATGTACAATGTCCAAGATACATAAGGCCCAAGAAAGAGGGTGCACCACTAGATCTAGGTCAAACAATGATGAAAAGAGGTTAGTTCTAGGGTTTGACCCCTTAGATCCCTCTAACAACTCAACGCTCTCCTCAAAAGCGGTGCCAATGGTCCAAGCACGTGCCAATCGGGTCAAACCAAGGGCTGGAAATAGCTCCAAAAAGTGAAAAAAACAGCTTGGAAGATGACCCTAGCATTTTCAAACCCCTTGCTAGGAATCTCACTGGGCATTCTCTACCTTTGGAAAGGTCTCAAAAAGAGATTTCCAACCACATATGGCACTTCCCAAACCGAGCTAGGAAGAGTGAGATCTGCTCTTCGGAAGACAGGATACCAAATTGCTGAAAAACGGCCTAGAAACCAGCAAAAACAGTCGAGAAAAATGACTTGATTACTCTAACGCCCTAGAGATCTAGGCTGAGTGTTTAGCAACATGAGATAGTCCTCTGAAAGGACTTTCCATCCATATATCATAAGCCGTCATCTGAGCTAGGGAATTGGAGAAACAAGGGTTTGAATACAAAGTCCTATTTTGCACAATTCGCCTTGGGAAACAACATGAAAACCAGCTGCAAAACCATGAACCCATGCCAAGAACTCAACACCATCATGGAAACCATCAATATACCAAGGAAAATGCATGAATAAGGTGCAACATCATATAGTAATAAGCACCCAAACCCTCACCAATCATCAAATCACCATGAACATCCAAAAGTTGTCATCCAAGGCATCATCAACATGCCACCCCCATAACGTTTGTGATGAAAATTACAAGTGGAAACCTATGCAAAATAGGGGGTAACACAAGGTGTTTAAAATACTTGTGGATATTTAGTTTCCAAAATCAAGCTAGTGGCCTTGCAAACAAAGTGCATTGTCTATGATAATTTGAACACAACTATCATCACCTACTTCTTTAATGGCTTTAATGAACAACTCAATCATATGTGTTGCATCATTCTACTTTCCAAAAGAGCATCCACCGCTTTCAAGAACACTGGTCCACTCTTTCATGACACCATGAAATTGATGAGAGTATAGCGTGTTGTATCCATCCACTCCATCAAAAAAAGCACTAATACCATATGAGGTACATGCTAATTTATAGGTGTTAGGGGTTTATCCACCTTCTTTGCCTTGACAAACAATGTGGTTCTAAGCTTCCCAAAACCAAGAGGCACATACCCAACCGGAGCTCATTCAACTTAAGTTCGACATATCTCAATAAATAAAGGAGACAATGTAACATTAAACGCAAGAAAAATGACATAGAAAAAGAACCTAAATGTAAGATCAATATCCACTTGTAGCCCTTGTTGAAAGATCTTGTCCATTAGACAGTTGGGAGGATGCCCCTTCCTTGTTGCTACTGATGATACATTGTCAATATCATCCCCATTCCCACTTTTGCTAGATGACTTCTTCAAGAACAGAAGAGGATCATGATCTTTGCATGTGCTACACATTGTTGCCACTTTCTCTTCTCCAACAGATTCCTCTGTGTGCATACTTCTTCATTAGCTTGGAGACAGTTTTATACATGCTCCAATTTTGTGATCCTTGAATGCCAACAAATGGCCCTTCACTCGGAAGTAGCTACTCTTAAATTCAACCTTGCAAATGTTGCATGTTCAATCACAGTTTCATCCAGCAAGAAACTTAACCCCGAGCCGTTTTCTTTTGGTGACATATTTCCACAGCTGGTATTTACACTCTTGGTTTTGTCTTCTTGCAGTTGTAACCCTAATTCCACTTCCAAGCCCAGCAATGTCAGCTCCACTTGCAACAGATGTAGCAGTAACAGGAGCAATATCACTTTTAGTTGGACATGGAGGAGGACCGACATTACCAACAACCTTCCCCTTCCATTGAGCTTGAGCAGCAGCCCTTAATGATTGACCATGATTTTCAAAAGGTGAGTGTAAAAGAACAATGTTTTTTCTGAAATGATAAAAAAATAATGGCAACCTGTTCACTGAAATCCTTCTCTGCTATGATCTTTGTTCACCAAATTCTTCTCTGCTAGGGTTTCTGCTCTTTTAATCAACCCAAGCATTTTTTTTTAAGCCAGCGAGTCCAATTCACGTACAACTCATCACAATTCGCATGTGGGGATGTGAGTTCAGTTGAGCTTATGATTGTTGCATCCCCACTACATTGCATCTTTCTGCACAAGTGTGCAACTGCACCACTATTATGAGCTGCAGAGCGTGTTTACCAGCAGGACCCTGTGATCCCTACTAAATGAGATCCTCCTGATCGTCAGCCAAAATTGTCAGACCTGACTCAACACTTGACTCCTTTGAAAGGATCAAAGTTGAGTGGTGACTTGACAAACACAAAAATCAGCCCAGGAAAGACTTAGCAAAGACTCATGAATCAATCCAGCAAAAAGATTCAGCAAATAGGGAAAAAAAACAATATTTCTAGAAATATAGTTCTGCATAAAAATTTACCATAGCAGTGAAAATATTGGATCTGAAAAAGGGCACAAAAACATGTGCCCTGGCTGGTCAAAAATAGGTTGAAACTTGAAATAATCCTGAAATGTATGCCCTAGCTCCCCTCAAACCTACTTAGAAAATCAGCACAAAATTTGAGCCCTGGCTATTGTTGTTGCTTAAAACTTGTGCTAGAAAATTGTGAAATTTTGTCAGGGGTGTCTTCTTGTTTGCATGCCCTAGCGGTGTGTCAAATGTGGTCTCACTGCAGATAAAAATCACTGCAAAAATCTCTTTAGGGTGCTCTAAAAAATTGATGCAAAACCAGGCAAAATGAGCTTTCTGGGTTTTAAAATTTATCAACAAATGGGGTCAAGTCTGACCAAACTCATTGGGTTTGATCGAATCTGGTTAGAAACAGTTGGTCCTGACCAATTCTAGTCAACCCCGGTATGTTATGATGGGATATACTTGTGGGCTACATTGCTACAGCATATTATTCTTTTGCAAGCTGTACTATGCATGTCAAAGTTATGCAATTTAAACTCCATATATTACCTTACAATGGGTTACTTAAGCCAAGGGGTAACATACAATAACTCTTTTGCATATCAACATAACAAATATGTTGAACAAAATTCTGTGGATCTTCACTGATAGAATTATTTTAAATCTTGATACAGAATCAGACGGACATTCAAATAAAATAGAAAAGCAATCAATAAAGTAATATGTTCCAAACTTACAACTGAACAAATCCAAAGCCACGATGTTGCTCTGACCCTGTCCAAATAAAACAGCTAGCCACATCAATTTTATAAATAGCCTTATAGGACAACTTCAAATTTAATTAGTTCTTCAAGAAAAGAAAACTCAGTCTAGGAAGTCGTACAAATAAAAATTTGAAAAGATTTATCTGTAACATTGACTGCTGAAAGGAAACATAAATAAGATAGAACCCTTCACAATGACTTCCAATTTACCTTTTGGTTTTACCATAAAGCAACGCCTTACAGGTCCAATTTGGCTAAAAGCCTCCTCCAGCTACAATGCAATAAATATCAATACATGCATTTTCAGTATATAGAAAAACAGCCATGAACACAAATATGACAGAGAAAACACCATTTGAAATCGATAAAGGGTGAATAGAGCCCTTCCAAGGCAATTAAATATATAGGCTAAAGCTTCCTCCAGCTAGAATGCAGTAAAAATAAATATATATACATTTTCAATTTATTTTTTTTAAAAACACCCATAAAGTTCACACATAAAAGTCAAATATGGCAGAAAACACACCATTTGAAATATAAAAGAAAAGGATAAATAAGGCCCTTTGAAGGCAATTATATATATATATAGGCTAAAAGCTTCATCCAGCTAGAATGCTCTCTCTCTCTCTCTCTCTCTCTCTCTCTCTCTCTCTCTCTCTCTATATATATATGTACTGTCAATTGAGTCTAGTCCAAGTGGTTGTGGGATGGAGTGTTTCTATTCCCCTAACTTCTAAGTGACATATTGAAATCATGAGTATATTGTTGTAACGGCTTCAAGCCCTTTTGTTGACTGACCTTGTGCCCTGAAGAATCTAGGGTTTACCCTGGGTACCATCCTTGAAATGAGGGGAAGTGCCTAGGGGTTTGCCCTGGAGGCTGGGATATTTACTTGGAAAATTAAAAAACTATATATATATATATATATATACACACCCATAAAGTTCAAACACATAAAATTCAAATATGGCAGAAAAACACTGTTTGAAATCAAGAAAGGATAAATAAGGATGTATTGCATATACAAGATTGTTTCCAAGGTTATTGCAGTTAGGTTGAAGGCTCTGTTGTCTGTATTTATCTCTCCCGAACAGTTTGGTCTCTTTGAAGGGTGCCAAATACAGTAGACCATAGGAACTGCTCAAGAAGGTCTCCATCACAAAAGCTTCTCATTACCTGCAACCGTGATTAAGCTGGACCTTTCAAAAGCTTATGACAAAGTTTCTTGGCTGCATCTTCGCTTGCTTCTGGTACACATTGGTTTCTCTCTTCCTGTGGTCAAATGGATATGGGATGTGACCTCTCCTTCATTTGCTGTTCTTATCAATGGTTTAGCCTTTGAATTTTTTAAGCCTTCTAGGGGGGCCACAAAAGGATGCCCATTATCTCCCTATCTTTTTCTTCTGGTGGCAAAAGGTTTGAGCAAAGCCATTGGTGAAGCCAAGAGATGAGGAGAAGACAAGGAGTTAAGGTGCGTTGGAATGAGACACTCACACATTTGCTCTTTGTTGATAATGGTCTTTTGTTCTGTTTTCCGTCTGAAAGGGAAGGTATGTATTTCAAAGAAATCCTGCAGTTGTATAAAAAGGCAACAGGTATGGAAATAAATGACAATAAGTCTTCTCTGTATACAGTTGGGCTGACTGATCCACAGGACTTGGGAATGGAAAAATGCTTTCCCTACATGTTTGAAGGGGTCAAATACTTGGGGTTTAATCTTGGGGTCAAATACTTGGGCACCTGGACATGTTTGAAGGGGTCAAATACTTGGGGTTTAATCTTAAACCAAATAGATATGGGAAAGCAGATTGGTACTGGCTGTTGTCTAAGATTGAAAAGCGCATATCATTCTGGTGTACTAGGTGGTTTTCTTGGGGAAGCAGACTTGTTTTGATAAGGGCTGTGTTGGAGGCAATACCAGAGTATTGGCATACCCTAGCTCAAATTCCCAAGGGTATCTTGGAAAGAATTAGAAAGTACTGTTTTAATTTTTTATGGCAAGGGAGCAGTGAATATAAGGGGACTTGTTTAGTCAAAGGGCAAAGGATTGCAGCCCCCAAGGCCTTGGGGGATGGGGGTTGAAGAAGATTCATTTATTTGGAAAGTCCCTTGTAGCAAAATCTTTATAGAATGTTATCACTAAATATAGTTTGTTGAAAAGGATACTTATCCAGAAATATACAGCTCCAGATTCAATGATGGATTGGATAAGGAAGGGAAGAAAGAGCATCCAAAATATTTACAATCAGTGGAAGGCAATTACACTTGCATTCCCAGTCATTGGTAAAATTGGCATGGAGGGTGGGAGATGGGTCTCAGGTGAGAGTTGGAGCAGATGCAGTAATGGGTTGTGGTAGAGGCATTTTTCTTCCTGATGAGCTTATCCAACATCTACAGATAAAAGGAAGATGTACTCTAAACTTTATTGGCAATCCAAATGGAACTACCCTGTGGAACCGGGGGTGGTTAAATGCACATAGTCTTCGTATAGGGGTGGATTTGGCTCGGGACTGGAACTCCTATCTTACAAAATTAAGGAAGGCCCATATAAGGCTAAACAATGGTACTGATGAATTAATTTGGGCCCTGAATGAGGCAGGGGGTACTTATACTGCTAGACTTGACTATTCAGCTCTTCTTGACCCAGATATTGGAGAGGTTAAATTGTGGTGGCAGAAGTTGTGGAAGATAAGGGCCCCTCCAAAGTATAAGTTATTTATCTGGCTTGTTCTTTATAACAAAGTATTAACATGGGAAGCTCTTCAAAAGAGGAATAAGGCAGGACCTGATATCTGTATGCTGTGTAGGTGTAACGAGGAGAATACTTCACATATTTTTCTGTACTGTCCGTTTTCTCAACAAGTCTGGTCTGAGGTTGGGTTTTTGCTGGGTCAACAAAATATTTGGAGAAAAGACACCATTGATGATGGCCTTCTTGAATGGTTCATTAATAGAGATTTGAAAAGCCTCAGGACTGTCCCTCTTGTGGTTCTGTGGGGCACATGGTTAGCAAGGAAATCTATTCTGTTTGAGGAGAAACTTATCCATCCTATCCAGGTAGCTGTTCAGGTGAATGCTTTGGTATTGGCTTTCAAGGCAACTCCAAAGGTTAAGCCCCACAGAATAGTAGGGGAGGATGCTTTGTTATTGGCTTTCAAGGCAACTCCAAAGGTTAAGCCCCACAGAATAGTAGGGGAGGTACAGATGGACAAATCTATTGCTTGGGGATTTTTTTATGGAGCCAGTAAAGGCCCAAACTCGAATTGTGGCACTGGTTTCGTCCTATTCATTTCAAAAACTCACCGTATTCATGTCAAAGCAAATTTGGGTCGAGGGACTAATAATCTGGGGGAATTTAAAGCATTCTTTTATTTACTCAAAACTGCTTTGGGCAGAGGCATTGTCCATGTACAGGCATTGGGGGGACTCTTCTCTTGTAATCAACTGGATGAAAGACAGACTACAGATTCAGAACAATAGTCTTCTTCCCCTTGTTTTGCAGCTGAAGGATATTTCAAGTCAGTTCCAAGTAATCAGTTCCCAACACACCCAGAGCGCTAAGAGGAGCAGTTCCCAACAGATCCAGAACAGGGCACCCCCCGCATGCAGGATCCCTCCTCAGCCCCAGCAGAACAGTCAGAGATCTATCCAGAGTTTCTTTCTTTTGACCTCGGATGTTAGGAGCATCCCTCGCTCCTACATCCCACCCAGGATCATACAGCTGGACACCTCGGGAGTTCCAGAGGACTCTGATAGCGAGCCAGTGCCTAGTTCGCCCCCATCGCCATCGACTATCAGACTCAGATGTTCTTGACTCCATCGGCTTCATGTTCACTCTTCATCACCGTGCCTTGGATACGGTTATATACATGTTTTGGAGGCAGTCTTACTAGTAATTTTTCTTTTTATTTTATTTGAGTTTGTCATAGATATAGTTCTGGTTTTTTCTAGGAGTTGCATTTGCACTCCCACATTGTATTTATACTGATTGTATACTTTTAGTCCCATTGACCTACTTTTGTGGTCATTTGTGGACATTAATAACATTATCTTATCTTATATCCAAGAAAGGTCTACTCTTGATTGAAAACCAAGGTACTTTGGAAGAATTACAAGATGGTAATCCAATGGACTTTAGACAGTTCATCTTAAGTGAATTTTAAACTTAGCTTTTTTATATAGAGTGTATTATGTCAGTCCTATTTCAAATAAAAAATAAAAAGTGATCCTCAATACAAGTCCAGGATGGTAGTTGGGAGCAATGTTGAAAAAGTCGGACTCGGCAAAAAGTCGGCAAGGGTCCCAAAAACAATTTCTCGCCAACATCGGCGAAAAAATCGGGAAAAATCGGAAAAAGTCGGCAAACATTAAAAAATACAAAATACATTCATTTTTTTCAGAATTTTAAACATATAAAGCAACAATAACATCAGATAAACACATTGGAACATAAATATGTAGAAAGCAGTGATATATATCATCATCATGTAGTCATGTCAAATATAAAATGATACATCAAAGTCGATACTGAATCCTGAAAGTCTGAAACACCATAGTTGTCCAATCAAGGACTCAAAACTCAAAAGTAGATAACCAATACAAAATGACATCACATATATAAATGTATCTCAGGAAAACTAGTAGCTATCTATCTAATATCAATGCCCTCTTCCCCTTTTACGGGAAAAGGTCATGGGCTGTTTGTCAAGCCTGCCCCTAGCACTAGAAGTAGCAGCAGAAGACCCTGCCCCTGCATCTAACATCGGACGATGAGTGACGGATGGAGGACTAGATGTATCAATCGGTGTAGGCGGTGGTGGCGATGCTAGCACATCACCCTCCGTGGTGACTCTGACCTCCTCCTCCTCCGCCTGCCCTTCCTCTCCCTCTAGCCATGTAGGTTCCTCCTCCATGATAGGAGTCTCAATCTCCACCCTCCAATCAGACAAAATATCAATACTGTCTAAGGCGATGGCATCAGCATTTGGTGCTTTATCTATCTATGTCATCCATAAGCGGAGATTATAATGGACGTAGACCAAATCATTGAGACGTGTGAACTCCAACCTGTAAGAGGAAAATGATTTTTTTGTATGAGTCTAGAGGTTCAAGTTTAAAAAATTAATGAAATATAATTATAATATGTGAGGATGATAGATTCACAAATTATATTAAATGAAATTGATTTGTTGAAAATTTAAAGTCTAAGACTCTAACCTTCTGCGTCTCTTTGCGTGTACTTTTTCAAACACACTCCAATTCCGCTCACATCCTGAAGCGGTACATGTTTGGCTAAGAATCTTGATGGCAAATTTCCGTAAATTTGGTGTCCTTACACCATAGGTTCGCCACCAAGTAGCTACAACAAATAAGGAAATAAATAAATCATAATTCAAAATTTCAAATTTCAACTTGCAAATAAAAGTTAAACACTTTAATAACTTACCTGGCATGAAATTGGTCCTGTCACGAATAGCATCAGCAAAGCTAAATACTCCAGTACCATCCTGATACACCTCTAACTCGCGATTGATTGCATTGCGAGTCTCATAATCAGGTACCATCCTCTGAATACAAGTGAAGAGCCCCTCCAACACCTCACCATCAAAATCAAATTTGCATTTGTAGGAAAATGCAGGGTTGAGGAAGAGTGTTGCTGCATGAATGGGTCTATGAAGCATCACAGTCCATCGACTATCAATCAACTCCCATAACAACATGTGCCTATCGTGCCCCGGGGTACCCTTGCCCACATAATAATTCTGGATGGTCTCTTTGGCCCTATCCATGGCCTCATACAAATAGCCCATTGCGGGCTTATCACCATCAACAAGTCTCAGAACCCTTACCAAAGGTTCACTCACCGAGCACACTTCCCCCACTCCTTCCTAGAAGGAGTCAGTGTACACCAACTTGGCAATGGTTCTCCCATCCTCTCTCCTGCTGTAAGCACAATCACGCCACTCATCAGAAACAAACATTTGCTTCAACTCAAACTAACATTGAAGCAAGGACTGAAGAGTAATGAAGGTGGTGGCAAAGCGCGTGATTGCGGAACGCTTCAACTCCCTGTTTTTGGTGTGCCTCCTCATGAGGCTGAGAACAAAAGTATGGTTGTAAATGAACTTGGGGATGCTCTTAGCTTGATCAATCACCACCTTGATAAAGGGAATTTTCCCCATATCCTCCAGCATCAAATCAATACAATGAGCAGCGCATGGAGTCCAAAACAAAGTGGGGTGCCTCTCCATAAGCATCCTGCCAGCAGCCACATAATTAGCTGCATTATCCGTAATAACTTGCACAACATTGTGCACCCCAATATCCTGTAGGAACCCATCTAACAACTCACATAAGAGCGTTGCATCTTTTACATATGCTGATGCATCGACTGACTTCACAAACAAGGTACCTCTAGGACAATGAACCAAAAAGTTGATAAGGGATCTACCCTTACCATCTGACCAACCATCTGACATGACTGTGCATCCAGTGCTCTCCCATGACTGCTTGAGCTCCTCCAACCTAGCATCGATGTCCTTCTCTTCTACTTGAAGGATTGGACCCCGCAACTCATCAAAGGTGGCACTTTTATACCCCGAGCCAAATGCTGCAATGGCATCACACATCGGCTGCCAAAATGGATTTTTTTACGATGCTGAGAGGTATGTGACTCCAGTAAAGACACCTCCCCATCACCCTGTCCACTTCTACCTTGTCATTTTTCTTTATCATTGCCTTGATAGAAGGTTGTGATCCACCTCCTGTTCGTGGACCAAAATGGTATGAGGCCCCCACCATGGTCTCTGGGGTCACTGCAGTACAAACGCCAACATCATGCCTAGGGAGTTTAGCTAGATGGTATTTCAACCTGTTAACCCCTCCTGACATGTGATGCCCACACAATTTGCAACTCAAATTTTGCCTGTTTCCATCATCCTCGGGCTCACCATACTGCCAAAACGGGTCCAATGGCTTTGGCATCTTGGAAAATGGAATGGCAGCCTCAAAATGCAAACCTAAGGCACAAAAATACAAAAACAAGAAATTAAACCCCATTTGAAAAAATTGCAACAATTTGGCTTAAAAAATCAGACCTCTAAATTTATATTTTTGGCCAGGAAAAATGATAACAAGAGGGTGGCTAAAGATCTAAGAAAGAAAACATGCTATTCCATTCTAAAACCCCCTTACATTTTGACTCTTTTTGATATTTATGGACATGGAAATCATTGGAAAAATGGCAAAAAAAAATAAAAGAATAGAGGAAAGAATATAGGCAAGCAAACATGCAAAAAATCATAAAACAAATACAAGAAAATGAATCACTACATACCTGTTTTACGAATTGGTTGATTGGCAAAGTTTTGACTCTTGAAGTTGAACCCTTTCTCCACAAAAATTCACAATGGTGAGCTTAGATCTTGTTTGGAGTCTTGGATGCCTCCAAAGTAGTTGATGGTGCCCTCTTGCCCTTCACACTCCTTCTCCAACTGCCAAATGAAACAAATGACCCAAAAAAAATCACTTTTGGTCTCTTTAAACCGTGAGTGTGACAAATTGGGCGCTTTTTTCCATCGACTCGCGCAATTTTCGAAAAAGTCGGCGATTTTTAGAAAAAGTCGAAAATCAGCGATTTTTGCGAGCCGATTTTTCGACAGGGTCATCACCTCGTGACTTTTACAAAAAGTCGCGATTTTTCGACGACTTGTTCAACTCTGGTTGGAAGGGCTCTAGAATTCTAGGTGAGAGGGATACAATTGCAAACAGAAGGGGGAACTACGAGCCTAGAAATGGAAGGGATCCATGGTGGCATACAGGATCAGGACTCAGGAGGGCCTTCGGACTGCAATACGATTATATAGACAAACAGGATTTCTGACTACAAATAGAGTCAACGGGGCTATGGGAGTTCAAAGGAGCGCCATGTGACTACAGATGGGACAAGAGGGGATACATGTTTGCATATGGGATTCGAAGGGCCATGAGTCTATAGACGGGACATGAGGGGCAATGGATTTATAGGTCAGGAGGGACTTAGGACTGCAATATGATTATATAGACAAACAGGATTTCTAACTACAAATGGAATCAACAGGGCTATGGGAGTTCAAAGGAGCTCCATGTGACTGCAGATGGGACAAGAGGGGATACATGTTTGCATATGGGATCCGAAGGGCCATGAGTCTATAGACGGGACATGAGGAGCAATGGGTTTATAGGGGAGGTCAAGGGGACATTGTGAAGGGAGGGGCTATGTAGCTCCAAACAAGGTTGAGAGGGCCACATATATGTGGATGATGTGGGAGGGGCAATGGGTCTGCAGATAGGTTCACACTAACTCTAATACCATGTTTGTTGATGTTCTCCATGGTTCCAGCATCAAGCAAACATTCTGCAGATCATTCTCTTGGATGGGTTTGCGATCTAGAGAGAATGGCCCCGTCGTAGCCCTTGATTGTGAGTCTTATGGCTTGGATGCTTAGCCTCATCCAATCACGTGTTGACTAGAGTGATAGTAGGCTAGAGCTCACATTGCGTACTCCAGGTGGGAGTGCTCCTTAGCCGAAGTGATCTATTCTTGTAGAGTGAGATGACATGTCTATGTTACAAGGAGATCTTATCTCCTTGTATATTAGACAAAGTCTAATCTAATGTTGAATTTGACAATTGGCTCTAATAAGTGTCTAGGACTTCTTAGAGTATGGTCAAACCAACATTAGAGCTCTACTGAAAGAATGTGATTGCATACGAGGAGATATCAACGAGGAGAACTTTTCTATGATGAAGAAATAATCCATAAAGACAAGACAAACCATTGAAGAAGTTCCAAGGAACATTGAAGAAGCTCTAGAAGAAAATAAAGATAAGATGGCAAGTCTGCTTGAAGGCAAATAAAAGTGGAAGATCAAAACTAGCAAGTCGGCCTTGTAAAGGAAGACAAGTCGACCCCATTTGAGGAAACTTCTAGATGATGAAAGAATATAAATAGGGAGCATCTCACCTCATTTGCACTCACTCATACACACAACATATTCTCTCCACTTGTGCGCATTTCCTTGGAAGGCCTAGCAAAGGCAAGAGGAAAGTCTTGGGGATCTCTTACTCTCTTGGAAGAATCGCTACCCTTGTTAGGGTTTCTTGTGAAAGAGGACGAACCTCTCTTGTACTCAGGTTCATCTTTATGTTTGGTATTGTTCTTGTATTGGATCGATTTCTACTAAGAAAAGTTTGCTAGGTTTTCTCCCTATTGGATTTCCCAGGATAAATCCTTGTGTCTCTTGTGCATGGTTATCTTTCAATGATTCTTGTTTATTTTCCGCTGCAAATGAATGACGCTATAATTGTGGGATGAAATGATTTCTGAAATTAAAAGTTGAAAGAGATGAAAATTATATTTCTAAGTAAAAATTCAACATGGTATCAAAGCAGTTCTAAATAGATGCCATTGCAAGAGACTACTTGTGCCCTAATCTAGAAACTAGGGATTCCAAAAGTGAACACTTCCAACCTTAGTTTTGGTTCAATCTAGGTGCATTGGAACACGCCCTAGGAGGGCACATCTTTCTGTGGAGGCAAAAATCAATTTTGACAATTTTTGGTTTGGACCTAATTTCTACTGGAATCAAGAAATTAGGGTTTTCAGGTTATGGTCTTTTTTACTACACATTAACTTCGATCTCAGCACCTTGGAACTTGCCTTGGAAAGGTGCACCTACTTGTGGAGTCATTTTTTACAATTGACAAAATTTCCACAAGGCCTCCAATTCCAACCTCAATGTGATACCCAAGAACAATTTACAAGATGGAGAAAGTCAAGCATCAAAGCTTCAAAAGGATCACTCTCTTATCTCAGCTCATAGGTACTATTACAAATAACAATGATGCCTGGTTGATAGGCAGTGGTGCCTCTAGGCACATGATAGGTTATAAAGACTCTCTCACAAATTTGACAAAAAAGAACTCATCATTGCAAGTAGAACTTGGAGACAATTCCAAATATGTTGTAAAAGGAGTTGGAACATCATTAGTCCAACTAGATTCAGGAGATTCTCTACATATGAAGGATGCACTACTTGTACCAGGACTAAAGAAGAATCTTCTATCCATCTCAGCTTTGGAGGATAGAAGTTATAGAGTTGCTTCTGTGGATGGTCAAGTTTTTGTATGGCCAAAAGGTTCAAGCATAAACTCAACAGGAGTGATTGGAGTTCAAGAGAGAGGACTATACAAAGTGACAGGTTATCCATCCCAAGCATTGATACATGATAGTATCAATCCATGTGAACTATGGCACCGAAGATTTTCCCATATACACTATAGAGCTTTACCAGCATTAAGGAAGATGGTCACAGGTATTCCAAAACTTCAAATAGAACATGGTGGCATATGCGAAGGTTGTGCCCTTGGCAAATTCGTCAAGGGTTCCTTTCCAAACAGTGATAGTAGATCTTAGGGGATCTTGAATCCTGTGCACTCAGATGTTTGTGGACCCATGTCAGTATCATTCTTGGGTGGATTCTTATACGATGTAACATTTATTGATGACTTCTCCAGGAAAACATGGATCTATTTTATGAAAACCAAAGATGAAGTCTTCAGTAGGTTTGAAGAATTCAAGGCTCAAGTAGAGAACCTGACAGGAAAGAAGATTAAGATTTTGAGATCAAATAATGGAGGAGAATTCACCTCCAAGGACTTTAATGATTTCTGCAAAGAAGCAGGGATCAAGAGGGAGCTAGCAGTTCCCTACAACCCTCAACAAAATGGGGTTGCAGAAAAAAAACAACAGGTCAATTGTAGAAGTTGTGAAAGCAATGATTCATGATCAAAATCTACCTATGTTCTTATGGGCAGAAGCCACCAATACAGCAGTATATGTCCAGAATAGAAGTCCTCATCGAATATTGGAAGACAAGACCCCAGAAGAAGCATTCTCAGGAGTAAAGCCAGAAGTCAGCGATTTGAGGATCTTCGGGTGTCCAATATGTATCGGTTAACAAACTCAACCTAGGCAAGAATGGAGAGATAAAAGATGGAAGATCATGAATTTCGTGAGGAATTTCAGATGCATGATCCATTGGGAATAGTGGATAATCATTGTAACTACGTAAGGATTACTTTTACATATACCCATGAAAAGAATGAAGCTAAGGAAGTAAAGAGAAGAGCACTTACCTTTGAGGAAGTGCAAGTCCGATTTCTGAACAAGAACAAATGAAGAGAAGCGAGCATGAGGCAAAAAAAACTGTTGAAAACAAGGCAGCAGGGGAAGCAAGAGATAAGGCAGTCTCTGAAGAAGCGAGAATCAAAGCAATTAAAGAAGAGGCCCAAGTAAAAACACAAGAAGAAGAAAAGAAAAAGAAAGTTGATAAAGAAGCTAAAGGAAAATGGAGATACCAAGAAATTAGTTGAGGAGGAAGAAAGGAAGAAAAATACAGAGACAGATGTTGAAGTTGAAAGAAAGAGACAACAAGAAGAGGAAAATAAGAAAAAATATGAAGAGGGAAATTCAGGGGGAGATGGTGGTAATGAAGCACAAACAGAACACACATCCCTTAAAATGATGTCCTCTACAGTAAGGATAATGACAAATGCATTGCCCTCCCCCATGGTTCCTGGTTTTTAGCAATTTATGCAACAAGATCTTCCCATTGATGAGGTAGCCCGACTAGATTTGTTCACTTTCAAAAGAAAAGGGAAGCAAATCGTGAGGTTAACTCATAATAGAAGGAAGCACACCGTAGATAAGGACGTTGTAGAAACTATAGTGCTAGATGTAGAGAAGATAGATCCAATGGCAATGGCTTTAGTTAGAGAAGATGGATCCAGTGGCACTGGCTTTAGTTAGAGAAGATAGATCCAGTGGCAATGGCATTAGCTAGGTTTGCAATAGTAGAGGCCACCCAATTTTATACTCTTGGTATGAAAAAGGATATGGAGGAATACAAGAAAAGGGTAGAGTTCTTGGAAAATCAAGTTGAATATTATAAGGCAGAGAAGATAAGCACTGTTGAGTTTATGAGTTGTGCTCTAGAGATACAAAATGAATTAAACATGGTACAAAGGACACTCTCTAAGAAGCTTCGGGAATCAGGATCTTCAAGGCTAGAGTGTGGAATTACTTGCTTTGACCCTATGTTACCAAATCCATCAAGCTCGAGGGTTAGATCCACAGATCCCAAGATTGGAAACAGATTCAGGTCGGGATTTGAATCCTCCATGATCTGCTTCGTGATAGTGTCATATAGTTTCAAACATGAAACATGGCACCATGTAATCTGAAACGTCCAAAAGGGGAAAAAGCAATTAATGCTATGTGCTCTAGAACGAGAAGTGTAGTCCATGCCCATATAAACTTTAATATATAAGTTCTATGATATTTGAATTAAAGTTTATAGACCTCAATTACAATCACTCTAGCGGTAGCCATTCTAGACGGATGATGATGCAGTGATAATCTAAACCCTGTTGATTTTTAGTGTAGCTGCGAGACCCATTCTCAGAGAGAATAGTACCCTAGTCAGTTGACTAGGGTTCCTGGTCAAGTTAACCAGGCAGAGTATGAGTAAGACCCTAGAAGGTACCCTGGGGCCCCCAGCTGTCTCCTGGGGTTCTTGGTCGAGGACCAAGCAGGCTGATGCCATGGCAAAGTCCCTAGCATGTGGCTAGGGCCCCTATTTGTCTCTAGGGTATTCTGGTCTAGAACCAGACAGTTTCTTGGTCACGAGGACCAAGCAGATCCTGCAGGTTGAGACAGAGACATCCTAGGTCCTGTAGATGGTTGATCAACATTCAGTCTAGGACTGAATGCTCAACTTGAGGTTGAGGACCATTCTCTGGGAGAATGGAGAACTTGGTCATGGACCAGATGGTTGATCAACGTGTCCCAGCCTAGGACTGAGGCTCAGCCTTGGGCGGAGAAGCCATTCCTTGAGAATAGAGGCACTTGGTCAGTTACCAAGATTATGATGTGTGATGTCCTCTTCTCCTAGGTCTTCGAGATGGATGAGTTAGTTGGTCTTCTCAAGGGACTGGCCACCCCTTGTGGAAGCTACTAACATTTGAGCTAAGGAGCAGTTGAGAGGACCACATGATCACATCATCTGTGTGAACCTTTCCTTATATAGTGATGATGAACTTTCAGGTTATATGGAACATTTGTACATTTGAGAGAGAGATGACTGGTTGTACCTTTCCACCTTGGGTGACTTACTTTTGGTCCTTACACCTTGTTGTTTATTGGTCTTGTGGTACCTTGTCTTTGACTTGTGGTTAATAAAATCATTTACCCACTTTGAGTTATCTTTTGATTTTCACCACTTTTGATGTTTTTGGTCTTATGGGTACTATGGTTGTTTGACCACGTTCAAGGTATACCCTTGATCCTAAGGGTTATGGGTCATGTACCCACACCTTTGTTATTTTTGGGTCATGTACCCTACTTATGGTTTAAGTTACTAATTGTGACTTTTTTTTATTTTTATTTTTATTTTTTATTTTTATTTTATTATCTTTACTTTTACTTTTTATTTTTTTATTTTTATTATTTTTATCTTTTATTATTTTTATGTTTTATTCTTTTTTATTTTTATCTTTTGATTATTTCCTATATTTATGGAATCCTAATTTAAATGATTAAATTAATGATCTCTCTAGAAGATCAAAATCCTATATATATTCTCCTTTTTATTAATCATACACATCATCGCAACATCTTTTATTTTTCAGCTCTGCTCTTTTTTTTTAAGGGTTTCTTTGCTACTCACTTATGAAGGCCGCCCACCTATTGAACCTTCCAGACTTTATCTGAAGGTAACGTTGAGGGTTTTTATGCTCCTAAACTGAGCCTTCCAACTACCCGTGAGCTCTACTAAGACAGGCCACAATCTGCTGCTGATTTGCTTGGCTAATTCATGCCCTGGATGAGGTCCAATCTGTTTTACTGAGATCTGGTCTACTTGTTGTGACTTGCCTGGAATCTGATCTACTTGTTGAAAGAACCGATTTGCTTACTGCTGTCTTGTTGAAGGTTATTCTGGCACCCGTGAGTCCATCCTGCCTGTTGCAGGTCTGTTAGAGAGTGACCCATGACCTGATTGATGTGACTACAGTATGCTGCTATCTTGTTTGTGAGGGTCGTGAGCCCTGTAGAGTGTGATATGCCTGCTGGTGCATATTGGTGGTGACCGTGAGACCTGTAGGGTTTGTTCTACCCCTTTTGTGTGCATGCCTGTGAAGCCCGTGAGTCCTAGTGGCTAGATCTTTTGTGTTATGATCTTATTCAGGACAGATCTTTTGTGATCAGGCCTTGTTTATGCTGAGACCTAATTAGGGTCTGATATATGTGCTGAGATTTTTATCTGTGGACTAATTGTTTGATCTGATCTACTTGTTTGTAGTCAAACATTTGTAATAAGATTTACTTAAACTTGTTCTTTTGTGCTGAGTCTTGTTTGACACTATGTTTTGATTCACTATGTTGCACGGGGACCCGTCCCCCCCAAAAATTCCTGCATTTCCTGCGTTCCCACGTTCCGGGGACTTTGGTACTCCTCGGAAACTTCCCCAATTCATCGGGGACTCTATTGGGGACTTGGGGACTTTTGAGCCGTACCCTAAACGTACCCATCAAAATCGGGGACTTCTTAGGAACGTCCCTCAACCAATTAGGGACTCCTGGACGTCCCTTGACCTGCTCTATCCTACGTTCCTAACCTACACTCCAAGTCACTGCACCCGCATAACCTTCTGCTCTACCCATCACTCCAACACTCCAACACCTACATAACCCTCTGCTCTATGGTTCTACCATCACTCCCCGCGCCGCTACTTACTAGGTCTGCTCCCATATGTAGTCCGACGCGCTACTCCCTTGTCTACGACTACCCTTCTTGTAGTCCCACACCTGCCCCTCTTAGCTTGAAGACCATAGCTTGTGGCCCCCTTTCAAGTCTCAGGCTCTCAACACATGCTCAAAGTTTGATTTCATGGCTCAACACGGGCTCACACTCACAGTGAATTTGCCCCTTCTCAAGCACAACACAGGTATTTCATATCTGATACCTTACATTTTATATTTTTTTTGGGGGGGTAAAAATCTCAGCACATGCTATTATAGTTTAATAAAATTATAATTTAGTATTTACAAAAGCCAAATTACAAATATAAATTTATTCGTTATTTAAATTTCGAAATGATTCATCATCCATGTACATAATGTTGTAAAATTTTAAATTTGTGTTAATGTTTTAACTTTCAAGTTTTAAGTTACTGTTTAATAGTTAACTTAGAAGTTAGAACTATTTGAAGTTTTTAGTTTTAGATCTTAGGCATTTATCTCGAGTCTTCACTATTTAGTTTTGAGAATGAACAATGATGATTGTGTTAGTTTTTGTACCTAGGGAAGTGTTCCCCAAGTGACATTTGCCTAATGTCACTTAGAAGGGGGAAAAAGGTGACCCTCACATTAATTTCACTTAATGAGACTTTATAAAATGAAAGTCACTTTTTGATAAATTTAAGTGGGTGAGTGAATGTTATTTATGTGATTTAAATAAAAGGTATTTTCACTCTCATTGAATCTCAACCATCGGATTAGATCTAATCTTCACCATTGGATTAGAACTCACTTAGGGTTTGATCAAAAAGGCATGAGGGAGGCATTTCTTTCTCACTTTTTGCAGATTGAAGTGAAGAGAAAGAGCTAGATGGAGAGAGCTAGGGCATTGGCACGATTTCCAAGGAGAGAGTGTGCACAGAAATCGAGGAGTCTTACAGCAACACGAGTTTCTAGGTGGCATGGTTTTCAAGGCAAAGAATTATTTCAGTGGGCACATTTTCCCAAATCCGTACAGCAGAAATTAGTGGCACAGTTTTCAAGGTAACTTGCAGCAGGAAGAAGGCACGGTTTCACAGGTCCGTACAGCTGCTCAGTTAGCACAGAAATCGAGGACCGTACAATCATTAATTGTTGTACCGTACAACACATTTTTCGAGGCATTTATTGCAGGGTACGATTTTCTAGAAATGGCACGGGTTTCAAGGTCTGTACAGCTACATTAATTCCTGTTGTACCGTACATGAATTTTCTGTTCATTTGCACAGAAATCGAGACAGTGTCTTGGCACATTTTTCGAGAATAAAATTGCACAGAAATCGAGGCAGCCTTGCACAGAAATCGAGGAGCTCAGCTGGGTGATTTGGTTGGTTGAGATAAGTACATCTTGTTTGTAAAATTAATGTACTGAAATATTGTTGAAGAAATAAAATCTCTCTCTCTCTCGCTGGTTTTCCCCGTGGGGGTTTTTCCAGGGCACAGTTGCCGAAAATTCTGAGTCTCTATCTTTTATGGTGTGCATGTTTAAATATTTATTTTCTGCCTGTTAGTTGATTTTACAGCGTGTTTAATTGTCTCAGAAAAATTTCATAAGTAACTTTCAGCCTATGCAAAACCGACTGAAGGTGAAAACCACTGAAATGTTGACATAAACCAACAAGCAGTAAAACTCGGAAAATTTACATGGTTTCAGAGCGAGGGGGCAGAAAACAGTGATATTTTGCAGACACACAGAAATTTCCAAAACTCAGAAATATTTTAGTATTTTCTTCTGTTAGTGAACAGCACTTTGTTGGGTTGGTTGAAAGATGGCTACAGGACTTAGGTTGGAGGATAGGCTGAATGGGACAGTGAACTTTGTGCCATGGAAGGCCATAATTTTACTGATATTAGAGGAGAATGAACTATGGGAGGAAGTGGTTAGGAATACTACAGCAAACCCGGTTCAAATTCCCGCTGCTACAGATGCAGCAGCACTATCAGCCTTCAACAAGAAGGACTGTAAGGCTAGGAGGATTATCCTTGATGGAGTTAAAGACCACATAATCCCTCACATTTCAGGCAAGACTAGGGCACACTTGATGTGGACAGCTTTGACCAATTTGTATGAGAGTACTAATGAGAACCGAAAGATGGTTCTCAAGGAGAAACTCAAGAATATAAAGATAAATGGAGGAGAGGGAGTCACAGCATACCTCACTAGGATATCTGCAGTTCAGGATGAATTGGCAATGGTTGGGGAAGTGGTATCTGCTACTGAGCTTGTGCGTACAGCAGTGAATGGGGCTTCAAAGCCCTGGGGTGCATTTGTGCAGGCCATAGTGGGTAGAGAGAACCTACCGTCTTGTGAGAGACTGTGGGATGACTTTGTGCAGGAGGAGACCAAGAGAGGTCTCGTACAGGGCAGTTCATCACAGAGTGGGGTAGATGAGGAGAACGTGGCTTTGACAGCCAAGAGGAAGAAGAAGAAGGGTCCCAAGAAGGATGGGGCCAAGCAGCAGCAGCAGGGTGGACAGAAGAAGGACTTGACTAAAATCAAGTGCTATGGTTGTCAGACGTTTGGGCACTATGCTTCACAGTGTCCAAACAAGAAGAAGAAGAAGGGACAGCAGACAGCAGCCTCAGCTGAGGTTGATGACTTTGGAGATAGGTTTTAGAGGAAGTTTTCCCTATATGCTGGACAGATTGAGAGAGAGAGAGTCTCTTTAGCCACCAGCACAGATATGGATATGGAGAGTGAGCATTCATTGTTGGCAAGCCATCAGACGAGTCCATCCACCACTAGTACTTGGTACATTGACAGCGGAGCCTCGAGACACATGACAGGTACTCGAGAGTTGTTCTTCGATCTATCACAGACAGGTAGAGATGTGGAGGTTGTACTTGGAGACAATACCATTGTTAGAGCAGTTGGTCAGGGGACCATTACATTTCAGAGAGAGTCTATGAGTCCCATGATTCTGAGGGATGTGTTGTATGTCCCTGCGCTGAAAAAGAACCTTGTTTCAGTTTCCACTATTAAGGACAGGGCTCTTGGGGTGTGTTTCTTAGAGGAGAGAGTGCAAGTGTTCCCCAGGACCATAGGTGTATCTACCCCCATGGACATTGGAGTTAGATGTGGAAGACTGTACAAGTTATTGTTTCAGCCGCAGCATGCTCTAGCACAGAGCAGCAGCAGTGAGCTATGTGAGCTATGGCATCGGAGGATGGCCCACCTACATCACCCAGCTCTGAGATTGTTGAAGAGCATGGTTACAAGTTTACCTGAGTTCAGCACTGAGCAGAGTGATGTGTGCAGGGGGTGTGCTTTGGGAAAGTACACCAAGAGAGCAGTGACACAAGAGCAGCAGGAGTGCTTGACTTGATCCATTCTGATATTTGCGGTCCTATGTCATCGGTCTCTTTGACTAGTTTTGAGTACTACATTATCTTCATTGATGACTACTCCAGGAAGACCTGGATCTACTTCTTGAGGAGCAAGAAGTCACACCTAGTTGAGTGTCTTCCAAGGGTTCAAAGCCCTTATGGAGAAGCAGGCAGGGAGGAAGATCCGGATCTTGAGATCAGACAATGGGGGTGAGTATACCTCCAAGGAGTTCGATGCTTTCTGCAGACAAAAGGGTATACAGAGACAGCTAACAGTTCCCTACACTCCTAAGCAGAATGGAGTAGCAGAGAGGAAGAACAGATCGATTGTGGGAGCAGCGAGAGCGATGCTTCATGATCAGGGGTTACCGTTCTTTCTATGGGCAGAGGCATGTAGCACTGCAGTTTATCTACAGAACAGGAGTCCTCACCGTGCTTTGGGGAGGAAGACTCCAGAGGAGATGTACACAGGCAAGAAGCCTGAGGTGAGCCACTTTCGTATATTTGGTTCTTTGACTTACTCTCACGTCCCTTCTGAGAAGAGGACGAAGTTTGAGCCCACTGCTAAGATAGGCATATTTGTGGGATATGACGAGACTTCGAAGGCCAATCGGCTTTACCTACCTGGCCAGAAGAGAGTTGTTGTTAGGTGGGAGGTGAAGTTTGATGAGGAGAGAGCCTTCAGGAAGTCGAGAGAGATGGAGTAGCGGGAGCCACCAGCTCCCACACCTCAGTTGACACAGGCTTCTTCGATACAGGTTTCAGGTCCACAGGTTTCTGGAGTGACTGGATCACAAAGTACAGGCACGGCTTCTACAGGCTCAGTGGTTCAAGTGACAGGTACTTCAGGGACAGGTACAGGTTTAGGTTCACAGGTTACAGGTTCTTCAGGCACTGGTTCATCGATTACTGGTCCTCGGGGTGTTGGACCTTCTGCTTTTAGGAGTTCCTCAGATGAGGATAGACCAGTTTGGGAGGAGTCTTCAAGGAAGAGGAAGCCTAAGTGGCTTCAGGATACCTTGAAGGAAGCAGAGGCATTTGGTAGGCCCCAGGAGGAGGTCAGGACAGTTGTGATGCCAGACAGGTTGGGGATGGCTCTTGTTGCGAGTCTTCGTGACTCTGAGCCTTCCACATTTGAGGAGGCTTCTCAGCATCAGGTATGGAGAGATGCCATGATGGAAGAGTACCATTCCATCATGAAGAATGATGCTTGGGAGATAGTGCCGAGACCTGAGGGGAAGTCAGTTGTGACTTCCAAGTGGCTTTACAAGATAAAGCATGCTGCAGATGGCAGTGTGGAGAAGTACAAGGCTCGGTTTGTGGCTCGGGGGTTTTCACAGGTTGAGGGAGTTGACTATGATGAGACTTTTGCGCCAGTTGCTCGGTATTCTTCCATCAGAGCAGTGATATCTATAGCAGCAGAGATGGGTTGGAAGATCCACCAGATGGATGTGAAGACCGCATTTCTCAATGGTCTTCTGCAGGAGGAGGTGTACTTAGAGCAGCCACAGGGATTCGAGATTCATGGGAGAGATTCTCATGTGTGCAGGCTGAGGAAAGCCTTATACAGACTGAAGCAAGCTCCTAGAGCTTGGTACTCCAGGATCGATGCATACTTCACTTCGATGGGCTTTCAGAAGAGTGAGACTGATCCCAACCTTTACTATATTGTGGTTGGTGGAGATCCTCTCATTCTTCTGTTATATGTTGATGACTTGTTTATCACTGGAGATGAGCGTCTCATTGCACATTGCAAGAGAGACCTTGCAGCTGAGTATGAGATGACTGATATTGGGCTAATGCATTACTATTTGGGGATGGAGGTTTGGCAGGAGCCTAGACATATTTTCCTTGGACAGGGGAAGTATGCAGTTGATATTCTGAAGAGATTTCGGATGGAGGACTGCAAGCCTATGTCTACACCTATGATCACCAACTGGAAGCAACTTCATGCTTCAGAGGGTAAGTTGGTGGATCCTACACTTTACCGTCAGCTCGTTGGATCATTGATGTATCTGGTCAACACCAGGCCAGACTTGTGTTTTGCGGTGAACACTCTTAGCCAGTTCATGGTGGAGCCTAGGAGTGTACATTGGACTGCCGCAAAACATGTGCTGAGATACCTAGCAGGCACAGTGGACTATGGTTTGGACTACAGGGGTTCGGGTGGAGTCAGCTTGGTTGGTTTCACAAATTCAGACTGGGCAGGTTGTGTCATGGATTGGAAGAATACTTCCGGTTGTTGTTTCAGTTTGGGCTCGGCAGCAGTGTCGTGGTTCAGTCGGAAACAGAAGTCCATTGCATTGAGTTCTGCCGAGGCTGAGTATATGGTTGCCAGTCATGCTACTTGCGAAGCACTGTGGCTTCATAAGTTATTGGTAGATTTATTTGATCAGCAGCTTAGACCTATGGTGATCTATTGTGACAATCAGAGTTGCATTCAGCTCTCTGAGAATCCGGTGTTACATGACAGGTCAAAGCACATTGAGATCAGGTACCATTTCATCCGAGACTACGTCCACAGAGGAGCAGTTGAGTTGCAGTATATTTCCACGGATGAGCAGGTAGCAGATATCCTAACGAAGTCTTTGGGGAGGGGGGAGTTTGTCTTCTTCGGAGATAAGTTGGGAGTGGTGCAGAACACCTTCCTTGGTAAGAGGGAGTGTTAGTTTTTGTACCTAGGGAAGTGTTCCCCAAGTGACATTTGCCTAATGTCACTTAGAAGGGGGGAAAAGGTAACCCTCACATTAATTTCACTTAATGAGACTTTATAAAATGAAAGTCACTTTTTGATAAATTTAAGTGGGTGAGTGAATGTTATTTATGTGATTTAAATCAAAGGTATTTTCACTCTCATTGAATCTCAACCATTGGATTAGATCTAATCTTCACCGTTGGATTAGAACTCACTTAGGGTTTGATCAAAAAGGCATGAGGGAGGCATTTCTTTCTCACTTTTTGCAGATTGAAGTGAAGAGAAAGAGCTAGAGAGAGAGCTAGGGCATTGGCACGATTTCCAAGGAGAGAGTGTGCACAGAAATCGAGGAGTCTTACAGCAGCACGAGTTTCTAGGTGGCATGGTTTTCGAGGCAAAGAATTATTTCATGGGCACATTTTCCCAAATCCGTACAGCATAAATTAGTGGCACAGTTTTCGAGGTAACTTGCAGCAGGAAGAAGGCACGGTTTCACAGGTCCGTACAGCTGCTCAGTTAGCACAGAAATCGAGGACCATACAGTCATTAATTGTTGTACCGTACAGCATAGTTTTCGAGGCATTTATTGCAAGGTACAATTTTCTAGAAATGGCACGGGTTTTAAGGTCTGTACAGCATCATTAATTCTTGATGTACCGTACATGAATTTTCTGTTCATTTGCACAAAAATCGAGACAATGTCTTGGCACATTTTTCAAGAATAAAATTGCACAGAAATCGAGGCAACCTTGCACAGAAATCAAGGAGCTCAGCTGGGTGATTTGGTTGGTTGAGATAAGTACATCTTGTCTGTAAAATTAATGTACTGAAATATTGCTGAAGAAATAAAATCTCTCTCTCTCTTGCTGGTTTTCCCCGTGGGGGTTTTTCCAGGGCACAGTTGCCGAAAATTCTGTCTCTATCTTTTATGGTGTGCATGTTTAAATATTTATTTTCTGCCTGTTAGTTGAATTTACAGCGTGTTTAATTGTCTCAGAAAAAATTCATAAGTAACTTTCTGCCTATGCAAAACCGGCTGAAGGTGAAAACCACTGAAATGTTGACATAAACCAACAAGCAGTAAAACTCAGAAAATTTACAGATTGGACAATACTTTATATTTCCTTTTGTAATTTGAATTTCATAATTAGTTCTACTTTTTATTTCAATATTATATATATATATATATAATTGTCGTCCCTTGAAAAATTGGGGGTGCGCTCTAGCCGTCCCGGAAACTCATCCCCGCGTCCCACACGTTCCCCCGTCCCCGATGCCAGTGCAACATAGGTTTTGAATGTCATTGACCTTCACCACTGCAACTTGTCATCTCTCTCTCTGGTTTGTACTACCCTCTTAGGGTCTACTAGTTCCCAGATTTGACTGGCCTCTTTGAGGCTCAGTCTTTGATTGAAAGTAATTCTTCTGAGTATTCTTATAGGAAGGGTTTCACACCTAGGTAAGTATCTTCAACTATATCTCTTTAATTATTATGTGATCAATTTATATATTTACATTACATGTTACTGAAGTTTAATTCAGCACAGTGATCTAACTGGTAGTGTTAAAATTACCTTAACACAGTGACCGACCTGATAGTGCTAAAAGTGTGAAGTTGAAAGAGATGAAAATTATGTTATGTTAGATTTTACTACTGCATTCAATGTTTGTAAATGTTTATTAAATGTATTTCTGCATTAAAGTATATTGATTTATTATTCTTCTGCATATAACCCTAACTTGATGAAAATTTAACAAACCCTCCTCTAGGCTAACCTTCTTCTGGACTAACCTTGACCTTTGCTTAATAAAAAGCAGTGAATAAGATGTTGTCTTGACCCTGTACTCTCATAATAAGAATATTGGGGTAATAGTGATAGGCCACAAGATTCCCCTCCCTGTTAAGTGTTCAATTTTGTACAATGATATTGGATCTTTAGACTTTAAGCTGATGCACCATTTTGAAATTTTTGGATCTTGTAAAGGATTTGGGTCAGCTTTGTTTGAGTATGTGGACTCTGCTGATTACTGATTTAGAATACTTATTATGAGAATGCACCTTAACTTTTACCATGGTGTGTTATTCCCCTAATCCCCTTGGAGGCTTTAAAATGTACGCTGATCATTTTTCAAATTAATAAAGTATGGTTTTCAAAAGCCTTAGGGAAGGCTTTAGAATGTATGCTGATAAATTTCAAATTAATAAAGTATCGTTTTCAAAAAAAAAAAATTGAGCAAGGATGAGAAAGAAGAAGCCTCAGAACAACCCACTAAGGAAATAGTGACTTGGAAATCCTTCGAAGAATTATAAATAAAAATGCCAAACTTTGTGGATACTGGCCAAATAATATTTATCCAGTATAACATGCATTTTCAGCCCGTTATAACTCCCAAATACGTTGCAGCATCTCACAGGCAGCAGATAGAATTTGACATGGCAATGGAATTCAGCAGGCATGAGATTTGGAGTTATGATGCAATCCCTATGGCAATTTTGATTCTTCTTTTCAATGGTCAATCCTTTGCCATATTGGACCCCCGAAACTCAACAAGAAGGGGGATTCAAAAATAAATAGTGAAATGGAATCGACTGCCCTCCTGTACAAGAATAGTAGGTTTGCACTTTTCTTGAATGTAATATAACTACAAAATTGTACTCAACGGACAGCTTATAACGATATAGATAGGGAAACACCTTCCTTTTAAAACCATTGAGCTGAACAGTCAAGACTTTAAGGCACTGGAAAGAGCAGGATTCGAGAATATTTAGGTCTGGCCAATTATAGTCATTTCAAAGTATGGTTCGATAGGTGATAAAAGTTGAGGATGGGGTTGTATCTTTAAATTACAAGTGCTTACTACATCTGAACCATACTGAATGTAACGTCTGAATCATACTGATGTAAATGCATTTTTACGTAGAACATAAAAGCATTTTCAAACAAACAAAAAAATACTGGTACTTTGAATTGAAACCATGTCAATTCCAGCTTTGTGGATATTATCAAGTGGAGAGAATAATTACCTAGATCGTTCTCATCTCCCGGGGAAACAAAGGTACACCTTTGATTCGTAATGAAACACATTGCAAATCAAAATAAGTTAAAGTAGATAAGTGTCTATGCAGGGGGGCAGAGTGCAGTACCTGCGCATTAGTGAAAGAATAGGGCAAATTGTTCACAAACACTGTCCTGGAATTTTGCAAATCCTCCTCTCCATTCTCGTTGAGCTTCTGCTCTCTCTTTCTCTTCCCCATTTTAGATTGAATTCGAAGCCTTGGAATCCCTTCCAAAGGCAGTATTTCTATTGTGACCTCCAAAAGATAAGTTGCACTGCAAATTTTGATCGGTTAACTCTTTCGACAGCCGAGATCACAGCCGACCAGCAGAGCAGATAGAAGAGATTGAATAATTTCTAATTATTTTTTTATTTTATTTCTGGGGTTTCACTCGAACACTGAGTTAAAACCCTAAACCCTTCAGGGGACGACGAAATCAGAAGAGTGAATTCATATCTGTTAAGATTGCTGCTGCTCATCAAAGAGAAATATGCCGTCGAAGTTGAGTTTAGAGTCAAATGTTTAGTTTCGAACCCTCGTTACATATGGGTATGGAAACCAAACCAAAAAACAGCGTCTAAGTGATTTTGAATCATTGAGCTAATTATGGATTATGAACATTGGCTTAAAAATAGCTTTCTTTTTAGAAAATAGTTAAATTAATATTTCAATAATAATTATTGAAATAATATATATATATGAAACAAATCGATTAACGCTTAATAGTTTTAGGCTGTATGTCTATTTGGAACCTAAACTTTGAATGAATAATTACCTATTTTTTATGGGTAAAATCATAAAACTATATAATATTAATTAAATTATTAAAAAGAGAGTCAAATTGGTGGCATTTTTTTGTTATTAATTAAATTATTAATACATATTATTCAAAGTCAATTGTGTGGTAATGATGTAAATAAAATTAATGTGGATTGATAATATATAAAACACGGAGGGGAGGTTTTGGTCTCGAGTTCTTCCCAAACTAGGGTTTGGCCCATGGCTGCAGACCACTTGGAGTCCGCCTTCCGTGAGGATGGCTTAGTATGTAACTCCGAGTGTTATTGTTCCTACTTGGTCAAATGGGCGTACAAGAAAGGTGGGGATTGCAAAAAGGTTAGATAGGTTTTTAATGGTTGAAGGTCTTTGAAATATCTTGGGGAGATTTTGATCCTGGTTTGAGTCCACGGGCGTATCGGATCATAAATCTATAGTGCTTCAGATGGATTTTGGGCATAGTAAAGTGCATTGTCCTTTTAAATTCAACCATACTTGGTTAGAGGAAGTTGATTTATGTGAGCTAGTAAAGAATAGATGGTCGTATTATTCTCGAAACGTTCAGCTACCGCCTATGTTGAGGTTAGTAAAGATTATCAGGCTTCTAAAGAATGATGTCAAAAGGTGGGAAAAAGAAAATAAATTGGCAAATAAAAGGGATTTATTGAAAATTGAAAAGGAAATTGAAAACTTGACAGGCATGGTGGATGATGATTTCTTTTCTCATGTTAAAAAAGATCAATTGATAAATTTGGAAATGTAGAAGGCAAAGATCCTAAAGTAGGATGAAGAAACTTGGAGGCTCAAAAGCCGTGATATATGGTTATCCCAAGGAGATAATAACTCCAAATTTTTCCACAGCCGTGCAAATTATAGGAGAATTATTAATTCAATTTGGGACTTTAAGGATTCAAATGGGGAATTATTGAATAATTAGAAGGATTTAAAGGTTTTTGTAGTCAATTATTTCAAAGAAATTTATAAGCGGGATAATGCTACAAACTTATCAGATCAACTGAAGGTACTATAGCATTATCCCAGGTTTTTTAGCTCTGAGGAAGGTGCCAAGATTGGGGATGTGGTTACATCAGAGGAGGTTAAAAATGTTTTTAAAAAGTTCTCCAAGTCCAAGAGCCCAGGCCCAGATGGTTGGACAGTCGATTTTTTCTGCATTTGTATGATCTGGTGGGGAAAGAGTTAGTTGAGGTTGTGGATGAATCAAGGAGGTTGGGGTATGTTCCTGAAATCTTGAATTCTACCTTCTTAGCCTTAATTCCTAAAAGAAACAAACCCCGCTCTTTCTCTGATTATAGACCCATCTTGCTATGCAATTTGATCTATAAAATTATCACAAAGATCATCTCCAATAGAATCAAGCCATTTTTGGCTAAGCATATCTCCATGGAGCAGTTCAGTTTCTTGTCAAATAGGCAAATACTTGATGCGGTGGGTGTGGCTCAAGAATGCCTTCATTCGATCAAAACAAAAGACATACAAGCCTTCATTCTCAAGATGGATTTAACCAAAGCTTATGATCGTGTTGACTGGTCTTTTCTAAGGTTCATTGCACCGAGAGTATCGAGGTGCTCTACATCCAGTATGGTAGAGATGTTGTCACGTTCTTGACATTATGCTGCCAAAAATGAAAACTAATTAAAAAAATTCAAGTCGGCTCATAAAATAAAAAAGATTAAAACCAAATAAAAAGTAGGCTCATAAAATAATAATTTTAAACCAAATAAAAAGTCATGCTGGCTTATAAAATAAAATAAAAATAAAAAGCAGAGACCAATCTTAAACATGGATCTATCAAGCAAGTACACCTCAAGAAATTGGATTCCTCTCGATGCTTGATAGATTCGGATTTAAGATGGATCTATGCTGGTTATTATTCAAATTGGCCTTCCTGTAGAAGTTACAAATTGGACAATGGCATGTATATCTTCAGCAAATTTTTCCATCCTAATAAATGGTTCTCCTACACCTTTCTTTAAAAGTAGTCGTAGATTAAAGCAGGGATGCCAATTATCCCCCCTCTTGTTCCTACTTGTTATTGAAGGACTTAGCAGAACCATCAATGCTGCAAAGAAAGACAAAAGGATAAAAGGTATTAAAATCTCCCACTAACTTCACATATCCCACCTGTTATATGTAGATGATGTTTTAATTTTCAGGAGGGATGTTATTCCTAAATGGGAATGTATTCTCTCTATTATCAACACTTTTTCTGCAGCATATGGGATGCTTGTCAATGCCTATAAGTCATTGTTTTTATATAACAATACTTATCCGGTGATGTGTGATCATATATCATAGTTGTTCCCATACCACATGACCAAGTTGGGAGAAGGGTTTAAATACTTGGGTTGTCATTTGAAGCCAAACAATTATATGGCTGAAGATTGGAACTGGTTGTTGCAAAAAGTAGAAAATAGAATTAGTAATTGGACATTCAAATGGTTATCCATTGGAGGAAGGCTTATTCTAGCAAAGACTATTTTAGAAAGCAATCTAGTATATTGGCTTTATTTGGCCATGATACCGGTAGCTATTATCAACAATATCAAGAAGCGAATCTATCATTTCATATGGGCAGGTAATCCCAATTCTTCAAAATTTCACCTAACTTCTTGGGAGAGTATTGCTTTACCAAAAAAATTGGGCAGATGGGGATTAAAATATCTAGATTGGTTTAGTTCTGCATTAAGCATTAAAAGTATGTGGAGAGGTATTTTCAGGGATGGAATGTGGAGCAAAGTATTGAAAACAAAATATATTAAGCATTTTTAAATCACTCGATGGATTTGCAATCCTTCAAAGACCTTTTCTAATGCATATGTCATTTGGAGAGGTTTATGCAAAGCTTATCCAAAGATTGGGGAATGACTTGGTTGGAGAATTGGAAGAGGAACTCAAGTTTTTGTGGGCATTGATCCTTTTGTTGGTGATGGTGGTAAATACAGGTTATCAGATGGTCTACTTTTAAAACTCCATGAATCCAATATCCAGGTCCTAGCATAGGTAAAAAAGGTCAGATACATCATATTATTTATCATCTTATTGGTATATGGAAAATGAGTTGGAGCTGGAGGGAAACATTGCTAAAGAATGGAACAATTATGTTATGATCTTGAATAGAGCCGGAATAAGATTAAGTAATGAAGAGGATAATCTAGTTTGGAATTGGAAAGATGCAAATGGGGTATTAACAGCCAAAAAGGCTTATGAGGCTATCCTTGATGGCCAGGTTATGTTCTCTCATAAACGGTGGGAAAAATCTTTATAGAAATGGATAACTCCTCTAAAAATTAAATGCTTTGTTTAGCTCTATCTCAAAAACAAGGTTCTTACTTGGGATAATCTCCTCAAGAGGGGATTCAGTGGTCTCCCTTTTGTTTGTTCATTGTTCCCTTGGTAGATCTGTCTGGAATGATCTTTGCAAATTTTTAAATCTTCAAGAAGTCTAGGAAACTTCAAATTTTCAAGAATGTATGTATGGATGGTTTCATAAAAAAAAAAAAAATATATATATATATATATATATATATAAGGACATCCCACTGTTTACAGTATGGGAGATTTGGAAACCTATAAACAAATACATTTTAAGACATAAAGCCATCAGTTTTCTCTGTTTGCTCCAGGATTATTAGCTCTTTCTTTGAATTTTACAAGGGGAGAAGTCATAAAAGAGATCAGATTCTTTATCCTCCTCGAATGGATGGTCACATTTCCACTGGTTTTTATGATGGTGCAGCTAAGGATGGATTATGCAAGGCTAGAATGGTGTCGAAGATAAAAAGGGATAATTTTATAAATATGTGGATGGGTGTAGGCTTTGGAACTAATACAAAATCTTAACTCATTTCCCTATGGGGACTTCTTTGATTCAGTAGAAGAAGGGGCATTCTTGATGTTCATATTGCAGGTGACTCCAAAGTTGTGACCGAAATTCTAAGCTTCAGGTGCTCCATCTTGATCAATGGACTTCTCATGTGAAGGAATTAATTGAAAGTTTCTCATATATTACTTTCAAGCATATTTTTCGGGAGTTCAATAGTAAGCTTGATTGGATTTTAGAAAAGGCAGAAGGAGAAATGGATGGTCTCCTACATTTTGAGGAGGTCATTGATACATGTTTGGTGGACTCTGGGGCAGTCTATGTCTTTTAGACTGTTTTGGATTTTTTGTTTATAGTCTTTGTCTCTTTTATTGATAACGTAGTACTAAAGTGTAGAAAATACATCAATGGTTTTGTTATGAATGAAAAGCTGACAACAATTTTTTTTTAACTGATGGTATGGGTAGAAGGTATTTCTCTTAAATTCTAGTTTTTTGAGAATTGTCTATGTAACTTTGATTTATTTTGAGGAATACAAAATTATAGTTTTTTTTTTCGTTTTTGAAAAAAGTAAATAGAATTAAGGTCTTTTAGATTGAATTGTTTTATATATTTTCATGAAAACATCATTAAATATAAGAATTATAGTTTAGTTGTTTTATTTCTATCTTAATAATAAAAAGATTTAAAATCTTTTTTTTTAATTGTTTAAAGAATCACCAAATTTATTAATTTAAGTAATAATAGAATATTAAATGTAAGAAATATAATTCAAAAGAATTTGGTGTAGCAATGTTGTTGTTTATCCTATCATAGTAAATTTAAATAATAATAAAATATTAAATGTAAGAAATATAATTCAAAAGAATTTGGTGTGGTAATGTTGTTTTTTATCCTATCATAGTAATTTGGGTAGTGAAACTTAAGGGGAGGCTTGCAACTCATAATATGTGGTAGGATATAGAGAGTCAATAATCAATCCATGTCAAGAAGGATTTGTAGAATATCAATTGATTAAGGAAGTCAATCAAGCCCTCGTATACTAAGAACTTGTTGGCATGTTTTTCTTATCAAAAGTGAAAAAGGATATACTTAACCCTCCTCTTCTTATTCAAGTAAGTATTTCCCTCTTCCCAAGTGATCTTTGCCTTGATATATATTCTTGAGTTTTCAAAATAATTTCATTTCTTGGCTAAGTCTTATGCATGTGGCGTTGTTGGCACCCCATGAACCACATTTCCTTGTAGTGAAGTGCTGGTAGCCCCTACCTTCCCTCTATGTAATGTGATGTCGCATCCATGTGATGCATGATGCATGGAGGTAATCACATCAACCCTTTGTTGATGCACGACACATGCCACACATTGCTTGTCATGCATCACCACATCCATCTCCCTAGCATCACACTACCTTTCCCACTGCACATTATAATCCATCTTGCTATGTATCCACGTTTCCTCTCCCCCCACCTCTCTATGCTCTACAACCTTGTCTTATTGCTTTCATATTACTATTTCCATTTGATTTTCCTACATACACTCTACATGGCCGCATGATGTGTGGCTTAAGGATGTGATTATATGTCTTGCCATTGGTTCCATCAAATCTTCATCATTGGTCAAATTGATCCCAGAGGTATTAAATTCTCTTGGCTACCATCGAACATCACATAGCATCATGGATGATTAAAGATCGTATGGTTGGCTCATGATGGTAAAGGTGGACTTAATTGCTAATACCTTTGTTGCTTGTCCAATCAACTAATCATTGTTATTTCTTGTTTACACAAATTTTAAAGTATGCGTAAAGGGTGTAATCATTGTTACAGCAAGAACATTTCATGAAGGATTCAACCCAAAGAGAAAGCAACATCTTTTCTCAAATCAATAAATATTTCCATTGGTTCATAGCATACAATTGGTATTCGGAGAAACCAAAAGAGGAATGAATTAAGAGCATTATGTAGACCTCTGGGCAACAAGAGATGGTGAAATAGTGCATAGAAAAATTTGATGCTAAACACAAAACAATCAAATTGGATAGTGTGCGACAAGTTTTAAGTACCACTCACCCTTGTCAAGTTTAGAAGAATTTTGAAGCTCCAAAATCCCACCAAGGTGTTCAAGATATCCAATGTTGATGCCTTTCTAAGTGCTCGTGGTGGTAGACTCTTGATGTTGAGTAAATTGGCTTTCAGAAGTTGAGGCTAGGAAGCTTTGTTAGATCGACATCGTTGATTAGGCTAAACCCTGTAGATAAATGGCATGGTTGTTCGTCCAATTAATTAGGCAAGAGTCCATCTCATTCATTTGCAGGTATGTGGTTTTCTTAATTCACTACACCCTAGTTAAAAATGATATTTTTTATTGTGGGGGAATGATTTCAAATGAAGTTGGGGTGGCATGTGCAGGAGGGGTCGTTTACGACCCTGGAGGAAACAAGGTATCTCAATTTGCATGGGGGTTAGGTAGGAGAACCAATAACCAAGCTGAATGGGCAGCTCTTATCCAAGGGATTGACGTCGTGAAGCCGCTCCACATAGACAATTATATAATCCTGGGGGACTCTAAGATTGTTATTTAAAAAATGATCAATGCCCAAAGACGATATGATAGGAACTTGAGCAGAATCCAGAAACGAATTGTCTCCTCCATAAGCAACTTGGTCAGGATTCGCTTCTACCATATCCTAAGGCCTAACAACTTAGAGGCACATCATATGGCCAACTAAGGAGTTAGGTTGAAGGAAGGGATAAGGGTGCTTAACCAAGGATCAACCCATTATCGTTGGATCCCATGCTTCTAACTCTAAGCAACCCCATGGGGGGTGCATGCATATCCCCCCTCTAATCTCGTGGACAAGTGGCATCCATTTTCGTTCTTGCCTTAACTATGGGTCTCGGACCTCTCCTCGCATTAATGGGAGCAAGTGCGGAGGGGCGATGGAAGCATGCGGAGTTATGAAGAAGGTTCAAGACTCCCGCTCGCATGATTATACGCTGGAAGATGGTTCCGCTCTGCATCAGGTCATTTCGGGCATGGAAACTATCAATCGAAATGCGGAAGTTCCCTCGACTAACCCCTGCTTTGTCTTATGGTTCTCCCCATCGTTCAATATGATGAACCTCGAGAGCATGGCTAAGGATTTGCGGGAGATCATAGGGGCTCACTAGGACATTAAGAAGCATGCTCGAAATGCATTCGAAGCTTCAAGGTCCGCTCTGGATGAGAGCAAACTCATCGGGCATGACATAATTCAGATTGATTCGCGTTTTGAGGATGTTAAGACCAATGCTCGGGTCCAGGTGGAAGAAATTGAGGAGCTACATAAGGTTATTCAAGGTATGAAGGAGACCCATCAAGATAACTTTGAAGGTCTCAAGCAATTCCTTTTCTCCCTGAAGAGTCAGTTGTTCGACACCTTGCAACAAGGAAATGAAAGGATTGAAGCTCGTCTGACACAAATGGAAGTTTCCCTACAAGATGTTAAGGAATATCTTGAAAAGCACACTGATTCAGCGGGACCTATTATCCAACGTGATGAAAGCTCCTTGATGGAGGATGATTCGCAGACCCATGTGGGCATTCCTCCAACTTAGCCTCAGGATGGTAGAAGTGTTCCTTTTTTTCTAGAATAGCTATATGTTTTTTTGTCTTCTGTTATGCAAGTAGTTTATAAGGATATATTCGATAAATTACAGTAGCCTAGAACAGATAGGAAGCATCATTTTCAAGACTAGAAAGTTGATTATGTTCAATTTTGAACTGCACAGACTCCTTTTTTCTCTTCCCTTCCTGAAAGGGAATTTTTGCATATGTAACTTATTCTCTGTTTAATATATTTTATTTCACGTTCTTGTTAAAAAAAGTGATTTCAAATGAAGTGTCTCACCAATTGATTGACTACCAAGCTACCAATAAATTTACATGTCTACATATTTGATATCCGCCCTAATTTGTGGCATGACTTTTGAGAGTTTGGCTCCCAAGGAGCGTGTGGATTTAAATGTCAAGCTAGTTTATTTGGTGCATCCTTTATTCCTAAAGCACAAAGTGCAATACCATTTTTATGAAATCCAAGCTCAATGCATCATAAAACTCAAGCATATTATTTTAGGAAGGGACCTCATCGTCCTTGCCCTGAAGGCAAGGAACTTCCTTACTGGAAAAGGACAACATTACAAAGAAAAGGGTTTCATGTATACATGAATATATGGCTTTGAGGACAAGCCATTTTACTTTCCTCAGATGGTCGACGATTGAATGTTTTTAGTGGGATTGGCTAACAATACACAAAGAGGGGGAATTTCCTTCACTTCGAAATGAATAAGTAGTTTATATCAATGCCTTTTCATTTCTCTTATATTTCCATTGAGATTTATTGCACTTGAATGATCCAACTCAATTATTGGAGATATTCAAGCACTTGCAATCTCAAGTTATGACCTCAAATATTTATGATCATTTGGATACACAGAGTGTTTTCCTGAGTTCTTGCCTCTCCAAGAAGGAGATGGTGATGATGAGGATGTTGCAATTGAAGCATAAATTAAAGATCGTGCATAGTTACAAGGGTCGACCCCAAAACGCAGAGTGAAGAAATTGAAACTCTGTGGGATCTCTGAAATCATAATAAGTTTGAATGTTGATATGGATATGACAAGGAAATGGGAGACAATTATGAAAGTCAATGAATGCTACAAGGAAGCTATCAAAGGGGAAATCGAGTTATCATTCCAAAGGAGGGACTACAATTAGTTCAAAAATGTTTAGTTGTCTACCCAAAAAATTGCTTCCACCACCTCTAGAGGCATAAATAAAAAAAAAATTGAGTAACATGGTTGGTAGTTGTGGCGATGGGAACAATCCTAAAATGGTCCTTTTAGAAAAGGATCAACATGATATTCCCACCCCTCCCAAGAGAAAAATAATTGTTGATAATGAAACATATTTATTGTACATGGAGATTGCGAAAGTGTTAATTGACTCGAGCGAAATTTAAGGATAATTTTATGAAGCCTTACCTTGGGGTAGATGCTCAAGTAAACACTACTATAGTTAATGGAAATGAAGTGGCAATGACGAACAAAGCAAAAATTTATCCATGTCCAAGATGGAAATTAAGGGGTGGAAGGAAATTGAAATGAACGATTTTTAATTTGATGCTAGGGATATTAAGGTTATAGTTCTTTGAAGATGCACCAACCTATTGGTAATTTGTTGGAAGATGTAATTGACGGATGAGAGGAACAAATGCAAGAATTGAGAAAATAAGTAGTTGAGATGGAGAGGATATCGAACCTTGGACCCTTGTTTGCTAAGCCTCTCACTACTCATATGGCAGAAGATATTCGAGAAGATCACCATAGAAATTCAAATAATGTTAAGGCCACTAAAGTTCTTATGTATGGATTAAGGAAAGTAGTTTCTAGAAATGTTGAGGAAAGAATGAATGTGTTTTTGGACTTATGGGGAATCCTAAATGAATTGTAGTATTGCTAAAGATGTCCTTAGCCTTGAGTATATGTTGAAAAGTGAAATTGTGAAGGATGAGGCTTCTTGTGAATTTTGTCTCAATACTTTCACTGAGAAAAATAAATATGTGAACCCTCATCTATGAAAAATAGATAATCTCCCATATGATAGCATACTTGTTTGGATTAAGTGAGGATGTATCAATAAAATGGAAACCATTCAAGAACTTATAACTTCTTACGATGTAATTGAAACTAAGAAGTCTCGTATTTTTTTTGAGCTTTTTGAAGACATAACAAAGATAAAGGGCTTGACCCTCACTTGAGATGAGAAATAAATTGCAAAGGAAGATTTCCAAACCATGCTAGTCAAGAGTAAGAGCGCATGGGGAGATGAATTTGATAATATTATTATTTTCATTGACTTGAAGGTTAAAAAATGGCTTACTAACTTCATGGTAGACAGTGTGGGGGCAACTTGAGATGCAAATATCTAGTTGAAGTTTTGCAAAAACAAAGGATGGGTTGCTTGCAATCAAAATAAAAGAGGATATTATTGTTGCCCCACTCCGAGATTATATCAAGATTTGGGTAGACCAAGCCAATTATGTAGTCATTAAAACATTGTGAAAAAATAAGTGGTTATGATAGTTAGGCTAAATAGCCCTCTTGTTTTTCAAAAGGAACATTATAAAAGGTGGACGAGGATGAGTTAAAGGGGTTTAGATCCTAGATGCTTGATAATTTGTAAATACAAACTCTCAAGATTTGTCCCATCTTTTTCGTCTATCATACTCTTGATCTCATACAACCTTCATGGTTTATACCATGAAGGTCAAGTTCTTATTGATTTCCTTTATTTCCCTCCATGTTTTATTTACACTATCTATGCAGGAGCCCCATCCTATCTTTGAAGGTGAATGATTTTACTTTCTTCACTTATTTAAGTCACTAAAATGTAATGATGCCTTGAAGTAGACATTGTTTCAATCTTTAGATGATTTCCCTACTGGGATCTTACTACTACTCTTTAAGAACTCCATAGAAAGACACTAAGGAATACATAGATTATATGATTCCAACCTTTGCATTTGGTGAACCATAAATCTGTAGCATGTGTCCTTCATGTCTTACTTAATATAAAATCAAAATTCCTCCAAAACTTTCCCAATGGACCTGTGTTCTCTTTGTAGCGTTCCTTCTACAAATAAATATTGGGTGCATTTTTCACTTGCTTTATATCATGGAGGCATGGTTATTTTAGTTTGAGCAATCAAAACCTAGTGTGAACAATATTTCATTCCTTTATCTTATGAGTTTGGTGTTGCTTAGTCCTTTCACAAGTAAAGTTATGCTTGATGAATATTTCTTTATCTCAAGAACCTAGTTTTTTACTTTATGGATGTTAAAGGTCATTTGGAATTTTGTTTCATACCACTATTCCATTTCCACGTTGAAGATGTTAAATCCCAGAGGTTATTTATATTTCACAATTGAAAGGTTGTGTTTTGGAGAGGTGTTAGATGTAATGAACACTCCTTGGCATGTGTGCCTACATATTCTTCTTTGGCACTTCTTCTTCTTCTACTTCTCCAGGACTTGTAACAATTTTAGATAATGGTCCTTCTTATTTAGTGATGAGCATGTAATAGTTCCTCCATCTCCTCCTCCTCCAATTCAATCTAATGTTATTGCACCTTTAGTTTATCCACTTTTAAAATGGGTCCATGTTAAGGCAAGGGAAGTTGTCAATACTTCAGTTAGTGATTGATGGCTCTTCACAAGACTTGCTCTTAGTTTCATTTAGTTGGTTTAACTCTGATGGTCTAGCAAAATGAGATTGAAGATCCAAAAACTTATAAAGAAGTAAGTGGTCTAACTTTATTGGAAGAAGTTATGCAAGAAGAAATGAACTCATTGAAAAATCACACTTGGGATCTTCTTCTTCTTCTCGAAGTTTGCAAGATTGTTCATTGCAAATGGGTCTACATAACCAATTTTTTAGTAGATGAAAGCATAGACAAGTTTAAAGTCTGCCTTGTTGCTAAAGTTTTCTCATTGGTTGAAGGTATTGATTACTTTAAAACTTTTACCTCTACTGCAAATACATAATTAGTCTGACTTGTTCTTTCAGTTGTTGCTTCTCAATGTTGGGAAGTAAATCGAGTATATGTCAAAAACCCATTTGTACATGGAGGCTTAAATGGAGAAATATACATTGAACAATATCTAAGATTTGCTCAGGATGATTCCTCCTTTGTTCGCCACCTCAAGAAGTCACTTTATGGTTTAAAGCAAGCTCCCCAAGCTTGCTATGAAAAGATGGAAAATTTCATTCTTAGTTCCAATTTCTTTAGGTGTCAATCCAATCCCAATGTCTACAGTAAACATGTAAATGGTGACCTTCTCATCCCTGTTCTATATAGCGATTACCTACTTATCTATGGGATTAATCACTATCTGATCAACCATGTGAGGTATATTCTTACAACCCAATTTGAGATGTCTAACATAGGCCTCCTTCCTTATTTCTTTGGTCTTAAAATCCAAGAATCTAACAAGGGGAACTCTTCTTCTTACCATAAGTATCCTCTTAACATTCTTTAATAGTTTCAAATGGAAGACTTCAAGGCTACCCCTTTTCCTTATCAGTTATGTGTCAAGCTTTCTACCAAATGTTCAACTTTTTACTAATCCTACGTTTTGTGAAGTTCTATGTCATAGTAGATGTAAAGAGCGGAGGATACCTCACAAAGAAAGAATGAGCATAAAATTTGAAGAAGAGTGAAAACTGCAGTAAAAAAGAGCAGAAGAATAATAATGCAACAGAACTCAAATAGGAGTAGAATAATGTCACATGTTCCAATTATCAGTATAACAAACAATGATGTTACAATGGAGAGAATTCGAATGATGTAGGAGAATTTGAACCTCAATTGGTCTAGCATAGATATTATCACCACTGGAGTGCTCTGGAAGACTCAAAGTCAACTGAACTGAACCTAAACTCAACTAACTGAATTCACAATTAGTTAGCTGACCAAGGAGGGTGCAATAGTGAGTTTGTCATGCATGCCAGTCAAAAAAGGGCGCATGAGGCCACAATCAGTGGCATCCAGAGCTCTATCCCCCCACAAGAGTCAGATAACTCAGGTGGACTTCACTGGAACACTCAGTATGTTCCTATAAAATAGGGAATTGACTGAAGTGGTCCTAAAATGATGCATGCAGGGCTCAGAAGGTGGTAGATGGATCCTAGATGACATCTGCATACCACTAGGGGGAAAATGACACCATCAACAACTAGGAAAAATAAATAATGTTAGGTAGGACAAGGATGGAGTATTGAAATATCCTAACACCCCCCCTTAATCCATACTTTGCATCCTAGGCCCTAGTTACAAAGACCAAAGGTCACCCATACAATCAAATAATTGATAAAAAAATAAAGAATTGTCCATGAACCAAAGAAATGGTGAAAAACCTCATGGGAAAAATACCCCCCCCTCAAAAGTAACAGCAGTAGGAAACTCAAAGAACCTTCATGCTAAGCAGAGAAGGAAAAAAAATTTCTCGGTGAAAGCCTTTGCAAAAATATTGGAAAGATACTCCTCTGTAGGATAACAATGCAGGTGATAGATCTAGTTCTCCTCCTCTGATGTGCCTCCCACTGTGTATAAGTTGTATTTGCCAAAACAAGTCTTTCAGGAAGCCTTCTTGCTATTGGAGCGAATGGCTCATTGTGGTCCAAATCATGAACCTTTGAGTACCTTTTGTTAGACAACCGATATTGTTGCCCGGTTGTAGATCCCCCATGGCAAGTCTCTCCAAGAGATTGTGGATCAAACCCCACCATCATGCAGCACCTCTCTGAGAGAAGTGGATCTGCATGACACAGTGCAAGTTTTGCATGATACTGAGATCTGGTGGTTCTATGGTCAAATGGATCCCCAACAGTGTTCTCAGCAACTACAAGGACTTTGTGAGCCCATATTGGCCTTGGCCATGGATTGGGAACATGTGTTGGATCTAGATATGAATCTGTCTCTCCTTGAACATTATTCTCAACATCAATATCTTGATCCTCATCTTCATTAGAAGAGGTATCATTCAGATCTTCATCAAATTCCAATGGGGTAGGCAGAGAGTATGGAAAAAAATGTGAGAATTCATATGCCTTGGAGGCATGGTTTTCAAACCCTTTCACTATAATATTCCCAGTGGAGATCTCTGCAATCTCAAATGTGTCAAGACCAAAGACCACTTTCTTCGGTGAACCTGTGTGAGTAATCTGATATACAAAAAACAAATTTGCCAACAAAGAAGGCACAAATAGAACATTCTTGAACTTGCCATGCTCCATGTGTACTGTGCCCTTTCCCTTCAACAAATATCTCAGAGTTGTCTCCCATGTGAATAATCAGACCATCTTCGAGATCTAGAGAAGAAAATGATTCTATGGAGGCAACCATGTGGTTGGAGGCTCCTGAATCTATGAGGAGGGCTTGTGATTTTGAAAATCTAGCCTTTAGTGTATGGAAACTCTCATGACCATCAGAGTCACTTCCAGAATCAGTCTCTCTTGCACCTTTTGGGACGGAAATGTTGTGTTGTTCAAGAAGCTTGGTCATCTGATTTATCTTCTTCTACATGCAAGATTTCTCTAGGTGGTTTCCTTTCTTGCAATAGGAACACTTGGATTTCTCAAATCCCTTCTATTTGTCCTTCTTAGATCTGGAGGCTCATTCTGATGGACTTGACTTGGCATTCTGCTTGGGTTCAGATTGCCTCTTATCCTTGCCTTAGTGCTTCCCCTTCCCATTCGCAGTGTTTGCTTCTCCAACCATAAGAGCTTGATCTTTGGAGGCCTACAAGGCGCCCATCTGTATCAGCTTATCTTGTTCTTGGATGAGAGATTCAATGAAAACATCTAAGGAGGGCATCTTCCAACCAGGGATTGGCATTCGTCCAGAATGGAAGGTAGAGACATAGATAAAGAACTGAGGACCTAGATTGCTCAGAATGGATAGCACCAGTTGCTCATCCTTCTTCCCAATGCCACACTTCTTGCATTGCATAACCAAAGATTTGAATTTTGAAAAGAACTGCCGAATGGTCTCAAAACTGCTCGGTTGTAGAGAAATCAACTAATTTTCCAGAATATGGCCTCTTAGCTCATCTTGTTTGCCGAAGAGGGTCTCTAACTTCAACCATAACTCTCTTGGAGTCTTCAATCCTTCAATGTGGAAGAGTGGATCTCTGGAAATATGAATACAAATGAAACCAAATGCTTCATCCAATCTATTCAGATACTTGGTTTTCTCCACAGTTGATGTTGGTTCGGGATCCTTCCCCATTGTCACCTTGTACAATGATTTGTTTCACAATACCATCTGCATATCATCCCTCCAATCAATATAATTGAAGGGTGTGAAGATCCTGGGAGAGAGAGGAGAGTTCGAATTGTCCATTACAACTGCTGGAGTGAATACAAATTGAAACTACTGCTACTGTAGAAAAACTGCTGCAACTACAAAAAACTACTGCAACTGCATAAAATTGTTGTAACTGCTGCAACTACATAAAACTGTTGTAACTGTTGTAACTGCTGCAACTGTTGCTGCACTCAAAAACTTTGAATAACCTGCAAAAAACTCTCAATAAGGAGGTAGAATACTATTGAGCACTGCTTCAGGACAATAGGCACTTTTATCCAGATCCTTCACACTTGGCTAGACCTCATTGGATTTCTCCAATGAATTCAATGCAATGGCACCAGGATTTTCTGTGGAAATCCAGAGGCTTTGGTGCACTACCGAAAGCAGCTCCTCAACCTATTCTCTCAAATGGCTATGTTACCATGTGAAATTCTATGTCACAACAGATCTAAAGAGCGGAGGATACCTCACAAAGAAAGAATGAGCATAAAATTTGAAGAAGAGTGAAAACTGCAGTAAAAAAGAGCAGAAGAATAATAATGCAACAGAACTCAGATAGGTTACATGTTCCAATTATCAGTATAATAAACAATGATGTTACAATGGATAGAATTCGAATCATGCAAGATAATTCTAACCTCAATTGGTCTAGCATATGGATTATCACCACTAGAGTGCTCTGGAAGACTCAAAGTCAACTGAACTGAACCTAAACTCAGCTAACTAAAGTCACAATCATTTAACTGACTAAGGAGGGCGCAATAGTGAGTCTGTCATGCATGCCAGTCATAAAAGGATGCATGAGGACACAATCAGTGGCATCCGGAGCTCTAACCCTCCACAAGAGTCAGATAACTCAGGTGGACTGCACTGGAACACTCAGTAGGTTCCTATAAAATAGGGAACTGACTGAAGTGGTCTTAAAATGATGCATGTAGGGCTCAGAAGGTGGTAGATGGATCCTGGATGACAGCTGCACACCACTAGGAGAAAAATGACATCATCAACAACTAGGAAAAATAAATAATGCTAGGTAGGACAAGGATGGAGAATTGAAATATCCTAACACTTTTTACATATAGTTGGCAGGAATTCCTTAATACTTGACACATACATTACCATACCTCTTCTTTACTATTTGTCTAGTCTCTCGCTTCATGTAGGACCCTCATGACAGTCATTAGAAAGCAACCTCCTTCGCTATATCAAAGGTACTTATTATTTTGGCATCTAATATACTAAAGGGGGTTGATCCTCCTTAATAGGATTTATGGATTCAAAATGGGTAGTTGTTGTTGTTGATGGAATGTCTTCTTTTAGTTACACTTTCAAGTTTGGTTCGGATTCTATCACTTGGTCCAACAAAAAGCAACATGCAATCACTCTTTCTTCTACATAGGAAGAGTACCAAGGCATTGTCAATGTTTGTTAGGAAGCTTTTTGGATTCAACAATTGCTCATAGAGTTTGGTTTTTCTTAGGATCAACCCACAACTCTTTAGTGCGAAAGTCGAAGTGCCATCCACATTGCATGCAATCTAGTTGAGCACCAATGTACCAAACACATTGAGTTGAATATGCCCTATGTACGATAACTCCTTCATGATCAACTTCTTGGCTTGAAATTTTGTCAGACAAAAGATAAAGTTGCTAAAATTTTCATTAAGTCACTCACTAAAGCCAATTTCCTTCATCTTCGATCTTTTCTAGGCATGAAGGAGGTTGTCTTTATGAGGGGACAATTATGTGCATACTATTAAGTTCTATGTGAACATCCAATAAAATATTTTATGATGTGCATAAAAAGGATAATGAAGATCAAGAATTACCAAGAAACAACGAAATGGTGGATAAAAGGCAAGAGCCAAATCGATGTTGTTTTCACAAATAAAGTACATTTATAATGCAATGTCCAATAACCATCTTTAATGGTGCACATAACTAACATGAGATAACAACAAGGTGGTTTAGGACTTAATGATTAGGAGTAATATTGCTAACAACCCCCCCCTCAATCATAAGTCCGTAAAAGTGTACGAACTAGCAATAAAGACTAGTGCTAAAAGTTGATAACATATCAAGGTCTTCATTCTGATACTCATGGTTTGAAATCTCATGAGTGTCAATGAAGATATTCCTGAAAAAACTGCCAAAAGTGGACGTTGAGAACCAAATATGGAGAACTCACTATGCAACAAATGAGCCAAATATCCTCCAAATGTTCACCAAAATGAACCAAAATCCAATGAGAGCAAATCTCGGTGAGAAGTGAATTGGCTACAAATCCAACACATCTCAAATCTTGAAAATGCTCGCAATCCAATGTGCCAAGTAAAAGCATAGAAGAATCATCTATCCTCTGCAAGATCAAAAGACCGTCCCTGTGAAGTCTGAAGATGATGAAGCTCTCAAATATCGACACATAAAAAAACTAACAAAAAAAGGTCTCAATCATCATCCTTTTCCTTCCATTCCTCATCATGATCATCAAGTTCAAGTATTGTATCCAAGTCACCCTCAAGAACATGCATTTCTAAATCATCATCAAGAAATCCAGCACACAAACTTCACAGGTTTGGAGTAATCATGAATGTGAAAGAGATCAATTGTTTTCCTATCATATCCTATACAAATTTATTTCTCTTGAATTCCAATTCTTCCCAAGGTCTGATGATTTTGTCTTAATTTTCAAACTTATCCATATTTGCCTCAGTGTCTTCATCCAAGGTATTTTTCGTCGCCTTAATGTCTTCATCCAAGGTATTTTCTATCACCTTAGTGTCTTCATCAAATTCATTATCTATCTCCTTTGTGCCTTCATCAATTCATCTGATCGATTCATAGTTGTACGGTGCTCGAAATCCTCTTGTTCACTTTCAACAATAGTTAATCCAAATAATTGATTATGTTGAAGAAGTATGGTTTTAGAATGTTGCTATTGAAGAAGTTGCAATTCATTATTTATCAACCTGTTATTAGTTTTGTGAATATCAATCTTTTAATGCGTAACTTGTAGACAAGTGGTCACATGACTGAGTGGATGTTTACTAATTTGAATGGTCGATCCTTGTGCATAGTTGATTAAGGAGTAGGCATGTAGAAGACTGAACAAGTCTTCAATGTTGGTCGCCATCTTGATCCAAAAGTACTTCAAGTTCCCCCAAAAATGTGTCACAAAAAGCTCCTAATGTCACAAAATAATGAAAACCAGACATCTTTGATCCCTCTATTCAATTTCATGCAAGATCAAGACCCAATGATGCCAAAGATAAATTACAAACTGTGACAAGTATGCTGACTATATGATACCAAATACAAAAATTAACGAGCTCTTCTTTCAACTCTACCCCTAAGCAAGACTTCTAAAAATTCAATGATAAGCTCAAACTCCTCGATTTGTGAAGAATTAACGCAAGGGACATCCAAAGACTTTACAAAATAAATATGCAACTTGCAAGATGCTTAAAAGTTGTGAACAAATTTGTCTTGCGTGCAAGCCTTCTTTAGATACTTTACTTTCCTTTTTTTTATTATTATATTGTTTTCTTTATGTACTTCTGTATATTGTTTTATAGAAGAATATGTACTTCTTTATATGATAGTGTATGTTTCCAAAAAAACGTAATGTATCGACAATAACACCATGTTTCGATATACGAGCCGCACACAAATATCCTAGCCCCCCTTATTCAATTCCATACAGTTCTAAAACATAGTTTATGGATCTTCCAAGTCATAACCCTAACATATCTCCTTTAAAAGTTTTTGAAAATGCATATAATACACACATTGACGAATTATTTGTAATTGTGAATCAAACACCTTATATCTTTTTTCGAAGCTTACAAAGCTTTGTTAAAATTAGTGTATAACGCTAACATCTTATATCTCCTCCCAACCATACAAGTTTTCGTTAAAAAAATGAAAAGCATAATATACATATATTTTAGTAAACCACGTATTATCTCTTCTTTGTTACAGAACATGCTTCCTTTGAAAGGAAAGGGATATGTATATGCTATTTAATACCATTGTAATTGTAATTGTAATTGTAATATATATATATATATTTTCTAGGGAAAAAAGCGTAATTTTATTAGGAATAATCAAATTACATATTGCAGAAAGGCTTTTAGGAGCCCTTTCTAGTAACATCTTTTCAGCTTCATAGAAAAAAATTTCATGTACCAAGGCACCACCAGAAAACATACATCTATAACACCCTGTTTTAGGGCAGCCAAGAGTGGCTCATATACAAAAGAAGAACCAACTCATAAAGAGTTGTAGAAAAAATAAGAAAGAAACCAATTGTAATGCCGACCGATGCAGACAAAAAATGAAATTTCAAAATGCTTGTAGAGATAGCAGAGCCACCAGCTTCTGAAGAAAGGATCTGTAGTAGGAAATTGCTCCCGAACCGACAGGTAGTCAAATGGTCGGCTTCCCTCGGCAAGGTAGCTGTCATCGCCGCCTTTGGAATGCAGAAGCTAATGCTCCACAATCAAGCCATAGTTCGGCTTCCTCAACAAGGAAGTTGACCCCGCCGCCATTGGAAAGTAGGAGCTCGCGTCATTGTAGAAGGGAGCCCAAGCTCCCCAGCCGACTCACTTTCATCGTTGCCACAACGCCTTGGACGCCCAGCCCTAGTTCAGATCCCTTCAACACAGAAAAAACATTGCCACCGCCACTGGAAAGCAGGAGGAGCCTGCTACCCAATGGGTCAACGTGCTAAGGCACCGCCACAACTCGAAGCTCGTAGAGAAACTATCTAAAATCGCCTTCATTCAGCCTTGACAGTTAGCAACTCAGGGGAGAAGGAGAAAGGAAGCCATGGAAGGAACCATGGCCGTCGAGGCACTCCCTCAGCGGTCGTGGTTCCTTCCCACATAACCAATTAAGCACTGTATTTCACATCCTATCCAATGGTCGTCCTATGACATATTATCCAAAAATGATGAAATATCTATCTTTTATTCAAGTGCCAAAATTTCCATCTTCTCATTGGTCTTTAACGAGTGGTTGGGAATGGGAAAATATCTAACTCAAGTAGAAAAGGATGATATGAAAGAGAAGATTGTGAATGCTACATTTTTGTCACTGTCTTTGGATGAGGTTACAGCTGTTGATAATAATTCATGGATTTTCATGAGCATTTATATGGTCAATGACCATATCAGGAATTCCTATCTACTTGGAATTCATAAAAATAAGCAAAAGTTCTACAACATAAAATATTTATGAACTTGTTATTAATAGTTTGAAAGAATTGGTGGTATGGATCATTCAATGATCGCAAAAAAGTTGGTATGCATTGGAGCATATGGAGCATCAGTAATGCAGGGACAAAGGAACGACCTTTTTGATAGACTACAACTCTCAGCTTCACCGTATATGCTTAGTATTCATTGCATGGCTCATAAGATGAATCTTGCATTTAAAATAGTGAGCAACTTTCCATTGGTTTCAAAAGTTGAATATCTTGTACATGAGGTTCATGCATACTTTTGTCGAAGTCCCAAACGGTTTTCAGAGTTTAAAAAAATTGCTAACGGTGTTACAAATGGAAACAAACTATTAAAAGATGTTGATACAAGACGGATCTCACTGAAGGGGCTAGCTGAAAGACTATTCGATGAATTTGCATCCTTAGTAGGGGTGATGTATGAGCATCGCTTAAGTGTAGAAAAATCTCAAACTCTTCTCTTTCTATTAACTGATATAGAGACATATTTAACATTGGCTAGACTTATTCCTCTGCTTCATGAAATGAATAGCCTCGTGAAAATGTCTCAGAGTCGTACGATGTATATTGCTGAATACACAAATGCTAGAAAATTAGCATGCCTTGCATTAGATAATTTGTATATGATGGCAAAGTCTTTTACAGGTCTAGCATTTACAGATTGGAATAAGATAATCAATATAGAAAATGATGAAAATTTATTGAAGTTCGATGAAAAAGGGATTCTATGTATGGTAGTGCGTGGGTATATGGTTCCCTTTTATTATAATGACAAGATAGGAAGAACCACCGAAGAGTGTCGCATGTCAAGAGAACAATTTGACAATGTTGTGATTTCAGTGAGGCGCAACTTGATAGAAATTGCAAAATCACTATCATCATAGATAAGAGAACAATTTCCTCAAGATGAATTGTTGGAGGTCATGTCTGTGGTATACCCTCAATATTGGAACCATTGTCAATGTACAAAGACTTTAAAGGTTGACTTTATAGCAAAATGCAAGCTTTTGCAAAGCCATTTTTGTCGAGAGGCTGAGATACAAGGAGAACATATTCAAGGTATTTTAGATGGAAAAAAATTGTCAGATCAAGCCCGATGCTTTGCTGATACAATGTGGTGTCAATTTTCTAAGTTGGAGAATCCTCTAGAATATGGTGCAATTACAAGATTATGGACTAAACTCAGTGGTAGCGAATTTCTACTGTAAAAAATGTAAGAGTATTTCATATTAGTAGATTTATGTCAAACCATGGTTTTGGGATCAGTGGAGGATGAGAGAATGTTTAGTGCATTGACATCTTTGAAGTCAAAGTTGAGGAACAAGCTTGATAAAAATGTGGATACATGCTTAAGATTATATGTAACAAAGTATGAGGTTGACAATTTTCCATATGAAAGAGCACTAGCTCTTTGGCGATCAAATTGTGAAAGAAAGGGAGAAAACAATATGACAAATTTCTCTAATGAACTTGATATGGAACATAATGTTCTTGAGGATCATAACGACGGTTCATCCGGAGAAGGTCATGTTCAGAGTGTTGAAAATGAGGACCAAGCCCAGAATGTGAATTGGGAAATGGATTTCACCTAAGATTGTATATGATCCAATACACATGAGGGACTCTTGAGTCTTATTTTGGTATAGGTGTTCCATGGACCCTTGCGGGTGATCACTATATGTGAATTTGAGCTAACATTTTAATTAAAAATAGATTCTTCATTGTACTTTTTTGTTGTAACATTGATGATATGACATACATTTCCTTGATGCAGTTTATTTTAAGATTGATGTTTTGATATTTATCTTTTACATTGTCTCTTTCTTGTATGTGATAGGAAATGATGTTGGAATTTGACAAAGCTAGGCCTAGGAGCTATCTCTTCACATAGATAGTGTCCTAACATTAAAGGATAAATAACTAATTTGAATACACTTTCGCTAAGCAAGAATGAGCTCATTCAAGTACATGAAACCATGTTGGTGTTTATCTCTAATATCTTGACAAATTTTTATGGTTTGTTTATTGCTTTTGTTTGAATCATCTTGTCGATTTGTGGAGTTTGCGTGTATTTTGGTTAATTATTGTGTTAGACCCTTGAATTCTTCTAGTTCTCATTTGATGCTTTATTTAACCCTTTGTTGTAGCTTGAATCAATATTGGTTTTAGTTGATTTCCATTGATTTAGGGTTTGAGAAAAGAAGTTTTCATTACCTTTTAGTTGCATGAATTAATTGTCTTCACTTTTTCGATTCTTTTATGCTGATTGTATATTTTCTTTGTAAATACTTATCGTTATTCAGAAAAAATAAATGAGCTATAGCTAAGCGAAGAGAAAAATGGTCTATGCACTAGGTTCCCATGTATTGATCGTAGGAGACCTATTGGCACAAGACCAACATTCCTCTAGTGCAATTGGCATAATTACATTGCATACTTTTCCTAGCCTCCACGAGCATAATTGGCTAGTGGAGGCCAAAATCATGCATAATGTCCGATTCTATCAGTTTATCGTTTGCTAAGATTCAGGTCCCCACATGTCCATTAGACCATTAAGGGACGAGATAACAAGTGGAGTCCCCAATTGCCCTGAATCTTGACAAACATTGGATGGAGAGTAACACCTGAATATCACCTGGAGTCCCCACTTATCTTTATCTATTTATGAGGTGTCATTCTTATCCACTATGAGTTCAGTGACACCTAGTCTTGTTACTACATTAAACTTTGCCTGTTAATCCAAATATGGTTGTTGCTTATGCATTTCCATCAAGGTTTTATAACCAACAAGTTTTCTTTCCCCCTTTTTTCAGAGTGGTTCATTATTTTGCTTTTGGCCATGATTCTTCATTATTGTGGTTGTCTTTGTTTGTTTTGATGCTATTCCGAGCTATAAGTTTTAAATATTTTTGCTTATGTCACAATATCAAACACTTGCTCAACCAATGATTTTTTCTTTTTGCTCTGGCACTTGGTCAAACACTTACATGCGTCCTCCAAACACCCACATTTAGAATACATGTCTACAAGATCCACTCGGCTTTGCTTGGATATGAAGGCATCATTAAGGCCACTGCCATTTGGTATTGAGACCAAAAATTGAAATAGAGCAATTGAACTCAACATTTGAAGAAGCCTTGAACTCATAATTAACAAGCAGAGTGCCATTCAATGTGTTTTATAAATCAACGAAAGATTCACCAAATTTTTACAAAATTTTATAATTCAGTAAAATATTCGCCAAGTTTTTACAATATTTTATAGTTTAGTGAAATATTCTCCAAGATTTTACAATATATTATATTTTAGTGAAAGTTTCTCCAATATTTTACAACATCATATAATAAAATGAAATATTCCCCAAAAAATTATATATACATATTATATTATTGATAAAATCGCCTTCAAATTTCCTATATATCAGGAAGATTCGCCCATTTTTTATACATATAAATTTGGGAGGGGTTCTTAAAATCATCCCTAATGTCGACCCCCCACAAGCCCTAGGAATCTGACCAAACGTGAAAAGCCCCTCCCTTCGAGTATCATTTTTGCATTTGGACATTTCCTCTACCAAGTAGACACTCATCGGATCCCTCAGTTACGAGCACGATTCATAGATCCCCCTCATACCTCCATGAGCACTTTATCATTTGCAATCACCCTCGTATAATCTCCCCATCAAAGGCACCTATGGGGCCCCCACCTTCAGAAATAACTAGTTATATCCAGTTATCCTGCAGGACTACACTGCATAAGATTGTTTCATGGGGCACCCGTCTTTGCATCTGCAAGTTCACCCTTGTTTCATCATTGGAAAGTGTCCCCCAATCCACTCAATCGTGGGGAATCTTCCCATCATCAAATCGGTCCCCCTGCATGCAAAAAAATGTGTGGACCCCACCAACATTATTTATGTTCAAACAGTTCTCGCATCACCTCACATTGCGAGCACACCATATTATTTTGGAATCAACCCATGGTCGCCTTTGATCTATGTATTTGAGTCTCCATATGTTTAGCAGTATTTGTTTTTCCAGTCGCCATTACCCTGAATTTTGCATCTCCATCAAAACCCAATTCATTTGCAGTTTGTTCTACATCCGTTTCAACTTGTACCATCCTGAAAGAAAAGCTGTCGTCCCCGCTCCCCCATGTTTGCATTGATCAAAGGAAGTTATTAGCCCCACGCTTATCAACCAGTCTTATGTCAGGTCTATCCATCCACCATTCAGTTACAATATGATCCCAGTTCTCAGGATAGGACTCTCTCCCTATCATGTACTTCATCTCTCGTCGACGTCAAAACACTATATTCCGAGAGTTACAGTCATTGCAGTTGTACCTTTTGATCCCTTTCAATCACTGTAAGAGATCACCTCGAACTTAGTAGGGAGAGTCATTATTGCTCCCTAACTAGATGGTTTCCCCTATGCTCAACGTCAACACATCATCGCATCAGGGGGAGACGTACTTTTGAAGGTAGCAATGTTCACATTTGGAAATCATGATAGCAGTCTATTTGGTACGGTAAATCCCTTAGGCATATTTACATACCATTTTGGTTCCCCAACACAGTGGGTTCATCATGGTCACCAGCAGTCCCACTTCTTCAATATTCCACAACAGTTCTTGGGGAATTTACTCTAACATGGATCGAAGTCGCCTTCATCCATGTCCTAGCAGGATAGTATAGTTGACACCTTGGTCCTCTCTCATTGTAATCACTTTGACAACAATTGATGAGCATGGGTATGCCCACCTCATTTAAAACTATTCTTTATTCCAGCACCAACGGTAGTCACCAAAAATATTCCCCCATGGGAGACCTTACTTTGTCCACACATGCTTTGTTCTACAAAACATGAGATAAACAACAAGAACATGATGCATTATCGTCTCTACAGTACCCTCTGAACCTCATACATCAGGGGGCATCTGTTAACACCTAAAAATCGTACACATGCGACATTTAGACGATTCATACAGTAAATCATCATCAACATAAAGAATGGATCTCACCACAGACATCCTCAATAGATCCAAAGTACAATATGAGTCCACGGGAATTACACAGGTTACTTGCGCTATAGCGCAGGTTACCTGAACAATTCCCGCGCGAGTTTTCCTTCGATAGCCGCGCTACTGTCAAAACGGTGGGACCACTTACTTCCAGCGGCGCATTGAAGACTCAATCCTCCCCAAAGATCCCAATTTGGATCCTCACACACTTGGTGGCATTAATCAGCCCCCTTGTGTACCTTGAAACCAGTTCATGAAGGAGGAGAGTTCACATTTGGATCTAGTTGTTTGTTGGCCACCTCTTGGCCTATAAAAGAAATCCATTGGAATGCATTCTGTAGGGATAAATGAGAGCAAGGTTATGCTGTTAGATTTGAGTTGGAGCTTCCTTATAGCGCACCATTTCCTACCATTGTGAGCATTTCCAAGCTTGCTTGCTGCCTACCATCAAGGGGCAAGTGTTTCTCTCCATTGTTCTTCGATCTACTTAGCATTTAGTTTGGACAATAAAGGCCTCCCTAAGGGAGATTGTTGTCTTCCCTTGAAGCCTTCACCTCCTAGGTGTTGTACAACTATTCCATTGGGAAATACAAGAGTGGTTTAGCATACCTTTGGTTGTTGTTGGAGTTTGCATCTTTCCCCCATCTCTTTCATTTTATTTTAATCAATATTTTCATGTTTGGATACGAACTACACTAACAATCTCTTGCAGGATCACTTGGAGGAATACCAACCACCATCAAAGGGGATCCAAGGACTGAGGCCTTGCAACAACCTACAAGGCTTAGCCTCTCACCCAGTGGAAGAGTGCACTTGTGCAATTTTTTCCATAACAATTGTAATGGTGGAAAGATGAGAAGTAGAACTATGATTTTCCCACATATGATAAGACATGGGCATAGTGGTATAAGCCCTTGGAATGACAATTATTACGAAGATATGATACAATTGCATAGCGTGAGAGATGAAGAGGCACCACATCATATAGAAGAAGAGGAAACAATGTTAGATGAAGGGTTTGAAGTTGATAGACTGTTGAATGAGGATCTAAACGATGACTGGGCCATGTCAATGGAGGATGTTTTAAAACCTGTGTATGCTAATTGCAAGTTAAGTCATTTGACAACAATCCTTCCAGTTATTAACTTGCAAGTGGTGCATGGTTGGACAAATGAGAGTGTAGTTGAGTTATTGGAATTATTAGGTCAGTTATTACCACCTGACTCCACATTGCCAACAAAACAAAGTCAATGTAAAAACAAATATCTAAGCTAGGCTTGGGGTATGAAAACATCCACACATGTGTGAATGGATGTGTATTATTTCATAAAAATCTTGCAAGTGAGGCTAAATGTCCAAAATGTGAAGAAGAGAGGTATAGACTAGGGTTGAAATCAATTGTGGTTCCTAGAAAGGTTCTTCGCCACTTTATGCTAATCCCATAACTACTTTGAATGTATAGGTGCAGAGACATTGTTGAACTTATGCAATGGCATGCCCAAAATAAGAGAACTAATGGAAAACAATGACATGTGCCTGATTCTAAGGCGTGGATGGAATTTGATAACAGATGGCCAAATTTTTCCTAAGATCCTCGTAATATAAGGTTGGGTTTGACTCTAGATGGGGTGAACCCATTCTTAGACCAAAGTAATAAATGGTCAACTTGGCCAGGGTTTTTAATAAATTATAACTTGCCTCCATGGTTAACAACTAAACCATTTTTCTTAATGCTATCATTAATTATACCAGGAAAGATAAGTGTGACTTCTTATACAATTGATGTTTATTTAGAGCCATTATATGATGAGCTGGAATTGTGGAAAGGAATTGAAGCAATTAAAATTTTAAGGGATGGTCATTCAATCAAATTCACTTTAAGAGCTTCCTTATTGTTTACAATTCATGATCTTCTGCATATGCACATTGACTAGTCTCACCGTTCACGGATACCATGGATGCCATGCCTGCAAATTTAAGGATTTTGTGAGGCACTCAAAGAGTTTGCATATGTTTATTTATTATGGACATCGTGCTTACCTAAAAATGGACCATCCATGTCGTAGACAAAAAACACGTTTCAATGGTCAGGAAGAGAATCGTGAATCACCATTGCCAATAACGAATGAATACATTTTTGAGAGTGGACAAAAAATAATGTCATTTATTGAAAGTGGCGGGGTTTGTGGTAGTAGATACAATCCATGTAATGAAAGCGGTGTAAAACAATTGTGCATACTCTATAAGTTGCCATACTTTAAGGATATAGCCATTAGGCATACTATTGACTTTATGCATAATGAGAAAAATATAACCTATGCAATTATAGAAACTCTTTTTGGTGCTTCTGATACTGTTGCATCACGTGATAAATTTCAAAAAATAAATATTTGTCGAAATATTTGGGTTGAAAAATATGACAATGAAAAATATAGAAAACCTAGTTCTCCTTATGTATGGACAAAGGAACAATGTGCACAATTCTTGAAGTTGATGTCTCAAACTCGCTTTCCCACTGGATATGTAAGTAGTAGTATTAGAAGCCAAACTGACATTAATAGCATAAGAGGCCTCAAGACCCATGACTATCAAGTCATAATCGAGAATATTTTACCTATTGTGGTCAATGTATCAAATTTGGCAAAGGGGCCAAGATTAATTATAAGGTTGGGCCTAATATTAAAGAGAATCAGTTGACATGTATTAGATCCTTCGAACTTTGATAGTTTGAGGGAGGAGGTTGTTGAAGCACTTTGTCTATTGGAACGAGAATTTCCACCAACAATCTTTAACATTTCTTTGCATCTTTTGATACATCTACAATATGAAATAGAGCATTGTGGCCTAGTAAGAACACGATGGATGTATCCTATAGAACGATATATGAAGGTTTTGAAAACATTTGTTCGTATTGGGGAAAAATTGGAAGGCAACATGTCTGAGGGATATTCAATACAAGAGGCCATGGGTTTTTGCACAAAATATATGAAGGATTTTAAAAATTTCAGTTGACGTGTATGGGATGATGAGGAAGAGGAGGGAGTTGCAGGTGAAGCATTAGAAGGAAATGGACGTCGCTTCAAGCTATCACATGAAGAAAGAAGTGCGATACATGCCTATGTTCTTCAAAACACTTCTTCGTTTGATAAGTGGCGTAGGTGAAAATATTTTTTACACTATTATTTATTTATTCAATTGCATTTACAGATTTATATTATAGATCTTACTATCTTTACCTTCATATTCTATGTAGAAAATACAAAGAAGAGAGTGTAAAATGGATTCAACCTCCAACTCAGAAGTGCAGACATCATGATTTGATTGGAGGACGTGATTCTTTTCCAAAATTTAAAGAATGGATTGTTGATGCAATCCATGATGTAGAACAACAAGCTAAATCTATCTAACGACAGAGGAAACTGAGATTTCACAGCTTCCACATTTATGGGCTACACGTTTTAGTGGAATGTGGGCCTATGGTAGCCATTTAAGAGTGGAAGCAAGTGACAAGGGAAAGAGAAATTGTGATTGTGTTTTAAGTGTTGAATTTAATCACGAAAATGAGAATAAATTTTATGTTGGATTCATCCAAGAAATTATTTAAGTTGATTATGGTGAACTTAGTCCTATATTATTAAAATGCAAGTGGATCAAACCATTGGTAGTACACCATGACGAGTATGGATTTGTATGTGCAAATACATGAAATTTTTTATCACAGAGTGATGAGCTGTATGTTTCCCCTATTCAAATTAACAAATAATTTCTAATTGATGATGTAAGAAGCCCATGATGGTAATATGTCATCCAAGCAGAGTCTCGTTTGAAATAAAAATTCATGGAAGTTGTTGATATAATAGCTGATGGGAAATATGATAATCTAAAAGAAACATTCGAAGAAGTTCCTGAAGATGATGATAGTGTGTCTGAAGAAGAGACTTTGATTTCCAACGAAGATATTGCGAGAGAGAATGTAGTATTGCACGCCACAGATGAGGATGTGGATGAAAATTAGGTAGATGCATACACGAGTGATGGGGATTTTGATCCTGCTAGAAATGTAGATGATTATGATGAGTTGTCACCTTAACTAGGTAATTGTAACCTTAACTTGTTATGTTGTCACCTTAACTTGTCAAATTTTTATAAGTAGAAAAGACATAATGAATGAATTACATGTATGATTCCATATGATATTTACTAGTTAATAACTCATGGCGGTAAATTAAGCATATCTTTCTATATGTTGATTAAGGCATGTCCTTATATGTAAACTCATATTCCATGCCTTTCTATCATACTTCAAAAATATAAGGCGGTCTTCCAAGAGATACTAGTACATGCCTCTTATCACTCATAGCTAGAGCCCATATGTTGATCTTATTGTCTTAGCAAGGAAAAAAATATGCCTCTTACCACTCATGTATTGATTACAACACACTTAATTAGATTGATATGGCATTGATGATTTTATGGATGAATCACACAATGTTAGGTTATTGTCTAAGTTTGACCTCCACTCTAGCTATTATTAAACACCTATACATTTTATAACCAAGAGAGACTACATTCGAGACTCATCAAGTCCACTATTAATTATAGATGATTTCATTCAACCTCTCTAGTACTCTTGTAGAATTTCAAGCTTTAATGAATAGATATTTTGGTAAATATAATTGCAAGTATGCCTTGTTTTTTAAATGATATCATCATATATGGTAGAATATTCACAAAACATCTAGAGCATATAGATTTTGTATTAGTCACTTTGGTGCAACAATCACCTTGTGCAAAAGATTCTAAGTGTGATTTTCCAGTGACATCCCTATAACATATTGTCCATATTATCTATATAGAGGGTGTTCATACCAATATTCCAAATACTGAAGCCATTCAGGAGTGGCCGCTGCCTACAACCCTTTAGAAACATTGATAATTATTGTGCTTAGTGAAATTATGGCATAGATTTGTATGGAATTTATAACAAGACCTCATAACCATTTACAAGAAGGCCTCAGGACCATTTACGTATTACTGGCATCCCTCTCTTGAGGACAAGAATGAATTGTATAAATGTTATGTCAAACATAGATTTAGAAGTACCTACTTTACCTATTCAATAACAACTATGTTGCAGTGTTGCTTTGCATGGATGTTGTCCACTTGGATTGGAGTAACGAATCCTTGTTTCCCCGAGATTGTTTTAGGATTGAAAACAAAAACATCAAAGCCAATTATGATCTCTAGTACAAAAGCTTTATAGAAACTACTAGTGCGATATTGTTATGTAATGAATGAACGGATTCATGCTACCACACACAATATGAATATAATATGATAAAGGAGATTTATTGTTTGTTGTTCATTTATATTTTATATTTTAAAATGTTTCGTATTAATTGTACAAATGTATGATATAGAAATGCGATCGTTCTTCCATTGTTTTTCTATTGATTGAAGTGGTTGGTTGTGAATTGGACTTCAGGAGGTGAAGAAAAAGTGTTTGAGGCATAAATTAGATGAGAACAATAATGTTGAAGGATTGTCTGTAACATCCCTCCTCTTTTATCCCTATTATTATTATTTTGGTAAATATAATTGTAATTGTGTAAGTGGCTCTCGTGAGGAGCTCAAGGTGAAGGCCCCAACAATGGACCTTGAAACTAGTGTTATGTTTATAAGTGTTATTTTAAGCTTAGAAGATTAAGAACGGTAACGTGACTAAATGATAAGTAACAAAACCCTCCCATGAGAAAAGGTAAGATGTCTAGGAAGCCGTGAGATTCCTGTTTTAAGTCGTAGACATTTGAGGGTGAGGAACTAGTGATGTTCACTTTAATTTCTTAAAAGAATCCACCTAAGTAGAGTCTAACATAAATTAAATGATTAGATGGAAATTATATATATATATATATATATATATATATATATATATATATATATATATATATAGTTATATGAGTCTTGTATACCTATACATAAAAGGTAGATGGACTATTGGCGAGGAATAGTCATTTATATTGTTAGCATACTTAACTTTAAGTTATGTTAATAGATAAATATACAAAAGCCTTAAATAGTAGATATTTTTGTATTGAGCTAAACGTTATAATAGACAATATCTAGTCACTATTCTAAGCAGTATTATTTAAACAATTATGCAACATTTAATAAGGGTTTCCATTTTACCGATGAAGAACAATTTTATACAAATTGTTAAAAATAAATTAATATGTGATATTATACACATATGAAAATAAATATAATTATTGAAGTAATATATACATATGAAAATGTATATATAATTATTTAAAGTTAAATATACATATGAAAATATATATAATTATCAACTTTATACATATAAAATTTAAAAGGTTTCATCTATACAATTAGTTATGTAAATATGAAAAAGGATAATTGTTATTTGATAAAGTTAACACATGAATATATGAAACTAGAATTTGACAATAGTTATAGTATGTTAAGGTTAACTGAGTTTTTTTTTTCCCTCGGATGGTTAACTGAGTTATTCATCAATAAAAGGTTATTTTTTATGACAATGATCACATACCTTTTTGTACAAATAATTATATTTTGAAGAAGATTTACCACAAAGCCTATTTCTGTATAAATTATTATAAAAGGTGTTTTATACATATATATACATCCTTACTAAAAATATTATCAACACTTAAACTGAGATATCATTTGAACCCCAAGAGAAATGTTTATACAAGAGAAATGTTTATACAAATGATCTCGAGGAGAAAGGGAAGGTTCACGCATTTGAGAATTCATTCATCTCCCGTAAATCATGAAGATTGTCTCCATTGTGAAGGAGTGGTCCTTAAAGGGAAACATTCCACCGAACCCTTAAAGTATTAATTAACACGATTTTATATGCTGTCACGAAAATATTGGAATTCCAGTTAGGGATTCTGTGCATATACATATGTTGTGAGAAAGGAAGGAGACTACCCTGAAAAGGGAGTATTGTTTCCATAATCTTTTATTTGACCATAAGTATGACTTTGATAAACAACCCTAATATCTCGTAGGGTTGACCGTAGCCTCATTAGGAGACACCATCAATAAATATATATATGTTAATATATTTGAGTTGTTTTTAAAAGATTGCCAACTTCTTCATAATTCGTGAATCCTCCACCATGAAAGGTTTTAAAATTAAAGACCATAGAGGGAACAATTATGCAATATATTTATGTTATAAACTCTTAGTATAAGAGAATATACAGTTTTTATAGCCTAAAGTAAAGTTTAAACTGGTTATTAATGTTAACATAATTTATAGATGTTATAAACTCTTAGGATAAGAGAACATTTTAGAGGTTATAATCCATAGGTAAAGTTTGGATCTAGAGAAGCATTGATGTTAATAAAATACATTTAGGTTATGTTGTTAAACATAAACTTTTAGAATAAGGGAGTATTTATATGTGGAATCCCCTAAAAGTAAATGTATATTTGTATAGTACTCTATGTGATAGAGGCTTAGAGAATGTAAAAAGAGTTTTATTGCAACAATCTTGTTACTGGATGTAATCCCTTGATTTTGAAGAATAATAAAGCGACATTGCTTTGTGGACATAGCCCTAGATTGGATGAACCACGTTAAAAAATGCCTCTCTCGCATGTGTCTCTTATGTGTACCTTATGCTTTTATTTATTGATCACTATGATGGCCCTGTTCTTTATGTCATGATAGAAGTGTATATGTTGATGAATGATAATTCATTATTATTCATGTTGATCAGGTAATAACTATGTCAATGTATGAGTATACTTCATTAAGTCGCTTTGCTATGATAAAATATATTTCCTTGATTGCATATATTGATGTAATATGAATGTATTTTTTTGTTGTTGTTGCACATTTAAGTGTATTACTATTGATTAAATCTTTTCATTGGAAATCAAGTCGATTATGGAAAAAATGAATTGAGTGACCATCTTAGGTATCATATTACTTGAAATAGTTACGATAGTTAGATATGGAATATAGATGTACCATCTCCTTTTTATAAATGTCTCAAATAAGATAGAAGAGGATAACTGAAGTTCAAGTAGAGAGTTTATAAATCTGTATTGAATAATTAAGGTTTGATACATTTATGCATGATTGAGTATCTTATCTCATATGTATGAAGTTTTTGTAGAGTTAAGTAACCATTGCAAAAAATTTACCTTGGAAATTTCACTAAATTACTCATATGGAATTTTGGGTTTGTGACATTATCAGATTATGAGCACATCTGTAGAGAAAATGTGACTAAGAATGATCAATATTTATCATCTATTGTTTTGAAAAATAGGCAAGTTATTAATCCACTTTAGTATATTATTCGTTTAATGGTTCTTAATGTTTTATAGTTAGAACTTCATGTATATGAATACTAATATGATATATTTTCTGTTTTATAGGGAAGAAAAAGTTTGCAAAGAAAAACCACACAAAAAAACAAAGAAAAGTAAAGATATAGTGATGCCAACTCGTAAAAGCCAACGCATTTGTGATTCAACAAATGTAGTTGATGAAACGAAGAGTTGTGGTGATGTGCAACATAATACAACACATGGTGATGTGCAACCTGATACAACAGATGGTGATGTGTATCCCAAGGAGCATAATCCTTTATTAACACAAACTCTAAAATACATTATTGATCAACATGAGAAATCATAACTTAAATCAGGTTTGCGTTTGATTTATTCAAGATTAAGATATATTTGAACGCACACCTGCAGAGAACAGTACTAAGATACCTACTGCCACACCTACTGTGGCCAAGGAGCATGCAGGTCCGGTTAATACAAGTCACAAAGAGACACCACTTACATCTGGAGTGCCTCAAAATACACCTCTTACCTCTACGACTTTGAATGAAACTGGATCAACTAGAAATATTGGGAGTGGTTCAAAAGATGTGTATGCTTTTGTTAAAAGACAAATATTGATCCAAGATTGGTACATATCTACGGAGAGGAATGCAAAAGAAAGAAAATTAGAAGGTAAGAAACCATTGGTTGAGGAGTCGAAAGATTGTGAGCCCATTGGGAAAAATGTTGGAAGGTGGTCCATCGAGGTGGGTACATGATGTAGGGCTCATTTGGATATTTGCAAGTCGAATTTACAGAGCAAGATGCAAGAATCGTGGAAAATGTTATACAAAAAATGTAAAATTATTTTGAGGTACTCGGTGGACAAATCTCTAGAAAACATTATAGGAAAAGGATGAGAATTCCAATGAACAATTTTAGATACAATTGTAGAAAATCAATCATGGAGGGAAAATATAGGACATACTCTTGTCTAACTCCCAAATGGTGGAAAGCATTGAAGGAAAGTATGTGTTTCTCAGAATACTTGTCAAAGAGGAACATAGGAAAGAAAGCAAGAGATATTGTGAGGGCTAGATATTCATTTGGTCGAGGCGGGTGGCAGGCCAAAAAAGACAAATTTGCAATTAGTATATGAATTTTTGGTTGAATTTATGTCATGTTATTTACTTGGATTTGTTTATTAAACTGATTGTATGTTAAAAATTGACATTGTCTTTTAGGTAGAATATAGTAACAAACAACCAAGTGCAAAACATATTGTGACTTATATGGTAGCATTGGGTTCTAGTAAATCTAATAGTAAGATCCAACAGAAATATGTATTGTCACCAAATATCTCACAACCATCTGTTGGAGTTGAAAGAGGCACATCTGCAACAACCACTGTAAATGCAGATGTGAACATGAATGACGGGTACTGACATGTAATGCAATGCATATACGGGATCAATGATACCCTTTCGAAGTTGGTTTCCTTCGTTACACCAATAGTTTCTGCATGGAATCAACATAAGGATACTGATTCAGATGAGGTAACTTTGTTGTATTGATGAAGGTTATTCCACTTTAATGCACTTTTCTCTTGTATTTTGGATCTGGGTAGTTTTATTCTTTGCCTCAAGGAATCCCATTTTCAACACTAGTAGTTCTAGTTGTTGCAAATCCAATTGCTCCAGTAGTTTTAGTTCTATTTCTATTTCTATTGGATTAAAGCAGAGACCAAATGTACTATATTTGTTGAACACTAAGTCCTCCTCAACCCAGTCTAGCCTTCAAATACTGAGTCTATGTCAGGCCCACCCTAGGAGTAAAATATAATGCAGAACACAAACTTCTTGGTTAGGATATGGTTTAGTTATTTCCCAATGACCCAAAAACACCTATATGGACAAAGTATTTGCAATGAAACCAAGCAGTATTTGAAGGCCCAGTTTCATTCTTGAGGCAAAGGCCTTAAACCATAGTGTACATCTCAAACTAGTCACAACTAGCTCAACAGTATGTTACGTGGTAACACTAACAATAAGGGGTCATACCTTGTAAAAACTCCATTTAGTTTTATCAGGATTGACCTTCTAAGAAAGAGGGTTATATTGCAAAAACAATCTTTTCAGTGGACAAATAAAGTGTTCCTATGACTGGCCCATAAGTAGTAAGTGTATGACTTATGTAGTTGTTCTTTTGGGGAGGTTTCAAACATCTGTTAGAAAATATTTTTATAGCCACCTTCAGTAAGCACTTTGGTCCCTTAAGGAAGCCTCTCCATGCTTGTGTCTACAATACTAGGGCCTGTTTTCACCGATTTTAAAAATAAAGGTTATTTAGTCTAACATGTGAAAAAATCATTAGTTGAATTATCATATATCCAATATGTCTCTATCCATGATCAGTATAAGGATAGTATCCTATTGAAAATTACAATAAACAATCTCATATATGAGTCATTTCTTGCCCCATATATGAAATGAAATTTAACCTGTCTAGGTGAAGGAATGCACCAGATCGAAATAGATAATCCAATAAATAAGAGGAAAATTTATATGATAGTATGCAACATTCGAACTCATATGTTTACCATCATCAATCATCAATCATCAATCATCAATCATCAATCATCAATCATCAATAGACCATAGTTCATCTATAGTCCAAATAGGTCTAGGATTGACAAGCATACTTCATGGAAGTTAGTTGTGGAGCCTGTTACCCCCCATTTTGTATGGGTGTCCTATGCATTTGGATGGTAAGGAGGGTGAAATAATTTTTTACAATAGTTGGATGATGCCCCAATTGTTATTGGTGGACTAAAAATTCATTCCTTCTAGGAGTAACCATTATGGGCATGTTCTATCCCTTGTAGATGATAAATATAACACAACATGAGCAGTCAAAAAGTCATATGAAAGCTAATGAAAGGTGATGAAAATCACGTATTTTGAGGTCTTGGGAATGTAGCAGCCTTGAGGATCTTTTCTCATCACTTTATAGCAGTAAGGAAGTCACAACACAATCAACTACACCATCCCTCATAAGACCTGTACCAGCCTTAAAACAATAGTGAGATGGCTGATCTTAAATCCTGGGCATCTTTTATCCTCGAAACAATGGTAAAGAACAAATTTGGGACCATTATGAGCCTCGAAGTGGCGATTTAATTCCATTCCAACAATCAAACAACCTCAAACAACAATAATCCTCCAATCTGGGCAGTTTTGGAGGCAATAGTAAATAGTATAACATCATCACTCATGATTCTGAGCAGCAGTAACAACTATTTTGTGCCTATTTTGTCCATAAATAGGCAGGTCTGTGCATTAAACAACAAGTCTGAGCAATAATGTGTAGGTACCCTTTAGGAGTTTTTGTAGAACTGTAAATAGTATATACTGCATTTCGGGAATATAGTTTGACGTATATAAATCCTCAAATGTGCAATGAACAGTCACAATGTTTTATATAACTGTATATACTATATTTTGGAAATCTTCTTAGCTATATAAATCCTCTAGGGGATAATGTGTCATTATCAAAATATGTGGAAGTTTAATTAGATACTATATGTGGAAGTTTTTCATCTCTTCAGAAGTATTCCATGTAGCAATTGGTGGTTGATAGCTATAATAATTGTTACTGATCAAAGATCTTGAATCATGTCTTCTTAGAAATATACATATTCTAATATGTTCTAGTATGATAAATCATTGTTCCTCATTATGCATGATATTACATGAGTAATTGATACCAGTTGTATATTGTTGCTAGTAAGTTTACCTGTTATATGTCACATAGGCTAATAGTTGAGTATGTAGAATATGGGAATATATCATACCTTATGCACATAAGCTAATATCATACTAGCTACTAGTGTTGACATGATCCTTGTTATAGTATAACTTTTATAGCACCATGTAGTGTTTCATGGATGCATACAGAGTAATGATCTAGCTTCACCACTAAGCTTTCAACTCTTAATAATGTTTGCTTGCCTATTTATAATATGTGTAATGTATATGTCCCTTTATTCCATATTTATTGCACTCATATATTTATAATATGTGTAATGTACATGTCCCTTTATTCCATATTTATTGCACTCATATGCAGGGAAAATTTTAAGAACCACTCCTAAATTTATATGTATAAAAATTGGGCGAATCTCCATGATACATGGGAATGTGTGAAGGCTATTTTATCAATAATATAATATGTATATATAATTTTTTTACGAGTTTTTCATGGAATTATAAAACTTTATAAAATCTAGGCGAATCTTTCACAAAATTATAAAATATTGTAAAATCATGGCAAATCTTTCACAAAATTATAAATCTTGTAAAAGTTTTGGTAATCTTTCACATAATTAGAAAATATTGTAAAACCTTCGTGAATCTTTGACTAAACTATAAATACTTGTAAAGCCTTCACAAATTGGTTGAAATTTGACTTAAGAAAATGTCCTAGATGATTTATATTCACTTTATATTTGCCATGTACTCTTGCACTAGAACATCTTGTAAACAAAATCCAAGCTAATTTGTTGACTTTACTCAGCGCAAATACTTGTATCCTACTAAGTTCAAACCTCCTGAGAGATAAACTGTAGAAATGATCTCATAAATGTTTGCAATATACAATTGAGCACTTGATCAAAGTGTGAAACTCATTTACCCTACTACACTCATTGTACAATCAATTTTCACAAATTATGTGGGACCTAACCATCCTCCTCAATCTAGAAATATAGCTACAATTGAACTAGTTGTTTGAATCACTACCTAAAATAGAAGGCTTGACAATCTCTACCTCAATGCTCTCAAAAAATTCAATGGATGGTTGCATTGCATCCACATTAACATTAGCACCTTCTTAGCATGGATGTCCTCATTTTTTAGCATGATATGCAATCATAGTAAATAAGTTATGTAAGAGAAATATAATAAGCTACCTCTCACAAAACATTAAAATGAAATGTAAACACCATTTTTCGTTTTTAATAACTTTCCATATAATATCAATGCTCACCTTTATGTATGATTCACAATAAGGACAAATTTAGAAGCATGCACCTCAACATATTCTTCAAGTTATGCTTCACATGCCTTACAATCAAGGGTGTGTTAGTGACCAATAACACTTAAGTTCTAACATTATATGTGATTAAAGGCTAAAGTTTATCAAGGAATTTATGAATATATCTAGAATCCTAGAGGCTACACATAATGATCATGTCGTCATGTGCTCAAAAGTATAATTTTATTAGAGGAATATCGGTCTCATTGATAATAGGTTTACTACGATGAATGTGTAGGAACCTACAAAGCTAGTGCAATGTGCATAGACCATTTTTCTCTTTGCTTAGCAACTCATATCTCATTTCCCTTTCCGAATATCAACACATTTTTAAAGAAAAGTATAAAATAAATATAATAGATTCTAAATGATGAAGATGCTTAAGTCATGCTACAAAGTGAAAGGAAATACAATCATCTTTCCTCGAACCATCAAATATTTAAAGAGAACAATAATAATTACTGAGAAAAACATTGAATGCCTAGATCATAACCAAATCCATATATTAAGCCTAAAATTAAACCCTTGACAAAACATTCTTTTAAATCTTTGTTCTTTAGGGGTAAATGAAGTTGTCATTAAGGGGGCATAGGCATAATGTCTCATTCCTTCTACTTTTTTGCTTTGTAAATCTTTCTTCTTATCCCAAGTTGTTCTTAAAGGAAAGTATTAGGATATTAGACATTCATAGGTTTATTAAGACCAACTCGGTCTAATGTCATAAGCTGTTTTTATTATGTTTCTTTAATTTGTGCTTTTGTACTAGATTTGTATGATAATCACAATGGTTCTTACTCGGTTTCCCATCTGTTGATTTCCCATATCATGAGCATAAGGCTTCAACTTATTCTTACAGTTTCCGCCTTTACTAATCTTTATTATTTGAGCTTCATATGAATGGAAATTAGGCCAAAGTCATGCCAAAAGGAATTCCTCTCAAGTCTCAAATGGATGTATTTATCACAAGAGGCGGTAGGTTGTTAAAGATGTAGGCAATGAAGGATGTCAAAATTCCTCAAATACACACAAGCCACTACAAGGACTGTGGTACTAAACCATACAATAAAATTAGAATGTAATATTCCTGCGTATGTGTGATTTTGTTAATATTGATCACTAACATGTTCCTTGTAACTTCTCAATAGTATAGTACATTGGAAATAGGTAAATTCTTAATGAGAAGTTGTTGATAATAATTTAAGAGGGTAGTGCATCATGTGCTGAAATTTTATTCAGCATAATTATTTTGATATATAAAATTTTGAAAAAAAAAGTGATGTTGATAACTTAATGGGATTGTGCATCCATTTAGAAATTTTGATATATAAAATTTTGGAAAAAAAAATCGATGTTATAACTTAATGGGATTGTGCATCCATTTAATTTTTTTATATAATATGATATATAAAATTCCAAAAGAGATGAAATAAACCAAAAACTACATGCCTTAACATAGTTCATACATTATGCATATTAACTTTAATGACTTCATCACGTTTCTTATTCATACAATTTTACATATGTGATCAACTATCCTTTATAAACTATGTGTCTAGTTAGCACTCATTACATCAAAAGACCCCTCTTTCACTATGATTCCAAAAAACTCAATGCATATATACACTATTGTTCGTGAAAAATGTACATACATATATTATTTTTCATTAAATATAAACAATTCTACCAACTTCATGAACATAAACAAGTAATTATGACCAATATCCTATGTGCTTTTAGCATTATTATAAACCATATTTTTATAAGCTAAGACACACACCATATATAATCTCACGTATAATATTTTTACAATATGATTATGTATTATGAATAAAAAATTATGTATTACAAATAAAAACCATATATAATCTCACGTATAATATTTTTACAATATGATTATGTATTATGAATAAAAATTTAAGTATTACAAATACAAATTTGATATATGTTATGCTTTTAGCATTATTATAAACCATATTTGTATAAACTAAGACACACACCATATATAATCTCACGTATAATTTTTTTACAATATGATTATGTATTATGAATAAAAATTTGTGTATTACAAATAAAAATTTGATATGACAGTGGATAATTACCTAAAAAACACATGAAGTTAATAATTTAATAGATCAAAACAAACTTGCCTATACAACTACCTTTAAACCATGTCGGATCAAGATACATGCTTTAAATTAGCTTCTTTTCTATTTGTCATGTCCATAAGTTGAGCGCTCCTCATCCATTGTTCATTGATATAAAACTCTCCAATAACTTCTTTAGAGGTGAAGACGTTGTTCAAGGTGGTCTCATCCTCCATAAAACCTCCAAACTATGGAATAATCTTCAAATTTGTGCATTGTTTCCATGTAAATTCCAAATGATGGAGTGCCCCTCTTCATGTGTGCACTCAAGTTAGTGGAAAATGCCAGGGGGTCCAAGATGCCCCGAAATATGTGACTTGTGCCTTAGGAAAATGGAAGCTACTAGTTTGAGTACAAAGTATCTGAAAATAATAGTTTGATCCTTCCTTCCTATTTATCTTCTGTGTTAATCTCAACCTGACTTTGTCTTCTCAAATTTATGCCAAATATAGAAGAAGAAAAAAACCATTGTTCTGCATGCATTTTCATGTGCTTAAATCACAACCAAATTCAAATTTTACTGAATTCAAAATTTTATCCCAATAAACATTTGTATACAAAGAATGCCAATACCTTGCTTGTCTCTCACAGTTCTTCATCAATAGTAGATCATTCACATAGTTAAAATAACTCAATGCCCACTACCTTGTCACTGGATTCAACCATAATGCTTTCTATACCCTCAAACTTGTGGCCTTGTATGCAATCTATGTTAATATGCAAGCATGTTGGTTTTCAACTTAAAAGCATAACTAAATATCTACTTATGCAACATGATGATCTGAGGGTATGTCTATGATGACCACTGAAAAGGCCCTCAAGCTCTATTGTCAAATACAAGAGGCAGGTAAACAACCACAAAACTATACCTTTCCATTTGTGCTCAAGTCCTGCCAATACCTTGCTTCTCTCTCACAGTTCTTCATCAATAGTAGATCATTAACATAGTTAAAATAAATCAATGCCCACTACCTTGTCACTGGATTCAACCAGAATGCTTTCTATACCCTCAAACTTGTGGCCTTGTATGCAATCTATGTTAATACGCAAGCATGTTGGTTTTCAACTTAAAAGCATAACTAAATATCTACTTATGCAACATGATGATCTGAGGGTATGTCTATGATGACCACTGAAAAGACCCTCAAGCTCTATTGTCAAATACAAGAGGCAGGCAAAAAAAAAAAAAAAAACTATACCTTTCCTTTTGTGCTCAAGTCCTATTCTTATCACTTTGTTGGCTCTTGAAGAGGGAAATTAAATTCATCCTCGGAAAGTTGACATTGGGCATAAATATGATACTTTCTAGGGACTATCGTCATAGACATGTATGATAAATACAAGGAATTAGAGATTGCACACAAAGTGTTTAACAAAAGATGTCTGAAAGAGATGTGACATCATGGAATGCCATGATTGCTAGGTATGCATAGAATGGTTGTCCAAATGAGGCCTTAGAGCTCTTCAAGCAAATGCAACAAACTGGTGTAAGGTCAGGACTTAGACCATGTCACCATTGTCATCATGCTCTCAACATGCACAGATCTCACAACTCTGCAACAACGTAAAGACACGCTCTCAACATGCACATATCTCACAGCTCTACAACAGGGTAAATACATTCATGAGTACATGATCAGAAATAGACTTGAATCTAATGTTTCCATGGGGAATTCTCTAGTATATATCTAAGGCAAGTGCCAATGTATTTATATTTTTCACATAGTATTTGATAAAATGCATCAATAACTGTGGTTTTCTAGAATGTGAGGATATCTGGATATGCACAAAATGGATTTTACGATCATGCATTAGCTCTCTTTCAACAAACACAAATGACTAATGTGAATCCTAACAAGACCACCATTGTGAGTGTTCCTCCAGCATGTGATGAGTTGGGAAATTTGTAGCAGGGTAACGACATCCATGATTATACTATTATAAATAGGGTAGAGTCACATGTTATTGTTCACTGCTCTCTTATAGCTATGTATTCCAAATCCAATGTTGTGGATATGGCATGCCAGTTGTCTGACAAAACATTGAAAGATGAATGCAATGATTGTCGGGTATGATCAAACTGGACATGCTCCCAAGTTATTGATGCTCTTTCATCAATGCGACTTATGGATATGCAACCTAACCCAATCACTATACTAAGTGTATTACTAGCATGTGCCCATTTAGTAGCTTTGGAATAGGGAAAGGTCATCCATGCTACAAAATTAATAATGGATTTGAGCCAGATGTTACTGGGGGACTGCACTTATAGATATGTATTCCAAATATGGGATGAGAGATATTACATGCCAACTGTTGATAACATGCATGTAATAAATTTGAAAGCATGGAGTGCAATGATTGTACAATATGGAACATATGGACCGGTGAAGATGCCCTTGCACTTTTTCTAATCCGCAAGAAGCATGGATAATGCTAGACTACATAGACTTCACTTGTGTTTATGTGCATACAATCGTGCAACCTTGGTAGATGAGGGTTGTCAATAATTTGAAACCATGAATCTTTGTTGCAAGCAAATGGCTTTTATTTGGATTCATCATATATCTGAAAACAAGAAGGACAACATGGATGATACCAAATATGCTATGAGTGAAGAACAAATCATTATTAGAATTAGCAGCCACATTGGAAATTACAACCACCTTGTAAATTAATAACAAACTTCGAAGTATGAGAGCCTTCATGTATAAATGAAAAATCTACAAAGTACTCTTTTCTATCAATTTATAAGAAGAAATTTGTGTATCTAAGATGATATATGAAGTTTCAATAAGATGTATTAGTTTTCAAAGCTTTTTGGGAAGGTTTCAATGCCTTCTCTTTCAATGCAAGCATGAATAAAAAAGACATCATTAGAAGCAATTTGTGTATCTAAGATGATATATGAAGGTTCAATAAGATGCAATAGTTTTTAAAGCTCCCTGGGAAGGTGTTGCTGCTGCAACCTGATCCCCAAGATTTTCAAAAATCATAGGGCCCCTCCTTTTATTTTAGAGTTTGAAGTCTATCACAGGTTCGTTTTGACCCTTAGTTTTTTCTTAGGAATTCTTCAAAGAAAGTTGTCTATTTGACTAAGGCAAAAGTTTTCTTCGCCAAAGCTATTTCGTTGATTTTTTATCATCTTTCACCGACGGCTTCGTAGTTTTTAGCTTATTTATTTCCGGCTTGTTTCGCTGTTCTTAACTCTTTTTCGCTGACCTTTTTTCGCCAGTTTTTGGCCATTTATCGCCAATTGTTTCGCTATTATTTGTTTATCTTTCAGCGAAATTGCCGCAGTTTTATATTCATATATGGCCGACTATTTTTCCGACTTTTCATTATCTTTTGCCGACCACCCTCGCGGCTTGCGGCTTATCTTGGCCGCTTGTTTTGCAGTTGTTTCGCTATTTTTTGCCGACAGTGTCGTGAGTTTTAGCTCATCCTTCGCCGACCCAACCTTTTCGCACTAACACCAGTCGTGTTCTTTTATGTTGTTTCCGCCGGACTTTTTCGCTTGTCCGTTGCAGTGCCTCACTCGCGGCTTTCCAACGAGTGCTTGCTAAGCGTTTCGCGAGGTTTATGGTAAACCTGCCGATCATCGCACCTCCGACCGAGCTTGTTTGCCAATCTTTTCACAGAACTCCACCCTCGCCGCTACGTCAAATACCTTCTCGCAACGATACGATCGCTTTGTGTAAGGTTACTTCGCCAACCGCTTCACGGAGGATGAGGTAGAGTCGTCGAAACGCGTGACGCTTTTTCTTTTAGGAATTGCGTTGGTGTGAAGTGCACGCCAGTCGGCAGGGGGCATTGAAGGCCCACTTGCTCAAGTCCATTCGCATTTATGGCCCACTCTATTTATATACGAAAACAGAGTTCATTATTTTCTTATCACTGTTTGTTGAAAGAAAGCGAAGGGTTTCCGTTTCGGACGACAAAAGAGCTCAGGGCCAGTCATTTTTCGCCAAGTAGCTATGAGCAGAGTTCCTTTTTCACCGATCCACCCCGTGGTTTTCAGGTAGGACCTCTGGACGTTCCATTTTTTTTAGTTTACCTCGGGTTTTGGGTTCCCCGTAACCGTCACTTATAGTCGAGCTCGTTAGGCTATCCACCTACCCGCTGTTGCTCTAGGAAGTTTTAAGACCCTTCACCCGTATCCTGCACCAACGCTGAATGCCGTCACTTTGGGGTTTTCGCTAGCGGAAGCCCACCACTTTTGTTGTTCCATGTTTTAACGGTGTCTTTTATGCTCAACAGTGGTGCACTTCCGGGTCAATTAGCATGGAACCTTTGCCACAAAAACTTTTGGACCCGAGCACCTGCGCGTTTTTTCACTTCGTCGTATCCCATGGTTCCTTTTTGGCATCCGTCATGTCATCGTACTGAGCTAGAAGAACTTTGTTCTACATACATTTTTATTGTTACAGTAGCTTTGGCAGCAGAAGCATGCTAGTTTTGATGTTTCTCTCACACTCATGCACACACCAAGACGTTTAATTCTTATTGCCAGCTGAATTTAGAATTTACCTTGCTGTTTTTCTTCCTTTCGCTGCATTAATTGTTGACATAAAAGTTGATTTTGTTAAAGTTTCAGTTGCTTTGTTTAAAATAATTATGGTTTTAATATAAGTGTTTTGCATCCAAAAAACTGAATGAAACCTATGCACACCTACGACATCCAATCATTGTTTGAATCTTATTTGAAATAAATAATATGTCAACAATGTTTCCTCATTTGTTCCTCCTATGCCCCAATAGGTTTGATATGCCTAAGCATTTCTCCAGGAGTAAAGCTAATATCACCGAGTCGGACTTGGATGTATAAATTTTACTGGACATTGCACTTGAAACGATGTTCGTAGATACAAAAGCTGTGACGGGGGCCTCCCCAGAGTTTTCATGGAACGAGCTGTATCGAGCCATCAGGGACAAAGATTTCCCTAATGCTACCATTGCAGAATTAATTGTTTATGAGAATATCAAGAAGTCTAACTTGCATAGAGAAGCCACACACCTCGAGCTATTTCCATGCTCGGAAGTCATAGGGTGGATTCTACCCCAGGCTGATGCAACCTCCAGGATTATCTTGGACATCAGTAGTGAGGGACTTGCATCTTTCATGCCAGATCACATAAATGCAGCGTACAAGTTGCCCCCTAAAGTTATGATGAGTGATGAGTGGGTTAAGGCGACCAAGATAGACCACTTTGAGTATGCAAAGAAGATGACAATTACTGAAAGACAACTGAGGCCAAGAATTCATGAGGAATATGAAACTCAATACCTAAGAGCTCCCTATCGGCACATTGCCACACATGGCACATTGTTCAATTGGGCTGAGATCATCTCCGATAGCATGTCATCTCATATTGCCGCAGCGAAAAGTGGATTGGATCAGAAGAAAGCTGAGTTCTTTATGTCTGACTATCTCCTAGACTGCATACTTATAAGACATCCTTTCCCTGCTTTGGGATGTGTTTGGAACACCAACAGCCCCCCCCTCCACGTAGCCTACCAGATACTCTGGACTCACAGGTACACAAGTCACTATAAAAGGATCTGTGAAGGTTTCATCATGCCATTATATCGTTTGATCTTCAAATAGAACCAAATTGCATGTCCGAGAATGCCATGTTGGTCATTGAAAAATACAGAGATTACTACTTCTCCATGGAAGGCACATACATCAGGATGAACGGGGGAACCAAACCTCCTTCTTTGCTGCCTCAATACGCCACTGATTTCGTTGTACACAAAGAGGCCGCCAGGCAAGTTTATGTCGACGGGATTGGAAGATTTCTTGCAGACAAGAAGAAGTCAGTCTACCCACCAGTACCATTCATGATCAGAGCATACAAGTTATCTAAAGCTAAAGATGGAGAAGAGTTGTTCCAAGACTTAGAGGCTTTTCATTTTGGAACAAATAGTTTCAGGAGACATGACCCTCAAGGGACGTTCGCTAGCCATTGCAATTCATGCAGGATTACCTTCGAGTATGCACACCTGTTTTGGAAAGATGAGGAGTTCTATCAAAGCGCGAAAAACATGGCTGAATTAAACAAGCTCTATCGCTCCAAAGGTGGAGCAAGCTCCAGTTCCAAAGCTAACACCGCCAAGGAAGATGAAGAAGAAAAGCAATGTCAAGCATCATTAGCTATACAGGCGGCCGAAACCGAGAAGAAGAAGCTGACAACATCCAAAAGGAACAGGCTGAAAAAATCCAAAAAGAGGAAGCAGATAGACTTTAGCAAGAAGAAGCCGAGATACTTTGAGTGAAGGAAATGGAAAAGATCCAGAGGGAAGAAGTTGAGAGACTGCAAAATATGAAAGAGAAAGCAGATAAAGAAGCAACAGAGCAACAAAGGATAAAAGAAGAAGAAGAGAAGTCCAAGCAAGCCGTGGAACCAAAGAGCCCTGCTGCACAAGTTATGGAAACATACCAGATGGAAACAATCACTGGAGTACCTCGCCCACTTCCAGGACTCAATCTCATCACGTTTACACCTAAAAAGCAGCACACAATGGTGAACTTGGATTCAATATTTTTCTATGTAAAAAAGAAGGCTATCATGAGGAGGACTGAAAAGAGGATGAAATATCCAAACTACCAATATGGCGTCACAATAACAGAAAGCCCGATTTTTTTGGGTACTAACAGTGACCCTTAGTTCATGGCAGGAGCCATTGTATCTACAGCACAAGCAAGTGCTGACAATGTCGACAGACTAGTAGAAGACGTGAGAAAGAAGAAAGAAAAACTTCTCAAATTAAAGGAAAGTCTGTTGAAGGAAACACAACAAGGTTTGGAGCTTAAAAGGAAGCCTAGCGCCCTTCTATCTGAAAGAGAAAGGGAAGTCGAGAGGTACCAGAGCCTAGAGGAAGAGAAGGATGCATTGGTTGTGCAATTAATGATATTAGAGGGTGAAAAGAATGACTTGGAATCCCGAGCCAGCCATTTAGAGTCAAGCGTGGAAATTGCTAATCAACGGGTTGAAGAATTGGAAGCTAAGGTTGGAGAACTAGAGAAGGAGAAAGGAGCCTTGACAGAACAACTAGAGGCAGCAAACAGTAGAAAGTTAGATATATCTTCGCTCTGCGACCAAGCTTGTAAAATCCAAGAGCAGATGTATCAGTCTCAGATGATCCTCACAGAAAAAATATACAAGATGAAGCTAATGATGGCACGATTGGATGAGATATCAGCTGAGTCACAAGAAATCATGCAGAAGCAGTTTGAGGTTGCAGGGAAGATTAAAATCCAAATGGTTTGGAGAGAAACTCACTCCGAGTACCCTGAGCACTTGCGCCCTAAAACAGTGGCAAATTTGACATCAGAAATGAAACTTATGGAATTTTGCAGGAAGGCCTCCATAGAACTAATCAATGATGTTCTAAACACCGCTCACTTGTGCCTAGATTCCTATAAGAAGAGCCAACAAGTTCATGAGAAGTGTCATCTTTCTCCACTCCCACCGATGGAGCAACTTCCTGCAGAAGCGCTGCGTATGATAGAGCTGCAGGATGGGTTAAAAGGAGAGTTAGAATATATCAAAAAAATGGATACTCTCACTGAAGAAGACACACATCATCTTGTGGGGCAAGCATCCATACATGCATTCTTACTGGAAGGTAGTTGCACAACAACTGAAGAAGGGAGGGCATGCGTTGAGACTCCACTGTCGTATCAGGAAGTCTCTTTGCAAGTTTTGGAACTCGACAGGCTTCTCGCCTTTTTCTGAGGAGGCTAACGCTTTGGGGGAATACTTGTCTAATTTAGCTGGGCCCAAATAAATTCGAATTTGTGATTAATGTTATATTTTCTAATGTATGGGAAAAATGTATTTCATAAGTAAAAGGACAGCTGGAAACTATTTTTGTTTTATGTGAACACTAGAAGATAAACTTTTGTGATTCCCTAGGGTTAGGGCATGAGAGGAGACAATTTTGTAAAGTTATAAATAGAAGAATATAATAGAAGAAGAGGACTTTTGGAAGGTGAAAGGACTGGATTGTTTTGTACGTGAATTAATTTGTTGCATTAATAAAGAAGGATCCATTTTGCCTGGGAAAAGCTAGCACTGCATTTTGCTTGGGATGTGTTGAATATCTGTTGAATTCTTTCAACACCATTCATGCATATACTGTGAGATCGTTCTTAACTGTTCTGAATTAATTCTTAGTTATGGATGCTTTCATTTCCTGTGCATACATTTATGTGTTAAGTGAGTAATGGAATGTTTCAATTACATCATAGCTATCTCTGTTATCTTTTATATTCTGCTGTAAATGTGCCTTTATTATTAACAACTACCTGTGAGTTTCTTAGGTATATTTCCAGCATATTACTCATATTTCAAATTTGCTCCTTGTAGGGATAGATTAATTAGTTTAGATATATTTAGATCATATTTGTTTTAATCACATGCATTTAGATAGGGCACTTGCATATCATCTTTAAATATAAAATACATAAACGGTGGATCGGGACGCAATTGGTGAAAGTTAATCTTTAACTCACATATGGTAGTCGAGCCGTTAACCGAACAGATTCCCCACACCAAACGATGAGCGATCTAATTGGGCTTGCTTACTAGGGAGAATCCCTAACTGTTGGTGCTGCGAATTTGAGGGCATCAACAGTTTTTTGGCGCTAGAAGGAGGGCCTCCAGTGCATGGATGGATAAGGAAATCCTTTTCTTAGAAGAAATCCCTCTGAAGAGCCACTTGAAACAGCTATTCCAGAAGATTTCTTGCCGAAATTACAAGATCAAGAAAATCCCAATTCTGAAGGTGAACATCAAGAACCATTATATGTTGTTCCTTTTGAAGAGGTAAATTGCTTTATAAGACACACCCGTTCTTACGTCAGGAGTCTTGGGGGATTGAACGTAACTCCTTTGTTACCCAGAAGGCGAATCCATAGGATAGAACCACAGTACACCAAAGATTCGGTGCTAGTAGAAAGTTTGGAAGAGTTGTTGGATCTTTCTTTACAAGAAATCACTGATCCACTTGATCAATTAAGACCCGATACTCCTTCAGCTCAAGAAGATCCTCATAATCCACCACAGCCACCACCTCGACCACAAGTTATGGCCGTGCTTGCATGGAGAACCATAGGAGCACTTAATTTAGCTCCACCTTTGCATGATCTTCCTAAACGCCCAGAAAAGATTTTACCTAAGTATGATCCTGGCAATGGCATTTCCGCTGAAGACCACCTTAAGATTTTTTATTTGGCTTTGAACCTCCTAAACGTAGAGCATGAAGACATACTGTGCAGAATTTTTCCTTTCACATTTGAACCTAAGGTATCTTCCTAGTATTTTAGTTTGCAATCCAATTCAATAGCTGATTGGGATTGTTTCAAAAAATGTTTTCTAAGTAAATTTGGAATTCAAAAGACCATTGCAACGCTTATGAAAGAACGGTTGTCTATGAGGATGGAGAAGAAAGAAAAGGTACAGGAATTTAATTAGAGATTTACCACCCTGTTAAATAATTTTAGTGTTGCAACAAGACCCGCCGAAGAGTCATTGGTAGAATATTACACTACAGCACTCGATCCACCCATAGCCATGTTTGTTAAAAGAACAAAGAAGCTTACCTTGGTGGAAAACTTTGAAGAAGCCAAGAAAGTAGAAGCTGAAGCGGATAGCATTGCTAAACATTCACTTGATTTGGAAGCTAAACCAACAACCAACAAGAAGCCTTTGTTGTTATCTATACCTAAGGCAGAATCATCATCCGAATTAGAAAATGTGGTTAAGATGATACAGAAACTGTCCAATAAAATTGTAGATCTTGAAAAGGACAAGGCAACCAGTACGTTAAGAAAACCCTTCAATCCTTTCTACAAGAAAATGGAAGAAGGTGGACAGCCTCTTCCACCTGTAAACAACTCTGTTGTCCTGAATCTAAACGAGGTAGGCATGGATCATTTCTGCACTTTTCACCAAGAACAACATTCTGAAAAGAGCTGTCCACAGTGGATAAATTCGATGAGTTTGGTTATGAATCAACTGCTAGATGCACAAATAATGGACCAAGAAGATCCCCAAGAAGAGCAGGATTTTGAACAAGAAGAACCCACTCCAGACACCACAATGGTATTATGGGATTGGGTTCCCTTAATAGAATTAATTGAAGAAGATGTTGAAGAAAATCAAGTTTCAGCCGTAAATATTACTACTCGAAGTAGGGGTTTGGTTGTTGATCCTATCCCGGTTGTCCCTAAACCTAAGGTTGCAAAATAAATACCCAAGAGGCACATAACTGTCATTCTGCCACAACCTAAGGGAAACCCTGCCGTGGTTAAAGAGACAAGTCTGATAATTAATGAAAAGCCAAAAGTCATAGTGAACAAAACAGGGAATGGTGGGAAAAGCTCGGAAGATTACAACATGGGTTACGACATCGTTGAAGATATCAAGAAAACTAAAGCAAATATTTCTATATTTAAATTGTGTAACCTGGCCCAACAAAGAAAACAATTATTAGAGGCTTTTGACCCACAATCTAGCAGCAACACAAAAAATAGCAAAGTAGACATTGAAATAAATGAAGCTAGTATCGGTGGTAAATCAAAATCTCAGACACTGCCGTTTCTTTTGACTTTTGAAATTTTTAATCATAACGTACATAATTGTTTGGTGGATTCCGGGGCTTCTTTGAATGTTATGCCATTATCTATCTGCAAGAAAATTAATGGACAACCAATACCATCCCCATCTCAGATCATACAATTGAATAGGACTGCTGTTAAAGTAATTGGAGAAATGAAAGATGTACTTATTAGACTATCTGCAGATCCTAGAGTATGTCAATTCATAGACGTTATGGTGGTGGATATACCTGAGGCTTATGGATTAATATTGAGCAGGGACTCGTCTACGAAATTGAACAATTATTTGCAACAGACTGGTCTCACTTGTGGTTGCCATACCAAAACAGGCAAAACCAAATCAAGATACTGAGAGAGCCTCATATGAAGCACAATGTGACCTAGTTAGAGGAAAATAACGAAGTTGTAAATTTTTCATCTTCAGTGTTGGGAAATTATTTGTTAGAGATCGAGCCAGGGAATTATAAAGCAACAAATGCTGGCCATGACTCCGACGAACAATCCTATCTCCTTCATTTTTCATGGACTGATGACATTGATTGTAACATAGTATAATTAGTCGCTGACTTAGGTAGTAACAATACTAACCTAGTTAAAATAGAAAAAAGATTTTGGATTTTGTACTTCTATGGTTCCAAAAATCAAGAAGGATTCGAAGCCGATTGTGTTTTGATTGACCCTGAAAAGAACAAACATTTTTTTATCTTGTAGACTAGAGTTTGAATGTACAAATAACACAACCAAGTATGAAGCTCTAGTTCAAGGATTAAAAATGGCTATTAGTTTGAATATCAAATATTTAAAAGTCTTTGGTGACTCAGAGAGAGTTGTCAGACATGTAAGGGATACAATTCATTGTCTTTCTCCACACTTAAAAGGTTACAAATCTGAAGTTTGGAATTTGATTTCACATTTCGATTCTTTTAATATAGATTCTATTCCTAGATTACAAAATGCTGCGGCTGATTTGTTAGGTACTTCTGCTTCCAGATTAGTGCCTACAAATAACAAATGGTCTATTGAATTGATTTTCAGGCCATATGTTCCTGACAATATCACAAATTTAAGAGTGTTTGATGATGACGATCAAATTATTAGCTTTTTAACTAATGAATATGCTTTCCAAGAATCTATAATCGATGAAGATAAGCATGATTCATATTTGCAGAATAAAGATGCAACTAAAGGAAACTTTATGCCAAAAGGAGGAAGGACTCTTGAAGGATTGTTTGATTTGCAAAACAAGTTCAGGAGGCCAACGAATTCCAAAAATAATAGCTCCTCTATGCAACATGAATTGGTAAACCTGGGCACAGAAGCTGACCCAAAATTTGTCAATCTTGGTAAATGTTTCTCACCAGGCGAGAGGGATAAGTTCATCAAACTGTTCCAGAAATACAAAGATGTTTTTGCATGGACTTATGAAGATTTGAAAACATATGAAACTCACATCATACAACACATAATACCAATGAATCCATGTGTGAAGCCATTTTAGCAGCAATTGCGAAGAATGCATCAGACACTCGAGCCATTAATACAAAAGGAATTGAAAAAATTGTTGGATGCTAAGATCATCTTTAAAGTCTGACACTTTGAATGGGTCGCTAATTTGGTTCCCGTACGGAAGAAGTCGGGGGAGATAGGATTATGTGTGGATTTTTTGAATTTGAACAGAGCATCTGACAAAGACAACTATCCTGTACCACCAATAGACCAAATTTTACAGATGGTTTCGGGTTCAAAACTATTCTCCTTGCTAGATGGTTTCTCTGGATATAATCAAGTTCTAGTAGTGGAAGAAGATCGACTCAAAACCACTTTCCGTACGAAGTGGGGAACATTTGCATACCGAAGAATTCCATTTGGCTTGATAAACGCAGGATATACCTTTCAAAGAGCCATGGACATTGCTTTTCGAGGATTGGTTGTCCACTGTGTGGTAATTTATTTAGATGATGTGACAGGTTTTTCAAATAAAAGAGAAGACCATGTTTTCTGTTTGAAACATATTTTTGATCGCTGCAGAAAATATGGTATATCTCTAAACCCCAAGAAGAGTATTTTCATTGTTCTTGAGGGTAAGCTTCTAGGTCATATCATCTCAAAGAAGGGAATCTCAATAGATCGAGAGAGAGTGCAAGCTATAAGCAAGATTCCCATGCCCCATAACAAAAAAGCTATGCAATCTTTTATGGGCACAATAAACTTTGTTCGAAGGTTTGTACCAGATTTCGCTCAAATTGTGAAACCTTTGCAGCAAATGGTAAAGCAAAGTGTGCAATTCAAGTGGATGACATAGAGAAGATTGCGTTTAAAGACATTAAAACTACCATAGCTAACGCATCTTCCTTAAGAAGTCCAGATTTTGAAAAAGACTTCATCATGTACACTTTCGCTTTAGATAACTCTCTCGCAGCTGTGCTCACTCAGAAGGAAGAATCATGAGACAAGTATCCAATATCCTTTATGAGCACTGGTTTGCAGGGTGTTGAACTGAATTACCCAGTCGTGGACAAGTAAGCACATTATTTAAAGCGGTAAAATAGTTCAGGACGTATATCCTCAAGAACAAAACCAAAGTCATAGTACCTCACCCCGCTGTTAGATCTTTGTTTGTGCAGAAGGAATTGGGTGAAAGGAGAGGAAACTGGGTCACTGCTCTTCAAGAGTATGATTTGGAGTTCAAACCAGCCACCATTATTAAAGGTCAAGGGTTGTGTAAGTTACTCACTGAAAATCCAATTGATGAAGAGCTGGAGTGGGAAAATGAAGCTGAATTGAATATGATCGAGGTATGTCCTATTTTCATCGCTCCTAGATCTTGGTATAGGGACCTAGTGCATTATTTGCAGAAAGGATAATTGCCGGAGCACTGGAGTTCTAAGCAAAGAAGGGCACTCTCTCTGAAATCAACATCCTATCAAATAATTGATGGAATACTTTTTAGAAAAAATTATGATGGGATATTTCTCTGATGTCTTGAGAAAGAAGACACTGATAAAGTGGTCAAAGGATTACATGATGGCCCTGTTGGGGGACACTACTCTTGAGATACCACGGCTCATAAAATACTCATAGCTGGTTACTATTGACCCACTCTATTAAGAGATGCTCATGCCTATTCCAGGAATTGCGATGTATGTCAAAGGAGCGCTGGCAGATTGCCGAAAGCAGCAGGACCTTTGTAGCCAGTTATTATCTCTGAACCATTCAAGCAATGGGGCATAGATGTTATTGGAGAGATAAATCCGAATTCTTAACTACAACATCGGTATCTTCTGACGATGACAGATTATTTCAGCCGGTGGACAGAAGCTATCCTGCTGTGCAAAGTGAATGAGGACGCGGTTATCAATTTCTTGAAATAGAACATCATAACCAGGTTTGGGGTTCCAATTTCCCTAGTCTTTGATAATGCAACTTATTTTTCATCTGTGAAATTAAATGAATTTGTTTATGAGAAAGGAATTAAATTGCGTTATTCAGCAAATTACTATCCCCAAGGAAATGGACTAGCTGAATCTACAAATAAAAACCTCATCTGAATTCTTAAGAAAACTGTAATTGAGAATTAGAGAAGTTGGCATACAGTCCTACCAAACGCTTTATGGGCAGATAGAGTTACCTCAAAGAATGCCTTAGGAGTTTCCTCGTACACTCTAGTCTATGGTAAAGAATCCATACTCCCTCCTAACATACTACTCCCATCCTTACAATTAGCCCAAGCCTCTCGAGGTTCCAGGAGCCAGGTTCTACAATCATGAATTGATACCCTGCTAAAGCTTGAAGAGTCATGACAGAAAGCCAAAAACAGATTCCACCAACATCAAGAAATTGTCAAGAGGTGGTTTGATAAACGGAAGTCTGGAAAAATAAGTTTTAAAACATGTGACTTAGTTCTAAAGTGGGACCACCCACATGATGAAAAGGGGAAGCATACAAAGTTTCAACAATTGTGGCTTGGCCCTTATCAAATTTACGAAAAGATTGGCCCATCGACATACAAACTAAAGCAATTAGAAGGGGAGGAGGAAAACCTTCCTGTCAACGGCCTTGCTTTGAAGCAGTACTTCACTTAGGTCTAGGGACACTTTTGTACATAAATAAGCGTTGTTTTGCTTTGTTGATTTCACTTTCCTTTTGAGCTGTTGTTTTATTTCATTAGCTTCTCTGGTCTGTTTTGTTTGGTTGTTTTCATTCATTTATATGCTTATTGCCTGATTCCTTTATTTTGTTTTAATAAAACCCAGCCCAACCTTTTGGTGCAGTGGAAAGATGGGGCTTTGAGCAAACCTCAAAGTCTTGAAAGGTTGGAATCTGCTTATAGAAGAAAGGTCTCTATGTGACTTTTCTTTTGCTGACTAGTTCTAGAATAAGGAGATCCTTTTTTGTTTCATAGTTGGATAACAATAATCCCCGCTAAATAACTGAGATCTATGATTTCTATGTTACTATCTTGGGGCTCCGTCCACTCTCACATTAATGACTGTCTCAGGAAGTTTACTACAATGGACCCACAGAGAGGAAGCATGTCTCACAGCTGTATGGTATTTAAAATGATCCCATGCTGCAAATCAAAATCCAAAAGAGCTTATATCAATGAATCTGTTTTCCAGAAATTCTCACTTCCATTAAAGCATGGTTGAGAAAAGCAAATACATTCAATCAAGAAAGTTGTTCTAATGGTCAGCCCAGCAAGGTTCTTCTCCGTCCGTGGGCATGACAATCAAATAAACCTCTTGCTCACACAAAAGGACATTATGGATTGAAGAACCTAAGTTAAATGTTGAAGATTGAAGAAAGTTATCATGGAAAGCTCAGACGACAAAAGTCATCAATAAAGAAATCAGCCAAAACGATGCTAACAACATGGGAATGAGGAACAAACGAATATGTCCGTGGGATGCTGTTACGATCCTATGGAAGTCTTACTTTGATTGGAATCCAAAAGACATATTTTGAAATGAACTCCATACTTTGGCCCCAAGAGAGTTGTAGAGAAGTTTGATTCAAAGTTTCCTTCTCCCCAGTGACCATTATGATAAAAGTGATCACTCCTTTTGCAGAATTTGGATTGCGTAAGATTTTTGTTACATATGGGGCCGACAGCTTGTAAGTTTTCTAACCTTGAAAAGAGATTAATTCAGAGATCTGTGTTCACCAGCGAATCGCCAATTGTTACTGCTGCAACCTGATCCCCATGATTTTAAAAAATCATAGGGCCCCTCCTTTTATTTTAGAGTTTGAAGTCTATCAAAAGTCCGTTTTGACCCTTAGTTTTTTCTTAGGAATTCTTCAAAGAAAGTTGTCTGTTTAACTAAGGAAAAAGTTTTCTTCGCCAAAGCTGTTTCGCTGATTTTTTATCATCTTTCACTGACGGCTTCGTAGTTTTTAGCTTATTTCTTGCCGACCTGTTTCCCTGTTCTTAGCTCTTTTTTACCGACCTTTTTTCGTCAGTTTTTGGCCATTTGTTGCCGACTGTTTTGCTAACATTTGTTTATCTTTCAACGAAATTTCCGCAGTTTTATATTCATATCTGGCCGACTATTTCGCCGACTTTTCATTATCTTTCTTCGACCACCCTCGTAGCTTGCGGCTTATCTTGGCCGCCTATTTCACAATTGTTTCGTTATTTTTCGTCGACAGTGTCGCGAGTTTTAGCCCATCCTTCGACGACCCAACCTTTTTGCGTTGACACCGGTCGTGTTCTTTTATGTTGTTTCCACTGGACTTTTTCACTTGTCTGTCGCAGTGCCTCGCTCGCGGCTTTCCAACGAGTTCTTACCGAGCATTTCGCGAGGTTTATGGTAAACCCACCGATCATCGTGCCTTCGGCCGAGCCTTCTCGCCAATCTTTTCGCAGAACTCCTCCTTCGTCGCTACGTCAAAAACCTTCTCGCACTGGTACGATCGCTTTGTGTAAGGTTACTTTGTCGACCGCTTCGCGGAGGATGAGGTAGAGTCGCTGAAACGCATGAGGCTTTTTCTTTCGGGAATTGCATTGGTGTGAAGTGCACGCCAGCCGGTAGGGAGCATTGAAGGCCCACTTGCTCGAGTCCATTCGCATTTATGGCCCACTCTATTTATAGACGAAAATGGAGTTCGCTCTTTTCTTATCACTGTTTGTTGAAAGACAACGAAGGGTTTTCGTTTCGGATGATAAAAGAGCTCAGGGCCAGTCGTTTTTCGCCAAGTAGCAGTGAGGAAAGTTCCTTTTTCATCGAGCCACCCCGTGGTTTCCATGTAGGACCTCTGAACGTTCCATTTTTTTTAGTTTAACTTGGGTTTTGGGTTGTTTGTTGTCGTTTAAGCGTTCTACGAAGGTAGTTGGGGTGAAGTAGAACTGTTTTGGATTATTTTTTCCCCGCAACCCTCACTTAGAATCGAGCTTGTCAAGCTATCCACCTACGCGTAGTTGCTTTGGGAATTTTTAAAACCCTTCGCACGTAGCTTGCACCAACGCCGACTGTCGTCACTTTGGGGTTTTCGCCGGCGGAAGCCCACCACTGTCGATGTGCCATGTTTTAACACTGTCTTTTATGCTCAGCAGTGGTGCGCTTACGGGTCAATTAATTCTGAATTAATTCATAACTAAGAATTAATTCGGAAGCATTCATGCATATACTGTGAGATCATTCTTAATTGTTCCGAATTAATTCTTAGTTATGAATGCTTTCATTTTCTGTGCAGACATTTATGTGTTAAATGAGTAATGGAATGTTTCAATTACATCAGAGCTATCTCTATTATCTTTTATATTCTGTTGTAAATATGCCTTTATTATTAACAGCTACCTGAGAGTTTCTTAGGTATATTTCCAGTATATTACTCATATTTCAGATTTGCTCCTTGTAGGGATAGATTAATTAGTTTAGATAGCTTTAGATCATATTTGTTTTAATCACATGCATTTAGATAGGGCACTTGCATATCATCTTTAAATATAAAATACATAAATGGTGGATCGAGCCGCAACTGGTGAAAGTTAATCTTTAAATCACATACGGTAGTTGGGCCGTTAACCGGACGGATTCCCCACACCAAACGGTGAGCGATCTAATTGGGATTGCTTACCGAGGAGAATCCCTAACTGTTGGTGCTGCAAATTTTGGGGCATCAACAGTTTTTTGGCGCTAGAAGGAGGGCCTCCAGTGCATGGTTGGTAGAGGAAAACCTTTTCTTATAAGAAATCCCTCTGAAGACCCGCTTGAAATAGTTATTCCAAAAGATTTCTTGCTGGAATTACAAGATCAAGAAAAACCCAATTCTGAAGGTGAACATCAAGAACCATTATATGTTGTTCCTTTTGAACAGGTAGATCGCTTTAGAAGAGACACCCATTCTTACATCAGGAGTCTTGGGGGATTGAACGTAACTCCTTTGTTACCCAGAAGACGAATCCATAGGAGAGAACCACAGTACACCAGAGATTCGGTGCTAGTAGAAAGTTTGGAAGAGTTGTTGGATCTTTCTTTACAAGAAATCACTGATCCATTTGATCAATTAAGACCCAATACTCCTCCATCTCAAGAAGATCCTCATAATCCACCACAGCCACCACCTCGACCACAAGTTATGGCCGCGCCTGCGTGGAGAACCATACGAGCACTTAATTTAGCTCCACCTTTGCATGATATGCCTAAACACCTAGAAAAGGTTTTACCTAAGTATGATCCTGGCAAAGGCATTTCCGTTGAAGACCACCTTAAGAGTTTTTATTTGGCTCTGAACATCCTAAACGTAGAGCATGAAGACATAGTGTGCAGGATTTTTCCTTTCACATTTGAACCTAAGGTATCTTCCTGGTATTTTAGTTTGCAAGCCAATTCAATAGTTGATTGGGATGGTTTCGAAAAATGTTTTCTAAGTAAATTTGGAAATCAAAGACCGAGGATGGAGAAGAAAGAAAAGGTACAAGAATTTAATCAGAGATTTACTATCCTGTTAAATAATTTTAGTGCTGCAACAAGACCCATCGAAGAATCATTGGTAGAATATTACATTACAACACTCGATCCACCCATAGCCATGTTTTTTAAAAGAACAAAGAAGCTTACCTTGGTGGAAAACTTTGAAGAAGCCAATAAAGTAGAAGCTGAAGTGGATAGCATTGCTAAACATTCACTTGATTTGGAAGCTAAACCAACAACCAGCAAGAAGCCTTTGTTGTTATCTAGACCTAAGGAAGAATCATCATCCGAATTAGAAAATGTGGTTAAGATGATGCAAAAACTGTCCAATAAAATTGTAGATCTTGAAAAGGACAAGGCAGCCAGTACGTCAAGAAAACCCTTCAAGCCTATCTACAAGAAAAGGGAAGAAGGTGGACAACCTCTTCCACTTGAAAACATCTCTGCTGTCCTGAATCTAAACGAGGTAGGCATGGATCATTTATGCACTTTTCACCAAGAACAACATTCTGAAAAGAGCTATCCATAGTGGATAAATTCGATGAATTTGGTTATGAATCAACTGTTGGATGCACAAATAATGGACCAAGAAGTTCCCCAAGAAGAGCAGGTTTTTGAACAAGAAGAACCCACTCTTGACACCACAATGGTATTATGGGATTGGGTGCCCTTAATAGAATTAATTGAAGAAGGTGCTGAAGAAAATCAAGTTTCAGCCGTAAATATTACTACTCGAAGTAGGGGTCTGGTTGTTGATCCTAGCCCGGTTGTCCCTAAACCTAAGGTTGCAAAAGAAATATCGAAGAGGCACATAACTGTCATTCCGCCACAACCTAAGGGAAACCCTACGCTGGTTAAAGAGACAAGCCCGGTAATTAATGAAAAGCCAAAAGTCACAGTGAACAAAACAGGGAATGGTGGGAAAAGCTCGAAAGATTACAACATGGGTTACGACATCGTTGACGATATCAAGAAAACTAAAGCGAATATTTCTATATTTGAATTGTATAACCTGCCCCAGCATAGAAAAAAATTATTAGAGGCTTTTGACCCACAATCTAGCAGTAACACAGAAAATACTGAAGTAGACACTAAAATAAATGAAGCGAGTATCGGTGGTAAATCAAAATCTTAGACCCTGCCGTTTCTTTTGACTTTTTAAATTTGTAATCATAACGTACACAATTGTTTGGTGGATTTCGCGGTTTCTTCGAATGTTATGCCATTATTTATCTACAAGAAAATTAATGGATAGCCAACACCATCCCCATCTCAGATCATACTGTTGTATAGGACTGTTTTTAAAGTAATTGGAGAAATGAAAGATGTACTTATTAGACTATCTGCAGATCCTAGAGTATGTCAATTCATAGATGTTATTGTGGTGGATATACCTGAGGCTTATGGCTTAATATTGAGCAGGGACTGGTCTACGAAACTGAATGGTTACTTTCAACAAACTGGTCTCACTTGTGGTTGCCATACCAAAACAGGAAAAACCAAATTAAGATATTGAGAGAACCTCATATGAAGTACAATGTGACCCAGTTAGAGGAAAAGAACGAAGTTGTAAATTTTTCATCTTCAGTGTTGGGAAATTATTTGTTAGAGATTGAGCCAGGGAATTATCAAGCAATAGATGTTGGCCATGAATCAGACTAACAGTCCGATCTCCTTCATTTTTCATGGACTGGTGACATTGATTGTAACATACTAGAATTAATCGCTGACTTAGGTAGTAACGATACTAACCTAGTTAAAACAGAAAACAAATTTTGGATTTTGTACTTCGATGGTTCCAAAACTCAAGAAGGATCCGTAGCCGGTTGTGTTTTGATTGACCCTGAAAAGAACAAACATTTTTCTATCTTGTAGACTAGAGTTTGAATGTACAAATAACACAGCTGAGTATGAAGCTCTAGTTGAAGGATTAAAAAAGGCTATTAGTTTGAATGTCAAATATTTAAAAGTCTTTGGTGACTCAGAGATAGTTGTCAAACAAGTAAGGGATACAATTCATTGTCTTTCTCCACACTTAAAAGGTTACCAATCTGAAGTTTGGAATTTGATTTCACATTTCGATGCTTTTAATATAAATTCTATTTTTAGATTACAAAATGTTGCGGCTGATTTGTTAGCTACTTCTGCTTCCAGATTAGTGCCTACAAATAACAAATGCTCTATTGAATTGATTTTCAGGCCATCTGTTCCTGACAATATCACAAATATAAGAGTGTTGGATGATGATGATCAAATTATCAACTTTGTAACTAATGAAGATGCTTTCCAGGAATGTATAATCGATGAAGATAAGCACGATTCAGATTTGCAGAATAAAGATGCAGCTAAAGGAAACTTTATTCCAAAAGGAGTAAGGACTCTTGAAGGATTGTTTGATTTGCAGAACAAGTTCAGGAGGCCAACGAATGTCAAAACTAATAGCTCCTATGTGCAGCATGAATTGGTAAACCCGGGCACAGAAGATGACCCAAAATTTGTCACTCTCTGTAAATGTTGCTCACCAGGCGAGAGGGATAAGTTCATCAAACTGTTTCAGCAATACAAATATGTTTTTGCATGGACTTATGAAGATTTGAAAACATATGACACTCGCATCATACAACACATAATACCAATGAAGCCAGGTGTGAAGCCATTTCAGCAGCTATTGCGAAGAATGCATCCGACACTCGAGCCATTAATACAAAAGGAATTGAAAAAATTGTTGGATGCTAAGGTCATCTTTAAAGTCCGACACTCCGAATGGGTCGCTAATTTGGTTCTCGTATGAAAGAAGTTAGGGGAGATAAGATTATGTGTGGATTTTTAGAATTTGAACAAAGCATCTGACAAAGACAACTATCATGTACCACCAATGGACCAAATTTTACAGATGGTTTTAGGTTCAGAACTATTCTTGTCACATACCCAAAGTTTCGTAAAAATTTAAAAAATTTCTAAGTGGTTTAATTGCCCATAAATGCTATGCGGAAGTATAAAGTTTAACATTTTAAATTTACTGTTTTAAAATAAAATACGACAATCAAGTGATTCACATTCTATCAGTAATTATTTAGTTGTCTCAACGACAATTATCGCAACACTTTAGGAAATTCAGCCGTATTCATAACTCTAAATTTAAAGATGTAATATGACCTATTTTATGAAATCTCTTTATCACCCTTTGGACGGTTATATGAGTAAGAGGACAATTTATACTTGATCAATTATTTCCCATAGTCCTGAAATTAATAGCAACTAACACATTCATCATTGTTTGCATATGAAGATTTCTAACTTGATTTTACTCATCAAGTGGGTTTCTAATGACTCATATGAGACACATCCAAGGAATGCATTATTACATATAAATAATCAACATATCAATACATGAACATGTAACTCACAAGGTACACATAAAAACATTTGATTTCAACACAAGTACACACATATGCAAAATCAAGTCATACACATGAGACCAAAAGTAACGTGGTTCACCCGTACACGGGCTAGTCCACAAAAGTGTGTGCATCTTTATTTATTCTAAAAAACATAGTGTATACAAGCTGCAACTTTCGTTGTTGCCATAGTAATTCCTCTTATTGAGGGGATCTTTTACGAGATAAAGGAAATACTAGCCATCCCCATAGTTACAAAGAAACATTCTTCTACAAACCCTTTCCCTAAATAGAATCGTATTACCTTACCTAAGCAACACCTTCATAAGTTAGGTTTTTAAAATAATTCTTTAAAATAAAGTATTATAAAATACATACAAAGGGTCGTCCAACTTCTCATAGATACATATTCCACATAAAAATAAAATCATCATAATATATATATTGAACGGGTGAAAGAAAACTATGTACTCCGTTGGCAAGGAAAAGGGGTTATCTGTTCTTATTTATACAGATCGTAGTAACTTGTACTCACAAATTGTCTGACATATTGTATCTGCAGAGAACCAAAACTATGCCTCCAACCATAGACCCGTAAGACATTCATTTTACCATTTGGAGATATCAGAAAGACACTCTGTCTTCGGACAGAGATTACTATGGTAATACGTAGGCAGAAAAACTTATATAAATCAAGATCTAAATTAAATTAAAAACCCCAGGATGCGAATACTAAGGCACCAAAAATCTACAACAGGACCTTTTCTAATATGCTAATATCTTTTAAAATATAAAATTAAATTAAAAACCCCAGGATGCGAATACTAAGGCACCAAAAATCAACAACAGGACCTTTTCTAATATGCTAATATCTTTTAACATATATATATCTAGAAAACCATAATATCAAAATAACATACAAATGATAGATTCAGAATTTATCCAGATAGCCTATGAATTCACCATGACTTGTGACTAGGTCAATAATTGCCATAGAATGATTCCTCTAACCACTAAAATGATCCTCCATCTACACCTAGGTTCATATACTATAATATCCATAAAAATTCGCTGGAGTTTTAATACTCTGTTCACAATCACGATTTTGACATAGCGACTCAGAACAAAACAAATAACTGCATATCTTTAGCATTAGACTCCAGTCCAAAAAAATAACACAGATGGCTAACCCTGATGGTAGAAGTTTAGACGCAAATAAATCATACTCAGGATGCCAACGACAAGGAGCTGCCTATCCCCACAATTTCCTAAAGATCTTTTCCCTAAAATGAAAACACACTACCATTCACGCAAAATGTGGTAGTAAGCACACAAATGGTCATCGAGGTTTGACACATGTAGGGTTCAATAAATAAGGGAAAATGCAGAGTAAATAGAAGAGAAACACTAGTTCACGATCTCTCTCATACCGAGACCTCACCAAGATGGACGCAACCATTAACTACAGGGTTCAATACCTAAGGTATTTATCAGTGATAAATCTATTACTATAGAGATCCGTTAAGTTGAGGTATTAAGAAAAATACTTACCGGCGTTTAACTCTGTCCATACAGAGATCTGAATTATATAGACACTACCTCTACGAAACCAAAGAGATCTGGGTATTTACCACTCAAGCCAGGAAAGAATACAACAAACCAAATATATGCAGAGGTTACGATTTCCATAAGCGTCGTGTACAGAGATGGATATAAATATAACTCGATACAAGAATCTGGCTAACCATCTTCCAAATCAGGGAATAACAAACAATCAAAAGAAGAAAACATACACAGAGTTCCATACCAAGTTCGATCACTAGGATCACTTGCTCTCTTCGTAGGAGACATTGCTATTGAACAGATCCCATACTCCACTGGTTCTCTTACTCCTTCCTTTTCAAAGACAGAAATCATATGCATATAAACTATATTAAGCAGAGTGTAATAGTGACCTATTAATGGCCGTGCACATGAATCCAGAATTGGAGCAATTCGGTCACGCCGAGGATCGCCTATGGTCTCTAGCAAGGGTCCCGTCCTTGTTTTTTCTCCTTATCTACTGGCCGGTGGCCGGAGAGTAAGAATAAATTCCATTATCGAAAGTGGTATAGAGGGATTTCTCTATATTGCAGGTCGTATATGGAAGATCCCAGAGATACGACTCTCTTCCAACGTAGGTTGTAAATGGAAAAGACGGCAGCCATCGATTGATCACCCTCCTGCCCATCTTAGAACGCTGAGATCTTGGAATGATCCAGAGCTCCATTCGCATAGGTGAAAGGAGGATCTTAAAGGATGCAACGATCCATTCGCAGAGCTAGAATTACTCAGAGGTCGGTTCACTCAGATGGGGAATGCAGAGATCGGTTTCCCCAATGCAAATCCCGTTTTTCCTCTTGCAAAGCGTTACCCCTCTCATTGAATCCCCGATGGATTTTTTTCCTCTAAAATCAGTTTAGAATTAAATAGTGAACACCTCATTAAAATTCGTGGTGGAGATCGTGGAGTTAGTTAGGTTGGTGTCGAGTTCCACTAGCATTTTGAGTAATGGTAGTAAGACATGCTCTGACACTCCACTATGTAATAAATGAAACAAACAAAAAGTTCCAACCCACTTTCCCTCGATTTTATGGAGTTCGCCGAGCTAAGTGAGAGTGTCCCTCCACGAAGGAGACATTTGCTATAATCTCTCCTTCATATTCTCCTCCATGTCTTCTTTTCATTTAGTAGATATATATGTAGTTATTAAAATTACATACCTATATATTGTCATAACTTATTAAAAAGGGGTCTCTTTATATTGCTACACATATATATAAGAAACACTAAGATTTGCCGAGGTCTTTTTAATATCTAACATGTAGTGGTTAGTCGTCTTCTAACCTTATTACCTAAGGTATAGATTAAGGTATTTCACCGTTTCTCCGGTGCTAGTAGCCTTTGGATGACCTACGCCATTATACATACTCCTCCTAGTGAATTTCAGTTGTTCGTTATGTAGTTGCAACCCAACTTCCAGTAACCTAGGTCTACAACTTTTAAGAAATAATACTTTAACATACAATGTTTACTGGTGGGGCCTTGGCCTTGAGCTCCTCACCAGAAACGATTACAATAATTGTTTATATTTATACAAATTTATTAGGTCAAAAATGAGGGATGTTACAATTCTCCCTGCTAGATGGTTTCTCTGGATATAATCAAGTACTAGTAGCGAAAGAAGACCGACTCAAAACCACTTTCCATACGAAGTGGGGAACCTTTGCATACCAAAGAATGCCATTTGGCTTGATAAATGCATGATCTACCTTTCAAAGAGCCATGGACATTGCTTTTCGAGGATTGGTTGGCCACTGTGTGGTAATTTATTTAGATGATGTGATAGTCTTTTCAAAGAAAAGAGAGGACCATGTTTTCCGTTTGAAACATATTTTTGATCGCTGCAGAAAATATGGTATATCTCTAAAAATCCCAAGAAGAGTATTTTCGTTGTTCTTGAGGGTAAGCTTCTAGGTCATATCATCTCAAAGAAGGGAATCTCAATAGATCAAGAGAGAGTGCAAGCTATAAGAAAGATTCCCATTCCCCATAAAGAAAAATCTATGCAATCTTGTATGAGCACAATAAACTTTTTTCGAAGGTTTGTACCAGATTTTGCTCAAATTGTGAAACCTTTGCAACAAATGGTAAAGCAAAGTGTGCAATTCAAGTGGACTGACATAGAGAAGATTGCATTTAAAGACATTAAAACTGCCATAGCTAACGCACCTTCCTTAAAAAGTCCAGATTTTGAAAAAGACTTCATCATGTACACTTTTGCTTCAGATAACTCTCTCGCAGTTGTGCTCACTTAGAAGGAAAAATCAGGAGACGAGTATCCAATATCCTTTATGAGCGCTGGTTTGCAGGGTGCTGAACTGAATTACCCAGCCGTGGAGAAACAAGCATATGCAGTATTTAAAGCGGTAAAACAGTTCAGGCCGCATATCCTCAAGAACAGAACCAAAGTCATAGTACCTCACCACACTGTTAGATCTCTGTTTGTGCAGAAGGAATTGGGTGAAAGGAGAGGAAACTGGATCACTGCTCTTCAAGAGTATGATTTGGAGTTCAAACCAACCACTATTATTAAAGGTCAAGGGTTGTGTAAGTTACTCACTGAAAATCCAGTTGATGAAGAGTTGGAGTGGAAAAATGAAGCCGAATTGAATATGATTGAGGTATGTCGTATTTTCACCGCTCCTGAATATTTGTATAGGGACCTAGTGCATTATTTGCAGCAAGGATATTTTCCGGAGCACTGGAGTTCTAAGCAAATAAGGGCACTATGTCTGAAATCAACATCCTATCAACTAATTGATGGAATAATTTTTAGAAAAAATTATGATGGGATATTTCTCCGATGTCTTGAGAAAGAAGACACTGATAAAGCGGTCAAAGAATTACATGATGGCCCTGCTGGGGACACTACTCTGGAGATACCACGACTCATAAAATACTCAGAGCTGGTTACTATTGGCCCACTCTATTCAAAGATGCTCATGCCTATTCCAGGAATTGCGATGTATGTCAAAGGAGCACTGGCAGATTGCCGAAAGCAGCAGGGCCTTTGCATCCAGTTATTATCTCTGAACCATTCAAGCAATGGGGCATAGATTTTATTGGAGAGATAAATCCAAATTCTTCACTACAACATCGGTATATTCTGACGGCTACGGATTATTTCACCCAGTGGACAAAAGCTATCCCGTTGCGTAAAGTGAATGAGGATGCAGTTATCAATTTCTTGAAAGAGAACATCATAACCAGATTTGGGGTTCCAATTTCCCTAGTCTTTGATAATCCAACTTATTTTTCATTTGTGAAATTAAATGAAATTGTTTATGAGAAAGGAATTAAATTGAATTATTAAGCAAATTACTATCCCCAAGGAAATGGATTAGTTGAATCTACAAATAAAAACCTCATTCGAATTCTTAAGAAAACTGTAATTGAGAATTCTTTGTCTGTGGGAATGACAATCAAATAAATCTTTTGCTCACACAAAATGACATTATGGATTTAAGAACCTAAGTTAAATGTTGAAGATTGAAGAAAGTTATCATGGAAGGCTTAGACGACAAAAGTCATCAATAAAGAAAGCATCCAAAATGATGCTAACATCATGGGAATGAGGAACAAACGAATATGTCTGTTGGATGTTGTTAAGATCTTGTAGAAGTCCTATTTTAATTGGCATCCGAAAGACAGATTTTAAAATGAACTCCATACTTTGGCCCCAAGAGATTTGTAGAGAAGTCTAATTCAAAGTTTCCTTCTCCCCAGTGACCATTATGATAAAAGTGATCACTCCTTTTTGCAGAATCTGGATCACGTAAGATTTTTGTTACATATGGGGCCAACAGCTTGTAAGTTTCCTAACCTTGAAAATAGATTAATTTAGAGATTTGTGTTCACCAGCGAATCGCCAATTGTTGCTGCTGCAACCTGATCCCCATGATTTTCAAAAGTCATAGGGCCCCTTCTTTTATTTTAGAGTTTGAAGTCTATCAAAAGTCCGTTTTGACCCTTAGTTTTTTATTAAGAATTCTTCAAAGAAAGTGGTCTGTTTGACTAAGGCAAAAGTTTTCTTCGCCAAAGATGTTTCATTGATTTTTGATCATCTTTCACCGACGACTTCGCGGTTTTTAGCTTATTTCTTACCGACCTGTTTCGCTGTTCTTAGCTCTTTTTCGCCGACCTTTTTTCACTGGTTTATGGCCATTTTTCGCCGACTGTTTCGCTATTATTTGTTTATCTTTCAGCGAAATTGTTGCAGTTTTATAGTCATATCTGGCCGACTGTTCGGCCGACTTTTCATTATCTTTCGTCGACCACCCTCGCGGTTGCGGCTTATCTTGGCCACCTATTTCGCAGTTGTTTCGCTATTTTTCACCAACAGTGTTGCGAGTTTTAGCCCATCCTTCTCCGACCCAAACTTTTTGCGCTGACACCAGTCATGTTCTTTTATGTTGTTTCTGCAGGACTTTTTCGCTTGTCCATCGCAGCGCCTCGCTCACGGCTTTCCAACGAGTGCTTACCGATCGTTTCGCGAGGTTTATGGTAAACTCGTCGATCATCGCGTCTCCGGCCGAACCTTTTTTGCCAATCTTTTTGTAGAACTTTGCCCTCATCGCTACGTCAAAGATCTTGTCGCACTAGTACGATCGCTTTGTGTAAGGTTACTTCGCCGACCGCTTTGCGGAGGATGAGGTAGAGTCGTCAAAATGCGCGACGCTTTTTCTTTCGGGAATTGCGTTGGTGTGAAGTGAATGCCAACCGACAGGGGGCATTGAAGGCCCACTTGCTCGAGTCCATTTGCATTTATGGCCCAGTCTACTTATATACGAAAACAAAGTTCGTTCTTTTCTTATCACCATTTGTTGAAAGAAAGCGAAGGGTTTCTGTTTCGGACGACAAAAGAGCTCAGGGCCAGTCAGTTTTCGCCAAGTAGCAGTGAGCAAAGTTCCTTTTTCACCGAGCCACCCCGTGGTTTCCAGGTAGGACCTATGAACGTTCCATTTTTTTTTAGTTTAGCTCGGGTTTTGGGTTGTTTGTTGTCGTTTAGGCGTTCTACGAAGGTAGTTGGGGTGAAGTAGAACCGTTTTGGATTATTTTTTCCCTGTAACCCTCACTTAGAGTCGAGCTCGTCAGGCTATCCACCTACGCGCCGTTTCTATGGGAAAGTTTTAAAACCCTTCGCCCGTAGCCTGCACCAACGCTGACTGTCGTCACTTTGGGGTTTTCGCTGGCAGAAGCTCACCACTGTCATTGTTCCATGTTTTAGCATTGTCTTTTATGCTCAGCAGTGGTGCGTTTCCGGGTCAATTAGCATGGAACCTTTTGGCCTTGAGCACCTACGCGTTTTCTCACTTCGCCGTATCCCTTGGTTGCTTTTTGGCATCCGTCATGTCATGGTCCCAAGCTAGAAGGACTTTGGTCTACATATAGTTTTCTTGTTACAGTAGCTTTGGCAGTAGAAGCGTGCTAGTTTTGATGTTTCTCTCACACTCACGCACACATCAAGATGTTTAATTCTTATTTCCAGCTGAATTTAAAATTTACCTTGTTGTTTTTCTTCCTTTCGCTGCATTAATTGTTGACATAAAAGCTGATTTTGTTAAAGCTTCAGTCGCTTTGTTTAAAAGAATTATGGTTTTAATATAAGTGCTTTGCATCCAAAAAAATGAATGAAATCTATGCACACCTACGACAGCCAATCATTGTTTGAATCACGCTTATTTGAAATAAACCAACATAGATCCATCTTAAACCTGTATCTATCAAGCACCGAGAGGGATCCAATTTCTTGAGGTGTATTTCTTTTTTTAAATTTAAACTCAAGAAATTTGATCTCTCTTGATTGATAGATCCGGGTTTAAGTTTTAATTTTTTATTTTATAAACGAACATCTTTTTTCTAATTACTTTTCATAATATTTTATTTGATGAACAAACATGGATTTTTTTAAAATACTTTCCATAATTTTTTATTTTATGAGCCGACATGAATTTTTTTAATTATTTTGTTAGTAACAAACGTTACATCACAAACGTTACAACATCTCCCCAATACTGGGATGTAGAGCACCTCGTTTCTCTCGGTGCAATAATATGTCAACAATGTTTCCTCATTTGTTCCTCCTATGCCCCAAGAGGTTTGATATCCCTAAGCATTCCGCCAGGAGTAAAGCTAAGATCATCGAGACGGACTCAGACGTAGAAATTTTACTACACACTGCACTTGAAACGATGTTTGCAGATGCAAAAGTTGTGACAGGGGCCTCCCCAGAGTTTTCATGGAACGAGTTGTATCGAGCCATCAGGGACACAAATTTCCCTAATGCTACCATTAATGAATTAATTGTTTATGAGAATATCAAGAAGTCTAACCTGCATAGACCAACCACACGCCCCGATCTATTTCCATGCTCGGAAGTCACAGGGTGGATTCTACCCCAGGACGATGCAACCTTCAGGATTATCTCGGACATCAGTAGCGAGGGGCTTGCATCTTTCACTCCAGACCACATAACCGCAACGTACAGGATGCCAACTCCTAAAGTTATGATGAGTGATGAGTGGGTTAAGGCGACCAAGATAGACCACTTCGAGTATGCAAATAAGATGACAATTACTGAAAGACAACTGAGGCCAAGAATTAGTGAGGAATATGAAACTCAATACCTAAGAGCTCCCTATCGGCTGATAGATCTGATGTTGAGCCAAATTTTTGGATTGGTGGATGGAAGTACTTACAAACTCAGTTGGGTACCAGTAATGTACCACATTGCCACACATGGCACATTGTTCAATTGGGCCGAGATCATCTCCGATAGCATGTCATCTCATATTGTCGCGGCGCAAAGTGGATTGGCTCAAAAGAAAGCTAAGTTCTTTATGTGTGGCTATCTCGTAGATTGAATACTTATTTAACATCATTTCCCCACTTTGGGATGTGTTTGGAACACCAACGGTCCCCCCCTTCACGTAGCCTACTAGATACTATGGACTCACAGGTACACAAGTCACTATAAAAGGATCTGTGAAGGTTTCATCATGCCATTATATCGTTTGATCTTCAAGGTAAAACCAAATTGCATGTCCGATAATGCCATGTCGGTCATTGAAAAATACAAAGATTACTGTTAGGATATTCCTATACTCCATCCTAGTCCTACCAATATTTTCATCCTTTGCATTTTCAGTCTTGCATGCATTCCTGCATGCAACATGCATTCTGCATGCATTCGCATGCTTCCCAATCATCAGGTTGACACCTCCAGCACCTAGTCCCTAGTCTTCTAGCACTCGGGAGCTTATTTTCACTCAGCTTGAGCCCTCCTAGCCAGTGATGCTCCCACTTCTCACCTTCCACTTGAGAAGGGCGGCTTTTCTCACCTACCACTCCAGTTCACTTTAGTTAGCCACCTGTCTTGCCTTGATTTAAGGCTAGACTGACTCCTAACTGTTGTTATCACTCCGATAGACCTCCGATGAGACTAGACTGCCCATTTTGACTCCAGTTAGCTCCTCATGCGCCCTCCACTGATCCTCCTTCATTCAGTTAGTTCCAGTTACACTCAGTTACACCTACCACACTCAGTTAGACTCAGTTTGACTGGTGGTTGACAGTTACTTGAGCATTGATGACTCCACTGATGATGAGATAGACTTCTAGTTGTGCTCCGATGACACTCCAGTGATCTTTTGATCACTCCATGAAGGCTAATTCGAATTGTCACCTTGGCATTCGAATCCTCATGCATTGTACTACTTATTTGTCCATATTGTGATTAATGAATTAGTGTGTGAACTATTTTTGCTTCTATCCGAGTTCTACTATATTATTATTATGTTGCTCATCTTACTGCATTAACCACTCTTAATCTTATTCCTAAATTCTTTCTTGTGAGGTATACATCAGTTCTTAGATTTGCTGTGGGGATTTTCACATGGTATCAGAGCATGTTGAGAGTATTGTTTATCTCCATTCTTGAGAGTTTCTGCATTTTTGCAGCAGTAGAAGTTGCAGATATTTCTATTGTTTTTGCAGGTCTTCTACAGCTTCCATGCATTTCGATGAAATTCCTCTTTATCTATTCAACTATGTTGAATGGAAACCAAAAATGATAGCATATTTGAAGAGCCATGATCTCTTTGATTATTGTTTTGAAAGAGAGTTTGAATCCTCTGAAGAAGAGAATGACTGGTTAGATGAAGTTGGAAGAGCTATTGTAGCCATGATGTCTGCTATGTCTTGGGGCATGGTATTCTACTCCCTTGATGATGTTAAATCTCCAAAAGAGCTATGGGCCCACCTGGATGAAAGATTTGGCAGACAGAATGAAGGGATTGGTCCAAACCCTTTCAAGATCAAGCAAAGTGATGCATTCTCCCTCCTTGATGATCTCATTGATCATGAATCAGTATCAAACATATCTCATATTGAAGTTGTCCACAAAGAAGAACTTGCAGATTCTACACTCATGCTCCAAAATTCTTCTATTTCGAATTTTGTGCCAGCTCACACTCTAGAAATTGCAGAAGGTCCTAAATCCTCTCTTGCACCATAGCCTGTTGGTTTGCATCATGATCTATTGAATGTTTCGGAGGTAAAATCAGCCATTGGAGGTAATGCATTCGCTCTCCTTGATCACTCACTTCTTATGTACTACTATATGATCATTATCTCATGCTTTCAGAAGGTTATTGAAGATTATGGCCATTGCCATTTGCTTGGGATAATTTCTCATGCATATCATGGTTTTGATCTCACCTCTACTGGTTCAAAGGAGATCTCAAGAAGCCGTTGCCATTCGCTTGGGATAATTTCTCATGCATTTACTGGTTTTGATCTCACCTCTAATGGTTCAAAGGAGACCTCAAGAAACCATGATTCAAGTCTTGGATCTAATTTGGATTCTAAGCAATCACTACTTGGGATAATTTCTCTTGCATATGATGGTTTTGATCTCACCCCTACTGGTTCAAAGGAGATCTCAAGAAACTATTCTTCAAGTCTTAAATCTGATTTGGATTTCAAGCAATCATGTGATGGTTCTTTTTGGCATAATCTCACCCATGATGGTTCGAAGGAGAAGACAAAAGACTATCTGCACATTCAAAGATTTGATCCTACCTCAACTGATTCGAATCACAGGTTCAAGGATCATCCTCATACTTTTGGATTTGTTCTCATCACATTCGATTTGAAGAGAAAGTACAAGCACATGCTTTCTGAGCATGATCCACTTCTTCCCAAGAAGAAGATACCTCCAGACATATGACCAAGCATCACACCTGCTTGACTTTGGAGCATTTATTTTTGTGTGTGCCTTACAACCTATTTTGAGGGGGGGTATTTTTCCCATGAGGTTTTCCCCATTTCCTCGGTTTATTGACTGTTATTATTATTCATAGTATTGGGTGACCTTTGGTCTCAGTTACCAGGGCCCAGGATGGATTAAGGGGGGGTGTTAGGATATTCCTATACTCCATCCTAGTCCTACCAGCATTTTCATCCTTTGCATTTTCAGTCTTGCATGCATTCTGCATGCTGCCCAGTTATCAGGTTGACACCTCCAGCACCTAGTCCCTAGTCTTCCAGCACTCAGGAGCTTATTTCCACTCAAATTGATCCCTCCTAGCCAGTGAAGCGCATACTTATCACCTTCCACTTGAGAAGGGCGCCTTTTCTCACCTACCACTCTAGTTCACTTCAGTTAGCCACCTGTCTTGCCTTGATTTAAGGCTAGACTTACTCCTAACTGCTGTTATCACTCCGATAGACCTCTGATGAGACTAGACTACCCATTCTAACTCCAGTTATCTCCTCATGCTCCCTCCACTGAGCCTCCTTCATTCAGTTAGTTCCAGTTACACTCAGTTACACCTACCACACTTAGTTAGACTCAGTTTGACTGATGGTTGACAATTACTTGAGCATTGATGACTCCATTGATGATGAGATAGACTTTAGTTGTGCTTCGATGACACTCCAGTGATCTTTTGATCACTCCATGAAGGCTAATTCGAATTTCCACCTTGGCATTCGAATCCTCATGCATTGTACTACTTATTTGTCCATATTGTGATTAATGAATTAGTGTGTGTGAAGTATTTTTGCTTCTATCCGAGTTCTACTGTATTATTATTCTGTTTCTCATATTACTGCATTGACCACTCTTAATCTTATTCCTAAATTCTTTCTTGTGAGGTATACATCATCTCTTAGATCTGCTGTGAGGATTTTCACAATTACTACTTCTCCATGGAAGGCACATACATCAGGATGAACGAGGGAACCAAACCTCCTTCTCTGCTGCCTCAATACGCCATCGATTTTGTTGTACACAAAGAGGTCGTCAGGCAAGTTTATGTCGATGGGATTGGAATATTTCTTGCAGACAAGAAGAAGTCAATCTACCCACTAGTACCATTCATGATCGGAGCATACAAGTCAGCTAAAGCTAAAGATGGAGAAGAGTTTGTCCAAGACTTAGAGGCTTTTTGTTTTGGAACAAAGAGTTTCAGGGGACATGACCCTCAAGGGAAGGTCTCTAGCCATTGTAGTTCATGCAGGATTACCTTCGAGTATGCACACCTGTTTTGGAAAGATGGATTTCTATCGAAGCGCGGAAAACATGGTTGAATTAAACAAGTGCTATCGTTCCAAAGGAAGAGCAAGCTTCAGTTCCAAAGCTAACACCGCCAAGGAATATGAATAAGAAAAGCAACGTTAAGTAGCATTAGCTATACAGGTGACCGAAGCCGAGAAGAGCAAGCTAACAACATCCAAAAGGAATAGGCTGAAAAAATCCAGAAAGAGAAAGCAGATAGACTTCAGCAAGAAGAAGCTGAAAGACTTTGGGCAGAGGAAATGGAAAAGATCCAGAGGGAAGAAGTTGAGAGGCTGCAAGATATGAAAGAGAAAGCAGATAAAGAAGCAGTAGAGCAACAAAGGCTAAAAGAATAAGAAGAGAAGTCCAAGCAAGTTGTGGAACTAAAGAGCCCTATGCACAAGTTATGGAAACAATCACTGGAGGACCTCGCCCACTTCCGGGACTCAATCTCATCTCGTTTACACCTCCAAAGTAGCACACAGTGGCGAACTTGGATTCAATCTTTTTCAATGCAAAAAATAAGGCTATCATGAGGAGGATTGAAAAGAGGATGAAATATCCAAACTACCAAGATGCCGTCACAATAACAGAAAGCCCAATTTTTTAAGGTACTAACAGTGACCCTCAATTCGCGGTAGCAGCCAGTGTAGATACAGCACAAGCAAGTGCTGACAATGTCGACAGACTAGTAGAAGACGTGAGAAAGAAGAAAGACAAACTTCTCCAAGTAAAGGACAGTCTGTTGAAGGAAACACAACAAGGTCTGGAGCTCAAAAGGAAGCATAGCGCCCTTCTATCTGAAAGAGAAAGGGAATTCGAGAGGTACCAGAGACTAGAGGAAGAGAAGGATGCATTGGTTGTGCAATTAATGATATTAGAGGGTGAAAAGAATGACTTGGAAGCCCGAGCCAACCATTTAGATTCAAGCGAGGCAATTGCCAATCAACGGGTTGAATAATTGGAAGCTAAGGTTGGAAAACTAGAGAAGGAGAAAGGAGCCCTGACAGAACAACGAGGCAATAGACAATAGAAAGTTAGATATATCTCCGTTTTGCGACCAATATTGTAAAATCCAAGAGTAGATGTATCAGTCTCAGATGATCCTCACAGAAAAAATATACAAGATGAAGCTAATGATGGCACGATTGGATGAGATATCAGCTGATTCACAAGCAATCAGGCAGAAGCAGTTTGAGGTTGCAGGGAATATTAAAAGCCAAATGGTTTGGAAAGAAACTCACTCTGAGTACCCTGAGCACTTGCGCCCTAAAACCATGGCAGATGTGACATCAGAAATGAAACTTTTGGAATTTTGCAGGAAGGCCTCCATAAAATTGAATAATGATGTTCTAAGGCACAGCTAACATGTGCCTGGATTCCTATAAGAATATCCAGCAAGTTCATGAGAAGTGTCATCTTTCTCCACTCCCATCGATGGACCAACTTCCTGCAGAAGAGCTGCATATGACGGAGCTGCAGGATGGGTTAAAAGGAGAGTTAGAATATATCAGAAAAATGGATACTCTCACTAAAGAAGACATACATAATCTCGTGGGGCAAGCATCTATACATGCATTCTTGCTGGAAGGTAGTTGCACAACATCTGAAGAAGGGAGGGCAGACTCAACTGTCATATCACGAAGTCTCTTTGCAAGTTTTGGAACCCCGCAGGCTTCTCTCCTTTTCTGAGGAGGCTAACACTTGGGGGGAATATTTGTCTAATTTAGCTGGGCCCACATAAATTCGAATTTGTGATTAATGTTATATTTTCCAATGTATGGGCAAAATGTATTTCATAAGTAAAGGGACAGCTGGAAACTATATTTGTTTTATGTGAACACTGGAAGACAAAATTTTGTGATTCCCTAGGGTTAGGGCATGAGAGGAGACAATTTTGTAAAGTTATAAATAGAAGAATAGCATAGAAGAAGAGGACTTTTGGCAGGTGAAAGGACTAGATTGTTTTGTACGTGAATTACTTTGTTGCATTAATAAAGAAGGATTCATTTTTCCTGGGAAAAGCTAGCACTGCATTTTTCTTGGGATGTGTTGAATATCTGCTGAATTATTTTTGCACCATTCATGCATATACTGTGAGATCGTTCTTAATTGTTCTGAATTAATTCTTAGTTATGAATGTTTTCATTTCCTGTGCAGACATTTATGTGTTAAATGAGTAATGGAATATTTCAATACATCGGAGCTATCTTTGTTATCTTTTATATTCTGCTGTAAATGTGCCTTTATTATTAACAACTACCTATGAGTTTCTTAGGTATATTTCCGACATATTACTCATATTTCAGATTTGCTCCCTGCAGGGATATATTAATTAGTTTAGATAGCTTTAGATCAGATTTGTTTTAATCACATGCATTTAGATAAGGCACTTGCATATCATCTTTAAATATAAAATACATAAACGGTGGATTGGGCTGCAATCGGTGAAATTTAATCTTTAAATCACATACGGTAGTCAGGCCATTAACCGGACGAATTCCCCACACCAAATGGTGAGTGATCTAATTGGGCTTGCTTACCAGGGAGAATCCCTAACTGTTGGTGCTGCGAATTTCGAGGCATCAACAAAAGGTTTCCATGCCTTCTCCTTCAAGGAAAGCATGAATAAAAATGACATATATGATAGGGAAGAGCATCTAAGACATGCTAGTAAGTCAACTTACACATGAATTGATGACATATAAAAGTTATCTATATGTTGAACTTGTTGTCAGTTTCATAGAGAATCATTCAAATGCCACTTTCAAGTGCTACTAGAGCAAGGGAGCCTCGGTTTATACTACATGTTCTTAAGAGTGTCATCATGTTGTCCTAGAACTCTGCATCAACTCTCAACTCTAGTCAAAATTAGCACATCATTGTTTATACCCAACCAATTATTCATTCATAATAGCATATATTTCACTGCAATTTTCAAATATGAAGAATGTCTCCAGCCATATGTCCCAAATCAATCCTTCACTAATTTAGTGTTAAGAGGCTAATCTAGCTTTCTCTTATCTTACAAGAATATGCAACAAATACGGAAGGGTATTGTCCAAATGCATACCAGGAAAATAATGAGTTGGCAACTCCTATTTTGGCTTACAAATGCATAGAATGTCTTAAGGTAATGCCTTGTGGTATATTCTAAAATGCAAGAAACAATGTTAACTACAAGTAGCCTTGTATAAGATCATGCCTTTTCGGGGTCGATTCAAACCGAAAGCATATAATTTCAAAGTACATTGGTATCTTCAACAAAGGATAAAAATAGTGTATTAATAAGAGTCTTCTCCTCTAAAGATTTGTATGATGATTAAACCACGTTCTCAAGTTCAATCTTGTGAACACATCAAAGTCAAATCACAGAAATGCATATAGAAATGCATATATTGTGGCATTAACATTAGAAAATCTTCTTCAACAACAAAGTTGTAAACATAATTCCAAATGGCATTGGTTCTATTCTCAAGGCTTATCATATACATCAAATTTTGAATACCAACAAACACTCTCTTCACTAGCATTGGCAAATATATACTCAGGAAGAAACAATATAAAACATTTTTGACAAGGTTTCATCAAATCCATGGTGTGAACTTCAAAAACAAATAGAGGGAGTGGAATTATAGTTTCAGAATACAACAAGATTATAGTTTCAATATTTATCTCATTCTATTGTTATCATGATGGTCACATTCTATTGTTATCATGATAGTCACAAATTTGTTGAGCATACATAGGAATTACTATGCAACACCCTCATCATAATTTCAAGATTTTCATTCTCTCATCATAGAAGGTATATGTTGACACAAATCCAACAACAATAAGGAGTGTGATTTTTCAAGCACAACGATAGCTCACTGTGATTGAAGGCATTCCTACCATCAATATGGAAGTAAAAAACCATCTCAATAAAAATATAAAAAAACCATAGAAAGGAAAAATTCTTATAATGAAAAATTCTTATGAGGCATCTAGGACATTTCTTGGCTTGGAAACCTCTTCTAAGACAAGTCCTAATCATGGTGAAAATCTCTCTAATGAACCATGAGGCAGAGCACAAGTGAAAACCAAGAATGGTATTTGGGATATGAGAGAAAAAATAGAATAATAATAAATAAATAAAAAGAAAGAAAGAGTTGGTGTTCATACCATATATCTCTAGTTCTTTTCCAATCAATATCCCAATATTAAGATACTCAGCTTGATATGAGTGGAAAGTTCTTATTCTCAAGGTTTATCATCAAATGAAACACAATGTAAAATACCAAATTCAATAAACAAGAAATAAAATATTACAATCATTGGGTCTGTTGAAAACCCACTACATTTCATCATTTCAAATCTTCTCATACCAAATGTTCTAACTCTGAAACAAACAGCTTGAGGAACCTTATAATTACACACATTCCAAGAACTATTGTTACCTTGTGCAATCATATGACAGCACAAGGCAGAGGTGAACTTAATTTTTAAGTTATTCAACATATTGACTATATGACCACTTGAATCCAAAATTTTCATATTACCCTACATTCACCACATGATTCCTTCCATTAATTCCCTACATACATTCATTTCCTACATCCATAATATCATTTATTAAGCCATGTTACATCTATTCCCACCCTCCCATTTCCCATTCACCCATAAATACCATCATATAGTATACCCTCCCCGAATCATCATGAACATATTAATCCATACAAAGAATTTTATAGGAGTCTATGAAAGTCTCCACCTGCAACCAGATTTCTACAAAAGTGTGCATTTCCAACAATATAGATTTCTATAGAAGTATGCATTTCCAACACTACAAATTTCAATATAAGTGTGCATTTCCATAAAAACAAACTTCCCAAATTTTCAACTACTACAAGGTTATTGCAATCCAATAATAGAATCGAGCTTAATTTTTACGCTCAACCATGCCAAATAAATTGGAGACTTTCCTACATTCATGCTACCTCTCAAGTTAAGGAGTTCTCAACAAATTTTCATCATATAAAATCTCATTTATCAAGTCTAATAGATATCACTTCTAATCTCTTTGAATTTAGTCATTGCATGATTTAAATATGATGTTAAACATTATATGGTTGGCCAACACTCTTGCCATTCCATGCCCCTACCATTCTTATAAAACCTGACAATAGTTATGTATTGTATCGAATGGGGTCAGCTGAAATATAAGTTGGGGGTAATTGAAATGCCAATACATAACAAGATGTTCACAATAAAATCAAGGAATGGTGGTCTTTTCAAAATAGTTAAGCACGCTAACATGAAGAAGAGTAATCGTCACAAGATGCAAATAACTCAAAGATGAGGTAAAATCATACTTCCCTGAAAGGGCTCATTTCAAAATCATTTTGAATGCAGCTTGACTCATTTTAAACCCACTTCAAGTTCTTATCTTCTGAGCCATCCTCCATAATGCACTGAATGCCCCCAAACTTAAAAAGAGGAAATCCAATAGCATGATCCCTAGTAAGACAAACTAGGGTTACTTGGGATAATTTTTTGAAGAGAATTGATAAAGAATTCCAAGTTTTATAGTATGCCCAAGATGTGGAGGTGTATCTTAGAGCATGGAAAAGGGAAGATGAATATTATTGACAAACTTCTTAGGTAGGACAACCCCAACACTCAAGGGCCAACTTTAATAATAAGAGAAGAATAGTTCAAATACATTCTGGAAAGAGAAAATAACCCATTCTATAGGAATAGAGGACATATCTTCCCAAAGAATGCAAAGAGACAATGGAACATGATTGATGAAATGAATAAGAATTCCCCTTGAAACATTATAGACAAGCAAAAATGCAATCACATACACGATCCAAGCAAGATGCAACTAATTGGGTGCATTGTTTGCACTCCAACATTTTAACCATACACTGGAAGGTGACAAAACCTTCACATGGTAGCATCTGAAAGTCAAACAAATATACAATTTCAACAGTCCTATGTTTTTGCATAATAATAACTCAAACCAATCTCACATTTAAATTAATCTACTTGCGCAAAGAAAAATTTATGTAACAACAGGAAATGAAAAACAAAATTTGAAATGTATCATAATAACAAGATGCCCTGTTGGTTTGACTTAATAGTAAAATACAGTGTAGTGACAGAGCATATTTATATTTTACACTGAAACTCCAACAAGCCTTGTGCATAAGTTATAAAATGTTTGTATACAATAAAATTAATGAATTAAAACTGATCACATGAGTGTCCTGCAATAGAAAGGGACTATTGCGCATACGACTACCAATTTTTTTTCCAAACATGGTCATCACCTTTATTAAATATTTCAACAAAGCTATAGACCATATGATATGATAATCTGTCAAATATTTCAACATAGCTAAGCCATATGACATGATATTATGCTTGTGGGATTGTACCCCATAGTGTCCTTTTATAATATTGAGATATCAAATATGATTTCATAATATGTTCATAACTCAGAAGTTTTGATAACTGTATCATTGTTTCCCTTGAGTAGCATGTCATACCTACAAGGAAATGCTAAGGGTATGTGGACTAAGACAGCCTTTGGAAACTGTAATATTTCAAGTGAAATTGGTAGTTAACCTTGCAATGAGTAAAAGCAACACAATAACGAAATGATTGTCGACAGTGTGTCACTGAGTTATGAACTATTCATCAACAAGTAGCAGTCCTCTCTTTTAGCTCAGCCAAACCCTTGTAGTCTCGTAGTCTCATTGTTGTGTATTGTTAGTAGGCACTAAGTTGTGGAACCACCTCCCACAACTTTATGGCCAAATCATTGTATCAAGGCTTAAACCATTTCTAAAGGAGTTTTTTATAAGGGAGATTCCAAGTAACCTTGTTCTAGCTCAAAAATCTATTTACTCAGTTGAGATGAGGATAAAACAACGTCTCTCAAATACATTTGGTAAAACTTAAAGGCCTATGAAAAAGTCCAATGAAATTTCTCTAAAAACTAAAAAATAATGCTATTAACTACTGGCTTCAACCAGAGTTGCATCAATTGGGTGGAGGATTGGTATTCAACTGCATCTTTTTGAATTCTTTCTAAGGATGGGTTGTACTTTTTTTTAATCAAATCCTCCAAAGGGATAGATCAAGGGTTCTCCTTGCCCCTCTTCCCTTTTATCCTAATCGTTAAACCATTCAGAACAACCTTGACCAAAGTTTAAAGATTGATGTCAACCTCAAAGTCCCATGGGATTTGTAGAGCTGTTGCATTGTCAATTCTCAACACTTCCAATGAAAAGTTTAGAGCTATCTTTTTTAGTCCAAACAAAGTGTGTAGACAAACTTCAATTGTGCATCTGAAAAATGGAGCTCCAACATGAAATTAAAGAACAGACAGCAAAGATCTCAAATTTCTCTTAAATAACTAAACTTGTGAGGATTAGAATAGTTCAATTTTGCAACATTGTATTTTTTTGTTCACAAAGTCTTTTATTGTGAAGGAATTTAGCAAAGAGAAAAAGGAATTATAGTGATAAATTATTTTATAAAAAAACACCAAGTGACAAATAGACACGATACTTTATCAAGCTTGACAACCATTGCTAAAAATATTTTGTTGATATCTTTATGGCTATTGACAGTACAAATAATTTGTATATTGAAACATAGAAATCATTTTGGACAAATAATTTTTATGAACAATTCTCAAACATCTTTGTAGCAAAAGAATTCAAGTAGGATAGTCACAAGGGACAAGGGAGCGTAAGACAAAAGGTGCAAAGTCATAGTCCTCTGATAAAAAAACACAACACTTTGACAAAGCTCTAGACCATTAAGGTGTAAGTCTCTGAGAAAATTGCGGAGCTCCGAGTATAATCATACAAGGAATACAATACGTTGAATATAAAAGAGATGGGCAAAAGTATCTAGATGAAACAACCTTGTTCTTGATCCATCTTAATGTTATGTCCATTCCATAAGAGGAAATGGAGCTGAAATTGCTTCAAAATTATAGAGCTCTATTTGAAAAATGAACCCCCTCCAAGAGAGTATTGGATGCCATGTTCAACACTCCTCAAAGAGAAGATATCATTTTGTTCATAGGATGTTGTTTGTGATAATACAAATAGTTTTTATTTTCTTTTCCCCTCTAATCATTACTTATTTACCTTAATGCATTTGCAATTGGTTTTTAAACTAATTGTTTGGAAAACTAATGATTGGTAGGATATGGTAGGTTGTTGTCATGTGATCAAGACCATTAAGAGGTTAAATCTCCACTTGGAGCCTCCTCCTACTAAACTTGCAAGCTACCAATTCTCCATGGATCTCTCCAAGGTTTTATTCACCTTTCCACATTCGAATTTCCATTAGATTAGTTTGTTGAATTGATTAGGGATAGAGAAGCTTATATAGTTCAAGTGTTCCTTTTTATTTTTGTTTGAACTAGCTTTGCAATTAGTGGTAGATGGCTAATTTTCTCACACTACACAAATAATCTGACAAAAATGACTACTATGGTTTGTTTCATATGTTTACAAGCCACACGATTAATATAAAGTTAGAGATGTATTCCAAAATGTGGACATGCTCATTAGATTATATTGTATATGTTTCTTTTGAACTTACCAAGTTTGAACTTATCTTGAAAACTCTAAGAAATTAATCTTTGTAACTATGTAATGAGATGGGCTTGGTCCTTTAGAAAAAGGTAAAAAGCCTAGCTTGACATGAACATGATTACTCACTTCTCATCATGCTTACATCCACTAGGGATACTAATGCAGGTGTCTCAATCAAATCAAATCTATGTTTCATTTCATTAAGATAAGCACAATACAAACATGAAAAATCAAATTAGTTTTTCATAACATAAATTTATTTTTAATGTTGTGTTGTTAAGAACATGGACTCAAATGAAATGTACTCTTAATCAGGATCACAATACACATGCTATTGAACTGTCATAAATTAATATAGATCCATCTTAAACTCAGTTTTATTTAGCACTAAGAAGAATTTAAAAAACAAAATCAAATGTAAACCTTTCAATGTTGTGCTAAAATGGATATATGCTCTTTTTTATGGTGGTAATAAACAAACAGTTACTTTTTAAAATTATTTTGTATTTAAATTTTTAAATTAAACTTGATTTTTTATTTTTCATTTTAACTTATTAACTTTCACTACAAATATGACACGTCTCTTACATCAAAAATATAAAATTCACCTAGTTTGTTTTTTAATACAATTGGCACAATGAAATTGCAAAAAGATATTAAAAAAAAAAAATCATTTTAACTTTACAAGCCAAAGCATATAAATTCATTTATAATAAAATTGCAACAAGACATTAGCAAGAAATTCAATGTGAATCGATTTATTGGTGTTTGCATCATGGTCGAAAGCGACTACTCAAAACTTTACATTTTTTCACTTGAGTTAGATAGGACTACAACAATTATTTTGAAATGAAAATAAATATAGTAATATTCACATATAGCCAAAATTGGTTGGTCTTATGCTGTTGGTGGATCAATGGGTAAAATGGTAGCTGCATATATATTTGGGCAAAGTGATTGCACATGAAAATGCTTTTGTAACCAATGCTTTCAAAAATTTTGGCCTTGTTTTTCTCATATCCTTTCTCTTCTCTTTTCTTTGGCATTGGACCTTTTAACTGGACAGCTTGTCATATTTATCTTTTGGCATTTTCTCTCAATGCCATCTTTAACTTCTAACTATGTTTACCTTGGATGGTTCTTTGTTGTTCAATTGGATGAAAACCATTCACTGGAGGTCTCAGAAGAGCTGGTATCGGTAGTGGTTCCGAGTCGATTAGTAACTACTAAAGATTCTATGAAGGCATACTCTATTAGTGATCAGATAATTGACATATCTAGCATGTTCTCTCGTATTTGTGTTATGTTCTTTGCCAGGGTTTTAGGTAAAGAAACAAGTTTTCCTATTTTTCTGTTATTACTGCTCAAGCAATGGTTTCAAGAGCCTCAATATCCACTCAAAAAGGGCAAAAATTATTAGCACCTACATTGCATGGTGTTTTCCTGAGAATTTTCCAGAGTTGTTCTGAGCATTTCTAGGCATGTTTGGGCCATCGAGCAGCATCATCTTACGTCTAGGCCAATTCTGATCCTGGAAGCAATGGTTCTGGGAATAATCTAGACTGTTAGAGAATATGTAAGAATCATTATCGGAAGCCTTAAGTCAAACCTAAACAGACCTGTGCATGCTCCTAGCAGTCTTATAGCTTGAGCAGAGGCCACTTCTCAAATATGGACTACAACTGAAATTCCAATGAGATGGAAAGGGGGTGAAGGCAAACAGTTCCTAAATATAAGTATGGACAATACCAAAAGTTAATTATTGGCCATAAATCAGTATTCCCTCTGTACATTTAGACCTAAAACAACAAAACAATAATGCATTTCCAGGTCTGTTGTAATGGTGAAAATCAAGGATATGTTTGAAGGTAAATATAAGCACTGAAAAGGAGAAATATTTACTCATGGCAGTCAGTAGTAAGGTTTTATTTCTAACTTGAAGCATCTTGCTTCTCAAATTTAAAGGGTCAATTTTTTTCTGCCAGTCTCTTGCCTAAAGCATTCTGGCTAGTAGCTTCTTGTTTTAAAGATGACATCTTTAACACTCTATTTGGGTATAAAACCATGGCATCATAATATGTCCTAGTTTCATTTTGTTTGTTCCACTTCATACTTCAGTTCTCAGTGATGTGGCATGACATGTCCAAGGTATCCAAAAGAATGATGAGCGTGATCTGTGTAATGCATTGATCCTGAAGATGGTAAATAGTTTGAGAAAAGCATAGAACCCAGCCCTTGCCATATTTTTCCAATGGCAGCAAGTCAAAGCCCAGAAAACTGATGGAGTGGCAGATGGGTTTTTCTGTATTTTCCTAAATAGTTCTTCTATAAATGTTGTATAATTATTCTTTGCTAGATCAACTCCACATACACAAAAAATATCATCTTCTTCAAGCAACCTCTTTTTCCCTTTGGACAAAAGAGAATTCAACCACCAAAATGTCATCCTACTAAAGAATCTTGGCTTAGAAAAAGGAGTCACATTGGAATTTAACTTCATCAACATCTGATCTTCCTCAGAAAACCTCTGGCAGGAATGAGAAAGCCATGATTTATGTTATTCCTTAGAAGGGGTTCTGACAAAAGACCACAGTCTGAATTCTTCAAATCCCTTTTCGCAGCACAAATGAGCAACAAACAACATGCTGGCCATGAGACAAGAGAGAGAATACTCCTATAGGGAAGTTCTCTATCAATGATGAAATTCAACCCAACTGAAACACAATCCAATGTTTCAAGGAAAAATGACATGATCCACCAAACACGCACAAATGTCATCACAGAGCGCATTAACCCATTGGTTACTGTTAATCCTAAATCCTTGAACTGAAAGTACAAGCCATTAATGCAAAGAAGTTAAATGAAACCAATTTCCCAACTTCTCTTGTAGAAACCAAATCCCCAATCTAAAATTAATCACACCCAAAATAATATGTATCACTGCGACATATATGCGAAATGGATTTCGACCTTTCACATTTCTTAGTATGCTCGTCCTGCTTATCGATTTGATGAGAACAATGGACTAGAATGCTAGCTAGAAGACTAAATGTATGAATGTGATCAACGCATGTTTTCTGCCTGAGGAAGACAAATGGAAGGTGTGGATTAATTCAGAGGTGAGAGACAGGGGTAAACCACAACCCTCTTTCACAGTTTTGAGCAAGGGATGATGGATCTGGGCAGTCACAAAAATTGCTCCAGAGCTTTGGTGTTGATAAATCAAGTCAATGCAAAAAAAAAATCAACAAATTGTAAAAGTTCTTGAGAAATTTCAACTATAAAAACAATCTTAGATACATTCAAATATCAGATTATGAATATGCCATAAGAACCGGCCATGCTACCCATTTTGCAGTAACATCCTTGTGATTTTTACACAATAAAAATAAAGGATAGTTGTTAAATGGAAAATATAATCAAAGTTGTTGCGTCACTGCCTGAATTCCTTCAAATGATGCATATCGGTCGATGTAATGAATGGTGTGGGAGCCTAGCTTCATAACCTCGGTTACTTCGACGGGTCTACGAGTTCTTTTGCCTCGCCTTCCATTGATTGTGAGTCTGCAAGTTCTTCTACCTCGCCTTCCATCAATTGCGAGTTCCTTTGGTTCACCTTCCATCACCACAGAAAAACCCTCTTCCGTCAGCACTTCGCATTCTCGGCAGGATTTGGACGCAATGCAATGGAAGGAATTTCTGCAACATGCATTGTCCACCGGATTTGTATGCGATGCAAGGAAACTTCTAGAACGCTAAGAATTAACCTGCGTTAAAACCCTTATCTCCAACGTTAAACGTTAAATGTGGCAACTTCTTATTCGTGAAGCACGTGGCAGCTTTTCATTCGTGAGAGGGACAACGAAAAGCTACAATGCTTTTCAAAACCAACTTCAGTAAAAAAGTCTATACGTAAAAATACATTAGTTTTCTCAAAGAATCCCAGTCAACTGGAACCTGAAAAACCTAAGAAAAACTGTCAGACATGTCCAAAATATTAGCATCTTTGGCGATTCGAATCAATGCCAAAACATGTCAGAATGTTAGTTTATTATTCACTAAATAAAATGGAAATGCATGGAATAATTTGGCCGATCCCTTCCACGGATGAGAATATAACGTGGAGATAATCATAATTTGAAGATAACACAATCCTATGGGCATGCACATGTTCTATCAATAAAGTAAATAAAGAGAACTTTGCTTGAATGTGTTTTCCCTTGTGCTTGTAAGATAACATCTCTGTTGTGGGCAGGGGCAATTAATAATCAAAATGCAATGACATATTGGTGATGGCTCATCAAAGGTCTGGTGAGATAAACATGGAAATTACAAAATCAATTGAAGACTTCCATTTGCAAGTCACTAAAAAATATGCATAGGGATAAACATTATAAAGAATCTTTGATTCATGCTAAAAAGTCTAACATAATGAGAAATTGTTGGGAAACTATTAAGGACCATATCATAAATTTATCCTGTTGCAAGTAACTTCTACCTTCTCCTATTTTACTGCATATTACTTTTGGGCTTTTTGCTATTTTATGCATGCAAGAATTAGAAGAGGAAAGAGAGGTATTCTGCAACAAACATGATAAATTACGAGTGAGGATGGCCACTAACATCAACGACAGAAGCAAGGTTGCACTCTAAGATCCTCATTCCCCAACTAGGTATTTTTTCATAAAGAAGGGAAAGTAAAGGTTTCAAATTGCAATGCTTTTCTAGTAACCTGACATCTGCCACATTCTCCTCATCTACTTTCACAGTTCTAGTATAGACAAGTAGGATAGTGCAATTTGGAAGTCAAACACACCTCTATATAGACCTTTTTTGTACCATTTGCATTGTTCCTTGATTTAAAAAAGCATCACCCAAAGATCCAATGTTCTACTTGGGAATAATATAGCTAGAGGGAAATAAAGATGAGCATCTAGTAGCTAAAATAACCAAGTGTGCAAACAATGAACTCGCATATGACAAGACCAACAAGAGGTCATACATCTCATCATTATCAAATTCCTTCTTCATTCTTCTTGCAAATCTATTTGGAAATCCATATATACCGAAGCAGGACATGTTGTGTGCTGCATACCATTGTACACCAGGAGCAAGGCTATTGTCAGCAACCAATTTGATTGATACTCCAGTTTTTGTTTCTTCACATTCAACCTTTTCAATAGAACCTTCAACATGGATATCTTGTCTGACATTCTCAGCGAAACGAGGGACATAGTAAGGAGCTCTTGCGAGTCACGACTTTGGAGAAAGTTGCCAAGATTGAATTTAAATACCATTAAATTTTTGGGTTGCACTTAATCGTATCACCCAAAATAGTTGTATATATCATTGCACTCACCACAAATCTAATAGACTCTCATCGACAACCATGCCATACCCGCATTTCTAGATTTGGATTTATACGGAAATACATCCAGCTGGCTTTCTAGTAAATTAAGTGAGAAGGGTTGTGTTCCCAACTTGGTTAAGGGAAAAGGGTTGATTATATCCGACCTTTCTTGTGCCATATTAGTGTCTAATTCATGGGTGGATCCTGGAAATTACCGATACCACCCCCTACCCTCCTTCCTCCCCTACCACTTGCCGCGATACCACTCCCCTACCCCCCTCAGTTCCCCTACACTACCTGCCCCGATTCCCCCCTTAGTTCCCCCCACTGCCACCACCCTCCCCCACCTGCGCAACCCTACCGCGCCACCTGCCCCACCTCCGCTACCCTACCGCAGCTCCACCACCACCCCCGCTACCCTACTACCTCCGCTCCCGCACCACCCTCCCCCACCTCCGCTCTTGCATCTCCACTATCCTACCACCTCCCCCACCTCCGCTCTCGCACCACCCTCCGCTACCCTCCCACCTCCGCCTCCTCACCACCCTCCCCTTAAGGCAAAAATTATTAGCACCTACATTGCATGGTGTTTTCCTGAGAATTTTCCAGAGCTGTTCTGAGCATTTCTGGGCATGTTTGGGCCACCAAGCAGCATCATCTTAAGTCTAGGCCAATTTTGATCCTGGAAGCAATGGTTCTGGGCATAATCTAGACTGTTAGCGAATATGTAAGAAGCATTCTAGGCAGCCTTAAGTCAAACCCAAACAGACCTGTGCATGCTCCTAGCAGTGTTATAGCTTGAGCAGAGGCCACTTCTCAAATCTGGGCTACAGTTGAAATTCCAATGAGATGGGAAGAGGGTGAAGGCAAACAGTTCCTAAATCTGAGTATGGACAGTACCAAAAGTTAATTTTGGGCCATAAATCAGTATTCCTCTGTACATTTAGACCTCAAACAACAAAACAATAATGTATTTCAAGGTCTGTTGTAATGGTGAAAACAAGGATATGTTTGAAGGTAAATATAAGCGTTGAAAAGGAGAAATATTTACTCATGGCAATCAATAGTAAGGTTTTATTTCTAACATGAAGCATCTTGCTTCTCAAATTTAAAGGGTTAATTTTTATTTATTTATTTTTTTTTAATTTTTAATTTTTTAATTTTTATTTTATTTTTATTTATTTATTTTTTTTTTTTTTATTCTGCTAGTCTCCTGCCTAAAGCATTCTGGCTAGTAGCTTCTTGTTTTAAAGATGACATCTTTAACACTCTCTTTGGGTAGAAAACCATGGCATCATAATATGTTCTAGTTTCATTTTGTTTGTTCCACTTCATACGTCAGTTCTCAGTGATGTGGCATGACATATCCAAGGTATCCAAAAGACTGATGGGTGTGATCTGTGTAATGCATTGATCCGGAAGACAGTAAATAGTTTGAGAAAAGCATAGAACCCAGTCCTTGCCAGATTTTTCCAATGGCAGCATGTCAAAGCCAAGAAAACTGATGGAGTGGCAGAGGGGTTTTTCTGTTTTTTCCTAAATAGTTCTTCTATAAATGTTGTATAATTATTCTTTGCTAGATCAACTCCACAGACACAAGGAAGATCATCTTCTTCGAGCGACCTCTTTTTCCCTTTGGACAAAAGAGAATTCAACCACCAAAGTATCATCCTGCTAAAGAATTTTGGCTTGGCAAAAGGAGTCACATTGGAATCTAACTTCATCAACATCTTATCTTCCTTAGAAAACCTTTGGCAGGAATGAGAAAGCCATGATTTATGTTATTCCTCTTAGAAGGGATTCTGACAAAAGACCACAGTCTGAATTCTTCAAATCCCTTTTCGCAGCACAAATGAGCAACAAACAACATGCTGGCCATGAGACAAGGGAGAGAATACTCCTACAGGGAAGTTCTCTATCAATGATGAAATTCAACCCAACTGAAACACAATCCAATGTTTCAAGGAAAAATGACATGATCCACCAAACACGCACAAATGTCATCACAGAGCGCGTTAACCCACTGGTTACTGTTAATCCTAAATCCTTGAACTGAAACTTGAAAGTACAAGCCATTCATGCAAAGAAGTTAAATGAAACCAATTTCCCAACTTCTCTTATAGAAACAAATCCCCAATCTCAAATTAATCACACCCAAAATAATATGTATCACTACAACATATATGCGAAATGGATTTCGACCTTTCACATTTCTCAGTATGCTCGTCCTGCTTACCGATTTGATGAGAATAATGGACCAGAATGCCAGCAAGAAGACTAAATGTATGACTGTGATCAACGCATGTTTTTTGCCTGAGGAAGACAAATGGAAGGTGTGGAGTAATTCATAGGTGAGAGATAGGGGTAAACCGCAGCCCTCTTTCACAGTTTTGAGCAAGGGACGATGGATCTGGGCGGTCACAAAAATTGCTCCAGAGCTTTGGTGTTGATAAATCCCCATTGTGTCCTTTTATAATATTGAGATATCAAATGTGATTTCATAAAATGTTCATAACTCATAAGTTTTGATAAATTTATCATTGTTGATAAATTTTTACAATGATTCATTACCCTTGAATAGCATGTCATGCCTACAAGGCAATGCTAAGGGTATGTGGACTAAGACAGCCTTTGGAAACTGTAATCTTTCAAGTGAAATTGGTAGTTAACCTTGCAATGAGTAAACTCAACACAATAATGAAATGATTGTCGATAGTGTGTCACTGAGTTATGAACTATTCATCAACAAGTAGCAGTCCTCTCTTTTAGCTCATCCAAACCCTTATAGTCTCGTAGTCTCATGGGTGTGTATTGTTAGTAGGCACTAAGTTGTGGAACCAACTCCTACAACTTTATGGCCAAATCATTGTATCAAGGCTGAAACTATTTCTAGAGGAGTTTTTTATAAGGCAGATTCCAAGTAACCTTGTTCTAGCTCAAAAATCTATTTACTCAGTTGAGATGAGGATAAAACAACGTCTCTCAAATACATTTGGTAAAACTTAAAGACCTATGAAAAAGTCCAATGAAATTTCTCTAAAAACTAAAAAATAATGCTATTAAGTACTAGCTTCAACTAGAGTTGCATCAATTGGGTGGAGGATTGGTATTTAACTACAACTTTTTGAATTCTTTCCAAGGATGGGTTGTACTTTTTTTTATCAAATCCTCCAAAGGGATAGATCAAGGGTTCTCCTTGCCCCTCTTCCCTTTTGTCCTAAACGTTAAACCATTCAGAACAACCTTGACCAAAGTTTAAAGATTGATGTCAACCTCAAAGTCCCATGGCATTTGCGGAGCTGTTGCATTGTCAATTCTCAACACTTCCAATGAAAAGTTTAGAGCTGTCTTTTTTAGTCCAAACAAAGTGTGTAGACAAACTTCAATTGTGCATTTGAAAAATGGAGCTCCAACATGAAATTAAAGAACAGACAGCAAAGATCTCAAATTTCTCTTAAATAACTAAACTTGTGAGGATTAGAATAGTTCAATTTTGCGACATTGTATTTTTTTGTTCACAAAGTCTTTTATTGTGAAGGAATTTAGCAAAGAGAAAAAGGAATTATAGTGATAAATTATTTTAAAAAAAACACCAAGTAAGTGACAAATAGACACAATACTTTATCAAGCTTGACAACCATTGCTAAAAATAATTTGTTGATATCTTTATGGCTATTGATAGTACAAATAATTTGTATATTGAAACATAGAAATCATTTTGGACAAATAATTTTTATGAACAATTCTCAAACATCTTTGTAGCAAAAGAATACAAGTAGGATAGTCACAAGGGACAAGGGAGTGTAAGACAAAAGGTGCAAAGTCATAGTCCTCTGATAAAAAAACACAACACTCTAACAAAGATCTAAACCATTAAGGTGTAACTCTCTGAGAAAACTGCAGAGCTCCGAGTATAATCATACAAGGAATACAATACGTTGAATATAAAAGAGACGGATAAAAGTATCTAGATGAAACAACCTTGTTCTCGGTCCATCTTAATGTTATGTCCATTCCATAAGAGGAAATGGAGCTGAAATTGCTTCAAAATTATAGAGCTCTATTTGAAAATGAACCCCGTCCAAGAGAGTATTGGATGCCATGTTCAACACTCCTCAAAGAGAAGATATCATTTTGTTCATAGGATGTTGTTTGTGATAATACAAATAGTTTTTATTTTATTTTCCCCTCTAATCATTGCTTATTTACCTTAATGCATTTGCAATTAGTTTTTAAACTAATTGTTTGGAAAACTAATGATTGGTAGGATATGGTAGGTTGTTGTCATGTGATCAAGACCATTAAGAGGTTAAATCTCCACTTGGAGCCTCCTACTAAACTTGCAAGCTACCAATTCTCCATGGATCTCTCCAAGGTTTTATTCACCTTTCCACATTTGAATTTCCATTAGATTAGTTTATTGAGTTGATTATAGATAGAGAAACTTATATAGTTCAAGTGTTCCTTTTTTATTTTTGTTTGCACTAGCTTTGCAATTAGTGGTAGATGGCTAATTTTCTCACACTACACAAATAACCTGACAAAAATGACTACTATGGTTTGTTTCATATGTTTACAAGCCACAAGATTAATATAAGTTATAGATCTATTCCAAAATGTGGACATGCTCATTAGATTATATTGTACATGTTTCTTTTGAACTTACCAAGTTTGAACTTATCTTGAAAACTCGAAGAAATTAATCTTTGTAACTATGTAATGAGATGAGCTTGGTCCTTTAGAAAAAGGTAAAAAGCCTAGCTTGGCATGAACATGATTACTCACTTCTCATCATGCTTACATCCACTAGGGATACAAATGCAGGTGTCTCAATCAAATCAAAGCTATGTTTCATTTCATTAAGATAAGCACAGTACAAACATGAAAAATCAAATTAGTTTTTCATAACATAAATTTCTTGTTAATGTTGTGTTGTTAAGAACATGGAATCAAATGAAATGTACTCTTAATCATCATCACAATACACATGCTATCGAACTGTCATAAATTAATATAGATCCATCTTAAACTCAGTTTTATTTATGCACTTTTATGGTGGTAATAAACAAATAGTTACCTTTTAAAATTATTTTGTATTTAAATTTTGACATTAAACTTGATTTTTTATTTTTCATTTTAACTTATTAACTTTAAGTACAAATATGACACATCTCTTACATCAAAAATATAAAATTCACCTAGTTTGTTTTTTAATACAATTGGCACAATGAAATTGCAAAAAGATATTATCAAAAAATTTCATTTTAACTTTACAAGCCAAAGCATATAAATTCATTTATAGTAAAATTGCAACAAGACATTAGCAAGAAATTCAATGTGAATCGATTTATTGGTGTTTGCATCATGGTCGAAAGCGACTGCTCAAAACTTCACATTTTTTTCACTTGAGTTAGATAGGACTACAACAATTATTTTGAAATGGAAATAACTAGCAATTGCCCCAGAAGGTGCAAAGGAACGACGAAAGGAAAAAAATGGGAAGTAAAGTAGACGCTATGAAGTAAAAAATAGAATTATAAAACAAATGTTATGAAGAGCTTGTTATGTGGTTTTCTTTAAGTGGTCTAAGGATGGTTCAATTAAATTTTTTCTAGAGTATGGTGTTAGCTCATTTGCAATCTCTTGGTTTGATTCCAAAATTTTCCTTTTAAATGAAGGGAATTTTATTACAATTCTAATTTTTCTTGGTTGTTTGGAAAAATAAATGTGTATTTCAATCGCCTCTGCTTAACTGCCATATATGGAAATTTTGACTCTAGAAAAATCTAATATTTCTCTTCCAAACCATCCACCTTATAAATAATTTATATCTCATTTTGACTTAGAGGCTCAATGATTATTTGTTGATTGGAAAGTGTGTAGTTGTGATATCTCCATACATATGTACCTCCTCTAAAATACATAGCAAAATATTGTCTTTTCCTAGATTTTAATTCAATGTAGAGATTCTTTGACTTTTGTTGAAATACATGTATTCTAGAGTTGTGAAATAACATACAATGATCCCATCACTGTTGTAAACTAGTATCCCTTTCAACGTAAAGGGATTGTTATGTGACCTGAAACTGACAATATAGAGAAGGATGGACCAATGGCCTAAAAGAACCAAGGAAGAGAGACATATATAGTAGAGAGTTGTTGGTTATATGATAAATGGGCATCACTTAAAAATATTTTAATCAACGAGTTATCTAGTCCACCCCAACAATTATATCTCATTTCAATCTATTGTAGGAATCTACAATAGACTGAATCCATGAGAAGGAATATCCATCACTCCTAAGCATGATGTGAATAAGTTAGATTGTGGCCTTGAAACTATTCCCATTTTCTTTCAGATCCCAACAAAATAAAGATGCAACCCTCTACTACAAACTGGTCCAAGTAATGTATATGTTTCTTCTAGTTTGTAGAAGTCAATATTACAACTTTAATGAATTAATTTTTTGAAATACAAGTTCGTTCTCTTCCTACGGATGACCCTTTGTTTGCTTCAATGGTAGCTACAATTAATTTGTTATGAACCTTTTTTTACACATTAAATAAGGTCACATTCTTGCATAAATATGTATGTTGTGTAGTTAGCCATGCCATTTTTATTAATTTGTTATGAACCTTTTTTTACACATTAAATAAGGTCACATTCTTGCATGAATATGTATGTTGTGTAGTTAGCCATGCCATCTTTATTAGGCTCGTTGACTCTATATACATGAGTTATTTTATACGTAACATCATAATTTTTGTAATAATGTTTTACTCAGTAAGGATCACATTTAAATGTTTGTAAAATGTCACTTTCATATAATAATTATCTAATTATTATTATTATTAAATTAGGATTAAAATTATATAATTATGGGTTCACCCTCATAACTTTTTATCACTTCATTAATATAATCAAAGCTTCACTACAGACATTTTCCTCAATCATATCCAGATATGTAGGTGCAACCTACTTGGTAGTGCACCTCCAATATGTTTTGTTTTGCCATTTCTTATTTTATTTTGAGCTTTACTACTATCCTTTCTAGTAGTACTTTTCTATTTACAGTGGTAGTGTCATACTAAATGCATGCACACTACAAGTTGGTGTTAGAGCATTGTTTTGAGATTCTAGCAATCAGTCAAGTGAAGATGGTGATATCGAAAATTGCTAGTATGAACTTGTGACCAAGGGAATTTTCAATGAAAGGTTCGAGAAGTCCTCTAAGAACATGAGAAGGGTACAAGAGGAAATATGATAAAGGTTACAAGAAGAAACATGGAATGGGATTCTTGTATATTTTAGTTGAAGACAAAACAAGGGTCAAATTGCTATGTGGAACAAAAGTTTCTCACATATAACTTTGGAAGGCATTGTGCCTCTTCAGTATGCAAAAACTAAAAGGACTATTCAGCCCTAAATATAATTATGAAAAAATATAAGCATGCAGTCATTGACACTGTGTCCATGTGTTTACATATACATTACTCAAGCAAAATATAAGACACTGTGTCCATAGTACTCAAGCAAAATAGAAGACAAACTCCAAATGTGTGTCTAACTAATGGCGTTTTTTCAAAAAGGTAAAGATATCGATTCGCTACATGAATGCATTGATCAACCCTTTAAATTCCCTTTGCATTACCCTAATAGATAACCCCCAAAACCAAACACCCAACCCAATAGTGGTTTTCCTTGTTAAGGGTTTCCACTATAAGTCTATGTATTGTGTTCATTTGTATAATGAATTTATTGTTGACTTTTATTCTATGCATTTGATTTATTCGAGTTTTCTAACATACATTGGTCTAATAATAATGTGCTTACAACTATAGACCATTCAACTTTATGTTTCCTACAATTTGGTTATAACTGTCACATGCCACGCATCAACGCTAGTTACAAAGTGTTCAATCATTATAGCAAGTCTAGGAACCTGGAAAACCATCTTGAATGAACTCCCCAAGATAATAGAGGTCAATTTTGTAACACTAAACATAGTTTATTGCATTCTTATTTAGGTGTAAGCAAGTCTATTTCAATTTCATTAAAATTGATGAGAACGATAAATAATTTTGTTTGTAACTACTTTCATACAAGGATTTAAAAAAAAGAAGTTATTTTGACTTTTTCATTTTCAACTTATATTTTGAATTTGTTATAATGTAATTTATATTGGCTAAGAAAGCACTTCCAACTTGGATCCACACAAAATCAAACATCACTAACTCAAGATGCCTTTCATAGTACTTTACACAATGGTACAAATTCATTTATTTTACATCAGAAATGGAGAGTCATAGAGTTTGACATGACATTTTCCAAATGAACTATGATGATAACTCCTAGTTTCATTCGGACAAAATACCAAATGGAAAGCAATTGAATTTTAAGGCCATATCTCAAGGCTAGATATTAACCAACAACTTCCATAGTGCACTATTTATTTGAGATAGTAACATCAAGAAAGATGTCACTAAAACAATGAATATGAAAGAACTTCAAAAGAAGATTGAGACATCAAAAGCATCCTGAGGTATCTACACATCATTGAATCAAGTAGAAAACAAAATATAAATGCACATAGATGCTCATAAACAATTCATGTTGATGCTCCAGGTAGTTGTAACAGTTAAATGGTACATCCATTAATTCTACCAAAATCCAATTGACTAGATGTTTAATATGAAAGTTTACTAACATATCATTCACCTTAAAAGGTGTGACATTGGAGGCACCATCTACCCAGTGGTAATCATTAGTTCATACTCTACCAAAATAATCATATATATATATATATATATATATATATATATATATATTCTAGGTAACATATCTCGGTAAAAACCCCAAGCCCTTTCCCTGATTATGAGGTTGGTACCAAGGGTAAACCCTAGCTTCTTCAAGCCACAAGGTCAAGTCAACAACGGGGCTTGAAGCAATTACAAAAAAAAAAATTGCAATGAAGAGGATCCCCAACAATGAGGCTAGAATAAACAAATGGTAAAATAGAATTTGAAATCTATGATGTGATGTAATTAATTGAGTGGGAATTCAAGACACCAAAATGTACCAGGTAAAACAGAGTACCATCAATAGCATCGATATGTGTAGCATTACTACAAAAAAAACACAAGGAATACATATTCAAAGTAGGCAAAGAGACCATTCTCATTGCCAACACAACAACCAAGATCCATCATATTTTCCTTCAACCATGCATTGAATTCAACAATCATCTCATCAATTCATGAGCGGTTTTCGCAGATCAAATATCTTATGGGGATTATAGGTGTAGTTTAACACTTTGATGATTTTGCCAAGATTGTTAGAACACTCTCAACATCTGTTACCGTCTATCGCATTTGAAACTCTAGGAATTCCAATCTCCAACCAAGTGTAATCTACCAGTTTCCTTGGTCCACATGCTATCACATCGCCATAGCCATCGACGAGATTCCAAACCTCATTAATTGTTCAAGGTGGCTGGTTGGTGAATTAGAATTCCCATCCTGCCCCCCACTGAATATTTCGCTGTGAAATCCCATCAGCTGCTCAACCAGACATCCCACCCTTCTGCTCACAAACCCTTGCATATGTTGCTCAACCTGATTCTATTCTACTCCGTGCTCCATTCTATTCATGCCCTATGATCATTGCATAGCATTGTCAACGCAGGTCAAGAAACTTAAAAGTGTCTACCTACAAACAAGAGTGATCAATCGTAAATCTCTCTCCGTAAACTTCACATGTAGATGGACTAAACTATTATGACCCAACACTACATTTGCTATTTCCCCTGCACAACAAGGCATTCTCGATCACTTGGATCATGTGTTTCCATGAAATGAGTATTTACCGTCACTATAATTATATCAACAAAAGCAAAAAAATAGCATGGGGAGTTGCACGTCCATCATTGTAGGACTCATCAATTCATGTATATACTCTCTTAAAATTGTATAAATTGGTTGAAAATGCCTCAACTTGTAAGCGTGCCAACAAAGAAAATAGTCACACCACTAATAGCTCCAGAACAAATAATGTTGAATACTGTCAAGGTCTGCTTTGAGCTAGGTAGCAATTACAATGACCCAAACTCAACATATTCACAAGAGAGGTGAAAACATAATATTCATACTTCCAACAATCTTGCCCTAAGACAAAATGGCATCATCCTTAAAATTCATAATTTATTCAATTATGGATCTTTTTCTTAGGATTTATACGCCTTCTTGCTACTCCAAATATTAAAGCCTTGCACATAACTCCCCTATCAATCCCACAATCCAAAGCCTCAATTCATGCAACAATGATCCATTTCCATTTGTTTCCTCTCGATGTGTTTAACCAGCCTTGAACTACCTCCTCCTTATCTGAGCATAATCCCAATGTCCTTAAGCACTTGAGCCCTAAAGGAGATTTTTGTCTAATTACCACCATGATCATAATCACAATAAGGTTGACCTTTATCAACTCTATACAAATGTCTTGATATAAGAATGTATCGAAACCAACCAAGAACAATGTTTTACAAAATTTAAGCAAATTAAGCGCACATAATATGAAATAATGACTCTCGTAGAGTCTTACGGTAATTTTTACAAACTTTAAGAAGATTAGATGCACATAATAAGTAGTAATGACTCCTGTAGAGTCTCTTGGTACAAGATTGAGCTTCATGCTAAACATCTGAATCTGTACTTATACTTCAACTTGATCCCAGAACCTACACAAACCAAACATGAAAGAACAAAAAAACTACAAAATATCACATGGGGTTTCTTAGATATGTAAAAGGGTGGAGGCCAATAAATTCCTTTGCACCTCTTTGCGCCAATCTTAATAATATCATTTATGCATCAATATTCAACTTGTATATTGTCTTGTATGAGTGAAGTTTTGATACATGAAAAATTCTTTTGTTTAACATTTCATATGATTTGATTTCCTATTTCTTAGCATTTGAATTTGTTATTTCCTTCTTAGCATTTGAATTTGTTATTTCCTATATATGTGCACCCAATATTTCCTACCCATAGTTGGACCCATCCGTTCTTGTTTCTAGAAACTAATCTATTACCATTTCTTGTTTCTTGTTTATTTTCTGACACATTATTTTATGTCCATTTCTTTATCCAATGCATGTTACAAAATTATAACCAAGGCCATGTCAAATAGATTCATGTGTGTCCTAAGGCCATGTCAAATAGATTCATGTGTGTCCTATCAAGAACTATCTGTGAGGAACAAGAAACTTAGGGACTTCGTACAAGGCAAGCAAAAATATTAACAACGAACATATTAGTCATGATATATAAAATTATAACCAAAGCAATGTTAAATAGATTCATGTGTTTCTTATCAATAACAATCTCAGAGGAACAAGGGACTTTGTATAAGTCATGATATATAAAATTATAACCAAAGCAATGTTAAATAGATTCATGTGTTTCTTATCAATAACAATCTCAGAGGAACAAGGGACTTTGTATAAGGCAAGCAAAAATATTAACAACAAACATATTAGTCATGATATTTACATTCAGTTAACCTTGAAAGGAGGCCCACAAACCCTAAAACTCATTTGGCCCTCCCTCTTAGAAGTCATAAAGAGTTTTGTGGAGCAAGGGTTTGTGGGATAAAAGGCTGTAAATCTTCTTGTTCATTTAGCTTTCAAAAATTTTCTTGTGGTGTGCATCTCATCATAATAAAATAGATTAAAAAAAAAAATATTCTATCATTTGCAGTTCTAGTCAACATCTCACCATCTAAATTCTTTAATCTATCTTAGAAAAAATGCCTTGAGAAGAAATTGAGAAAAGAAAAATACGATAGGCTAATAACCATCAAAATTCAAAATATTTATATTCTCCGTTTGAGAAGAAATTGAGAAAAGAAAAATACGATAGGCTATAACCATCAAAATTCAAAATATTTATATTCTACGTTCATTGGTGATAAAATTAGTAACAATCCATAAATTACTTTAGTTAAAATTAGTAACAATCCATAAATTACTTTAGTTTACATTAACACACTATGCTTAATTGAAGTTATCATCTGTTAACATCAATACTCTAAGTGGCCTCAAATTTTGCATGGATCTACAGTAAGCTGCATATTTTCCTTGTATATTTATCCTATGGTGTGAAGAGTCCCTCATTCTGCTAAAAATGACTCCAAAAGAAGAGATGCATCAAGCCTATTGACCTTATCGAGGTTCTCGAAGGAGTCGGCCCAGAGTGGGATCCAGCCCTTTATCACTTCCCCAGCGACCGCAGTGAGCCAGGCCGGCCATCCTGTAGCAACCTGCTAGCCTTCGCTTTGCTTGAGAGGATTCCCGAGCCTGGGATTGCAGACCAGGATCTCATCACCGAGAGTGTTGATTGATGCATTACGAAGGATACGGTGGATAACAATGTTCTCCATTTCCAGATATCAAAATCATGGACGCCTAAGTTAAAAAAAGGTTTCCAAACCAGAAATAATGTCACATCACCTTTTCCAATTCCGAGCAATAACTTCACATACATAGTATTAAGGAAGCCTTCTGTATGCACATTAGGTCATCTTTTCCAATTCTGAGCAATAGCTTCACATTCATAGCATTAAGGAATCCGTCTGTATGCACATTAGGTTATGTCGTTAATGGCAACCCCAAATATGACATTGACGATCGTTGCAGAAACTCAACATCTGAATTTATAACTTATAGGCATACAAACATAACATAACATCATAAGCAAGCACAAAAGCCTCCCTTACATTATCATTCAAAAAAATAGCTATTAAACAGTTACCATACAAAGACAGGTTTTCTAGAGATGCCATCCATAGGTTTCCTAGAGATGCCATCAAAAAATGTGGGGCAAAAATAGCTATTAAACAGTTACCATACAAGGACAGGTTTTCTAGAGCTGCCATCCACAAATGTGGGGAAGCTTGCCTTGGATTTTTCCACAAGATTTTCCTTGGAAATAAAAATCAAAGAAAGATGGATACACCATAGTAGATTAGATTAGAGTAAAATAGCATATAGGCATTTTAAAAGACTGCATAACACCCCAATATTTCACTTTAAATTTAGCATATTGTTGTGTCAATTAGCCTCAAATTATTTTGATTCATCTTCCCTTTGGAAGTAGCCCTGCAAACTAAAAGTTGCAGAAACAATCATTCATTCCACAAATTGGCAATCGAAAGCCACTTTGCAATCTTGGAAGAACACATTTGCAAAGATTCAATTTCAATCCAAACTTGATCCTGACATTTTCAGAGGAATTAATAATTCAACTTCCATTAATTGCTTAATGATTCAGACAATCATTTACACATCTCGTACAGAGTGAGAATCCAAAGAATTTTAATGCAGGACAGGTCGTACAAAGTGATCATCCAAAGAATTTTATTGCAGGCCAGGCCATATGTGTGGGTTTCACCACCAACATTACATGAACCAGATTCAACTTTCTACATCTTTATCATCATTGACAAAGGGCATGGAGGGGAAAATAAAGATGAAATATGTCAATCACCCCTCACAACTTCCTACCGCAGAGTAGCTACCTTATCCCTCTTTCATAAGAGTTGACTATCACAATTGCCTCACAACTTCAATAAGATTCTTTAATGTATGTGTAACATATTTCCACAAGCATGTTTGTAAATCTTAAGAATGGCACTGACCTAACAAAGAATCTCTCAGGAATCAATTACACCTTGAACTAAGAATGTAAAAGGCCAGCTTGATTATAAGTGTCTCCTTTGAGCTGAGTCCCCCATGATGTCCTTCCCTCTGTTGCGAAGAATACAACAAACCAATTTCAGGATATGATTGCCTCTGGTTTTTTCTGAGATAATGCAGTTCCACAAAATGCACGTCACCCTATCTTCAAAGGTAAGAAGAACTGAATTCTACTTAAGACTAAACAATCTTGACTCTTTCCTCAATAACTCCCATCTGAGATTACTCATCATTGAATGACCATTTGAAACACCCAATACGCCCTCAATAAGAGAAACAACCTGAATCTGATTTTATTGGTAACATACATAGATTGACTTGTCGCATAAGCTAATATGCATGAGAAGTACTATCCCTTTGGGGACTATACCATGTACTTATCCTCCTAAAAAGAATGAGAAGATACACTCTATACATAGGTAACTGAACTCAACAGAGAAACAGAATAGGCTGGCACCTCTGTTTTATGTAGTCCTAGACTCCTAGGATGGTGGTACAAATATTCCAATATATCCAATCCCATGACGGAGAATGCTGCAGCTTGCAGATAAAGATAGATATTGATGTGATTTTTTGCAAATGCAATTTCATAAGATGCACAGAAGAAGAGATAGGCGTTATCTTCCACAGAGAAACAAAATAAGATGGCACCTCTGTTTTATGTAGTCCTAGACTCCTGGATGTTGGTACAAATGTTCCAATATATCCAAATCCCGTGAACAAGAACGCAACAGCTTGCAGATAAAGATAGATATTGAAGTATTTTTTTGCAAATGCAAGATCATAGGATGCACAGAAGAAGAGATAGACACGAGCAAAGAGTTCCATGATGTGGATTCTGTAAAAAGGAAAATCAATTATCCTCGGGCTGTAAAAACAAGTCGGTGATTAAGATGATTAGTAAATTTTATAGGGGATAATAAATACATGCTCAAGTAGAAGACTATTGCAGAATATGGCACAATATATGGGCAGAGGAAATACCTTTCCCCAATCCTTGAGCGAGGTTTTTTTGTCTGCTTCCCAGATTTATGCTTCCAGCTTCTAACAATCCAATGATAGTTGCGTTGGTTCGGTGCAGAGACATTACATTTCCAAACAAGATCCAAAAAACAAGCAAATTTAGAGATCTGAAACAACCAACATCTCATTTAATTAGCCGTCCTTGACACACCAAGAGAACAAGAAAAGAAAGGAAGCAATTCCTCTTCGTAGAAGTTCTCCAGGATTTCTAATTTATGATGAAAGAGGCCATTTTCATCATGAACTACACATCATTTTGAATCCTCCCATTCACCCTCGAGTCCGCCATCTAGCAGAATCCTAATTTTAATAAAGTTACTGTCAATGGGTTTCCATTCAAAGCGATGAAGATATTCGTAAATCCTGGTTATGGCTTGCAATTCCGTGTGCATTTGAATATGTTTCGTGATAACATCACGTCAGGATTGCAATTCCGTGTGCATTTGAATATGTTTGGCGATAACATCACGTATCTTCCCAAACTCACCCCCAACTATCGGAGGGCCCTCTTGAAGTTGTCAATGGGTTTGCTACAGAAGGGAAGGTCGTTTACTGAAAACAAACAGATTACCAATCAGAATTGAATAAAAACAACATGTTAGGAGATTGGTACCCCCTATGTGTTTTTAGCCATCATCATTCAGCCATGTTTGTTTTGTATACTTCAGGGAATGTATCAAAGCCATGTAAATAATGAAATTGCTCCCCATGTCAACAATTCTAAAAGATGTTGAAGGCATCAACGAAGACCCCGAGAAAGCCAGTTCCAGTCCACACTGCTTAGTATTTGTATTAAGGGTATCAAAGGTCTTCTTTCCCCAGGCGACTATAAAAAGTCCTGCATGAGGGCTGCTTCAAGATCTTCGTCGCTCACGTCTAAACCCTAGAAACTTCCAACCCCAATATCCTCAAACTCATGTTATCTCCAGCTTTCCAAGGTGAAAATAACAAAAAAACACGAGGACCCATTGAACTATTGAAAGTCATTTGTCTCTGCCAAGCATTACTGGACCAGTCTCCAATAGTTGAAAACTAAAAATCAAGCTCAGGCACTAGCTATTTAAAAAAAAAACAGCTATTTCAGCAAATTAACAAAATAATAGGCATAGGACGTCGTTTTAACCATTCATAGATTCATTCAGGTGAGCTATTCAATTTTCCCTGTCAAATAGCTCAAAATCACCGATTTTCTTCTTCCAAACCACCAGCTTACACCTTAAAAGGCTTGAAATGATCATCAACAACACAAAATACTAATCAAATAGCTCGAAATCATGGGAATTTTTTCATTTTCAAGAAAATTAACGCCACTTCAGGAAATTTTTCCAGTAAGTATTTACCTTAATTGGAGCCTTCAACTGTCAAGCTCCATGATCTTCAAGATCCTGCAACCTCAACGTTGTTCCATTCTATTGTTCAAGTTTACTCTGAATAAACAAGTGTCGATGTCATACGCGTCGTTGGTAAGTTAGTCTGACTAAATTTAACCGCGATGGTGTTGTTGGGTGATGCAGGTCCAAAATTCATTAAGGAAACCGATCTATCTATCGTAATCCCTAGAACCATCTGGGTTGATGACCTCCTAGATTGTATTCACATTTCTTCTATGGCTAAAATTTTCCCGAAGTGAAAACCCCATAGCTTCCTTGTCTTGTTCCCCCTGCCTCCTTAAAGGGTCTCCGAGGTCTTTTGTCTCTGTGTTCAGGTCTTATCGATCTTTGTCTGCTTCCACATATGTATTCATGAGACTGGACCGAACAAGATACAACTTCTCCTGAATTGATGGCTTCTCCCATGCCGTCTAAGTGAAAGGGGATACTGAGCTTTCGCATCTTCGTTCAATTTGAAACCATACATAGGTAGCTAGAAATCACATCCTCATAACTTTGGGTGCACGCTATCTGTGCCGCCAAAAATAACTCGTAAAAAGTAAGGTCGCTACAAAATCACCTGTAAATTTGACGGAAATGGTGAATGACTGAAAATGCACCTGGCGAGATTGTATTTGCTGGATAGACGAGGAATCGTGAACAGTGGCATGGATCGTCTTTGGTTGAATGAACGCCTACGGCGTGAATATAGTAATATTCACATATAGCCAAAATAGGTTGGTCTTATGCTGTTTGGTGGATCAATGGGTAAAATGGTAGCTGCATATATATTTGGGCAAAGTGATTACCATTGAACTAAAAAGCATGACGCTGGGTATCAATTTGCAATGGATCAACAACTTATTACGGCAGATCAACTACTTAATCCGCCGCCTAGGATTCTGGCTTTATAACTGGACCAACTGCAACTGATGACTCTCGAAATTAATTGGCTAAGATGCTGGCTCCAAAAATGATAGCTCTGGATCTAGATCCACTGCTATTGGCACTCGAATCGGGTCTACCAAATATGGATCTAACTCTGTGGGATCAATTGGATTTTTAATGTGCAAGGATAAATCGCTCACTTGACCAGAGGGAGGGCAAGGACACTGGCTCTCGGACTGCTTCTTTCTTTCCTGCTTATACTTCCCCCCGGGCTTATCAAATAAGCTCTCTGCCTTCTTAGGACTATTGATCGGTAACTGCAAGCAACAAGGAGTAACGACAACCATACATGGAGTGCTTAATGCATCTCACTCTGAATAGATGATCCCATGAACAATTATCCAGCTTAGTAAGGCTCTCCCCAAAGTCACCAGTATTAATCACTAACCTTTTTCTTTCATATGTATGACTAACTGAACATTATTTTTGGCTACCAAATTATTTCCCATACAAAGTTTTCCCAAAGTTAAGGTAAAAGTGGAGAAGTGTTCACAAAAGATTAGATGTTATTTTGGTGGCAAAAATGCTAGGTAAAAAAAAATTAAAAATGCACCTAGCTAAGGGAAACTTTGACGTTAAAAACTTTCACGGAGATGAGCTCGTGATATAAAAATAAGACATAGATGGCCTTACAAACATCTTGTTGTTAGCTCCATAAATAATGTATTCTCAGCTATACATAATGATTTTTTACTTCTGCAAAGAAGCTTCTACCCATTAACAACAACAGAAGGAAACTATAGTCTGTTAACTGCAGACTTGGGAACAAAGCTCTCGTATTCTACTATTCTGTCATTAGATTACATTATCAAACGGATGGATCCTAGCCTTGCTATTAGTTTGTATGTCAAGGTCAATTCGCCTGCACTTTGTGATGACAGCTTTAGCACTCTATTTTGGTAAACCATAGCATCATGATCTGTTCTAGTTTCATTTTGTTTGATCCATTTTCAACCTCAGTTCTCAGTGATCTAACTGATCTGTCTTTGAAGTTTAAAAAAATCCACATGATTCTGAAATCTGCCAGGAACAGTTTTAAGAGAGTTAAAGGCTAGACAGAACACTAAAATGAGCCATTTCCTCATAAAAAGATTGGACATTAGTTTACGAGGTGGCTTGAACAATCCAAACAATAATAAGAATTTTTCCACAAGAAACCAAAAATTTGTTAGGCTTTACCTAGTTCCCTTGTCAATAATGCTCCATGGGCACATAATAAAATTTCTTTGGCTTTTAGTCAAATCTGGTAACATCAGTAACACAATAAAATAGAAATCACTTTTTAGTCATATAGAATGTCTACACGAATCAATTATTATGTGTTGGTGTGAACAATGATGCAAAGTTTCATCATTCTAGAATCCATATCTAATTTGATAAGTTCCTGATTTTGGATTAGAATGCTATGCTATAGTGCTAATTATGGACTTTCGACGAGACTCGTGTTCCTAGGTAAATGTGACTTCTATATATAAACAAGTTGTAATAAGTACTGCAAGCTTAATGGCAAAAGAGAACCAACGCACCCCCTTCCCCCAATTTGTTGACAGTTGTGATCTCGCTTATTTTAACAACAGAGGGGAATTAGGCCTTTAGCCAAAATAGCTCATTTATACCTTGCAATCATTATCTTGCATATTTTGATCATCAGAAGTTTTTTACTCAAAATCTATGAGATTTGGGTTATGGATGGCACTTAAAAGTAACTCACATTTGCTTAAAGTGAAAAAGTTTGTAATCTGTTGCTACCAATTATGGTTGAACTTGAAGTATCTGTAGTCTTACAATAGCCGAACTTGAAGCATCTGAAAGCAACAATTTTTTTGCATAACATTGTTTTTAGCTGGCACATGAAAAATGCTTTTGTAACCAATGCTTTCAAAAATTTTGGCCCTGGTTTTCTCATATCCTTTCTCTTCTCTTTTCTTTGGCATTGGACCTTTTAACTGGACAGCTTGTCATATTTATCTTTTGGCATTTTCTCTCAATGCCCATCTTTAACCTCTAACTATGTTTACCTTGGATGGTTCTTGGTTGTTCAATTGGATGAAAAACCATTCACTGGAGGTCTCAGAAGGAGCTGGTATCAGTAGTGGTTGCACGCCGATTATAGCAACTACTAAAGATTCTATGAAGGTATACCTCTATTAGTGATCAGATCATTGACATATCTAGCCCGTTCTCCTCGTATTTGTGTTATGTTCTTTTGCCAGGGTTTTAGGTAAAAAAACAAGTTTTCCTGTTTTTTCTGTTATTGCTGCTCAAGCAATGGTTTCAAAAGGCCTCAATATCCACTTAAAAAAGGGCAAAAATTATTAGCACCTACATTGCATGGTGTTTTCCAGAGCTGTTCTGAGCATTTCTGGGCATGTTTGGGCCATCGAGCAGCATCATCTCAAGTCTAGGCCAATTCTGAGCCTGGAAGCAATGGTTATGGGCATAATCTACCACTGTTAGCGAATATGTAAGAAGCATCCTGGGCAGCCTTAAGTCAAACCGAAACAGACCTGTGCATGCTCCTAGCAGTCTTATAGCTTGAGCAGAGGCCACTTCTCAAATCTGGGCTACAGCTGAAATTCCAATGAGATGGAAAGGGGGTGAAGGCAAACAGTTCCTAAATCTGAGTATGGGACAGTACCAAAAGTTAATTCCGGGCCATAAATCAGTATTCCCCCCTGTACATTTAGACCTCAAACAACAAAACAATAATGCATTTCCAGGTCTGTTGTAATGGTGAAAAATCAAGGATCTGTTTGAAGGTAAATATAAGCGCCTGAAAAGGAGAAATATTTACTCATGGCAGTCATGTAGTAAGGTTTTATTTCTAACCTGAAGCATCTTGCTTCTCAAATTTAAAAGGGTCAATATTTTTTTCTGCCAGTCTCCTGCCTAAAGCATTCTGGCTAGTAGCTTCTTGTTTTTAAAGATGACATCTTTAACACTCTATTTGGGTATAAAACCATGGCATCATAATATGTTCTAGTTTCATTTTATTTGTTCCACTTCATACTTCAGTTTCTCAGTGATGTGGCATGACATGTCCAAGGTATCCAAAAGACTGATGGGCGTGATCTGTGTAATGCATTAATCCGGAAGACGGTAAATAGTTTGAGAAAAAGCATAGAACCCAGTCCTTGCCAGATTTTTCCAATGGCAGCAAGTCAAATTCCAGAACACTGATGGAGTGGCAGGTGGGTTTTTCTGTTTTTTTCCTAAATAGTTCTTCTATAAATGTTGTATAATTATTCTTTGCTAGATCAACTCCCCAGACACAAGGAAGATCACCTTCTTCGAGCGACCTCTTTTTTCCCTTTGGACAAAAGAGAATTCAACCACCACCAAAATGTCATCCTGCTAAAGAATCTTGGCTTGGCAAAAAGGAGTCACATTGGAATTTAACTTCATCAACATTTGATCTTCCTCAGAAAACCTCTGGCAGGAATGAGAAAGCCATGATTTATGTTATTCCTCTTAGAAGGGGTTCTGACAAAAGACCACAGTCTGAATTCTTCAAATCCCTTTTTCGCAGCCACAAATGAGCAACAAACAACATGCTGGCCATGAGTTATTCCTCTTAGAAGGGGTTCTGACAAAAGACCACAGTCTGAATTCTTCAAATCCCTTTTCGCAGCACAAATGAGCAACAAACAACATGCTGGCCATGAGACAAGGGAGAGAATACTCCTACAGGGAAGTTCTCTATCAATGATGAAATTCAACCCAACTGTAACACAATCCAATGTTTCAAGGAAAAATGACATGATCCACCAAACACGCACAAATGTCATCACAGAGCGCGTTAACCCACTGGTTACTGTTAATCCTAAATCCTTGAACTGAAAGTACAAGCCATTCATGCAAAGAAGCCATTCGTGCAAAAAAGTTAAATGAAACCAATTTCCCAACTTCTCTTGTAGAAACCAAATCCCCAATCTAAAATTAATCACACCCAAAATAATATGTATCACTGCGACATATATGCGAAATGGATTTCGACTTTTCACATTTCTCAGTATGCTCGTCCTGCTTACCGATTTGATGAGAACAATGGACCAGAATGCCAGCTAGAAGACTAAATGTATGACTGTGATCAACGCATGTTTTCTGCCTGAGGAAGACAAATGGAAGGTGTAGAGTAATTCAGAGGTGAGAGATAGGGGTAAACCGCAGCCCTCTTTCACAGTTTTGAGCAAGGGACGATGGATCCGTCCCTTCTTGTGCAATTTGAGTGTCTAATTAATTGGTGAATCCTGGAAATTACCGATACCAACCCCTACCCTCCTGGCTTCCTACCACCACCGCACTGCTACCTCCGCCACCACCCTCCCCCACATGCGCTACCCTACCGCACCACCTCCCCCACCTCCGCTACCCTACCGCAGCTCCACCACCACCCCACTGCTACCTCCGCCACCACCCTCCCCCACATGCGCTAGCCTACCCCACCACCTCCGCTACCCTACCGCTGCTCCACCACCACCCCACTGCTACCTCCGCCACCACCCTCCCCCACATACGCTACCCTACCGCACCACCTCCCCCACCTCCGCTATCCTACCGCAGCTCCACCACCACCTCCGCCTTCAAGTATTTTTTTCATTCTGCCAGACAACCCATGCTTACAGTATTAGGGTATATATATTGCGGTCAAGATATTTGTATTTGCTTGAGAGTGATGTTCTCCTCCACCAGAAAGACAAGGCTATGAAACAAAGAGCATTGAGCCGAGAAATACAAGGCGGTATTTCTAACCTAGTAGGCCTGTGGTGTGCTTAATTCAAGATTGAGTATTTGCTTGGGAGCAATGTTCTCCTCCACCAGAAAAACAAGGGGAAGGAAGCCGAGAACTTCAGAGGAAACCCTCGTGACAGAGCTAGGGCTCCCGAAGCGCGTGGCCCAGTTCTATCTACAGGATTACTCCGAATGAATGAAAGAGCTAGAAGGGGAAAATCAAGCCTACCCAAGGAGTAAACGTGGTACAATTCAGCGAGAGGGAGTACGAGTAAAATTGCTTTACCGATGTCCATGTCCAGGTGTCACTTGATAGAATGACACGAAACCAATATGGGACCTGCGTTCAACGCCTTCTTGCTGTAAGTATATCAAAGCATTCTACAATTAAAAAATGTGCATACTGTCTTATCTTGTGCTGTGTTTTTGTTTAACCCGCCTGTCACTCTTGTAATCCTTTGCTGATTGTAAATGGATGTATTTTTTCACTCTTTTAACATGTCTCTGTCGTATTTTTTCACTCATTTAACATGTCTCTGTCTTTTTCCCTCTTTTAATCTGTCTCTATAACCTGTCACTATTTTTTTTTTTTTTTCACACCTGTAACCCATAGCCATTTTTATTTAAAAAAATAAATAAATTCATAACTAAACTGAGTTTTAAATTGTTGATTGACATTGCAGTCCTATATTGTTTCAAAATTAGCCATTTTTATTATAAAAAAAAAATTCATAACTAAACTGAGTTTTAAATTGTTAATTGACATTGCAGTCCTATATTGTTTCAAAATTAATAAGATTTTACAAAATTTGAAATTAAAATTACGAAAGTCTAAGTTTCAGAAAACCTAATTACTTAATTGTGTTAAATTGATTCAGAGAAAACCTTGGAAAACTTGAATTTAAAATTAGCAAGTTAAAGTTTAAAAAACCTCATAATTACTTAATTGAGATTTAAATTGCTTGACATAGCAAGAATATTACTGTACATATGACCCAACATAAATGGTACTTTACTATGTATTTTATAGAATATAAGTATTAATAAGCTGACCTAATGTTATCATGCTTTTCCATGCTTATATTGATTAACATGGCAAGTATACTCTTGAATATATTTACCTAAAATTAATAGTCCTTTATAATGCATTTTAAAGAGAAATTTTAAGAATCCTCCATGTTTGGATTGATTGACACAGCAAGTATGCTATTAAATGTATTTGGCTTTATAATGCATTTTAAACAAAGAAATTATTAATAGTCTTTTACAATGCATTTTAAAGAGAAATTTTAAGAATCCTCTATGTTTGGATTGATTGATGTATTTGCCTTTACAATGCATTTTAAACAAAGAAATTGATAAGCTAATCCGTGAAGGGTGTCTTTTGTAACTTGGAGATCCCCAACTTACTTGTCATCATGCTTTTCCTTGCTTAGATGCTTTCACAGTGAATTTAATTTGCCAATGTTTTGAGTCTCTTCTCATCTTTGTGTTGCAAATTGCCATGCAAATACTATTCACAAATTAATCTTGGAGTGTAAGGAGGAAGGGATTGGGTTATATATGGAGGGTGGTTTCCCACATTGTAATTGATTAAAGAGATTATTGATCTTAGCTTCACATCCAATCCAACTTTAGATATTTGTCTTTGGGAGTTTGTGTAATGGTTGAAGGATCTTTGTGATCAATTGTTTGCAATTGTGAAGTTGATGGGTGATGAAGATATGGTTCCTTTTGTGATGCAAAGCTTGTTACCATTTTTCAATTAATTTTTTGAGTCTTGGCATCTCCTTGGGGACACCCAGGAGCCAAAGTTTGAGAAGTTATCAATGCTTTTGCAAAAGGAAATATGGCTAGATTAAAAAGAGGCAACAAGGAGTACATTTGGTGCATGTTTCAAAGACCAACAAATCATGCAGTGGTGGGGTGAGAAAGGTTAGTAATGCATCCAAGAGGTCCATATTTAGATGTTATTATTGTAATAAGCCTCTACGCTTAAGGAGAGATTGTTTTAAATTAAAAGAAAGCATCATTTGGAAAGTAGTTAAACAAAGTCAAGACATGCCAAGGTTGTTGAAGGAGGTGAAGAATTTGTAGGTGATCTTGCATTTTTGGCATCATAGAATCAATCAATCAAGTCTAGAACTTGGTATTTTAACTCAAGTGCATCTTGTCATTACGTGTATCATAGAGATTAGTCTGTAAATTTCATTAAAGATAAGAGTAATAGTGAATTTGTATTTTTGGGGGATGGATGGACTAACTATGTTAGAGGGTGTGAGGATGTTTGTGTCATATTGAACCATACTTTAAATCACACTTTCAAGAATGTTTGATATGTTTTTGACATGAACAAAAATTTGTTCTTTATCAATGAGATAACCAAGAATCGTAATCTTTGTGTAAATTTTCAAGAAAACAAGTGTATGGTTACTATTCTTCATGATAACAAGGCGATTGTTGTCAATATTGGTGAATAAGGGTTGTAAACACTTATTGATCTAAAGACAACAAAGGCACATGCCCTAGCTATAGTAGAAATACCAATATGGTGATGAAAGGTATAGTAGAGATGCTTTGGCATGAAAGGTATGGTCATTTCAGTTATCAATATTTATATGCACTTAGTAAGATTGATATGGTGGATGGTCTCCCATCCATTTAGGAATGTGAGAATGTATGTATTGGTTGTTAGATGGACAAGCAACATTGACATTCATTTGATATTGATAAAAACATGACAAGCTAAAGGAGTTTTAGATCTAGTACATGTTGATTTGCATGGTCCAATAAAGACACCTACAATGACTAGAGCTAAGTATTTTTTGCTCTTGTTTGATGATTTTTCAAGAAAAAATTGAGTTTACTTTTTGAATAGGAAGTCATTGTTTTTCAAAGTGTGTAGCATGGTAAATAGGTTAACAGTCTAAGATTTGATAATGCATGTGAGTTTGTTTCAACATAGTTCAATACTTTTGCGAAGGGGAAGGTATACACAGACAATATACCACTCCATACACCCCACAACAAAATGGAGTTGTGGAAAGGAGAAATAGGACAATTATGGAGATGGCAAGGTGCATGGTGTACAACTGTAATGTGCCACATCAATACTGGGCAAAAACAGGGAATATTGCAATCTACATCTTTAATAGAAGTCCTTGCAAAGTCTTGCAAAATATCACTCTTGAGTAATCATGGTCTAGAAGAAAACATTCTATAAGTGATTTTTGTGTTTTTGGTTGTATTGTTTTTGCATATATTCCTAACGAAAGGAGAAGTAACTTAGAGAGGGCCTAACGATTAAGAACATGTGTTTCCTCCTAGAAGGTCACATGTTCAAATCCGGTGGGGGGTAGGATATGTACACCTCTGTAGACTTTAACAGTTAAATTAGTGTGCGAAGGGGGGGGGCCCCTTGTCCCACAAAAACAAAGGGGTTTCATACACCAAATTGGTGTTTGGCTTGGTTGTGACCTTAAAAATTGATTATTATATTATTATTATTATAGATGCAAAAAAGCAAGGTATATTAGTTTGTTGGCTATAGTGAACAATCTGAAGCATATTGACTAGTAGATATCTCTACAAACAAAATTGTGATTAATTGAGAAGTTTTAAATGAGAAAATAACATTTTTCTTTGATAATGGTAAATCCATGGATAGTAGTGTATGGGAAATTGTTGTTGATTCAGGAAAACGTTTTGGTGTTGAAATCAAACAGGCTTCAAAGCCAAAAACATTAGTCATCCAAATCTAGGGGGATCTAGTGAAGAAGAGAAGGATTCTTCGTAGCAAGATTGAGTAGGACAACATAAGAGACTGGAGTGGGGCAACATATTGTGCAAGGTGGTGAGCAAATAGATTTTGCTCTAACTTGTGTTGTTTTGCAAGTATTTGAGCCTAGCATGTTTGAAGAAGCCAATGGAAAACCTAGTGGGAAGTTGTTATGAACATAAATAATAATAAATAATATCACCTAAGTTAAAATAATAGGATCATTAACTAATTGTTGGAAATAATGTAACTTTTGAAATTATTCTTATTGTATTATTGTTGTACCTTCTTCGGGAGAAGATATTGATGTATTTGATCATGTAAAATCCTTGAACGAATCAATGCAAACCTTGGGTTGGAATTACCCAAATAAAATATTTATTAAATGTAATTTTATCTTCCCCCAAGACAAGTCGGCCCAGTAAGGAAAACGTCACCTTTTGATGAGTATAAATAAAGAGGCCGCACGTCTCATTTGAACATTCACTCAACACAAGCAAGTTCATTGTAGGAGAGAGAGAAGTTTGCTATTGCAGCTGGAGAAGGGTTTCTTGGGGCTACTACACTTGGAGAAGTTTCTCTTTCTCTCTCTCATTACTGATATCTAGATGTACACTGGTCTTTGAACTAATTATCTCTATATGAAGGTTGTTTGGTTTTCTCCCTGTTGGGTTTCCCAGGATAAAATTTTTGTGTCTATTGTTTATGTGCTCGATTATTCTTTTGGTGATCTTGTTTTATTTGCAATTAAATTATACTGCTAGAATTGTATAAAATCTAACATTGTTTTAGAGCGGTACTAAAAGAAGCCATTGCAGGAAACTAGGGTTTCATATGCTGAAGCCTTCCAACCTCAGTTTGGCTTGAAAAGAGCATTGGGGATTTCACCCTAGGGAAGGCACATCTTTCCGTGAAGGCAAACTCATGTTCCGAGAATTTTCAAAATTTGACCTAATTTTGTAGAAACTAAAACAATTGCAGAAATTGGGGTTTCCAATTTTATCCCTTATGTCCATAGATTTGGCTCGAATTTACCTCTTCTCAACTCACCTTGGTAGGGCACAACTATTTGTGGAAGCAGATTTCAGATCCATAAATTTTCATTTATGACCTATTCTCTGTCGGAATCGAGAAACTAAGGTTTCCAGTTTTGAGTTGTTATGTCCACAAATCTGGGAGAAAATGACTTTTTTTTTCAACTCGCCCTAGGAGGGCGCATTTACCTATGGAATCAATCTTGCAAAAAGTATCAACTTCAATTGACCTAGCTCCTGTTAGGGTTTCTGGTCCAACACTTCAGTCAAGATGATTGGAATGAAGGTTAAGTTAGACTTGATGGGGATTCCAACTTCAGTTGTTGGAAGTCTAGATTTCTTCTCAAATTAGAAGAAAATGATCTCTTGAAGTTCGTCTATGAGAAGGTTCCAGAATCAAAAGCGGAAGATGACAAGACTCATTGGAGAAAGAATGATGCCAAAGCAAGAAGAATATTGGTAGATTTAATAAAAGATATTTTGGTTCCTCGGATCTCTCTGAAGAAGACAACCAAGAAGATGTTCAAAACCTTGAAGAAGCTATTTGAACATAGTAGCATCAATTGTACTCTTGCATTGAGGAATCAACTATCAAATCTCAACATGTCAGAGTTCAAATCAATCAATACCACCCCCCCTACCCTCCTTTGCTCCCCTACCACCTGCCCCAATACCACCCCCTACCCCCCCTCAGCTCCCCTACACCACCTGCCCCGATACCACCCCCCTGCAAATTACTGATACCACCCCCCCCTACCCTCCTCCGCTCCCCCTACCACCTTCCCCAATACCACCCCCCTACCCCCCTCAACTCCCCTATACCACCTACCCCGATCCCCCCCTCATCTCCCCCCTACACCACCTGCCCCCCGATACCACCCCCCTACCCCCCTCCCCCCACCTCCGCTCCCGCACCTCCACTACCCTACCACCTCCGCTCTCACACCACCCTCCGCTACCCTCCCACTTCCGCCTCCTCACCACCCTCCCCCACCTCCGCTCCTGCACCTTCGCTCCCCAATGATGTGCATTCCCAATGGGAGATGCTAAGGAAAGCCACTCCCCAAATGCAATGGGACTGACCTCCTCAGGTCGTGGTGTTCTTCAACACCACAGACCTCGTCTACGCCGTTTCTACTCTATTCTTCGTATTTTATACTGCCTAACTTCGTCGTACATTTCATTTTCTTTGCATGTGGGATCTTAATTGTTGTTAACTATTGAACCATGTTACCTGTGAAGAGCCAACCAGGAGAGTCCTTCATAAACCTTGCGAGAATATTTTGCTGTTAAGATATTTCTACCTGTGAAAATGAAAACTAACACTGGTGAAAATGAAATCTTAAATCTGGCAAAAACTACAGCAGACCAGACCATCTTAAGGATGCATATCCATCTTTTCCTGTAAAATAAGATCTATGAATGAGTCGATAAAACGAGAGAGAGGATCTTGCAAGGTTATTCACCATTAACTGTTGAACCCTGTTACCTGTGAAGAGCCAACCCGAAGAGTCATCCTTTTTGGATGGTACTCAAGAAAATCAAAGGATGTAGGGATATGTAATTCCCAGTTTAGACAAAAGAAATAGATAGACATAATTTTTTTGAAAATAATTAATCCTATCCTAAAATCTAAGAGACATCTTGTTTCTTCTTGACTATAACCCTTCAATTATATTAAATCTCTCTCTCCATTCCGCATTTATAACACTCTAAACATATAATGTTGTAAAGAAAGAAACAAGTTGAAAACTGTGTGGCTTATGTGATACCGATAGCCTTAGTTTCATCTAGAAAACAATGTAACAGGATTATATTCAGTATTCATGAATTTATGCTAATTTGAAAGGAAAATACAATGCCCAAATTTTGAATTTAGAAAACAAAATACACTCAACATATACAAAATATTGTTTTGGAGGTAATAAAAGCTACAGTAGGCAGAATAGGGCTTGCATAGAACAATAGGAAATAGTATGCATGACTTGTACCTGTGTTCTCGGAGAAACAATATAGTTCGATGCTTCTCTTAGTAAACAAGAGTTGTTCATTGATTCCCCACCTGGAATCAGTCTCTCGAGTTTCCTTGTCCTGTCATTCAATGCAAGCTTATAGTCAAAAGGCATCACAGGGTTATTCACTCCATTTTTCATATGAATACTCCTACGAATAATGACCTTGCTCATGATCAGCGGGGCCTTCAAGTATTTTTTCATTCTGCTAGACAACCCATGCTTAGAATGATAAGCATGTTTCTTCATTCTCATCATGTCATCGAATCTCTTTTTTCCCATGTGAGAATCTTTTGCAGTCAATATATTTGTAACTTAGTAGGCCTGTGCTATGCTTACTTCAAGATTGAGTATTTGCTTGGGAGTGATGTTCTCCTCCACCCGAAATACAAGGCTAAGAAACAAAGAGCATTGAGCCGAGAAAAACAAGGCTATATTTCTAACCTAGTAAGACTGTGTTGTGCTTGCTTCAAGATTGAGTATTTGATTGGGAGTGATGTTCTCCTCCACCAGAAAAACAAGGCGACGGAAGAAACAAAGAGCATTGAGCTGAGAACTCCAGAGGAAACCCTCATGACGAAGCATTAGGCCAAGAACCCCAGAGAAAATCCTCCGTCATGACAGAGCTAGGGCTCCCGAAGAGCGTGGCCAAATTCCCAGGATAGAGGGATATGTAATTCCCAGTTTTATCTAGAAAACAACGTAAAGGAAAATAGAGTGCCCAAATTTTGAATTTAGAAAACAAATTACACTCAACATATACAAAATATTGTTTTGGAGGTAATAAGATCTACAGTAGGAGGATCTACTGATTTATAGCAAAGATGCAGATTATTAAAATACCAACTACAAAAGTTTACAGTATTAGGGTATATATATTACGGTCAAGATATTTGTATTTTCTTGAGAGTAGTTTTCTCCTCCACCAGAAAGACAAGGCTATGAAACAAAGAGCATTGAGCTGAGAAATACAAGGCGATATTTCTAACCTAGTAGGCCCCGTGCTGTGCTTAATTCAAGATTGAGTATTTGCTTGGGAGCAATGTTCTCCTCCACCAGAAAAACAAGGCGAAGGAAGAAACAAAGAGCATTCAGCCGAGAAATTCAGAGGAAACCCACATGATAGAGCTAGGGCTCCCGAAGCGCGTGACCAAGTTCTATCTACAGGATTACTCTGAATGAATGAAAGAGCTAGAAGGGGAAAATCAAGCCTTCCCGAGGAGTAGTGGTACAATTCAGTGGGAGGGAGTACGAGCAAACATTTAAAATTGCTTTACTAATGTCCATGTCCAAGTGTCACTTGATAGAATGACACGAAACCACATTTACTCCATGACAGATCGACACCATTATGGAGGATGACGAGTGTTGCAATTTTTAATTTTTCAATTTTTTTTGGGTATATCATCGCTTTTGGGCCAAATTCTTTTGGCTCTAAATACATTTGTAAAATTTTATAACGTTTTGTAATATTTTATATTTTTTTTCCCTTAAAAAAAAGCGTAATTTCATTTCATCCATAGAGTACGAAATTACATTGATCGACACACTCATTTAGAGTGGTATATAGAATTGTTGAATCAAGCATCCTATTGGGAGCCAAAATAAATATCGATGTTCTCACTACGTGAGCATTAACATCTTTTACCATAAACTAGTATAATAACATCTTTTGTAACTGTACAAAATTTGTATTGACTATTTACAAAATAACTACTGATAAACAGAGAGTTGACATAACAAAGTTATATATCTGCAAAAATGTGTAGCTGCAAAAAATCAGTCTTTCACCAAACTGTTTGTAGGAGATAGCTGTAGTGTCACCATGAGTGCAAAAACCTGTAATAAAAACCTGCTCTCACTCGATCATTCTATGAATGGTCTATGATAAAAAGCTTGTTCAATTCCATTAAAAAATTCAGATATTTTCCAAATTTCGACCCCCGTGAGCAGCCCTTCCTTAGAGGCCTTGTCCACCTCAACATTGTTTTCACGGTATATGTGCCTGCAATTAAAAGTTTCAAATGTGTGAGAGACATTCTGTATTTGTTCCAAAACTGAAGCAATCCTTCGGCTGCTGCAATGATAAGTGCCTATAACCCAATTGATCACATTCAAAGAGTCTCCAAAAACAGTAAGTTTATGGATAGAAAGTTCCACAGCATAAGAAATCAAAAGTTTGAGACTGAGAATCTCTGCCCAGTTATTAGTTCCCCTCCCAAAACCAAACGACATCACATAGTAGTGAATAGGTGACAAGTAAAGGACAGCCCCTCCCCCACATTGATCATTTTGACAAGCCCCATCAAAGAAACCCCACGGCTGGGATCTATCAATTTCCACAGGTTGAATATTTCGAGGATTTGAAGCCTGACGAATCCACTTAAGGACTAGGAAGATCCCACAACTATTAATAGCCACTAGAGTCAGGATTCCCAGTTTATCATTGAACAAACAACTGTTTTGCGTGAGCCAAATTCCCCATATTACCACCGGGGGTAGTGCTTTAAAGTCACTCAAAGCAGCATTGTTTGTCCACCTTCTCCATGCCTCTTCGAGGGTGTTCCCATCCCACGACAAAGGTATTTTTAAGATTCTGGAAATAGTATTCCATACCTCCCTAAAGAAACTGCACTGAAGAAACAAATGAAGAGCAGTTTCCTCATGTAATTTGCACAAGTAACATCTGCTAGGACCATGAAAACTTCTTTTCTGCAGAAAATCCCACGTCGGGATCCTATTAGCCAAAACACACCACATGAATAATATAGCTTTGGACGGGAATTGAAGTTTCCATACAGATTTCCACCACCAAACCAGATCTCTGTCCACATAGTTATCACTAATCCACTGATACCCGACTTTTGGTGTGTAATTTCCGGACGGATCCCCATCCCAAATAAGATTGTCATCTCCTTCATTCAGGAAAATATGATCCCTACTTAGTGCTCTTAAATACTGTCTTAGTTCTTCCTCTAACTCCACTCCTAATCCAAATGTATCATCCCTCCTCCAAGCTGGGCTTCCCATCCAAACATTCTCCACATCCACCAACTGGTTAAGAAAGAACAAATCTCGCTACCTCAACTCCTCCATCAGGCCCTCTGACAGAATGTGTTGTGCTTCACATCCTACCCAGGGATCACGGCCAATCCTCACCCTATGTCCGTTGCCAACATCCCAGACAAGATTTTGTTCTATTACATCAAAGGAGGACACCAATGCTTTCCAGATGACCGATCCACCTGTATGAAACTTTTGAGGGGATCTGATCCATTCTTCCACAGTATCAGGCTCAACGTATTTCTGCACCATAACCCTAGCCTAGAAGCCATCGGACTTAATTAAATGCCATCCACACTTGGCAGCCAGAGCCTTAGAAAAGTGATAAATATTCTTTAGTCCCCACCCACCCAAGGCTTTTGGGGCTGCAAGTCTGTCCCACTTCACCCATGGATTAACGTGAGCATCTTCCTTTCCATTCCACAGAAAATTAAAACAAATCTTCCTTGCAGCTTCTAAAATCCCTTTAGGGATGCAAGCAAGTGACATCCAGTATACCGGGATAGCTTCCAACACTGACTTAACTAGGACAAGCCTCCTTGCTCGCGAAAGCCACCTGAAACTCCAACTCTTCAACCTATTTTCTAGGTTTTCCAGCAGCCAAGACCAGTCCTTTTTTAAATAGTCATTAGGCTTCAAATTGAACCCCAAATATTTTAACCCATCCGAGAGAGTAAGAATTCTGAAGGGAAATGAATTAGTATATAAATTATATTCCTCCTCCCTTAATAGAGAAATAGTAAGTGAGGATTTCCCATCGTTTATCTCCATTCCAGTTGCAGTAGAGAAAAGGTTCTGAATCTCTTTGAGTTTGTCAGCATCCTTTCTTGAGCCAAAACAAAAAATCAAAATATCATCCATAAATAGCAAGTGTGTAAGGGAGATGCCCGGAGCCACCAAAATCCCTTCAAAATCGTCAACCGGTTTTGCTTCCTTTATATCCCTACTCAGGCTCTCAGCCACCAACAAAAATAACAATGGGGAAAGGGGGCAACCCTGACGTAAACCACGTCCAAAATGAAAGAAGGGGGTCGCCGCTCCATTCATTAAAACATAGAAGGAAACAATAGATATGTAGCTCATAATCCATCGAATGAAACCAATCTCAAAACCTAAATGGGTAAGCATGAGACAAATATAAAGCCAGCTCACCTTATCATATGCTTTTGACAAATCAATTTTGAGAACAACTCCTTTCAGTTTTCTAGTCTTAATGCTATGTAAACCTTCCTGAGCAATTCCAATCGCCTCATGAATCTGACGCCCTTCTAGGAACCCAAACTGCTCTTCTAAAATATGTGTAGATAAGATAGGTTTGAGCCTTATAGCAATCACTTTAGTAACGATCTTATACACACAGTTACATAATGAAATAGGCCGAAAATCATTTAGAGAAGATGGAGTATCCACTTTAGGTATTAGGGAAATGAATGTGGAGTTGATGCTGGCTGGAACCCTTCCAGCCTTCCTCGAATCCTCGTTAAGCTGTAAAAGATCATTGCCTAAAATATCATACAGAGCTATTAAGAATTCTATAGTCCACCCATCAGGCCCAGGACTCTTATCCTTCTGAAAACTATCCAAGACCGCCTTTAATTCGTCCCCTAAAATAGGGGCCATCAGCTTCCTGTTATCCTCCACTTCAACGAACCGTGGGAATAGCTGTGCTACCCTGATCACCTCTTCAATATTCACTCTCTCACTAGCTTTGAAAAGATCCTTGAAATGAGTAACCCCAACTGCAGCCAACCCTTCAAAAGTAGACATAGAATTACCTTCTAAGTCCTCAAGGCTCCAAATAGTATTGGCAGATCTTCTTCCTTTTGCATAAGCATGAAAGAATTTGGAGTTATCATCCCCGCTTTCCAACCAGATGGCCCTGCTCTTCAATCGCCAAGTCTCCTCATTCTGTAAGAGTATTCTCTTCCTTTGATTCTCCAAATGAACTAGATGGTCCTTAGTAGTCTGAGAACCATATCCACCTCTTGCCTCTTCAGAGATAGAGGATATTTATCCTTCAATAATCTTAAGTGCCCTATCGTCCCTCCTCCTCTTCTCTGCAGCCCATATTTTTATAGGTTCCTTAAGTGTTCGAATATTCTCTGCAAAATGGAAGGCTGCAGAATGGATCGACCCTGGATGATAAGGTATCCAATGCTGCTGAATAAGATCCATGAAAGTCGATTCTTCCAGCCATACCTTATTGAATTTAATAGGCGCGGGAGGTTTAATAGGGCCAGCTTTCAGCTCCAAAAATATTGGATCGTGATCTGAGTTTCCCCCTGATCCAATCCATTGTCGGACAAAGAAAGTTGACTCCACTATTTGCTCAGAAAGGAGAAAACAATCCAACCTCTTTGCCACTCTTTCCAAACCAATTCTCTTATTTCTCCAAGATGGCTTTAATTTAACAGGCTCCACATCAATCCAATTGCCTTCAGATAACTTCCTAACAAAGAAATTTGTAAGGGGATCCACATGAGCATGCGGCCCCCAAACCTCAGCATGACCCAGAGAAAAATTAAGATCCCCCCCCAATATCACAGAATCCCCACGAAGCAACTCTCTATCCAGCAGAGAGGTCCAAAACGTTTCCCTTTCACAGTATTGACCATAAATGTTTACAATAGTGAAAAGTCTGTCAAAATCCAAGAATTTGCAAGAAATTTCGAATACCAAATGCATCCCCCACTGAGAGGATACACTAACCTTAGCTTTGTTCCACCGAATCGCCAAACCTCCTGAGCGACCCCTAGCATCTGAGGCTTCAAATCCCCACCCCGAAAACCAAGCTTTTAACCTGTCAATAGTTTCATCACCATCACACATAGTTTCTTGTAGAATCAAGACATCGGGATGCTCAAGGTGTAGCATCCGTTGCAACGCTGGTCTTTTGGAGGGACCAGCAAGACCTCGACAGTTAAATGACATAACCTTCATCTCAACCCATCCTTATGGGCGTTCACTGCTCTAAGTGCCCTTTCAATTGAGAGTTGTTTGCCATTCCTAAGATCCGAGCGAGCTCTGGACTTAGCATGAGAGATGAAGGACTTCCTTCCTCTGGTTTTAGGTAGTTTTGGTTTTTCCTTCCCTAACCCTCTCGCAGTGGATTTATTAATGGAGCGCAAGAAATAACTAGACTTTGAGGATCCGGTGGGTGAAGAAGGCTCAGCCACGACTTGCACGAGGACAGGGGTATCATCAAGAATAACGGGGGGTGGACATTCAATCCGAAGAGTTTCCAAAATAGGGGAAAAAACATCATGATGTTGGATAGGAGGATGGGATGCCAACGACTATGCGGATATATGTAAATTCCTAAACCCATCCACCCAATCAAATCCAGGAAAAGTTAAGTTCTTAAAAAAAATGAAGGAAGGGTTTAAAAAGGGAGCAGAAGAAGTACCAGCCACATTGTCTGATGACTGAGTAATAGAATGCAGAGAAACCTCCGGAGCAGTGGCCATTGGCTGAAGGAGTTCATTCTCTGCTGTGCCCATAAAATCACCCACCTCCAGAACAATGCCGTCCTCCACCAGAGTGTTCTCAGCCTCCACTACCCCCATGGGAACCTCCACAAATGGACGTTCATTACCCTGCTGACCCAACACATCTTCTTCCAATACTACCCCTACCTCCTTCTCCACAAACCATCGTTTCAGAGATTTGCTAAACTTCATACGGACCGGTAAGGAGCAATCAATGGCCGGATGCCCATATTCATGGCACCGTATACATCGAAATGACACATTTTCATAATCCAGTGTTTGTGCAAAGGTGTAAGGCCCCCATTTCAAATCCATACTATCAAATAAACCTTCCCTTACATGTATGCTTACCAGAATCCTTGCCACCTTCTAAATTGTCGTTGCCTCGAAAGAGAAATCGGCTTCCAAATAATTGCCCAGGAGATTTCCAATCCTTCGAAAGTGTTCCTCAGCCCAATACTGTAAAGGTAGCCCTGGTAACATAACCCAAAGCGGTATAGTGTCCATTCTTTCATGACTAGCATCGAACAACGGATTCCACGGCTTGAGTAGAAGCGGAACCTTGTAAATCAACCAATTCATGCTTAGTGCCCACAATGCATGGGCATCTGAAGCAAAATGGAAGGCAAACCAGCCTCCTGAAAGACCCACAATCCGAGGGACATATCCACAATGTCCCAGCCAAGCTCCGGTAGCCCACTGTATCATAGATTTATGGCTCACCGCCTTACCATATACCCTGCCCACCAGAACCGACTTAACCATCTCGATAATCTGCTGGAAATCGATGACTTCACCCAGAGCTTAATTTGGGGCTTTACCCGTGTTTTTGATCCACTTCTTGCGCGTCTTCACCCGGAGACCCTTAATCCTCTCTTGACCTTCCCCACAACCTAAAACCTTCCATGCAGAATCCCCATACGGGCTTGAAAACCCACGATGCTCCGTCGAGTCCAGAACCGTTGCACTATTACCACCCAGAGGGGCACCGCTACCATACCCAACCTGTAAATCCACCCTGGTTATCGACACACCACTGTTATCCCTCATCGGTGATACATTAAGAGAGCCGCCCGAGGAGTTCAGAAAATCAGGGAAATCACCTAGCCCTGAACATACTGGATCTGGTGGGAATGAGCAGAGATCCTTGACGCCCCAAATGTTATTAGCACTACCCTCTGGTACGAAACCAACTCCAGTCCTGTCCCAAAACGGTGAGACCGACTGAGAAGGCACAGAAGCAGACTCCAGATTAGCCCTAGAGCCAGGAAGAGGCAAACCATCGATCGAATGGCATTCCGCAAAACCGCCACCCCCGAAACCACCTACACCATTAAAAAACAGGATGTCTCCAGGTGGCGAGCTCCAAATATCACTGTGCCGCAGCGTGTCGCTGCCATAGTCCACCTCATCGAGCTACTCCATACCTGGAGAACCGTGAAGACTACCGGTGGAGAGAGTAGGGTAGGAAAAAAAACCAATCACAGTAAAAAAAATTACCTAAGTCGCTCTAGTTTGACTAACCATGAAACCGCCAGCATGTTGGCCTAGGGAACCGTGCCAGCCCCTGAATCGGCTGACGGCCTGCTGCCGCCTGCAGTGGGCTGGACAGGCTCCTGCTAACACCGTTCAAACCCTAGGAGCCATTGTCGTCCGCCTAACTCCGTTTCCAAGCCTGTAATCTTTTATATATAACATATATTAAACCAATTTTTTTTATTTTATTTTTTAAATGATGGTTCACCGTTTGTTAGAGAGCTATCAAGGTATTTTCCCAAGGAGCAAGTGTCACAAAGCTAGATTTGAACCCCCGTGGGGAGGATAACAACATTCCTCCCAACCACTCGATCTACACTCAATTGACATATTAAACCAAATTTTTAGAAAAAAAAATTGTTTTCCAAATTTTTTATTATTAGTGATTTCTATTTTTTGGGGGGTTGGTTATTCATCTTGAGTTGACAAATTTTATTGGTTTAATGTATTTGTGAGATTAAAAAATAATTATTAAATATAAGATTTCAAAAAATATTTCAAAACTCCACGTGTGGTTGTTGTATTTAATTTTGTCGTTAATACAATATTATGTCATCTATCAATGTACTACTATGCATTGATTGTGAAGCTCTGCTGCTTCAATTTCAAGGAAAACAACTTATCCTGCCTACTTCCTTGGTCGGCCACGTAAATCTGTCATGTCGATCCGCAAGGTCATTCTGGCATGCTTATGTCTCCAACTGCAAGCATCCTTGCTAAATTCGTTGGGCCTGAGCCACATGAAATTTAGCTCTAGTTCGAACCTTCACCCTATAATGTAACCTTAACTTATAAAAAAGCACCCAAAGGTCGATTAATGAGCTTGTTCGACTTTATGGTTTATACTTGTGTTGTAACTTGTAGTTTGAGCTACATATACATATTAGTTTGAGTTCGGATTACAAGTGTCCTACGCATATGATTTATGCTTCACCTTTGAGTAAACACCCTAGCCTAGCAGTACACGTACTGTACAAATAAATGAGAATGAAAGGTGGATAACCCTCCCACCGTTGATTTTGAAAAACATGTCATAAGGAAGCTATATAAGTACTATGGGTTTGAATCTCAAGAATTGAGGCGTTATTTTCGGCCATACCGAGAGAACATTCTTCGAAAAGAGCGGATGGTGAGAATATTATGGATCCTTGTCTCGACTCTCAATAGGGAGCTTGTGGAAGTTACAACTGAGAGATGCGTCTGGTGTTTGGTTTCTAATGTAGAGTATCATTGTTTACTCCAAGAGTTTACTGGTTAGTAAAGAAAAACAAATTTGGTAACAAGTTTCTCTTTTCCTCTTGTTTCACTACCTAGCAAATGTACCTAGATTCTAAACTACGAGGGAAGATAAGGAAAAAGGGTATAAGAATGCAATATTTTTTTATTTACAATATGTAACAACAATCAACATTCCACCAAGACAAACATAATTTGCAAAAATAAAGTACATCATTTAATACTCCAAACAATTGAATATTTTAGGCCTAGAAACAATGAGATTTACACCGCAACCAATTAACAATTATGTCAATAAAGGGCACCACTCCGTTGTGATTACATCGATTGGAATGAGGTGTTGATCTCGAAAATTATCAACATCGGCATGATTATGAGATCTTGCAACATAATTGTTTGAGAAGCCCGTGCACTCCCCATTATCCATTTTCTCGTTACCTCTGAACTTTGCGTACATGTCCAAGTCCACAATATACCCATTATCAGGATTGCAATGTTCATTATCTTTCCACCTCTTGGTTTCCATCCCTATACTATTTGACAAATCACACAAATTTAATTTAGATTTTGTTTGGCTAGGATTTTATAGTTTATTTTCACCATTCTCATCAATAATTACAGTAATCAAGGATAACTCCATCATCCTAATCATCAACAACTACTACTAGTACATGGGGACTACAATTTGTTAAATTCCTTCCAAATGATTTGGGACTGTTATGCTTAATGTGTGTTCCTTTCATCACATATGATACATTTTTAAGGGTAGTTTCAAAACATTTGGAAAATATACTCTCATCACAAGAATATTATGCCACCAGAGTTAGCCATCACATCACAATAAATTGATCATCAAGTAGAATGACAAACATAATATTGTAGAAATGGTCCATTTCCATCAACCCGATTACATCTTAAGGCCTTTCTCGATTAAAATTCAGCAACAACACAATCTATGTAATATCTTTGAAGCATTCAAAGATGAGGAGTGGATAAATGGAGTAGATTGTACTTCTAATCATATTAATGAAGAACAAAATGCAGGTATTTATAATGCTTATGTTGCCATAGATGATCAATTGCATGATCAATGGTGGAATGACAAATATATAGACGTGAAATTCTCAACATGTTTTGATCAGGGTTCTCATACTTTTGACTTCATGGACACAATACAAACAAAAAATTATGGAATTGTCGGACCATCCTAATGTTCATTCGATGTGCTATGTTTGCTCTGGACATGTAGAATCCACTGGTCTTAGGGTGCTGAGCAGTAGTCGTCACAAAGACCAAACATTCAATTCTTTTAAATCCGCACACTTAAACATTTAATTGCAAAGAGGAAGAGACGTGCAAACTTAAATCAAAGGCTTTGTACTCTGTGTGTGGTTGTTCCCTTTATCAACAAGATGGAAAAGGCATCTACTATAACAGACAAAAATATTTATATAAAGCACTTACAAAATCAAGTTGAGCATATTGAAGCTTACATTGTGGCCCTATAGTCCAATAATCACAACCATTGCTCTTCATTGGTTGTATCTCTCAAAGAATCGTCAACTGATACATATGGTGAGTACGACATGGATGTCCAACAAGATTGCAAATATCATGTACATGCCAAACCCATGAGAAGATGCAAATATGCAAATCAAACAATTGTTCAAGTGGATGTTTGCAAGATAACTAGAGAGTGAAAAAGGTGCACAACCCGCTTTAAATATAATAATAATGTTCACAATGTAGTTGAATATCATCACATACCATGGAAGGCTATCGTGCTTAAATCTACAATGGTGATCATGATCTGCTTGTACCATCAATTGGAACTCAAGCATGGATCAAACCATTGAACTATACAATATTTGATGATTGGAGATATTGGTTGGTGGATCGACAAATTGCATGATACACGTGATTAGATTGTAACAACCTAACATTCACAACAGTCAAGGGAGGAAGTTGACTGCTTCATAAGGAATCCATTATCAAGAAAGTTCCAATGTGACAAGAAACTTATCAATTACAATTCAACACTACTATCTAGACTCTATTCAAAACAACATTGCATGTTCAACAAGAGCCACATGGTGTCAATGCCCTCGACATTGCCACTAGTTTTGCGGCTAACTACAAAAAGGGGTTTTTTACAATAGATATAAAATTATTAAAGGAGTTGTTTTTTTTGCACTTGTTATGAAGCCAAATAATATTAGTTTAGAGGTTAAAGGATACTCCTAAAACTAATTTTCAGTTTTTGTTAAATATGCTCAAGGTGTAAAATAAGGATTTGAAAAGTTAATAAAATTTAACTTTGAATCTTTTCACATATAAAAGATTATGTCCAAACTTTTGGAAGTATGATATCAAGTTAAAACAAATAGATAAGTTACTTTATCTATGTTGTGGTTTTATTTATTTTGCTTTAATTATGTTAAGTAAATTGTTATATTGTGGTTTTATTTATTTTATTTTAATTGTGTTATAAGTAAATTGTTTATTACTTAAGAAGAGGTAATATAAATAATGAAAAAAAAATTAGGAAGAGGTGTTACATGGAATGAAAATAAAATTGAAGATATAGATATATGTGTATTTATGAATATATAACTACATATAACTTTATAACATTTCAATCTCTCTCAAAACAAGGGCCTCTAATTCCAAAAAAACACACAAATGAAATAAAACTGCTAAAATATTTTGTAACTTTATTGCAAAACACCTCGTATAATGATATAATTTGACTCATCCTATGTTTGGGTGTAATCAACCTGCAAATCCCTTCCCAAACTGGGCATAAGGAACTTATCATATAAACCCTGTGCTTGACTTTCAAAATTCAAATAGCTTCAATCCTACCTTCGACCTGGTGGTATCCTAGTTATAGTTATACTTCAGTATTTTCCAGTTATATGTTTCGCAGTACCCATGTATCTAAGTACAATAGCTTGGCATAACCAACCCATCACACTTGGTTCAACGACATAACGAGTTTAGGCCCTTCACAAGGATTGCTTTTAGTTTTGCATGATTTTCATATGATTGTTCCAGAACTATATAAAAAGTAACCAAAAACCATTATAATACACTGGAAACCACAATTGCTTTTATGAAGACCATACTAATATGTTTTTATCAAATCTAAACAATTCACTATAGGAGGAAACCACCCAACCATCATCTATCAACAGTCAACCCACATAGATAACATGCAAACTTTTCCTTTGCCAGCGAGGCTAGTAATATCCATAATCTAATTGATAGAAACTTTTATTTACAACTTATGATACAGAAAGCATCAATACAGCTACAAATGATCAATCTCTAGTTGTAATTATGTTGGATTCTAACATCTCTACAAGGTAGTCTAGAAAGTAATCAATGTCTTATCCATTCTTGGCAAGTTACAATGATAATATTTTGTCCACTTCATACAGAAACTCATCCAGTAATCCATACTCTAAATTAAATTCCATTGTTTCAATTAGTATGATTGAAGAAGAAGATGAAGAAATTAGATAAAATCCAGTACATGTTTCATTTGGTTAGGAAAAAGTGACCTCAATAAGTAATCCCTATAAGAACAAATGGGTAGATGGCAGACGCCAACATGTGACTGCAATTTGGGATCTTAACATTTTTTGTCAATGACTAAGTGAATTTACCACTAAACTTCACACCATTTATTTTGTAATATTGTTGATACATCTAAAAACTGGTTTAAGCTCTTCCTATTCTTATTGATGCCGACTGCCTCATAACAAAGATGTTCTGCCATAAAAAAATCATTAAGCCAAAATGATAACTTCGATATAAATAATTGCAAGGTGGATTATTAATGGCATTCCAGCCAAGGAGACAACAACGAACCACAATCCATACGTCTGATAATTTTTCTAATTGCATTCAACAATCTTTGCAATAAAACCTAATCAAGCAAAGAACGAAGGATATATACTTTGCACAAATATAACAACGGGATTTCACTCTAACTCCACGTTGAGCACGTTGTTCTCTCATGGTCACCCTTTTTAATTACAACTTAATGTTGTTGAGCTTCTTTCTAGTGTCCAAGAGGTCGAACAACACCGTCTTGGGAACAAACAGAATAGTCTTGAATTCCCATTAACCCTCCACAAATAAATACTTCCTCCTATACAAATTTAGAGTTTTTTACCGGCCTCCAAAAGCACATGATTATTTGTAGTCAAACATATGCGCAAAGAAACGCTTCCTCCTCCTTCACAAATTCAGAGATTTTTACAGGTCTACACAAGCACAATATTATTTGCAACCAAACAACTGCATATAGAACTTACTTGCGCTGCAGGAAAAAAAATGAAAAGCTAAAAAATAAACCAGTGTTTGAGATAATGACTAGCTCGTCCACTAACTCTCTAGTTGCAACGGTACGTGAAGCGGGCACAACAGTACGTGAAGAAAGGAACGCTGAAACCAGAAGCCTGCCAATGCCTTCCCCACATGCCACCAGCATGAGTTCAAACATAACTTAAAACCAAAATCCTTCCAATTCCTTCCCCGCCCGCTACCGGCATGAGTTCAAACAGAAACAAAATTGTAGTTTATATCGGCCTTTGGAAAATTTACATGGCCATGTACGTGGCAAGAGCCAACGATCAATTGCATGGCCATGTAGCTGGAAAGAGCCAACAATTGAATGTAGATTGTAGAGTCCACTGCATGTGCTAGATATCGCAAATGGTGCAAGCAACTAAGCAAATGTTAGAGCATGTGCCAGGGACGAGTGCAACAAACAAAGCACTGCAAAATGAAAAGGTACAATCCTTGCACCAGAGAAAGCATTAAAACGAGATGAAGTCTGGCCGCTGCCGCGTGGTGGGAAACACATTACAAGGCATACGTCAGCCTCAAACAAACAACCATAGTTCAATTAATTGTTATTTTAAAAATCGTTTTTAAAAATAAAATTCATATTCCTATGTTCAGACTATAGTTGAACTTGAAAATTATACAATCACAACTAAACTAATGTCCCCAACTAAAAACTATTTTTTCTTTAAAAGGCAGAACTTGCTTGGAAGTGCCCTTGCTTATATCATTTAAAATTGTGCGCTTTATTTCAATTAATGAAACATTGAATCATAAACTTGAGGGATAAATATTATTCGTTTTAAAAAAGGTGGAACTCCTTTGGAATGTCCCTTGTTTATATAGTTCAAAATTCAAATTTTTATTTCAATTAATAAGTCAATAAATAATAAATTTTAGGGAGGAATATTATTCCATTTAACAAAAGGTAGAACTTTGGTTAAAAAAGCCCTTAGTTATATCCTTCAAAATCAGGAGCTTTATTTCAATGAAAGACGAATATTTTTCTATTTTCCAAATGGTAGAACCTATTTAGAAGGTATCTTATTATATCATTCAAAATTGGGAACTTTATATCATTAAAACATAAATTTAAGGATTAATGTTATTCCATTTTTCATCATGTTGTTTATATATATATTTTTTTTCGATATATCATAAATTGGATGGATAAATATTATTCATTTTAAAAAATGCGGACTTTATTTAGATCAATCATAAATTGGATGAACAAATATGATTCATTTTAAATAAGTAAAATTAGGAGAAAAGCTGCTTAACAACCTATCTCCTTAAAAAACATGGTAAAAAAAATCTGTTAAATTGTAAAAGTTAATAGATAAATATTATTCCCAAATTAATTTTACTTTCAAATTAAAAATAATACTTAAAAATAATACATGTATAGACTTTTTCAAATAAAAAATAATGCATGTATGGACTTTTTCAAATAAAAAATAATGCATGTATGGACTTTTTTTTAGCCTACTTGTGTCTTATAACTTTTCATTTGACAAAGAGTATAAGGTGTGAGGGATTGGGATGTTAATAGTTTTTATATGTATTAATAAATAATGTATGCATTGAATTTTTTAGCCTATCTGTTTCCTATAATTTTATGTGTTAGTTATGTCGGTTTTATAAAGTATTTTTTTTCTTCTAATAATCTTATTGTTTTTAATTGAAAATTAAGTTTATGTATCATAGATTATATAACAAGAAAAATAAAAAAAGTTCTTCTAAACTTAAACACAAAAAAACCAAAAGATGTTATTATTGGAATAAAAACACACAAAAAAATACATAAAATTGATGTTTAACAATTGTAAAATATATCCACAATAATTAAAGAATATATTTACAATAATTACTTTAAATTTTTTAAAAATTAATAACAAATTTATTCAAATGATTTTTTAGTTAATTTTTACTAAGCATATCATACCCTTTATTTTAATCATTCTAATTATCTTTGAAAATGATAAAGAAAAATCTATGATATAAAAAAAAAGTTAAAAAAAATCTAACACATAAGGTTGCGATTGGGAGATTGTAATTGGTAATTGTTTATATTTTGGCAGACATAGTTTATATCAATTATTTCAAAAATATTGATGCACCGTGACCCAACAAAAGCGCTAAGGTAAGATGAACGAAGCCTATCATTTACACTACCATATCAGTGACCATTAGAAACCCTACAAGTAGCATATAAAACACTAATCATGTCCATGTTTTTTTAAGTGTATATCCAATATGAGCCTATAATTATATCTCGTATATGTCTTAAGATAGTTAAATAAATATTACAAGTATATTTTTTTTAATTTAATAGTATAAATATTATGTATCTACAATTATGTGTATTTTGGAATTGCTTAGCAGATATGCAATTACAAGTGTTGAATTCAACTAGATGAGTAGATGTAGCATGATAGACTCCTAAAGAGGAAGCCTAGTTCTCACTGATGTGAATAAACTTGACATCATTAACAAGCTTGTTGAAGTTTTGCTACCGTAACCAACTTTACGAAACTTATCGGACTTGCTTGAGACTCACGGGTCAAACTTGGATCAGCTTAAAAATGTGTTTGATTTAATCCAACAACGAGCAGAACTCTAACCCACCCATCAATAAAACTCATGGGACCCTTTCGACAGTAGAGAAAATACTTCATTATGCTCAAAATATTTCATGAATTTTCACCAAATCCAAGTTTTGTAATGTGGCTTTAAAAGTTGGGAAAAAATCACTTGTTATTCGGGATCAAAGAAAAATAATAAAAAAACTAGTCCTCGCATGAAATACTTTCTAATTTGTATACGTCCAAACAATGAGTTGGATGAAGAGGCTCATTCCTATACATATAACTGTAAGAATACAACAAACTGAGTATGAGCTGTGCCTACTTTGTGCAATTTGTATTTTAAACAAAATCCCCAATAAAATCCCCAAACTATAACTGCAGCATTGGTGGGAAAGAAGAAAGTCAGTAGAGGAATGAGAATTTTTGTGACTGCAATTATAGAAAAAGAAATAATTAATCACCTTGTATTAATTTGTACTCGAGTGCGTGAATACAACTCTTTTTAGGTTGCAGGCCGGCCACTATATGGTTGTTATATTAAAAACGAAGAACATGCATACATTACATTACCCAATTGCCTGAATTGAAGATTACAGAGCTAACCCTCATCAATGGAGCAACTGACTTGGTCTCGCTTCAAAACCGTCGGTAGAATCCCCTAAACCGCTTTTGAGACCTGACAGCTCCGCTTTCTCTAAACCGCGTTCATCACCTGACCGCCTATTTGGGAAAGCTTACACGTGTTACACTCTCATTAACTCCAAAAGTTTGAGTATAACCACCACAATGACAAACGCGAAAGCACCTAGAACAGTTGATAAATCCACGACTACCCTACTGACCAGCTACGAAGCAAACACATCAGCGAAAACCCTTTCTAGGCAATGGCAGAAGAAAGAACCCCAAAAATGAACGAGAAAAAACCCTCGCTAGTGTTTCCCACCTCCACCCCTCCAATGCCATTAAAAACCGCTCATTACACCAACGTCAAACTTACATTGTGCGGGAATTATAACACTATACAATGTATTTAATTCAACGAGCTAGCATACCCCCCGACCTGCAATAACCCTGCCAGGAGAAAAGACCCGCAGTAACCCTACGATCGCGAAGAGTTGCCGGGAAAATACCTCGTCCGACGGTGATAAAGACTATCATGGTGACATTAAAGAGGTGCAATATTAAACAACTGCCAGGATTGCGCCTCCCATTAAAACCTATTATTCAATTGGACACTGCGGTACATTCGTTGACGGGGCTCGCCGCCGGGTCCTAGGGCACAAGACCCCAGGTGGAAGTCACCTGCACGGGCCCAATGAGAAACCAAAGAAACACGAATTTTAGAAAACCAAAAAAATAAAAATTTATTTTAAACCATAGTTCTAACTTTAGACAGACATAAAATTTTCAAAAAAACTGCAAACTAATCCATCAACCTTAATCATATATGTCAGGGACATAATAAGGACATTATATGTTTAACTACCAGGACAAACCCAATAGTTGTTATTGAAAGAAATGCCGATGTAGCTATCGAGCATTGTTTTCCTCTAACAGAAACTATACACCTCATATATTCAAGGCCACTTGGAATATTATTCCAATGTTGGTGTAGCGAACCATCATAGCTTGCAAGATACAAGGAAAAATATGTTTAACATGCTCATGTAAATTTCCGATCGTCAAATCAAGACCTTGGAAACTCAAGATTGCAATCGAAAATCTACAAAGTATACCCAATTTATGCACTAGAATAGACAATAATCCATAAGTGGAGTTGGCAGGTTGGTCAAAATTTCTTCATTACCATTTCAACCGACGCATAGGATGGAAGAACCACATTGGTACCTGAGGAGGAATAATTGATAGTGGAGTCGACAGGCTGGTTAGATTTTAGCATGACCATTTCAACTGGTGTGTAGAGTCTCATTACTGTCTGGTAGAGGCACAAGTCTTATGATAGCTAACAGGGGCTCCTTTATTATGGTTTTGAAACTCATGCATAGGTTCATCATTGTGTGCCAAAAGTATCTCATTGCAACAATGAATTTCATTGGTTAAACTTTCGTTAACATTATACAATAACACTTGAAAATTCCTTCCATTGTCACTCGTGTGGAATATCATTGTGAAGGAATGTATCACACTCTCATCAATGAAATTGAGAAGTTGAAAAGATAATTGTGCCAATAATATTGGAGCTTAAGCAGACATTGGAAAATGTGTTTCGGTCTTAGAAGATAAGTTATGTCGAGAGAATAAAGTCATTAATTGGACATTGTTACTTACAAGACAACGGAGCCGTTTCACATCAACACCCACATGAGTAGTGTAGATCTAATGTTGTTGGATGGAACTACACACCAAACCACACAAGTATTGGAAAACAAGAACATGGAGCATCTGAGAGAAGGAACATTTCAAAGCCTCTCTAGCTACTACCTCTTGAAATTATTATCGAAAATTTGTGACTCTTTTTTGCTTGTTGCCATTATCTCCATATCAAACACAAAACCAATGTTGCCATAATGGTTCCTTGGAAGATATTATTAAGTGGTCATAAACAAAAGGCATTGATCATAGATGTCAAAGCATTCAACGACGTTCCGATGATGAGTCGAGTAGAGCTTGAAGTAGCATGTGAATATTTCAACAATGTTATTGGCTTGTCTCTTGATAGTATGGTTTGTAAAGGCATATTGAAATTTTCATAACAACTGAAGCATGCACTTTTCCAGAAAAGATTGGGCCACCCATTTAGAGATTTATTTCCAAAGAAAGGTGGTAGACATGGTAAATTTGAATCACATAAACATTGTCAAATTGTTGGGATATTGTACAACAAATGAGTCACCCACAAGAATTCTTGTGGTTGAATATGTTTCCAATGGGACACTATACAAGCATCTTCATTATGGAAAGCCAACGCAGTTAAGCTCGTATGATCAAATGAAAATTACAGTAGGAGTGGTGCATGTGTTGCAGTACATGGACCATGAAATCATACATATCATTACTATTTTGTACTTGGACTTCAATGCCATATACTTGATAGAATACTTCTCGCCACAGTTGGAAAACTTTCAAATATGGGAAACCATATTTGCAAAGAGAAAAAGGAGGTCAATATTCAAGGGAAGTGCAACTTTGGCTCATGATTCTATATAATCTTTAGAGAGAGAGAGTGAGACCTCCTATCATTATGTTATACAATGTGGTGAATGCAGAGATAATGGGAAAAAATCACGGATCTAGTCTCACAACCTCCAGTGCTTCATGGTTATGATGTTAATTCTGATGACCGTAAGGTCACTGATCTAACTACCCGTACTGTTAATTCGATTAACCATACCATGAAACCTCTCTTGCTTTAGTGACATTTTATCTTATCAAGTTTCAGTGTGTTTTTCATTAAAACATTTAATCTTCTCAAGGCAGCCAAAGCATTTTGAATACCCTCTCATACTACTTTAAATACAAAGTTGCTAAAGGCTCATACATCGAAGGTGAAGGAGCATGTACAGTTGTGTCCTTTAGTGCTTTGTTCATTCATACACAGTCGTCTAATACCCTAATAGTGTAGGAATGGCGAAGAAGGCAAATTCTTTGTAATTTATGTATTAAATTAATATGTCTAAATCATATGTAAATTTAACAAATATGTGTTGGTTAATGTGTGATGTGCAAAGCCAAAAAATGAGGAAGTTCGATAAAATTATTTGCAATCTAAGTGCAGAAGAGCGTAAAACCTCGATGAAAAAGTTGCAGAGGGATGAATTAAGTTAATAAAAAAGTAACCAATATGATTTTTTCTTGAATTTTAGTAATACTATACTTAAAAATATTCGCTAATATGTTTCAAACAATTTAATTCACACATATGTTGAATGTTATCCAGGGACTGAAAACAACAGGAGGGAATGCCATCATAAGAAAAAACAAATTATGGAAGGTGTAAATGATGATGAATTGGTCATTGGCTTATCTACAGTGGTGCTATATGTTAATGAAGGAGGGGGTGGGGGGGTGGAACATTTATAAAACTACGAGGGATATAGTGGAAAGAACATATAAACATACTTCCAATTACAGTACATAAATCTATCCAATGATTTCAAGAATCGTGTTATATATACACTATAGGAGGCGTTTCTAGAGAAAAAGGTCAATGGGACCTATTAGACTTGCAATAGAAAAAACATACAACAACAACAAAAAATCATTCAAAAAGTAATATTCCTAAACATGTTTTTAGACAATGTGTATCTACTACTACAGAGCATTCTTATATTAATATTAATTTTGCTATATTTATTTTTCATATTAGTATAATTTAGTTTAATGTCATTTTAAAATTTCAGGAAGATTACAAAAATATAAAAGAATAAACGAGGTGATATCTGAAATATGCCAGTAGGGATGTCCAAAAAAGTGTACAAGGAAATGGTAAAGGAAATGGACATAACTGCATCACAGGAGGAGCCTTCTCAACAACAACGTTCTTCAAATGTATGAAATCATTGAATTTTTCTATTATGTACATGTAATTAATTAATTTAGCATTAAATATTAATTTTCAATTGTTTTGTTGCATAAAGAAAACAAAATGGAACCCATTCAACACATAAGATAGGATGACAAGGAAAAAAGGGGTTGATAGCAAAGTTTGTGAGTAGTTGTGATTTCATTATAACATCTTAAGATTTCATATTGGTTGTGATTTTTATATTTTAATTTTTTAATTTACACCGACCATCCTTGGATGTCTTCAAACAAGCGTTAACATACAAAGAAGAGCCATTAAAAGAATTGAGTGACATTGGGTTAAGTATGGGTTGTAAGTATATGTTGGCATATCAAAAATTAATTGTGGAATTTGTGAGTATCTCTGTTGTTTTACTTCTCTCATTTTATAATCAATGGAACAACAAAAATATTTTATATTAAATCTATGATTTGTTATGGGGTGTAAGACTTGCAGGAAATAGAGTATGGAGTGGTGCCAACATAAGAGTTGTTGAGAGAAGGCATGCGATTTTTTTTAAAGAATGTGTACCATTCAAGACTCAATTATTTCTATGGTATGTCACTTTTCAATTCACATTCATATATATTGTTTATTTTAATTTTCATTAATCCCACCAATGTAGATACACTCATTACACTTTAATTTTGTGTTTGTAGATGGAAGCTGAAGAATAGGAAAACAATTGATAAAATCATCAAAACATTTGACCAAATAACCTAAGTCATGCAAGTGGATCAAGCACTGACAACAATTACAGCGAAAAATGATAATCAATATATTTGAATGTTAATGCAAGTTGTTATATATTGTGAAAATCATACATTTTTGTATAATGTATTGGACATAGTGCCCCAATTGAAAGACGATGGGTTACCAATAAGTGTAACAATTACAAGCATGTTGACATTTTGATTATTGTGGACTTTATGTTGTCGAATTTTGTATGACAAAGGGCCACTTATTCATATATGATAAAATAAGTTTATTTTTCTATTGCATTGTCCAATCTCGTTGTAAAATGTTACATCACTGATTAAATATATGGACACTAAATATTGCAATATATGCAAAAATTAAAAAAATCATGATATAACAAATTAATCCAAACATCTTATCCAAACGCAAAAAATAAAAATAAAATTAGATGAATATTATTATACAAAAATATTTCTATTTCTGATGAATAATGGAATTTAAAACAATAAAAATAAAATATAGATATTCCAATGTGATGTCAGTGGTCATTGTTCAATTAAGGGAAAATGAATATTGGTGTTTTTTATCATTTTAACTGCACCAGTGCGTTTGATGGCATATAGCGTCAGTGCGTTTACACCCAAAAAGCATCCGTGTAACAATACTCATTGCTTGCCATGGTGCTTTATTATCATTAGAATGTAGTGCTTTCTTCATAAATGCACCGAGCGCTATTATATTGTGACCGCACCATTGAATTTAAAAATGACTCGAAATTCAACATCCCAGTCAACTCTACTGATGCATTTTTCTTTTCTTAGTACACCAGTGCTTTTGATAATACTTAAGCACCGATGCTATATCTAGTTTACCGCAACAATGCATACATCTTTATAAAGCATCGATACCATTAAAATATTTTATGCATGCCAGCACCATATTTATTGACAAGCATCGGTGAGTGTCAGGACTTTTAAGCTTTGGTGTTGCCCCGGTGCATGTTGTTATTTAAAGGCCCCTGGGCATTAAGTGTTTGTGTGCACTGATGCGCTTTAATCATTGAAGCACATCGATGAAAAATATCCACTAAAGCCTCCAACCGCTGATATTTCTTAGTTATAATAAATTTCTGTAAAAACCTCTGCTAAAACATTCAGTACCATTTGCAGAGGTTGTAGCAGAGGCTATTTTTAAAATTTTTGACTAATATTGTAACACTAAAAACCTTCGCTACATGGCCTTTTCCTTGTAATGTTTCTCCAACTTTATCCAAACTTCTGAGATCCAACACTCTTATTTTACTTCACACAAAAATAAACAACAAAATTCTTCATCATTTGTGGAACATTTTTGTTGTGCAGAATGTAACTTGCTCTAGTTTTTTCCAAACTTCTAAGACCCAACCCTCTTATTTCACTTCACACAAAAGTAATTAAACAACAAAAGTCTTCATCATTTGTGGAATATACCGTCTAGATGGTGCTTTTTCATCTACAATAAAATGAATTGTCATAATTAAACTAGAATGTTCGATGAAAAGTTTCTATATAAATTATAATTGGTGCTAACCACAATATTGTAAAAGAAACGAATTGTACTAGTTAAACAAGAATGTTTGATGAAAAATTTATATATAAATTAACTAGTACTAACCACATTAGTGTAAAAGAAACATTATAGGTTTTATTATATGGGACAATTAAAGACATGCTTCCTAGATGGAAAAAGATGGAAATGTTGTGGCATAGGTTATCGAGATATTCATTCTTTCTTTGAATCATTTTTGTAGTTCGTGTAGCTACTACACAAAATTTGTTCCATTTTGGAAAGTTTGACTTGTCACCTTGCAATGTATATATGTATGGTATAAGATGATCCTTGGAAAGTAGAAGTTGGCATTGCTTGGCAACAATATCAGCTTCTAGAGACTTGCTTAACTCTAGTATACCTTTACCTTCATTGTTTGAATAGACCACCTCAAGGTCTTTTGAGTGATAGCTTATTTTATCGCAGTCCAAATGTAATAGACAAATCTCTTCCAATTTGGTGTATTTATCTTCATACATTTTAATCTTATCTTGTAAGTACTATACCTGGTTTCCATACTTCATGTTCAAACGCTTGTCGTGGATAATCTTTTGACGACTTCATCTCTCTATTTGATATCCTTTTTGAAGTGAGCAATAGTGAGTTGATTAGGCTTAGCTTCCTAGATAATACATAGATGTAAACATTTATAAAGGGAAAAGTGACATACAACATCATTACCTAGTATAGTTTCTAGAGAGAAAGTAGCAGATGAGGGGAAGCAAAAGTGTTGACCATCCTTAGTGGGGGGGCTATGTTTTGGGGTAAGAAGCATATGTGGTAGAGTGTTCATGATGGTAAACTATCCCTAGCAATAATTCAGTGCAATCTCACATATCAGCATCAGGAAACATAGTGTCCAAAAATGAGGGCCAATGGCAAAGGTTATATTACACTGTTGCGTCACAAACAAGGACAAAGCACCCTCATTCACCCACTCAAGATGGTATGGATGAGGGTGGGAATTTACCAACAAATCCAAGGAATTGAAAAGTGTCATAGAGAATAAGTGTTTATAGGTTACCATTGTCCATGATGATCTTAGTGATATGATATTTAACATGACAATTTTGAGTAAAGAGAATGGGATGGGTGGGAGGGGCTAGACATGTCATTAGAGCGAGGTTTGGATAAGATGTAGTATGGTTATCCACAACAATGACAACATTTGGAGGGGCAGGTTGGGTGTTGGTATTAAAGAATAATATCTTGGTAGAGCATGGATGTTGTAAAACACAACATTGTTGTGCCATGACAGGATGACTTATGGAGTGTGAAATATTGAATGGTGAGGGGAGGGGGTGTGTATACCATGGGAGAAGGCCTACCCATGGGATATACTTGTTGTGAAATGGGGAACCAAGACGAAGAACAAAAGGGCATTGGTTATTTTTCTAGCTTCTTTTCAATAGCCAGAGCATGTTGGCAATCCAATGAAAGATAATATCTATGCACCAAAGCAACTTCATGATGGAGAGAAGGAAGTAAACCATAATTAAATTTAATTATTAGCGCATGTTCTAGATCTAAAACGGAGATCTACATTTGAATTTTGAAAAATGTTTCAATGTATGTTGAATTGTCTGAGTGGAAAGTTAACATAGGTGAAGCCAATGTAGCTAGATGCTCTCGATATAGCCTGCTAGATAGAAACACTCTTGAACTGCAATGTGGAATTGGTCCCCAAGTATTGATGGCACTAGAGAGTCTATTAAGACTCTCATTGAGTTCTATCCAAAGGGATTCTTTAGTAGCACTCATATTTTTCACTTGATCCCACTATTGGGTAGCTAATCCTTGTAGATAGTAGGATACCAAGGTGACTTTGTCTCTTTCTAGTAGTGTGGTCTAATGCTAGATATATGAAGATAATGCGTGTATCCAAGCCTTGACCTGGTCATCATGAAAAGCACTAGAAAACTATGGCAAAGTCAATTTAGGGTCCCAATGCAATCCAGAGGTTGGCTGAGACATGGTCTAGTTGAGCTTCATATATTGTAGTTCTATAGCCAAATCATGTATCACTTGGGTGCGCTCTTGAAGAAGTGTCACCTACCCAAATTTCTGAAATTATTATTGTATTAGCAAAATACTTTATGTTAAATTTAATTACAAAGTTTTGTAATTATGATCAATTTTGATCAAGGATGAATGTAATTACTGATTATTATTATTTAAATAAATTAATTAGGAGACAAACACCCAAGGGAACTGTTAAATGAGTGTTCACTGACCCACTAGGAGGAATGGAAGCTGTTGGAAAGTATGGGATAGATGGCAGCAATTGCACTTCACCACTAGCTGTTGGTTATGGGACAACTCCCCCTAAAAATGTGGCATTATCCCCTAGGTGGTGGGAGTGGGCAGGTAGCTCATTTAATGACCCAGTTTCAACTGAAAAGGCCTAGGCAGCCTACATAAGGCAAATTCGAATTGAGCAGGCAGCTCTTACACAATATTTTCTGCAGAAATATTCCTCATGTGCATCATGTGATCACTGAGAGATTCGAATAGGAGGCTATTTGTGAGTGCAATCATAAGTCTGCATACTATTTTTCCAAGAAGAACCAGAGGTGCTAGTGCAGGTATTTTGGACTGTTAGTTCTTGAAGATTCGATAGTTAGTGCTACTGCAAGTGGAGATCCTAAATTCCTAAGTTTCTTCCTCCTGGTGGTTCAGTGAATAGGCTCGGGGGTCCTAAGGCAAGTATTTGACTGTCTTCGGGAATTGGTTGGGTGGAATAGTCTTCTTGGGATGTTTGTTTCCTTACAGATTCATCCAGGTTTTATTGTTTCATATCTTATTTCAGTTAATAGTTATGTTTAGTAAAAATTAGTAATCTCTGTTTTGAAGCAGAATTGATCTCTGATTTTGTTTTCAGTTTGAATGTTAAGTTTAATGATAAGCTAAATTCATAAACCAATCTCTACATTTTTCCACATGTTTTTTTATGCATCGTACTCTAGTGTAGAGAAGCAAATTAAGTATAGATGAAAAGATAGGCAAACTGCCATTGATTCGATAAATAAGTACAGGGATTGAGTTGTGTTTCATTTTTTGCCCTATAGTTAATAACAGTAATAATTACAGTATAGTATTTAATATATGATAGAGTACCCCATTGTCTCATGAAAAACAAATGTTGTTAATTTCATGTTTAGCTACATTGTATTTTCTTATCTCTACTCTGTGCATAGGAAATAAATGGAATACAAAATTTCATACATCATATCATGTCTGTAATATAAATAGTAATGCTGTAAATAAATAGATTTGCTAACGATGGATGCAGCTGCAAATCACAATCATTTTTCATAGTCTTCACATTTCCACATACACATCGTTTTCATTTCTTGTTATAACAATTTCATACAATATTTTATTCTATCATAGAATGAAAATAATGTAAACCCTATTTTCTTCGTTTTCATCCATCTTACTACATATATATATATATATATATATATATATATATATTACAATCTTTATATATCGTTCAAAACTAGTTTTCGTATCAATCCTAGTAATATTATTATATCCTTATCATCGTTTTGCATAAATGAACAAACAACGATCTACACAAGCTTCATATTTAAAACCCAGTTTGGCTCAACAATTCTTTTCTGGAAGTTTTCATTTAAAATATCTTTTATATTCAAAACAAGACTTTAAGTAGGGTATGGCCCTATTCTTTTCCACTTACCAACAAAAAGAAAAAACATTTCGTCATTGCATATCACAGAGTTTATCATCTATGACCAAGCATATAAATCATTGCTTAGCTCCTTAATCCCGTTATCTACTTATAGTACTCAAACATATAACACAGACGAATAGCACAAAAAGATATAGTATATTTTTTTTATTGCCAGAGAAGCGAAGTATTGTATCCACAGTAGACGAGCCTCGGCTCTACTTCCTTCTCCTCATATCATAAACCAACAGGTTGTTGTTCAAGGTTTCGAACCAACACAAATTTCCAACTTCACAAAGGAAGCATCATTAACATGTCAACTTTACATTTCCAAAAGAGAAAGCCACAAAGGATTTATCCCCACTTTTAAATTCGAGTTTTACAACTCCTTTTTGACGAAACTAGACATCTAAAATAAAAGACAGAGTATCATTTAAATAAACGAGGGTCGTCCCTGTAAAGTTTTCACTTCAACTATAAAAATCTTCATAGATGCTCAACTAACAGACAAACGCCGAAGCATGGAAGGACAGGTTACTCATTTGTTGAAAGACCACATCAACCAAGACCGAAAAGAGCACCTATGAGTGTTTGAGACCCGGAGCTTACCAGGAACGGAGGCATGTCCACCTTTACCAAACCCTTGTCAAAGTTGCCATTCGAACCTTGCAACTGAAACCACAGTTTTCTAAGAGTTAGACATTTGTTTTATTTTAAATTGTAAGTCGAAATTTCAAATAAAAGAACCACTGAAGTTTCTTTAAGCTTACCCTTTCAACGTCGACCGAGCTTTGTCAATACACATCTAAAAACGATGAACTCCTTGCATTGGACGAGACCAGGGTACCATTACCCTAAATATTTTGCAGGAAGATGTATTACCTTTCAAACTCAGAAATGAGACAGTAAAACTTTCAACGATGACAGATACAAACTACAGACACTACATTTTATTTTTCACATGCTATTACAACAAGACAAGACCTGCAACTTTCACCCTATCCTACAGGTCTCGAGATCAAAACCTTTTACAAAGCTTTCTAACCCTAAATTTCAGCGGCCTGTCGGCCTCACTGCCGAAACAACAATAACAATGAACTCTATTCAATCTTCATTAACCAAAATGACGACAAAAAGCTAGGGTTACATCCAATGACCCAAACTCATCAAAATCGATGATCATAAGAGTGCCAGCAAGATTGCATCGGGACGAACAACATCTGCATTTAATGCCCCATTCATTAGCATAATTACGACATTGCCACTTTTTCACACGGAGGACCGATCAACAGCCAGCTCGGAGGAGTTCAATATAAAAACCATTACACAGTGGCTGTTGCAGTTACTATTTCTTTGATATCACACTGCGTGGATTGTTAACAATCCTTGTTAGCTGGAGTTTTGGTTCGAGCTTTTAATGCAGGAATGAGACGCTATCTCCACGACAACTCGAGGCTTATGCCATATTTAATGAACCGTCAACTCGTCCGCCCGGTCGACATAATGACATGTCAATGCCATAAAATCAAACGATATAATAGATATTTACAATTTAAAAACTTTATTGTTATAATCGTATAGTGGTTATTAGTTCTAAGTCTATAATCACAATTTCAATTTAGTGATTTAATATTTTGATATTAATGTTTTATATATAGCCACGTATTAAGTTCCATTTTCATCTAAGTCTAATATTGTGAACTTTCATATATATATATATCGTGAATAGTTTACATTTGTCAAACTATTGCATAGGATAGTAATGTATAAGAATTATATGGTTATAATGATAATCATAGTTTTCATTATTGCAACTATTAAAAAGATAAGAGTTTGCATCTTTGGAATCTCAACAAAAACCAATAAATAAATATTAGCATGAAAACCATGCCAGTGCTATGTACTTCATACCCTAACTCTTAATGCCATGCATTTGATGGTTAGCGATACAGTTACAACATTAGTATTATACAAGTATTAATTACCTTAAGACATCGACTAAAGCCAATCTATGACAATGTCATTTGTTTACGACATCAAACTTAAATAGCATGTAGACTTTCTAGACGTCATTGTTGTCAACTTATGCTGAGTTGTAAGACAACATTTGAAAACAGTAATTCTAACCATGTAATTCATACCTGCATTACTTTTGTGAGCCGCAATAGAGTTCTAATATTCTATTTAATTAGAACGTTGAACTTGAACTATACACGTACTTTGAATTTACGCAATCATGGAACTTCTTACTTGTTGTCTGCACATAGAACATTCAAATGCTTTAGCGTTGCAGCTAAGTAAAATCCAGGGTACCTCGTAGGACACCCTTGTTCATAAAAAAAATCAAACTGTTAGTACTAACGAAATTTTAATTAAAGCTGTCGTAATCAAACAATTATTATTTCCGCAACTATAATTTTTGTATTTAATGCCATTTTCAAAAGTTTTAAATTTTTATGATATTACGGGATGTTACAAGAAGTTGATTCTGGTGTTGAATAATTTGTCGTTGTTGTTGGAAAAATTGTAACTATGCTTCTGCAAGGGAGACATCCTTGTGATTGGACTTCCCGGTGGGAGGGCACACTCTAAATTACCATATCTAAACTACTATTATAGGAAATACATGTTCTTAAATAGAGAGGGAGAGGATCCCTATTAGGATAGGGAGAGGAGCTCCTTTAGTAGACATTCTAAAATCCCCCCACAGCGGGTGCAAACAGGGCCACACGGCATTGCCATGGGCCCGGCGGACACCTACCATGACAACACCTAGCTTCCTGCCATTTACTCTCACCCTTTGCCAGCTCCTAGCTCTAACCACGTGCCTATTACAAGCTCCAGCCCTGCATCTGTCCATAGCTCTGACCACGTGCCTGTTGCATGCTCCCACCACCCGTCGGTTCATGCACCTCCTAGTCCATCTATCACCTGCTCCATCCCCGGTGATGATCCAGCCTCCCATGCAATCTGATTATTGCCCCATCGCTCCTTCTGTCTGGAGCTCAACCACCCGACGTCGGCTTTACTGCTCCAGCATGTGTAATATCTTGTCTACTGCTCACCTCCTGCTTGGAGTAATGGATCTATTAATGCCCTCGACTTCTGATCATTCGTTTTGTCCTTTTGCCCTCATGAATTCAACTTGCACCTCGAGTATTCATTCCGGGGCTCAGTCACACTTCCAGCAGCTTCTTCTCAGGCCGACAGACGTTAAGATAAAAGCTCTGCTCAAGAAGGGATCCACTACTACCAACCGGGTAAGAGCTGGCTACATTGGCATCTGGTTTTTCTCTTGCTACCTCCTATTCCACTGTTGGCTTGGTTTCGTCTGATCCCGTGGATCCTGGGGTTTTCGTCCCTTGGTCTCCTGAGCGCCCGACCTCTGGTGTCTATTCTCCCGGGATTTATTTCTTTCAGAGTGTTGGAGCTCTGAAGTTCGTCTTTTGGCCTCAACTCCATACTCTCTTGCTCTTTCAGTTTATTTGCACTATCTACCTGGTAACTATGGCCTCCACTCCTTGGCACATCGCACGCGTCAAGATTCTCGCCTATGGAATTCTGGTGAGCATGGCTCACCCTCAACGCCGCCTGTTCGTCTGATGAGAGGGGTTGTGGATAAAGCCTGTAAGTTCCATTCCGAGATTCCTAAGCAGGCACAAGAGGAGATTTACGATGCTGAAAAAGATGCCTGGGTCACCAGAGGCTGTCTGACCGATGAGGAAATCAGGGAGGAGTTTGAATCCCTTGTGCCTGACCCCGATAATACTAGGGGAAGAAACACTCTCTACCAGAAGACTCTGGACCTGCACTGGTCGCACAAGCTCATTCTGGATAAAACTCTCACTGATTGCAATGAGGCGTAGGCTGAAATTCTGTTGCAGCTCGACGACATCCAGGACATGCTGAAGCAGGTGCTCTATAACCAACAACAATTCGCCCGTAGATTTGGCATTACTCTGGCCAAAGATCTAACTACTCAGCCTGAACAGAAGGCTTACCACAACAATTAATGAGTACTGTCAATGCTCGTTTTCTTGCTTCTCTTTTGGTTTATGCAATCATTTTGTTTAGGAACAGTTCTTTGTTGAACTCACTATAGCACTGCTAGGTTTATTATGTCGCTTATCTTTGTTTCTAAGATACATTTCCAAACAGTTTATGGGTCTATTTTCTCCTTGGTGAGAGGACCCGGCTCATCCATGACTATGTATATTTTGATTCTGCTAATATAAGGACCTACATATAGCTTATCAAAAAAAAAGTAGACATTCTAAACTACTTTTTTCCTTTTCATCAAGTGCAACCATTTGCGTGTGGACTTTGGAGAGATTGCAACCCTTTCTTAAGAGCTTCCATTTTGGACATGTCATTCCCTAAGAGGAAATATGGAGATTACATATTTTGTACCCTATCATTTCATTTTCTCCATCTTTGATGTTAGTATCATGTTTTTGTGTTTTTGGGAGCTCAACTAAGGTATTTCCTACTATTTTTGACTTTGTTGTACATTAATATAATAGCTGTGAATTCTTGGTGGAAATTGATACTTCATTGTTTTCTCGTTGTAGTTTTTTCTATTTCAAGATAAGTCATTTTGTGTTGTTTGATGATACACAAAAGCACGACCATTTGTTTTTTAAATCCCTCCCCCTCTCTCTATCTCTCACACACACACATTGTAGATGGTTGTTTGGGTTTCTTATTCTAAAAGAGGCCAATAATGAATGGCGTCATTGTTGGTTGTTATTGACAATCATCCATCCATATGCATGTGGCACTCAATAAGAGAAGAGGATCAAGAAACCTGAGTATTCATTCAAGGTACAATAGCAAGGAGCCTGAGTATTCATTCAAGGGACATGAGAAAGGGGCCTAAGCATTCAATGTACTAAATAATAATGCATTACCAAATATCAGAATGTTACGTTCTAATTAACAAATTAATTATTTTCAAGGTTTACATCTTCAACCTTTTCTTTCCATACTAATAATACTAATTATATTGCTTATCTCGCTCTCTCATATTCCTTTCCATTCTACTATGTAACTTTATTGTTTATTCTACGTTGCTCTCTAATAACATAATTATGCTCTAATAACCCTAGATGTTGAAATTCTCATTCCTCTCATATTATATTACATTGTGAGGAAGGTTTTTCTTCTTCAAATGCCTTGAATGAATGTTGTCATTTTTTGTTATTATTAACAATCATCCATCCATTTCCTTGAAGTGCTCAAGAAGAAAAGAGTAGCATGAAGTCTACCATCATTCAAGGTATTGAATAATAATGCACTGCAAAACCTCAATCCCATCCCAAATTCAATATTCATCAAATTCAAGTTAAATTTGAATAAGAATGCGCTTCCCAATTGGAAGTGAAGTCAAGTAGCTAGAATACACACCAATGGCCAATGGTACGAGATAAGGTTGTTTGTTCACCACTCTCTAGAGGAAGGATTTATTGCAACAAAAGTTCAATTAAGTCAATAATCATAATGCTATGCCCAATTTGAAGTGCCACACTTTATTTAACTTGTCATTGAAGAATTTTACCGACCTTCCTTCCTAAATCAACACCATGCTCATCACTATCACACTTGAATTACAAGGAGCTTGAAATATATTGTCGAAATCGAGTAACACCAATACAAGTTCCAATGCAATATTCTCTTTTAGCGACTCAAAAATTCGTTCCACCAGCATGTTCTATTGGAATCCATGCATTTAAATACATTATATCACGAGTGTGAATATCTCATTGAATCCTATGATGAACTTCATGTAAAATTTTTCTATACCATAAATATTTCCCATCTACATGACACTGCAAGGCATGGTCCAATCTTGTAATGGTTCACTTTCTTTGAATCCGTGCACAATCCATTCTTAGAAAGCATAAACTCAAGGTATATCAACTCTTCCTTAAAGAAACACACTTCTTCAAGTTGATGCGAAATTGATCCTTTCTTAGTGCTTTAAACACCATACGTAGATGATCTAGGCACTCAATTTTGCTCTTGCTAAAATTAGAATGTAACCAAACAAGCTACTACAAACATACAAGTGTAGGGTTGCAATAACCCTATCATCAATTCATGCTGTACACATTGGTCAATCCAAATGACATAACTAACCACTCATACAAACAATCCTTGATTTTGAATGTATTCTTCAACTCATTATCATCTCCTATCTTGATTTGGTGATATTTTTTCTTCAAATCTATCTTGATGCAATATATTGCACCATTCAAACTATCCATCAAATTATACATTCCCTACAATGTGAACTTGTACATGATCATGATCTTCTTTGACACTCTAGATGTTGCACACATCCTTTACTATCCATCCTTCTTTGGCATTATCAATGCAAGTGTTGTGCATGAGCTCACTCCCTCTAATCAAACCCTTAACAATAACTCACACACTTGTTAACTCAACTCTATGCTTTTCATTGGTTCATCTATGCATTACTTGATTTGGTAATGTCATGCTTGACATCAAGTTTCTCATGAGTGATCTTCGTATTCATGGTAATCCATTTGGAAAATCATTGCATGATATGTCATTGTATTCATCTATGCATTGGTTGTCATGCTTGGAATCAAATCTATCTCGTGAGCAATCTTCTTATTTGACGACAATCCATTTGTCAAATTGTTGCATGCTATGTCATGTATTCATCTAAAATTTTCTTTATTTCTACAATGATCTTATCGTCCTTTGTGCACTCTATAGTCTCATCACATGCTCCAATTTTCTTTGGTACAATAGCATAACATTGCTTTATTTGTTTCATCACACCAAATAATATATTTGCTAACAACAATACCTCTTTGGGATCTTTACACTGAAGGCGTATTTTAAGGGCCGACTCCCCTCAGGCTTTTGTCGTCTGTCGATGGCCTATGGGGAGCTGCCACCTATCAGTCAGAACACATTCCACGCCTATTCCTCCCCGCCACCACCTCCACCAAATCCACCGCCGCCAAATCCTGCACCTCCGTCAAACCCACCACCTACCTCGCTTCCCCACCACCACCAGCTCCGCCGCCAAATATTTTGCCTCCGCCTCCGCCTGCACTGCCACCAAACCCTCCAACAACACCACCACCCAAACAACCTCTGCCTCTAGTGCCACCACCCAAGCCTCCTCCTGCGCCACCTCCGGCCCCTCCGCCCAAGCCGCCTCCTCCTCCTAATCCTCTACCACCAACGAGTCTGCCTCCTCCTCCTAACCCTCCTCCGCTTCTGAAGTTGTCGGGTTTACACGTGCTATTGGAACGCACTGCAGTGATCAACCCGTGCACGTTCATTGAGGATGACCCTTACTTGCTAGGTATAAAATATATTCTTTCATCCAACCCACTTCATACTATGAAGAACTCTTAAACAGAGTACAAAGACATACAAAGTGCAATGAAAATTCATGTCTACACATAAAAGGGAATACACTTGTATGCATATATAAATGCCCTTGGAAGGTACAACATGAATCATCATTTTGTACATTTATGGAAAAAAATATCCCCCCAACTGCACTGACCTTTGTCTAAACAACCATAATCTGAGCATACTTCAAACATGGTGAGCAAATGTACATCACAAAATATGTTGTCTTGAAATACACATCCAAATATGCTTCCAAGCAGAGGGAAAATCAAAGACCTACCATCATATGGTGACTAGAATAAAAAATATGTAAGGTTAACTAACCATCATATGAATGATTAATTTTCTATCTCTTAGTAATGAGACTGAAACTGAAGAAAAAAATAAATTATGAGTAGGTATCTGAACTCAGAGTGAAGCTGGAGGAAACATTAACAACAATGAGGGAGCTCGAGGAATAGCTAAAGTTGGTTGAAATGAGGTATTCGGATACCAAAGATAAAGCAAAAGAATTTTCTGAACATATATCTAATCTTACAGGAAAGGTGGATGATTCATCTGCGAGAGTGATGGAGCTTGAGGCCATATTATTGACTTCAAGTCAAAAGGAACGAGAACTTAAAGAAATCTTGAGCATCGAAAATGAAAAAATAACCAGAAATGAAGACATTGCAAATGATTCAAGTGGACAAATTACTGAATTTAAGAACTAGCAAATATCAGAGGACTTGGCATTTGGAAATATCTGTTTGAGCGTTCAGATGATGGTTAGTACGATTGATTGACTAGGCATTGGCATTTGAGCTCATTACAAATTCAAATAAGCATCTACGTTTCAGGCAATCTTACAAAGAGAAGTCTTTCGTGTGAAACCATAAAATGCATCTTGAAACGAACTCAATAGTCATTTTTGTTGTAATTAAATTTCACAAGCTTAGTCCAATATCATTAACTGAATTCCAAATCACTATCGATTTCATAAGAGAGGTATACATAAGAATATTGGAGAAATGAGACCATGATCATTCACTCATATGGATGAGACACAAAACTGCATGTTAAATTCTCTATAATCATCGGAAAAAATTGAAACCCAACACTCCAATTTTCAAATTCATTTCATCACAGCATGTCATCTGTTAATTTGAACATGATCATCAACTCGGCACCAGGAAGCCAATCTTCTCTATCTATTAAGCTTCCTTATATGGCAACTCGCATGTCATCTGGGGGCTTTTCAATTTTAGTTGTCCAAGCATTTCAACAACAGATTTGTAGTTGCATTGTAGTCTAGGTCGTATCACATTTCCATAAACAACCATCTCAGTAACATCCAACTCTTTATCTGATATAAGAAGATTGCTTAATTCAAGAGAATTTGATTTTGTGCCAACATACAAAATCTTAAAAGATGTGCAAATAATATTAGACGTATGGTAGGAATGATCATTCTACTTTGACCCATATTGTTTTCATCAACCTATAAAAGCCACAATGCACACAAACTAGAAGTAGCAAGCGTCACAAAAATAAGCAATGAACCTTGAAAATATGGCAAAGAACAAATAATGGTACACACAATAGAGATAAAACAATAAATCATTATAATAACTTGATGACAAGAATGCGACTTCAGTTTAGTTATCAAAGATGGTGCATATACTATAATCTATTCTACCATGCAACCACCAATATCATAATATATACTTACTTGTGATACTATATACTTACAAGTATCATACTATATGTTGTAAACTTTAGACTTGAGTGCATAGAATTTAAGTTCGTTAAACCTTTTATATATGACAAGTTTGTTTACTTATAAAATTACTTGGGAAGTATGGTAATTTTTTTTATAATGGAAGGAACACTTGCGATATACTATATGAAGTTCGTACTTGAATATGAGAGTACTTCAACACTTGCAATGAATGTAAAATGTGAGAAAGGTATGAGTTTTAAGTAATTTTGTAAATTGTATTGTGAGTACTATGTTGTGCAAATATAAAAAAAGTATTATTTACTATGAATTTACTTTTGACATTATGGTTTGCTCGACTACTACAAAATATCCTACTTCATATGTCATGCTCTAATATCCACTCATTTTCTATTGCTTAGTTATGGAACATACAATAACATCATCATAATGGAATCCATTTTCCTCCTAACGCCATTGATTTAAGATAGCTTGATAGTTGTCTAGGGTTAGTTTGTGTTGTTGCCTTGTACATTTCGATACATTTAAAATTTTGTAAAATATCAAAAAATGTTTTAAATTTGAACAAAATATAATAATCATTGTGAAGCATCATTTCAAAATAAAAAGAAACCCTTAATTCATCACCAATATTTTGTCTTGTATATTAAGAGACACCTCACATTTAAAATTGAAGAAAATATGCACATCTTCATTAGTGCAAATAAAAGACACGTGAGACTTAGAAGTAGCCTCAAATACTAATATTATACGCAATCTTGTTAAGGAGTATATAATACTATCTATGTCTAACTCAACAAAACAAACATATCTACCCTTTCATTGTACTTGAACCTACTTTATGAAACAAGTGCACGAATTATTATCCAAAAAAAATCATTAGATAAACTTAATTCTTAATTCGCTTGTACATTTATCATTGCACGCTATGGGTGAAGATAGTGTTGATCCTTGATATTCTCCTTGGTTTTCCAAATATAAGAAACTTAAAACGATTATTTTTATGGCAGCGATGACATGCTACTCACATAAGGTTGCCATCGATAATACAATCCCTGCAATCCTCCTTTTCATCCCAAATTTACATCAATCTTGATCTGAAAGAAACTCAAGATTTGTGAATATGGTTTGAGAAACGAGGAACATGCCTCCACTCTCACTCATTATCTACACATGGTGCTTCAAAAGGTCATCTTCCCATATGAAAGAAACTATCTAACATTAAAAATGAAGGAATCGGTTTAGGGCCAGAACCTACATACATTTTAATCAAGACAACTATTGAATTGCAAAAAAACTCACACCTATTGAGGATGTTGTCTAGAATTTCCAAAGGTGCAATCAATGTGTCTATGAATTTGAATATAGGTACATTTTCCAATTCATCATTGAAGACCAAACAAACAAAATCAATGTAGTTACATTATAGGATGTTGTAGAACACCTTATATGCATACCTTATAAGAAGTTGTCTTAAAGCGCCCATGAGTGTTCAAAATGCATCAAGGAAGCAGGGATACAAGTAAATGTATCATGTCCCCACTCAAACTTGATCACTACCTAGCCCCTTATTGTTTTACTCACATATGTATATTTCTCATATGAAAAATTAATGTACATTTCATTTTATTTGTCGTGGATTAAATGATTTTCTATCTATTGCTTATTAGTACTTGCAACATAGTTTTCCTTTCAATTTTCATCGATTACAATCCCTACCATATATTAGCTAGACTTGCTTTCAAACACACAAAATTATATTGTCTAAATACACACAACTTTCTCTCATTTTATAACATATTGAAATTATTCTCGGCGTTTCATTTCCCCGTTTTGGGGGTATGCTAGTTTATTTTCATGTTATTCGGATCCAAGGTACAAGTACAAACCTAACCAAGTGAATGACCAATTTGAAGTTGAACAATGAAAGGAATAACCTAGTCAAAACTCAACAAGGAAAATATCTATCAGAGGCAAGTTAGCCTGCCAATCAGGCTTGTGGACACTGTCATACTCAATTTTTAAGTCAAGCCTTAGAACAAGATGTACTGTAGTTGATGGGGGGAATTTTCTAGGAGGAAAGTGATGAAAAACCCTTCCAACTAGCTTGAAGCACATGTAGAACTAATATAAGGTAAAAAATATTGTATAAATCCAAAGTACAAACATTCAAACTTGACTCAACTCTTTTGACTCAAACTTGTAAGCATGACCAAAAAAACATAGGGATCCAAGATAAACTCTAGGATCCCAAACATAGTTGCTCCAAGGTCAAATAACTCAAAGGAATATATTAGAATAGGACACAAGGCTTTCTCACGTCGAGTTTATTTTTTGACTCAACAGAAATCAAATACATGACTCAATAACTTGGAAGTACCACCATCCAGAAATAGAAAACCCTAATAACTTAAAAACACCTCCCAAATCTTAAACTTGACAAAATATGAGAGTCGAAAATGAGAAATTAACCAAAAAGGTTCATAAGTAAAATTGAACTTTGACCTAATGGAAAGGAAACCACAAAAACATGACTCAACCTTCCTAGTAGCTCAAAAAGGGTACAATTGAACGTGTTAACCTACTCAAAAACTTAGAACTTTGTATCATTTTTTTACATCATATATCATGGAAATACATCAGATCTGCAATGAACATATTTAAACAATCAATACAACCATGCACATAAGTGATCGATCCTACGAGCATGATCAACATAGTCATATCTCTAGTGAAGCTAATCATGAAATCCACTGAGATGGAAAGAAGTATTCAATGCTTGATTTCCAAACAACCAAGTAAATCCGTTGGCTAAAACTTGAAACATGTTTTCTGACTAGTGAAGAAAACAAAATTAGAAAATCTAAACTTTTATGTACTACCTCCTGAAATACCTCTTGCATCTCATTTCAAGTGGATCATGATATAATCTAATATCCAAACAATGATCAAGTTGAGAATCACACTGAAGAAAAAAAGTGGGCTGCAAGATAATTATTGTATTGTGAGGAAGATCACCCTCTGTTTGAACCAAAAGTTGTTCTTCTAGCAGCAATAATATCTCAATAGGGTGTTCATATCAAACCAACTCTTCTATATACATTGGGAAGGAAGTATCGTGCTAATCACAATCCTCGTGATCAATCCACTGCACTTCCTCTCTTAATATTCCATTGACGCTAGGAAGTGTCAACAACTCAAGATGGAAACTTGGTTCCTCTTCCTCGTAATTGGTGTCGAATTAGGATCCCCAAGATGCTACCAACAATAAAAAAACAAGAAGTGTGTAAAGTTTTTCATAATCCTTATCACGATCATAAGATGTTTTTTCGTATATCTCTACATATGGTTCTACTTAAGTCGCCTACAACATAGAAACAAGCAATCGATCCTCCTATCGATCCAAGTACTCCACTTAACTTGTCACATCTCCTCTTCTTTATTCCCTACTACTCTTTTAATGGAATCCGGCATAAATATAGAATCTTCACTAAGCTCAATAATTCCATTAAAATATTCTAGATCTGAATCACATATACTATTTGAAAAAATAAGCATATCTTCATTTGACTCAAGGTCCTCAACAATGTTGTCAACTATGTCTTGTGTTTCCTCATTACACTTACTAAATAAAGGAGTGAAAGAAGGCATACTAGAAACATCATCACGTACGATTTATTCTACAAATGAAAAGACAAGGTTTCTCTATCATCATGCTCTTTCTCTAAATGGTTCTCCTCAACATCAGAAACTTCATCACATAGTTCCTATTCTATGCACTGAGAATCCCATGTATTTGCAAAACATCTTCTGAAAAACTGTCAACTTGAACATCATTATCATTACAATAAATTTCTAAGTTCTCATCAAAACTATAAGTGTTTTCTAAACTTCCCTTGGTGATGCAGGAGCATCCTACTATCCATTAGAGTCTAATGTTTGATCAGACCTTGGGGTCTTGACATTTTCCTAAGTAGAGGTCTTATGATGCAATATTGTAAATAATGTATGTTTTAAGTGTGTTTCTAGATAGGGGATGAGTCACTGGTGAGTCATTAGTGTGCCGAGTCATTTGGATGAGTCATGTAACCAAGTACTCGAATAGTGGAAGCATTTGTTGAAGCATTCGATGGATGCTTGATGAGTCATAGAGATAGGATAAGGGTGTTGCTAATCTTAGATTACAGCGAATGCAAGATAGGAATTGTTGAGTGTATTCTCGATCTGAACTAGAATTGGTTTCAGAGTTCTGTTTGTATAAATGTGTAAGCCTACAAGGCATAGAGGTAGACCAGATAGCCATATAGAGGCCAGGTAACCAGGACAGAGTCAAATAATGTGTATTTGGATAGGGGCGGCCAAATAGTGTGAAATCTGGCCAAGGATAGTTGGTCATTTTGAATAAGACCTATGAATATCAGAACACAGTTTCTGAATCGATATGAATGTACAAATTCCTTGTGTTGAATGAAGAAAAGCCTATTTCTACATATCTCTATGTAAATGCAGTTCATTCTATGTGTATGATTCTGTGGGTGTGGAATGATTAATGAACCTGTTAATTGTTTGATTAATCTCTGCGTATATGCGTTAAAGAGTTTGTGTGAGAGTTGAATGATATATGTGTGTGTGAAACCATGAAGAGGACGTGCAAGTCCAACAAAGAAGTCTAGTTTGGCGATGATCGATTTCCTGAACAATCAACGCAAAGGCGTAAAGTTGCAGAGATTGCGTTTAGCTAAGGTTGAACGATCCAGATCAAAGGAGAGAATATATATCAATGATGGGGAAAAGATATCATGAGGTGGATGTGAATGGAAGATAGCGTCGTTTCGCAAAGTCTAAGTTAAGAGTTCCGCATAGTAGCAGATTGACGGACGAGATCAAAGATGAAAGAGATCTGACGACCCAGAGAAGATACACAAAAACACAGGTGTAAGGAAGATAACAAATCCGCAAAGTTAAGGTGAGGTCCACATCTGATCTCAGATCGATGGTCAGGAAAGAGCCCGCAAGAAATCGACGACTCCGAAGAGTTGCGGAAAAGGAAGTTGCAGGAAGAAAGTTGCGGGAATTCCACTTTGTAAATGTGGGAAGGTGTATCCGCAATCCACAATCCGCAAACCGAGTGCGGAAAGACCATTGCCGCCGCATAATTGTGGAAGTTCATTCTTGATTTTGTAAAGTGCACACCTGCAATCCGCAATCCGCAATTGCGGAAGGACGCATTGCGGGAACAGAGTTGCGAAAACTCTGTTGCAGAAAGAAGCTTGCAGAAAAAGGGTCTTGCGGAAAGACGCTTGCGGAAGGACGCATTGCAAGAACAGAGTTGCGGAAACTCTGTTGCGGAAGCAACGATGCGGAAAGAGGACTTAGCCAAACTACTAAATATAGAGGTTCTACCAAATTTGGAACGTAACTATTCCTGGGAGGCGATTTGAGCTATTTTCTGGTTCGAGTTTGCATCATTTGGTATCAAAGCGACCAAATTTAGTTTTGCTGATACATTTGGTATCAGAGAAGAGAGGAAAAAAATATTCTGTGTGTACTAGATCAGAGCAGCCATTACAGTCAAGTCAACAAAGAATCTGAGCCGAAAGAGAATTGAAGCTGCCATGAAGGTAACAGAGGTAAATCAAATTCTGATTTTCAATTTATAAAAAAGTTGAAGACTAACACTTGTGATGAGAAGGTTGTTCAAATAGAATTATTTATAATTGAATTAAATGAAGGATTGCAGACAGGGAGATGTTTTAGGCAACTGTACGAGTGGAAGAGATCTTATAAGGTATGGACTGATTGATTTTTTGTTTAACTCTGGCTAAAATATTTTGTTGAAGCAAATAGGAAAGGTTTGTTAGCAACAGTGACAGCTAGAGGAGTTGTATCAATGATGATTGTGTTCTTGATGAAGAAGTTGTGAACTCTTAGAAAAGAAGAAACAATGGCAGAACCTAAGAGTCCAACAGAGGTTGGACCAGAAGAGGACAAGTTACATGTTCTTAGAGAAGAAGTGGATATATAGAGGCCAAGAGGGGCAAAGGAGTTGCTCAAAAGGTTCTAGAGGGAAGAACCAATAATACCAAAAGGACAAGATCAAGGAGAGATAGCTTGTTGAGGTATTGTGGCAAGTATGAAGACGTGCTAAGAGAAAGCTTGGGAGCAGTCCACTGGTGACCAAGATGAAGTTCACAAAGAAAGAGAAAGAGAAAGAGGAGAGAGAGACAATGACTATTGAACGTCATTGCAAAGGTTCAGAGGAAAGCCACAACAGAAGAAAAGATGCCAAAGTTGAAGGTATCAAGAGAATGAGTTAGAAATATTATGATTGCAACTATTTCATTTGGAGAAGGTGCTACAAAAAGAAGACCAGAGGTATGGTTGGATAACGAAGAAGCAAAAAGTGAGATGGCCTTCACTACAGGTGAAGCTAAAGAAAGAAATGTCTGCTATATTGAAGGAAGAACTCAGGAAATCTTAGTATGAGATGGAAATTTCATATTGTGAACCAGAACAGGGAAACATCCTTGGAGAGGACGATCAAGCAGAGATTGTAGATGATTTTCTGAACTCATTGATCATTTCAGAATCACATTAAGATGGTGTGGATGAAACTCCAGATGTGGAGTATATGGTTTTTGAAGCTAATGCTTTGTGTATGACTGCATGTATTGAAGAACACTTAAGTGATGTGGTTATGCGGGGAGAAACAGAACAGTTATCTTGGACTATCAGAGATAATGAAGGAGGAGGAGAAATGTTTTTCAAAAGTATGACAAAAGAACATAATCCCGTTGTAAAAGAAGATGAAATGGTGATGCAGCCTGTAGCTCATACAATAAGAAATATGGAGTTTGGTGAAGAAATAAAGCTAATGGAGGAGATGACTGAAATAGAAAAGTTCTTGACTGGATATGTATTCAAGGAAAATGAAGATGGGAAGGAGAGACTAACTGAAGGTCTCATGAACTCTTTACAGAATTCATATCAGCAACTGAATGTACTGACAGCGAAATCAATGATGGCTAAAGAGCCTAATGTTTTTAAAACTAATGAATTGTGTGTGTTTACAGGTATAGTAGGTGATGAAGATAATGAGGCTGTCATGAAGGTGAAGGAAGAAAAAGAAATGTATCCTTACCTCCCTGAAAGTGGGAAAAGTTGGAAGATTGCTCTGAAGATGGAGGCTGAGACAACATGGTCTCATGAAAATAGACAAGGAGGAACACATACACAATTTGACAGTGGAGTTGCTGACAGACAGTTAGAAGAACTTGCTGTTGCAGGGTTAGTTAATGAAAACAGAGAGATATTTTATAATCTCAGAAAGTATGATGAAGAACTGGAGATGATAGAATACTGGTTGATCAATCCAAGGATTGATAAAGATCCTAATGTTGTGAGTAAAGATACTAAAGGTATAAGGATGCAGCAGGTAATAGACAACAGCACCTGAATTTTTCCAAAGGAACAACAATAGTTTCAGAAGAAGCAAGTGTACCAGTCGAAAGATAGACTGGACAATGAGATTGAAGAAATGAGGATGTTGATGGTGAAGATGTCTTCGAGAAGACATGAAGAAAAAATGGAGATTTACATCAGCAGGGAAAGGAATCAAAGCAACAGTAGAAGACAAGTGATAGAAGAAGATTGCAGAAGCAAGGCTAGTGGATCATTGTAGCAGAAAATATGGAACCAAGAGAATTACAGTTAGCAAGAAGACAACAGGGCAGCCATGAAACAACTGAGGAGCTTCAACATAAAATTTGGGATCCAGGCATATTGAAGATTGAAGGTTATGACCAGGAGGTCATAGTTCTTTCTTCCTGGGGAGTCTGATGCAGGAGCATCCTACTCTCAATCCGATTCTCATGTTTGATCAGACCTTGGGGTCTTTACATTTACCTAAGTAGAGGTCTTATGATGCAATATTGTAAATAATGTTATGTTTTAAGTTTGTTTCTAGATAGGGGATGAGTCACTGGGTGAGTCATTAGTGTGCTGAGTCATTTCGATGAGTCATGTAACCAAGTACTCGAATAGTGGAAGTGTTTGTTGAAGCATTCGATGGATGCTTGATGAGTCATAGAGATAGGATAAGGGTGTTGCTAATCTTAGATTACAGTTGCAGCAAGATAGGAATTGTTGAGTGTATTACGGATTTGAACCAGAATTGGTTTCATAGTTCTGTTTGTATAAATGTGTAATCCTATGAGGCATAGAGGTAGGCCAGATAACCAAATAGAGGCCAGGTAACCAGGACAGAGTCAAATAATGTGTATCTGGCTAGGGGCAGCCAAATAGTGTGAAATATGGCCAAGGATAGTTGGTTGAGTTGAATAAGACCTATGAATACCATAACACAATTTCTGAATCGATATGAATGTACAGATTCCTTGTGTTGAATGAAGGAAATCCTATTTCAACATATCTCTGTGTAAATGTAATTCATTATGTGTGTATGATTCTCTCGGTGTCGAATGATTAATGAACCTGTTAATTGTTTGATTAATCTTTGCGTATATGCATTAAAGAGTTTGTGTGAGAGTTGAATGATATATGTGTGTGTGAAACCATGAAGAGGACGTGTAGGTCCAACAAAGGAGTCTAGTCTGGCAATGATCGATTGAGTGATTGATCGATTTCCTGATCAATCAATGCAAAAGCGTAAAGTTGCAGATATTTCATTTAGCAGAGGTTGAACGATCCAGATCAAAGGAGAGAATATATATCGACGATGGGGAAAAGAGATCACAAGGTGAACTTGAATAGAAGATAACGTTCCACAAAGTCTAAGTTAATAGTTCCGCATAGTAGCAGATTGATGGACGAGATCAAAGCCGCAAGAGATCTGACGACCTTGAGAAGATACAAAAAACAAAGGTGTAAGGAAGATAACGAATCCGCAAAGTTAATGTGAGGTCCACATCTGATCTCAGATCGACGGTTAGGAAAGAGCCCGCAAGAAATCGACGGCTCCGAAGAATTGCGGAAAAGGAAGTTGCGGGAAGAAAGTTGTGGGAGTTCCACTTTGGAAAAGTGGGAAGGTGTATCCGCAGTTTGCAATCCGCAACCCGAGTGCGGAAAGACCATTGCAGCCGCATAATTGCAGAAGTTCATTCTTGGGTTTTTAAAGTGCACACTTGCAATTCGCAATTGCAGAAAGGAGCTTGCGGAAGGACGCATTGCGGGAATAGAGTTGTGGAAACTCTGTTGCAGAAAGAAGCTTGCGGAAAAAGGGTCTTGGGGAAAGACGCTTGCGGAAGGACGCATTGCGGGAACATAGTTGCGGAAGCAGCGCTGCGGAAAGAGGACTTAGCCGAACCACTAAGTATAAAGGTTCTACCAAATTTGGAACCTAACTATTCCTGGGAGGCGATTAGAGCTAGTTTTCTGGTTCGAGTTTGCATCACTTGGGAAACATCTCAGGGATTATCTTGCATACTTTTCTCAAAAGGAAACCAAAATCATTATCAAAAGCATTAAAATATAAATCTAAGGTATAAACCTTTTCTTCTTTGAACAAGGCACCAGTTCTTGCATAGGATTTAACAAACATATTATTCAACTCAAATTGTCTCAAATTAAGTTTTTAATAATGTTAGTGAAATATTCCATCAAAGAACTATATTCTTCATCCCCCCTTTTGGATCTAAAAGCATGCAGAAAGGTAGTGGAAGAAGATATACTTGTTGGACACATCGAGCACACTGAGAGGGGGGGTGAACAGTGTGTGTGGCTTTTACAACTTTTTCAACTTTAATAATCATCGTCAGCTTATTTAATATTATGTAGAGTGCATTATTATCATTATATCAACAATTATAGCTCCTCATCACATATCATCGCATCATCGAAACACAATACACAAGATGTTTACATGGAAACCCAAGTCCTAAGGGAAAAACCACGGAATCCTTTATAATAATAGTTTTCTAGCAACAACTAGAAGGAGGCAACAAACCCCTTGTTTCAATGACTTCAATTCTCCAGCTACAACTAGAAGGAGGCCACAACCCCCTGGTTTATAGGATAGAACCTGAAGGAAGCCCTAGCTCCCTATATTTCCATACCCCGTCCTTCCACCTTGATGGAAGAAGGAACTGTTGAACCAAAACCGCATTGATCCTGTGGACCTGCTAATCAAAACCTATACCACACTGCACCACATTGTTGACCACTGCTCATACTCATCAATTGTCACTGACCACTGTACATCAACTATGTCACACTGCTAGTCAACATATACAATCAACCTGTCCAATCTGGATGTACCAATCAAGTTGTACACATCATCCCACTCAGTCCACCTGGGTCAAACTAACTGCTCATACAACTCAACCAGTCCGAGTCAGACCAATAGCACATAAGACAACCTGTGCCAATCTTGTTCAACAAAACCAACCTGTACCAAATCAATCAAATACCTGTGTCAATTTGATCATGTACCTGTGCCAATATTATCAAGTACTTGTGCCAAATTGTAACTACTTTCTTATTAGGTCAAGATAGGGTTAGGATAATACATTTTACAACATGACCATGACTTACTCTCCGAATCAGACTTAGCCCAAAATCATGACCTTACTAACAACTCAGTTAAGCAAGGCTTGACAGACAACATCAACCAACTTCAAACAAGAATATGGTCAACCTACAAACCCTAAGACACACTTTAACCAATTTTTCAACTTAAACTTATAGTCTATATCCAACAACTTTAGACACTTTACAAAAATAAATTAGGTCAAATCCACAACTTGTTCAATCACTATACTCAAGATAAGCAACCAAGTCAAGACTAACTCCAATCAACTTGCTTAATTAAGCCACACCACCAACCTTAGTAAGATAGGTCAAGATCAACTTTAGGTATCCTGCCAAACCAGTCTAGTCAAATCAATCAGGTGATAAGTAACTTAACAAGTCAATATTAATTAAGGTAATAATACAACAGAGGTCAAATTTATACAACTTGCTAAACCAATTAGGTCATCTCTACTTTACACTATTTTCCAAGCTAAGTCAAGTCAACACAATCTCATATAGTCAATACTAATCAAGATGCAAGAGAAGAATGTTAGAAAAACAGGATCGCAGAGCAATAACAATAAACATAAATGCAAATATAATCACACACACATTACAAGAGCGACACATATATATCGTGGTTCACCCAACTTGGGCTACGTCCACACTGAAGTTGCCAGTCCTTATTATTATTCCGTCGAACAAAGTGAAGGGATACAACCTGCAACACAGCCGTTGCACTTCATCTTCACACTCTCTCATAGTCTCTCTTCTCGATCCCAAAGATATTTACAATGCATAATACCTAATACATCAGCCCTAGCCGTGTTACAATGACTTTCTTTTATAAGGTAAATACAATGGGAAAATACCACGGGTTACCCAAAACCATGGGCCCGAAAACTGGTGGCGAAAACGATCCCCGAACCCCCTGGGGATTGTGCCGGGATCATAACCAAACCTGGGGTACGGACACGGCTGAACAATAATATCTCTGAATCTGGAGATGAGGCTCCACAACCAACAGTCTCCCACTTGGAGACTGATCACAACAACTCCACCGCTGTTGTTCTTGCTGGACCTTGGACTTGGCAACTTTCTCATTTTCACCTTCATGCTAGAAGGCCAACTGAAACTAAGCAGGAACTCAATTTCTCTCTGGTCACTACCTTTGTGAACATGTTTGCAGGATTTCGGCTAGTATGTATCTTTTCCAGCTTCAACAGTTCATCTTCCAGAATAGAGCGTAAGAAATGGTACTTGAGTTGTATATGTTTAGTCCTGGAATGGAATGCTGAGTTCTTTGCAAGATGAATGGCACTCTGGTTGTCACTATACAACCTGCTATCCTTCTGCTTCTTACCTAATTTATCCATAAACCTCTATAACCAAATTATCTCTTTACTAGCCTCTGTAACAGCAACATACTCTACTTCCGTTGTTGAAAGTGCAACAACCTTCTGCATATTCGAAATCCAACTTACTGCTGTTCCACCTACAGTAAACACATACCTTGTGGTGCTCCTCCTGCTATCCTTATCACCTGCCATATCTGCATCAACATATCCCTGTAGAACAGTGTCTGAACCTCCAAAACATAATGCCTGAGTGGTAGTACCTCTCAAATACCTGAGAATCCACTGTATTTCCTTTCAATGTTCTCTACCTGGATTGTTCATATATCTGCTCACAACTCCCACTGCTTGTGCAATATCTGGTCTTGTGCACACCATGGCATACATCAAGATGCCAACTGCTGATTGATAGGGAATCTTGGACATGCAATTTGTCTCTTCCTGTGTCTTGGGACACATTTCCTTACTTAGATTGAAATGGTTGGCAAAAGGTGTACTTACTGGTTTTGCATTCTGCATTATGAACCTCTCCAACACCTTTTGTATGTACTCACTCTGAGACAATGTCAATTTGCGATTTTTCCTGTCTCTCGTTATTCTCATACTAAGGATTTGCTTTGGAGCACCCAAATCCTTCATCGCAAATGAATTAGCTAGCTTCCTTTTGAGTACATTTATATCTTGCATGTTAGACCCTGCAACAAGCATGTCATCCACATACAATAACAAGATAATATATCTTTCATTGTCTAGCTTCTTGAAATAAACATAATGGTCATAATGACATCTACTATAACATTTTTCTGTCATAAACCTGTCAAATTTTAGATACCATTTCCTTGGAGCTTGCTTCAAGCCATACAAGCTCTTCTTCAACCTGCACACCAAATTCTCCTTACCTTTGACCTCATACCCTTATGGCTGCTGCATATATATCTCTTCCTCCAAATCCCCATGGAGAAAGGTTGTTTTCAAATCTAACTGTTCAAGATGCAAATATTCTACTACCACTAGACTTAAGATAGTCCTAATTGAACTCATCTTAACAACAGGAGAAAATATTTCATCAAAATCTATACCTTTCTTATGTGCAAAACCCTTTACAACAAGTATGGCTTTGTACCGCTTCTTGCCTCCTTCTTCCTTCAACCTGTAAATCCATTCATTCTGCAATTCTCTTTTACCAGCAGGCAAGTGAACCAGATCCCAAGTCTGTTTCCTACCAATGAGTCCATCTCGTCATTCATGCCTTGCTCCCACTTCTTTCTAGTTTCCACCTACATTGCTTCTTCATAACATTCTGGTTCACCAACATCAGTCATCAACAAATAGTACATTGAAGGAGAGTATCGTTCAGGGAGTCTACTTAACCTGTTAGATCTTCTTGCAGTTGCAGGAGTTTCAGGTACTTGCTGTTGTTCTTGATTTTCTGGCACCTTTGGAACTTCATTTTCTTGAATTTCATCAAGTACTGTGTACTCTGTGTTTTCCTTTTCCTGTTTCTTTCCCTGCAACTTAACTTTATACATGACCTTTTCATTGAATATGACATCTCTACTTCTAATGATTTTGTGATTTTCATAATCCCATAAATGATAACCAAAATCATCAACCCCATATCCAATAAAGGTACATTTCTTGGATTTAGCTTCAAGCTTTGTTCTATTTTCTTTATCAATATGGACCGAACAAATGCTTCACAACCAAACGTTCTTAGAAATGAGTAGTTTACCTTTTTATTTTTCCATGCCTCCTCTGGAATACCACCACCCAAAGCACTTGAAGGTCCTCTGTTTATTAAATAAACAACAATATTTACAGCATCTGCCCAATACTGGAAAGGCAACCCTGCATGCAATCTCATACACCTTGCACACTCCATGATCGTTCTGTTCATCCTTTCAGACACACCATTTTCTTGTGGTGTTCCTGGGATTGTATTCTCTCTATGAATCCCATCATATGAACAATAACTATCAAACTCCTTGCCGCAGTACTCACCTCCATTATCAGATCTGAGACACTTCAACCTTTTTCCTGTCTCATTCTCAACCAAAGCTTTCCACTTCTTAAAAGTAGCAAACACATCATATTTCTGTCTAATGCAATAAATCCAAGTTTTCCTAGTTGCATCATCAATAAATGTAACACAATAATGAGAGCCACCAAGAGATTGTACCTGAGCCGGTCCCCATACATCTGTATGCACAAGCTCTAACTTTTCATTCTTCTTCTGTTTCCCAACCTTGAGAAATCTGACTCTCTTCTGTTTTCCATAAACACAGTTCTCACAGACTTCGAAACTTACCTACTTCAAATCTGGAAGCAACTTCCTTGAGTGGAGAATCTGCATCCCCTTTTCACTCATGTGGCCAAGCCTATGATGCCACAATGTTGTTTATATTCCTGTGGAATCTAAAGAGATAGAATGGTCAGTATTATGAGGACATAAATACAACGTACATATCATGTCTCCTTTTGCTATCACCATTGATCCTTTAGTGATCTTCCACCACTTTTCTCCAAATGTAGATAGACAGCCGCCATCTCCCAACTGCCCTGTTGAGATCTGATTTCTTTTCATAGCAGGAATATGCCTAACATCTTTCAATAGCCAATCAGTTCCATTCTTAACTTTTATCCATACCTTACCCATTCCAACAATTTTACATGGCTCATCATCACCCAATAAAACATGTCCAAAATCGCCTGGAACATAATCATGAAAATATTTCCTATGGGGTGTAGCATGACATGAAGCCCCTGAATCTACTACCCAATAATCACTAGTATTATCTAATGCAAGAATCAAAGCATCTTGTAACACATCACCTGCTACATTTTCTTCCTGGGTAGTTTCCTTATGTGCATCTCCTTTCTTCTTTAGATATCTGCAGTCTTTCTTCAGATGTCCTTTCTTTCCACAGTTCCAACACTCTATCTTTCCCAGTTTGGACTTGGACCTGCTCTTTTTAGAGTTGCTTCAATTACCTTGGCTCTTTCCTATCTCCTTTTGTCTTCCCCTGCTCTCCATGGTCAACACATTACCTAATGTCTCACCTATGATTTTTCTTCGCATTTCCTCACTAAGAATAACACCAATAACATCATCAAATTTTAGGGTGTTTGAACCAGAGACAGAGTTACTTACAACCATGATCAAGCTATTCCAGCTTTCTGGCAATGAACACAAGATTAGAAGATCCCTAACCTCATCATCAAAGTTCACATTTACAGAACTTAGTTGATTTGTAACCGTATTGAACTCATTTAAATGATCAGTAACAGATCCACCTTCAGACATCTTCATATTAAATAAACGTTTCATTAGAAATACCTTGTTGGAGGCCGAGGGTTTTTCATACAACTTACCCAATGTGCTCATCAAACCCTCCGTTGTTGTTTCTTTTGAGATTTTGAAAGCCACCGACGAAGCCAGGCTCAACCGTATTGTTCCGAGAGCCTTTCTGTCAAGAACCTCCCATTCTTCGTCCTTCATGGCCGCTGACTGCTTTGCTCTTCATCCCAACGGCAGGAATAGATCCTTTTGGTATAGATAGTCCTCCATTTGCATCTTCCATAACTGAAAGTTTTGGCCGTTAAACTTCTTGACCTTAAACTTTCCTTCTTCTGCCATTGCTCCCACTCGAACCAGAAACCCTAGCTTCCTGCGGGTTTATATTCCAAATAGACCTTTGGCTCTGATACCAATTATTAGAAAAACAGGATCGCAGAGCAATAACAATAAACAGAAATGCAAATATAATCACACACACATTACAAGAGAGACACAAATATATCGTGGTTCACCCAACTTGGGCTACGTCCACACTGAAGTTGCCAGTCCTTATTATTATTCCGTCCAACAAAGTGAAGGGATACAACCTGCAGCACAACCGCTGCAGTTCCTCTTCACACTCTCTCACAATCTCTCTTCTCGATCCCAAAGATATTTACAATGCATAATACCTAATACATCAACCCTAGCTGTGTTACAATGACTTTCTTTTATAAGGGAAATACAATGGGAAAATACCACGGGTTACCCAAAACCATGGGCCCAAAAACTGGTGGCGAAAACGATCCCAGGACCCCCTGGGGATCGTGTCGGGATCATAACCAAACCCGGGGTACGGACACGGCTGAACAATAATATCTCTGAATCTGGAGATCGGGCTCCACAACCAACAAATAATGCTAATCACTTGTAGTTAACTAGGTCAACTTTAATTCCTTACTGGCAACACTGTCATGATAACTTATCAACTTATACTTGTCAGAAGTCAGACCAACACTTGCTTATAATCAACTCATCTATGACTTATCAAAACATAGAAAACTCAGTCAAACCTAGTCAATTAAGTCTCTTGTTAATTTGTCAACTAGGTCAAGAGAATATTTGTCATAAAATCTACTTGTCAAATGAGCATTATCAAGAAGTTTATATTCCAACACTTAATATTAGGTCATATTGTCAAACATCAATAGAATAGACTTGTGACATTATGATGGATCAAAAGACTATTGTTAAACGAAGTTGATGCAATCAAACTTATAGTCAACCTGTCAAACACTATCAGAGTATTACACCACTGTAACTTAGTCAATACAATATTAAATCATATAAAGTCAAAACAGTCTCTCATTTAGAGTCGACTTTTTCAAACTCACTCACTGGAATCAATTTCTTACTGGCTATTAGGTCTCAATCTATACTGATGGATACAGTCAGCCACTCAGTCAACTAGATCAAATGAATTGGTCACTAGTTAACTTGTCAATTCCAACTAGGTTGAAAGAGTATTTAGTCAAAAGAGTACTGTCAATGCACATCAATGCAAAACTTACCAAAAAAAAACTCAAGACTCAATAAAAAAAGTCAAGTCAACTTTTTCAGCACTTCAGATGCCCTAGTTATGTGTACCTGTACAACTAGAAATCTCAGAAAGTAGAGAGCTTCGTTTTGTCTTCAATTCACCTAAAAGCAAGTCAAAAGTCAAATTTTCAGCACTGTATATGCCATAGTTATGTGTTCCTGTACAACCAGAAATCTCAGAAAGTAGAGAGCTTTGTTTTTTGTTTGATTCAGCCTGATAATTCAAAAAAAGATGTTCTGAAAATTATAGTTCACACAACTCAAGTTTTCTAAGGTAGATTGATTTTTTCCTGAGACTGTTCGAATTTTTCAAAGGCTTCCCGAGGCAATCTGAATTTTTCAGAGGCTGTCCGAAATTGCAACCTGTCATTATGACGACGTTGACATGCTATTTATACTCATTTTTTAAAAAAACAAAAATACTGAGCCGACATATCATTTAGGGTAAATTTTTTTTTAATAAACTTAATTTTGTTTTACTGGGCCGACCTTCTAGGAGGATTAATAGGATTTAAAAAAAAATTATTCTATTAATTATTTAATTATTTAAATTATTTTATTTAATTATTAGGGTTTGTCAAAAAGTACTTAATTTCAAATTCAATTTAGATTAAAATTCTTTTAAATACTAAACCTTTTATTAATTATTAAAAGGGGCTTCAACACCATTCAATGCCTTCTTCAACAAGGGAGCTTATTCAAGATGATCATTGTACACAACAAGGGGCTCTAAGACCTAGGTATGTGGGTTTAAGTACTTACAAGCAATAGTTCCATTATGTTAAGATTATTTTCAACAAGATGTTTTTTATCAATATGTCTTGTGGGCTTTCATCATGATTTCCAAGGGCTTCATCAATGGAACAAGGTCATCATAGGTGACTTGAAGGCATATATAATGGTTTCATCACCAAATGGGTCCATAGCCATCAAAACCCCAAGATAAGGGTACTAAGGGCTTCATGACCTCATCAAATTTAAACGACAATAACTCATAAACCGTAACGATTTAGGAGACACTACACATATCAATCGAAAGGGCTTGACGAGGGATATCACCCTATGAGGATATTGCTAGCATTGGCAGGGTCCTTCGGCTTTTTTTTCTTTAATTTGTGCATTATCTCTTCAAGGATATCATCAAAAGAAACACTTCATCATGTAAGGGCACAAGTCAACTGAGTGAGGGATACATTCATTCAACAACCAATCAAGAGACCACAACAAGTACAAGCATCATAGAAACCATCAACCATAAGACAAACAGGAGCAGGGGATACAACAATGGACTCAACTGGGACCAAGATACAACTTAGGGTCACTCAACTAAGTCAATGAGTAACCATGGATTTTTCCATTGTCCCAAGGACTCCAAGGGATTCAGACTTGGGCTTAGACAAGGTCAAAAGGTATCCTTTGACACAGACAACCACAAACAAAATACTAACCCTCAAGGGCTCCACAAGGGGCACAAAGACTCAACTGTTGGAATCAATGACCGGGCACTATTGGCATCAATGACAACTTAATCAACAGTCTCCCCCTTTGTCATTGACTACAACACCATAACTCCTCTTCAGAACAAGCTCCCCCTGTGAACAATTTCTCTTCCCCTTTGTCATTAATGGCAAAGGGAAATTATTTTGATAACACTGCTCCCCCTGAGGGCATGCTCCCTTTGTCGACAACTTATCTTTTTTTTCGACTCTTGAAGTAACTTTTCTTCATTTTTGCATTAATGGAAAGAAGAACTTCCTTTAGTAATACTGCTCCCCCTATCATTGGGCACTGTGATGGAATATTGGTCAATACTGAGAGGGGGGGTGAATCAGTATTGTTAACTTTTTACCTTTTAACCACTAATTAAATTTTAATCAAAACATGGAATCAACAAGATACACAAAAACATAGAATTTATCGTGGAACCCCAATTGGGTAAACCACCAACACTTTCTATAATGCAAAATTATGTTTACAATAAGTTTTGCAAGCGACAACTTGATGGAGACACCAATCCCCAAGTTTCTCAGCCACCACTGAAGGATGCACCCACACCCTAGTTTCTGCCTACACCTACAGACAATGATACACCAATACCCTGATTTTTCAGCCACTACTAGAAGGAGGCCAAGACCCCCCTTACAGGCATGTAGCCTGCCCTAGCACCACCCTACCTCCCTTACTTGATATTATTAACACTTCTATGGTCTTCTTCAACTTCTGTCTCTTTCTATCTTGACTTGGTTTTTGCCTTGCTACTACAAGGATCTTCACTGTCTTTTTACTTTGCTGGTCTCTGTCTTTTATTTTGCTCTCTTCTTCTGCTTGACTGTGCACTCCCTAGTCTCTGCCTCTTCTTACTGTAACTTCTACAAAATTCTTCACTGGTTTCTTGCTGGGCTCTGTCTTCTGTTTTACTCTTGCTCTGCTTCAGATCTTCATCATTCCCCATACACAGTTTTTTCTAATCTTTATACTGCTTCAGATCAACATCATAATTTAACCATAGAGACCCTCTTTAATACATGATCTTCATTATTTTTGTCTTCTTTAACAAACTCGACTACAGAGCCATCTTCTTGCTTCTTAAAATATTCATTATCCATCCACAAAAGAGACACACATTTCAAATGACTTTGTTTTCTCAATATATATACCTCTCCAATAGTCATGTGTATTCTTTGGAAATAACACAACTCTTCAAAACAATGTGACCCTTTTAAAAACACGACTCTTCATTTAAAATCACTTTTTAATTATATCTTTTTATTTAACCTTTTACTCCAACAAAAAGGTTAAATATTTCTTTATTTCTTTTCAGAAACAAGTTTTCCCCCTTTTTTTTTTAATTTTCAATTTTTATCTCTTATATCTTTTTATTTAACATTTTACTTTAAAAAAATGTTAAATGTTTATTTCTTTCCAGCAACAAGTTTTCCCCTTTTTTAATTTTCAATTTACATCTCTTATATATTTTTATTTAACTTTTCACTCCAACAATAGGTTAAATATTTCTTTATTTCTTTCCAGCAACAAGTTTTCCCCCTTTTTTTAATTTTCAATTTATATCTCTTATATCCTTTTTATTTAACTTTTTACTCCAAAAAAAGGTTAAATATTTCTTTACTCTCACGTGTTTTAACATATATTTAATTATATATTTAACATATAGAAAACCTGTCCAAAATTTGAAGGTCATGTCTCTTCATTAAGAATTTAACTAACATTACGTCCTTATCTTTTATAAAACATCATGACTTTTCACAAGATGTGCCTCTTTATGTTTTATAACATATCACTTAATTCTTATATTTATTCTTAACAACATGCAACTTAATAAAGTATTACTCATCATAAAACTTCGTTGACTTCATAGTTGTGAAATTTAGCAAGAGATTCTAAACCATCGATCACTTCATATGTTTTATAACGTATCACTTAATTCTTATATTGTTATTCTTAACAACATGCAAACTCAACATTTTTCTTGGTTTTGGCAGGTTAATAACTTGCACGTGTGAACACTAGGAGAGGATCTGATCTTATGGCTGAATAACCAGTTCATCAAAGAACATGATCATGCCATCTTTGGATTTTACTGACACACACGCACTCTTTGGCAGGCATTTGAAAATAGCCTTCCAACTTGTTTAATTTCAACACTTAGACAAAATTGTCAAACCCTAGTCATTACTGTGCCAGGAGGCATTTTGGTAGACTCATATCTTTGTCATCTGACCATCACTAAGCAAACTGAAGGTATGGCTGAATAGCCAGTCCACTAGGCCACAAAACCATGTCACCTTTATAATTTACTGAGACACCCTGAGCTTCTGGCGGGCATTTCAAATCAGCTTCTCAACCTCTTTTGAACATCAAAACACATTTCTTCCTATTTTGGCATACTCATATTTCACATGTGTGAACACCCATAGGAAAATTGTTTCCTTGGCTGGATAGCCAGTTCATCAATGAACATGTTCTATACTTTCTGATGAATTTATCATCACTCAGACATGCTTGGGCGAGCATTTCAAAATGCCTTTTCAACCTTGTGAATTTTACACTTAGTCGATTTTAGGACTTCCTCCAAAACTTATTCTGAGACCCCTTTTTGGTAGATCCATAACTTTGTCTCCAGACATGTTCAAGGAGAACTAAGTCCATGGTTAGATAGACAATCAAACATACTACAAGATCCCCATGTGCTGCGGGAATTTACTCTAACCCATAAATTAGGGTGGGCATCTTTATGAGGTGATTTAGTCATTTTTGCTTGCTAAACCCCTATTTTGGCAGGTCCATAACTTCTCCCTCAGGCACGTTATGGACAAAATGAAGACATGGTCAAGTAGGAAAAACAACAATCTACAAGACCCCCCTATGGTGCAGGCATTTATATTCTCTTATAAATTATGGCGTGCATTTCCTTAAGACAGTTTTTACTAAATTTTCAATACTTGGTCATTTTCTTGTTTTTCACCAAATTGCCATATTTTTCCAAAATGATGTCAGATTGCTATAATGACTTCCTGGTAACTCCAGAACACCATCATGTGTTTTTTCGGCCTCATCACACATGCCACATCACCATACATGCCATGTCATCACTACCAACCATGCCACATCATCATACATGCCATCCTTTGACTTTCATTGAGTTCACTCTTGCCATCATGTCCTTGATTATTCCTTTGTCATCACTGAACTCCTTTTGACATCAATGACAACCATATTCCATATTGCCAACAATGTCCCCCTTTGGCATTGATGGCAACACCTAAACCTTCTCCCCCTTTGACAACAATGAAAAATGATAACTTATTATGCCTTTTTGCTGTAACCAACTTGACATAAAATTTCCAATTGTTCCCTGATGGACAACTGCCCTTCTTTGCTTCTCCTCCTCCAATTAAATTTGGACTTGGTGTTGATCATCCTATGAACATCCTTCTTGTAGTGATTCTTTTGAATAAGATCCTTGGATGATGAGTTTATGAACTCCCCCTATCACTGTGCTTCTCTTCTTTGCAAACACATTCCATTTTCAGAAACTGAGATAAAATCCACTTGTGGTAGTTGATTCCAATTTGTCACTTCTATAATTCTTCTTGATTTTGACCAAGATAGATTTTACCAAGTACTCTTATTTCTTCTTCTCGTTTTGATGGCAACTTCAAGACATTCTTCTCTTCTTTATCAAAAGACATTTTTCAAGTATTAATTGCAACTTTCTAATATTAACTCCCCCTGAGTTTGTGATCCCTTCTAATGTTCATCTTGGGATTCTCTTCTAGGTCATGAGACTTCTTAGAACAAACATTTATCTTTAGTTTCACCACCATCTTCATTTCCATCGATGTGTTCTTTTATATTTTCATCTTGCCTTTCATCATAATGGATGCCATTTACATTTGCAGCACTATTATGCTCCTCATCATCTTGGGAAATTTCTTTGATGGTTGAGATCTTTGTTTCTTCTTCACTTTTGGAGTATTCCTTCTTTATCCACATCTTTCCATGAGGTACCCTACTTACTGGCTTTGTTTGCTTCTTGAATTTCTTACTTAGATCATTTTTCTTGATTCTGCAATCAATAGCCTTATGGCCAAACTTGTGACAGTAGTGACAATAGCCATAGAAACTACCTTCAGTTTTGAGAGATCTTTAAGCTTTTTGATTCATGGCTTCCATCCTCTTCCATTCCTTCCTTTGTTCTTGGGATTTCATTGAAGAATTCTTCCTTAGCTTACATTCTCTAGCCATATGTCCAAAATTATGACATGTGTAGCATTGACCCAAAAAGATTTGTTGGACCCTACTTGTCATTGGTCTTTTAGGCATCACATTAGTTTTGTCTTTGTTATGAGAGGAGGGAACAAACATCTAAATTTCTTTCTTCATTGATGGACTCTTTAGTGTAGCAGCATGACTTCTATTATCTCTTCTTTGGTTTTTGAAAGAGGAACATTCAAGCTTCCTTTCATTGTCATACCCTAAACCAGCTTTATCTTTTGATGGTATTTGGCTACTCAAAATGTCATCCAAAGTCTTTGAGCTATTTTCAAACTTGGTTTTTATAGATTCTTCATTAAGCCTTTTTCTAAGCAAAGCAACTTCTTCTTCAAGTCTTCTATATTTTTGCACTTCTTCTTTGATTCTTTCATTAATGATCTACTGGTATTCTAGCTTCTTTATTCCCTTTTTGAAGTTAGCAACTCTTGTTTCAAGCTCTCAGCTTCTTCCATGCTAGCCAACACTTGTTGTCTTGAATTTTGCAACTCTTCTCGGAGAGTCTTGTCTTCCTCTTCATTTGACTTTTGCTCTTCTTGATACTTTGAAATTTTTTCTTGCAAAGATTTGTTCTTCTTCTTGCTTTTTCTTAATTCTTCAAGGGTACTTATGAGTTCAACTTCTAGGTTCACCTCACTTTCCTCATCTGAAGCATCTACTGAATTTTGAGTTATTATTCCTATAAATAGATTTTATTCATCTTCATTTGTGTCTTCATTATCAGACGCACAAATAGCAAGGCTTGTTTGTGCTATCTCTTCATTTGAATAAAGTTTTTCCAATTTATTCCAAGTTCCTTGGCTGAAACACATGGTCCAATCTTCCTTTTGATGGATTGAGGTATTCCATCCAAAATGGCCTCCATTGCATTTGCATTATTTTTCTTGGCTTTCTTTTGAGCTGGAGTCCTTATTCTGTTTGGTGGGATATAATCAGAGATCACTGCATCCCATACATCAAGTCCTAATGACTGCAAATAACTTTTCATTCTTGTTGTCCAAAATATGTATTCTTCTTTTCCAAATATTGGAGATCCATTTTCTGTGTATATCTCTTCTTGTTGATCCATAGTGGTTTTTAATAAGATCTTCCTTCCAGTGGTTAAACTGTTAGTGAAGGATCCGGATCTGATACCAATTGATGGAATATTGGTCAATACTGAGAGGGGGGATGAATCAGTATTGTTAACTTTTTACCTTTTAACCACTAAGTAAACTTTAATCAAAACATGGAATCAACAAGATACACAAAAACATAGAATTTATTGTGGAACCCCAATTGGGTAAACCACCAACACTTTCTATACTGGAAAATTATGTTTACAATAAGTTTTTCAAGCCACAACTTGATGGAGACACCAACCCCCAATTTTCTCAGCCACCACTGAAGGATGCACCCACACCCTAGTTTCTGCCTGCACCTACAGACAAGGATACACCAATACCCTGATTTTCCAGCCACTACTGGAAGGAGGCCAAGACCCCCCTTACATGCATGTAGCCTGCCCTAGCACCACCCTACCTCCCTTACTTGATATTATTAATACTTCTATGGTCTTCTTCAACTTCCGTCTCTTTCTATCTTGACTTGGTCTCTGCCTTTCTACTACAAGGATCTTCACTGTCTTTTTACTTTGCTGGTCTCTGTCTTTTATTTTGCTCTCTTCTTCTGCTTGACTGTGCACTCCCTGGTATCTGCCTCTTCTTACTATAGCTTCTACAAAATTCTTCACTGGTTTCTTGCTGGTCTCTGTCTTCTGTTTTACTCTTGCTCTGCTTCAGATCTTCATCATTCCCTAGACACAGTTTTTTCTAATCTTTATACTGCTTCAGATCAGCATCATTATTTAACCATAGAGACCCTCTTTAATACTGGATCTTCATTATTTCTGTCTTCTTCAACAAACTCGACTACAGAGCCATCTTCCTGCTTCTTAAAATATTCATTATCCATCCACAAAAGAGACGCACATTTCAAATGACTTTGTTTTCTCAATATATATACCTCTCCAATAGTCACATGTATTCTTTGGAAATAACACAACTCTTCAAAACAATGTGACCCTTTTAAAAACACGACTCTTTATTTAAAATCACTTTTTAATTATATCTTTTTATTTAACCTTTTACTCCAACAAAAATGTTAAATATTTCTTTATTTCTTTTCAGCAACAAGTTTTCCCCCCTTTTTTTTTAATTTTCAATTTTTATCTCTTATATCTTTTTATTTAACTTTTTACTTTCAAAAATGTTAAATACTTATTTCTTTCCAGCAACAAGTTTTCCTCTTTTTTAATTTTCAATTTACATCTTTTATATATTTTTATTTAACTTTTCACTTCAACAAAAGGTTAAATATTTCTTTATTTCTTTCCAGCAACAAGTTTTCCCCATTTTTTTAATTTTCAATTTACATCTCTTATATCCTTTTTATTTAACTTTTTACTCCAAAAAAAGGTTAAATATTTCTTTACTCTCCTTTAACATATATTTAATTATATATTTAACATATAGAAAACCTCTCCAAAATTTGAAGGTCATGTCTCTTCATTAAGAATTTAACTAACATTACATCCTTATCTTTTATAAAACATCATGACTTTTCACAAGATGTGCCTCTTTATGTTTTATAACATATCACTTAATTCTGAAAAAATACTAGACATATACTTGTAACAACCATTCCAACCTAACCATTCGACTCCACGACCGCGGGCTCTCGCTTTCCCCCTAGGGTTATCTTTGCTGCGCTCTCCAGGCCGCCGCCATGGCCACGTCAGGGGGAGGGAATCCCCCTCCCTCCTCCCCGATCTCTGCAGGAGAGGCCTTTCGAAGGCTGTTAGCATCCTCCAGGAAAAAACCTGCGGCCACTGAGGCCCCGAAATTTGTCAAGAAACTTGATACCATTCCTGAAATCGAACTGCCAGAGGAGCACTCCATTAAAATCGCCCTGGCTCTTGCTGAAAGAGGATTGGTCGGCCAATTCATGGGACTTTGGCCCTCAGCCAAATCCACGGATGACTGGATACAACGTAACTGGAGGCCCCAACTGAAGAGCAGTGTCACCTGCTATCCGGTGGGGAGAGGATTCTTTGTATTCGAATTTATCTCAAAAGAAGATCGCGATCTCATCTTTCGAAGTGGCCCCTATTTTATGGGCACCCAAGGACTCTATCTGAACCGGTGGTCTCCGGATTTTGATCCTACAGTTGACATCCCGAAAGAGGTTCCGGTCTGGGTAAGACTTCCGAATCTTCCGATCCATTGCTGGAATATTCAAGCCCTAGAAAAAATAGGGAACACCCTAGGACGATTCATTGACAAAGCAGAGCACAAAGGTCAGTACTCCTGCGCGAGGATTTGCGTTGAAGTTGATCTGGAAGCAGGACTTCCAGAAGCCATCAAGCTCTCTGTAGGCTCTTGGTCACACTTCCAGAAACTCGATTATGAACAACTTCCTTTTAAGTGTAGGCTTTGCCACGAACATGGCCATTTCCAGCGCAATTTCCCAAAAGCCCAGCAGGAAGAAGAAGGAGAGGGATGGCAAAGGGTCAAAAAAGGAAAGACCGCCTCCAAATCAAACGAAAAAAGAGCACCAAGCAATGCACAGAAATCAGATCCCAAAGTTTCGCCGAAAGAAACCGCCCAGCCTCAAGCTATGATTCAGCAGTCCGGCACCGAGGCCATAGGAGCAAGTACCTCTGTGATGAACAACCCAGAAACTCCTCCGGTTATTGTCACTCGGGAATCCACTCCCCCTGATCCGGTGATTCCTGTTAAGAAGCCTGCCCCCCAAGGGGCCACGTTGGAAATTGGGGAAATCCAGCCTGAAACAGCCAACCCCTTATACGGAAGCTCTCCTAATCGAGGAGACCCCCGGGAAGTAGAAGAGGATTCCGAACCATATGGAGATACTGATGAAGGATCCTCGGAGTCCGGGAGCACGCATGCAACTCCAGCCAAGAACCCAAGGGGCCGAAAACCAAATAAAAAGAAAAGGGAAGAATTCTCTTACGCAGATATTCTGCAAGGCTCCCAGCAAACTATAAAAGGTATGATGAAAACAAGATCCAAGCATGGCCATGCCTCTAAAGGGGCCGTCCCCTCTAAAAGTAAATAATGCGGTACATCTCCTGGAACTGCAGAGGTCTAGGCAGTCCACAGAAAATTGAAGCAATGCGAGACTTAGTAAGAATCAATAAGCCTGAGATCCTGCTAGTCCAGGAAACAAAAATGGAGGATGACTCCGCCCTCCTTGCAGGGAAATCTTTCTGGAAAAAAAGCTCCGGGGAAGCTGTCAGCTCCAGGGGAGCCTCAGGTGGTCTTGCCACCTACTGGGATTCCTCCATATTTGAGCTGCTTGCTGTTCATAGTACAATGCATTGGATCTACACCAAACTCGTTCACAAAGATTCGGGCCACCAAGTAAGTTTGTTCAACCTCTATGTTCCGATGTTGTTAGCTGAAAAAAAAGACTGCTGGGACTGTATTTATGAGTTCCTAAGCCTCCACGGCCCTGAAAATATTATCATTGCAGGGGATCTGAATGTCACCCTAAGTGCAAATGAGAAAAAAGGGGGTTCCATCATTCGAGATCCCTCTCGGGAATGGGCTGAAGACATCATCTTAGGATGGGACCTGGTTGATATAAAACCCTCCAATGGCAACTTCACTTGGACTAATAAAAGGCTGGGGCCTGGGCACATCGCGGCCCGTCTTGACAGGTTTCTGGTCCATTCCGCCTTCCTCACCATGGGCCTTCATGGCTCTTCCAAAATTCTTCCCAATGGTGTTTCCAACCACAAACCTATCCTACTTGATCTTTCCGTTGATGAGAACCTGGGCCCCATACCCTTTAGGTTTAGTCCCTTGTGGGCCCATCATGATGACTTTAATCACATAGTCTCTAGCTCCTGGAGCTTCAAGGTTACTGGAAATCCCTCCTTTATCTGGGAGGAAAAGCTTAGACGCCTAAAATCTGATCTTAAGAGCTGGGCTAAGCTCCATTCCTCCCCGGTCTCTTATAGGAAAGATGCTCAAGCTGCCCTGGAAAATCATCAAGCTCACATGGAACCTGTTCCCATTACTGAAAACATTTCTCGTACTGAAAGCCACCTTCAAAAATCCTTCCACAAAGCTTGCAGAGTTGAGGAGGAGTATTGGCGTCAAAAATCCAGAAGCCTTTGGTTAGAAAGTGGTGACAAAAACACCTCTTATTTCCACAAACAAGCTGAAGCAAGAAAAAATTTCAAAACAGTGAAAGAAATTGACCAACATGGCAATCTGGTGAAAGATTTCGAAGGCATAAAAAAGGCTGCCTTTTCCCATTTCCAGGACCTTTATACAGCTCCTCCTGCTGAAGCCTTAGACCCTCAAGCCTACCCCCTCTCGCTAATTCCCAAAGTGATCCTACCCTTTGATAATGAAACTCTTGCTGCTCCTATTACTATGGAGGAACTCAAGGCTGCTCTGTCCCATATGGAACCGGACAGCGCCCCTGGTCCGGACGGATTCACAGCCAGATTTTATTCTAGTTGCTGGGACATTATCAAATATGACCTTCTCCGGATGATAAGGAATTCTCAAAGGCATCATAAATTGGGTGGGAGTACAAACTCATCCTTCTTGGCCCTGATCTCGAAGGAGCAAGGGGCCACCAATTTTTCCAGATTTAGACCCATCTCCCTTTGCAACATGGGGTACAAGCTGGTAACCAAGATTATCGCCAATAGGATAAAAACAATTCTGCCGAGGATCATTCCCGAAAATCAAGGAGGTTTCATAAAGGGAAGGAAAATTCTTGACAATGTCATTCTTGTCCAAGAAGCCATCCATTCCAGCTTCCGCAGAAAAGAGAAAGGAATGGTTGTGAAACTCGATCTCGCCAACGCTTTTGACCGAGTAAGACATGACTAACTCTTCATGGTGATGGATAAATTCGGGTTTTCCCCTGAACTCATCGACTGGATAAAAGGATGCATTGGTTCCCCTTGGATAGCCCCTTTGGTCAACGGAAGATCGACAAACTTTTTTCAGGCCTCAAGAGGGCTACGTTAGGGGTGCCCTCTGTCTCCTCTACTCTATGCCATTCAGGCCTCCGTGCTCAGCTTCCAGCTTAACAATTGTCAGAATGATCTCTCCCTCCCTGGGCTACGTATGGCTTCAAATGTAAAGGACATAAATCATGCCCAATTCGCAGATGACACTCTGCTGTTGGGGGGTGCCGGTTTCCATTCAGCAAGGAGATTCAAGAAGGAACTAGAAACCAATATTCAAATCTCCGGAAGTAAGGTCAACCTGCAAAAAAGTAGAATATATTCCTGGAACTGCCCGGGATCTGAAATTGGGAGAATCACTAGAGTCATGGAAATGGAATGCTCGCAGAACTGGGATTCATTCATATACTTGGGTGTTCCGATCTTTAAATCCACTATCAAAGCAGCCAACTGGATCCCCATCATTGACAAGTTAAAAGCAAAGATTCAGAAGTGGGGGGCCGGATGGCTTACTCTAGCAGGTAAAATAGTATTACTGAAATCTGTTCTTTACAGCATCCCTATTTACCAGTCATCTATTCTTTTGGCCCCCATCACAGTCATTGGTAAGATCGAAAGTCTCTTCAAAAAATTTCTGTGGGAAGGTGGAAAAGGAAATATGAAAAAGTTACATCTTGTCAGCTGGGACAAAATTCAAAGACCTTACAGAGAAGGAGGCCTCCAAGTAAGAAGCATACAAGCTCAGAATTTAGCTATGGGAGCCAAACTCCTCTGGCACCTGGTCTCCGGGAAACCTAGCTGGAGTAAGAAGGTACTGTGGAAAAAATACTTCACTGGGCAGAGACAGCGGTGCTTAGATAAAAATCCTCTCACTAAAAAAGGATCCCCTATCTTTAAACTATGTCTCAAAGCTCTGGAACAATTCAGGTCATCATTGTACTGGGTCCCTGGCAACGGGAAAAAAATCAGAGTATGGGAAGACTCAATACTTGGGGAGGAGCCTTTGGGACAGAATCCCGGAATCCAGAATATAAAACAGTGGCTACAGGAGAAGCATGTCCTCACCCTATGGGACCTCTCTGCTTGGGATAATGATAACAACTGGAATGATTGGAATTTAGGAGGATATCCCACCATCCTTGAAGAGGAGGCAAAGCATCTGTTCAAGCTGCTGCAGGGCAAAGCCCCACTGAACCAAGTTGCCAGGGACAAGAGAGGTTGGGGATCAAACTCTGGAAGTTACACTACAGCAGAAGGTTATCAAGCCTTCATGGCGGTCCCTCATGTTGCCCCAAATCCCATTCGCTGGAATTTCGTCTGGTCCAATCTATCCATCCCAAAAGTTGATCTGTTATGCTGGAATATAGCACACAGAAGCATCCTCACTGCAGAGAATCTCAGGAAAAGAGGACTGGAAGGCCCCTCGAGATGTTCTCTGTGTACGAATGATGAAGAAAGCATTGACCACTTACTGCTTTCCTGTCCCTTCTCAAGAGAGGTTTGGTATGATGTTCTTCCCACAAATACTCCCAGCTTCGATCTGCCCACTCTGACTTCTGATCTTCTTGCCAATTGGGTTGACTCCTCCCCCTTCCATCTTGCCAAAAAAGACCTGCTCAAAACAGTTTGGATGCTGCTCCCCAAGTTCGTTTTCTGGAAACTGTGGCTTGAAAGGAATAATCGTCTCTTCAGAAGTGTTGAGAGCCCTCCCTCCAAGGTTGCAATGAAAGCCAAGGCTCTCCTTGGAGAGACCATGGACCACAAACCTGCCTCCAGGAACACTCAGACGTTGGATGATAAAGAATCTATATGGCTGACGGCTCTAACTATAAAGGCTCAAGCAATTCAACCTGCCAAGCCTCCAGTACTAGCTGTTTGGGAAATACGTTTGAGTGAAGAGGATTTTCTAAAATGGAGAACATCGAAGGAGACTCACTGTCTGTTCTTCGACGGTGCCTCTAAGGGCAATCCAGGTCCTTCGGGAGGCGGAGGAGTGATCCTCAGGTCCTCAGGATCCATTCGATCCACTTTTGCCTGGGGGTTGGGCGTTCAATCCAATAACTCTGCTGAATATTATGCGTTGTGGCAGGGGCTCCGACAAGCAATCAGCCTCAACATTCAAACTCTCACGGTCTTCGGGGATTCCAAACAGGTAGTGCAGGCCATGTGCACGAAGTCAAGTCCTTCCAGTCTCCAAATGAATCGGATCTGTCAGAAAATATCGATCTTAGCTGGCAAGTTTCAAACAATTAAATTCATTCACGTGCTTCGGCACCTAAACAAACAAGCTGATCACGAGGCCAACTTGGCTGCGCTCCTGAGTAAGAGCATGCTCTCTGTCAATGGTATCGAGTCCCTCTGTAATATACCGTGACTCTGACAGCAATGATCCCATCCTCTGTAACCGCTGCACTAAAGGTTCCTCTGGCCTATGTCCCAAAATTTGGTGGATTACAGATTGTTGCCCTAACGCTCCTTGTAACTCTTTTCTACAGCTCAAAATAGCTTCAAATAGCTCCAGACTTAGCTCCAGAAGCAAGGCTCCTTCTCTAGACCAGAAAGAAATTGTATTGAATCCTCTAATTCTGAACTTTGTTAACCCGAGAAGATCAGAAAGGAACAAATCGACTTCAGCGATGGCGCCTCCAGTTGTGCGAACTAGTCTAGAGAATATGGGGAAAGAAATGCTGATATGGAGACTGCAGCCACATGATCCTCACATTTCTGGATGTCAAATGGCAATTGGCTCAGGTGTTTTAAAAATCTTGCCTAACGGTCCTCATCCTGTAAGCTCTAACGGTCATTGCATTACTGTTTCAGTGTGGGAGAATTATTGTATTAGCAGACCTTCAGTTTTGTGGATCATGGATCAACAGTGGAATCTGCCATCCGTGACAGAGCAAGGAGCTTGGCTCAAGGAATATTCCAGTGTAACACAGCCTCCGGAAGCTGATTTTCCGGCTTATTATTAATCTACCCTCCAGTGATGGTCTAAAAAAAAACATATCACTTAATTCTTATATTTATTCTTAACAACATGCAACTTAATAAAGTATTACTCATCATAAAACTTCGTTGACTTCATAGTTGTGAAATTTAGCAAGGGATTCTAAACCATCGATCACTTCGTATGTTTTATAACATATCACTTAATTCTTATATTGGTATTCTTAACAACATGCAAACTCAACATTTTTCTTGGTTTTGGCAGGTTAATAACTTGCACGTGTGAACACTAGGAGAGGATCTGATCTTATGGATGAAAAGCCAGTTCATCAAAGAACATGATCATGCCATCTTTGGATTTTACTGACACACACACACTCTTTGGCAGACATTTGAAAATAGCCTTCCAACTTGTTTAATTTCAACACTTAGACAAAATTGTCAAACCCTAGTCATTACTGTGCCAAGAGGCATTTTGGCAGACTCATATCTTTGTCATCTGACCATCACTAAGAAAACTGAAGGTATGGCTGAATATCCAGTCCACTAGGAAACAAAACCATGTAACCTCTAGAATTTATTAAGACACCCTAAGCTTCTAGCGGGCATTTCAAATCAGCTTCTCAACCTCTTTTGAACATCAAAACACATTTCTTCCTATTTTGGCAGACTCATATTTCACACATGTGAACACCCATAAGAAAACTGTCTCCTTGGATGGATAGCCAATTCATCAATGAACATGTTCTATGCTTTCTGATGAATTTATCATCACTCAGACAGGCTTGGGCGAGCATTTCAAAATGCCTTTTCAACCTTGTGAATTTTACACTTAGTCAATTTTAGGACTTCCTCCAAAACTTATTCTGAGACCCCTTTTTGGTAGATCCATAACTTTGTATCTAGACATGTTCAAGGAGAACTAAGTCCATGGTTAGATAGACAATCAAACATACTACAAGACCCCCATGTGTTGCGGGAATTTACTCTAACCCATAAATTAGGGCAGGCATCTTTCTAAGGTGATTTAGTCATTTTTGCTTGATAAACCCTTGTTTTGGCAGGTCCATAACTTCTCCCTCAGGCACGTTATGGACAAAATGAAGACATGGTCAAGTAGGTAAAACAACAATCTACAAGACCCCCCTATGGTGCAGGAATTTATATTCTCCTATAAATTATGGCGTGCATTTCCTTGAGACAATTTTTACTAAATTTCCAATACTTAAGTCATTTTCTTGTTTTTCACCAAATTGCCATATTTTTCCAAAATGATGTCAGATTGCTATAATGACTTCTTGGTAACTCCAGAACACCATCATGTGTTTTTTAGGCCTCATCACACATGCCACATCACCATACATGCCATGTCATCACTATCAACCATGCCACATCACCATACATGCCATGTCATCACTATCAACCATGCCACATCACCATACATGCCATCCTTTGACTTTCACTGAGTTCACTCTTGCCATCATGTCCTTGGTTATTCCTTTGTCATCACTGAACTCCTTTTAACATCAATGACAACCATATTCCATATTGCCAACACACTGCTGCTACTTTGATGGAATTGTATTATGTCACAAGGATATGACTGGAGCCAACTGCTATAGGATACTGAGAAGAGTGTGATCGTTGATCTTAAATTTGATAATCAGGTACACAACTGCTTTTACACATTCTTGGTACACTTCATATCACTGATCAATAGTCTTCAAAATGGTATTGGGTTTTTCCCAAAAATTTATCATTTCTATTTTGATCAATGGGGAAATCTACTGACTTTCTTCTCCATACTTTGGTGTGACTTTGGTAGATTGATTGTTGTTCATGACATTCGATTGAACTTGCTTTATTCTCCAAACTTTAACTTCTCCCTGCATCCTGCAATGTTTTGCAAAATGACCATAATGATAACAATTATAACATTGAACAAAAAATGTACCTTGATTACTTTCTAGAGTGATTCTGTCATGAGCTCTGCAATGGGTGGCTTTGTGACCATAATTGTTATACTTGTAGCAATGACCATGGAACATTATAGGATATCTCTAAGCAAAGGATTTTTGTGATGTATCTTTTCTTGATTCTTGCTGATCATGGGATCTTCTGAGAATACCAGTATAATTGTTAGCCTTTTCTTCTTTTTCCATGGAGCTTTAACTTTATTCAGTGTTCTTCTCGATCTTTGAGTTTGTCTTCAACTAAGCAATTGTTTTTTCCAAATCTTCTTTCAGAGATAGGATCTTCAATTCTTTCCTTTGACAAATTTCTATCTTTCCTTGGAGTTGTATTGTTAGGTCTTCTTCAATTTTCTTGACTTCTTCTACCTGTCTTTTCATATCAACGATATTGTATTCCATCTGTCCTTTTGAGTTCTGATCTTCCTCATGATATTTTCACATTTGTGATTTTAGTACTTGATTTTCTTTTCTGATCTCTAAGAGTTCCTTTTCAAATTCAAAATTCGTCAGGCATACCCTTCGTAATTCTATCTTCAAGGATTTGATTTCGAATTCTTGTTTTCTTCTTAGTTTCTCTTCAATCTCATGATTGAAATGAATTCCCTTTTTATCACTTGGATCTTATTTCTGACTAGCGGTACTTTCCTTTTGCAATTTTTCAAGTAAGATACTGATCTCACTATCTTTGTCTTGAAGCTTTCGAGTCAATTCTTTCTCCTTATCTTCCAGCAGTCTTCTGAGCTTGTCAATTTCTTCTGATTGTCTTTAATTTTCAGCAGTAAAATTCTCAAGTTTATCTTTCAGAGAGTTGGTTATGGCTTCTTTGATTCTCATAGCTTCTTCAACTTGGAGATTTAGATCAATTATAGTTTGTGTGGCCTTCTCAGACTCTTCTCAATTCCTCTTCTTAGAGTTGTCCAATTTCTCTTGCAATGCCTGATTCTGTTCACAAAGTTTCTCAACTTCTTGCAAAGCATTAGTAATATCATTGTCTAAACACTCATTTCTATCATTTATCAAGGAACAATGAGATTCATCACATTTTGAAGTATTACATTCTATGAATTAAAAATGGCTCTTATCTTCCATACCTGATAAATATATTCCTTTAAAAACATTACAAACATAATGTTTAGAGGAGGACTTACCTTCATACTTACCTGGATCTTGTACTGACCTTTTGAAGGAGCTGTCTTCTGCTTCTTGTTATTCATCTGAGTTTAGCCAATTTATTTTGCACAGTTCTTCAACTGAGTTGCACATTCCTATTTTCTCTTTTTGGACATTTGTTAGGTCTTCAAGAATTAATTCCATAACCCCTGCTTCTTGTTCTTTAGTGGAGTAGAGCTATTCTAAATTTGAGCCATAGTTCCTTAGCTGAGTTGTTCTTTCCAATCTTCTCTTTTATGGAATCTGATAAGCCTTCAAGAATGGCTTCCATAGCCATTGAGTTATTTTTCTTTGCTTCCTTTTGAGCTGTTGTTTTCACTTTCTTTGGAGGAGTATATCCAGTAAGAACTGATTGCAATATACCAATTCCTCCTGCTTCAAGATACGCTTGCATTCTTTTTTTCTAGATCAAGTAATCTGTACCACAAAACAATGGTACTCCATTCACTGAGAACCCCATCGTGTGTCAAATACCTCCTTCAAGATGATAAGGCTTTATATGAAGGACCCGCTCCGATACCAATTGTTGGACACATCGAGCACATTGAGAGGGGGGGGTGAGCTGTGTGTGTGGATTTTATTACTTTTTCAACTTTAATAATCATCAACAACTTATTCAATATTATGCAAAGTACATTATTATCATTATATCAACAATTATAGCTCATCGTCACATATCATCACATCATCAAAACAGAGTACACAATATTTTTATGTGGAAACCCATGTCCTGGGGGAAAAACCATAGAATCCTTTATAATAATATTTTTCCAGCAACAACTGGAAAGAGGCAACAACCCCCTTATTACAATGAATTCAATTCTCCAACTACAATTGGAAGGAGGCCACAACCCCTTGGTTTACTGGCTACAACCTAAATGAATCCCTAACTCCCTAGATGTCCTTGCCCCGTCCTACCACCCTTATATGAAGAAGGAACTACTAAACCACAATTGCATTGATCTACGGACCTGCTAATCAACACCTATACCACACTGTTGACCACTGCTCATACTCATCTATTGTCACTGACCACTGCTGTCCACTGACCACTGCTGTCCACTGACCACTGTACATCAGCTGTGTCACACTACTCGTCAACATATACAATCAACCTGTCCAATCTGGATGTACCAATCAAGCTGTACACATCATCCCACTCAGTCCACCTGGGTCCAACCCACTGCTCATACAACTCAACCAATCCGAGTTAGACCAATTACGCATAAGGAAACCTGTGCCAATCCTGCTCAACTAAACCAACCTTTACCAAGATTCTTGTGTACCTATACCAAATAAATAATATACCTGTGTCAATCTGATCATGTACTTGTGCCAATCTTATCAAGTACTTGTGCCAACTTGTATCTACTTTGTTACTAGGTCAAGATAGGGTTATGATAATACATTTCACAACACGACCATGACTTACTCTCTTAATCAAACTTAGCCCAAACTCACGACCTGAATAACAGCCAAGCAAGGCTTGACAAACAACATCAACCAACCAACTTCAAACAAGAAGATGGTCAACCTACAAACCCTAAAACACAATTTAACCAATTTGTCAACTTAAACTTACAGTCTATTTCCAACAACTTTAGACACCTTACAAAAATCAACTAGGTCAAATCCAAAACTTGTTCAATCACTTTACTCAAGATAATAAATCAAGTCAAGACTAACTCCAATCAATTTGATTAATTAAGACACGCCACCAACCTTAGTAAGATAGGTCAAGATCAACTTTAGGTATCTTGCCAGACCAGTGTAGTCAAATCAATCAGGTGATACCTAACTTAACAAGCCAATATCAGTCAAGGTAATAATATAGCAGAGGCCAGCTTTATACAACTTGCTAAACCAATTAGGTCATGTCCACTTTACACAGTTTTACAAGCTAAGTCAAGTCAACACAATCTCATATAGTCAATACTAATCAAGATGCAAGAGAAGAATGCTAATCACTTGTAGTTAACTAGGTCAACTTTAATTCCTTACTAGCAACACTGTCACAATAACTTATCAACTTATACTTGTCAGAAGTAAGACCAGCACTTGCTTATAGTCAACTCATCTCTGACTTATAAAAACACAGAAAACTCAGTCAAACCCAATCAATTCAGTCTCTTGTTAATTTGTGAACTAGGTCAAGAGAATCTTTGTCATACAATCTACTTGTCAAATGAGCATTATCAAGAAGTTTATAGTCCAATACTCAAGACTTAGGTAATATTGTCAAACGTCAATAGAATAGGCTTGTCACATTATGATGGATCAAAAGACCATTGTTAAACTAAGTTGATGCAATCAAACTTACAGTCAACCTGTCAAACACTATCAGAGTATTACACCACTGTAACTTAGTCAATACAATCTTAAAATCATATAAATTCAGTACAATCTCTCATTTACAGTCGACTTTGTCAAACTCACTCACTGGAATCAATTTCTTACTGGTTGCTAGGTCTCAATCAATACTGATGGATACAGTCAACCACTCAGTCAACTAGATCAAATGAATAAGTCACTAGTTAACTTGTCAATTCCAACTAGGTTGAAAGAGTATTCAGCCAAAAGAGTACTGTCAATGCACACCAATTCAAAACTTACAAAAAAAAACTAAAGACTCAGTCAAAAGTCAAATTTTTCAGCACTTTAGATGCCCTAGTTATGTGTACCCGTACAACCAGAAATATCAGAAAGTAGAGAGCTTCATTTTGTCTTCAATTCAGCCCGATAATTCAGATTAAAAAAAAAAAAGAAAAAATATGTTCTGAAAATTATGGTTCACACAGCTCGAGTTTTCTAATGTAGACTGATTTTTTCCTAAGCCTGTTTGAATTTTTCAGAGGCTTCCCGAGGCAATCCGAATTTTTCAAAGGCTGTCTGAAATTGTAGCTTGTCATTATGATGACGTTGACCGGCTATTTATACTCATTTCTAAAAAAAATATTTTACTGAGCTGACATACCATTAAGGGTGATTTTTTTTTTTAATAAACTTAATTTTGTTTTACTGGTCCGACCTTCAAGGAGGATTATTAGGCTTAAAAAATAAAATTATTTTAATTATTTAATTATTAAATGTATTTAATTATTAGGGTTTGTCATAAAGTACTTAATTTCAAATTTAATTTAGATTAAAATTATTTTAAATACTAAACCTTTTGTTAATTATTAAAAGAGGCTTCAACACCATTCAATACCTTATTCAACAAGGTAACTTCTTCAAGATGATCATTGTACACAATAAGGGGCTCTAAGACCCAGGTATGTGGGGTTAAGGACCAACAAGAAATAGTTCCATTATGTTTAGATTATTTTCAACAAGATGGTTTTCATCAATATGTCATGTGGGCTTTCATCATGATTTCCAAGGGATTCTTCAATGGCACAAGGTCATCATAGGTGCCTTGAAGGCATATATAATGGTTTCATTACCAACTGGGTTCATAGACATCAATACCCCAAGATAAGGGTACTAAGGGCTTCATGACCTCATCAACATTAAATGACAATAACTCATCAACCGTAAGGAATTAGGAGACACTCCACATATCAATCGAAAGGGCTTGACGAGGGCTATGACCCTATGAGGATATTGCTTGCATTGGCATGGTCCTTCAACTTTGTTTTCTTTAATTTGTGTAGGAACTCTTCAAGGATATCATCAAAAGAAAGACTTCATCATGTAAGGGCACAACTCAACTGTGTGAGGGATACATTCATTCAACAACCAATTGAGAGACCACAACAAGTGCAAGCATCATAGAAACCATCAACCAAAATAAAACCAGGAGCAAGAGATACAACAATGGACTCAATTGGGACTGAGATACAACTTAGGGTCACTCAACTAACTCAATGAGTAACCAGGGCTTTTTCCATTGTCCCAAGGACTCGAAGGATTCAGAGTTGGGCTTAGACAAGTTCAAAAGGTATCCTTTGACACAGACAACCACAAACCAAATACTAACCCTCAAGGGATCCACAAGGGGCACCGAGACTCAACTCTTGGCAACAATGACTGGGAACTGTTGGCAACAATGACCGGGCACTGTTGGAATCAATGACAACTTAATCAACAATCTCCCCCTTTTTCATTGATGACAACACCATAACTCCTCTTCAGAACAAGCTCCCCCTGTGAGCAAATTCTCTCCCTCTTTGGCATCAATGGAAAAGGGAACTTCCTCTGATAACACTGCTCCCCCCTGAGGTCATGCTCCCTTTGTCAACAACTTCTCTCTGTTTTTCGACTCTTGAAATAAATTTTCTTCCTTTTTGCATCAATCGCAACAAGAACTTCCTTTGGTAATACTGCTCCCCCTATCATTGGGCACTGCTGCTACTTTGATGGACTTATATTATGTCACAAGCATACTGCTAGAACCAAGTGCTATAAGATACCGAGAAGAGTGTGATCATTGATCGTAAATTTGATAATCAAGTACATAGCTCCTTTTACACATTCTTTGTACTTCATATCACTGATCAATAGTCTTCAAAATGGTATTGGGTTTTTCCCAAAAATTTCATCATTTCAGTTTTGATCAATGGGGAAATGTATTGAATTTATTCTCCATACCTTGGTAGACTGATTGATGTTCATGAAATTCAATTGAACTTGCTTTCTTCTCCAAACTTTAACTTCTCCCTGCATCCTGCAATGTTTTGCAAAATGACCATAATGATAACAATTATAACATTGAACATAAAATGTACCTTGGTTACATTATGGAGTGATTATATCATGAGATCTGCAATGGCTGGATTTGTGACCACAATTGTTAGACTTGTAGCAGTGTGTTAAATTTTGAGCATTAATTCAATATACTCTAGGATCTTTACTGAGAGAACAACATGTACAGTATATCAGTGCATATCAATCATCACAAGAATCAAAAGCATGAGAGACAATAGACACACATAGTTTTCGTGGGGAAAACCCTAAGGTGAAAAACCCCACAAATTCCTCAGAGATAGATAGAGCAATAGCTCAACCAAAGTACAACCAAAGCACAAGAGATAGACTCCTCTTAGCAGTTGATCCTCCTCCTCACAAGTGCGCCACTTTCTGAGTGAAGGAAGAATGAGTTTCTGAGTGATCCAAATAGAGATCTCTCGATCTCTATTTATACTTGTTTTGTTTGCCCAATAACCTTATGGGGCCGACTTGTCTATCTAGGTACAATAACCACATATTACATAAATCCGGGTCGACCCCTTACAAGGTGGTCTAATAACCCATCGGCAAGTTAACACACTTGCGACACTTGTCAATACAAATGACGACACTTCCTTAAAGAGGAATAACACGTCTCTATAAGGGTACAATAAATATATAACTGAAATACATTCCGAAGTTACATATACATCAACACTCCCTCTTAACTAGGAAGGTATTTCTCGACACAGATCTGCTAGCACAAGTCTTCTTCTCTGGATCGTCGTCATTGATGCATCGTCCTCAATTCATCGTCATCGTCACTGTTGTTGCTATCTCAACCAATCTCTGAATCTAATCGTCATAGGAAGTTCTACAGAGCAAGTCCTTTTTCATACTGGATGTAGGCCCACCACTTGCAGGTCTTCATCACTAGCCATATTGTGGAATCCTCAGGACTTATTACATGCGTACAAAACCTCGCAAGAGCATCTTAGGTTGTTACAAGCACACGGCTCTACCTATAGGATCTCCTAGGCCCATATTATATGTGACCTCACCACAAAACCTCGCAAGAGCATCCCACGCTGTTACGAGCACACAAATCTACCTATAGGATCTCCCAGGGACATATTACATGTGGTCACCACAAAACCTCGAAAGAGCATTTGCCAGATATCCCAGGGCCATATTACATGCCATAGGCAAAACCTCGAAAGACTATCTGCAAATCTCCCAGGGCCAAATTATATGCTTATCTGCACAACCTGTTCCACGGCCATAGAGTATCAACCTGATACTCACCATATATCATCCTGATGTACACATCATCATCCTGATCATCAACACTACAACATCCTGCTGCATGTCATCTGGAGCAACATCCTGAAGCTCGTCATCCATGATCATCCTGATCATACAATGCATCTACCTTATACATACCAAGTATCTACCTGATGCATACCAAGTATCTACCTGATACATATCATCATACATGATCCACCTGATACACATACAAATACATGATCCACCTGATCATACCTGATACATATCAACATACATGATCTACCTGATCATACAACGTATCCACCTGATACATATACAGATACATGGTCCAAGCATCCAACATGATGCATATACATACAAATGATCCAACTGATCATATCCAGCGTCCAACATGATGCGTACATACATAAATGATCCAATTGATCATATCCAACATCAACATGATGCGTACATACATAAATGATCCAACTGATCATACAGAGCAAAAACTAGAACATCATCCTGATGCTCATCATCCAATGCTTACATCCATAGCCATGTGAAGGATCCTCCTTCCACCATGCTTGGAATGGATTCGGCAAATGTCTCCATCACTTCTTCCTCGAAGTGTCATCGATCTGAAGGACACCAAGCCTCTCTTTGAAGTACTCGAACTTCACTCTGGCTAGTGGCTTCGTCAGTACATCTGCAATCTGCTCATCCATCACAACATACAAGAGCTTCACTGCTCCTCTCTGCACCATATCCCTGATATAGTGATATTTGATCTCTATGTGTTTCGACCTTTCGTGAAACACTGGGTTCTCAGACACCTTCACACAACTCTGGTTATCACATAAGATACCAGTAGCATCCAACGGGAGATCAAATAACTACTCAGACAGTAGCTTTCGAAGCCATACTGCCTCACAACTAGCCAAACAGGATGCAACATACTCTGCCTCGGCTGTACTCAGTGCTACACAGGACTGCTTCCTGCTAAACCAAGAGATCACACCTGATCCCATACTGAAGCAGCACCCAGATGTGCTCTTCCTATCTGCAGCACTGCCTGCCCAATCTGAATCAACATAACCCTGCAGGTTAAACTTTTGATTCGCTTCATACTTGAGCCCATAATCAACTATACCCTTCAGGTACCTCGGAATATGCTTTATAGCAACCAAGTGAACATTCCTTGGATCCGTCAGGAACTGGCTCAATGTGTTCACCGCAAAGCAAATATTTGGTCTCGTGTTCATCAGGTACATCAAGGACCCAATCATCTGACAATACATAGATACATCAACCAACTTAGATGAAGCATCACATAGAAGCTTCAGATTTGATGACATAGGTGTGGCCATGGCCTTGCAATCCGTCATCCCTAACCTCTTTAGGATATCTGCTGTATACTTCCCTTGTCCAAGGAAGATCCCATCTATACTCTGCCACACCTCCATGCCTAGAAAATAGTGCATCATCCCCAAGTCCTTCATCTCGAACTCAACAGCAGGCTTCCTCTTGGTATCAACAATCAGATTATCATTACCTGTAACAAACAGTTCATCCACATACAGGAGTAGTATCACAGGATTTCCTTCCTCAACCTTATAGTAAAGGTTGGAATCCGCTTTACTCTTGGTAAAGCCCAAACTAGATAGGAAACTGTCCATCCTACCATACCAAGTCCTAGGAGCTTGCTTTAATCCATACAAGGCTTTCTTCAACCTGCACACTTATGACTTCCTGTCATGTGTCTCAAAACCAAGTGGCTGCTCCACATACACTTCCTCCTCGACTACACCATTCAAGAAAGTAGTCTTGACATCCATCTGGTGTATCTTCCATTTCATCATTGCAGCCAGAGCAAGTACTGATTTGATGGAATTGTATCTGGAAACGGGAGTAACAGTCTCTTCATAATCAATCCTTCTTTCTGGGAGAACCCACGAGCTACAAACCTCACTTTGTATTTTTCTATGCTACTATCTGCAGCATGTTTGATCTTCTAGATCTGCTTGTAAGTCACAACAGACTTCCCTTCTGGTCTTGGGACTGCATCCCAACCATCATTCTTCATGATCGACTGGTACTCATTGATCATGGAATTCTTCCCGAATCCTGGGAACTTCAATATTTTTAATATCTTCGAAAGATAACTTTGTTGTTGAACAAATGTTGTAGTCCTTCTTTTGTAGGTGATGGTATACGATCTTTCCTACAAGACAAGTTAAATTGCACGATTAGAAACATCTCATAGTTTCATAACAAAATATTACACATAAGAATATATGTCATACAGTCATGCAATAATTTTAGCCAATGCTTCAATACAACATTTATCCCCATAACTTTCTAGATGTCTTCCAATCTCTACCAGAACATTGTTAAGAGTGTGCACAACTCCCAACATGTCAGCAAAGAGGTTTCATTCTAGATAAGTAGCAATGGAATGTTGTACAGTACCATAGGCCACTTACCCATTACTTGCATATTAGTAGTATCTTGTTCATCAATGCAAATATGCATAATACACAACCTAAGTCTATGAACATAAGCATATACATCATTGAATAACATTATTTTAAACAAACAGAATATACAAGAAATGACAATTCAAATACTTATCTTTGTTTGTTTGTTGGGTGGACTCCCTCTGAATCTTTGCTTCCTTGCAGGAGCTGCTGGAGTCCTATTATGAAGTAACTTCTTCTACACCTTTCTGTTGTGAATTGTAAGGAGTGGTGAACTCCCTCTTAATTCCTGAATCACTGCATATCACTTGAAGTCTACTGAAGTGAATTCTCCACCATTGTCGGATTTGAATGTTTTTATCTTCTTATCAGTTTGGTTCTCCATCAAGGTTTTGAATTCCTTGAACTTATCAAACACTAACACTTCATCTTTTTTCTTCAAGAAGTAAACCCAAGTCTTCCTGGAGAAGTCATCAATGAAAGAGACATAGTAAACATACCCACTCAGAGAACTGGATGACTTTGGACCACATACATCGGAGTGGATGATTTCCAAGATACCTTTTGCCTTGCTTTCATTGCTTGGAAATGCCTTCTTAATGTTCTTTCCTTTTGCACATCCTTTGCAAACACCTTCATGCTTGGTCTTAATTTCAGGAAGACCTTCTATAGCCTTACTTGCAATTGGTAGTGCTATGTAGTGCATATGTGCAAGCCTTCTATGCCAAAGTTCACTTGGCTCCATGGAATCATGTACCATGGCATGTTGAGGTTGTCCCTTCAATTTATAAAATCCTCCCTCTTGCTCTCCAATCACCATTGCATCATCAATAGTTTTACCCTTTGGCCACATCCGAACTTGGCCATCTACAAATGCAACCCTCATGCCTTTTGCATCCAATGCAGAGATGGAGAGAAGATTCTTCTTGAGCCCAGGTACATAAAGAACTTCTTTCATCTTCAAAGACTTTCCAGAATCTAGGTTGTAGGAGGCTTCGCCACTTCCTTTGATAGGGTATTGATAATCATCCCCAAGTTTCACCTTATGGGGTGACTCATGTTCAGATAGGTTTACGAAAGATTCTTTAAACCCAGTCATGTGTTTGGAAGCCCCACTGTCAATTAACCAATCATTACAACCATGAGAGATGGTACCTGTGAGAGTAGAGATTAGAACATACTCTTCTTCACTTGATGAGTCATCATCACTTTCTGCCCTAGCCTTCTTCTTTGGAGGTTCATCATCCTCGGCAGCATGAGCATGGTACCTTCTTTTTATGTCCTTCTTCTTCTTGTTGAAGTTGTTGTTTTTATCCTTTTTGTTCGTGGGACAATTTGAAGCAAAGTGACCTTTCTCATTGCAGGTAAAACATCTTAGATCCTTCTTATTCTTTTGTTGGTTGTGATAGGATCTCTTGTAGTGAGAGTGCTCCTTCTTGGGCTTACTTCTTTTGGTGTGAGCTACGAGATCTTGATCTTCACCTCCCATATTTTCTTCTTGATCTACAAGCCTGGCTTCTTCTTGAGAGCATTCCTCCCATAGTTTACTGAAAGAGATCAGTTTCTTTCTTACACAGATTCCTTGAATAAAGGAGTCCCATGACCTAGGTAGGCCATTCAAAGTGGTCATAACAACTTCACCATTTTCCACTACTTCATCCACAGCTTCAAGTTGCTCCTTGATCTAAGAGACCTTGGAGAAGTAAGATTGAATGGTCTCTCCATTCAACATCTTGACCCCTTTCAATTGATTCCGCAGAGTCATCTTTCGATTTATGTTCTTCCCTTCAAATAACTTGGTCAGGGAGTCAAACATCTCCTTGGGTGTATTTAGAGATGACACATGAGGTATGAGATGGTCTTTGATAGAATCAACAATGATTCTCTTTTCCTTGACCAAGTTCTTCTTATGCAATACCTTAGCCTCTTCATCCTCTCGGATAGGGACCTCCGAGCTGATGTAGGAGTCCAATTCATTTTCTTCCAGGATTAACCCAATCCTATACTTCCAGGCTCGGAAGTTATCAGCCCCTTCAAGCTTATCCTCAAGCTTGGTGTGGTGAGACATCTTAAAGAGTACTTCAAATGGAAATAGAAGAGATTTAGGTCTTACCACTTGTTTTGCTGAAAACTAGATCTGGTCCCGGATTAGGGTTTGTCAGAAAAACCCTAAAAATCAAAATGTGAATTTCAACTTTCTGAAAGGATAGAAAGATGCGCCTTGATGAGCTGATCAGCTTGGTGTAATCAGAATTTGAGATCTGCAAAGCTTCACCCTTCAGAAATGCCTTTTAGTCTTCCCGGGATCACTGGGAAGACCCTAAATTAGGGTTTGAGTTTCTCGGAGATTTACCTAGCCAAAAATATCAATCCAAAGCTCTAAACTTCGATTTTTCCAAGGAGCTTCCAACTATGTCTTCAGATTTCAGAAATTCCTATTTTTGTGGAAACCCTAATTTTTAGGGCCAAATCTGAAAATGCTCAGAATTGAATTCTGATTGGACAGATAGATTCTCCTTGATGCGTAGAGTCAATCTACTATACTTATTTTCCAAAATCTGTGGAGAGGAACCCAATAAACAGGAAACCCTAGTTTTCGTCACTGCACAATGTCTTCTTCTCAGGTTAGCTCTAATACCATGTTAAATTTTGAGCATTAATTCAATATACTCTAGGATCTTTACTAAGAGAACAACATGTATAGTATATCAATGCATATCAATCATAACAAGCATGTCAATCATCACAATAATCAAAAGCATGAGAGACAATAAACACACAGAGTTTCTGTGGGGAAAACCCTAAGGTGAAAAATCCCACAACTTCCTCAAAGATAGATAGAGCAATAGCTCAACCAAAGTACAAGAGATAGACTCCTCTTAGCAGCTAATCCTCCTCCTCACAAGTTCGCCACTTTCCGAGTGAAGGAAGAATGAGTTTCTGAGTGATCCAAATAGAGATCTCCCGATCTCTATTTATACTTGTTATGTTTTCCCAATAACCTTATGGGGATGACTTGTCTAGATAGGTACAATAACCACATATTACATAAATCCGGGCCGACCCCGTACAAGGTGGTCTAATAACCCATCTGCAAGTTAACACACTTGCGACACTCGTCAATACAAATGACGAAACTTCCTTAAAGAGGAATAACACATCTCTATAAGGGTACAATAAATATATAACTGAAATACATTCCAAAGTTACATATACATAAACACAGTGACCATGGAACATTATAGGATATATCTGAGAAAAGGATTTTGATGTAGTTTTTCTTGATTCTTGTTGATCATGGGATCGTTTGAGAATACCTGTATAACTGTTAGACTTTTCTTCTTTTTCCATGGAGCTTTCAATTTCTTCAGTGTTCTTCTTGATCTTTGAGTTTGTCTTCAACTGAGCAGTTGTTTTGTCCAAATATTCTTTTAGAGAGAGGATCTTCAATTCTTGCCTTTGACAAATTTCTATATTTTCTTGGAGTTGTCTTGTTAGGTCTTCTTCAATTTTCTTGACTTCTTCTACCTGTCTTTTCAAATCAAGGATATTGTATTCCATCTATCCTTTTGAGTTCTAATCTTCCTCATGAGATTTTTGCAGTTGTCCTTTTAGTACTTGATTTTCTTTTATGATCTCTAAGAGTTCCTTTTCAAATTCAAAATTTGTCAGGCATAACTTTCATAATTTTATCTTCAAGGATTTGATTTTGAATTCTTGTTTTCTTCTTAGTTTCTCTTCAATCTCATGACTGAAATGAATTCCCTTTTTGTCACTTGGATCTTCTTTCTAACTGGTGGTACTTTCCTTCTACAACTTTTCAAGTAAGATACTGATCTCACTATCCTTGTCTTGAAGCTTGCGAGTCAATTCTTTCTCCTTATCTTCTAGTAATCTTTTGAGCTTGCCAATTTCTTCTGATTGTATTTTTTTTTCAGCAGCATGCTTCGCAAGTTTATCTTTCAGAGATTTGGATATGGCTTCTTTGATTCTGATAGCTTCTTCAACTTGGAGATTTATATCAATTATAGTATGTGTGTCCTTCTCATATTCTTCTTGATTCCTCTTCTCGGAGCTATCTAATTGCTCTTGCAATACCTTATTATGTTCACAAAGTTTCTCAACTTCTTGCAAAGCATTAGTAATATCATTGTCTAAACACTCATTTCTACAATTTATCAGGGAGCAATGAGATTCATCACATTTTGAAGTATTACATTCTATGAATTCAAAATGGATATTATCTTCCATACCTGATAAACATATTTTTTTTAAAGCTTTACAAACAGAATGTTCAAAGGAGGACTTACCTTCATACTTACCTGGATCTTGTACTGACATTTTGATGGAGTTGTCTTCTGCTTCTTATTCTTCATTTGAGTTTAGCCAATTTATTTTGAGCGACAGTTCTTCAACTAAGTTGCACTTTCCTATTTTATCCTTTTGGACATCTGTTAGGTCTTCAAGCATTAATTCCATAACCCCTACTTCATGTTCTTTATCGGAGTAGAGATGTTCTAATTTGAACCATAGTTCCTTATATGAGTTGTTCTTTTTAATCTTCTCTTTTATGTAATTTGATAAGCCTTCAAGAATGGATTCCATACCCATTGAGTTATTTTTCTTTGCTTCATTCTGAGCTGTTGTTTTCACTTTCTATGGAGGAGTATATCCAGCAAGAACTAATTTCCATATACCAATTCCTTCTGCTTTAAGATACGTCTGCATTCTTATTTTCCAGATCAAAGTAATTTGTACCACAAAACAATGGTACTCCATTCACTGAGAACCCCATGGTGTGTCAAATACCTCCTTGAAGCTGATAAGGCTTTCTATGAAGGACCCGCTCGGATACCAATTGTTGGACACATCGAGCACAATGAGAGGGGGGGGGTGAACAATGTGTGTGGATTTTATTACTTTTTCAACTTTAATAATCATCAGTAGATTATTCAATATTATGCAGAGTACATTATTATCATTATATCAACAATTATAGCTCATCATTACATATCATCACATCATCAAAACACAGTACACCATATTTTTACGTGGAAATCCAAGTCCTGGGGGAAAACCACGGAAGCCTTTATAATAATAGTATTCCAACAACAACTGGAAGGAGGCAACAACCCCCTTGTTACAATGAATTCAATTCTCCAGCTACAAATGGAAGGAGGACACAACCCCCTGGTTTACAGGATACAACCTGAAGGAATCCCTAGCTCCCGATATTTCCTTGCCCCGTCCTGCCACCCTGATATGAAGAAGGAACTACTTAAACACAACCTCATTGATCCTGCAGACATGCTAATCAACACCTATACCACACTGTTGACCACTGCTCATACTCATCAATTGTCATTGACAACTAGTGTCCACTGACCATTGTACATCAACCGTTTCACACTGATCGTCAACATATACAATCAACCTATCCAATATGGTTGTACCAATCAAGTTGTACACATCATCCCACTCAGTCCACCTGGGTCAAACCAACTGCTCATACAACTCAACCAGTGTGAGTCAGACCAATTGCACATAAGCCAACTTGTGCCAATCCTGTTCAACTAAACCAAACTGTAAAAAATCAATCATATACCTGTGTCAATCTGATCATGTACCCGTGCCAATCTTATCAAGTACATGTTCCATTTGTAACTACTTTCTTACTAGGTCAAGATAGGGTTAGGATAATACATTTTACAACACGGCCATGACTTACTCTCTAAATCAAACTTAGCCCAAACACACAACCTGTCTAACAACTTAGTCAAGAAAGGCTTGACAGACAACATCAACCAACCAACTTCAAACAAGAAGATGGTCAACCTAGTCAAACCCTAAGACACACTTTAACCAATTTGTCAACTTAAAATTACAGTCTATATCCAACAACTTTAGACACTTTACAAAAATCAATTAGGTCAAATACACAACTTGTTCAATCACTTTACTCAAGATAAGCAATGAAGTCAAGACTAACTCCAATCAATTTGATTAATTAATCCACGTCGCCAACCTTAGTAAGATAGGTCAAGATCAACTTTAGGTATCTTGACAGACTAGTCTAGTCAAATCAATCAGATGATAACTAAGTTAACAAGTCAATATCGGTCAAGGTAATAATACAACAGAGGTCAACTTTATACAACTTGCTAAACCAATTAGGTCATGTCGACTTTACATAGTTTTCCAAGCCAATTCAAGTCAACGTAATCTCATATAGTCAATACTAATCAAGATGCAAGAGAAGAATGCTAATCACTTGTAGTTAACTATCTCAACTTTAATTCCTTACTGGAAACACTATCATGATAACTTATCAACTTATACTTGTTAGAAGTCAGACCAACACTTGCTTATATTCAACTCATCTCCGATTATCAAAACACAGAAAACTCAGTCAAACCCGATCAATTCAGTCTCTTGTTAATTTGTCAACTAGGTCAAGAGAATCTTTGTCATACAATATACTTGCCAAATGAGCATTATCAAGAAGTTTATAGTCCAATACTTAAGACTTAGGTAATATTGTCAAACGTCAATAGAATAGACTTGTCACATTATGATGGATCAAAAGACCATTGTTAAACTAAATTGATGCAATCAAACTTATAGTCAACCTGTTAAACACTATCAGAGTATTACACCACTGTAACTGAGTCAATACAATCTTAAAATCATATAAACTCAGTACAGTCTCTCATTTACAGTCGACTTTGTCAAACACACTCGCTGGAATTTCTTACTGGATGCTAGGTCTCAATCAATACTGATGGATACAGTAAGTCACTCAGTCAACTAGATTAGATGAATCATTCACTAGTTAACTTGCCAATTCCAACTAGGTTGAAAGAGTATTTAGCCAAAAGAGTACCATCAATGCACATCAATGCAAAAGTTACAAAAAAAACTCAAGACTCAGTCAAAACAAGTTAAAAGTCAACTTTTTCAGCACTTTAGATGCCCTAGTTATGTGTACCTGTAAAACCAGAAATCTCAGAAAGTAGAGAGCTTCATTTTGTCTTCAATTCAGCCCGATAATTCAGAAAAAGATGTTCTGAAAATTATGATTCACATAGCTCGAGTTTTCTGCTGTAGACTGATTTTTTCTCGATCCTGTTCGAATTTTTCAGAGGCTTCCTCAAGCAATTCGAATTTTTCAGGGGCTGCCCGAAATTGCAGCTTGTCATTATGATGACATTGACTTGCTATTTATACTCATTTCTAAAATTTAATAAACTTAATTTTGTTTTACTGGGCCGACCTTCTAAGAAAATTAATAGGCTTTTAAAAACAATTATTCTATTAATTATTTAATTATTAAATGTATTTAATTATTAGGGTTTGTCAAAAAGTACTTAATTTCAAATTTAATTTAGATCAAAATTCTTTTAAATACTAAACCTTTTATTAATTATTAAAAGGGGCTTCAACACCATTCAATTCCTTCTTCAACAAGGTAACTTCTTCAACATGATCATTGTACACAATAAGGGGCTATAAGACCTAGGTATGTGGGTTTAAGGACCAACAAGCAGTAGTTCCATTATGTTACGATTATTTTCAACAAGATGGTTTTCATCAATATGTCATTTGGGATTTCATCATGATTTCCAAGGGCTTCTTCAATGGCACAAGGTCATCATAGGTGCCTTGAAGGCATATATAATGGTTTCATTACCAAATGGGTTCATAGCCATAAAAACCCCAAGATAAGGACACTAAAGGCTCCATGACCTCATCAACCTTAAACGAAAATAACTCATCAACAGTAAGGAGTTAGGAGACACTCCACACATAAATCGAAATGGATTGGCGAGGGCTATCACCCTATGAGGATCTTGCTTGCATTGGCAGGGTCCTTCAACTTTGTTTTCTTTAATTTGTGAAGGATCTTTTCAAGGATATCATCAAAAGAAAGACTTCATCATGTAAGGGAACAAGTCAACTATGTGATGGCTACATTCATTCAACAACAAATCAAGACACCACAACAAGTACAAGCAGCATAGAAACCATCAACCAAAAGACAACCAGGAGCAGGGGATACAACAATGGACTCAACTGGGACCAAGATACAACTTAGGGTCACTCAACTAAGTCAATGAGTAACCATGGCCTTTTCCATTGTCCCAAGGACTCCAAGGGCTTCATACTTGGGCTTGGACAAGGTCAAAATGTCTCCTTTGACATAGAAAACCACAAACCAAATACTAACCCTCAAGGGATCCACAAGGGGCACAAAGACTCAATTGTTGGCATCAATGGCCAGGCACTTTTGGCATCAATGACAACTTAATCAATAATCTCCCCCTTTGTCATTGATGACAACACCATAACTCCTCTTCAGAACAAGCTCCCCCTGTGAACAACTTCTCTCCCGCTTTGGCATCAATGGAAAAGGGAACTTCCTCTGATAACACTTCTCCCCCTGAGGGCATGCTTCCTTTGTCAACAAATTCTCTTTGTTTTTTGACTCTTGAAATGACTTTTCTTCCTTTTTGCGTCAATGGCAACAAGAAATTCCTTTGGTAATACTACTCCCCCTATCATTGGGCACTGTTGCTACTTTCATGGACTTGTATTATGTCACAAGGATACTGTTGGAACCAACTGCTATAGGATACTGAGAAGAGTGTGATTGTTGATCTTAAATTTTATAATCAGGTACATAGCTCCTTTTACACATTCTTTGTACACCTCATATCATTGATCAATAGTCTTCAAAATGGTATTGGGTTTTTCCCAAAAAATTTATAATTTCTGTTTTGCTCAATGGGGCAATCTACTGACTTTCTTCTCCATACTTTGGTAGACTGATTTTTGTTCATGAAATTCGATTGAACTTGCTTTCTTCTCCAAACTATAACTTTTCCCTGCATCCTGCAATGTTTTTCAAAATGACCATAATGATAACAATTATAACATTGAACATAAAATGTAACTTGATTACTTTCTGGAGTGATTCTTTCATGAGCTCTGCAATGAGTGGCTTTGTGACCACAATTGTTACACTTATAGCAATGACAATGGAACATTATAGGATATCTCTAAGCAAAGGATTTTTTTGATGTAGCTTTTCTTGATTCTTGTGATCATGGGATCTTCTGAGAATACCGGTATAATTGTGAGCCTTTTCTTCTTTTTCCATGGAGCTTTCACTTTCTTCAGTGTTCTTCTCGATCTTTGAGTTTGTCTTCAACTGAGCAGTTGTTTTGTACAAATATTCTTTCAGAGATAGGATATTCAATTCTTGACTTTGACAAATTTCTATCTTTTCTTGGAGTTGTCTTGTTAGGTCTTCTTCAATTTTCTTGACTTATTTTACCTGTCTTTTCATATCAACAATACTGTCTTCCATCTATCCTTTTGAGTTCTGATCCTCGTCATGAGATTTTTGCAGTTGTCCTTTTAGTACTTGATTTCTTTTATGATCTCTAAGAGTTCCTTTTCAAATTCAAAATTCGTCAGGCATACATTTCGTAATTCTATCTTCAAGGATTTGATTCCGAATTCTTGTTCTGTTCTTAGTTTCTCTTCAACCTCATGACTGAAATGAATTCCCTTTTTGTCACTTGGATCTTCTTTCTGACTGGCGGTACTTTCCTTCTACAATTTTTCAAGTAATATAGTGATCTCACTATCTTTGTCTTGAAGCTTGTGAGTCAATTCGTTCTCCTTATCTTCTAGCAGTCTTCTGAGCTTGTCAATTTCTTATGATTGTATTTTATTTTCAGCAACAAACTTCTCAAGTTTATCTTTCATAGAGTTGTATATGGATTCTTTGATTCTGATAGCTTCTTCAACATGGAGATTTAGATCTATTATAGTCTATGTGGCCTTCTCAGATTCTTCTTGATTCCTCTTCTTAGATTTTTCCAATTTCTTTTCAAATACCTGATTTTGTTCACAAAGTTTCTCAACTTCTTGCAAAGTATTAGTAATATCATGGTCTAAACACTCATTTCTATCATTTATCAAGAAGCAATGAGATTCATCACATTTTGAAGTATTACATTCTATGAATTAAAAATGGCTCCTATCTTCCATACCTGATAAACATATTTCTTTAAAAGCATTACAAACAGAATCTTCAGAGGAGGAATTACCTTCATACTTCCCTGGATCTTGTACTGACATTTTGATGGAGTTGCCTTCTGCTTCTTGTTCTTCATATGAGTTTAGCCAATTTATTTTGAGCGACAGTTCTTCAACTGAGTTTCACTTTCCTATTTTCTCTTTTTGGACATCTATTAGGTGTTCAAGCATTAATTCCATAACCCCTGCTTCTTGTTCTTTAGTGGAGTAGAGTTGTTCTAATTTGAACCATAGTTCCTCATCTGGGTTGTTCTTTCCAATCTTCTCTTTTATGGAATCCGATAAGCCTTCAAGAATGGATTCCATAGCCATTCAGTTATTTTTCTTTGCTTCCTTTTGAGATGTTGTTTTCACTTTCTTTTGAGGAGTATATCCAGTAGAACTGATTGCCATATACCAATTCCTTCTTTGTACACTCCATATCACTGATCAATAGTCTTCAAAATGGTATTGGGTTTTTGCCAAAAAATTCATCATTTCTGTTTTGATCATTGGGGAAATCTACTAAGTTTCTTCTCCATACTTTGGTAGACTGATTGTTGTTCATGAAATTCGATTGAACTTGCTTTCTTCTCCAAACTTGAACTTCTGCCTGTATCCTGTAATGTTTTGGAAAATGACCATAATGATAACAATTATAACATTGAACTTAAAATGTACCTTGATTACTTTCTGGGGTGATTCTGTCATGAGCTCTGCAATGAGTGCCTTTGTGACCATAATTGTTACACTTATAGCAGTGACCATGGAACATTATAGGATATCTCTGAGCAAAGGATTTTTGTGATGTAGCTTTTCTTGATTCTTGCTGATCATGGGATCTTCTGAGAATACCTGTATAATTGTTAGCCTTTTCTTCTTTTTCCATGGAGCTTTCAATTTCTTCAGTGTTCTTCTCGATCTTTGAGTTTGTCTTCAACTGAGCAGTTGGTTTGTCCAAATCTTCTTTCAGAGAGAGGATCTTCAATTCTTTCCTTTGACCAATTTATATCTTTTCTTGGAGTTGTCTTGGTAGGTCTTCTTCAATTTTCTTGACTTCTTCTACCTGTCTTTTCAGATCAACGATATTGTATTACATCTGTCCTTTTGAGTTCTGATCTTCCTCATGAGATTTTTGCAGTTGTACTTTTAGTACTTGATTTTCTTTTCTGATCTCTGAGAGTTCCTTTTCAAATTCAAAATTCATTAGGCATACCTTTCATAATTCTATCTTCAAGGATTTGATTTTGAATTCATGTATTCTTCTTAGTTTCTCTTCAATCTCATGACTGAAATGAATTCCCTTTTCGTAACTTGGATCTTCTTTCTGACTCGCGGTACTTTCCTTCTGCAATTTTTCAAGTAAGATACTGATCTCACTATCTTTGTCTTGAAGCTTGCGAATCAATTCGTTCTCCTTATATTCCAACAATCTTTTGAGCTTGTAAATTTCTTTTGATTGTCTTTTATTTTCAGCAGCAGGCTTCTCAAGTTTATCTTTAAGAGAGTTGGATATGGCTTCTTTGATTCTGATAGCTTCTTCAACTTGGATATTTATATCAATTATAGTCTGTGTGGCCTTCTCAGATTCTTCTTGATTCCCCTTCTCAGAGTTGTCCAATTGCTCTTGCAATACCTTATTATGTTCACAAAGTTTCTCAACTTCTTTTAAAGCATTAGTAATATCATTGTATAAACACTCATTTCTATCATTTATCAAGGAGCAATGAGATTCATCACATTTTGAAGTATTACATTCTATGAATTCAAAATGGATCTTATCTTCCATACCTGATAAACATATTTCTTTAAAAGCATTACAAACATAATGTTCAGAGGAGGACTTACCTTCATACTTACCTGGATCTTGTACTGACATTTTGATGGAGTTGTCTTCTTAATCTTCATCTGAGATTAGCCAATTTATTTTGGGCGACAGTTCTTCAACTGAGTTGCACTTTTTGGACATCTGTTAGGTCTTCAAGCATTAATTCCATAAGCCCTGCATCTTGTTCTTTATTGGAGTAGAGTTGTTCTAATTTGAACCATAGTTCCTTAGCTGAGTTGTTCTTTCCAATCTTCTCTTTTATGTAATCCGATAAGCCTTCAAGAATGGCTTCCATGTCCATTGAGTTATTTTTCTTTGCTTCCTTCTAAGCTGTTGTTTTCACTTTCTTTGGAGGAATATATCCAGTAAGAACTGATTGCCTGTCACCTACCCAAATTTTGAGAATATTTATTTCATTTGCAAAATACTTTATGTTAAATTATAATTACAAAGTTTTGTAATTATGACCAAGTTTGGTCAAGGATGATTGTAATTACTAATTATTATTATTTAATAAATTAAAATAGGATACAAACACCCAAGGGAACTGTTAAATGAGTGTTCACTGACCCACTAGGAGGAATGGAAGCTGTTAGAAGGCACGGGACAGATGGCATCATTTGCACTCCACCACTAGCTGTTGGTTATGGGACAACTACCCCTAAAATTGTGGCATTATCCCCCAGGTGGGTGGAAGAGAGCACTCAGCTCATTAATGACCAGTTAACCACTAAAAGGACTGGGCAGCCTAGATAAGGCAATTCGAATTGAGCAGGCAACTCCTACAATATTTTTTCTGCAGAAATATTCCTCAAGTGTATCAGGTGATCACTGAGAGATTCGAATAAGGAGGCTATGTGAGAGTGCATTGTAAGTCTGCTAGTTATTCTGAGAAGGAAAACCAGAGGTGCTGGTGCAGGTCTCTTTGACTGCTGAGTCTTATGACTGGATAATCTATATTCTACTGCAAGTTGATGAACTAAGGCTTCTACAGAATCTTCCTCCTGGTGGTTTAGTGAACAAGCTCGGGGGTCCTAAGGCAAGTAATTTGGCTGTCTTCAGGAATAGGTTGGGTGGAACAGGTTCCTTGGGCTGTTTGTTTCTCCTACAGTCAACCAGGTTCTGCTATTCTGACTTTTTGTTTACAATTAAGTGTTTTTCTGCAAGGTAGAATTATTATTTACAGTTATACATAAGAAACTATTCTATTTTCTTATTTAAAGATGATATGTTTTAAGAATGATTAAATTATTTTATGTATTTTTCCCATACTGTTATCTGTATAGTACTCTAGTACAGAAAAGTAAAATTAATAGAGATGAGTGATAGGTAGAATGCCATTTGAATGAAAAGATAAACATAGTGGTATTTCTTGTTAAATTCTATCATTTCAATCATAAGTTAAAACGCAGGAAATAGTACAGCATATTATAAACAGATGCATAGCATTCCTCTATTTCTTAAATAAAAGAAAAACACATTTTATTTTTGCACAGATCTATATTTTCCAATTCAACTCCATCTATTTCAGATAATAATAATATGCATTTCAATATTATAAATTCAATGTTTTCAAGCATTTATATTCTAGAAATATATAATAGCTGAAATTATTCTCTATATAGGGTGTTACTTACAAATGATAAGTAAACATTATCACATCTATATTTAATATAGATTTCAATCTTTAGATATAAATACTTTCACTGTAGAATCCAAACCCTAAATATTTTACAGACCCTAGATTCTAAACATTTATTGAGTACACAGTTCAATAAATTACATATCAAGCCATTCATGGCACACACAGTAAATATTCTAAAGTTATAGCAGACATGTTTTTCTCAAACCCTAACAAGAATTATACATAGTATTGAAACCTTTAGAAACACGAGTTAAGGCCTAGTTCTCGGGTTCAAAATCTCAGTACAAGCATGGTTTCCAACAAAACCTATAGGGTAAGGTTTCACTCTTTGAAACGAAATCGAACCCTGTGGCATTATCCATTTCGAAACATATGAATGATCAAATTGTACAACATCATTATTTTACACTTGAATTCCAAAAACGATACGAAGTACGGGGACTATCTAACCAACAGACTTGCAACCATAACTCTCAGCCAGAGACAACTATTGTTGTTCGAAACCAAATCAACAGTTATACAAACGATTTCTCAACCATGATTTAAACAAAAACATTTTAGTACAAACGAGCCATTGAAATTACAAAGCCAAGAAAACCCTCGGCTCTATGAGTTTACATTCAATAGTATAACCAAAAATTCGACAGAGTTTGCATTACGGACCTTTCAAAGTTCCAAAACTACACAGGGTTTTTCCCTTAACAAACAGTAGTACAACACAAGATTGAAGTCATTTTCAAATGACGCAGCTAGGCATTACAAAGATGAATATCAACTTAAATACTGAGGGTTTATCCTCTTTACAACATTTTTCAAATTAAAACATTAAAACTTAACACTCGGCCATTACTTCGAACAAGGTCGTATATTTCCAACTCTCGGCGCATCGCTTTCACCAGCTAATCCATGCCAAAGGCACCTACGAGGTTTCAAGAACCACCGAGGCTTACCAGGAAGTAGTTGTAGTATCCCCATTCCAAATCTTATGCATAGAAACCTTCCAACAAAGCGGTACCTTCCAGTCACAGTTTGCAAAGGATTAAAAACAAGAAAACGCAGATATAAAGTAAGCATCACAGTATTACAGTCATTATACTGAAAACCTACCTCAGTGTCGAAGCTCCTGGACTTAGACACACCACACCAACAAAACGACGAAGCCTGATTGCATTTGCACTCAGAAGACCGTTTATGAATTGGAGAATCGAACCCCAGTTCAAATTACATTCAATCAACTGACATAAGAACCACCCACAACTACAATGGTTGTATCGTGGCTCTATTGCAGGAGATTAAAGACCTGTAACATATAAACTTCCTCTCACAGGTCTAAGGTTCGAAACCAAGGAAGGAGTCCTCCTCACAGCAAAACTATAAACCCTACATTGCAGCAACCCGGTCAGCTCTTCTACCTTACCACTAAACACGAAAATGAATGCTAGAAAACCAATTCTCATTACTTACCAACGCAAGACTAGGGTTTCTTTCTCAGCCCTAGATCTTGTAAAGATCAACGGTGGATTAGCTGCCAGTCGGGCACGTTGATATTTGAGTGACCATTGCAATCAATACTGCATTGATTGTTACATCTACCATGTTGCCAAATCAGCAGACCGAGGGCTATTGCATGGCACAACCCAACAATATAAGGTGCTTATTACAAACTCAATCATGTGGAGACCATCCAACAAAGCTTCCACCTCACTTAAAAATTGAGCAACATTAATGCTATGACCTGTCATTACCAGTTCGAAAGCATGCCAAGTACGAGATTTAATACCTTGTCACCATCGAAATCATTGCAATATTAGACCCTTAGTGCACATTTTATATAGTTTCGGAGGCTTGTTTCAGGCATCGTGACAATAATAATATCACATGCTATTGTATGGTGCAAAAGTGCATAGTTAAGTTAGATTATATATATTTCTTTCCTATAATATATGTATAGTCATTAAGGTATAGTTAAGTCGTGATGATATACCTTATAATGCTAGTTAAATAGCATAAGCACTATATTCACTATGTATTCCCTTTATTAACTATATTGTATTGTTAAATCAAATGTATTGCCAAATCAAAATGATAAATGTGAGACTATAGGTGTAGTTTAAATGGGGTTGATATACACTATAATGCTAAGTTCATAGCAAAAATACTATAATCACTATATATTTCATATATTATAAATGGCAAGGAAAATATTTGTGGTTATGGATCAGGTTCCTTCAAAGTTGCTGAGTTAAACTATCCATCAAGCCACAAGGAGATTCTAGTTGTTAAGAAACAGTCAACCATTTTATTTTATTTCTTAAGTCTGTTAAATTTGTAATTAGAACTGATCTGAAAATAATGCCTGGTATCTTTAAGAATGAGAACCTAATGGCAGAAAATAGTAGTAGAATTTTGAAATGGTTTATTTGGTTGAATAATTTTTATTTCTCCATTGAATATAAACCGGGTTATCTTAACTGTGTGGTTGACATGTTAACCAGAGAACAGCCGCAACAGCAATAGTCACCTCAACTTAATATGTTTTCCCTTGGTGCTTCAAGCTCTCAGCATCCTGATAAAGGCAAAGAGAAAGAGTCAGTGAGGCCTAATTACTCCAGAAACCAGCAAGCAGGGTTGTTTCTTGAACCCTGGGATGAGTCCTCGACTCCGGAAGAAAGGCAGCTCACTCTAGAGCATGCCAACAGAAATGATGCAAAGAAGTATCTCTCTATTACTTTGATCAAACAAATCCTTGATTCCTCGCTAAAGTTACAGATTTTGGAGCGTTGGGAAAAGGATGCCTTCCGAGGTTTTGAACGTGCTCAAGATAAGCTGAGAAGTTACAGAGAAATTTGGTTGGACTGCAACGAGGAAGATGAAGGTCTAGTTTGGTACATTGATATTGGTCATGGTAATCTCACATGGTCAACTTACAACTTGATCCTTCAATTTTGCAGAGAGGAGAGGTCTATTGTTATTTGTGCTGATCCTACTAATATGTTGTCTAATAAGCGGTCCGGTTGGATTGAGATCCTTTTGGATAAATTTTTCCCGCGCAAAGATTGGGTACAAATAAGGGAAAATTTCATTCTTCATTTGCATGCAGATATGCAGGTAGATGACCAGAACCATATGTGGTTCAAATTCAAGTTGCGACACCTTGGTGGTCGTTACACTCCTTTGGGTCAGACCATTTTTACCTCACAGAAGTACGTCAAGCGAGATTAGCATTGCAACATGATAGATGCCAAGATTCACACAAAGCGGATTCCATTAAATTATCGGATTGAATCCCTATTTCAGGGAGAATTTATTTGTACTCCAAATTCGGTACTGTTCGGTTTTGATGTCGAGTAGTGTTTTGACTACAACTTGTATCCGCCATTAGATTTTGGTGATCCTGATACCGGGCTTGTTAATGATTATCCGGACTCAGATGATGACTTCCCAGTATTTAATTGTCCGTGCGGTGGGGTTGATCTTGGCGATGGCCGAGACAGATCTATTTGCTTGCAAGGTTGGGATCCACATAATTGAAAGCATGGTGGGCCTGCTTTTTTAAATAACTCCACGTTGTACTTTTGCTTTAATAAAATTTTGTCGGCTTGTCTGTCGTTTCGGGTCCCCATATGTCGAAAGACCATCAAGGGATGAGATAATGACCATGGTAGTCCCCATGTGTCACCCCAAATCTTTCCTTTTGACCACTTAGCGTCAGTCCTTGGTCACCAGGTAACCGGTTGGCACTTGTATAAATAAGAGTCCCCGGGGATCATTTGAGATATTCAAGTCTGAGTGTTCTAGTAGTTAGAGCTCTACAAGTGTCTGTAAATTTTGTGTCTGTAAAGAGTCAGAGTGTGGGAAACGAGCAGAGAGTGGCTTCGGCGCTCTTGAGTTCCCAGTGTGCTAGTCTAGTGGACATATGCTGATGTGCCCAGGTAGCTTTACGGAAGTTACGGCAGCTGCTGAAACGGAAGTATAAAAGGCTTCAGTACTTTGTCTTTAGGACTATAGTCTGTGTGTTTTGTTTCCTCGATGATGAGCTTCGCAGTCCGAAGCCGATCTGAGATTTGAGTCTATAATATGTGTGCAAGTTGCTATTAAATGAAAGTTTGTAGCAAGAATATTTGAAAGACGATCTTGGTTGTGTTTTTAATCAAATGATAAGTGCGAGATTTTAGGATAGTTTAAAGTTCTGTTGATGCAAAAATGTAATGATAGTTCAATTTGAATTAGTATAAACACTATTTCCACAAGCTTTCTAATATAGTTACAATTGGACATTGGTATCAACACTTGACGTTAATGACAATAGTCATATTAAGATGATTTTTCATAGATAATAATTATAGTAATGTGAAAACAAATTGACGATGTGATTTAATAACATTGAAGAGTTTGTAAGCCAGCATGTAGACTAGAATTGGAACCAAAAATATCCATACCTCCAGTAACTTGTTTTGCAAGGAAGTACTTAGTATTTTTCATATTACATTGACATTGAATTGAAAGACATATGTACTCATAACTCATGTTTGTCATAGAATTTCTTACCTACAGTTTGCACATGGAAACATGATTCAAATGCCTTAGCTAAATGTAGCTAAGTAAACCCTAGGGTACCTCGTAGGACCCCTCCGTCATCATACAAAACAAACTATCAGCACATTATCAAGACAATTATAATAATACAAACCTATGTACAACATGTAGTTACTTTTAGAATGTAAGCAGATCCGAAGATTGTATTCTTGTGTTATGATCATAAAATGCCTTTCGTTAAAGAGATTAGCATCCATTTAATCTGCAATAGCACTTACAACTAACATCATATTTTATTTTGAGATTTTCGACGTGTCATCGTTATTAATTATCCTAGTTAAGAGATTTAACTATTTTATATGTTCCGCATTAACAACTTCGATAATTATTGCTATTTTAAATTTTTTTAAATTTTTGGTATTTTATGGGATGTTACATGTGGTATTAGAGTTCATGTTCGAACTCTAGGCCTGAAAAGGTCCAAAGAACACGCAACATAAAATTTTATTACAGCAGAAAATTCACTAATACAAATTTAAACTAGTTGTGTTATACAGAAATTGTTTTTAAGCTACAGGTATGGAAGGATCGGCTGAACATATGGAAGACAGATTTCGACCCAACAGTCATAGCATGGGACAACATAATGAAGAAGAAGTCCATGGCGAATTAAATGACAATTCATCAGAATTGTTACGTGCATTTCAAGAACTAAAAGCAGAAATCAGATCTGTAAAAGACAATGAGAAAATTCTGAAAGCACAAGAGGAACTTAACCAAGTACTGTTCGAACAGTGCCCAACTGATGAACATGATAGACAAATTGAAAATACCTCCAAAATTGAAGATTTACCTCATCGAGACAGGGGTAAGAAAATGAAAATTGATGATGCGAACAACATTTCAACATCATCGGAAGCTGCCCATGAAAAACGCAAAAAGAAACGTAATTATTCAAGTGGTAGCAGCGAAGGAGATTACAAACCCAAAAGAAAAAGTCACAAACAGTATGAACAGATTTATGGGGAGTTCAAGAAAATCAATCCCCCAACCTTCAATGGTGAAACTGAGAAAGGAGAGACAGTAGAAGCATGGTTGTCCGACATGAAGAAGTACTGCCAAATTTATGATTATTCTGAATCATTGAAGGCAAAGATGGCAATATACAACTTGATTGGGAAGGCAGATATTTGGTGGCAGAACATCAAAAGAGTGAAGGGCATCAAAGACAAGGATGTGAATTGGAGCACTTTTAAAAGGTACTTCAAGAAAAGGTTCTTATCTGAACAATACTATGAGGAAAAATCCAAGGAATTCTACGATTTAAAGCTGGGAACTATGAACATGAAAGAGATGAACAGTAAATTTCTAAATTTACTGAGGTATGTGCCATACCTTGTGGAAGAAAAAACGAAGATTCAAAGATACCTGAGTTGTCTACCTTTCAACATTAAGGACATAATAGAGTATGACAATCCAAAGACCTTAGAAGAGGCCATGAGGAAAGCAACTTTCTGTTATGACACTAATCGGAAAAGAGAATGGATATCTAACTGGAAAAATCATAAACCCAACAACTTTGAGCTGAAAAAGAAAAATTTCAGGTTTAGTGGAAATTCTGGTTTCCAAAAGAAAAAATTTCAGAATCGGAATTTTCAAGGAAACAATCCCAGAAATAATCAGCAACAAAATTTTGCAGCTCCTAGAAATACTCCCAATGCTACCATGACTAATGACCAAAATGCACCTATCAAATGTTTTCAGTGTCAATGTCCTCATTATGCTTAAGAATGCCCCAAGAGGAAGCGGACAACCAACAATATTCATTCCATACAGAATCAACCTACTATGGGAGACTTGGCAAGGGAGATGCCCAGAATTAATGTAGCATTAGACAACAGGCAAACTGAGCATCAAGTCTCTATGGTAGAGATTGAAGGTATGCTACAAAACCACCCTGTTACTATTTTGATTGATCCAAGTGCTAGCTTGAGTTATATATCACCAGATATTGTAGAAAGTTTTAATTTGAAAACAGAAAAATTCAATAAATCCTGGTGAGTTAGACTAGCAACAGGAACAAAAAGAAAAGTATATGATTTTATTGAAAGTTGTGTTTTATCTATGAATCAGTTAAAGACACAAACCAAGTTAAATGTTTTACCTTTAGGATCCTATGATATCTTAATTGGGATGGACTGGTTAGAAGCCCATCATTTCATTCTAAATTGTTATGAGAAAAGTTTTACTTGTTTAAATGATGAAGGAGAAACAATAGAAGTAAAATGTATTCCAAGAAAGACATCACTTAGATAGATTTCAGCTATGCAAGTAAAGAGGGCAGTTAGAAAAGGATGTCAAATGTTTGCAGTGAATGTAGTGAATGATGAGTTGATTACTAAAGAGGACAAACTGAAACTAGAAGATATACCTGTCCTAAAAGATTTCAAAGATGTTTTTCCTGAAGAGATTCTAGGATTACCCCCTAAGAGAGACCTAGATTTTACCATCGAGTTAATACCAGGAGCGGTATCAAATTCTAAAGCTCCATATAGGATGAATATACTGGAATTAAATGAGTTGAAATCACACTTGAAGGAACTGACTGATAAAAACTATATAAGCCCTAGCGTGTCTCCTTGGGGAGCACCTGTTATATGTGTTAAGAAGAAAGATGACACTCTAAGGCTTTGTAAAGATTATCGTCAGTTGAATAAGATGACAATCAAGAATTGATAATCGTTGCCCCGCATAGACGATCTATTTGATCAGCTGCGTGGAGCAACGATATTTTCAAAGATTAATTTATGGTCAGGATATCATCAAGTTTGTGTGAAGGATGAGGATATTTTTAAAACAACCTTTAGAACTCGATATGGACATTATGAGTTCGTAGTCATGCCATTTGGACTGACTAATGCTCCGGTTGTATTTATGTGTTTAATAAACAATATTCTGCACAAATACTTGGATAAGTTTGCCATTGTGTTCATAGATGACATTCTAGTGTATTCTAAAAGTAAAGAATAACATGATGAACATCTGCGTATTATTTTACAAGTTTTGAGAGATCATCAGTTATATGCTAAGTTAGTAAGTGTGACTTTCACAAGAATAAGATTCAGTATTTAGGACACATAATTTCTAAAGAAGGAATCTCGGTTGACCCCGATAAGATAAAAACCATTAATGATTGGTCGGTTCCTAAGGATGTGTCAAATGTACAATCATTTATGGGTATTACTGGATATTATAGAAAATTTATAGAAGATTTTTCAAAAATTGTAAACCCCATAACCTCCTTACAAAAGAAGGGGAAGAATTTTATATGGGATCAGAAATGTTCAGACAGTTTTAAGAAGTTAAAGGAATTGCTAACTACAACACCTATTCTGAGGATTGCAGATCCTAATAAGAATTTTATAGTATGCACCGATGCATGTAATGACGGACTCGGAGGAGTCCTAACAGAAGAGGGACATGCGATTGCATACGAATCTAGAAAGCTGAAAATACATGAGAAGAACTAGTCTACTTATGATTTGAAATTATTAGCAGTAATTCACGCTTTAAAAATGTGGCGTCACCACCTTATTGGCAGAAAATTTACCTTGTTGACAGATAACATGGGGCTGAAGTATTGATTAGATCAGACAAATTTGAACGCTAGACAAGTTAGATGGATAACTTTTCTAAGTGAATATGATTTTGAAATTCAGCATATTAAAGGGAAAGAGAACAAGGTTGTTGATGCATTAAGTCGTAAAGCAAAGTTGAATTTTATTTCAGCCATCAATACATACTCAATAGATTTAGAAAATCAGATCCTTGAAGGGATTGAAACGGATGAAGAATACAGAAAATTACAAGAAAAGACAGCAGATAGCAATTCTGAAAATTCTATGGCAGATTACAGTTTAAAGGAAAATGGATTATTATTGTACAAAAACAAATTGTATGTACCCAACATACCAAAAGTAAAAATTCTGATTTTAGATGAGATGTACAAAAGTCATTATTCTGGTCATCCAAGTTATCAGAAAACCATTACTATGTTATGGAAAGAGTACTATTGGCCCAGAATGAAGGATGAAGTAGCATAATATATATCTAAGTGTTTAGACTGTCAAAAAGTGAAGGTTGAACATCAGCATCTAGTTGGACTGCTACAGCCATTGCCTATACCTAGCTGGAAATGGGAGATCATAAGCATAGATTTTATTACCGAACTACCCAAAAATCAGAAACAAAATGACTCCATCATGGTGGTAGTGGATAAAATTAGCAAGGCAACACATTTTATACCTGTAAAGACTACTCATAAGGCTCCAGATATTGCAGAAATCTTCATGAAACAGATTTTTCGATTACATGGGATACAAATAATAGTTTCAGACCGTGATTCTAAGTTTAATGGAAACTTTTGGAGGTCTTTGTTTAAAGGGTTGAATACAACCTTAAACTTCAGCACAACATTTCATCCACAAACGGATGGACAAACAGAAAGGGTGAATCAGGTATTGGAAGACATGCTTATGATGTATGTTAAGGACCAACCTGGTAAGTGGGAGGACTACTTACATTTAACAGAATTTGCATATAATAACCATTATCATGCATCAGCCAGGCTTATCCCTTTTGAAATTCTTTATGGTACGAAATGTGATACACCTGTTTCTTGGAATGACCCAGTAAATAGAGTTATTTTAGGACCTGAATTATTGCAGGAATTAGAACTAATTGTGAAACAGGTAAAAAGAAATCTTAAAGCTGCCCAAGATAGGTAAAAGAGTCAAGCAGATCTTAGAAGGACTCATAAAGAGTTCCAGGTTGGTGAACATGTAAGACCGAAAAAGAGTTCATTGAAATTGGGAAGCTGTGCCAAGTTGGCACCCAAGTATTGTGCTCCTTTCGAAATTTTGTCAAGGGTTGGACTAGTGGCATACCAACTGGCTTTGCCACCAAATCTAAAGATACATAATGTTTTTCATATATTATTTTTAAAGAAATATGTACACGATGCTACTCATGTTGTAAATTGGAATGATGTACAGGTGGGACAAGACGATGATTTTTAGGTGGAACCGGACTGTATCCTCGAAAGGAGGGAAACTCTACTCCGGAATTGCACCATTGGGCAGGTAAAGGTGCAATGGAAGCACCTTAGCCCAGAAGAGGCAACTTGGGAGTTGGAGAGTAGTATGCGGGTAGCATACCCAAATTTGTTTCAGGAACACTTAGAGAGTGATTAAACAACACTGAGGATGATGTTGAGACTTAAGGGGGGGTGTATGTCACCTACCCAAATTTTGAGAATATTTATTTCATTTGCAAAATACTTTATGTTAAATTATAATTACAAATTTGTGTAATTATGACCAAGTTTGGTCAAGGATGATTGTAATTACTGATTATTATTATTTAATAAATTAAAATAGGAAACAAACACTCAAGGGAACTGTTAAATGCGTGTTCACTGACCCACTAGGAGGAATAGAAGTTGTTAGAAGGCATGGGATAGATGGCAGCATTTGCACTCCACCATTAGCTATTGGTTATGGGACAACTACCCCTAAATTTGTGGCATTATCCCCCAGGTGGGTGGAAGAGAGCAGTTAGCTCATTAATGACCAGTTAACCACTAAAAGGCCTAGGAAGCTTAGATAAGGCAATTCGAATTGAGCAGGCAGCTCCTACAATATTTTTTTGCAGAAATATTCCTCAAGTGTATCAGGTGATCACTGAGAGATTCGAATAGGGAGGCTATGTGAGAGTGCATTGTAAGTCTGCTAGTTATTCTGAGAAGGAAAACCAAAGGTGTTGGTGCAGGTCTCTTTGACTGTTGAGTCTTGTGACTGGATAATCTATATTCTACTACAAGTTGATGAACTAAGGCTTCTACAAAATCTTCCTCCTAGTGGTGTTATATCTTAAAATGACACTTCTCCGTCCGTGACGACACTTGTATCACTTTGTCGCATGACGACACTTCTTGAGATCAAGTTTAGTCACACAACATGACACTTGTGGATTGAAGGGTCATTTGAGACATTAAAAATGGTTGAAATTACCTCACTCTTGGCCCATTTGATGGTTATGACCCTTAGGAACATTTTTCCAGTCTAAAACATCTCCTGAAAATCATCAGAAAACCCTGTTTTTGGCCATTTTTCTCCAAAAATGCTGGTTTCCTATGCATAGAGTAGGGCATACTAGGATGTGTGCGCGACTCTTATGCCTATAGAGTAGCGCACACCTTGGAAAATATGCAACTTCGCTTCAATAAAGTAGCGCACACCTTGAGAAATGCGCTGGTTTGCAGTAGGAAGAGTAGGGCACTTTCCTGAACTAGTCAAAATCTCGAATTTTGGTTGAAATGAGTTGGTTTGGCAACCTCCTGATCAGTTATAACTACTTTCCCTCTCTTTCATTGACTATATAAGGAAGGTATAAGGGCCATGTGAAGGAACCAAACCTATAACAATGTTATGCTTGAGGAATGGAGACCCTCATCCCCCTCTCTTGTGCCTCAGTTTATGATAAACCCTAGCACAACTGATTAGAGGTTGGGATCCTTGGAGAACAGAAGCAGGAGATCTTGAATCTAGGTTTCGTGAAGTGCCAAGCTTGAAGGAAGGTATAATTTGATGTACTTGCTTCTTTCATTAATAAAGATCAGACGTTCTTTCCTTTCCAAAGATGACCTATTTATGTGTGTCTTAGATTTGATTACTGTTTGATGTCTTATTATGTCATGGATATCAGTCTTATATATGTAGTCAAATGTATTTGAGAAAGGTATCAAGTTGTTTTGAAGGTGTGGGCATTGCGATACTGGATAGCATTGAAGAGCAAGGAAGGGAAATATTAGATCAACCTTATTAATAAGGTACTCACCTTTCTAACCTTTAATATCTTTGCTTACTAGTTGCACTTGCAGAACATTTGTAGGTCTATCTTTCATACTTGTAAGTGGGTAGTTTCTCCCCTGAACTATAGGTGCATTTTCCTCACAACAGAATGGCGACTCCACTGGGGAAAGCCTATATGCTTAGGGGTATCCAAGGTCATTTCTTTAGTTTTGTTTGAAATTCTTTGTTCAATTTCTTGATTAGAATAAGTTATTAGGCTTTGTTTGACCCTCCTTGGCTCTTACGGACCCTTCCTAGCCCTTGCAAACCCTTGTGGACCCAAGTTGGGGGGTTTTTGCCCTTTTTTTTGAACTTTTCCCACATGTGCACTACTGTTGTGAAGCACAGTAGTGTATTCCCCTATTGTGTGCGCTGGTCTTCCTCATATACAGTAGCGCACACATTCTGGGATTAGTTTTTTGGGTTTTGACCTATTTTGGGGGGCTGTGGCTGCATTTTTTGGGGTCCCCAATGACCCTAGGTCTGAGTTAAACCACTGTAAGTGGTCTCCTATCCTTGTATTGATCCTATGTTCATGATTTGAACCTTCTTTGATCAATTTGGGTTTGTTTGGAAAGTTTTGGGGCTTGTGGACCCAAGTTGGGGGGTTGTGGACCAGTTTGGTGTTTTGTACCCTGATTTGAGTCTGACTGAATCTGCTTGCTCCATTTCCACTAGATTTGAAACCTATTGAGTCTACTTGACCCTGTTTGTATCTATTTGAGTGAAATTTCTCTTTAGATTGGTTTCTTATCCTCCCTTATGATTTTAGTTTTCTTTTTGTAGTGAAAGCTCAAGTGTCTTTGGTGTTGTTCAGGACCTTGACTGCATTGTTTATGTGCAGGCCTGACTTTACCAAACCATACTTCTTTGTAGGTCATTTGCTTTGTTTGGGTCTAAAAGTAGGTTTCGTACGCTTTTCCCAATGGTTGGCATGCTTACATCAATAAGAATCTGAAAGTCATATTGGTAGCTTTTACTGTTTCAATAAGGAAACCTGAAAGTTCTTTGCTTTTGCTTTGATAGTAGGTTACCTTCAAATTCAGTTTTGTTTCTCACCTTTGAAAGCATAAAACATTTTGATTTATTTTCTGAATAGTGTACCTTGCAAGTGGCTTAAAATATTTAAGAGTGCTTTGCATCAAAAAGAAGAAATTTTTCTTTTGCATACTTATTTGTTTGAGTAGCTGCATTCTTAGGTTTTGAGTTTAATTTTGTACATTTAGACTTTATTTTTACCCTTTTTTGCATTCGAAAGACTAAAAATTGCATTTGCATATGCATTCTAGATCGTATCTTTAAGACTTGCATTGAAAAGAAAAGATTTTTTTAGTGGTAAGCATTTCATTTCAGTATTCTATCTCTGTTATAACCACTCTCACACATCCACTACCTTTTTGAGTAAGAAAGTAACCTTTAAAATGAACCCTAATAAAATGTACTAGTAACATTTTATTTTCTAAGTTACACTTTTCACCATCTATTTTTGGTTAGGATCTTGGGTTTAAAACACCTTAAACCACCCAAGATCACACATTACGCAAAAATCATAGTTCGAATATCGCAGGTAAACCCACCTCATTCAAAACTTGCCTCAGATCTATGCATTAGGTCTTGTGAGATCATATTGTTGGTAATAAACCTCCTACTTTCTCGTTCGAGCATATACCAGGATTGGATCGTGTTTGGGGACTCTTTTGAGTTTTGGGCTCAGCTACCCTGCCCATGCCTTCTGATTCGACCAGAGACTGTTCCCCTAGGAGTTTTTGGTGTGGTGGTATTCTTAGTATCTGACCATAGGATCATACACAGGTGACGGCGGAGGGTTATATCTATTGTACCTAGGACAGACATGGGAGGAAATCCCTTGCAGGTCTTTGGTAGGGCGTTTGGGTGATTCCAGCGCTTGCACCCTTAGTCATTGTATTGTGGACCCCGGGTAACTGTTCTTCTTCCTTCGTTGATCTGTTATGGGCCCTCATCATCCCAGACTCTTCTCTAGAAGGCATCTGTTTGCCTGGTTTGATTTACCTAGGACCTTTTTTAGTGGTGTGCTCTTTGTGCTACTTGTCTTTGTTTTCCTTAGAGAACTCCTTGCTCATTTGAGCAGGAAACTATGTCTAGCGTTCCGGCAAGTGCCAATCAAGGTACCCCTATTTCGAGGGATCCTTGTGTTGTTCCATTCATTGGAAACATTGGTACTCCCTTAATGGCTACTCTGAATCTTCATGGATTCACTATAGGGCTGTCGGTTTGGTTGTTCTCCACTCTGAATGCCTTGCATGCTCCTGACGCTTCTTGTGTAAGCACCTCAAATCAAGAGCATCAGAACCCTGTGCCTTCTTTTCCAGTCACATCTTCTCCTCCTCCTTCTACCTCATGTGGTGAAAGTAGCAATACTAGTAACCAACAGTCTAAAAGGAATAGACGGGGGAAGAATAGGAAGAAGATGCCAAAACAAGGGGGCAACAACCCAGCCACTGCAAGTCATGCTGGGGAAAGCACCCTGCCTCTGCAAATCATGCAGGGGGCACTTACACAGCCTCTTGAGGTCATGTTGGGAGAAAAATTTTAGTAACTAAAAATCACACTGAAAGTTTGTCTTCAACCACTATCAGTCATGTTGGGGACACATCATTGATCACTGCTAGTCATATTAATGACAAGTCACCAATTCCTGTGGGTCATACTGGAGACACCAGATCAACCACTGCAAGTCATGCTGAGGGAGTTGACATTGTCGACAAACCCAATAAACAGAAGTATAAGTTCCCTTGCAAGTTTTGTGAGGGAGACCACCTTACTTACTTGTGCCCTGTACTTCCAGAAGTGCAAAAAGTGTGGTCCTTAGTTCAAAATTCTTCTACTTTTGAGCAACCAGCCACTGCAAGTCATGCTGGGGGCAAGCTGTCAGCCAATGCTAGTAATGTTGAGAGTACTGACGTTGTAAAGAAGTCTAAACCTATAGGACGGAAACCAAAGTTCCCTTGTAAACTTTGTAAGGGAGATCACCTTACTCACCAATGCCCTGCCATTCCAGAGGCATGGAGAGTGTGGTCCGTGTCAGAAGGAATCTCTGTTCCTGAGTTGTCTATAGATTCCCTACAGTCAGATCAACCTTTGGTTGATAAAGTGGTTGAACCAATGCAATCTTTGGTCGACCCCACTCTTCCTTCGGAGAGTGAAGTGATCGAATCGATGCAATCTTCGACCGATCCCATCAATCCTGCTAAGATTGATGCACCTACTATGGAAGTCTTCTGCATTACCAGTTTGGATGTTTCTGAAAAATGGGACACTTCATTTGTGCCATGTGAACCCCTACCAAGCCCTAGGATCATTTCCTTTGATTGGAATAGTCTAGCCGAACCTCGTCTTCCTTCTTCGATACCTTTACAGATAAAGGTTGATATCGGGAACCATACGGTTGATCGATGCATTGTAGATGAATGAGCTTTTGTTAGTATCTTATCCGCTTATTCTTGGAGAGATTTGGGTTTCCCTAATGTTATTCCAGCTGTTAATTGGCCTTTGACCTTCGATAAAAGACCTAGTGAACCATTTGGATTCCTCCGTCAGGCACCTATTACTTTGGGTGGGAAAATAGTCTTAGTTGATTTTATGGTTTTAAAGGACCCTGTGGACTTTGACATGATCCTCGGGCATGATTACGTTTATGCTATGCATGTTGTGGTGTCTACGCTCTTTCGTGTGATGCATTTTCCTCATAATGAAAGCATCTTCACTATCGACCAACTTGCATTCGTTGATCCTCTTTATTACCCAACTGTAGACCAATCTAATCCCTCGTCATTAGGAACCACTATGTCACATGGGACTTATGTGGCATTTTATTCCTTGAGTTCAAATGCTACTGAGAAGAAGTCTTTGAGTTCATGCTTACCTTCTTGGGACCTAGTCCCAGCTTTTGACCAAGTGACACCTCCATTTGAATGTTTAGATATGTGTTCTATCTGGGACGATATACTTCCTCCCGATGAAGTTTTCTAGAGTCCATAGTACAGTCTGCCATATATTTGGATGTTGATCCAGTCGCAGTTATGTCCAGCCTCGGTTTGACCTTAAATTTTGATCTTCCTACTATTGAGTCTTTGGACTCTCCTATACATCCGCAAATCGGTGTTCCTACTGAGTTTGATTCTGCTTCTAGAATTTTCAAATCCCTTGATGATGAATTTGTTTCTGCAAATTCCATCATGTCCTTCAGCTTTGATCTTCATCCTGAAGTCGATCTTGTTGATTGTAAGTCCTCGGGTTTGGGTACCATAAAGTCTTCATTCGAAAACTCTACCTTGTTTATGCCCGATGTTGATGATAGTGAAGTTGAAAGTATTTCTACCACAGTGACTTGTATCGGGTCTTTCTTTACATATGTTTTAGATATGATCTTGGTACTAATGTTTCTTGGAGACAGGATTCTTAGCTGGATTTATACTTGCTTACTGGTCCTTTTCGACACCTTGTGCGACCATGTTAGGTATATTCGAAACCTTGCATATAGGTTTAGGCTTCCCTGCTGTTATGTTGCATTTGAACCTTTTGCCATCTGAATTAGCCATAGGGTCGAACTTGTTGGATATTGGTGTGTTAGCCATCTCTTTATGCATTGTGCACTAGTCCAACAGCAGAGCCTACCTAACATGGGTCACCCTAGTTAGCACCCTTATGCCATTCTGGTGCCCATGTTGAGTTTTTCTCATAGGCTTGGGAGCCTTTTTAGATTTACCATGACTTTGAGAAGAAGCCTGATACCTTTCTTCCTCATATATTTCTGTCCATCCCTGATAAGGCTCCCATCTTTGTGTTCAAGTTGCATATGCATCTGTTATGATCCCGCTTGCGCTAATGAGCCTGATGCTGGCTTCCACGCTTTTAGCTCGTTATATAAGCCTCCATCTATGATCTCATTTCCGCTAAGCCCTGTATCATTTTTCCTTCGTAATTTGACACCTTTTACCTGGAGGAGACACACCCTGAGTGTCCTTATCTTGCTCATGTTCCTTACATTAGGCATAGCTTTGTTCCATGCACTTGGAGCTAGTTTTGCATGTCCCTGACACTCGTCTCCTCCCATTTCGAGCATTCTTCTACCTTTACTTCAAGCTCATTAAAAACAGTAAGTAGGTTACGAGTAGTCTTCCACCTTTCCTTCGAGCTCGTTAAAAACAGTAAGGAGGCTATGAGCATTTCTTTCATCTTCACTTCAAGCTCATTAAAAATAGTAAGGAAGTTATGAGCATTTTTCTGTATCTCCTTTGAGCTCGTTAAAAATAGTAAGGAGGTCACGAGTTTACTTTTTTGGGCTCGTTAAACCTTTACGGAAAAGATCCCTATGGAGTTCTTTTAAGCCCTTTTCAGAATCCTTAAATAGGAAAAGTTTGCCGAGCATAGTTGTCTTTTCCGGCTCATTAAAATAATTGAACCGACATCCACTTAGGTATAGAATTACCTCTTTTCCGGGCCTCGGTGGATAATTTATGGAAAAGGTATACTCTAGGTATACTCTGGTATGCGCTATAAGAGTTCTTCCATTATTTTACACTTTTTTGGGGAAGGAGACTAACTTTACGAACAAAGGACCTTTGGAGTCGTCTTTAGGGTTTTCAGACTCTCGAAATGTGAAAACACCAAGCGAGCATTCCCCTACTCGGGCTCGATGTGAAATCCACGAGATGGTTGATAGAGGACTGTTTAAGTTTTTCAACTCTATAAACAAGAAAACACCACCGAGCACAGACCAATCCGGGCTCGATATAAAATCCACGAATAGGTGTATGGAGTTTTCTTCTAGGTTTTTCAGACTCCTTAAATATGATAATACTATCGAGCATGCTTTAGTTCTTTGTCAAGCTCGTTAAAAAATGAAAAAGGAAAGGGAAGGGAAGAATATTAAAATATCTTTCAATATGATGGCAACAATTCTACTATCTCCTTGAACAAAGCACATGTTTTGAGTCTATCAAACAAGTTGGGTTCTAGTGTTGGCCTTAGGATAAACCTGATCTCAGAGTTCTTACTCCTCCGTTTAGTAAGTCTTCCAATCATATGGAGAATCTGTTAATGTCTCCTACATTGCAGATTTGCATCGTGGTCTCTTTGTGTTAAAAGCTGCCTAAGTCACTCTTTTGTCGTGCTCACTGTTCAAGGATATAACCTGTGTCGACCATTCTGCAGTTGCCTTGACCTCATGCGTCGGCCATTCATTGGTGTTAGTATGTTTCATCATGTGTTCAGTCCTACTCCAAATCAGCTCATACCTGTTGAGTGTCCCTCGTATTGGATGATGGAGGATGCCTTAAGGCCTCCCTTCCAACAGACTTCTTCCCATCGACTTCAACTCATTGTGCTCTGGGAATGAATTTTAGAGTTTCGGTTAGTACCTTGGGGATTGCAGTCATTAGTGGCAGTTTCCGTCGCTATTGGATAGATGGGAATACATCAATGTCTCCTATCCGATGGATTCTTCAAGTGTTCGACGGCAAGACCATTTATTCGCACTTGCTTGAATGTACTAGGTACCTTGGGTTCCATTTTCATTATTGGTGGACACCCTAGTGTTTGTTAACGGTATACATCAATGACCAGTAATCAAACGATACCTCCCATGTTCGACATCAACTCATTTATTCGCATGGCTAGGTTTGTACCTTGGGTTGTTTTTGGATGAAGACCTTGGGATCCTCGATAGCATCACCTCATTTATGTTATCGCCCAAGTTGCGCAAGACTGAGCCACACTCTTTTTGGCTCTTGATGAGACATAAATCCAGCTTGTTCTTTATGGCTATGTTCTCCAGTTTTGACATAGATCCACCTTGTATTTATGTGGCTATGTTTACACTTATGTTCCTCATGGATCCACGCTTGTATTTTAGTGGCCATGATATATGCATCGGTATTTGGATCATTATTGTATCCTCTTAGAGGTCACGTTCCATTATTTGAACATGGACAGTTACCCCAAGGATAAGTTTGTCTGACATTGCCTTTGCTTTCAGGTACTTCATTTGAGCCTATGATTCTTGGTTTCTCCAGTTCCTCCATGATTCAACTCTTTGTTATTTATAATGTATTTCGGCCATCGTTTCCCTCACTCCATCTGACCTCATACATTAGGGGGCATCTGTTATATCTTAAAATGACACTTCTCCGTCCGTGACGACACTTGTATCACTTTGTCACATGACGACACTTCTTGAGATCAAGTTTAGTCACACAACATGACACTTGTGGATTGAATGGTCATTTGGGACATTAAAAATGGTATAAATTACCTCACTCTTATCCCATTTGATGGTTATGACCCTTAGGAACATTTTTCCAGACCAAACCATCTCCTGAAAATCATTCAGAAAACCCTGTTTTTGGCCATTTTTCTCCAAAAACGTTGGTTTCCTATGCATAGAGTAGGGCATACTAGGATGTGTGCGCGACTCTTATGCCTATAGAGTAGCGCACAACTTGGAGAATATGCAACTCCACTTCAATAAAGTAGCGCACACCTTGAGAAATGCGCTGGTTTGCAGTAGGAAGCGTAGGGCACTTTCTTGAACTAGTCAAAATCTCGAATTTTGGTTGAAATGAGTTGGTTTGGCAACCTCCTGATCGGTTATAACTACTTTCCCTCTCTTTAATTGACTATATAAGGAAGGTAGAAGGGCCATGTGAAGGAACCAAGCCTATCACAATGTTATGCTGGAGGAATGGATACCCTCATCCCCCTCTCTTGTGCCTCAATTTCTGATAAACCCTAGCACAATTAATTAGAGGCTGGGATCCTTGGAGAACAGAAGCAGGAGATCTTGAATCTAGGTTTCGTGAAGTGCCAAGCTTGAAGGAAGGTATAATTTGATGTACTTGCTTCATTCATTAATAAAGATCAAACATTCTTTCCTTTCCAAAGATGACCTATTTATGTGTGTCTTAGATTTGATTATTGTTTGATGTCTTATTATGTCATGGATATCAGTCTTATATATGTAGTCAAATGTATTTGAGAAAGGTATCAAGTTGTTTTGTAGGTGTGGGCATTGCGATACTGGATAGCATTGAAGAGCAAGGAAGGGAAAGCTTGGATCAACCTTCTTAATAAGGTACTCACCTTTCTAACCTTAAATATCTTTGCTTACTAGTTGCACTTGCAAAACATTTGTAGGTCTATCTTTCATACCTGTAAGTTGGTAGTTTCTCCCCTGAACTATAGGTTGGGTGGAACAAGTTCCTTGGGCTGTTTATTTCTCCTACAGTCAACCAGGTTCTACTGTTCTGACTTTTTGTTTACAGTTAAATGTTTTTCTGCAAGGTAGAATTATTATTTACAGTTATACAGAAGAAACTATTCTATTTTTTGATTTAAAGATGATATGTTTTAAGAATCATCAAGTAATTTAAATGAATGATTAAATTCTTTTCTGTATTTTTCCTATACTGTTATCTGTATAGTACTATAGTACAGAAAAGTAAATTAATAGAGATGAGTGATAGGAAGAATGCAATTTGAATGAAAAGATAAACACAATAGTATTTCTTGTTAAATTCTATCATTTCAATCATAAGTTAAAACGCAGGAAATAGTACAACATATTATAAACAGATGCATAGCATTCCCCTATTTCTTAAATAAAAGAAAAACACATTTTATTTTTGCACAGATCTATATTTTCCAATTCAACTCCATCTATTTCAAATAGTAATAATGTGCATTTCAATATTATAAATTCAATGTTTTCAAGCATTTATATTCTAGAAATATATAACAGCTGAAATTATTCTCTATATAGGGTGTTACTTACAAATGATAAGTAAACATTATCACATCTATATTTAATATGGATTTCAATCTTTAGATATAAATACTTTCACTGTAGAATCCAAACCCTAAATATTTTACAGACCCTAGATTCTAAACATTTATTAAGTACACAGTTCAATAAATTACATATCAAGCCATTCATGGCACACAGTAAATATTCTGAAGTTATAGCAAACATGTTTTTCTCAAACCCTAACAAGAATTATACACAGTATCAAAACCTTTAGAGACACGAGTTAAGGACCAGTTCTTGAGTTCAAAATCTCAGTACAAGCATGGTTTCCAACAAAACCTATAGGGTAAGGTTTCACTCTTTGAAACGAAATCGAACCCTATGGCATTAGCCATTTCGAAACATACGAATGATCAAATTGTACAACATCATTATTTTACACTTGAATTCCAAAAACGATACGAAGTACGGGGACTATCTAACCAACAGACTTGCAACCATAAATCTCGGCCAGAGACAACTATTGTTGTTCGAAACCAGATCAAGAGTTATACAAACAATTTCTCAACCATTATTTAAACAAAAACATTTCAGTACAAACGAGCCATTGAAATTACAGAGGCAAGAAAATCCTCAGCTCTATGAGTTTACATTCAATAGTATAACCAAAAATTCGACAAAGTTTGCATTATGGACCTTTCAAGGTTCCAAAACTACACAGGGTTTTTCCCTTAACAAACAGCAGTACAAACACAAGATCGAAGTCATTTTCAAACGATGCAGCCAGGCATTACAGATCCGAATAGCAACTTCAATACTGAGGGTTTATCCTCTTTACAACATTTTTCAAATTAAAACATTAAAACTTAACACTCGGCCATTATTCTGAACAGGGTCGTATATTTCCAACTCTCGGCACATCGCTTTCACCAGCTAATCCATGCCAAAGGCACCTACGAGGTTTCAAGAACCACCGAGGCTTACCAAGAAGTAGTTGTAGTATCCCCATTCCAAATCTTATGCATAGAAACCTTCCAACGAAGCGGTACCTGCCAGTCACAGTTTGCAAAGGATTAAAAACAAGAAAACGCATATATAAAGTAAGCATCACATTATTAAAGTCATTATAATGAAAATCTACCTTAGTGTCGAATCTCCTGGACTTAGACACACCACACCAACAAAACGACGAAGCCTGATGGTATTTGCAACAACCCGCGAGTTCAAACTCATAAAATTGTTTATGAATTGGAGAATTGAACCCCAGTTCAAATTACATTCAACGAACTGACAGAATAACCACCCACAACTACAATGGTTGTATCATGGCTCTATTGCACGAGATTAAAGGCTTGTAACATATAAACTTCCTCTCACAGGTCTAAGGTTCGAAACCAAGGAAGGAGTCCTCCTCACAGCAAAACTATAAACCCTACATTGCAGCAACCCGGTCAGCTCTTCTACCTTACCACTAAACACAAAAATGAATGCCAGAAAACCAATTCTCATTACTTACCAACGCAAGACTAGGGTTTCTTTCTCAACCCTAGATCTTGTAAAGATCAACGGTGGATTAGCTACCAGTCGGGCATGTTGATATTCGAGCGACCATTGCAATCAATACTGCATTGATTGTTACATCTACCATGTTGCCAAATCAGCAGACCAAGGGCTAGTGCATGGCACAACCCAACAATATAAGGTACTTATTACAAACTCAATCACGTGGAGACCATCCAACAAAGCTTCCACCTCACTTAACAGTTGAGCAACGTTAATGCTAGGACCTGTCATTACCAGTTTGAAAGCATGCCAAGTACGAGCTTTAATACCCTGTCACCATCGAAATCATTGCAATATTAGACCCTTAGTGCACATTTTATATAGTTTCGAAGGCTTGTTTCAGGCATCGTGACAATAATAATATCACATGCTATTGTATGGTGCAAAAGTGCATAGTTAAGTTAAATTATATATATTTCTTTCCTATAATATATGTATAGTCATTAAGGTATAGTTAAGTCGTGGTGATATGCTTTATAATTCTAGTTAAATAGCATAAGCACTATATTCACTATGTATTCCCTATATTAACTATGTATTGTTAAATCAAATGTATTGCCAAATCAAAATGATAAATGTGAGACTATAGGTATAGTTTAAATGGTGTTGATATACACTATAATGCTAAGTTCATAGCATAAATACTATAATCACTATATATTTCATATATTAACTATGTAATGTTAATCAAATGATAAGTGCAAGATTTTAGGATAGTCTAAAGTTCTGTTGATGCAAAAAGGTAATGATAGTTCAATTTGAATCAGTATAAACACTATTTCCACAAGCTTTCTAATAGAGTTACAATTGGACATTGGTATCAACACTTGACGTTGATGACAATAGTCATATTAAGATGATTTTTCATAGATAATAATTATAGTAATGTGAAAACAAATTGACGATGTGATTTAATAACACTGAAGAGTTTGTAAGCCAACACGTAGACTAGAATTGGAACCAAAAATATCCATACCTCCAGTAACTTGTTTTGCAATGAAGTACTTAGTATTTTTCATATTACATTGACGTTGAATTGAAAGACATGTGTACTCTTAACTCATGTTTGTCTTAGAATTTCTTACCTGCGTTCTGCACATGGAAACATGATTCAAATGCCTTAGCTAAACGTAGCTAAGTAAACCCCAGGGTACCTCGTTGGACCCCCTCGTCATCATACAAAACAAACCGTCAGCACATTATCAAGATAATTATAATAATACAAATCTATGTACAACATGTAGTTACTTTTAGAATGTAAGAAGATATGAAGATTGTATTCTTGTGTTATGATCATAAAATGCCTTTCGTTAAAGAGATTAGCATCCATTTAATCCGCAATAGCAATTACAACTAACATCATATTTTATTTTGAGATTTTCGACGTGTCATCGTTATTAATTATCCTAGTTAAGAGATTTAACTATTTTATATGTTCCGCATTAACAACTTCGATAATTATTGCTATTTTAAAAAAATTTAAATTTTTGGTATTTTACGGGATGTTACATTGCCATATACCAATTCCTTTTGCTTCAAGATACGTCTGCATTCTTATTTTCCAGATCAAGTAATATGTACCACAAAACAATGGTACTCCATTCACTGAGAACCCCATGGTGTGTCAAGTACCTCCTTCAAGCTGATAAGGATTTCTATGAAGGACCCGCTCGGATACCAATTGTTGGACACACCGAACACAATGAGAGGGGGGGGGTGAACAGTGTGTGTGGCTTTTATTACTTTTCCAACTTTAATAATCATTAGCAGCTTATTCAATATTATGCAGAGCACATTATTATCGTTATATCAACAATTATAGCTCATCATCACATATCATCACATCATCAAAACACAATACACCATATTTTTACGTGGAAACCCAAGTCCTGGGGGAAAAACCACGGAAACCTTTATATTAATAGTATTCCAACAACAACTGGAAGGAGGTAACAACCCCCTTTTTACAATGAATTCAATTCTCTAGATACAAATGGAAGGAGGACACAACCCCCTGGTTTACAGGATACAACCTGAAGGAAGCCCTAGCTCATGATATTTCCTTACCCCATCCTGCCACCCTGATATGAAGAAGGAACTACTTAAACACAACCTCATTGATCCTACAGACGTGCTAATCAACACCTATACCACACTGTTGACCACTGCTCATACTCATCAATTGTCACTGACCACTGTTGTCCACTGACCATTGTACATCAACCGTTTCACACTGCTCGTCAACATATACAATCAACCTGTCCAATATGGCTATACCAATCAATTTGTACACATCATCCCACTCAGTCCACCTAGGTCAAACCAACTGCTCATACAACTCAACCAGTGTGAGTTAGACCAATTGCACATAAGCCAACTTGTTCCACTCTTGCTCAACTAAACCAAACTGTAAAAAATCAATCATATACCTGTGTCAATATGATCATGTACCTGTGCCAATCTTATCATGTACATGTGCCAACTTGTAACTAATTTCTTACTAGGTCAAGATAGGGTTAGGATAATACATTCTACAACACGGCCATGACTTACTCTCTGAATCAAACTTAGCCCAAACTCACGACCTGACTAACAACTTAGTCAAGAAAGGTTTGACAGACAACATCAACCAACCAACTTCAAACAAGAAGATGGTCAACCTACAAACCCTAAGACACACTTTAACCAATTTGTCAACTTAAACTTACAGTCTATATCCAACAACTTTAGACACTTTACAAAAATCAATTAGGTCAAATCCACAACTTGTTCAATCACTCTACTCAAGATAAGCAATGAATTCAAGACTAAATCCAATCAATTTGATTAATTAATACACGCAACCAACCTTAGTAAGATAGGTCAAGATCAACTTTAGGTATCTTGCCAGACTAGTCTAGTCAAATCAATCAGGTGATAACTAACTTAACAAGTCAATATCAGTCAAGGTAATAATACAACAAAGGTCAACTTTATACAACTTGCTAAACCAATTAGGTCATGTCCACTTTACACAGTTTTCAAAGCTGAGTCAAGTCAACATAATCTCATATAGTCAATACTAATCAAATGGAAGAGAAGAATGCTAATCACTTGTAGTTAACTAGCTCAACTTTAATTCCTTACTAGAAACACGGTCACGATAACTTATCAACTTATACTTGTCAGAAGTCAGACCAACACTTGCTTATAGTCAACTCATCTTCAACTTATCAAACCACAGAAAACTTAGTCAAACCCGATCAATTTCGTCTCTTGTTAATTTGTCAACTAGCTCAAGAGAATCTTTGTCATACAATATACTTGTCAAATGAGCATTATCAAGAAGTTTATAGTCCAATACTTAAGACTTAGGTAATATTGTCAAACATCAATAGAATAGACTTGTCCATTATGATGGATCAAAAGACCATTGTTAAACTAAATTGACGCAATCAAACTTACAGTCAACCTGTTAAACACTATCAGAGTATTACACCATGTAACTAAGTCAATACAATCTTAAAATCATATAAACTTAGTACAGTCTCTCATTTACAGTCGACTTTGTCAAACTCACTCACTGGAATCAATTTCTTACTGGATGCTAGGTCTCAATCAATACTGATGGATACAGTCAATCACTCAGTCAACTAGATTAGATGAATCATTCACTAGTTAACTTGCCAATTCCAACTAGGTTGAAAGAGTATTCAGCCAAAAGAGTACTGTCAATGCACATCAATGCAAAACTTACAAAAAAAACTCAAGACTCAGTCAAAACAAGTCAAAAGTCAACTTTTTCAGCACTTTAGATGTCCTAGTTACGTGTACCTGTAAATCAGAAATCTCAGAAAGTAGAGAACTTCATTTTGTCTTCAATTCAGCATGATAATTCAGAAAAAAGATGTTCTGAAAATTATGATTCAAATAGCTCGAGTTTTCTGCGCTAGACCGATTTTTTCTCGATCCTGTTCGAATTTTTCAGAGGCTTCTTGAGGCAATTCGAATTTTTCAGGGGCTGTCTGAAAATGCAGCTTGTCATTATGATGACATTTACTTGCTATTTATACTCATTTCTAAAATTTAAAAAACTTAATTTTGTTTTACTGGGCCGACCTTCTAGGAGGATTAATAGGATTTTAAAAACAATTATTCTATTAATTATTTAATTATTAGGGTTTGTCAAAAAGTACTTAATTTCAAATTTAATTTAGATCAAAATTCTTTTAAATACTAAACATTTTATTAATTATTAAAAGGAGATTAAACACCATTCAATTCCTTCTTCAACAAGGTAACTTCTTCAAGATGATCATTGTACACAATAAGGGGCTCTAAGACCTAGGTATGTGGGTTTAAGGACCAACAAGCAATAGTTCCATTATGTTAAGATTATTTTCAACAAGATGGTTTTCATCAATATGTCATTTGGGCTTTCATCATGATTTCCAAGGGCTTCTTCAATGGCACAAGGTCATCATAGGTGCCTTGAAGTCATATATAATGGTTTCATTACCAAATGGGTTCATAGCCATAAAAACCCTAAGATAAGGGCACTAAAGGCTTCATGACCTCATCAACCTTAAACGACAATAAATCATCAACAATAAGGAGTTAGGAGACACTCCACATATCAATCGAAAGGGATTGGTGAGGGCTATCACCCTATGAGGATCTTGCTTGCATTGGCAGGGTCCTTCAACTTTGTTTTCTTTAATTTGTGAAGGATCTTTTCAAGGATATCATCAAAAGAAAGACTTCATCATGTAAGGGCACAAGTCAACTGTGTGATGGATACATTCATTCAACAACAAATCAAGACACCACAACAAGTACAAGCAGCATAGAAACCATCAACCAAAAGACAACCAGGAGCAGGGGATACAACAATGGACTCAACTAGGACCAAGATACAACTTAGGGTCACTCAACTAAGTCAATGAGTAACCATGGCCTTTTCCATTGTCCCAAGGACTCCAAGGGATTCAGACTTGGGCTTGGACAAGGTCAAAAGGTCTCCTTTGACACAGAAAACCACAAACAAAATACTAACCCTCAGGGGATCCACAACGGGCACCAAGACTCAATTGTTGGCATCAATGGTCAGGCACTATTGGCATCAATGACAACTTAATCAATAATCTCCCCCTTTGTCATTGATGACAACACCATAACTCCTCTTCAGAACAAGATCCCCATGTGAACAACTTCTCTCTCGCTTTGGCATCAATGGGCACTGTTGCTACTTTCATGGACTTGTATTATGTCACAAGGATATTGTTGGAACCAACTGCTATAGGATACTGAGAAGAGTGTGATTGTTGATCTTAAATTTTATAATCAGGTACATAGCTCCTTTTACACATTCTTTGTACACTTCATATTGTTGGCTTATTGTATGTTGACCCAGAGGATTTTCAATAAAGACCCAGGTTCTTCGCGGTTTCCCCTTGACCAACAAAACCCCCTTCACACTAGCCCTTTCGGCAACAACTTGCGAGCAGGTTGAGGTCTCACCCGAAGTGTATCTATGGGGTACTGCGGAATCAGGTTTCCACAATAGGTGATGAGTTGTTGAGGTTGACGTACTGCGCAGCGCCACACAAGACATGTGCTGCATGGTAGAACTACGCGGCGATAGAAGACACCGCGGTCCGCACCTCTGACTTCTACTTCCACGGATTTCTTTGTGATTGCGGCTGATGCAACCCACACTAAGACTTGAAATACTTACAGTTAACTAGAGTTATGGAGTTATTAACACTCAATCATTAACTCATTCACTTAGGGTGTTTGCTGCTCAACCATGTGCTATGGAGATGATCCAACCACCATGCATTCTTCCTACTGCGTAATGTGAAAGTGCTTAAACAATATCTAACACTTAGCCAAATAATGGATTCATTACTTCTTTATAAGAAGAGACCAAACATTCACCATTCATCTATTCATGCAGAACTTAACATATTATTTCCATATTCTCCCGATGGCAAATACATATAAAAGTCCTATCACAACAGTATGCAAGGGACAATTCAGACATTCATTCACAGGAAACAGATAAATGCACAATATACAACACAATCACACTGCACAGCATTTAACATGGTTCACTCCCCCGGGTGGGAAGCTACGTCCACAAGAACTGTTGTTATATATATCATTTGGGAAGGGCACAATAGTTCTTAGTCTGCACGATTAGCTACAGACTCTCTTCTCTCTTATATAGATCTCTATGCACTCAGCTGCAGAGCCTTTACAATATCTTTTCTTAGAGATATTTTACAATGTTCAGTACTAAGCTTCTAACAAACCCCAACCCTTTCCCATACAAAATTTCCTCCTTAAATAGATCATGACCATAGGTCATGTCTTTACAATACTAAAGGCTGAAACCCTTAGGGTTTCCAAAAATGCTACGGTTTCTCTAAGCCGAACTGCTAGCCTCTGGTAGCGAGTGCTCCATCGTGGCGGTCCTCCACGCCTTCATCCTGTCGCTATCGTCCTTTCTGTTGAGTGCACGCCAATAGATCACTTTCCTCGAGCTGCTCTTCCTGTAACGGCCTCGTACAGCTGGCTCAGCTCCTAGTCGCTTTCATCAAACAGTTCTTCCTCTAACGGCCTCGCACACCTGGCCGCCGCTTGGCCTCCCTGAAGCATCTTTGCCAAAACTAGACCGTTGAAGGTCTAACCGATACCCATGCCTTTCCTCCGTCCAGCACTCTGCTTTGTCGACTCCACGTGGACTAGTCACCTCGCAGCATTGCTTCCTCGCAGCACTGATCTTTGCAGCACCCTTCGAAGTATCGCCAAAATTTGGTTGCTGCGCGCAACTTCGCAGCATCCCCAATACTTGCACAAAATTGTATTTTTATTGAGCTGTGCTCAGCTCCGCAGCTAAAACTCCTTCTGTTATCAAAATTTGCCCCAACTTGGGCCAGGCCCAACACATATCACTGATCAATAGTCTTCAAAATGGTATTGGGTTTTTCCCAAAAAAATTATCATTTCTGTTTTGATCAATGGGGCAATCTACTGACTTTCTTCTCCATACTTTGGTAGACTGATTGTTTTTCATGAAATTCGATTGAACTTGCTTTCTTCTCCAAACTATAACTTTTCCCTGCATCCTGCAATGTTTTTCAAAATGACCATAATGATAACAATTATAGCATTGAACATAAAATGTACCTTGATTACTTTCTAGAGTGATTCTTTCATGAGCTCTGCAATGAGTGGCTTTGTGACCACAATTGTTACACTTGTAGAAATGACAATGGAACATTATAGGATATCTCTAAGCAAAGGATTTTTGTGATGTAGCTTTTCTTGATTCTTGTTGATCATGGGATCGTCTGAGAATACCGGTATAACTGTGATCCGTTTCTTCTTTTTCCATGGAGTTTTCACTTTCTTCAGTGTTCTTCTCAATCTTTGAGTTTGTCTTCAACTGAGTAGTTGTTTTGTACGAATATTATTTTAGAGATAGGATATTCAATTCTTGCCTTTGACAAATTTCTATATTTTCTTGGAGTTGTCTTGTTAGGTCTTCTTCAATTTTCTTGACTTCTTCTACCTGTCTTTTCAGATCAACGATATTGTATTCCATCTGTCCTTTTGAGTTCTGATCTTCCTCATGAGATTTTTGCAGTTGTCCTTTTAGTACTTGATTTTCTTTTCTGATCTCTAAGAGTTCCTTTTCAAATTCAAAATTCGTCAGGCATACATTTCATAATTCTATCTTCAAGGATTTGATTCCGAATTGTTGTTCTGTTCTTAGTTTCTCTTCAATCTCATGACTGAAATGAATTCCCTTTTTGTCACTTGGATCTTCTTTCTGACTGGCGGTACTTTCCTTCTATAATTTTTCAAGTAATATAGTGATCGCACTATCTTTGTCTTGAAGCTTGTGAGTCAATTCGTTCTCCTTATCTTCTAGCAGTCTTCTGAGCTTGTCAATTTCTTATAATTGTCTTTTATTTTCAGCAGCAGACTTCTCAAGTTTATCTTTCATAGAGTTGTATATGGCTTCTTTGATTCTGATAGCTTCTTCAACTTGGAGATTTAGATCAATTATAGTCTGTGTGCCCTTCTCAGATTCTTCTTGATTCCTCTTCTTAGAGTTTTCCAGTTTCTTTTGAAATACCTAATTATGTTCACAAATTTTCTCAACTTCTTGCAAAGCATTAGTAATATCATGGTCTAAACACTCATTTCTATCATTTATCAAGGAGCAATGAGATTCATCACATTTTGAAGTATTACATTCTATGAATTAAAAATGGCTCCTATCTTCCATACCTTATAAACATATTTCTTTAAAAGCATTACAAACAGAATCTTCAGAGGAGGACTTACCTTCATACTTACCTGGATCTTGTACTGACATTTTAATGGAGTTGTCTTCTGCTTCTTCTTCTTCATCTAAGTTTAGCCAATTTATTTTGAGCGACAATTCTTCAACTGAGTTTCACTTTCCTATTTTCTCTTTTTGGACATCTATTAGGTGTTCAAGCATTAATTCCATAACCCCTACTTCTTGTTCTTTAGTGGAGTAGAGCTGTTCTAATTTGAACCATAGTTCCTTATCTGAGTTGTTCTTTCCAATCTTCTCTTTTATGGAATCTGTTAAGCCTTCAAGAATGGATTCCATGTCCATTGAGTTATTTTTCTTTGCTTCCTTTTGAGCTGTTGTTTTCACTTTCTTTGGAGGAGTATATCCAGTAAGAACTGATTGCCATATACCAATTCCTTCTTTGTACACTCCATATCACTGATCAATAGTCTTCAAAATGGTATTGGGTTTTTCCCAAAAAAATCATCATTTATGTTTTGATCAATGGGGAAATCTACTAAGTTTCTTCTCCATACTTTGGTAGACTGATTGTTGTTCATGAAATTCGATTGAACTTGCTTTCTTCTCCAAACTTTAACTTCTGCCTATATCCTGCAATGTTTTTCAAAATGACCATAATGATAACAATTATAACATTGAACTTAAAATGTACCTTGATTTATTTCTGGAGTGATTCTATCATGAGCTCTGCAATGAGTGGCTTTGTGACCATAATTGTTACACTTATAGCAGTGACCATGGAACATTATAGGATATCTCTGAGCAAAGGATTTTTGTGATGTAGCTTTTCTTGATTCTTGTTGATCATGGGATCTTCTGAGAATACCTGTATAACTGTTAGCCTTTTCTTCTTTTTCCATGGAGCTTTCAATTTCTTCAATGTTCTTCTCGATTTTTGAGTTTGTCTTCAACTGACCAGTTGTTTTGTCCAATTCTTCTTTCAGAGAGAGGATCTTCAATTCTTGCCTTTGACAAATTTCTATCTTTTCTTGGAGTTGTCTTGTTAGGTCTTCTTCAATTTTCTTGACTTCTTCTACCTGTCTTTTTAGATCAACGATATTGTATTCCATCTGTCCTTTTGAGTTCTGATCTTCCTCATGAGATTTTTGCAGTTGTCCTTTTAGTACTTGATTTTCTTTTCTAATCTCTAAGAGTTCCTTTTCAAATTCAAAATTCGTCAGGCATACCTTTCATAATTCTATCTTCAAGGATTTGATTTTGAATTCGTGTTTTCTTCTTAGTTTCTCTTCAATTTCATGACTGAAATGAATTCCCTTTTCGTCACTTGGATATTCTTTATGACTCGCGGTACTTTCCTTCTGCAATTTTTTAAGTAAGATATTGATCTCACTATCTTTGTCTTGAAGCTTGCGAGTCAATTCGTTCTCCTTATATTCCAACAGTCTTCTGAGCTTGTAAATTTCTTTTGATTGTCTTTTATTTTCAGCAATAGGCTTCTCAAGTTTATCTTTCAGAGAGTTGGATATGGCTTCTTTGATTCTGATAGTTTCTTCAACTTGGATATTTATATCAATTATAGTCTGTGTGGCCTTCTCAGATTCTTCTTGATTCCCCTTCTCAGAGTTGTCCAATTGCTCTTGTAATACCTAATTATGTTCACAAAGTTTCTCAACTTCTTGTGATGCATTAGTAATAGCATTGTTTAAACACTCATTTCTATCATTTATCAGGGAGCAATGAAATTCATCACATTTTGAAGTATTACATTCTATGAATTCAAAATGGATCTTATCTTCCATACCTGATAAACATATTTCTTTAAAAGCATTACAAACATAATGTTCAGAGGAGGACTTACCTTCATACTTACCTGGATCTTGTACTGACATTTTGATGGAGTTGTCTTCTGCTTCTTAATATTCATCTGAGTTTAGCCAATTTATTTTGGGCGATAGTTCTTCAACTGAGTTGCACTTTTTGGACATCTGTTAGGTCTTCAAGCATTAATTCCATAACCCCTGCTTCGTGTTCTTTATTGGAGTAGAGTTGTTCTAATTTGAACCATAGTTCCTTAGCTGAGTTGTTCTTTCCAATATTCTCTTTTATGTAATATGATAAGCCTTCAAGAATGGCTTCCATACCCATTGAGTTATTTTTCTTTGCTTCCTTCTAAGTTGTTGTTTTCACTTTCTTTGGAGGAGTATATCCAGTAAGAACTGATTGCCATATACCAATTCCTTTTGCTTCAAGATACGCATGCATTCTTATTTTCCAGATCAAGTAATATGTACCACAAAACAATGGTACTCCATTCACTAAGAACCCCATGGTGTGTCAAATACCTCCTTCAAGCTGATAAGGATTTCTATGAAGGACCCGCTCGGATACCAATTGTTGGACACACCGAGCACAATGAGAGGGGGGGTGAATAGTGTGTGCGGCTTTTATTACTTTTTCAACTTTAATAATCATTAATAGCTTATTCAATATTATGCAAAGTAAATTATTATCATTATATCAACAATTATAGCTCATCATCACATATCATCACATCATCAAAACACAATACACAAGATTTTTACATGGAAACCAACCTTTTGGGGGAGAAACCACAGAAGCCTTTATAATAATATTTTTTCAGCAACAACTGGAAGGAGGAAACAACCCCCTTATTACAATGACTTCAATTATCCAGATACAAATGGAAGGATGCCACAACCCCCTTGTTTACAGGCTACAACCTGAAGGAATCCCTATCTCCCTAGATTTCCTTGCCCAGTCCTACCACCCTGATATGAAAAAGGAACTACTCAACCACAATTGCACTGATCCTGTAGACCTGCTAATCAAAACCTATACCACACTACACCACACTGCTGACCACTGCTCATACTCATCAATTGTCACTGATCACCGCTGTCCACTTGTTAGATTTTGAGCATTAATTCAAAATGATCTAGGATCTTATCTGAGAGAATAACATGTACAGCCTATCAATCACAAGAGACAATAGACACAGAGTTTCCTTGGGGAAAACCCAGAAGGTGAAAAACCCCGCAACTTCCTAAGAGATAGAAAGAGCAATGATACAAAACCCAAATACAAGAGATAGTCTCCTAGCAGCTTCTCCTCCTCCACTAGTGCGCATCACTCACATGAGAGAATATATGAGTAAGTGAATGATCAAATAGGGTGATACCCTCACTCTATTTATACAGTGACTTGACTTTCATAATAACCTAACATGGCCGACTTCTCTAGGAGAGCCTAATAATCCATGGTAACTCAACTCAGGGCCGACCCCATACTTAGTGGTCTAATAACCCATCATATATAAGTTGCGACACTTGTAAATACAAATGACGACACTTCCGTACAGAGGAATAATAACATCTCTGTAGGGATACAATATACATATATGAAATACATTCCGAAGTTACATATACATCAACACTCCCTCTTAGCTAGGAAGGCATTTCTCGACACAGGTCACTAGCACAAGTCTTCTTCTCTGGATCATCGTCACTGGATCATCTTCATCGTCAATGCTGCTACTATCTCAATCAATCTCCAATCTACTCGTCATAGGAATTTCTACAGAGCCATCCCTTTTTCATGATGGATGTAGGCCTAGCCTCCATGTAGGTCTTCATCATCTATGCGAGCAATCCATCAAGTAGGTACACCTCGTGACTGATTATACTGCCTTTGCAAAACCTGCAAGATCTCCCAGGACTGATTACATTGCCTCTACAAAACCTGCAAGAGCATCTCAGGATTGATTATATGCCGTTGCAAAACCTTTGTACCCTACTATCACCTCATCGTCTTCAGATCATCTCTTAGTCCATGGAGCACAACCTAGATGCACACATATCACAACACTTACACTCATCGGCATGGAAGGACTTTCCTCTAACCATCCGATGAAAGGCTTAACAATTACATAAACGACCATGGAAGGAATTTCCTCTGACCATGTCGGAAAAGATCGACAATTACATCAATGACCATGGAAGGACTTTCCTCTGACCATGTCGGAAAATACATGTCAATTACATCGACGACCATGGAAGGAATTTCCTCTAACCATGTCAGAACAGCCATGCCCATCCCTTACATCTCACCATGGGAGGACTTTCCTACCACCATGTGAGAATAGCCCAACCCTTACGTCTCACTATAGGAGGACTTTCCTACCACTATGTGGGAATGGCCCATGTGCATCTGTGTCTCCGAACTCATCACTTCCCCGTGGAAGGAATATCGATCTGAAGTACACCAAATCTTTCTATGAAGTACTCAAACTTCACTCTGGTCAGCGGCTTGGTCAACACATCGTTTATCTGCTCGTCCATCGCAACATATAGGAGCTTCACTACTCCTCTCTGCACCATATCCCTGATATAGTGATACTTGATCTCAATGTGCTTCGACTTGTCACGGAACACCGGGTTCTTTGACAACTTCACACAACTCTGGTTGTCTCAATATATACAAGTAGCACTCAACTGGAGATCAAATAAATAAGACAGTAGCTTCCTAATCCATATTGCCTCACAACTAGCCGAACAAGCTGCAACATACTCTGCTTCGGTTGTAATTAGTGCCACACGGGACCGCTTCCTGCTAAACTAAGAGATCATATCGGATCCCATACTAAAGAAGCACCCCGAAGTGCTCTTCCGATCAATGGCACTGCCTGCCTAATCTGAATCAACATAACCCTCTAGGTTAAACTTTTGATTCGCATCATACTTGAGCCCACAATCAACTGTACCCTTCAGGTACCTCAGAATATGCTTTGCAGCAATCAGGAGAACATGTCTCGGATCTGTCAGGAACTGGCTCAAGGTGTTCACCACAAAGAAAATATATGGTCTCGTGTTCGTCAGGTACATCAAGGACCTAATCATTTGATGATACATCGTGGCATCAACCAGATCAGATGAAGCATCACATAGAAGGTTCAGGTTCGATGCCATAGGTGTGGCCATGGCCTTGCAGTCCATCATCCCAAACCTCTTCAGGATCTCTACTGCATACTTCCCTTTTCCAAGGAATATTCCATCCGCACTCTGCCACGCCTCCATACCTAGAAAGTAATGCATCATACCCAAGTCCTTCATCTCGAACTCGACAGCAAGCTTCCTCTTGGTGTCGGAAATCAACCCATCCTCACCTGTAACAAACAGGTCATCCACATACAGTAGTAGTATCACTGGATTGCCTTCCTCAACCTTGTAGTAAAGGTTGGAATCCGCTTTACTCTTAGTAAAGCCCAAACTGGATAGGAAGCTGTCTATCCTACCATACCAAGTCCTAGGAGCTTGCTTCAAGCCATACAAGGATTTCTTCAACCTGCACACATATGACTCCCTGTCATGTGTTTCAAAACCAAGTGGTTGTTCCACATACACTTCCTCTTCGACTACACCATTCAAGAAAGTTGTCTTGACATCCATATGGTGTACCTTCCACTTCATCACTGCATCCAGAGCAATTACTATTCTGATGGAAGTGTATCTGGCTACAGGTGCAAAAGTATCTTCATAATCTATCCCTTCTTACTGGGAGAAGCCACGAGATATAAATCTTACCTTGTATTTCTCTATGCTACCATCTACAGCATGCTTGATCTTATAGATCCACTTGGAAGTCACCACAGACTTCCCTTTTGGTCTTGGGACCACATCCCAAACATCATTCTTCATGATCGACTGGTATTCCTCTACCATGGCATCCTTCCATTCTTTCTTTTCCGCTGCTTCTTCATAATTGGAAGGTTCTTTGTTCATAATATCACAGAGTAAGGCAACATAGTTGGTATGTGACCTAGTCATTTTTCTTTCTCTGTGTTCCTCCTCTGTAATACCATACCTTTCTGCATCTTGGATGAGATCTCTAGCCCATGTTGGTTTCCTCTTGTGAGAGTTCTTCTCACGGGGTGGATCTACAGGTTCTTGTGGATCTTCTATTTCACGATCTTCTTCTGGAATAACTTCATTCATGGTGGTGTCTTGTGTTCTAGGTATTCTTGGTTCTTCATTGTCTTCAACAGGTGTCTTCCTTGATTTGATGTATGTTGAGTCTTCATCAAAAGTTACATCCCGGCTGATGTCAATCTTCTTGAACCCTAGAAAGTAGATTCTGTATGCCTTCGAGCTTTCACTGTAACCCACAAAGATGCCCTTCTTTCCTGAAGGATCTAGCTTTGTCCTCTTTTCCTTTGGAATGTGTGTGTACACTGGACAACCAAATATTCTAAGATGGCTAACTTCTGGCTTATTTCCAGTGAACACTTCTTCTGGTGTTTTGGTGTCAAGTATCTTATGAGGTGTTATGTTTTGCACATATACAGTTGTCCTTGCTGCTTCTGCCCATAGGTGCATAGGTAGATCTTGGTCATGAAGCATTTCCCTAGTTGCTTCCATGATAGTTCTATTCTTCCTTTCTGTAACCCCATTTTGTTGTGGATTGTAAGGAGTAGTCAACTCCCTCTTAATCCCTGAATCACTGCGTAGTTTCTTGAAGTCTCCTGAAGTGAATTCTCCGCCATTGTCATATCTAAATATCTCGATCTTCTTATCAGTTTGATTTTTTATCAAGGCTTTGAATTCCTTGAACTTATCAAACACTTCATCTTTATTCTTCAAGAAATAAACCCCAAGTCTTCCTAGAGAAATCATCAATGAAGGAATCATAATATACATACCCACTCACAGAGTTGGAAGACATTGGACCGCATACATCGGAGTGGATAATCTCCAAGATTCCTTTTGCCTTGCTTTCACTACTTGGAAATGTCTTCTTTGTTTTCTTTCCCTTTGCACAACCTTTGTAAATTCCTTCATGATTTGTCTGTATTTTAGGAAGACCTTCAACTGCTTTGCTTGCAATAGGTAGTGCCCTATAGTGCACATGTGCAAGCCTTCTATGCCAAAGTTCACTTGGACCTACTGAATCATGAACCAAGGCTTGTTCTAGTTGGCCCTTCAATTTGAATAATCCTCCCTCTTGCTCTCCAATCACTACTGCATCATCAATGGTCTTACCTTTTGGCCACATGAGAACTTGGCCATCTATAAATGCAACCCTTGTGCCTTTTGCATCCAAAGCAGATATGGAGAGAAGGTTCTTCTTGAGACCTGGAACATATAGTACATCTTTCATTTTCATAGATTTTCCAGAGTCTAGTTTATAGGAGGATTCACCACTTCCTTTTATGGGATACTGGTAGTCATCCCCAAGTTTCACCTTGTGGGGTGATTCATGTTCAGATAAGTTTACAAAGGATCCCTTGAATCTTGTCATATGTTTGGAAGCCCCACTATCTATAAGCCAATCATTGCTTCCATAAGAAATAGTACCAGTGAGGGCAGAAATCAAAACATACTCTTCATCACTTGAAGAATATTCAATTTCTTCCCTAGCCCTCTTCCTGGGAGGTTCATCATCCTCTGTAGTGTGAGCATGATGTCTTATTTTGTTGTTCTTCTTCTTGTGAGAACCATCTTTATTATTTCTGGGATAATCCCTGGAATAGTGTCCCTTCTCATCACATGTATAACATCGAACATAGGACATGTTTCTTCGAGGTTTGGGGTCACCCCTCTGATTCTGATGGTGGTGCCTTTCTTTCTTACTATGATGATGCCCTCTCTTTTCATCATGCTTCTTGGAGTGTGTTGTGAGGGCTTGATCTTCATTCCCCATATTCTCTTGTCAAGCTATAATCCAAGCTTCTTCCTGTGAGCATTATTCCCACAACCTACTAAATGTGATAAGCTTCTTCCTAGCACAAATTCCTTGGATGAAGGAATCCCATGACCTAAGAAGGCCATTAAGAGTGGTCATTACCACTTCTCCATTCTCTATGTCTTCTCCAACAGCTTCAAGTTGTTCTTTTATCTGGGAGACCCTTGAAAAATAAGACTGCATGGTCTCCGCATTTTGGATCTTGACATTCTTTAGTTTATTCCTCATGGTCATCTTCTGATTTATGTTCTTCCCTTCAAATAGCTTGGTCAAGGAATCAAACATCTCCTTAGGTGTCTTTAGAGATGACACATGTGGTATGAGATGGTCTTTGATATAATCAGCAATGATCCTCTTAACCTTGACCAAGTTCCTTTTGTGTAAGTCCTTAGCCTCATCTCCCTCTGGAACTGGAACCTCTTCACTTATGTAGGTGTCCAATTCATTTTCTTCCAAGATTAACCCAATCCTATACTTCCATGCTAGGAAGTTATCGGCCCCTTAAAGCTTATCCTCAAGCTTGGTCTGGTGAGACATCTTAAAGAGTACTTCAAATGGAAATATAAAAGTTATTAGGTCTTACCACTTGCTTTGCTGAAAACTGGATCTGGAGCTGGATTAGGGTTTGTTAGAGAAACCCTATAAATTCAAATTTTGAATTTCAAACTTATGAAAGGATAGAAAGATGTGCCTTGTTGCGCTGATTAAGCTGGTATACTATGATTTTGAAATCTGCAAAATTTTACTCCTCAAAATTGCATTTGAAACTTCTAGATTCACTAGAAAGGATCCCGAACTAGGGTTTGATCAAACCCGGCCTTCTGCCCAACCAAAAAGTTCGATCCAAAGCTTAGAAGTTCGATTTTTCTGAGGAGCATCCAGCCATGGACTTAGATTCCAAAAATTCCAACTTTCTCCAAAACCCTAATTTTTCGCAGCAGTGACAGGCCAAAAAGGAAAGTGCTCAGAATGAGATTATGTTTCGACAAAAAGATGCGCCCTTGCTAGGAGAGTCAATATAGCCTCTTGCCTTTGAAGGTCTGTGGAGAGAAACCCAAAAATCAAGGAGCCCTAGCTTCCGCAACTGCATAGTGTCTTCTTCTCAAGTTAGATCTGATACCATGTTAGATTTTGAGCATTAATTCAAAATGATCTAGGATCTTATCTGAGAGAATAACATGTACAACATATCAATCACAAGATACAATAGACACGAAGTTTCCTCCGGGAAAACCAAGAAGGTGAAAAACCCCGCAACTTCCTCGAAGATAGAAAGAGCAATGATACAATACCCAAATACAAGAGATAGTCTCCTAGCAGCTTGTCCTCCTCCACTAGTGCGCATCACTCACATGATAATATACGAGTAAGTGAATGATCAAATAGAGTGATACCCTCACTCTATTTATACACTGACTTGAATTCCCTAATAACCTAACAGGGCTGACTTCTCTAGGAGAACCTAATAACCCATGGTAACTCAACTCAGGGCCGACCCCATACTTGGTGGTCTAATAACCCATCATATATAAATTGCGACACTTGTAAATACAAATGAAAACACTTCCGTACAGAGGAATAATAACATCGCTATAGGGATACAATATACATATATGAAATACATTCCGAAGTTACATATACATCAACACCATTGACCACTGTACATCAACTGTGTCACACTGCTCGTCAACATATACAATCAACCTATCCAATCTGGCTATACCAATCAAGCTGTACACATTATCCCACTCAATCCACCTAGGTCAAACCAACTACTCATACAACTCAACCAGTTTGAGTCAGACCAATTGCACATAAGGAAACTTGTGCCAATCCTACTCGACTAACTTACCCAACCTGTACCAAGCTGCTTGTGTACCTGTACCAAATCAATCATATACCTGTGTCAATCTGATCATGTACCTGTTCCAATCTTATCAAGTACATGTGCCAACTTGTAACTACTTGCTTACTAGGTCAAGATAGGGTTAGGATAATACATTTTACCACACAACCATGACTTACTCTCCGAATCAGACTTAGCCTAAACTCACAACCTGACTAACAAATCAGTCAAGCAAGGCTTGACAAACAACATCAACCAACCAACATCAAACAAGAATATGGTCAGCCTACAAACCCTAAGACACACTTTAACCAATTTGTCAACTTAAACTTATAGTCTATATCCAACAACTTTAGACACTTTACAAAAATCAGTTAGGTCAAATCCACAACTTGTTCAATCACTTTACTCAAGATAAGCAATCAAGTCAAGACTAACTCCAATCAACTTGCTTAATTAAGCCTCGCCACCAACCTTAGTAAGATAGGTCAAGATCAACTTTAGGTATCTTGCCAGACCAGTCTAGTCAAATCAATCAGGTGATAACTAAGTTAACAAGTCAATATCAATCAAGGTAATAATACAACAGAGGTCAACTTTATACAATTTGCTAAACCAATTAGGTCATGTCCATTTTACACAGTTTTCCAAGCTGAGTCAAGTCAACACAATCTCATATAGTCAATACTAATCTAGATGCAAGAGAAGAATGCTAATCACTTGTATTTAACTAGGTCAACTTTAATTCCTTACTTGCAACACTGTCATGATAACTTATCAACTTATACTTGTTAGAAGTCAAACCAGCACTTGCTTATAGTCAACTCATCTCCGACTTATTAAAACACAGAAAATTCAGTCAAACCCAATCAATTCAGTCTCTTATTAATTTGTCAACTAGGTCAAGAGAATCTTTGTCATACAATTTACTTATCAAATGAGCATTATAAAGAAGTTTATAGTCCAACACTTAAGACTTAGGTAATATTGTCAAACGTCAATAGAATAGACTTGTCACATTATGATGGATCAAAAGACCATTGTTAAACTAAGTTGTTCAATCAAACTTACAGTCAACGTGTCAAAAACTATCAGAGTATTACACCACTGTAACTTAGTCAATACAATCTTAAAATCATATAAAGTCAATACAGTCTTTTATTTACAGTCGACTTTGTCAAACTCACTCACTGGAATCAATTTCTTACAGGCTGCTGTTGGGATATTCCTATACTCCATCCTAGTCCTACCAGCATTATCCATTTTTGCATTTTCAGTCATGATTTTGCATGCATGCATGCATCCCAGTCATCAGTCCCAGCACCTAGCGCTCAGTTAGCTAGCCCTGGGAGCTTCTTTCTAATCAGTTTTATCCCTCCTAGTGCTTAGTACGCCCTGCATGCAATTGCATGCTTCCCAGGCGCCCTCTCTCACCTACCACTCAGTTGCACTTCAGTTAGTTGAGTTATCTTTAGTTCTTTCCTTGTTTTAAGGCTAGACTAACTCTCAACTGATTGTATCACTCCGATGGACCTCCAGTGAGACTAGACTTACCATTCTAACTCCAGTTAGCCCCTCATGCGCCCTCCACTGAGCCTCCTTCATTCAGTTAGTGCCTCCATGTGCCAGGTACACCTACCACACTCAGTTAGACTCAGCTTGACATCTGGTTGATAGTTGCTTGTGCATTGATGACTCCACTGATGATGATGAGGACTCCTAGTTGTGCTTTGATGACTCTCTATTGATCTGATGATCACTCCATGAAGGCTAATTCGAATTGCCACCTTGGCATTCGAATCCTCTCACCATTGTATTATCTATTTTTCCATATTGTGATTAATGAATTAGTGTGCGATGTTATTTTGCTTCTATCCGAGTTCTACTATATCATAATTCGGTTGCTTTTTTACATTGCATTGTTCACTCTTCTTCTATTTTCCTGCTTAATCCTTTTTGTGAGGTATACATCATCTCTTAGATCTGCTGTGAGGATTTTCACAACTGCTAGGTCTCAATCAATACTGATGGCTACCGTCAACCACTCAGTGAACTAGATCAAATGAATCAGTCACTAGTTAACTTGTCAATTCCAACTAGGATTGAAAGAGTATTAAGTCAAAAGAGTACTGTCAATGCACATCAATGCAAAAATTACCAAAAAAAACTCAAGAATCAGTCAAAAGTCAACTTTTTTCAGCACTTTAGATGCCCTAGTTATGTGTACCTGTACAACCAGAAATCTCAAAAAGTAGAGAGCTTCATTTTGTCTTCCTTTCAGCCTGATAATTCAGAAAAAAGATGTTCTGAAAATTATGGTTCACACAACTCGAGTTTCCTGAGGTAGACTGATTTTTTCCTGAGGTTGTTCGAATTTTTCAGAGGCTTCCTGAGGCAATTTGAATTTTTCAGAGGTTGTCTGAAATCGCAGCTTGTCATTATGATGATGTTGACCTACTATTTATACTCACTTTTCAAAAAAAATATTTTACTAAGCAGACATATCATTAAGGGTAAATTTTTTTTTTAATAAACTTAATTTGGCTTTACTGGGCCAACCTTGTAGGAGGATTAATAGGATTTTAAAAATAATTATTCTATTAATTATTTAATTATTAAATGTATTTAATTATTTAAAGTATTTTGTTTAATTATTAGGGTTTGTCAAAAAGTACTTGATTTCAAATTTAATTTAGATTAATATTCTTTTAAATACTAAACCTTTTATTAATTATTAAAAGGGGCTTCAACACCATTCAATGCCTATCTCAACAAGGTAACTTATTCAAGATGATCATTGTACACAATAAGGGGCTCTAAGACCTAGGTACGGGGTTTAAGGACCAACAAGCAATAGTTCCATTATGATAAGATTATTTTCAACAAGATGGTTTTCATCAATATGTCATGTGGGCTTTCATCATGATTTCCAAGGGCTTCTTCAATGGCACAAGTTCATCATAGGTGCCTTAAAGGCATATATAATGGTTTCATTACCAAATGGGTTCATAGCCATCAAAACCCCAAGATAAGGGTACTAAGGGATTCATGACCTCATCAACTTTAAACGACAATAACTCATCAACCGTAAGGAGTTAGGAGACACTCCATGTATCAATTGAAAGGGATTGACGAGGGCTATCACTGTATTGGGATCTTGCTTGCATTGGCAGGGTCCTTCGACTTTGTTTTCTTTAATTTTTACAGGATCTCTTCAAGGATATCATCAAAAGAAAGACTTCATCATGTAAGGGCACAAGTAAACTGTGTGAGGGCTACATTCATTCAACAACCAATCAAGAGACCACAACAAGTACAAGCAACATAAAAGCCATCAACCAAAAGACAACCATGAGCAGGGGATATAACAATGGACTCAACTGGTACCAAGATACAACATAGGGTCACTCAACTAAGTCAATGAGTAACCAGGGCTTTTGCAATTGTCCCAAGGACACCAAGGGCTTGAGACTTGGGATTGGACAAGGTCAAAAGGTCTCCTTTGACACAAACAACCACAAACCAAATATTAATTCTGAGGGGCTCCACAAGGGGAACCGAGACTCAATTGTTGGCATTAATGAGCGGGCATTGTTGGCATCAATGACAACTTAATCAACAATACTCGTAGTGGGTTGATCTCTAAACCATTCCCATGCATCCCCCTAAAAGATTTGGACAAAAAATTTCATGATAACATCTTCAAGCCCAACCTCAAAACAAACAATTTCATGGTAACATCTTCATGCTCAGCCTGTTCGACCTCTAGTTCTCTCCTCTGTGGTTTGCGGGTTCGTGAATGGCTATTTCGTGAATGGATTGTTTCTCTGAATGGATGAATGTGTTGTTCCCTTCCGCCCACAGGTAGTCAAACAGGCGCTTCCAGTTTTCAGGCGTTGAGTGTCTTTCCGAACAAGTAACCAGAGTGATCCCCTACCATACGAAATTGCAGGCATGCTGCATACTCCATTGGCTTCAACGATCAGGTTCTCAACCACCCTCTGCAACCGCATTAATGTCAGTAGGGATTTCAAACGTGTTCACATTCGGACACGTGGTAGCATGGGAAACCAATCCCATAACCCCCTCACCTCTCCCTAGTGGATACACAGCCCCTTTTCTTTCACGTTGTCTCCATAGCTAATCCCTTAGGTATTTTATTGCATTATTAATATTTTCATCATTTACATTTCTTCATGTCTTAACAACCCATGAATAATCAACTGTCAAATACTTGCCTATGCAACTAAAACCTAAACATCCACTAGTGGGGCCTTGGCCTTGAGCTCCACACTAGGGTGACACACATTGTATACAACATTTACATTGAGGCCAATAACCATAAGGGTCAAAATATGGGTACTACAACTCCCCCTCCCTTAGAATAACACCGTCCTCGATGTTCCATTACTTAGGATTACATTTAAAATTTATACATATCCAAAATTGCAAACATGTTGCAGGTTTTCCCCTGCATTGCATCCTTTTACTTGGAACTTCCAGGATCAAGTCCTTTGTCTTCCACAAGCTGTCCCAGCTGGATGCAATTTTCCAGATCTGCGGGTGGGAATGGTTGCTAGCTTTCTTGTTGCTTCTTGTTGGGCAGTTGCGGAGGCAATGCTCTCCTCCACATTCCCAACATTTCAGTGGCTGATTTATCTTTACTTGTTCACTTTCCTTGGAGCCTTCTTGCCTGGAACGTTTCTTAATGGGATGACTCGATGAATGCTTCTTCATTGATCTATTTCCCTTTCCACTGCTGAGGGATTTCAACATGCTTTTTACCTCCCTTTGCAGGAAAATAGAGTCTTGCAAAACCTTGTGGCTCATCTCATTCTGTTGCATTTGCATCTTGAGCATCTCTCCAAGATGTTCTTGGGTCTTGGCACTTGTTTGGAGCATATTTTCGACCAAATCCAACAGCCTCTGGTATGCTTCCATGGTTAATGTGCACAACAACCCACACTTTGCTTGCTAGCACCGCTAGTCTTATAATAGCTGCAACCAATTGCTTTCAATTTATCACCTGTGAAATTCATCATTGCAATTTCTGTTAGGCCGAGCATAATATAAACATTTAGATCAGTCAATCATTTTCCAAATTGACATAGGGAGTTCATGCTTTATCAAAACACTTCCACACGTTTCATGATTTCCTAACATACAAATGAACTCATTTGTGTTCATCATTTCACAGGGAATTCACTAATTCAACATTCATAATTATTTCCAGCAATTAACACAATCATTTCAAGTCATGACATGCATCAAACAATTTTATGTTTTTATAAATGCATCAATAAAAGGAAAGAGAGTGCAGTAAGAGTTTTCTCCTCTTAGTCTTGTTGCATTTTGGAACCCACACCACCATCGTGGTTTTCATGCTCCTAGCCTCTTTCACTTCAACGTGAATGCTTTACCTGCCATTCTAGGCTATGACACTTAGTGTCTATGGTCTATCCCAGACCTCTCAACCCTTGAGTCCCTCCACATGGTTTGTATACAACTCTTGGCTGCTAGGACCCACACAGTTCCACTAGCACCATCATTAATTCCTGCTCATACTGAGCTCTCTAAGATAGTCTCATGTCCAAATGCATCCTATGGATGCCTTCATAGTCCTTGCTTCCAACAATACCTACACTCAAACATTGAATCAATTCACATGTTTAGTTTATTTGCATAGGGTTTATCTTTAAGCAAGAGTTTAAGAAATCATAATCAAATCATATACACATGTATGTTCATATTAAATAAGCAAGAAACTGCAAGATAACCAAATACTTATCTGTATTGGATGTCTTCACTCTATTCCACAGGCTCCTTCTTTGATTTACAAGCCTTGGATTTCCCGTGGGTACAATAATGAATGTTGGGCAAGCACGCAGATTGCTCCACAACCATTCGAATAGGAAATTCCAAGCCAGTACGTCGACGGGGTTTATCAGACATCCCTTTTAGTAATATGCTAATCCAGTACTCCGATTGGGTGTATTAAGTATTTAAGGAATGTTTGTCCAGCATGTTGGCTGCTCCACAACATTAAGTAGTTAATGCCCAACCAGTTACTCTCTGGATTTATCAATCATTTTTAGCGCCCAACCAATTACTCTCTAGATTTACCAAGCATTTGTAGCACCCAACCAATTACTATATGGATTTACCAAGCATTTGTAGTGCCCAACCAGTTACTCTCTGGATTTACCAAGCATTTGTAGCGCCCAACCAATTACTCTCTGGATTTACCAAGCATTTGTAGCGCCCAACCAGTTACTCTCTGGATTTACCATGCATTTGTAGCGCCCAACCAGTTACTCTCTGGATTTACCATGCATTTGTAGCGCCCAAGGCCCAACCAGTTACTCTCTGGATTTACCATGCATTTGTAGCGCCCAACCAGTTACTCTCTGGATTTACCAAGCATTTGTAGCGCCCAACCAGTTACTCTCTGTATTTACCAAGCATTTGTAGTGCCCAACTAGTTACTCTCTTTATTTACCAAGCATTTGTAGCCCTCTCAGGGTCCTTGTTTCCTGCACTGACCAAGGTTTCCAACAAGAAATAACAGTGTATCAGCTTAGCTGTTAGAAGGCTTATACCTGAAATCTTCATTATTCCAAACAAGAATAAATGAAATTGAATACTTATCTGTATTGTTCATTTCCTCTCTGGTCCACAGGGTCCTGCTTCACCTTTGCAAGCCTTGGGATAGCCTATGGACTTGGATCTTTGTCCAGTACACATGCTTCTCCACAACATCAATTAGTTTATAGTGCCCAACCAGTACAACTTCACGCCGACTGGGTTTACCAAGCACTTGGTGGTGCCCAACCAATCCCATACCTGGTTGGCCCTCTCCATTGCCGAGCCAGCACATCTGTCTGGGTCATCAACTAATGGCAGGGAAACTACGCCACGGGCCATATAGTTCAAGGCTCTACTACTCTACCTCAGGCTTGCATCAGCCTTTCTCTCGTGCCACAACCCTTCATGCATATAACAACCCTTCCCCGCAACCCCTCACAACAACCTTTTCACTTTGCTTCTTCAGTGCCTGGCACCAATTTCATTTGTTCAAGCTGGATAAATAAGCTCATCAGTGTTGCTGCTCCAAAATTGTAAATATGTTTCATAACATTCACTATCAACTATTGAAACACCAGGAATGCGTCCATTCCCTTAGGGTGTAGTCAATATTGACAACCCTAACATAACTCAGCACCAGAAAGGTGTGCACCCCTCACTGATGTGAGCCATGTGGGACCCTAATCATACTCAAGCAGTCTTCCAGAATGGAAATAAAATCAAAACATGCCCTGCATAATAAGTCTAACAATTAGACATGCATATATATATATCATCCAAGGTTTACAAAACACTTATCCATTTGCATATGTAGTCTCTCTTCACTTGTGAGGAATGGGGGCTCCCTTCTCTGATTTAACAGTACCTCGGTTTTCCATCGGCATTTCCTTTTTACATTCTGTAACCCACACATGTCTTCCTGACATAATCCTTACCATCTCACTCGCATGGTTTACCACATGTAGTTCAGCTGAGATATCATCAAGATTCATAATGGCGTTTCACCCTAAACCCATTTCCAAAGCATGGGATCCTTCCCATGAAGTTTGGCTTTTGTAGGCCATCACACATGGTCTTCCTGCAATGTGTCTTCTTGGTACACTTATCAAATAACCAAACAACCATTAGCATTTAACAATCATATTCAAATCCAATTTCCATAATCAGTCAATGGCATTAATAATTAAATTCAAACATGAATTTACAGTTCTGTCTCCTACATAACTGATTTGTTTAACCATGAGGTCACCCTCATATTGTTTGGCTCATGTAAGTTCCATCACTCTGCCCATTATGGATTTATGTATGCTACCATACATGAACATCCACCTACCACATGTCCTCCTCACACAATTCTATACAAGCCAAACAGTCATTAGTAATTATTAGCAAAATCACAAATCTGAAATTTACAAATCTATTCATGCCAAAATCAGATTTCACATTGTCCCTACAATCAGATTAAAAATTTAAATGAAGCCATACCATTTTTATGTAACTCTGTCCTTCCAACAGAGAACACTGGTAGTCTCCTCAGCATGACCACCTTTGTACCACCTTCTCTTGCATTCCCAACAGCTCATGAAATGATCTTAAAGTTAACACTAATTCATCATTCCATCTATTATTTAATTGCAATGAACATACATAACAACCATGCATTCACACAATGCATCTCAACATGTGCACCCACACCTATGCATGCACATTTACACAAACTTCTCATGTGCATTCACTTCGTGCAACCATAGGTTTACAAATCTTCTAATGCACACTTACCATTCCAAACACATGTAGCCCTCACTTGCTTAGTTATTAAACTCATGACCAATCTATGCAAACGACATGATGTAACTTCATATGAATGCATTCTAACATTTAACAGTAACATGGTAGAAGGTCCTTTGCCCTTATTACCTGTAACGTCCCCTCCCGTGGACACAATTCCAGGAAGGGAACAAGATACCAATCTATGGCGCTTTTACATAAACTCAACCCGATTCATTAGATTCATAAAAACAAATGTGTTCAGATGCAAATCGAGCAAATATGCACAACGGAATAAAACATCATCCACACACATTTCATATGCATTCAACATATCAAAACAGTCATCAATTTAAGACATTGCAGTAGTAAAACACACAGATAGAGAAATACTTATCTTCATTGTGCAATTGTCCCAAGCAATTAGCTATGTCACTGCAATGTTCCACCCAACCATAGGTCTCTGCCTAGCACGTATTCTTTCAACACTCAGAGACCACCCTCGAGCTGGGCATGATTTGTACAAGGAAAAGGGGACATTCATACTCATACACAGCCTAATAATCACTGCATCTAAGCCAAGCCAGTCCACAACTGGGTTTATCAGGCTAAATATGAACCCTCTTTATTTATGGATGCTTGCACTCAAGCTCTAGCCAAAGCAACGGATACCCATCTCAACCCCAACATTCTCTTACACACAGCAACTTAAAAACTGGGCTGGTATACACAATTACAACCAAGGTATTTACAAACAAGGTCAATGGGTTTTTCCCCAAATCGTGGGCACACCAAAAACGGACTATGGAGAGGGAAAACGTCTATAGGGAAACAAACCCGATTTTCCCATGGGTATTCTGGGCATCTAATTGACCAAGACGTCCCCCATGAAACCCTAATTCAAGCTCCCTTCTTCCCAACAATTTTGTAACACCAAAAATGCCCTCTTCCTAGCTAAAAACAAGGAAACACAGGAAAAACGTGGGGGGGGGGGAAACACCCAGGCAGCTCCAAAAACATGAGAGAGGCAAAATTGGTTGATGGGTAATGGCTTGGGGAGCAATTCATGGCTCTTTTCTTTCCCAAGGAGCAAAACACGTTTTTCCATGAAGGGTGGCTTGCCCATACTCGAATTTTGGACAGCCATACCTCCCATTCCCCAAGGCATTAACTACTTCACCCAACTCTTGGGAGAAATGAATGATTGGGTACAAAAGTCAACATGGGTAGTTGAGGGTTTTATGGGTTCTCTCATTGACACTTGGCTTGACTTGATTGGTTCAAGGGTTTGAATGTTTTCCCTCCCAATTCCTTGTAAAATCATGCCCCCATCTCTTGTTGCATTGCATAGCTAGTTGTGGGTATTTTATTAAAATGCATATTTTACATGGTATTCGAAATTCCAATGTGCTTAGCTAGAATGTAAACCATATGCATCATTAAATCGATGGCAGGGCCTTGGCCTTGAGCTCCTCACCACGATTTTATAACAATATTACATAATTTACATTTGAATGCAATAGGGTCAAAATAGGGACATTACACTACTCCATACCTTAACATGCCATGGTGGTATGGCATTCACATCAAGTGCATTCAACCATACACGCATACCATCTTATGATTATAAAGTATGGTTCAAGGGATTCTTACCCAATCCTTCAACACTTGTACCATCGGCACAAATAGATCATACCTGCATGGTTCCCATGAGCATTCTTGATGTTATATGGTCAGCTTGGCTTCAAGGATTACACAGTCCTTTCACCAATCCCCAAGATAACAGATCTGCTACACCAACCTTTCTTCATAAGTTTACTGGTCACATGCAACAACATCATCCGCATTTTCAACCAAGATTCAACCACAACAATTGTCATTAGTGGTTTATTGCATATGTAAAACATCACTAGCTTTACCAATCTACAATTCGCATATTCGCATACTATGCAATATCTAGCAATATGTCTATTAGTGCATATTCATTTTAATTTATCTAATCATCTTGCATTTTCAGCATCTCTATGCTATGATTTTCTGTATATAAAATCATAAATATAATGCAAGATTAGAATGGGGTTAATGAATTCTCCCTTCCAATTCCCTTTCATAGCATCGAATTCTTATTCCATGTAATAGCTGGTCCAATTGCATGGCCCGGTCATCATTCTGTAGCTCTCTTGGAGCACTACAACAACTCTCATTGAACCAGGTTCACATGCTTGTTGCTCGCGTTGCTTTCAGAATCTGTGGTCAAGTCCAACTCGGCCTATCTTGGACTAACCTGTAAGCTCGTACTTCGTCCCATACAACCCTAGTGTTGTAACTGAAGCTCTGATACCACTTTGTCACGTTCCCCCACTGAACCTCCTTCGGCCACGGGAGACCCTGATACATTTTTCTTCCCTCCAAATTCGACTGTATACACACACACACACACTTAAAATGACTCGGATCCACAATCTGCAACCCGCAACTACGAATCCGCAATTGCGGATGCGGAAGTGCCAAGCTTCATAACCGTAAAGCTTACCTTTCCGCAATCCACAATCTACAATGGCGGATCCTCAATCCGCAATCCCCAATTGCAGATGTGGAAATGCCAAACTTCATAACTGGAAAGCTTACCTTTCCGCAATACGCAACCCGTAACGGCGGATCCGCAATCTTCAATTGCGGATACAGAAGTGCCAAAATTCCTAGCCGGAAAGCTCACCTTTCCGCAATCCGCAATTGCGGATACGAAAGTGCCGAACTTCATAACCAGAAAGCTTACCTTTTCGCAATCCGCAATGTCGGATCTGCAATCCGCAATTGCGGATGTGGAAGTGCCAAACTACAACTTCTGACAACGGTCACTTCTGATTCATCTCATTTTGAAGTATTACATTCTATGAATTCAAAATGGATCTTATTTTCCATACCTGATAAATATATTTATTTAAAAGCATTACAAACATAATGTTCAAAGGAGGATTTACCTTCATACTTACTTGGATCTTGTACTGACATTTTTATGGAGCTGTCTTCTGCTTCTTCATCTTCATCTAAGTTTAGCCAATTTATTTTGGGCGACAGTTCTTCAACTGAGTTGCACTTTCCTATTTTCTCTTTTTGGACATCTGTTAGGTCTTCAAGCATTAATTCCATAACCCCTGCTTCTTGTTCTTTATTGGAGTAGAGTTGTTCTAATTTGAACCATAATTCCTTAGTTGAGTTGTTCTTTCCAATCTTCTCTTTTATGTAATCTGATAAGCCTTCAAGAATGGATTCCATACCCATTGAGTTATTTTTCTTTGCTTTCTTTTGAGTTGTTGTTTTCACTTTCTTTGGAGGAGTATATCCAATAAGAACTGATTGCCATATACCAATTCCTTCTGCTTCAAGATACGCCTGTATTCTTATTTTCCAGATCAAGTAATATTTACCACAACACAATGGTACTCCATTCACTAAGAACCCCATGGTGTGTCAAATACCTCCTTCAAGCTGATAAGGATTTCTATGAAGGACCCGCTCGGATACCAATTGTTGGACACACAGAGCACAATGAGAGGGGGTGGTGAACAGTGTGTGTGGCTTTTATTACTTTTTCAACTTTAATAATCATCAGCAGCTTATTCAATATTATGCAGAGTACATTATTATCACTATATAAACAATTATAGCTCATCATCACATATCATCACATCATCAAAACACAATACACAAGATTTTTTACGTGGAAACCAACCTCTTGGGGGAAAAACCACGAAATCCTTTATAATAATAGTTTTCCAGCAACAACTAGAAGGAGGCAACAACCCCCTTGTTACAATGACTTCAATTCTCCAGCTACAAATGGAAGGATGCCACAACCCCCTGGTTTACAGGCTACAACCTGAAGGAATCCCTATCTCCCTAGATTTCCTTGCCCTGTCCTGCCACCCTGATATGAAGATGGAACTAATGAACCGCAACCGCACTGATCCTGTGGACCTGCTAATCAACACCTATACCACACTACACCACGCTGCTAACCACTGCTCATACTCATCAATTGTCATTGACCACTGCTGTCCACTGACCACTGTACATCAAATAATTAGAGTGAGAGTGAGGTTGGAGCTAGGATGAGGAGGTTGCAAGGAAGTGACACCTCCTTTGAGAGGAACACATTTCAAAGGCTCAAGGAAAAGGTCACAAGGAGATTTATTTAAAAGATAAGGGACCTATAGATGAAGATTATAATCATAATTTTTACACTATAGAGGAGGTTGTATGAGCCATAACGTTATTAGAAATCCCATAGCTCGAAGAGTAGAATAATTTCACTCTATAACACCTTTCCCCATGTTGTGTTTGGATGCATTACTTGTTATTTTGATGTTTTGATAGATGATTCAACCATCCTCGATAATGCAATGATTATTTTAACGGTTGTAAGGGTTGTTGGTAAAATAATCATTGCATTATCGAGAATGGATGAATCATCTATCAATACATCAAACCAGCAAGTCACACGTCCAAACCCAACTTGGGGAAAGGCATTATAAAGTGAATTAGTTCTACCCTTAAAGTTGTGGACATTTATGGTAATGTTATGGCCTAAACGACTTCCTCTATGATGTAAAATTAGTGATTCTAGTCTTCCTCTAGGGGTCTCTATTATTTGACACCAATCTCCCCACACCGCCTCTTCCAACCTCCTCATCCTCATCCTAACTCCAACTTCACTCCCACTCCAATCCTTTAGTTCAATATTTATTTATATAATTAAATCATTAAAAAACAAATTACAAAGATAGAAACCCAAGACATCTCATTTGACAAGACATGTCATTTAAGAGATTTTAAAAAGAACCATGCTAAAAATTAAACCTAAAGTAACTATGAAACATGTTATTTTGAAAATTCTCAAAATTGAAAAGTATAAAAGATACTTTACTTTTCATAACCCAATGCAGCCCCAATGCACCCGAAGCCTATTGTTAATCATAAAAGTGTTAATAAGTTAATCATAAAAGTGTTATTATTAATCATAAAAGTGTTGAGCATGTACACTTTGAACATCTTTGGTGTCTTATTAGGTTGCTTTTTACAACCCAATGCACCCAAGTCTATAGTTAGGCATATAAGTGTTGAGCATGTACACTTTGAGCATCTGTAGTGTCTTATTATGTTGTTATCTTCTTCTCTTAATTTGTTATTCTCTTTCACTCATATGTCTATATCAAAATATATTTATTTTTATAATTAATAATAACTAGTAATAATCTAATTAATTATACACCAAATTTATATATACAACTAACAAATTAAAATTGATCAAATATTCTCTTTCACTCATATATCCATATCAAACTATATTTAATTTTATAATTAATAATAACTAATAATAATCTAATTAACTATTGACCAAATTTATATATACATCCAACAAATTATTTTTTAAAAAATATATCATTTAAAAAAATTTCCCGTCCCCATAAATCATACATATAATAAAAAAAACTTAACTTACTTATTATGAAATTGTGATAAAGTAAAATTGACATTCGAGTAAACCAAAACCTCACTAACATGCCATCCAAATTTACCTAAACCATTTATCGAAAGTTAAACTACACCAATCCTCGGGCATGTGTGATTGAAATTATGTTGGCGCAGCGATTTCACCAATCTCCTTTACATACATGATAAGGTATCTTTTATGGAAGCCTGGTGCTCACCCAGCCACTGTAGGTTTACCTGGGTTTTGGACACCTTATTAATAGTACCAAGATTTGAAATTGAATTTATGTATACATGCGGAGTGGAGATTGAGAGTCAGGTTGACAGTATGCAAGAGAAGAGGACATTTCATCGTCGTTATTTTTGAAGCATCCATGGCGTTGGGTGCAGTTTTTGTGGGCAGTAGAACATCTGTGCGAGTGCCCTGCTTCCAACCCCAGAACAGGGCTCTTCAATTATCTTGTCGAAATGTTCACTTCAGGTTTTGTCAGACCACGCCATCAATTTTATCTATTGCTGTTACCAGGTATCTTATCTCCATTAGCGCTCATCATATCGTTTGAATTTACTTCAATCTCGTAATCTCAGTCACAGTCTGACTTTTGCACTGGTTTTTGCAAAAATATACCCTTCTTTGTCTCTGACATAATAAGTTTCCGTTGACATGAACTGATTGTAATCCTAAAATTTAATTGTTAATTCATCCCATTCTAATAGGTCAATGGCTTTAGTTTTCCTGGAAAAATAACCCGTTGTAATTTGTTACGCTGAAGACTGCCGTAGCTCAGGAATTTTCATGATTGAATGGTGGTTTATTTTATTGCTAGTATAGTTACCAGGTTCAAAGAGTTTGGTAGGTTCAGGAGGGTGGAGGTTCGGAAATCTTCCTGGTTTTCCATAATGGAAAGGGTGTTTTAGCTGTGGAAAGCTAGTATACATCAGTGGGAAGCCAGTATTCAGTAAGAAGCTTTTGATTTTGAGCTGGCAAAGCCCAGGACTCAGACCCACATTCTCTCAGTGGCTTGAAAGGTCCACATTACTTATTAGGCACCCTCATTCTCATAGTGGCATGGGAGGTCCGCATTATTTGTTAGGCACTCACATTCTCATAGTAGCTTAGGAGGTCCATTATTTTAATTAGTGAGAAGTATTATTCATATTTGGGCAGGTTGCTTTCTTTTTATTGGGAGGTTGCTTTTTGTGAGCAACTTGTTGAGGACAAGCTGCTAATGGTTCCCAAATAGGATCTCAAGACCCCATTGTGGAGTCATTGCATTGTTTCTTTAGTAAAAGAGGAAAGAGGCGTGGAGACACTAGGATGCAATCTATCTTCCTTGGGATGGCAGGGAGGTTATTCAAGAGTCAAGACTCAAGATACACTGGGCAGGCTCATTGGTTACTGTGGAGGCGTGTTAGGCCAATAAAATTAATCAAAACTAGGTTACTACTTTATTATTCACATAATTTACTCAACCAATTTTGATGCTTTTTGAGAAAATCGAACCACAACCCTCCTATATAATTTGGTCAATCCAAGGAAAGCCCTCACATCAATTATAGTGTATGTTGCCTAAACTTTCTCTTTATCCATGACAAATCACAACATGTGCCCACACACTACTTCATGTTCGAAGAATTTCAACAAACTTGTTCCAAGCACGCTTTGCTTTAATATGAGCAACAGAGCCTCCTATCCAAAAAATGATGGGTCATAGAAATTCAGTTGGTTGATGTTCATTGTTGACATAATTACAGATGTCAAGCTGAGCTTGTAGGTCAAAATGAAATGTGTCAGGGTGCATTGTTGAAGAAATCTTTGAAATGCTTTGATACCATGTGGAAATTTCCAAGAACAACTTTTAATGCAAATTCAGGAATTTCACATCATCTTTTAGGTTTCCTGGATTTATTTATTGTGAACTTTCAGCCTTAGGGTTGAATCTGAAATATTAATTTACAGCATCAAATACTTGACTTGACTTCAACCCAATTCACAAGGCATCCCAAGAAAATAAATATCAATAAAGTGTACTTCAATACCATAAAGTTTCAGCCCTTTAGGGAACACTTTCCAAGCATATAACAGATGTGAAAATGCTTATTATAGCAGTATATTATGGCAGTAAATCTGCCCCTTCTTCTAGATATGTGTTAAATCACCTAACAAATTCAGCTCAATGTTATGTGAAATCAGCATGCATAACTAGTGCCAGAATCTAGTCAATCATGAAAATAACGTACGCTGAAATTCAAATATGCAAGTACACAAAATTTGGACAGCTGGAACACTTAATATATTTATGGAAAATGAAGTACCTGTACATATCAATAGTTCAATACAAGCTAGTACAAGTCAAGCTCTCCAAACCCTAGGTAGGGAAACCATTAGAAAACCCTAGCCACTAACTCATAGCTAGGAATCACTCCCAACCAAAGCTGGCTGCTCCACCAGAGATCCTCAAAAAACTAGCATACACACACCAAGAAGTCCTCCTTGGCACCTACACTTGCATGCCACAAGTGTACAAGATCATCTCCCTCTATCTTCTCTGCAACAAAGACACCAAGTAACACTAGGGTTTCCAAATGCTACAAAACCCTAGTCTTTTTCTCTCACAAGAGATACAAGGTCAAATGCTTCTTTTGCTTCTCTAGGGTTTATCTCAAACCCTAGTCTTCTTTGTCTCCTTAGGGCAAGACCCTAACCCTAGTCTTCCATTGAATTACCTCCAAAAGCCTTAGTGCTCAAGACAAAGACAACAAATACAAATGAAGAAGAGTACAAAGAGACTAGTCTGCCCTAGTTCTGACATCTCTAACACAAGTATGTGATTACATGAGTGAACATGATGGAAAGGCTCTCTCCTCCCTTTATTTATATGAAAGGTGAGGGAGGCCAACAATTCAAAGTGGACATAGTCTATTGCAAACAACTTAACTCTACACAAGATATGCCCACATGCAGAGCGCTCCAACTCTAGGTGACACATGTCAAGCTACAAAGCATGCACATCAAACAATGAAGGCTCCAAGGCTGAACACTCCTCCAAAGGCCTCCAAAGCTCCAATGCTGCCTCTTAAGCCATGTGGACCTCTAGGTCCACCACACCTACATGACCACTCTTCAACTCAAGCGCCCTCAAGTCAAGTACAAGCCTCCATGCAAGCAACCAAGTGTCCCCATGCCATGCAGGCCACAACGCCCTCCTCCAAGATACCCGACGCTCCTCCAAGGTCAATTGTCGTCCAAGCAACCAACCAACTCTCCATGTGTGCATCATGAAGAATGCCATCATGCCCACTAGGTCTCCAATGCTCCAAGGAACCGTGCCACATAAGCATCAAGACAAGATCTAGCAATCCAAGAGTAAGCTATCTTCAATGAGTATGTCCATCATGATACAATCAAAGGTTGTCAAGACACCATGCACCCCATATTAGATGAAGCACCCCCAAGCATGGTGTAAACACTTTCAGGGTAATCCTGAAAGCAAAGTTGCTAAGAATTGCTTTGGTGATTGCATATTGGTCTGATCTTGTGGTTGTACATGTGAAAATGTTGTTTGTCCAAGTGTAGTCATTCTTGATTGCCAACTTGGAACGGTTGAGGTACATGATGCCAATCATGAGATGCTTTGTGTTTAGCTTGTGTTTGAACCATAGATGAAATAATCTCCAATTAATGGAATTAATACTCATTAATCCCGATGTAATCAATGAAATGATTATTTTGTAATAATCTTGGCACACTATAGGTGTTCCAAGATTGGCTGATTATTTCCTATTACTTCTAGTTCTTGATAGTTGATGATTTAATTTTTTTTGGGGCCCTTGCCAGTCAAATGCTGATCACAAGTATTTCATCTATGGTTTGAAGTTTTGAACCAAATATTGTGCACCTTGGCATGACTTTTGGGCAAATTTTGGACAAAAGAGGTAAATTTATCTTACTCCTTTGTTCATGGGATGTAGATGGTGTAGGAAGAGCAATTGGCATCTTGTAAGGAGCTAAATGTAGGAACCCACTAAAGGGAGAATGTCTTGTAGATGTGTGTCTTTCTCAATTGTAGCTGTGCTAAATGACATGAAGGTACATGTCCCAATGTTGCTTATGTTGATAATAAATGCAAAGAGTATGGAACGAGGTTATGTTGATTACCTGTATCCTAAGTTTGGCTATTAGTTTGAGGATGGATGGAACTTGAGAATCGTAACTGGTAGCTGAGAATCTTCCATAATGACTGCCAACAAATGACTTAGAAATTTGGAATCGTGGTTAGAGTCAAGTGTCAACAATGAGTGGTAACCTGACATGCATCTAGATGTGTTTGATAGATAGATCTTCAACAGTAGGTGTCTGATAAATAGATCTAAAGCTGCAGGGGCATCAGTGGACTTAATACAAGGCTGAAGACTGCTATTTTAGAGAATCAAGAAAAAATGACATAATGGAGTTTTGTTGGAGGATTTGCATGGGAAATGTATCTGGTGTTATGGATACATGTTTCATGCAAATATTATATCATTTTTTTAAATTATAATATACTGAAAAAAACTAACACAAGTTTACTAATAAACCCTAGCTTTAACCTAAGGCATACTGATTTTTGTGGTTTCTTGTGTTTGGGCTGTTTGTGCTTCTATATGTGATCAGTTCAGGGTCTGATGTTTTCATGTTGTCTCTGTTTTATTCTCAATTATCAGCATTTCTCTTTGTTCATTGTGGGTTCATTGCTTGATATTGGGGTAACAAAAGCCCCTAAATTTGGTGAAGAATGAACCAAAATCCCCAATTTGGGGTTTTGTCTACATTTTGAAAAAGAATGCAGGGGGTGTGCCATATAAATGTATTTTCCATGAATGCCACAAGGAGTACAATGAGTCATATACAAGGGTGAAAGCTCATATTACTAGATGGACCAGAATTGGTGTGAGATTATTCCCTAGCTTGGATATGTGAATTTTCCAAACCCTAGGTGACTACTGTGCTTATGTTCTCAACTAAACAAAGCTGTTATTTAATTGCAGAAATTAAATTCTTCACATAGCAGTAGTCACACTAGAGCTGGAAAATAAAAAGTGTAAGTATAAACACAATAAACAGATGATTTACTCCTTCAAATCAACTTTTCATTAACAATTCAAAGCTTACAAGGAAACCTCCACAACTGTCAAACTAACAGCTGTACGGTATGCCCAAACAAAACAGATCTACACACTTATTGAGGAAAAATCTGCTTATCAAAACTGAGAAAACTGCCCATTGGTTGCTGCCTGCTATACGGCCTGTCCGTACAACTGTATGGATCTGTCTTGTATGTGTTGATGTTTGGGCAGCATCGAGAGCCATTCTCCAAGAGATTGGCATCAGCCTGGGGCTGAGGACCTAGTCAGGGACTAGGATGTTGATGTCAGTTGTTCTCCTCCAAGAGGAGATTACATCAACATGAAAAGACCTTTCCCTTGAAGATTCAAGAAGACAAGTTGACCATTGAAAAGAGGACCCCGTACTTAATGGTTGAGTCACAAGGACTCAAGCCAAAAGCTCTTGAAAGACCCTAAAGGTTCCAGGGTACATGTGGACCATGAAGACCAAGAGGGGCTAGAGTTTAGCCCAAGATGATTTGTCTAAGCCTTCATGAGAAATTAGAAGAGGAGCTTTTAATGATCTAAGTTGCTTCTTGATGAACAATTAAAGACCCATGGTATTATACCCTTGGCTTTGGCACCCCTAAGTATTAGCCCATAGTATTTTCTCAATGAAAGATTATAAAGTGAACCTCACTTCATTCACTTATCATTCATTGTTCAAGCACATCTTTCTCTCTCTACATCGGCATTGTCATCTAAGCTTGTGTGGGTATATCCGAGCTTACTCCATCGTCTATCATTCAGCTTCAAGTATTTCAGGTCTCAAGTTCAGACTAAAAGGGACACGTTTTCACTCAAGAGGAAAATTAGGCCCCTTGCAACTAGGCCAAAAAAATATAAGGGCAGATCAACCCTCCTTCCAATCAACACAACCCCTCCTAACATCATATCTCTGCTCTTGGGTCATTGTATCAGACCCTAAAGGGCTCACACTTCATTGGGACAGGTCCTAGAGGCCTTATGTTTCATATTGGAGGCAATGTTACAAAAACCGAACCGGTGGTTGAACTGGCCGACCTTGTAAATTGGAACCGGACCAAAACCGGAAAAAAAACCGGATCATAAAACCGGTCCACCAAAAATACATAAAATATTCAAATTTTGAAAAATTATATATATATTCATGTGCATCCATGTGAATTCAAACCATTATACACAAAATATGAAAAGTATCTCATTTATATAGCAAATAAGAGTGCATAGAACCAAAATAGCAGTTAGCACTAAGTGCAATACATGTCTGAATCAAAATACATCATCAAAAAGTCTCTAAATGGCCTATAAAAAAGACTAGAGTCAAAGACTAAACAATCTAATCATCTGAATCCTCAGGCTCAGAGGCCTTCGACTCAGACTCTGAGCCATCATCTACATCCTGATCCTCAATATGCGGAGTCTGGGCTTGGGCCACCTGACTTGACTCCCCTGGTCCAGAAGGCACCTGTGCAACATCACCTTCCACATCCTGCTGTTGTGGAAGTGGGTCCAAATCCATCCATGAAAGGTCTTCATTGTCAGTGTCAAATGGTGGTGGCTGCATCTCCACAACCCAATCTGCTGAGGCATCATTGGAAAGACTCCAATGAATAGTGTGAGTGAAAGAGAGGGGGTGGAGGTCTTTTTATAGCTTCGTGGGAGTGTTTAGGGTAGTCTAGGTTCATCCCCCAAGATCCACTTCCCTTTTTTAAAATAAATAAAAAAAATGTTTCTTTTGGAAAACCGGTTCCGTATGGAACTGACCGGTTCTGATCGGTTCGGTGACTAAACCGGCCGGTTCCGTATGGAACCGGCCAAAAGTGGTTCATGAGGGCGGTTCGGACCGGAAAGGTACCGGAACTAGTCTAACCGACCGGTTTTTGTAACATTGATTGGAGGCAGGCCGTGGGTTAAGGGTAGGCCCTAGAGGCTAGCGGAGTACCTGCGTTAGCCCTACCAGTGTTGTTCAGGGGTTTAGAGGGTTCCCGTTAGTCCTAGTAGGGCAGATCAAGCAGGATGAGACCCTAACAGTCAAGCTGAGGTTGTGTAGAGGGCCTTGTTGTCCACCGAGATGCACACCAGCAGCAGAAATCTTCCGAAAGCTGTTCCCTCACTACAAGTGGGGAAGGTGTGGCCTTGGGGGCAAGCAATGAGTTAGGTACTGTCACCTGAATCCCAACTCCTCCGTCTAGGCTAACTCCTAACGAAGCCAAGGGGGGTAGTCCCTACAAAGAGTTTAACTATGGCTCAATGTGCTTTTTAATGTTTTTTAATGTATGGTGATGTGGATGGGTGTTGTTAGGAGTTTTGAAGATGAGAGACACAATAACACTTTGAATAAGACCACAAGATAACGCAATCCACGTTGCAAGATATAAATCACAACAGAATATGAAGACTTGGACATTTTAAATAGCATCCACAATATGATTCAAGATATACTGATCAACAGTTCGAATTGAGGTAATACATATAAGTTTTGAAGACCAGTGCCTTATGGATGCTGAAACATGTAAGTCTCAATAGTAGCTGTATGTGAGATCGTTGTGCAAATTATCTTGGTAAATTAAAAGTTTTATTGGTCTTGATTATTAGGATAAGATCAACAAGGCAAGCAAAGAGACTGGAAAGTTATACTTTCAGTGGCTATTCACGGTGATCTGACAGACCGTCCAGTTATCAAGAGGATAAGTCTCCAATGTTTAAACCACCCTCGAAGTCTGAACAACGGCACTCTGGCTCTACCTCCCAGAATAGCACTTTAAGTATTTATCGAAGGCAACGCCGATTCGTTGGTTGTGGGGTGAAAATTTTTATTATGTTATAAAAGTTTATCAAATCTAACACCTTTCTTAGTACTAGCCCAACCTTTTCAGGTTGGCAGAGCATACGGGTGTTAGATAGCAACCAAGATAAATTATTATGGGGATGTGAGTTGAAATGTTTTAGGATTATTTAAGCACACAGTGTAGCTCTCCGACAGAGAGTGCTCTTGACTTTAGCTTATGACAAGGTTCAAGAGACTTATTTAATCTATATGCCTAATGCAAGGGAAAATGCAAACTTAAAATGCTCTCCGATAGAGAGTGCTCTTGACTTGGGTTATTTCAAGTTCAAGAGGCTTTGTTCATTGTTAGAATAGAAGCAGCTTGCATATAAAGGAAAAAACACTTTCTAAAGTAAACAAATAATTGAAAGAAGTAAAAAGTACACACTTTCTAAGGCCAAAATTTAACAACTAACCATGAAATAAACAACAAGGTAGGATCAACCTCCGAACAAGGTGATCACTAGAACCGCTAGTCCCGAAAACCTTCCAGCTAGCTGGATGTCCGCAAGGATGCTAACGGGGAAAGAGAAGTAGCCACAAAACTATGTGGCACTTGGGACGAAATCCCAAGATTACTATCTCAAGTCAAGACTTGGAAGAGAGTTTAATCTAAGTACAGAAATAAACTTTAATCTAGAAAACTTGAAGTAAAACTAACTAAGCATGCATGAAACAATCTTTCTCAAATGGGGAAGGAGAAAAGATGTATGGGAGGCCTTATCCCACCTAGCCTTTTTATTAAATGGATTACAATTGCCTTTGGGAGTTAAACCCTTGAAAGGTCTTTTTTGAGAGAAGCAAAAACAACTTAGTGAAACAAAACTTGAAAGCCCTTGATGGCTAATACAAAAGAAGAGTGGTTTTGGTTCTATGATTTGGTTTAAGTCTTCTCCTTGAATGCAAATTTGCTCTTCTTTGAATCTTGTCTTCACAAGTATTTCTTCTCTTTTCGAGACACCTACACAACCTTATCCAATCCTCAACAAGCACCCATTAAAGGTTAGTGAAAAAAAAACTTTGAAACTAGGTGTAAAGAAGTAAGATCTAATCTATATGCAAACAACTTTTTCAATGCAAGCTTTTGAGATTATAAAATGAGATCTAAGCTATCCTAATGCTACTTTTCAAAAACGTGAAGCTAAAACTACCTTAAAGATCCAATCTACAAACTTTAATAAACAATTGCAAAACTTAGATCTTGAAATGAGATTTAAACTATAGCAAAAATGTAAGATCTAAATCATGAAATAATCCTAACACTAAACAATCTTACTCTTCGTTTTTGTTTATGCTTTTGTAGATGGATGGAAGGGAAGAAGGGAAAGACAAGGATGAGAAGGGATGGAGAGGAGGAACGAAAGCAATGAGGGGAGAAGACTAGGGAAGAAAAGAGGAGAAAGAAGAAGAGGACAAGAGGAGAAAGAGGGACAAAGACGAGAGGAGAGGAGGAGCAAATGGGAGAAGGAAGAAGAGGAGCTAATGGGAGAAGGAAGAGGAGGACGAAAGCTAGATGAAGAGAGGAAAAACATGGATTTGAAGAGGCAAACGAGAAGGTAAAAAACCAAGCAAGCCGAAAACCAAAGGCAAACTAGGTAATGATTTCAAACTTGGAGAAAGAAATAGCTTGGAAATCCACAGTTTGGATGGGTAGATCAAGTAACCAACTTAGAAATTTGTTTGAAAAATTTGATGGATGAAGCAAGATCTCCTTGTTTCTTAAGCTTATAAGGTTGAAATCCTTTGGCCACAAGCAGAGTGAAAATGAACCTACAAAAGATCTTATACTTTGGAAGATACCTGCAAAACAAATATGCTCAAGTGAAAAGTATAGACTTATAATTGCATGTGCTAGATTGTTAGCCTTCTTGAAATATAAATCTAAAACTTGAAATTCCCAAGCATATGAGTAATACACAATATCACCTTGTTATGAGATGATGTATGGCCACCAAGAGCCTCCACAATTTGACCTCCAAAGTCACAACTTTATTAAATGATAAACAAGTTACAAATCCTCCAGAGTTTCTTTGCTAAATAATCCATGAGGAATGAGGAGAAAAGCCCTCATTATATAACAAAAGACAAGCACTAAGCTACCCTAATTTGAATTGGCATGATGGAAGCCAATGGCACCTAACACAAGTCGAATTCCTAATCAACATCTAATCAAATCCAAGTTAAGCCAAGCATTGGAGTGGTAACTCCACCAACAAACTCGAGTTGCATTGAATGAGATGAGGAGGTGGCCTCCACCTTGGCAAGGCGCCCCTCATCTCCACATTGGAAGTATCTCCCACCAAATAAACATATGCCAAGTGGAAAACTCGAGCTCCCATAGAGATTGACGTGAGCAAGCATTGGAGATGACGTGAGGATTTGGTAGGTGCTTGGAGTTTGACTACAATTCGATTGCAATCTTGGTAGTTGAGAGTGGGAGGTGGCCTCCACCTCGGCAAGGCACCCCCACCCCCATTAAATGTAGCTCAATCACCAACCAAATCTCATTTAATAACCACTCCACATCACTAATTCGAGTTTTGCATGCATGGAGGGCGAATTCCCTTGGAGTTAATCTCTTGTGTTGATTGGATACTTCATTGAATTTGATTGGAGATGACTAGAACCTTCATTAATGCCCAGTGCCATGTCAATTAGCCTTTTATTTTAATCCATTTGGAATATTTTGGAGAGATTTGGATTATCTCCAAATATTCAATTTTTAATACTTTAATTAATAATTTCTCTGTAAATGACTTTTTTGAGAAATTATTAATTATGAGGCTGAATTGACATCCGAAACTTAAGGTAAACTGGTCTGGGGATCATGAATGATTTTTGGCTTAAGGTTGGAGCCTTCAATCACTGAATTCGGATCCCGGATGACTGACATATTACAAATTGAAATTTTTCCATTTAAACTATGGAAAAATTTATTAAAATTTAAAAAATAATTAAAAACCCAAATCTGACGCCTCCGGTAAAAAATTTTCTGAGGGTCCTAGGGACTTAGGACATGACCAAAACCTATTCTAATAGTGTCTAGTAGGCTTATATACATCAGTTGGACTCTAATAACCCCCCATGGCTAAAATTTTCAAAATCGGGCATTCCAGCTTTGGAGGAAGCGGGAGAAAACCTCATCGATTATAGCTCGGCTATAGGCAAAGTATAATTGACAAGGGAAAAAACTCCCTGGAATACCTTAGTTGCTTAATCAAGTCATGGGGAACCGAGCCACTCAGAATCCTACTAGCACACTTTATTACAAACCCCGTGGGGCCATGGTCATGTCGACTGAAAAACAAAACTGACTAGCCAAAATTGGCTAGGCACAAAATGATGGATCATCTGATACACTGGAGTACAAACATTCATCATGTTTGTCAAATGGCGTCTCTTCAAATAATCCAACTATGGTACAAAAAGTTGGTAACAGGCCCTATAAGGCCCACGCCGAGGATTAGAGGCAGGTCGAGGCTGTATAGAGGCCCTAGAAGGCCCGCATTCATTGATAGAGGCCAGATCTGGCCAAAAGCGGTTCATGAGGGCGGTTCGGACTGGAAAGGTACCGGAACCGGTCTAACCAACCGGTTTTGCCTCAACCGGTCCGGTTTTGCCTAAACTGGTCCGGTTTTTGTAACATTGATTGGAGGTAGGCCGTGGGTTAAGGGTAGGCCTTAGAGGCCAGCGGAGTACCTGCTTTAGCCCTACCAATGTTGTTCAGGGGTTTAGAGGGTTCGCATTAGTCCTAGTAGGGAAGATCAAGCAGGCTGAGACCCTAACAGTCAAGCCGAGGTTGTGTAGAGGTCCCCTATAAGGCCCACGCCGAGGATTACAGGCAGGTCGAGGCTGTATAGAAGCCCTAGAAGGCCCACGTTCATTGATAGAGGTCAGATCTGGCCATTCTCAAGCAGGTCGAAGGCATTGCCAAGTAGATCGGGGCTTTGTGTACAAGTTTAGAGCTCTCACAGTAGTTAAAGGCCACATATAGCATATCTGTTCTCTCTCTGACCAGATTTGGTTGGAAGGGGGTAGAATTGGCCTATACAAACCCTCATGCATTAAGTTGACCCCTACAGAGATTTGTTTAGGGCCGTTCAAGCCCTCTCACAGCTGATGGAGATTTGTTTTAAGGCCGAGAACATACTCAGGCTCTTCTAGTTCCCAATAGTTAGATCATAAGCCTACATCACCAGATATAAGGATATACTCAGTAGATCGAAGGCTTCATAGCTAGATGTTGTATTGTAGAGGCCTTACGGTGTCTTCTATCAGTAGATGTGGTCTCTCACTGGTAGCCCACAGGTAGATCATGCTCTCACTTCAACTAATTAGGGCTTTCGTCATCTCAACTTAGGGCTGATGTCATATTGAACATGGCTTATATCAATTGGAAAGATAAGTACTTGGTCTCTCTGATATTATTTACGCTCATGTGTGCGAAGGGTTTGATTTCATGGTCATGACCTATACTTGTTCTTCATTAATGAATCTTCATTTGAAAGGTTGCTGGGGTTTTCTCTCGTAAGGTTTCCCCAGGGTAAAATCATGGTGTTCATTGTGCATGTCTATTGTGATGTGATGTGTTTACTTTCTGCTCTATTTAGTTTACTGTTACAACTAGTTAATGTCATATTGCTCATAAGTAATTAATATGGTTGATACTTTCATGTGTAATTATGCTAAATAATTTTTTTTAAATGCACTCATAATTACCAGCTTATGGAAGTAGTTAAAAAATCAACATGGTATCAGAGCGAGGTTTTGATGTTTTGCCTTGACCGGCGTAGGAAAGATCTTGGATATGGAGCAGTGTACCAGTTGGTGGATGTTCTGAGTGACAAACATCCTTGGTTGAACATTGGATCTCAACAGATTGTGAAGAAGACCTCTCTCAGAAAATGCCTTATGGGAATTTGTAGCAGTGTAGAAATTCCTTCTAAAGGACAAGTCTTAGACTATAAAGTAATTTTGTTGCCAAGATTTTCTGGGAACAAGTTCAGTTCGCAACTTGGAATGTATCAGTCAAGATAAAGTTCAAATAAGCTCAAATTTGGTTAGATACCTTGCACTTGTTCTTCATAAGGCATCTGGTACTTGATCCACCCATGATGTTAGTGCAACACAGAAAAAGGTAGAGTGACTAAAGTCATTTCTTCAGCATGACATGCTGATAGGACACTTGTAAATCTTAAGTAGGTTCTAGCCTCAACATTATTGGCCATTCACAAAGGATTCCAATGTAAATGTGAAATGGGCTAAATATGTGGGTACTTTGGGGCATAATTATTATGATGAAGTCAAATCAGTAAGCCAAGTATGACAGTTCATGTTTTAGGCTGAGGGTTCATTGAATGCACAGTTTTATTACCATGAACCTCATCAATTGTATAATGAAGCTCAATAACTTCAAGCTAGCCTTGATGGTCATAAGCCAAGAAGGAAATTGCAAAGTTGGTGCTTACTCAAGACATCAACCAGGGTCAAATTGTTTTTTCATGAGAAGATATGATAAAATCCTTGGGAAGTTCCATGAATATGACAAGGCTCATAATATATGGCTTCATGAAGTTGTGATCCTCTCATTTAAACCATTCCGGAACCTAACAGAGCTCATATGGAAAATTAGACACCAAGCTCATTTAGTGAAGTTGGTGATCACCCTCGCATGATGTCACATCAAAATTTTATATGGCATCCTATCTAATGGAAGGTGCATGTACTAGTGCATGTTTATCTCCTAAGTTTTTGAGTAACTAATTTTGTGAGACTTGGTATTGGGTCATTTATATGAAGGCTAAAAGGCAAGAGAGTTTCAAGTTCCTAGATCTTTTGAAAAGTTTAATAAGTCAGTTTCCCTTACGACCAAAACCATAAATTCCATGTGTAAGTTATGTACTGGTCAATATTTGAGGACAAAAGGTGTTTAAAGCCTTTGGGGATGGATAGGTCCTTGTATGACCTAGGATCAAACATTTGTGTTCGAGGAGAATTGTTCAGTTGTTAGCATGGTCAAATTCTTGGCTTTGATATGTGACAACGTTAGTCTTGTGAGCTATGAGATGTGCTCACTTGTAGAATTTCTCTCATTTTGAGGAGGACGGTGACAACTTGATCAAAGCCTTAGAAAAAGCATGACAAGACTTATAAGATCATGATTATCATGAAATCTGTTGATTATTCTTGAGATAGTATCGTCAGTTAGTGATTCCTCTCCCATATGACTTTGAGCTTTATGAGTTTGGGACTCAAAGGGCGAAGTTAACAAAATTTCAGATGACAGTATCTCCTGAATCTTGTGACTTTGCTTGGGCGCGGGGATGATGAGGGAATTATCTTCCTCACCTTTCAGAGAATTGGTTACCCCTGAATAATTCAATGAGACTTCAGTATCCTGCAGATTCTACTCTCCTCGAGAAAGAGTTAGATTGAGATTGTCAGGCTGTTGTCCTGATATGTTGGTAACCTTTAGGAGGTCCAGAATCTCACTTGGAGATCAGTAATGAGGAGCATAAGGCTCCAAAGAATGTGGCTTACTATACTTCAGATATTCACCCTTCCGATAGTCAGAGGGAGCCAGTAGAGCACTCTAAGTATATGAAATGTGGGACTGCTGTGATCAAAGAAAGGCTTGTATAACCTTGCTAGCTGTTGTCAGTGGACTTTCAAGGAAAGTCCGAGTCTCTAAGTTTATATGAGACTCGTCACCTTTTTTTTGAAGTCTTCTAGTTGATGTTTGTGAGATCCAAGGAGAAGTCCATGAGACTTCCAGGAAAACCTTATGAGACTAAGCATGCAGCAACAAGCAACATTGAAGGAGACTTTCTCACAGAGGGAGTAAACTATGAAGGATCATATGTTCCCAGTACACTTTGGGTGTTTAGTGATGAGTTAAGATTACATCTGATTAGATGTGTGAATCTTCGTCCTCGTCAATTTGGTTCAGTATGTAGAGTGCTGAAGCTTGCCTTTATAGGGCTTGAGCAAGCATAGTGAAGGGTTACACCCTTTCACTAGTAACCTAATAATCTATTAATTTATAAATAATAATATTAATTAAATATTCACAGCATTGCCTTCCCCTTAGGAAAGCTTTGTCCTCAAAGCTTGAGTATTTTCCTAATGTCGTCCTTCATTCAGATTCGGTGTCGGTATTAGAATCGGTACCAAAACATACACCCTGATGTTGTAACATACAATACACTTATTGATGGTCTTTGTAAGGAAGGCAAATTGGATGAAGCTAGGAAGCTCTTCTATGAAATGCTCAGCAAAAATACATGCTCTGATATCAAATGCAGCAACCATATCCGGTTGGACTCTTAATAGTCGAATCTGACTTTCATATTGAATGATAAATAAGAATAAAATATTGGATGATACTGATAAAATTACAATAAGCTCGCCTTTATAGGGCTTGAGCAAGCATAGTGAAGGGTTACGCCCTTTCACTAGTAGCCTAATAATCAATTAATTTATAAATAATAATATTAATTAAATATTCACAGCAGACAATCTGTTGTTGGGCTCAAAGGGAGCCTAGAGATCCATTCAGTGACAGAAGGAGAGCACGAGGCTCTTCTTATCAGTTTGATCCTTATGAGATATCATTGATGGTTGAGGATCACTTGAGTTGTGATCTGCGCAGCATAGACAGTTGGTTCCTCCAGTTCAAAGATAGACTTATGCGTACCTTGCAGAATCCCAGAGTATGGTATTCAAAGATACCTGGTAAATTCAATAAGAAGTAATGTAGATGAGATAGTTTGTTGATCTTAATGATGACTTGTTTTTCTTGGGAAGAAAACAAGAAGGAGTCAGTCTCTAGTTATGAGATGGAGGATCGTTGCCCTATGGATCACTTGCTGAGATGCACCAGATACGAGAGCCATTCTCTGGGAGAATAGAGGCACTTGGTCAGTTACCAGGACATTGATGCAGATCAACGTGAGAAGTCCTAGACTGGGTCTAGGCAGATGATGTGTGACGTACTCCTCTCCTTGGTCATTCGAGATGGTTGAGCTATGGGACCTCCGCAAGGGACTGGCCACCCCTTGTTGGATTAACTAGCATATGACCTTGGTGTTAGTGGGGAGAACGATATGATCACAGTGTGTAGAGATTATAACATCATCGAGTACCATTCTTTGGGAGAATGGATGCAACCTAGAGCTGAGGTACCTGGTCTGTTACTAGGACATTGATGACACGTGAGATGCATCAATGTCTGAGTGGTGACTCGAGCTACTTCTTTGATCTGTCTCTGGTTAGAACGCTTGGAGTTTGCTTGACAAGAATGCCTCTCTCACTAAGAGGGAGTGTTGATTTTTGGGCAACATCGAGAGCCATTCTCCAGGAGATTGGCATCAGCCTGGGGCTGAGGGCCTAGTCAGGGACTAGGATGTTGATGTTAATTGTTCTCCTTTAGGAGGAGACTACATCAACATGAAAATACCTTTCCCTTGAAGATTCAAGAAGACAAGTTGACCATTGAAAAGAGGACCTAGTACTTAATGGTCGAGTCACAAGGACTCAAGCTACAAGCTCTTGAAAGATCTTAAGGGTTCTAGGGCACATGTGGACCATGAAGACCAAGAGGGGCTAGAGTTTAGCCCAAGATGATTTGTGTAAGCCTTCATGAGAAATTAGAAGAGGAGCTTTTAATTATCTAAGTTGCTTCGTGATGAACAATTAAAGACCCTTGGTATTATACCTTTGGCTTTGGCAGCCCTAAGTATTAGCCCATAATATTTTATCAATGAAAGATTATAAAGGGAACCTCACTTCATTCACTTATCATTCATTGTTCAAGCACATCTTTCTCTCTCTCTACATCAGCATAGTCATCCAAGCTTGTGTGGGTATATCCGAGCTTACTTCATCGTCTATCATTCAGCATCAAGTATTTTAGGTCTCAAGTTCAGATTAAAAGGGACATGTTTTCACTCAAGAGGAAGATTAGGCCCCTTGCAACTAGGCCGAAACAATATAAGGGCAGATCGACCCTCCTTCCAATCAACACAGCCCTCCTAGCATCATATCTCTGCTCTCGGGTCATTGTATCAGACCCTAAAGGCCTCACACTTCATTGGGACAGGCTCTAGAGGTCTTACGTTTCATATTGGAGGCAGGCCGTGGGTTAAGGGTAGGCCCTAGAGGCCAGTAGAGTACTCGCGTTAGCCCTAGCAGTGTTGTTTAGGGGTTTAGAGGGCTCGCGTTAGTCCTAGCAGGGCAGATCAGGAAGGCCGAGACCCTAGCAGTCAAGCCGAGGTTGTGTAGAGGCCCTAGAAATCCCACGCTAAGGATTAGAGGCAAGTCGAGGATGTATAGAGGCCCTAGAAGGCTCACGTTCATTGATAGAGGCCATATATGGCCATTCTCAAGCAGGCCGAAGGCATTATCAAGTAGATCGGGGCTTTGTGTACAAGTTTAGAGCTTTCACAGCAGTTAGAGGCGACGTATAGCAGATCTGTTCTCTCTCTGACCATATCTGGTTGGAAGGTGGTAGAATTAGCCTATACAAACCCTCATGCTTTAGGCCGACCCCTACAAAGATTTGTTTAGGGCCATTCAAGCCCTCTCACAGCTGATGGAGATTTGTTTTAAGGCCGAGAACATACTCAGGCTGTTCTAGTTCCCAATAGTTAGATCATAAGCCTACATCACCAGATCGAAGGATGTACTCAGCAAATCAGAGGCTTCATAGCTTGATGTTGTATTGTAGAGGCCTTATGGTGTATTCTATCAGTAGATCTGGGCTCTCATAGGAAACCCACAGGAAAATCATGCTCTCAGATCAACTGATCAGGGCTATCATCATCTCAGCTTAGGGCTGACATTAGCATCAGGGTTGATGTCATATTGAACAGGGCTTATATTAGCTGAAAAGATAAGTACTTGGTCTCTTTGATTGTATTTACCCTCATGTGTGCAAAGGGTTTGATTTCATGGTCATGATGTATACTTGTTCTTCATTAATGAATCTTCATTTGAAAGGTTGCTGGGGTTTTCTCCCGTAAGGGTTTCCCCGGGGTAAAATCATGGTGTTCACTGTGCATGTCTATTGTGATGTGATGTGTTTTCTTTCTGCTCTACTTAGTTTACTGTTACAACTGGTTAATGCCATGCTGCTCATAAGTAATTAATATGGTTGATACTTTCATGTGTAATTATGCTAAAGAGAAATTTTAAAATGCACTCATAATTACTATCTTATGGAAGTAGTTAAAAATTCAACAATATGGACCTGCGTGTTACTCTCTTTCTTATTTCTAACTTTGGCTCTTCTCCAGCTCTTTAACTTTGCTCCACAGATGAATAAAATCACCTCCTGACAAAACTTGTCTTTGAGTGAAAATGAATGTGTGTCTTAACCCTCTATTTTGACCCACCTTTATACTTGAGCTGAAACCCTAATTTATCAAAACCTTAATCTCTCAGTGAGATATAGAGTTGAGATTAATCTAAATCACTAGTGTATAAAAAATACACTTTATTAGACTTGACAACTAAATATAAGACTTTCACTTTATTACTAAAGTGAATTACAAAATAGATTTAACTTGAACTACTTCCGGCATGTTTGACACTAAACTTGTGCGGAAGTTCCTGTCTTAGCTACAATATTCAACACGATATTGATGGCGAACTGGGAGTTTGGTTTGAGTGCTGAAATATTTGTCCGCTATAAAAGTTTGCAGAATGTGATTGATAGGCTAGGCAAGCTTTGAAGGGAAAGGGCACACAACCAAGAGGGTCTGCATGTAAGCTTCCATTGATATCGGGTCAAGTTACTTGTAAGAGGGCCAATTTGGGATCTTTTGAAAGGGCATACAATATCCAGGGTTAGAGGATGATGATGAGATTGTATCTTGTTGCATATATGCAAATGGGCTCCCATTTAGTTTGGTTCTATCTCTTTATTGGCAATAAATGAGTAGGTTGGTCAATGAAGCACCAAAGAGGTACAAGAGCCTTGATTATGAAATGATCCATGCTGCATGATTGACAGAAGAAAGGCAAAATGTGGAGCAACAATAACAATCAATCAGATCTCATGGGAGTGTATAGGAGTGTCCATCATTTTCGATGGATGGAAAGACCAATGAAACCACCATTTTTTCATACAACTCTTTTTGAATGTAACTTTTTTTTCATACTGATATAGAAGCTTATGATTTTTTCCAAGGAAAAGAAAAGAAAAGAAAAATTGGTACATTTTAGTACAACTTGAGTGGGCTTATCTGTTAAGAACATGTGTTTCCTTCTTGGAGGTCACTAGTTCGAATCCAGAGAGGGTTAGGGTATGATACTTAAGCAATCAAGTTGCTACATCGAGGGGGTCCTTTGTCCCACAAACAAGAGGGTCTCATACATCAATTTATTGTTTGGATGGGCCGTGAGCTTAAAATTAGATTCATATTAATTTGTTTAATCTTATAATTTGCTATATATAATTATGTCTACGAGGGCATAAGCTTTAAAGCTGGGCGGGGCACATCTCACATCAATAAATGAACTATAAACAACCTTTTAAAACACTTAATTTATATTAATGTAAAAGAACAATCCCATGGTGGAAGCATGATATACAATATTACAAACTACAATGAAACATAATTATTTTCAGCATATTTAAGTAATCATTTCCTGACAAAACATAAAGTTTTTTTTTTTTATAAGTAAAAGTATTTCATATTAGCAAATATTCAAAGGTTACATAGCTTCAAAAAACATGCTGATGACCAACTACCTATTCTACCTGAAAGTTCTATCATAGTAGTTACCCCTTACACAGGCCCAAAAAGGATCAGCCTTCCCAAGTCTATCATCTACCGTAGAGCCATTACAAAAGACCAGACTATCAGCAAAAAGGTAAGTCTGGACAAAGGACCCTCCTATCCTAATTACAACTGAAACAACGACTAACATGAAAACAGACAGAAGTAATAATTGCCGAAATAAACAGGAGATATCATAAGGCCGAAACAGAGAAGCACTGGGCCAGCAAAAAGGATGGCGACCCGTCTACGGCGCATGGCGGTCTGCTGCACAGTGGGAGGTGTTGGCGGTGGCACCAGTTGGCTCACGAATCCCCACATTTCTGCACATAGGGCTTCCACAGCAGCTTCCCAGGACGACAGGAGGTTGATCGAGCGGTGGATACAGAGGAATTCCCAGTTTCAGAGTGATGAGATCCACTTTTTTATGCAATAATCTGTAGTCACTGTGGTGTTCTCTCCATGCTTGCACAGGCTCAACATCCCCTAGAGCCTTATTGTCGCGGTCCATCAGAACATGGGCGAGCAAGCCCTTTGTGACCCAGTAGGTGGAGATAATGCGGTCATAGGCTGACAGACGCCCCGCAGTGGTTCCAGGGTCTTGAACCCATTCCTCAACCTCATCGTGGAGCTCTATAAGTTCTCAGACGAAACTTGCTCCCAGAGTTCCTTTTCCAGAACCTCAATTTCCTTGCAAATTTGGCTGGGGATTCACTTCCTGAAGAACTGGGCATCTTGGGAGGCTTTGTCTTGCTCCCAGGTGGTTTTCTTGGCTATACAGGGGGGCTTGGGACGAGACCCGCTTTTGTGATTCTGGGGGGTTTGCAGCTTAGGGGCCATGTCAGGGAAAAGGAAGTTGCAGGGAGGGATAATAGACTGGGAATTTAGCTGGGTGGGAAGGAAACACGCAAAGTTGCCCAGGAGAAACCAACTGAGGGGGACGAGAGCAACCAGAGGTTGTAAGGTAATGCAAACCAGAAGAATAGGTAAGGAAACAGGCGAAAACCAATGTGCTTGAAGCCGAGGAGTTCCTTGTTTTGTAGCATAATTCGTGCGGTTTGCCATCATGACTTCGTCATACCCTGGATCAGATCGACGTACTGCAGCGCTTGATCCGCCATAGAAACCACCATTTCCAATCATTCTTTGCATTGATTACTTGGATGTGAAGGACATTCCGTCATCCCTCTGTTATCAAAACTCATTTCATGGCATAACTGCTCCGGATAGTCTTGATTGCCGTTGATATAATTCCCTCCAGTGTCACGTGTTGGGGCATGCTGTTGAGAGGTGGCAGATCGAGCAACCTCGTGGGGGATTTCTGGAGGATCATTGCAAGCTGAGGTGTCGTTCTCTCGTTGCCTCCTGTCTTGATCGTCTTGATTAGCCAATTGAGTGCATTGCGCAACCCAAGTTAAATTCAAAAAGAGTGACAGGGGCCCATCTCGAAGTCTGTGAGGGAAGGTGACTCTGACGTTTTCCAAGGTGTCAGCCACCTTATTCCCTTCACGCCTGACATGGCAGAAAGACCAGGAACGAGGGTTGCGGAGAATGGTACCCAGTTCTTCCACCCTGTACGCCAGTCTCCAACTGTCTGTGACCTGTTCTAAGGGGTGCCCGAGCTGGAGCTTTTTAGCCATCTGGATTATCAACTTTGAATCCCCTTCAACTATGAGGGGTTCCCAATTGTTACCTTTTGCAATCTTTAATCCCTGAAGGAGACCTTCAAGCTCGACAGTGTTGTTCGTGTCTTGTCCAATATAACCATGAAAAATATGCAGGATTTGGCCAAAATGGTTCCAGAAGACACCCCCGAAGCTTGCAGAACCCGGGTTACCTTTGGAGGCACCGTCAAAGTTGAGCCTATAGGAGCCAACAGGGGGGGTGACCAGAAGTTGGGGCTTGTGGGGTTAGCAGATTTCTTGGGCTTGCCAATCCATCCGGGGTCCGATTTCTTTAAACCAAGCTGTTCCAGAATCCAAGCCTCTTGAGTATTGGCTTCCCAGTCGTTGTCCGACCAAGGAGTGATTTTGATTGTTTCTTGAATGTGAGTCACTATTTTGTTCCATATAACATGAGCATGAGTTCTTGTTTCTCTGAAAATTTGTTGGTTGCGTTCCTTCCAAGTTTCCCATAAAAGGAAGCCGGGAAGCATGAGCCACGCAGAATTAACGATGTTGTTGTTGAAGGCTATAGTGTCCCAAGCTTTTACAGTCTGATCAGGACTTCCCTGTTGTCTATTGGTGCATCTGAATAATTCCGCCCCCCAATCCCATAGGAAGAAGAGAAGGGACAGGAATCCAACAGATGGTTCATAGTTTCCTCGGCATTGGAACAAAGGGGGCATTGAGAGGGGCCAACTATTCCTCTTTTTCGGAGATTTTCACCTGTGAGGATTCGACGGTATATGACCAACCATCAAAGCAAGCCACCTTTGGCCAAGGATTTGATATCCATATATTGTCTTCCGGATCAGTCTCTCTCTTTGCCCAGAGATCATAAGCTTCCTTGGTGTTGAAATTTCCTTTGGTTGAGTAACCCCACCTGAGTTTATCATGCCCTCTCTGAATTTTTATGATTCTTTCCTGAAGGGTTTCTTCCATGTGGTGACTGCCCTCGGGCATACATCTTTGTAGTACCAATCCAATTGTTGCCATTCCCTGTAAGTCGCATCCTCCATGTCAGGTTTCCAAAAATGAACCACCTTGGTGAGATTAAGGGCTTGGTAGAGCGCCTGGCACTCAAGGGTGGGGGGGAGCAAGCAAGTTTTGAGCTTTGTTGCCAGGAATCCTCCCAAAGATCTGCGGAGAGCCCATCTCGGATTTCCCAAAAGCTGTGGTCTTGGATGATTATCTGGTTTTGGAAGGCAGTTTTCCATATATGAGAGCCCTGCAGTTCCTCATTAAATTTGATGAGTTCTTGCTTTGATCTGTCATAGGCGTATTTAGCTTGCCACAACTGAGCCCAAGGTTCTGAGTTGGGGGTAACCCATCTCCACCAAATTTTAGCGCCCAGAACTTCATTATTGATCTCGGGATCTCTCAAACCGAGGCCTCCCTTAAGTTTAGGAAGACAGACTTTTTCCCAACTAACCAGAGCCCATTTCTGTCTCTCTGCATTGCCACCCCACAAAAAGGTTCTTTGGATGGCTCTGATTTCCTTAATCACAGATTTGGGAGCAGCAAGAATTGAGAAGAGATAAATGGGCATTGCCTGGAGGATGACTTTGATAAGGGTGAGTCTGTTGGCCAGGTTCAAGGGTTTGAGGTCCAATTATTTAGCTTTTTCTGCATTCTATCCAGAACATCAGTCCACGACATGCGTTTGATAACATCATCCGCCAAGGGGGCCCCAAGATATTTGGATGGAAGGGAGCTCCCTTGGAAGCCAAGAATACGAAGGATATTCCTTTGGGATATGTTGGGGGTGTTAATCTCTAACCCAGAAGCCTTGGAGAAGGTATTAAGACACTTCTTGATGGCTTTTGCCTCTTGGATAGAGGCGTGACCTATGAGCATTGTGTCATCGACAAACTGTTGGTGAGTTTGTTTGGCAGCATGTGGGTGAATGTTGAGGCCTCTCATTTCACCGTTGATCACCATAGATTTGATAAGTCTGCTGAGGCCTTCTGCCATCAAGATAAAGAGGAAGGGGGAGAGAGGATCCCCCTCGTGAATTCCTCTTGATGGACAGAAGGTTCTCGTAGGGGTGCCATTAAGCAGAATGGAGAAGAAAGTTGTCGAGGTCATACTCATAACCCAGTCTGTCCATTCCTCATTAAAGCCATAGGCTGTGAGCATTTCCCTCATGTATTGCCAGCTTAATTTATCATAAGCTTTTGAGATATCAAGTCTGAGCAACATTCCTGGGATTTTGGAGATCTCGAGGGAGTGAATAACTTCATGGATAAGAATCACTCTATCCAATATTTGTCTTCCTTCAACGAATCCAGATTGCTCCGGGGCAATCAGATGGGGAAGAATGTGTTTTAGGCGATTGGCCATGACTTTGGTGATTATTTTGTAAATGACATTACATAAAGCAATTGGTCGAAACTTACCTGGAGTGTCTGCACCCTCCGCCTTGGGGATAAGAGTGATGAAAGTGGCATTGAAAGCGCGTAACACTCCTCTGTTTTGTCTAGAATCTTCAACAATTTGCCATACTTCTTGTTTGATCATGTTCCAGAAATGGTGGAAGAAGTTAGTCGTGAAGCCATCGGGGCCTGGGGCCTTGCCTTCGACATTTGATGGAGGGCTTCTTCAACTTCAATGAGAGTCACTGGTTGCTTCAGGAGGTCATTATGTTCGTCAGTGACTGTGTGGGGAATAAGCTGGGTAATTCTAGCAATATGCTCAGAGCGGTTGCCTTGGTCTTCTTTCATGATATACCCAAAATATTGAGTCAGTTCTGTTTCCATATCTTCTCTCGTTTCCACATATTGGCCAGCTTCCGTTTTGATTCTATGAATCTTGGCCTTCTGTCTGTTCTGGACGACTGATCTATGGAAGAAGGTGGTGTTTCGTTCCCCATCTTGAAGCCATTGGTTTCTGGACTTCTGTCTCCAGTAGATCTCCTCCTGCTTTTCTCTGGCTTGAAGTTGTTCTATGAGGGTTTGCTCTTGTTTCTTCAAGTCTTCACTATATCCGTTATTCATGCCTTCCCGTTGGAGACTTTCCAGTTGATCACTTAACTGCTTTTTATCTTGGAATATGTTCCCAAATTCCTCCTTGATCACTTAATTGCTTTTTGTTGGAATTGGTACATTCTTGTCTCTCCTGGAGGGACAATATCTTCCCACCACTGTTGGACCAATGATTTGAAGTTCTTGTGCTCCATCCAGAACTGTTCAAACCGAAATGGTTTCCTACCTCTAAGCCTTGTCCTATCCCAGAGAAGGATGATAGGCCAATGATCTGAACCTGTCGCAGGAAGAACTGAAGTGGTCAAATCAAAGCCCTCTGTAGTGAGATCTTCAGATATTAGGAACCTATCCAACCGACTGGCAACATGATGGTCTCCCCCTCTTCTGTTGTTCCATGTGAACCATCTGTTCCCAGTTTCCAAATCTGCCAGCTTGCTGGAATCTATGAAGTCTTTGAAAGCTTCATTGGTTGGTCCAAGAATGCGTTTGGCGCCTTTCTTTTCTTCCAGGGAAGTGATCATATTGAAGTCCCCTCCAATAAGCCAGTGCATCTCTCCTATCCAGTTTGCCATCCAGGATAGAGAGTACAGGAATGAGTTCTTTTGGAGGTTGATGCTTGGGCCGTAAACGTTTGATATCACTCCTTTTGTTCTTGTCTCATTGATTTCAAAGTCTGCAGAGAGCACATACCTAGTGGCCCAGAAATTCCTCAGGGTGATCTCATCGGATTTCCAGAGGGTCGCTATCCCACCAGCAGATCCTCGAGCCTCTATGGCTACTGTCTGGCTTCCTTTCCACACCTTATTCCCTATTTCTTGCATTTTCTCCACACTGCATTTTGTTTCCTAGAGAAAAATGATATCTGGTTTCTCCATCCTGATCTTATTCCTCAGATTCTTAATTTTACACGAGTGGTTCACCCCTTGTATATTCCAGGTAATAATCTTCATTGACTAACTCTTATTAGCTTCTGTGAAGGCAGCCTTGATAGTGGGGTACTGCCTTGACTCAATGAGCTTGGTTCCTATCTCCGCAATCCTTTGCTTGTTCGATTTTCAGCCTCGCTTTTCGCCTTCTTTTGGTAGTTTTCGTTTGCTCCCTTTAGGGGTTCTTTTGCGATTCCCAAACAGGGCTTAGCCTTGGCCTTGAGAATCGCCTCCTGCAGGAGTTCTAACTGTCTGCGCGAAACATAGCCCTTACCTTTCTTGTCGCATTCCTTCTCAATGGCGTCTAGGTCAAGTTCTCCCAGATCCATATCTTCCACGTCCTCCGGAGAGTCATCCTCCATATCCTCCGGGCCATCCGCAGGTGCTACTTGGGCAGGGATCACGGCCTCCTGGATCGGATCTTTTCCATTCTTCTTGTTCCCCAAATCCTCCAGGGATTCCCCGACATTGTTTAGGGTGTCAAAACGATTCAAGAGGGTGGGGTTCTTGACCTTGGGTTGATCATTCACCTGATGGTTGTTATGTCGTCGACCCGATTGCTTCCGGCTAACCTGAGTGAAACCTTCATTGTCTGCCTTTCTCCCCTTCTCCGTAGTAGCCGGGGCGAGATCGGGGCTTTTGATGTTTTTCGGGCAATCGCAGCTAAGGTGGCCATACTCATGGCATCTGCGGCAGCGGAAGGGGAGGTGCTCATAGTCCAGAGGCTGGGTCCATTCTTTGTCATCCCACATTAGGTTGATGGCTTCTGGGAGAGCTTGTGCAAGATCCATGTACACACAGATGCAGGCAAAAGAGGTGTAATGTCTCTGAAGAGTTTGCTCAGAAGCCTTAACAAATTTACCCAGTGCATTACCGATATCCTGCAGGATTTCCGGTTCCCAGTACTCATAGGGGAGGGAGTACAGCCTGATCCAGACTGGGGCAATGTTTAGATCCTCCTTGTCAGGGTTGAATCTCTCCTTCCATGGGCATAGATAAAGCCTAGCAGAAAAGAAGAAGCATGGCCCTCCTTTCAGGAACCCGATCTCTGTCTTCTTGGTTGAAAAACACTATTGTGAAAAAACCCTTAGCTCCTAAATGTAGATCATAATGTCCCTTAGGGTTTCATGTAGTCTTGATCCATCTGGTTAGGTCTTTTTCCTTGGGCCAGATGCCTATGAACTTCTCGATCAGGGCCTTTTCCTTCCATAGCTCCACACGTTCCCGAAAATTTTCCAATCTTATCTGTAGAGACGGGATCTCCTTGGCTCTGGGAAGACACCCCCGTGGGTTTTCCCCGAGTTGTGATTGGCACGTCCATTACCGTCAGTCTCCGGATCGCTTCCACGGTTACCTTTAGGCGGATGCGACAAGCCCTGGGAAGTCGAGCTCGTATGCTGGCGAGAGGGAGAGGAGGGGGATCCGCCCCCTCCAGGAATCGTCATGGGCTGCAAACCCTCGCAGCGAAAAAAAAACCCTAAAAACCCTAGCAGTCTCCAATTAGCAGAGCTCCCCCATCGCAATGTGATTTTTGTGTTAGTTTATGATGTGGATCATAGTTAATGACAAAACATAAAGATTTGATCTACATGGTGATAAGGTTTTTTTTGGATATGGTGGTGTATTTTTGCCTTGTTTACAAGATGAACTACCATTATAGGCATTAGGCACATCAGAGGTATGTAAGCTTAAGACTTACATGTACACATCAGTGAAATGTTGTTGTTGGAGCCAAAATACTTGGAAAGGACTATTGAAGGACAACTTGTTTGCATTTACATGCTTGAGGAAAGATTAAAGAAACTGCAAACAAAACCAAGTACATTAAATTTATTATTGGAAAAGAAGAGAAGCAATTACAAAAAGAGAAGAGGGAAGGTAGAAACTCAGGCCCTCAGGGCTGGATGCCATTCTCAATTTGAATAGTTTTCTGATATATGTCCTTGTTGGGTGCTAAGTGACTACTAAATTGCTATTGTTAATGTAAATTCAAATTTGATATAAAGTGCAGATTGATTTATTTTATCTTAGTAGTTGATCATGGAGAAAACATATTTATGCTTATTGGTGATTTGGTTGATTTTTTCACCCTTTTAGCATGCTAGATCTGGTGACATTCATTTTGTTGTTTTTATAGAACTCCATACAGCATTTCCAGATGCTTTCCTAAAGACATTGACATTGAATTCAACCAGAAGGTTGCAAAAGATAAGCTGTCTAAAGACGGGCCTTCTATTGCTTCTAGTTGCCCAGTACCAGTTTTTCCATCAGATAGAGGCTGGGTTAATACTGAAGAGGCTTTTAATGAACTACCAGAAGAAGAAAACATATTTCTGGATAGCACGTTGACAGCTTTGCCGGTATGAAAAAAGGCTTGCCTGCAATTACAGCACTTTCCTCTGGTTTCATTCTTACAGACAACTCGATTTATGATTAGCTTGTTTAAGCTTGCTCCTGAAGAATTCCATAGCATATGAAATTTTCTGTGGAAGTCTTATTGGATCTGAGTAACAAGGTATTTGGAACTTAGGAAGTTGAACCCTTACACAAGTTCAGAGGATGTTCAGCAGTTTTGGGTTATTTTCCAGGTGCAATCAGAGGAAGAACAAGATGCCATGGCAGCAACTCCTGCACATCCTGCAGGCCTATATGGTGAGCACACTGGGTCAGTTTACCGTCTAAAAATATTGATTGTTGGAATATTGTCAATTTGTTGGACCAATTATTGCTGCTGATAATATTTCTTGGAGAGCAATTACTTTAGCCTTCCAGTCTCACACACTTTTCGGTAAGTCAGAAAGACTATTCAGATGAAAACTTCTGGCATTTTGTCTGATATTTTTGTAGCTGTTCTCAGCTCTATATGCGAGTTTTTGGGTTGGAAACTTGGTGGAGCAAATTTGGAATTTTGCATGGCCTGTAACTGTTGCACTTCTGCACCCAAGTCTATTGCCGATTGCCGTTGTGAGCTTTGTTGCAAAGGTAACTTTTATTTACTATCAAGGAAATGCATTGGCTAGCTTTTTAATTATGATATTATCCATAACAATAAGCTTAACAATTGCCCCTTGTGGCATGCTTGATTTTGCAGATTGGAATATTTGCTGGAGGTCCCTTGGTTGGTTCACTGATGGATTCTTTTCCAAGAGTGCTTGCATTTAATTCTTTGAGCGCTGTACAGGTAACTAGATTATTTTTCATGTCATTGTGTCCTTTAGCTAATATCTCTTATGGTCATTGATTTAATTTGGTTTTTGATGACTAACAATTAGCTCTGAATTGAACTTCTGTCTTGGTCTCAGACAGCTGCCCAGTTAATATCAGCAGGAATGATTATTTATGCCTATAATAGAAGCACTCATGCAGCTGCTGCTGCTTCCGCAACTTCATTACTGTTACAACCTTGGTTTGTTGTATTAGTATTGGCAGGGGCTGTTGAGAGGCTTACTGGCTTGGCATCTGGGGTTGCATTTGAACGTGATTGGGTTGTATTGGTAGGAAGCAAATTTTTTAATTGTTGGACATAAACATGTGTGTGAATTTACCTCTTTCTCATCTCTACCTGCTCCATTCATGGACTTCATTTTGTTCTCTGCAGCTAGCTGGAACAAATCGCCCAATTGCTCTGGCCAATGCTAATGCCATGCTTAGCAGGGTAGATTTTCTGTGCGAGGTGATCACTCGGAGAAACTAAGTGCTACTATTATTGATAGTTTTATGCACACATTGATAAGCCCTCTAATTCAAATTGTCTCTGGATGGCAAGAGCAGATTGCAGGATCATCGGTTTTTGGTATTTTATTGGCAAAATTTGGTCCTGTGACTTCTTTGAAGCTAGCAGCTGTATTGATGATGTGTACACTTCCCATTCTGGTCTTTCCTTTTGTCCACTGCCTGTTTTCTGTTCTTTTTTAAGATGAATTTTGAAGAAGCATTTTTAACATTGCTGTTCATTTGTATACAGATTCTTTTGGTGCGTCTTACCAATAAACTTTCAAAAGGTGTTTTAGAACGTCCCAGGCACCATGGCATACATAATGAGTCAAATAATGCTTCTGAGCGTCGGATCCCTGAAAATTTAGGTAATTGTGGTCAAAAGATGCTATCATAACTTTCTGTAATTTTATATTTATGGTACAAGGAGACAGACAAAGGTTTTTAAAAACAATTTTTTACATGCAGTTGAAAGGGGACTGGATGCAATCAGGTGTGGATGGGTTCAATATAAAACACAACCCGTGCTTCCTGCCAGCCTTGCCTTTGTATTTCTTTATTTCAACGTTGTTCTCTCTCCTGGAGGTCTTATGACATCTTACTTGACACACCGTGGTAAAATCTGATTCCCTCTGTTTCTACAATTGATTACATTTTTGTTGTATTGTGGTCTTGTTTGTTCCATGGTTGCTGCCTTGCTTGAGCCACCATATCTAAACAGGCTGTTTTACAATTTCTGGTCGTTTGTGGTTTTTGGTAGGTCTCAATCCATCAGTTATTGGTGCATTCAGCAGCATGTGTGCATTCATGGGTGTTGCAGCTACATTCACGTCAGCCAAATTGGTGAAGAAGCTGGGTCTTCTAAAAGTTAGTTTAGTTGCAGCCAGTCATTTCTCTCCAGTTCAAAGTTAATTCTTTTGTTTGGAGATTTTATAGTTGATGGTTATATTTTGTGATCCAGGGTTATTTCTTAACCATTGGTTTATGTTATTGTCTGTCTGTAGGCAGGAGCAGCTGGATTAATATTCCAAACTTTAGTACTTGGCATTGCGGTTGCTGTGTATTGGAGTGGTTATATAGCACACCAAAAGTCGCTTATCTTCTTTCTCTTTTTAGTAGTAAGCAGTTTGCACTGTTTCTAGACTTAATTTTTCAAGATAGCATGATTCTAAAATTACATGGAAATATACAAAGTGCATGATGAAGAAGAATGAAGGGATAAGGGACTTCCCTTTCTGACCAAGCAACAAGGCAAGCATCTCCATTTGAGCTCCATAATTAGAATCTAAGTTATACATCCTAAGCAATACGAGCTTACTGTAAACTTGAGTCTCTAAGTCATTGAGAAATCTACGAGAGTCAACTACAAAGCTCTTTCTTGGAACCACAAATGGTTTCATTACATCTAACTTTCTGAAGGTAAAAGAGGCTTGGCAACCAAAGGACATCCTACAAAATCCATGTAGAAGTCTATACAACCAGGGATAGTCAAATAATACTGCCCTCCTATGAAAAACCTCGCAGGATCATCCCACCTCTCTTCCCCGGAATATCTGGATGGAGAGTGGCTCAACCACCAGCCACAATAGCAGCTGGTAACCCTAGGTCCCCAAGGGACTTGATTGGGTTTGAACCTGTGACCTATTGTCTCCCTGTTGGCAACATGCCTTGGGAAGATGGTTCAACCAATTGAGCTAAACCTTGGGGCTCATTAGAGTGTCTATAAAACCAGGGATTATCAAATAAGACTTCCCTCAAATGGACAGGCCTGCAAAAGATGCCATGGAACCATTGGCCAATATGAAGTCAAAACTGCCTGACAAACTTAAAATCCTAGAAGATATGATTTAGTTTTTTTTTTCTGCCACATTATACAGGTCATCTGAGAGGCCATCTCTGGTTTGTGGTGTGCTTGCTAGAGAGACCCTGCGCCAATGCCTGCCGGTGAAGGCATCTTAAACTTAAAAGCACTGTGTGGACCTTATAGTTTAATGTAGCCCTTCAAAAGATTGAGCCTAGGTGGAGAGATTGTGTCTGGCTGAATGGTAAATCAATGTTATGTTTTCATTCTCATGCTATGTACAATCATATCCAACTTAACAATGTTGAATTCCAGGTGGTTGACTATGGATTATTGGGGGGACTGTTTCTAGATTTTTTACTTTGTATGCAGCTTGGCTGTTTCTAATATAGAGCATATCATAATATCTGTATGTATATTGAAGGGATACAATCTACATTGGATGACTTTTCATGTTAGACCTACATAGCTGTATTGTTTCCTGTGTGCAGGTGTTATCAAGATTAGGTCACATGTCTTATGATATAGTGGGCGGACAGATACTTCAGACTGCAGTACCACCTTCACAAGCAAACCTTATAGGGACAACAGAAATTTCAATGACAAGTTTAGCAGAACTTGTTATGTTAGGGGTGGCAATTATTGCAAAGGATGTTTCACATTTTGGCTTTCTAGCACTTCTCTCTATGGCTTCCGTAGCTGGGGCTACCTGGATTTACTGCCAGTGGATGTCAAACCCCGCCAACGATTCCCTGCAATTGTTCTCATGTAATCCACATTACAATTCTCCTTTATCCAGCAATGAGCAATCAGTCACCACGGATATTGGTTCCAAACCCTCTTCTCCTGTAATGTAGAAGAAATTTAATTTATTTTTCAATCTCGATAATTTCCCCAAGCTTATTCTTATGTTATACTCGGGAATTGGGATTTTTTTATTTAATTTAATTTTTTTGCAAATATTGCCCATTTTTGTCGACAAACTCACAGCTAATCATACGAAGGTCAGAACCATATGTGCCATTGTTTTGGTCAACATGGTCTGACAGAATAGCATTGCAGATAATGCTCAAGTAGAGTTTTTCTTGTCAGAACCTGCCATTGAAGAGAGAAGGAAAACCTATATAAATGCAATTCGTGAATTAACATTCACATCTTTCGAAAGTATGGATGTTCTTTTCATATCTTCCGTGACTTTGTATCCAAAAGATACAATTGAGAAATTCCCAGAATGAAATGATGCTTGTGATATTAATTGTGCTTTGTCTGGTAGACCTAGCAGGGAACTGGAATTCCCATTATCTTCATTTTATAACTTTTATGGGTTACTAAGCCCATACTTTCGTTGAGAGTATGCATTTACAAAAAAGTAGTAGTATGCATTTACAAAAAAGTAGTTCACACCCAAGTGCAAGAAATTTTTGAAGAAACGATTGGATGGTGCAAATCTATCATAAAAAATAAAAGGAATCACAAAGAATATAACTACTTTAAGCCTAAAATGTCTCTTTTTGTTCCCTTATGACTAGCTCCACATATCTTCCGTGACTTTGTATCCAAAATTTGCAATTGAGAAATTCCCAAAATGATGCTTGTGATATTAATTGTGCTTTGCTTGTTAGACCTAGTAGGGAACTGGAGTTCCCATTATCTTCATTTTACAAGTTTTATGGGTTATTAAAGCCATAGTTACATTGAAAGCATGCATTTACAAAATGGTGGTCGACACCCAGATGCAAGAAATTTTTAAAGAAATGATTGCATGAAGTGATCAACAAAAATTTGAGGAAATCACAAAGAGATTAACTACTTTATGCTTAAAATTTCTCTTTTTGTTCCCTTACGAATAGCTCCACATCCATATTTCTGTGTGTTACTGCTCCAATTAGCATGTGTGATTAAAGCCCAAATGAACAATGCTAGCCCAACTGCAACTTAGAGGGGTTCCCCACAATCACCTCAATAACTCCCTCTCTATACTTTATGTTGGCTCTTCTCCAATTCAAGGGGGGCTTCTCTAGGATAGGATTGCTAAGGCTATGGCATTAAGGCACAAGGTGGTACAAGGAGATAGCTTAGCAAAACGGTTTGTCTTTTTTGTAGTAAAATAAATGGTTGATGGGAGGACCAAGAAGACTAGTGCCTATCCAAGAAGGGCAAGTAGAGTCAAGGGGCTAGTCCAAAAGGGCAACTTCATGAAAGGTTAGAGAAACTAGGGCTGCATACACATGCCCAAATGAAACCCTAACATGCTGAAAAATGATTTGTAGAGATAGACTAGGAGGGCCCAAGAAGGTACCGGATCAAAATGTTGTTAATTAGGGTGTGTATTATGCCATGAAGTATTATTAACAACAACTATAGAAAGATGATGGAAGCAAGTTAATATATTCATGCATAAGACATCAAAAGGAAACAAAAGAAATACTTAACAACACAACCCTTCCAATGAGTTAAATAAGCTTTAAGTTGGCCCTAACTAGACAAGTTCTAACAACTCTAAAATTCATCAACAACATAGAGAAATAAGAACATTAAACCACACTTTGAATGAGAAGAAACCCATACACTTTAAATTGCACTGTGGAAATATATTTCCATTAAGCTCCAAAAGGGAGAGAACTCTCAAAATCCAACCATGGAAATGAAGGAGAGAGCAAATATTTACATAGCTTTAAACTCGTCTTCCTTCTACGGTAAAATAACAATAAAACCCTAGATCTAACCTATGACGGATTAAACAAACCAAAATACTGCAACTAACACAACGACATCCATGCAATATGGTGGTCTAAGCCATGTGTACAATGTCCAACCAAGAAAAGGCCCAAGGAGGGTGCCTCCATTAAATGAGGATGAATGATACAAGTATAAGTCCAAAGCATAACCTCCCAAGGCTCTCCAAAGGTAGTGCTCCAGGAGAAAGAGGACTAATGATCAGAGCGACCCTAGGTCTAGGGTTTGACCCCCTATATCTCCTCCAAAAGTGAAACGTCCTCCTCAATAACTGTGCAAAAATATGCCAAAAATCCTCCAAAGTAGGATGCTAGCTCCAAATAGGGATCAAACATCAACAAGGAACCTCCAAAAGTGGACATCGCCATCAATAGGCTCCAAAAAGGATGAATGCTCCCTAAAAATATGCCACAAAATGATGAGTGGGAGATTTTCAAGATGAATGCTCTCCATGAGAATGCTCCAAAAGGCACACGCGGCCAAAGTGTGGTGCGATTCTTTAAACAATAGTTCTAGAATTGCCAACTTCCTCATTATTTATTGGATTTTTCATTATAACCACTTTTTGGAAATCCTGCGACCACTTTGTGCCTAATTGTATTGAGCTAGCAAATTCAGGGCACTCTATTAAAACATAATTGCTCCCAAAGCTAGGATGCCCCTCCAGAATGATCAAAATTATGTACATGCAAACAATATTCCTTCAAGTTAGGACATACCTCCAAATGGCCCAGTATCCAAGTGCCAACTCATCAAAACATGTGCAAAAGCTAGATTCATTGAATAAGGAGCTCAACAATCAAGATAGAAGCATAAATCTAAGAGCAAAGTCCCCAAAATAGTCAACCAACCTCAAAGAAGAATGTGACGACCCCATCTACAAGACATTAGCATGCCTCCATGTGTGTTGAGATAGAGAAAGAAGGGGGGTGCTCAACCAAAGATGATACCCAATAGTGCTACGATGCCATTTATGTGCCAAGGATCAAGAAACGAATGCCATACCATCATACATGGGCTAGAATGGAGGATGCTACATGGAAATCCAACCACAAAACATCGTTGAGCATGAAGAACATCATATGAAAAGGCTTCCACCTAATCCCCATGAGCCATCCAAGGGTCCAAGAACAAGAGTGCTCCAACCAAAGTGATAGCAAACCATGTCATGATGCCAAAAAGGGCCTAGGAACAACAGTGCTCCAAGAGAGAACCATCACAAGGTATCCATAAGTGCAAACTATCTTCAACATACTAGAATGCTCCATCAAAGTGAGAGTCCAAGCCATCAAGCAAGTGCTAGGAAGGGGGGCATTCTATGGAAAATCACCAATAAAGCAATCTCAAGTGCAATCCATGTGTCATGAGCTAGGGAGCTCCATTCAAATGTCTCCATATGTCACCCCATCATTCATTCAAATCAAGTGCTCCATGAATAATGACAGTCCATGCCATGCCATGAAGAAGCCATATCAAAGCTAAGATGCCATGGTACTCTATTAAAAGAGGCCAATATGACATGAGTGAGTGATGTACAAGTGGAATGCATCATCATCATATGACCTCATCAATAGTTGTGAGAGGCACATCGAGGGAGTACCATCAAATTCTTGCTATGTAGGTTTACTCACAAAAGGTTGAGCACTAAAATTTTATTGTGAGCACCAAAATTTTATGGTGTCAATGCATTAGTGAGTAGGTAGGCATTTTATAATTTGTTCTATTGCAAACCCCTTTGCACAAATTGTAAAAAGACGTTTTTGACCTGCTACCTCTTAAAAATTAAATCGTTGCTTAGAATGCTCTAAGAAAAAGAAATTACAAAATAGATTGCTAGTTTTTTATTTAATTGTAATGGTCCATGAGATCATAGGTTGCGTGGGATAAAAATGTTGTTACAAGAAGAGGAAATCATGATACACAAATATTATAAAATAAAAGATCCATTGTAAGTGTTGATTGTCGCGTTCAACTCTTTTTAATAACTCTTTCCTTGCTCGCATTTGCGTCTTGACCAACCTTGCAGTGCCCCCTACTTGGTCCTCTTGGATTGCAACTTTTCAATGTTTGGTATGACTTTTGGTTGGCCCCTTCTCTGATGCATGAGTATACGGTGCAATGAAGAAGAAAGTGTTGTTCTATCTCAATTTCATTGTTTCCACATATCCTACATAACCTATCCTCCCATAGTTCCTTAAGTTGATCTTATTGCTTTGTTTCACATTGTACCCCGTACCCTATGGGAGTTGGTTCTTCATTGAGACATCACATGTTTTTCATGCCATGACATTTAGTTTCAATTGGTTTTGAATTTTGATTACCCCTACTCATTGAAGTTTTCCATGTATTATTATTATTTCCGATTGGTGTGTTTATTCTATTTCCCCTCATTGTAGCATTCATGCATATAGTTTTTGAGTGTTTTTTAATATGTTGGGCAATTTTGCTCTTCTATGCCTCAATCCTTAAGCCAAGTTCTACACTAGAAGTCCCATAATTTATTAAGTCTTCGCAACTTCCCTTGAATGATCTTGGCTGGAAACCTCTAGCTATTCATTGCTGTGATTTCCCCCCTATATAATATTAGTTTTCTAAGAGCCTCCAACTCTATTGGGCACAATCTTGATTCCACAAGGACTCATGCATTGGGTGCTATTTTCACTCTTAGTTTGCTCCTTATTAGGTGTCATTTTATCCATTACAATTGCTCCTTCTTGCTTTTGGGTATACCTGGACCCCAAACTTTGGAGCGATGCTAGAACACTAATGATAGAGGGTTTGGAAGAGGGAATGCGACATTTTGCAATCCAATATCTTTGTTGACCTGCAATTGTTTTGTAGTAGAAAGAGAGCTTTCCACCCCACTATTCCTTGTGCATGTATCTCGACTCAATTTTTTGTTGAAATTCAACCCCAAGTATTTGTGGTCTTAGGTTACTTCCAATGGTTCTCCGTTGAAGTTGATTTGGGGTTGTGTTTTTCTTTTCTTTTTGAGCAAGAACCTTACTAGCTTGGTTTTCTCTGCATTCATGCACATCATAACCTCTACACAAAAGGCCTCTTAAAGATTTGAGATGTACTTGTAGGTTGTGTATTGTTTTGGCCATGAGTATTACATCATTTGTGTAAAGCAAAGCCTTGATTATAATCCCTTCTATATTCACCCCCCCACCCCCTACCTCCCCCTCCTCGTCTTCGTGTTTGGAGTAGGTTAATCTAGTTGCAATTTTCCTCTCCCTTGTTAGAACTTGACGACTTAACAAGTCAATTTTTTGATATTTTTCAAGCATTTGGATTAGTTTAGAATGGGTCAAAACCCCTGGGGACAAAGTTTTTCCATGCGTGGAACTCATATCATGTGGAACTCAAGCCACCCTTGAAATTTTGGTTGGATTCAACTTCATATTTTGCTTGAAAGGGGGGTCCCTTTGCTACATGATTAGTTTACTCTTTTTTGTCTAGTTTGTTTACGTAGAGGCCAAAAAGTGTGAGGGAGAGAGGGAAGCCTTGCTTTACCTCAGTATAGCTATTAAAGCTTTTGGACAACACTTTGTTGAATATTATTTTGGATTTTCCTTGGTTGTATAATTGGTGTATTTCCACCCTCCAACCCTTTAGGGACCCCCATTTCTATCAACCTCTTCCACATTGCCTCTCTCGAGACGGTGTCAAAAGGATTTCTTGACATAAATGAAACAAAATCATAACTCTTTGCCTTTGTTGTCCCAAGTTGTCTCTATTATATCTTCGAGTGTGATGTAATGATCTATGGAAAAGTGCTCCGGACAAAAGCTTGCTTAACCTTTAGCTCGTTTTCCCTTATCCTAGATCCATTTACTAACTTTTCCTCCATAATTCCACCTATTAGTTTGGCATACATTAGGGTGATCATAATAATCTTGCAATTCCCTAGGTTGTTCTTGTCTCCGCCATTAAATATAGGTAGAGTCATGCTTGTTGTCCCACTGTTCAAAAATCCTTCTTTAACTAAATACATATATAAAATATTTTATTTTATAAAAATAGCTTACTAAGAAAAAATTACAAAGGGAGCCCATGGACTCCTTTTATAAAGTTTCTCAACGAAAGAAAGTATAAGAAGATACTAATAAACATGGACCCAAACTAACAATCTAAACAATATGGAAGCCGAGAAATTTAAGTGATCAATGATAGAGATACATGATACAAAATTCAAATAGTTCTATGAAATTATGATTAGTTTGACCTAATCAAATCAATAATAAAACCAACATGCTAATATATTCAACATCTTAATATAATGGAGAATGATAGTTTACACTCTGAAAAATATGTAATAATAGGATTAGCAATTGCCTCAAGGTGCAAAGGTACGTCAATGGAACGTGCTGAATTGAAATTGCAAGGAAGGAAATAAAGATGTTTGACAAATATTGAAATACTCTAATAATAGGATTAACAATTGCCTCAAGTTGCAAAGGTATGTCAATGGAAGGGCTGAAATGAAATTGCAAGGAAGGAAAATAAAGATGGTTGACAAATATTGAAATAGACAGATTTCGCAAGTAAACTTCAAAAAATTCCATGATATGGCTATTTAGTTATAACTGCCCCTTCGTTCAACAGACAAGTGGTATTGCCATTGTTCACACATAGAGTGGAGCCTGCAATTTCTAGTACTTGATGGAAATTGACTTACACATACCCCATAAAATGCGCATGACATGCTTGGAGGCTATATCTTAGTTTCAAGTTGAAAGGAATGGGCAACGAGAATGCTGAAATCAAGAGCAATTCTATGTCGAGCTCAGGTTGAAGGCTTTATTTAGATATTGTTCTTTGATAGCACACATTTCTAATTTTTTAAACCAAAGATGGAAGATGAGTTATGGAGAAACCTTTAAAACAGTATCTTAATTTAATATTTATTGAATATACAAGACTTGCTTGGTCATATCCTTGAATGCAAATATTTTGAAAATTCCTATACACATCTCCATTTCTTATATACATCTCCATTTCTTATATGTAGGTTCCAAGACCTATCAAGCATTAGAATTGCATGCCATATTGGTGCCAACAAGAAAAATTACAAAGCAAAAGCAAAGATGTAAACATGTTTTAGTTTGAAATTTAGAACAAGGAAATCTATATATAGACTCGGATTTCTAAAATAATAGTGACTAATAACGTAAGCTAAAATAATAGTGACTAATAACCTACGCTAATAGAATACTTGGATTTTTAAAACAATAGTGACTAATAGCTAGCTAGTTAATAGAATACTTTTTATGTTATGGCATATTATTTTTAATCATGTACATTTCATTACAAAAATTTGGACTAAAAGATTCTTCCCATCTTATTTGGTAAAGGATTAGATGACAATAATGAAACGTTGGAGGCACATGATGGATATATACCAAGCATCGAATATTATGATGCATTATAGGCATGCATCTACTTAGCAGTTCATACTTGATATATGTCATTAGCGATGATCTTGGAAAAAATAACTATGCAACCTTAGTTTGATTCAAATGGCTCATATATAAACATTGCAAGTTTGAATTAACAATAAAAGCAAAGGTGGTTCTTCCCTATATTTAGGGGATAATCGACAAAACAACAAAGGTTCTTAGAAGAAAATAAATCAGGATTGCCTCCCCCATAAACTCCTTAAGGAACATGCTTATAAATCTAAAGATATGATTGATCCTAAGTTGAGGGAGGGTGTCTATTCAATTTCATGCTCATGTAGTGAAGTGTACATTGGTGAGATTGGTAATTTTGTGAAATTTGGATTGAAGGAGCATTGTGTGGATATCATATATAGTCAAGTTAAAGTCAACAGTCGCTGAGCATTCTTAGAAATTAAACCATCATACATGTGTGGAAGATGCAAAGGTGATTGAAATGGAAGAACATTACAACATGAGATGTATTTGTGAAGTAGTTGAAATAGAAAAAACCCTTGTAATTCAAACATAGGTCATGGGATTACTAGAAGTGTATCTTGGAAATCGATTATTCACTACGCTAAGAATAATATGATCATAAATAACCAAAATTAGTCATTGTTTTCTTTCCTTTGGTTGAAATTTCTCCTTGATTAATAATTGCCATTATTAAATTAGTTAGGAGCTAGTTGACCTTTGCTTTGGATGGTTGTTAACTTGATTTTTTTTGGACTTTTGAATTGGTTATTTGTATTTATGGGTCATCATTTTCCTATATTCCATTGAGATATCTTTTGAAGACAAACCCAATTGTGTAGTCTGGAATTTACATACGATACACAAACATACAGCGGCTTCCATACAAATCTTTGTAGAAACAAAAGCATCAATCTTAAGTTGGAAACATATGATTGATATGTAGGGTTGGGTACTAAGAAAACATGCATAACACCTTAGAAGGAAGTATTGTCCAAACTGTTGAATGACTACACACATAATATTATAGAAAATGAACAAGTAGACTAATATGTAACAAGGGCCATGCACATAGAGCATAGAGGGAATGCTAAACATAAATTAGTTTAAATTATGCTTAACTTTCAAACACTTACCCTTACTCTTATAGAAGGATAATTGCTATTAAAGACACGCCGCAAGGCTATATTAACCTAAACATAGTAATAGTTTATTACATTTGAATCAAAAGAGCAAACAAATTGCCCTCTACATGGCACCGTGTACTAAATACAAATATGCTCTTATGTATGCTAAATCTCATAAATTTCTTAATATATTTACATGGAAAATATATAGAATACCATTACAACAAAACATTGGCTAATATCTTAGTTCTATTATAACACAACACTAAAGTGCAACTCAAGCCTCCCTACCATGTTTTGGGTCTCTTGGATGCTCGTTTCTACATGTTTTCTTTGGGATTGGTTGTTGCTTCTACTCCTGCAATTTACTGATGCTCTATTTTATGTAGATTTGCTATGAATCACATATAACAACATCTATCAGATGAAGAAAAGGTTAAGCCTATTCTTACATATATTTATAAATCAAATCAATTTCTTATAATTTACAAAGGCATCACATAGACGCAAATGCCTCGAATTTACAAAAACATCAAAGTGACCAGTAATAATTCTCTCTATTTAGTTTTTAAATCTATTTGCAATCAAACCATCCATTATATTTCTATTAGATAATTGCAATAGACAATACATAATTTACAGTAATGGCGCAACCACTTAATATCTGTTGGTTAACTCCTATAATTAAATCCTTGATAGACATTAATAAGAGTTGAAGAAACAAATAAACATCATTACAAGTCATATTAGATTTAATGGATTTGTAGGATAAATAATTTAAACGTTGTATAGCTAGATTATTTACACTACACAATCATCCCTCAATTGTAACCATTTTATCTTAAGCATTGGTGTAAGGTCCTCAACTGGCCTTGTTGACCATCCAACACTATCAACAAGATTATTACTTCAATTCAAAATTTGTGAGGGTAAGTTTAAGTTTTAATCAACATTATGATATAAATCTATTGGAAAATATAAATTAGCAACTGAAATAACATTACCTATGCTAGATTCATTCATTAACCATGCATACATTTAGCCATTCCAACACATAAACCATACTTGTTTCTTATACATAGAATATTAATCACTGATACATGGAAGCTCAACATCATATGTAACACGTCATTTTCCATAAAAACAATTGTATTCCTTCCATGGTTCGTATATTTTGTGATGCCACAATGTCAATGATATCTATCTGGCACAACTGACGCTTAATTTACAAAATAGAGTAAGAATTATGCCCTTTGCATTACAAATGATGGTTGTAACAACCTTTAAATTTAGACATAAATCATTACTAGACAACCTAGATGCACTCCTAAGGTAATGATAAATTCTAGACTTTCATTTGCCCTCCAATTAAGCACATCTTCATCAAATATAGTAATACCCATAAGCATTGATCATCGATAAATGCAACAAGTCCAAAAATATTAATTATCAACAAATAAATAGTAATAATCACATTACTTATCTATTTAGTCGATGCACGAGGGGAAATAGCTCCATAATAGTGGTTTCCCCCAGGTCATAGGCACCAACTTTTGTAGGTGCCACCCTCGTGCTGGGCAATGAAGTAACAAGGGCGGATTTATTAGCTACAACTTTGGTCTTTCTCACTCAACCCAATTTCTAAATATCATTGAAAAAATTAATGTTGTAGTCATTTCTTAGTCACAACAATCCCACTCAATCATCAAACTCTTTCTCCTCGACCCGCAAAACATAAGGAATGGGATCCCCTTCTCTACTAAACTGTCCCTCATGCTATTCCCCTTTCCTCTAGTGCTCTAGTTCTGATTGGCCAAACAATATCTAAATATGGGACCCAAAATTTTCAAATGTAATTCAATTTTCTTTGCTCACAAAAATTACACATAGCACTTGGTTATGGTTTACATATTTTCATGGTAGCATAGTGACAACAAAATGACCTTTGAGGAAATTACCGAAGGATTCAACATTTTAGGGCTCCCAAGCAAGACCTCTCATGGCTCCATGGAGTCCACACCATTAGCACTTCCATGAGAGAATGAATGAAAAATGACTACCCAAAGGTTAAGTGAATCCCTTCCCAAAAGCATGCATGAACACAACACTTGCATGGAAAGCATTTGCCTTCCCATAAAGCTGGGGAAAATAAGACACGGGTCATATTTTAGTACTAACTCATTCATGATTTGTTGTCTTGTTTGCAACCTACAAGGAAAGGAGATTTAGCTCACTATTGAGCCGTTTTTTCCACAATAAAATTGGTGACCCTAGTTTGTGTTTGTTTTCCTGTCATTTCAACAATTTTAGTTCTTGAAGTAGCCCCATGTTTGTTTTATTTGTTTCTTTGCTTCAACACATTAGTATTTGTCACACTACTCATGATTTGTTGTCTTGTTTGCAACCTACAAGGAAAGGAGATTTAGATCATCATTGAGCTGTTTTTTTCACAACAAGCATGACTCAAGGAATTCTTACCTAAATTCCCTTCAACACTCATGCAACATAAGCATAATTAAATTCATAACTACATGGATACCATCAACATATTTGATGTTACCTGATAAATTTGTGTTTTGTGGAATCTAACATAATCCTTTCACCAACCTCTTGAACAATAATTTCTTGTTTTTATCCTTTCTTCACAAGGTTCACTATCATAGGCAAGAATATCATCAACAACTTCAACCATGTCCTCACCATTCCTAGCTATACAACCAACATCATTCCACATTTAATTGTGATGTGTCAACATATCTATCCATGCAAATTTATATACACTTTGCTACATATTAGTCCTTAATACATCCATTAGTATATGCATTCCAACTATTTTATTCTCTTGCACTTATCAACATTCCCATGTCTTAACTATCTATACATAACAACTTTCTTAATCTAGAAAATTATAATCAATGTAACAAGAAAAGTGTCAAAGAATTTCCCTTCCAATTCCTCTTCATAGCATGAAATTCCACAATATAACTATTCTAGTATTCCATGGACTTCCTGACAATCATTTCCCTTCCAATTCCTCTTCATAGCATGAAATTCCACAATATAATTATTCTAGTATTCCATGGACTGACAATCATAATAGACCATTAATTGTGAATTTTTCATCCAAGTAGAAATTGACTACATGTATACACATTTATACTTGATACTTTTAAAAGCATACATTTCTACTTTACAAACAAAATGGAGTTTAAGATGAGAAAACTCCCTCATGATCACATTTGCCATGTTTGTGATATTCACCATTTGTGGCTACTACCAATTCTTTAGCCTCTTGCATCTAATTTTATTCTCTTAGACTACCTCTACATTCTATTCAACTTGAGAATTGCTACTCCATTTTTTTAAAACAATTCCAACCAAGCTCAACTTGCCCCCTCCTCATTTCCAAACATAGTGGTATTACATCCTCAGTAGCCGCTTCATTTCCTTGGTCAATCTTGGCCCAAGTTTAACTTTATTTGCCAAAATTTCCAACACCCATAATGTTGTAATTGATGCCATTCCAATGTTATATGGACTCCTTTCAAAGTTGCAACCAATACAAAGTCTAGATACACATTCCACTTCATATGCCCTCAATAATAGCTCCCAAGTGAGTTGTAGTTCATTATTTTATTTATATGCTCACAAGTGAGTTGTCATTCATTATTTTATTTATATGGTCTTAGAATGCTTCCATTACTAGTGGAAGAAAAGGTTGAGATTTAGGAAAATATTTGTATCGAGCATTGATAGTGATTTTGATTTTGAACACTCAACAACCTTCATCTATGTGGCCTGATACTTCAATGATTTTTTGCATCAATGATAAAAATGTCACTTTTCACTTTTTCGCAGTGTCCAGTTTTAGAAAACCTGACACAAATTTTCACTAGAACAAAGTTGTCCAGAGATGAAATATTGAATACCAACTATTTTTTAGATCTTCTATTTTGACTCACTTTTCCTCCAAATACAATTTCCAAATCTTCCAAAAAGTTTCATAGAATAGTGGATTTGGTCCTATTTTATTTTCCCAATTTTGCTCCAAATCCTTTAGAATATTTCCAAATGCACTTTTGTATTTTCTCATGCCTACCTATATTCCTTACTATCCAAATTTCATCATAAACAGGGCTAGGGATTCTGGTGGAAAGCATCGTCTCATTGTTTAAAAATTGCATTTTTCCAATTGTTGAGGATTCAATGTCGAATTTGTAAACCAATCCTCAATGAAAATTTTGTAAGTGTCATCACTATGGACTTCCTCCTGAAATTCAAGTTCCATTCAAGTTCATTTGCTCAAGTTATGCCCAAAATAAGATTTTGGTTCCAGATTTCTTTTGCTAAACCAAGACTTTCTCTATACATTGAGTTCCTTTAACTTGAACTTTCCCATTTATTTAAAACTAATTTTTTCTCTATATATTGTGTTCCTCTGTCTTGAAACTTCTTGAGTATTGAAATATAGTTCTGGAAACACCATTCCCATTCCTAACTAATTTTTTCTCTATATATTGTGTTCCTATGTCTTGAAACTTCTTGAGTATTGAAATATAGTTCTGGAAACACCATTCTCATTCCTAACATGTATGTCATTTGCCTGAATCATATCACTAATTTTGTCGTCGTTTGCCTGAATCATATCACTAGCTTCGATGACTAGCTGAGCACCATCTCAATGACTATTCTATTCAATTGGGTTCGCTTTTAAATGCCTTCATCACAATTCTTTGTCCTTCATTGGTTCCATATTTTTTCAATGACTATTATGTCCTCATCTGATGATGTTAGGAACCCATGTCAACCCTTCTACTTAATTTGTTAGTATATTGTTGTTGGATGCATATGCTTTGTAAGTTGTCCCGTAGTATTTGTTGATCCATAGTTTGTCTTATTGTTGTTGGACGCATACGCTTTGTAAGTCGTCCCGTAGTAATTGTTGATCCATAGTTTGTATTGGCCCATGGTTTGTATTGACACATGGTATTGGCGCCTAGACTTAGTATATATGTTTGTGTTGAGACCAATGAAGGTACCGTGAAGTTATTTGTATTGAGCTTGCTCAAAGGAGGTTGCCCCCTCAAAGTGGCCCGCGATCAATAAAAGTGATTGAGTTCTGTTATTTCTGCTATCTCGTGTATTTTCATTAATTAATTGTTGCAGGTTCCTCATAGATGACCACTTCAAATGACTGGCCTGATCACTGATTTCATGCAAGTCTTTCATCGAAATCCACTTGCCCTTGCTTCTTTAAAATTTCACTACATCTTAACGTCTAGGAAGTTCTAATGACCATTTTTCAATGACATCTTATGGCTAAGTTCTAAAGGTAAAACACTTAGTCAAATATTCACTTTTTCTTATACAATTCTCAATGGAAATCACTGGGTCTTCTCCTATGAGGATTCTTTGTCTTAAACATGCTTAGCAAATCCTGAGGACTATTTACATGCTCATTTTCAATGACAATTTCCAATTGCTTGAACATTTATCCATTTTTTGATTCCACACAGGAGCCTTTTCCATCAGAGATCTCTTGGCTTCTTCACATTGGAAAATTGTGTCTCATATGCTTTCAACATACTTTTGATGACCATTTCTAATGGATACTTTCTACGCCTATATTCCAAGTGTTTTTACATTTATGATTTATACATTTTCCCAAATATATGTGGAGATCTTCCCATTGGATGTATTTATATTGACAACCATATCCTTTCACCACTTCTACCACTCCCTGATGCCCAACACAGGAAACACTTCGATGACAATTTTGGAGTTTTTAACACAAATTTGAACTTTGTAATTTTATCTTACCCTTTAAGCATTCCTCATCATAATCACAATCATTGCTCTTCTTTCATTTGAAGTCTTTGTCACATACATACATGGTAACTTCAAATGACGATTTCTCAATGGTGTTTTTACAAGTGTATTACACAATCATTTTCTGAATATTCACAAGGAGTTTTTTTTTACTATCCAAAATTACTCCACACTCATTTCTTTAGAAACCCATGTATCATACACATTCAACATTTTTATGATAGTTACTCTTAATGTATATTTTTGATGACTGCTTACAAAGAGTTTTACATAGCTATTTTCCATTCATTTTCCAGTAGGATATCTTATTAGAAATTCTTCCATTAGTGATTGGAGTTCTCCATCATCTCCAAACTTTTGTTATAACTAAATCTAGGTTCATTACAATCATTCCATTCCCGGTAGCTTCAGGGCCACGTTTATGTTAATTAATAGATTTGGGTAGTTAGCCAAATCTTACCAATTTTCTATTTTTCTCAATTATATTTTCCCATAATTGATCCTCAAAACCATGACAAAAACATTTCACAATTGCGTGATCCAAATTTCAATGTTGAATCAAAATCAAACAACAGAAACCTCATCATAAACCTTATTTCATGAAGTGGAACATGAACCTTATTAAATATCTACAAGTTCATTCACATTCCATAGTATTTTCATATATGGGCCTTCTCAAAGGAAACAATCTTGCACACGCAATGGATTGTAATGCTTAAATACAAATTTCCCCTACTCCATGAGATTTGATTACTAACTTTTCAGAATCATCCTAGATTCATTCCATAAATAAGCATTCCATAAACAAGCCCAAATACTTAAAGTTCTAGCCTAGATCATGAATATTAACCCTTACATCATCATTATTAGTGTTTAACTTAGACAAAATGAGCATATTCTCGATTGATTCCTTTACTCAAACAATTTACACAAAATTGCAATTTTCTATTCAATAATTCACATACGAGCCCATAACAATCCAACGTTGTAGTTTGTCTTTGACACCATTTTCTAATGTCCTCAGATGTCCTCTTTGACCATCCAATGCTATCATCAAGAATACTTTTACTTTAATTCAACACTTGTGAGTTTGAATTGAAGCTCTAATTAACATTACAATATACAATTTATAGGTAAATATAAGTGAGTAGCGAAAATAACATTTTCCATGTCAAATTCATTCCTTACCCATATATAATTAGCCATTCTAGAACATAAACCATATTTTCTGCTAATACATGGAATATTTATAGTTAATACATGGAAAAACATAGCAACATAAGTATCAAGTCCTTTTCCATAAAAAACATATACATTCCTTCTATGATTATGGCATCTTTTGTGATACCAACATTGTCAATTGGGTGTAGCTCAACTAGTGGTTTAGAGGAAAGGTTGTTTCCTCCTTGCTCAGGTTCAAATCCCTCTTTGTGACATGTTTTCTCTTTCTTATACAATTGTTTTGAGACTTGACATTGAGCCATCCCTCTTTGTGACATGTTTTCTCTTTCTAATCCAATTGTTTTTGAGACATTGACTTCATATTGAGCCTTGAAGAATCTAGTTTTATTTGAGGCACCATCCTCAAAATGTGGGGAAGTGCTTGGTAGGTTTCCCTAGGAAATGCATTATGTGAAAAAATAAATTATATCCATTTGACACAAATAGTACAACCTTCAAATATGCATATGAATATTTACTAGACAACACACAATGCACTCCTAAGATAATGCTAAATTCTAGATTTGCATTTCCCCTCCAATTAAGCACATATTCCTAAGATACAATGACACCCATAAGCACCAATTATTAATAGATGCATAATAGGTCCAAAAACATTAATTTTTAGCTTATAAACAATAACAACCACACCAATACTTTTAGTGGATGCACTTGGGGAAATAGATCCATTGGAAGTGTTTTCCTCCCAACCATAAACACTAGCTTGTGTAGGTGCAAGCCCCATGTTGGGAAATAAAACAACGAGATAGTTTACTGGTTGTGGTTTTGGTATTTAACACTCAACCTAATTAGTAGATATCATAGACAAAAATTAAAATTGCAATCATTTCCTAGTCACAACAATCCGACTCAATTGACAAACTCTTCCTCAGTTAGTACAAAACAAGGAATGGGATCCCCTTCTTTGCTAATTGTCCATTAGGTTATCCGCCTTTCGTCCAGTGCTTGTATATTGAACAAGGAACCTCTAAAGTTGGGAACCAAGGATTTCAAATGTAACTCAATCTTCTTTTTCCTCAACAATGACCAATTAGTCTTAGTTATGGTTTACACACTTCCATGGTAACATAATGGAAACATATTGAGCTCTGAAGAAATGACTAAAGGATTCATTAACAATTTATGGTTCTCAACTAGACCTCTCATGGCTCCGTGTCATCCACACCATCAACACCTCCATGTGAGAACCAATGAAAAATGACTCCCCAAAAGCTGATCGAATCCCTTCCCAAAAGCTTGTAGGAACACACTATTTTCATGGAGAACATGTGCCCTCTGATGAAGCTTGGGAAAATAAGACACACATCACATAATACAATAAAGTATAAAGGCTTGGGGGATAGACTATTGGCAAAAATAATAAAATAAAATTTCTTGAATTCACCTTACTTCCACACTCATTGGTTAAGATTGTGCCCTTGGTGCTTCTAGGAAGTTATAAGCTTGAGTGCAACTTATAACTTATTATTATTAACATCATGTATATCATTTTAATATAAACCGAATACAATTCCAATGATATAATATTTACCTTACCCTATGTTATGATTGTGCCCTTGGTGCTCATAGTAAGTTATAACCCCAAGTGAAACTTATAATTTATTATTATTAATATCATGTATATTATTTTAATATAAACCAAATACAATTCCAATGGTATAATGCTTACCTTACCATATGTTTTCTATACCTATCTTGTTAGGCCTTGGCTCATCCATGTGCACTTGGAGCATTGATACACATTTTATGTTCAATGTCACATGGGGGTATTACAACTAGGGGGAGGAATATGTGAATCATAGCTTAGGGTGGTAGTATAGATTGGGTGGAACAAATTTAAAATATTTTTAAACAAATAATGGGTGGTACCAGGAAGGATATGAAAGATTTACATAGTAAAATAAATAGATCTAATCCAAGAGCTCAGGGTGGTAGTATAGATTGGGTGAAACAAATTTAAAATATTTTTAAACAAATAATGGGTGGTACTAGGAAGGATATGAAAGATTTATATAGCAAAATAAATAGATCGAATCCAAGAACACGCAGAAAGGAAAAACAACACACCTATGATAGGACGACTACCATAAAGAGTATAATTTAAATTATTTATAAAGAAAAATATATATATGAAAGTATAGTAGTATAATTTAAATTATTTATAAAGAAAAAGAAACATATGAAAGTAATTCATAAGGATGGGATGGCTATGGCTCAAGGCATAATGGAATAGATTTAGAGAGAAAAACAAAACATATAAAATTAAATAAAAACACATAAAATAAAATAAGAGCAAATCCAGAAGTACTTAGAAAGTAAAAACAACATATAACAATTAAAAATAAGCACTTGGATAATGTCATAATGAACAAATTCAATGTACTTGCTACTAAATATCTATAAACACATGCATGATAGATAACATGAAGAAGCCATCTTCCACCGAGCATATTCGTTTTAGTCCCCCACAATAATTTCCTTAAGGCCTTATGAGTGAACCAAAACATATATCACGTCATCAACAGAACTTCGAATAGTTCAAAAAAATTATTATCTGCAGACAAGAAGCAATTCATGATAGGACAACTGCAACACAAGGTATAACTTTAATGACTGCCTTAAAGAACCAAAAGTGTTTACAACTAGGTAAAAAGCAATGGTATTTAATACAAGTCTAGTGAAACATGCCTATGAATACAATATACCCTCGACAAAATAAAATGTCCGTAGAATGATGGAAAGTTTTGGCAATGGAAATACCAAATTACCAATATTTTAAGTTATGTAGATACATTATGAACAATAGCCAGAAAAGAAAAAGGAAAAACACCATAGGAGGCCAATATTAGGTAGTTGTAGTTGGATTCCAGTACATGTGGGCCTAAACACACCACCCATTAATGTTTTGGGGTTTTTGAGTAGCACATTTAGCTTCATGTTGAAACCCCTTTTACCCATTTTGACATTATGACCAACAAAAGCAATAATGGAAGCAAAGCTCATTAGTACTTAGCTTTGGGATGCTCTATAGTTTAAATTCAAGGCTTTGTTACATGAATGCACGGTTGCCTCTTCTTAACCCAAGATTGTTTTAGCACTACCAAACAAATGGTAGACACTACGCTTAAAAAATGTGGTTAGAAATCCTATGTATTGATGTAAGGCATGTTTAAAGGAAGGATGATGGTCATTGGCAGTGCATTACAATGAAAAATTGATAGTCTTGCTCTTTGTTTGTACAATGACAAGAACGAAGTATTAAAGTGAGCTAAACAATGAGTTTAATTATCTATTCTGACTACTTGTGTGGTTATTTTGCCTATAATGCATACATGATATATGTATTCACAGACATGCCTTTGAATTCATACCTAGATGATTGAAATTCTCCATAGGTGTGTAAGGGAAGTATGTCTCAACCTCTAGTAATATCTAGTGCTAATGTTGCAATCCCCATAAATGCATGACGGTAATGGATGTATGACCACAATAACAACGACGCGAGATGGTCGGTTTCAAGTGAAGCTAAGGTCACTTTAGGTAATGACTTATGTAAAATTTAAAGTGTTCAAACTACAATAATATTTGAGAACGATGAGAAAGCTATACCTATTTTGATTGGGATTCACAAGGGGATCATTTTGTTTGTGGTGGGGAAGGAATTATTCATGTTTCAGATGATTATTTTATTAATTTCAGAGCTGGTCCGAGGGGAGGATCAAACAATTACCGGGAGATGATGGCGCTGAAGTTGTTACTTCTATTTGCATATGAGAAAGGTATCTCTAGGATTCAATTATTTAGAGATTCTTTAAATGTTATTAAGTGGGTTAAGGGTGAACAATAATGTTATAATATGCTTCTTAATGAGTTGTTGGAAGAGATTCAAGGGACTTGCTCTCTTTTCATTAACTTTTCCCTTTAACATGTCTATAGAGAGAGGAATATCAATGCTAATGGTTTGTCGAAAGAAGGGCTCCAACTGTAGAGAGGGGCATGGCTCATATTGCAAGATTGGGCTGGGGATGTCTCATAATACTATCACCTCCCTTTTCATGAAGATCATTAGGTAGTGGGTCAAGCTTCATAAGGAACTACTTTGGTTTTTCGCTGGGGGATCAATTATATGTTGATGTATTGAAATTTTCCTTTATTTTTTTGGTGCCTTTTTGGATATTGTACTCGTGGTTTAATATAATATAGGCTTAGTATTTAGACCTACTTAGTTGTATAATTTGTGTGGCGAGGGCATATCCCCACATTGTAGGTAGTTGTTTTGATTTTTAACTTTTTTGAACTATGGTGAACTGGTCATGTTGTTATAATCGGTGATGGGAGAAGAATGATTCACCTCCTTTTGCTTTGTCAATAGGAATAACAGGTAGTTGTCTTCAAATGCTTATATAATAGCATCTGAGAAATGTAATTTTGTCACTCTCTTGAAGTAATAAAATTACGATTTTTTTTCGAGGAAAAAAATTGAGAAAAACTACCATTAATTATGTACTTGTTTCCAAATATATATTCCAAACCATATCCTCAAGTCTTAGGATTTATATGGAATTCAACGACCCTTTTGTTTTAGTAAGAGAGAAAAATTCTATTAAAAGTTAAACTTTGTTGTACATATAGTTACAAAAGCAGGTCTCAGAGGACCTTGTCCTGGCTTAGATTTCCCCTTTCCCTTTCTGATATGTGTCCTTACAACCATTTGATACAAAAATATTTTCTTAAGCCCTAGATTCCACAAGTAGAGTATAGGTTTTTACAAGATAAATTCCCCTGAGGCTGAGCCAAAAACAAAAATACGTTTCTTTGCCATCCCCCTATAACCCGACGTGTTCTATACAACAATAAAAAATTCCCCACCCAGAGACACGTTCGGCGCTAAAAAATTTATCATACTAGGCCTATGGCCACCATCTAGACTACCATTCCCCCAACCCGCCATCTTATAAAACTTTGAACAAAAAGAAACACAGATCGAGTGACCTTACTGTTCCTCCTTCACCGTGGAAGGACCTTTCTCAAGCGTATTTGCAATTGTTTCAGGAGGTTCCTACACCGGGGCATTAGGGGCAGCTTGGGTGTTGTCAGCTGCAGGAGGCAGTTTCGTCTTCTCTTTTCCCCAATTGAGTGGGGCCTTTGCCATATCCAGAACGCCTTCTTGGTCCACGTCCCCACTTGTCAAGTTGTCCTTGAATTCAGAAACGACCTGGATGACCGGGTCACCGAAGCTTTCCCACTCCATGAGTGTCTTAGCCAGAATTCTCCTCAAAATCTAATACAGGATAAACCGTGCTTCGATGCCATGCTCTTCTATTTTACTTTGAATAACTTCTTCCTCCATATCTGAAATGAGCTTATCTATGCGTGGAGGAAACCCTTGCATAAATTCCTTCTCCATTTCATCATCCCCATCCTGCGTTGCTCTCTCCTGGCGGCCTCTCCCTCCCCTCTTGTTGCGCATCCTTTGGTGGGGGGACATATCCCAGTTACAGAGTGCTAAGGCGTCCAATTTGTGCCTAACCCAGATATTCTCTTCCTGTTTTTCCACCGCTCTCCGCAAAGCTTCCTCCATTTTAAAAATGTTTGGATTCAGGTTAGCATTAAAGTCATTCAATGTCATCGTTAATTGTTCCCCATCCTCCTTCAGGACAACGTTAATACTCCCCTGCTCGGCTTGTCCTTTCATCCTCCTTTTCCTGCTATCACCTAGCTTCCCGCTGTGCTGACCCTCCGTCACCTTAGCTTCCTCCCATCTTCCATCAATAATGTCGTTGTGAGCAATCATCTCCTCGTCATTTCCCATAAATGGAAACCTCGTGCTACCACCTTTCCCCATGTCGTCTATCTTCTTCGCATCTGTGTGTTTTGACACTTGATGTCCTGACTCCAGTTGCCCCTCCCGTTGTTGACCTCTTCCTCTTCTCCCTGTACGCCACATTCCTCCTTCCTAAGACACTTCCCCGCTCTAACTTCATGACACGTCGCTTCCCACCTGCGGCCTCGTGTCTGCCTTTCCACCCGCATCCGAGGGGAATTCACCAATCCTTGATTGAGATAAAAAAATAAAATTTAATGCCCTACAAAAACATTTATAATATCAAAAGATTCTAATGAAAACTAAAAAATGTATTGTCTAGGTTCAAGACGATACACATATATAATGTGTAAAAATTTGAAAATGTTTGATCATGTATGTTGAAAAATATTCCTGAAACAGTTCATAAAACTTGAAGCCAAATTCATGGAAGTTGTAAGATAGCCATTGCATTGGGTGTCTATGACCTAAGCAATGGTTGAACACTTAAAGAGGGGCAACTATGGAAATTAATAGCATAAATTAATGGCCATGAGAATTGGATTTATATGATCTAATAATTGATTAACTGCACATTAAATTTTCGAGATTTGATTTTGTAGTATGATCAAAGGAATTACTGATCGATACCCCCATCCTACTCAAGCAATGGGTAACACAACATCTAACTAATGGAGAGCATTCTTTATAATGATATACAAGTGAAATAATAGAAATGGATGACTTACAATACATGGAGAAAATCAATGATAACGATATCCTTGAACATATGCCATCGTCTAACTGGATTGCTAAACAAATATTCTGAAACACTTTCTCACAAAATAAACATCTTTTGTCATAAATATTTCAGCATAAGGATGAAAATTAAACTAAAACTGTAAATATTTGATTGAAGTAATTTATCAGAAAGAAAATGTTACCTTATTGAAATAAGTGGACATGGTAAGAATGAGAAGTATTTTTTTTTCCATGAAAAAAATCATTATATTTGCTATTTCAAAAGTGAAATCAATATATACATCTTCAAGCCTTGACTAATATTAAACGTTTTCTAATACAAGAAATTCAACTCCCCTATAACTATTTTCATCAACCCATCTCACTGTTCGTAAGATGGATAGGGATAATTCTAGTGAGGCCATTTTGCCCCAAAATTTTTGATAGACTAGAATGCCTTATTGCAAACAAAGAGCAAACTTTGAGAGAATATACTTTTATATTGAACTCTCTAAAGATGTGTGAGAAAGAGATAAAATCATACTAGGATTTTATCTCCAGTACTCTGTTCATAATAACAGCATAAACATGTGCATATATATATGAATGTATATATACAAATATTTACAAGGAAAAAAACTCAATTATGCAATGTTTGTTAAAGATAATTCATATACTTTTTTTTATTACCGGAAATGAAAATACCTTTGATTGCTATTCCATTAGTTGAAAGAATGACATTCTTAAAAGGCTATATTTTGAGAATGCATAATTAGGATGGTCCTTTTTTTAATAAAAACATCTAAAAAAACTAACCTCTCTTAAGTTTAATAACAGTTTAAGATGTTATTGATGAATATTTTTTTCCTTTTAATTAAGACTATATGCATATACTCAATTTGATCTTGTTTTCCAGTATTGACATGATGTGTAGGAGACAAATAGATAACAAAATAACTCAATCAAATTAAGCATCTCATTTGCTACCATAATTGCCATACTATCACTACTCTATGCTAAGCAAACAAATTATAATGTTACTTATTCCAACTCATCTTACAATAGTTAATAATAATAAGAAATTAATTTAATGAAATGATAACAATGAAATTATAGTGATACAATAACAAATCAAATCATGAAAAGAAAGCAACTAAAATGTTAATAAACACTTTTTATATGCAATATTATGTTAGTCCTAAGTATTTACTTAATAATAAGTATCATATATTTTTATTTTTAACCTACATCCTTAAGCATCTAGGTGGCTTAGGTTTTATAAGTGAAATTCTATAGTCATTGGATCTTATTGATCCATCAACCTCTCTAGAGACCTTCGAGTAGCGGAAATCCCATGGTCGAATACCACTTTGTAACAACCCATCAAGATATTACTCTAATTTTATTTTATATCTATTTATTTTTTAAATTGATGAGATTAATAAATCTATTAGAATTCTGTATCAATAGGGAGTCACATATAAGTATTTAATAAAAACACAATTCAAAATTATATCATGAATAAGAAATTATAACTCATCATCAATCTAGCTAACCAATAATGCACAAATTAAATACTCAAATACAAAATACTTATAACTCAAAAGTCCATGTGTCCATCTAACCAAGCTCTAGATCCATGAACCAATATTCAAAAAGATCCCATGAACCAGAGTTCAATCAGCATGGAGAAATCATATCAAGGGTAGATTATATTCCCAACTTGGGCAATCAACTTCAAAGGTGTTTCCCCCTAAGTAAGGATAATAAGCTCAATGTGGCAAGGAAGTTCGGAGCATGCACCTCATTAGAATAAGTTTGGGGTCTAAAATGTGCCTCCTAAGAAAAATCTGAGTTCATAAGTTGGAATTCAAAAACCAATTGAATTTCAAGAGATTGGGTCAATGATAACTATTAAATTGAATTTATATAAGTTAAAGATTATTATATGTTGTATTTTTATTTGCAAATATTTAACTACATCTAAACATCACTTTGATTGAGATCTTGATAATATTATCTGAAAATGTAATAAATATTTTTGAAATACTAAATTTAAAATATATATATTATCACTTTTAGTCCGGTAAATTTCTTTTTCAAATTAATTAAAATTATATTGAAATCAATTTTCCTTAAATCATATATTGTAATGACTTATATATATATATATATATAAACAAAATATATAATATAATAACAATCATTATAATATAATCACGAGCATAATATTATATAGCCAACTTTTATATATATATAAAAGTTAGCTATATAATATTATTATGTTTATATATAAAAGTTGGCTATATAATATTATTATGTTTATATATAAAAGTTGGCTATATAATATTATTATGTTCGTGATTATATTTTTTTCCTTGGATCATTTTTCCTTGGAAAAAGTCTGTAATTTTATTTCAAAAAGATGAACAAAATTACATTCTACACATGTAATAGGATCACATAGATCCCTACATTGACACATATTTACATTCCCATGGCTCGGAAACAAACCCTCAAACGCCCAAAAAAATAGAACAACCAGTGAATTAAAATAGGCTTCAAACCCACCAAAAACAATGTGCAGGAAACCGATCCTTTCCACGAAATCCATAAACCAGAAAAAAAAAGAAGAACACATCTCATCCCGACCGCAACCCTCAAGATCCGCCTCCACCGACAGAACAAGATCCGCCGGCCTCCAAGAACAGCAGAGGACCTAAAATCCCGTCATCCATGAGAGGCACAAAACAACAAGAAAACGGCAATGGTAAAAAAAACCCTCCCAAAATCCTTGAAATGTATGCATTGCCACACGCGGCTGTGATGAAAACCCCCAGTCGGAGCTCCCCAAGTCGGCCGCCGCCGAAAAAGAAGCCGAGCTAACAGCCTATGACGAACCCCGTAGCACAGCGTTCTGCAAGAAGCTCCCCATGTCGGCCGCCGCCGAGAAGAAGCCGAGCTAACCGCCTAAGACGAACCCCGTCGCACAGCGTTCTGCAAGAAGCTCCCCATGTCGGCCGCCACCGAAAAGAAGTCAAGCTAACCGCCCTATCAGACGAACCTGGTTTTGGCCCCCATCGCACAACGTTCTGCAAGAAGACAACCCTGCTCTACTGCCCTCGCAGCCAGCCCACCATCTCCGCCGATCGCCCCGGACCAGCATCCATCAAAAAACGCGTCCGCCGCCGCCACTGGTAAGCCGAAGAAGCCAGCCCCCAATGGGTCGCCGCGCCAAGTCAATAGCAGACGCTCCAAGGTGGAAAAAAAACCATACGTCGGCCTATGACAGGAAGCCAACGCAGGAGAGGAGTGGATCAGCCATGGAAGGATCCATGGCCGCCAGAAAACTTCGACGAGAGTCGACTTTCAAAACCCTAGTTGCAGAGCTAGCAATATGAGAATGTTCGTGATTATATTATAATGATTGTTATTATATTATATATTCTGTTTATATACTATATATATATATATATATATATATATAAAAGTCATTATAATATATAATTTAAGGAAAATTGATTTTTAATATAAGGAAAGTTATTATATTATATATATATATGTATTCTCCAAGTAAATTATCTCGGAGTAACATTTAGAGGATGTTAACTAGGGTTTCAAAGCTACTACAATAATCTATTTATTATGTGCTTAATACGAAAATCACTAGAATAGAACTTGGGGCGGGAAGATAAAACTCCATCCCAAAACCACTTGGGCTAGACCCAGTTACAACACACACACCCACCCTCCCCCCACACACATAATTTTTAACCCTAACATCATAACTTTATACTAACCCAATTCCTGGAAATTATATACTAACCCAATGTACTTAGAAACTATTATTAATAAGATAATGTAGATTAACCTTCACTAAATAGTATTTATAACATAGTGTGAAATAACATATGATTAGTGTGACATTGTATGTGTTTTTATTATTTAAATATTTTCTCTAGAAAACCTATTTTAGACACCAAATTTACTTTAATGATTCCTTCTGAAATTAACTAATAGTATTTATAACATAGTGTAAAATTACATATGATTAATGTGACATTGTATGTGTTTTTATTATTTAAATATTTTCCCTAAAATAATCATTTTAGACACCAAATTTACTTTAATGATTCCCTCTAAAATTAACTCAATCCCATACCATAAGATATAAGCTACATAAATCTTACTACCACTCTTACCTTACCTTTGATACTCACAACCACACTTAACAATGATTCAGTCTACAACTAATGCACATAGTTCTAAAAGATCCCCCCCCCACTCCATGTGAGCCCTCACCCCCATTTCCCAAGGTTCTCTTCTCCCTTCCCCTCCTTCCTACTCCATGTGACCCCATTTCCATAGTTATCTCCCGTCCTTCCCACTCCACATCACCCTCCCATTTTAATATACCCCTTCCTTTTATTACTTAATTTGTTTTAATTAATGTTTTACTTTATTTTTAACTGTTTTTATTTTTACCTTTTTAGTAACGTTTTACATTATTTATAAAAAAATATTTTAATGTATTTTATAAAAAAAAATGTTTTTCTTGTATTTAAAAAATAATATTAAAGTTGTTTTATTTTCAAAATAATTCCATATATATATATATATATATATATATATATATATATATATAATATATATACACGCTATGGTTTTTAAATGCCTATAATTTTAACCCTGTAAAAGAAAACGGTGCTATTGGTAGTATTTTTTTTCGATTCGGGGGATGATTTTTCCATTTTCATTGTAATAATGTTGATTGTTAGAATCACAGTTTCAAACAAGTTGTAATTTTAGTCTCTAAAATAAAAATGAGGTGCCATGGTGATTTTAGGTGATTTAAAGAACACCATTTTAAGGTTTTTATTGCAATAACATCAATTGTTAAGACCATGGTTTCAAACAAGATGTAATTTTAATCCCAAATAAAAATAATGGTGATTTTGGGAGAACCATTTTTTGATTCAGAGGCCAATTTATGGTTTTGATTGCAATGGCATGAGTCATGGTCGACTGGGGTTTAAAAAAAAATATGTAATTTTAGCCTAAAAAAGGTGCTACCCGATAGCACCACTTTTTTATTTGAGGGTAAAAATAGCCACTAATCCAGCCTATAAAAAAAGGGAATTCTAGAGGGTTCTCGTCAAGTTGTATGTTTTTAGCAACATGAGCAAAGGTTTCAGTACAGTCTATACCTTCTTGCCGAAAGAAACCTTTAGCGACTAACCATTAATGATATTTTCAATTTGTCCTTCTATAGTAAAATTTGTTTTATAAATCTATTTACAACCAACTAAATTCTTTCCAAGAGGAAGGGGAACAAGAGGCCAAGTCTTGTTCTTTATTAAGGAGTCATAATGTACACAGCATTGTTTTTTCCCATTCTGGTTTGCCCTTGGGATGTTTGAAGTTGTAATTAAGAAAGAATGTATTTGTAATAAAATGCCATACAACATCACCTCCTTCCAATAAATGTAATGTAATGAAGGCCATATTATTCTTATAAAGCCATGAATATCTACAAGACACATTTTCCGATGTATAGGAACATTTGGGGTTCTTGTATTCACTATGAAGTCTACCATAGGGTGCATCTTTTAGCTTGGTTATGAATACTACCTGCGTGACACATTTTTGATGTATAAGCCATCTGGGGTTCTTATATTTGTAATGAGGTCTATTGCAGATTTCTTTCAACTATCAGTTGGGTTACGGTTGTGATGACTATCTATTGGCCACATTTTCTGTTGTATAGGCCATATGAGTTTTTTGTACACTATCGTGGTACTCTACAAAGCTCATCATACAACTTGGTTCAGTAGCAATTTCATGATCGGTGAGAAGCGATTGTTATATTCATCAAATCCATAAGGTGAAGTGTGTTCATATTCACATCTTATTGGGAATTCTGGAAGTTGTCATCAACTTAGAGGGATAATTTATGTAATACCTTATTCCTCCATTTGTATTATTTCTTCCTAGTCATCATTAAGGGGGAATGTTTGAATATGTAATGCCAATGACTAGCGTGGCGTGGTTGGTTGTATCGATAACTCTCTAAAATTATAAAAAGGACTTATCCCATATGCACCATGTTTTATATAAGAAAGGTGGAAAAATATGTATCCCACATGTATTATGGGATGTGATCTATCCTTACCTCTAGCTATATAATAGAGGTGAAGGAAACTTATTTACACACATGAGGGAATGCACATCATTGTGTGCCATTGCAAGATGAAGTGAATATGGTGTGTGATGTGATGTTTATGTGAGGATCCCATGTATTGTAAAGATGAAAGTTTCCTGAAAAATAAACATTCTCATAATAATTTTTTTATAATTTTAAAAAAAAATTATATAATTATATAGTGTTTTAAAAACTCTAATTTAAAAAAAAATACAAAATTTGTAAATCAATTTTTGAAAACATTATAGCACTTAACTCTAACATAATTCAACCTATCATATCCATCAACTAATGGATGAACAAAATTTAAGTGCAATATAGAAATGTTATTTTTTTAAATCATAATTTGAAAAATATTTTGTTGTAAAATTGTTGGAAAGATGATGATTAATTTACATATTGGTTATTTAAGAATTTTTTTAAGAATTTGCTTTAAAAAATTCCAAAATCAATGATTTATGATTATAATATTCTTGAAACACTGTAAAACTTTTTAATCTTATTTTTTATTTTATTTAATTATGCTTTGGATTTGTTTATATTTTCTAATCTTATTTTTTTTATGTTTTAACTATTTTTTATATTTTTTATAATATAAGAATATTTAAATTTTTATATAAAAGAGTTTTCATTTTTCAAAATTAATATTAATTTTAAAAAACAAAAGAATAAAAATATCATTAAATTTATTAAAATATAAAATTTTGTTTTATAAAAAATTAAAGAAAAGATAGATTTTTTTTATCAATATAAAGATTTAAAAACCTTTATTGGAGAGCACATTATTCAAAATATAATTATAACAATATCTTGAAATATAAACATCCTTTTCCTTTTTTTGATGATTCAAGATTATGGTTTAAACATCCTCATCTTCATCTTCTTGCTAAACGTCCCGATCCTATCTTTGACAATGCTCTCTTTCCAAGTCAAGGAAAATAGCCAAATCTGCCATTTTTACTTATATAATTTAGAAAATGTTCTTCCTAGACTTGCAATGCTTCCTTTTTAGGTTTGCTAGAGGTGGCATTTTTATTTATATCATTTGGCAAAAGATTCTTCATGAGCATGTTATTTTTTATATATTTCAATTAATGGATAGTATATGTGTGTTTGATATCAAATTGAATGTGTGAATGTGTTTTCTATTTAGTTTATAGAAAAAATTAAAATTTTATTTAAAGATTAATAGATAATTACATTTTTAAGGTGCACTCGATATTTAAAAAAAGATAATAACAAAAATATAGTTTCTTCTGGATGTCAAGATTTATGAAAAAAAACATAAAACTAGTGGAAGAATACTTCTTAGTCAATAAATACTCTCCTTTTCTAACTTGTTACAGTGTTATGTCTTGTTAAAACATATTAACTTCATAGTAAAACATGAGGAGGTGGTGATGACACCATTCAAATATTCTTCCAGGTGCAAGACTCCTTTCTCTGCATGTTGCTTCCTTTGAGATCCATTTGCAATCATGTTCAATTCTTGATATATTGTGTGAATGGAATGCTTTAAAAAAAATTCAGATTTCTTTTCAATGATTTGCAAGAGGCTTGAGTGTTGTCACATTCCGAATTTGTGCATTACCACTCATCCAATTAATAACTAGGGAAGAGTCCCAAATTCTTACAATCTTTCAACGTGTTTCTCAATTGCCAATTTTAAAAGATATATTAAAGCTAAGAGTTCAATTGTGTTATTATTACATGTACCCAACCTTTGATTTTAATGAAATGTACATATTATAAGAATAAAATCCCTCCAATACTACAATAGAATCGAGGACCTTGTTTGGTCCCATAAAAAAAACCCCAAGGGTTTCTCTTGTCTAACAATACTTTGGGAACTCTATCCTTTTGTACCACCATACAATCTTGAAAAATACCACAAACTTGTGAATAAAATTGAAATGTGGTTTCTAGATGTCATTAAATAACTTGTCATTATGAGAGAAACATATGGGTCCTCGCAAAAAGATGGGTGTTGATGTATATGTAACTTCGGAATGTATTTCACATATATGTATATTGTATTCCTATAGAGATGGTATTATTCCTCTATAAGGAAGTGTCGTCATTTATATTGTAAGTGTCGTAACTTATACTTGATGGGTTATTAGACCACCTTATTTGGGGTCGGGCCCTGTATAAGTCATGTGGGTCAAAGGGTTATTAGACCACCCTATTGGGGGTCGGCCCCAGTCAGCATTATGTTATGTGGTTAAGTTCGAGCCTACATGAGTTAGGTAAAAAGGCAAGTCAAGTCAAGTATAAATAGAGTGTGGGAGGCACTCTATTTACTCACTACACATTCTTCACACATGCACTCAAGGAGGAGTGACGCACTTATGGAGGAGGAGGATCTGCTGCTAGGTTATGGATATCTCTCTTGGTTGGTTGTATCATTGCTCTATCTATCTCTGAGGAAGTTATTGGGGTTTTTCACCTTTATGGTTTTCCCCAAGTAAATCTTTGTGTCTCTTGTGTGCTTGCATTATTGTCTCCATGATTGATATGTTGTAGATATGCTGTACATGTTGTTCTCTCAGTTAAGATCCTCAGATCATATTGAAGTAAATTCTGAAAATTTAACATGGTATCAGAGCTAGCCTGAAAGAAGGCATGATATGGCATGTATGACACTTGTTGCACTTACGATGCTAGGGCTTGATATAGCAAAAACCAGTCATCGTAGCACTTTCGCTATAAATCCGTTTTGGCGAAGTTTTCGGATCGGAAATTGTTACAGGCCGAAGCTAAGATCTCCAGGTACCTTGTGTCCAAAGGACAACCTCTAATTCGTTGTACTTTGTGATTTATGATCTGTGCAATATAGGGTTTCTGCCCTCTTCCAGATCTGAGTCAAAATCAGGTGACCTTGGGAAAAAGGTCATAACTTGGGCTAGGAAGCTCCAAATGAAATTTCGTAAAAAGTGACAGGTAGTACACAGTCTGTACTATCTCAGAAAACTTTTTCAGAGGCCGAAGTTGAACCAGTGACACGTGGCACGCCGTACAAGTTCGCTCTACTGTTTTATCCCATAAACAGGTCACGTTGCGACACTTGGCATAACTCTCTCTCAGAAAATCCAATTGAGGTCAGACCTGTCAGGATGGAAAGATAACAGGCCGAGCTATCTCAGAAAACTTTTTCAGAGGCCGATGTTCAAACAGTGACACGTGGCATGCCGTACAAGTTCGCTCTTCTGTTTTATCCCAAAACAGGTCACGTTGCGACATTTGGCATAACTCTCTCTCAGAAAATCCAATTGAGGTCAGACCTGTCAGGATAGAAAGGTAACAGGTCAGGCTATCTCAGGAAACTTTTTTCAGACCCTGTGGATCAAAAATTTCGGAGTTACACCAGAAACAATCAGGTACATATTTCTGTCAAAACAGAATTATTTTTTGGTACCTTCATTCATGGCTTCCGGAATTTAGGGCTTTGAAGAAAGTTGGAATTTTTGTAATCGGAGACCACGGCTGAATGCTACTCATCAAAATAAAAATTTAGAGACCAAAATCAGAATTTTTGGTTGGGCAGAAGGCCGGGCTTGATCAGACCCCTAGTTCGGGACTTTAATCAGGAAAGTGGAAAAATTAGGGCTTCTGTAAAAATGGGAATTTTGAAATCTGAGACCACGGCTGGAAGCTCCTCAGAAAAATAGAAGCTTAGAGCTTTGGATCAAACCTTTTGATTGGGAAAAAGAGTGGGATTCATCAAACCCCAGTTCAGGGTCACGTCCAGTGAATCCGAAAGTTTCAAAGGCAAAATTGAGGAGTGAAACTTTGCAGTTTTCAAATTATGAATATACCAATTTGATCAGCTCATCAAGGCGCATATTTCTATCCTTTCGGAAGTTTGAAATTCAAAGTTTGAATTTTTGGGTTTCTCTGACAAACCCATATCCAGCTCCAGGTCCAGTTCTTGCAAATCAAGTGGATTGGGTTAATCCTAGAAGAAGATGGATTGGTCACCTACATAGGTGAAGAAGTTCCTGTTTCAGAGGGAGATAAGGCTAAGGCCTTACATAAGAAGATTACTAGCGATCTCGACAGGTATGACTCATCAAGGTATGTCTCGATATTTGTTCATGATTAAGTTTATGGTATGCTTGTCTTCATGTTATTACGGTTAGTACACTCTTGATTTTAGACTTGTCATATCACCTTAATAAAACTATGAATGCACGATAGAAAATATTCATTGATTAAGGTGTTGACACTTATGATTGTACTAATGCATTATGGTGTTGTATGAGGTTTATGTTGTCTACTAACATGAAAGGTACACCAAGAAAGACAAATCATGTTTTGGTCCAAGAACATATGATCATGATAACATGAGGACAAAGATTCATCCATTGTCATGGATCTCATAGAAGATCCATTTACGAGGTATGTATAACTTGGTTTTGTAATGGTTAACTTATGAGACATGCAGGTTACTAGCACAAGTCATTGACGAAGAACAAGAAGACATTATGCGGGTATGTTAGACATAAAATAGCTAGCATGCTAATCCAGGTATGTTTTTCCTATATCAAGCTAGAATCCTACCTTGGGTTAGGATCTTATACTGTTGTGTTGTTGATAATGATTATTCATGAAGTCATAGGTTTGAATAGTCATGGTTGTATACATATTATGTTTCTTACCATATTTGATGATATGGCTAACCAAAAGAATCATGAAGGCATAAGTTAGAATAATCATGGGTATATGCATATTATGTGTCTTACCTTAATTAATGATATGACTAACCCGAAGAGTCATAGGTTTGAGTAATTATAAGTTTAGACATGTTATGTTTCTTATGATTTGACTAACCATAAGAATCCTACATAAACCTTGAAAGCTAATGCTTATTATTTCTGCTTGAAATGATCATGACTATACATGCTTGAGATTATTGTGTTTTAATAGTATACTAATGAATGTATGATTTTATATGAGTTCACAAGGATAACACAATCATGATACTAATAAGCATGCATAGGGACCAAGGATGAATATGAGTTCAAGAACAGGTAATTTAGGAAGCAAAGATCAAGAGGGAGCACACTCCAGTTGTTCCTGCAAGAAAGCAAAGGAGCACACTTCAGTAGTTTCTGCAAGGATGCAGATATTCAGAGGGAGTTGACCATCTCTCTACATTCCACAATAGAAAGGTGTAGAAGAAGCTACTTCAGATTAGGACTCCAGCAGCTCCTGCAAGGAAGCAAAGACTCAGAGGGAGTCCACCCAACGAACAAACAAAGATAAGTATTTTAAATTATCATTTCTTGCATATTTGTTTGTTTAAATAATACTGTTCAATAATGTATACACTGATGTTCCTAGAATTAGGTTGTGTATTATGCATATTAGAATAGTTGCATTGATGAACAGTATACTACTAATATACATGGGTAAGTGGCCTATGGCACTGTACAACATTCCATTGCTACTTATCTAGAATGAAACCTCTTTGCTGACATGTTGGGAGTTGTGCACACTCTTAACAATGTTCTGGTAGAGATTGGAAGGCATCTAGAAAGTTACGGGATATGGATAAATGTTGTATTGAAGCATTGGCTAAGATAATTGCATGACTGTATGACATATTTCTTTATGTGTAAGAATTTGTTCTGAAAACTATGAGATGTTTTCTAATCATGCAATTTAACTTGTTGTGTAGGAAAGATCGTATGCCATCTCCTACAAAAGAAGAACTACAACATTTTGTTCCAGCAACAAAGATATCTATTGAAGATATTGAAGATATTGAAGTTCCCAGGATCTGGGATGAAGAAATGGAATGCCATGATCCGTCGATCATGAAGAATGATGTTTGGGATGTAGTCCCAAGATGTCAAGGGAAGTTTTTTATGACTTCCAAATGGAACTATCAGATCAAGCATGTTGCAGATGGCAGCATTGAGAAATATAAAAGTGATAAAATAGAAGATGCACCAGATTTATCTCAAGACAGCATGGTGTAGTCATATATGTGTGCAGAACTTGGTATGATAACCTGTTTGTTACAGGTAAAGATAGATTGATTGTCGACACGCAGCGGAAGCTTTCTTCCAAGTTCGAGATGATGCACTATTTGTTTTTGGCATGGAGGTGTGGCAGAGTGATGGAATCTTCCTTGGACAAGGGAAGTATGCAGTAGAGATCCTGAAGAGGTTCGGGATGATGGACTGCAAGCTATGGCCACACCTATGGCATCGAATCTGAAGCTTCTATGTGATGCTTCATCTGAGCTGGTTGATGTCTCCATGTATCGTCAGATGATTGGGTCCTTGATGTACCTGATGAACACGAGACCAGACATTTGCTTTGCTGTGAACACATTGAGCCAGTTCCTGACGGATCCGAGGAGTGTTCACTCCTGGTTGCTGTAAAGCATATTCTGAGGTACCTGAAGGGTACAGTGGATTATGGGCTCAGGTATGAGGTGAATCAAAAGTTTAACCTGCAGGGTTATGTTGATTCAGATTGGGCTGGCAATGCTGCAGATAGGAAGAGCACATCTGGGTGTTGCTTCAGTATGGGATCAGGTGTGATCTCTTGGTTTAGCAGGAAGCAGTCCTGTGTAGCACTGAGTACAGCTGAGGCAGAGTATGTTGCAGCCTGTTCAGCTAGTTGTGAGGCAGTATGGCTACGGAAGCTACTGTTTGAGTTATTTGATCTCCCGTTGGAGGCTACTGGTATCTTCTGTGATAACCAGAGTTGTGTGAAGCTATCCGAGAACCCAGTGTTTCATGACAGGTCGAAACACATAGAGATCAAATATCACTATATCAGGTATATGGTATAGAGAGGAGCTGTGAAGCTCCTGTATGTTGCGACGGACGAGCAGATTGCAGATGTGCTGACGAAGCCACTAGCCAGGGTGAAGTTCGAGTACTTCAGAGAGAGGCTTGGCGTTCTTCAGATCGAGGACACTTCGAGGAAGAAGTGATGGACACATTTGCTGAAGCCATTCCAAGCATGTGGGAAGGAGGATCCTTCACATGGCTTGTGGATGTAAGCGTTGGATGATGAGCATCGGGATGATGTTCTGGTTTCTGCCTGGATATGATCAGTTGGATCATTTATGTATGTACGCATCATGTTGGATGCTGGATATGATCGGTTGGATCATGTGTATGTATTTTGTATGAACGCATCATGTTGGATGCTGTTGGATACATTGTGTGGATCATGTATCTTTGTATGATCAGGTAGATCATGGATGATGATGGATACATTGTGTGGATCATGTATCTTTGTATGATCAGGTAGATCATGTATGCTGATGGATACATTGTGTGGATCATGTATCTTTGTATGATCAGGTGGATCATGTATGTTGATGGATGCATTTGTGTGGATCATGTATCTATGTATGTATCAGGTGGATACTTGGATGATCGTGGATGACGAGATTCTCCAGATGACATGCAGCAGGATGTTGCAGTGATGATGATCAGGATGATCATGTGTACATCAGGATGATGTTTGATGAGTATCAGATGATACTTTGTGGCCGTGGATCAGGTTGTGCAGGAAAGCATGTAATTTGTGCCCCTGGGAGATTTGCAGATGGTCTTTCGAGGTTTTGCCTATGGCATGTAATTCGGTGCCCCTGGGACATCTGGCAAATGCTCTTGCGAGGTTTTGCTTGGGAGGACATGTAATTTGTGCCCTGGAGATTTCAGGTCGGAGTTGTGTACCCGTAACATCATGAGATGCTCTTGCGAGGTTTTGTCCTATGGCATGTAATTTGCTCCTGGGAGATCTGGACAGGATGAAAAAGGCCTCAGATGCTTCAGCCAGGTTTTGCCATGACCACATGTAATTTGCTCCTGGGAGATCTGGACAGGATGAAAAAGGCCTCAGATGCTTCAGCCAGGTTTTGTGGTGGACCACATGTAATTTGCTCCTGGGAGATCTGGACAGGATGAAAAAGGCCTCAGATGCTTCAGCCAGGTTTTGTGGTGAGATCACATGTAATGTGCTCCTGGGAGATCCGACAGGTAGAGCCGCGTGCTCGTAACAGCCTGGGATGCTTCAGCCAGGTTTTGTGATGGGTCACATGTAATGTGCTCCTGGGAGATCCTACAGGTAGAGCTGTGTGCTCGTAATAGCCTGGGATGCTGCAGCCAGGTTTTGTGACCGCACAGTAATAAGTCCTGAGGATTCCACAGTATGGCCAGTGATGATGAAGACCTGCAGGTGGTGGGCCTACATCCAGTATGAAAAAGGACTGGCTCTGTAGAACTTCCTATGATGAGTAGATTCAGAGATTGATTGAGATAGCAGCAGCAGTGACGATGATGATGACTCGATGATGATTATCCAGTGACGATGATCCAGAGAAGATGACTTGTGCTAGAAGAACTGTGCTGAGAAATACCTTCCTAGTTAAGAGGGAGTGTTGATGTATATGTAACTTCGGAATGTATTTCACATATATGTATATTGTATTCCTATAGAGATGGTATTATTCCTCTATAAGGAAGTGTCGTCATTTATATTGTAAGTGTCGTAACTTATACTTGATGGGTTATTAGACCACCTTATTTGGGGTCGGCCCTGTATAAGTCATGTGGGTCAAAGGGTTATTAGACCACCCTATTGGGGGTCGGCCCAGTCAGCATTATGTTATGTGGTTAAGTTCGAGCCTACATGAGTTAGGTAAAAAGGCAAGTCAAGTCAAGTATAAATAGAGTGTGGGAGGCACTCTATTTACTCACTCACTTTTCACACATGCACTCAAGGAGGAGTGACGCACTTATGGAGGAGGAGGATCTGCTGCTAGGTTATGGATATCTCTCTTGGTTGGTTGTATCATTGCTCTATCTATCTCTGAGGAAGTTATTGGGTTTTTCACCTTTATGGTTTTCCCCAAGTAAATCTTTGTGTCTCTTGTGTGCTTGCATTATTGTCTCCATGATTGATATGTTGTAGATATGCTGTACATGTTGTTCTCTCAGTTAAGATCCTAGATCATATTGAAGTAAATTCTGAAAATTTAACAATGGGGGGGGGGGGGTTTAGATGCAAAGGATGTTTTGCAAAACATGTTCTTGTTGTAGCATTCAACAACTGTGCACACATTTATTAAACATAGGAATTGGAAAGCCTAAGGCATCCAAGTGGGATGCCATGAAGGCTAGGAGAACAAAACACATACGTGTTTTGGAGAACCAAAAACGCATGCGCATTTTAGAGAACCAAAACGTGTGTGCGTTTTGTA